>CM017804.1:24423478-26993478 GCA_008086715.1 Sitobion miscanthi
CTGTTTAAACTCATAGTTTTTGCATATTATTATAAAATATATATTTATTTTTATATATGCTTTAAGAGGATTTCCCAATAGCAAGGCAGCGTGGCCAGCATGTATTATTTCCGTCTTACAAATGTACAAGATACAACACAATAAATTTGAGTTCAGAACTTTTAATTATATGTTGTACTGTTGTTATAGCTTAAATTTTAGAGTGAATTATTCACCTATTCTGAAACTTAAAAAATCTTATCTGCGTAACTGTGTTCTCTGATAGGGTTTGACATTATTTTAATTTTAAAACAAGTTAGACCAATTTAAAATTATAATTTTTTGTAAATTTTAAAATATTCATGACTTGTTTTAAAATTTAAGTATCAAAAAAGCCTATACACAGGGCCCTAAATTATTAGTAATTATGAAAATTAAAATATCATAAAAAAAAACCCACGAGAAATACGGATAATGTTCTTATCTTTAAGTTATATAATAGATCAATTCACCCTATTATCAAAGCTTATTACAAAAAAATAGAACAAAAGCAGTTGCTATGCTGTACGTTTTTAAGATGAAGACCACACATTATGGTGTGGCATCCTATTACTTAGGTTACTCAATTTATAACTACATATTATATTTAGACAACAAAATATAATATACATTTATTAAAATTGAACTATTTAAACTTATTATTATAAGTAATAATTACTTATTATTATTATAGTAGTTACTTTTGTATGAATGATACTAATAATTACTAATTATTAATATATTAGCATCATTCTTACACAATTTTATTAGTATTAATGTAATCAGGAGATTAGAAGAAACGGTTTAGTAACAACTATAAAAAAATAAGAACATTTTTTAAAAGCTACATGGTAGTATGGGTGGGGGGAAACTACCACCTTAGCCGCACCACCCCTTGATGACACTCCGTTGGAGTGTGCTATAGGTTTAAAAAAATATGGCTTTAAAGAATATATGTCACATTATTTCTAGGTAGTTAACTCAAGTGAGTATCGCACCAAGAGAATAGGAAAAGCTCTTACTTTAAACATTGAACACTCAAGTTCTGGCTGTGATACGACACGCTCGCCATTTGGTTTGGCTGGGCCGTCAGATGGTGTCAATGCACCAAATAGGTCAAAGCTGATTTTGGCGAAACGGATTTGCTCTAGCACGTAAGGGAGCGCCGACTCTTTGATGTTGCGTATTAGCTGTCTGGTGATTAGAAGCACGGCCAATTGCTGCAAGTCAAATTGTATTCATTGTTCATAAGAGAGAGCATTGCAAACCATTCAGTAAAATAAATAATAAACTTTTTTACCGTTCTAAGTCTTTCCTGGTCTTGCAAATAGAAAGCGATGTAGAAGAGAGACAGAAATGAGTTGACAAATTGAAACTAAAAACAATTTTACATTAATGGTATAATAACATTTGTAATAATATACAATAATATAGCCACCCCCTGGTATGTCAATTGAAAATATCTATTATTCTCAGATTAATATTTTATTAACAATAGTAATTTTCAAACAGGTACAAACCAGTGTAACTTTGATGATCAGCTGGTTTTCGTATTCAGTGTCCAGTCTATAGTTTTCTAAATGCAGCATGTGTACATAAAGAATGAACAGATTCAATAGAGACTAGTCTGTTTCTTTTAATAACTATTTTTGATAATGACCCATTTAATAAGTTTAATTTTAATCATTATTTATAAATTGTATTTTCTGCACACGTGAAAGTTTATTCAGTACGACATTGTTTAAACATTTAAAAAACAGCTTACCACAATCGTTCAACCACACGGCAATAATGTTGTAAATGTCATCAAGCACAGCGATGATAAGGGCTAACATAATTTTGGAAATGTAACTTAAATATGTTGGATATTCGTTTATTTCAATGTATGAATCCCACCAGTCCTAAAATATTCAAACCATATGCGATTATAATTTATAGTGATGTAATATTACCACTTAAGAATTAATCGAGAGCAAAAAATAAATTAATTTACTTGTAATTTTATTTGTAATATTGTTAAAACGAAAACTACTGCCAAACATAGTCCAATGATGGGTGCACTAACAAAATAACTGAACAGCCTTCGTTTCCAATTTGGATACCATAGTTCAGCTTTACCAGTTATCGGACTAATTCGCGGATGACCCTAAAAATAAGTTAAATTAAAAAAAAATTATAGAACCAATAATGATGATACAATATTATAGTTTATAAATCATTGTAAAACTTTACTTTAAATTCTAGACGTGGTTGTAACAGAAACTGATGTCTTTGATCTAGTGTAGCCCATCGATAGGCTAATTCAGCACAGTAACGTTTCCATGTTTCTAAGTATACTGTCAGCCAGAGAACATTCATAAAGGCCAACACAACAAACCATACTCCTTCTGTCCATTGATCCAGTTTTCTTCCAAACCCAAACTATTTGATAAGATTCATCATCAAATTTAAATGTTTTTTTGACATTATTTATTCTATAGAAATATAATATATATTTACCCAAAATGTGGAATAAGCAATAGCTGGATATATTAATGAACCAGTGTAGTGTCCAATCCATGCAAAGTACATGGCAATTTTGACACCAAAATAATCACAAACCTTATCCAAAGGTTGTAAGCTGAAAAAAGACTTTACCCAGATAATACGCAACCATTTTAATGTCTTATTCTCATGAACTGGGAACAAATGTTCAATTATTCCATTTGACATACATTCTGAAACTGAACAAAAATATATACTGACTGTAATTATATTATGTCTAATAAAGTAATAAAATATATTTTATGTAAAACAAATAACAAACTCAGCATTACTTAATGGTTGGCTTTCAACTAGCTCTGTGAGCCAATCACAATTTTGTACCCTGAGTGTATTTAAGACATATAAAATCAATGTTTGCCTTTCTTGCATAGTGAAAAAATTTGAATGATCCTCGATTCCTTCAAATATATTCATTTCAGAAAGTATAAATTCTCTTAGGCCACCACCACCAATAATTTTTTTTGGTAAATGTACATCTTGAGCAGCTTTCATTAGACTTTGAATAATAACAATGGAATTATGTTTACATATTATTAGATCACTCATAACAAATACCTTACACATGAAAAGAAGCAGTCAAGTAAAAACAGTATGAGTCGGTTGATGAATGATATTGGACATTCACAGATAAACTGAAGCCATTAGACTCGTCTACTATTAGTGATTTTACCCATTCGATAGTCTTATAGTCAGTAGTTTTGGTGAATGTTAAAACCACATCGCAAGCCTAGAAATAATAAAAATAATAAAAATAATTTAAAAAAATATTTTATTAGAATAGGTAATAGTTAATTATTTAGAGGGATAACTGATTTTTCTTTTTTAGTTTAAATTATATTAGAAGTGTGAAAACGATTACATGGTGACTCATCTTATACATTATAATAATTTATCATTATATTGTACAATATACTATAGAGATTTATAAGTGATAACTATAATTACTTTATAATAAACTATAAGTGTATTGTTTTCTCAAAAAAAAAAATTATTTATAACATGTTGATAATTTTAACATCAGCTTTATATTATAGTTGACTATGGACTAATTATACATATATTTACTTTGGGTGGAATTGATTGGATCCATAAGTGCCGTGGAGTCATTAAGTGACCAGCTCTTGGTATTTTCCTGCGTATTAATTTTGATGCTGAAAATCAAACAACTAATTTTAAAAACATATAAATATAACTTGTTTTCAACAATTTTCATGTTGCATTATAATTTGTTAAAATATATTATATTTAGTACTATATTATTATAATATTAGTACTATATTATTATTATGTACTTAAATTTCAAATATAATGTAAATATATTTAAATAACAATCACTCATGAGAAATAATAACTCTATAAGTCAATAAAATACTATTATCTTCCTTAATCCTTTCTTAGTAATGTGGTATATGATTGTATTCTACTTAAATGTTTATAAATTATATTTGACATTTGTTACGAGTGTTGCCCGTGCCAATGATGTTTTTTTTTATAACAGTATTTGTAATAAAATGTATTTTACTATATTTGAGATAATTCTATTATATTACCTAATAATATTATAAGCCACCAATGGCAAACCTATAAATTAACAAAAAAAATATTCTTTATTCGTGAGCTGAAAAAATGCATGGCTACCTTTTAGCTATTTGGGTATAGGGATTGAAAAAATAAACTATAAATACCCTTTAAGTCTCACGGAATCTTTTGGTATAACATTTTATTGAAAACGCTCCAGAATTTTTTGAGTCTATTAACTTCAGATAAACCAACCTGGGTTAAAAATATAGTGACCAAATATCAAAATTATAAGTTTCAATTATTACATAAGATAATGAATGTTAAAATTCAATACTACAAATCTAACGAATCTAAAAACTTAAATATAAGATAATAAAAAATATTCTTAAAAGAAAATAAAGTATTATTTTATATAGAACAATGTTTTGAATAACTAATGGTAATAAATGTTATGGCTTTATAATATAAACATTTTAAAAGTCATAGGCACAATCACCCAAAAGTATTAAGGGTCCAGACAGCAATTTTTTGTTAATTATTATTATAACATTATGGTTACAAATTGCTGTCCGGGGTGGTGGGTGCAGAAATACCAGAAAGTTTTCGTGGAAATAGCGCCGACAAATCCCTAAATACTGAAACACAAAATACCTACACCAACACAATGAATTACTACGCCATAATATATTACCTGATACCCTATATTACATGTAGATGCTGCTCTAGAGTTAGAGACTAGAATTAAGATGCTTAAACTCTAAGCACTACGGTGTGCTGTGGCAGGCCCAGTGCAATTGTGTCCATGCTAAGGGCTTAATAGAATATTAGAAATGTATTGTTATTTGTACTAATTAATAATTTATGTTACATTTTAAAATTTCAATAAAAACTAGGGAACATGCTCTTGCGCTCTGCAGCATATGGTAAGTTTCATGAGTGATCATGTATAGGTGTGTAGTAATGAGTAATTACTGACCAACCTATGTTAGTGGCATCTTACATATTTCATATATGAACTTGACTTCCTATAAACTTTTTTTTGTTAAAGGTAGAAAAACTTATGAGGAATCTTGTATTAAATTTAAGTCTTAAATATAAAAAGATCATTTTTATATAAATACATTTTATAATAATCTTTTATCTCATAATTCCGGAGTTATGAGCCAACATAAGAATAGAGGGATTCAAAATAATAAAAAAAAAATTTAGAATTTTATTTGATAAATTTAAAAATCATTTAAAATTAAATCTATTAACTAAAGAATATCCAATTTATAAAAGTAATTATTATTCTTATCATAAGAAATATTTGAGAAATAAAAAGAAATTATTCCAAAATGAATATTAGATTGATGATATCTATTATTAAAAAATACAACGATTAGAAATTGAACAACAAAATTTATTAAATGAAACAAAAACCCAGAAATTAATTGGATACCAATATTTGATAAAAAACAACTACAAAAGAAACATAGTCCTAACCCATCTCAGCCTAACAAAAATTTAATTAAAAAAATTTATTAATATTAAAAAATCAATGTTTATTAAATCATAATTTATATATTCCATTTATATATTAACAATTATTGCAGAAAATAAAAAGACAAAAGAAATAAAATATAAGATATCAATCCAACAAACAACATGATAAAAGTATACCAAGAATTAAAAAAAAATCTTATGAATATATATTTAATAAAATAAATATCGAAAATAAAAGTAATAAACCTAAAAAAAGTAAAAATAAGAATATGATAAAAAAAAAAAAACAAATGATTTATTATTTTAAATATATTACCTAATCTTTAATTCCACATATTAATATTTTAATTAAACTATTTAAATAGACAAAATAATTCTATAATTAAAAAAATAAATTAAAGGTAATCAATGATACATAATAATAAATATTCAGGTAAAATTATATAAATAAATCATGTTATATAAAAAAATAATTTACCATATTGAGTATAGAAAAATATAAATAAGACTATATAAAATATTAAAATTATAATTCAATAATATTACAGTATATAGAAAATAATATAAGGTCAACTTTATTAAACTAATAATAATCATTAAATCTCACCAGATAAATTAAAGAAGGATGGAAAAGATTATATTAGAAGGACATACCTAAAAAAAATAATCATTCAAAATGCTAAAAAGGATTAAGCTAATTCAACCTTATTTGAAAAATATTCTACGACTTTTTGAAAAGTAAATAAGCACATATTTCTTAAATAAAATAATCCAGTAATAATAACCCATAAATCCATGCCCAATATGGAAAATTTATGAATCCAAAATTAACTCTCAATTTATATTTAAAGTAAAAAATCCAATAATTAATAAACCTATATGAACAACAGGAAGATAAACAATTAAAATTCTTAATCTCGCTGCAAAAAAAAACTAAGTCTGTAAAACATGTATTCCAATTAACATAAAGAATTATAAATAATTAAATGAAGATTAATTTAAAATAATATTAAAATATTGATAAATACCAAAAGACCACCTAAATTAACTATAATACCAGCTAAATTATTGAATCACAAAAAGGAGCTTCAACATCATGAGCTGAGGTAAAATGGTAATCAAAGATGAAATATAAATTAAAGGTATTTACTAAAAAAATCTCATCAAATTTCTAATTTAATATATGGTCACATTGATATTATAATATTTGTTGATATTTGAATTATTATATTTTTTATGAATACAATGGATCATTAAATGAAAATAAGGGTAAAGGTATAATAGTTAAAATTTATAATAATAGATAAAGTAAATACATAAAATATATTTAATAAGAATTAAGAATTACAATTACAATTTATAACTACGATACAATATAGTACTAATAATTAATAATTAATCACTAGGTAATAATTGTATGACATAAGAGTTTTTAACCAGATCGCTTTTCCTGTATTACAAATCACAACGCCATTATACTTAATTCTCCTTATATCAACTAAGTTCGTAGAAAACCTCAGGGCACACCAGGCAGCAAGTATATATTGAATCTTCTCGATTCTTAATGTTCTTTGTTGAAACAGCGCGCGTATACGGATAGAGCGCGGTGCGTTCAGCTCCGAGCCACACATGAGAGACGCAGACATCCCGTGGCCCTCGAACACACCGGCCCCCGTGCCCCTTACAATGCTCACTAATTTAGGTATTCATTGTTTACACTTTTCCACTGCAAGCCTGAAGCTGCTTTGCTTGGGTTTTTTAAAATAGAGCATTGTTACACGTAAATATTTTTTACAACGAATATATTTTGTCAGTTGCTTTTAAAACATTAGACAAGTAATATTGGAATTCGTTTAAAAATAATTTATAAATAATAAAAAGTTTTAGCAATATGGTATCATAACCACTAACGCAAAAGCAAAGTTCCAGAAATATCCAAAAAATGTTACTAAAAATATTGCAATTTTATTTTCCATTATACATTTTTAAGATATTTATTGGATTGCTAATGCCAGGTTAATGCATTAATATTTACAGTAAAAGTTAAGTTTGTATTTCTATCAACAACAAAATTGATGTTTTTTATAATAGAATAGTTACAGAATCATAGTGGCAGTGAATGTGGGGGGAGGAGAAATGGACTGATTTTTAAGACAGAAAATAAATCTCCCAAATAAAAAAAAAAATATTTAGATGAAGTATAATATAAATACTTTTACATATTATGCATGGTACACTCTTGGAGCCTAAACCAATCTTTGATAACAATCTTGAATGTATGTTCATTGTTATGGTATAATTCATATGAAATTTCTAAGGATACAATTAGGAAGCATATTTAAATTGATATATATATATAAACAATTTTAATAAGTATTAAGCTTTCACACCTTTCGTTATTTGATGATCAACTAGTAAAAAATTATTCTTTTGGCTGGTCCAACAGCAAAATGTAGCCAGTTTATTTGAAAATAATTTTGGAAGCACTCTCTTGATGTTGTACTGTTTGGTATCAGAACCACCAATAGAATTGATAAAATTATTCTGAAATCAAATTTACGTAAATAAAAAAATTTATCTACACAATGTTATACATACATAACAACATTGTTTTCAAAAGAATAAGTTAAATGTATTTATCTATATATAATATTATATTATATAATATATTAACTGCATGAATATTAATAAAATCAAAGTTTGATGTAGAATTTTTTGTACATTAAATTTAAAATAAATCATAGATATAGATATAGATACCTATAGATATCTTCTTTTTTTTAAAAGCAATTATATATTTGTATGTTTAAAGTAAAGTGTTGTTATTTTTCTTAAACATTTTTTTTTTTTTGCGATGAATTACCTATGTAAATCAAAAAAATACAATTAGTTTTAGTATTAGTTATAATATATTCTTCATAATAGCAAATAGTTTTACAAATAATTACAAATACTCTTTGTTCCATATATACTGGACTTCCTTGATTTAAATCAGTCATAATTAAATTTTAAAAAATACTATCATTTTTAAGTAATATCATACTGTAAAAATACCTTATTAGTTATTAAAAAGTTAGGTACATTATAGAAAATATATAAACATAAATAAAACTATTTTTTGATTTAACTGTGTTGAGTTCTATAGTAGAGAAAAAGATTAAGACGGGAGTATTTATTTTGTGTGAAATGGTCTTACTTTTAACAATTTTGATTATGGCGGATTCTCCAATATTTTTGTAGCAATCTCTTTTCCTTGACCTGTGCAGGTGTCTTTTATCGCATAATCATCTATTGCTCTTTTCACATGATCCTTATGATCAACATCTCCAATAGTTTTAATAATTTCTATAAGGAAATTAAATGTATATTAAATTATTTATAAAAAATATAATATAGTAAAAACACAGAATAAAAGCTATAGAGTCTGAGGCTATAACCCCTACAAAAATTCTACTGAAAAAATGGCTACAGTAATTCAAATAGTATGCAGTTTTGCTATATAGTAAGTTGGCTTCAGGTAAACATCACTGGATGTGTTAAAATTGAATTTCTATGAATTATGATAAATTATGGTATACGAAAAAAATAATTCTTAAATAATGAAAATTGGTAGACAAACTTATATCTATTTCCAATAAATAATGCTTAGGTACATTTAAGTATCTACTTGATGAATAATTTACAGTTTGTAAAGTTCAAAAAAGTAAGATAAAATTGAACTTTAAAAACTTGGCAAAATTGTAATAACTGAATTTTAATATTTTAGATTCTGATCGGAGTGAAGGATCTAGTGGTTTTACGATGGTGTTTATTTTTCATTTCTTTTTTTTTATTTTATATCATGTATACAAAATTTCTACCAGAAGGAGTACTTTGATTTCAACATTTAGTATTATATCTTTTAGCAAATTGGATCAAGATGGTACTTTAGAGAGGTCATTTTTTGATCTTCTTAATAGTTATTTAATGCCTCAGGAAGAACCACCGACAAATTACAAAAAACCTCTGAAAGTGTGTTTTAATTTCCAACGCTTTGTTTATCGCCATAGTAACAAATTAAAATAAAAATAAAAATGAAAATTTTAGTTATTTTGTTGTAATTTATAATATTAACTCAACATATAGGCTATAATAAAATATAATAACAATATAAAATATCCATACCAATGAACCGTTCCCACTCAGAATCGTTTCGTATACAATGATATGATATCATTGAATTCAAATTGAATACATTCCATTATACAGAGACCCACTTGTAATCTACTGTACAGTAGAGCGACATCCACTTACCCGCTTTTTATAATACAATACCTATAACTATATATTAAAGGTTGTATTACAGTTTTAGGTGTAGTTGATGAAAACTTAATAACTAACTACCCATAATTATCAATTAGTTATATTCCAAATTTAAGAAAATTAAAAATTTTCAACGCTCTTTAAGAAAAAAATTAAGACGGGGTATATTTAATTGGTGTGAAATGGTCTTACTTTTAACAATTTTGATTATTGCGGAATCTCCAATATTTTTGTAACAATTTCTTTTCCTTGATCTGTCCAAGTGCATTTTATTGCATATTCATCTTTGAATAATTTACTGAGTGCTTTTTTCACATGATCCTTAACATCAATACGTCCAATAATTTTAATGAAATTTTCCTAAAAATTATTAAAATATTTGTTTAATTTTGATGGTAATGAATAATATAATAGAATAAAGAAAACATATTTTATTGTACCAGCTTTTCTGTAAAATTATAGAGCTGTTAAAAATTAAGTTTTCAATAGTTGAAAAATTAAAGTGATTGGTCATTGGAAAATTTTCTAAAAATTCATCATGTAAATTGTAAATTACTAAATCTCAAAATATTTAAAAAATATAAAATGTCAAATATTAGTTATTTTGTAATATTATTATTATAATACAACTACTGTACATCATATTAGCTATAGTCTTAGAACTTATGTTGTTGATAAAACTCTCATACATATTATACATATAAATATGCAGCCATTTAATTAATATTATTCCTAAACGAATTACCATTATGATTAAGATATGTTCAACTTCAACATTTTCATTGGACTGGCTGTGAAGTGCTGTAATATTCCCATTTCCATTTGTAGATATAACTTTCTATATTAGATGACTATAAATAATGTTTTATTTTATTACAATTTATAATTTTTAGGTAAAAAGTTGGTTAACCAAAAAAATAATTCTACAACCTCCTAATGAATAGTGTACTCACCGATTTTACATAAGAATTTTCCATACGAGCGTTTGGTTTTTAAATGTGTATGGCCTCTGAAACCATAGGTATAAAAATATCTTTAATGAACAAGCTATTATATTATATATAAAAAAACTATAATTTATATATTATCCTTTTTTTTCACCTAATGCACTTCCCAAATACTATTATTTATAATGAAATTATGAAAACCACAAAGAAAATGTATAATACCACTTAATACTACGTTTTGCTGAAATGTTTTTATTATTAAAATAAAAACTAACAATTAATTAGTAGTTAGTAATTACTGCTGTACTTGGGGTTAAACGTTATACTTCAACATTGTCATTGACCTGATTATGAAATACTATAATGTTCCCATTTTCATTATTGATACATCTTTCCACATTAGATAACTATAAACTAACAATAATATAATAGGGTAGGTATGTACTAATGCTGTATTTTATTTTAATTTATCATTATTAAGAAGCACAAAAGTAGTTTTAAAAGATAATTAAATATAATTTATTAATGAATAGTATACATACGAGTTATATATAAGAGTTCACCATATGAGCTGATTTGTTTGACTGTTTGAGGATGTGGAAGTTGTCTGAAACCAAAGTCACAGATATATTTTAATCTAATATTACTTAATATTATATATAACACTTTTCAATATGTTTTTGATTTTAAGAAATATATACCTGCATTAAAAAAAAATGTATATATTTAATACAACTATTTATAACCAGGATGAAAACCACAAAAAAAAAACATTCACATTTACAATTGCTACATAATTACTTTTTGTGGAAATGTTTTAATTCTTAAAACAAAAAACTAAAAATTAATTATTTATCTTATTATTAATTAATAATTACCATCATGCTTGGAGTATAACGATCAACTTCAATATTGTCATTGAACTGGTTTTGAAATGCTGTAATGTTCCCAAATTTGTTTCCCGTGTATCTTTCCTTGTTAAATGTTTATAATAATTAAACAATATATAATAAATACATTTTATTTTAATTTATCAATATTAATTTAAGGAAACAAAAAGATGTTTAAGTTATGAATACCTAAGTCACATTGCTTAAAAAAAAAATTGAAGTGTCTTAAATGTTGGTAAGTTTAAAACTTCTGATTTAAATATATTGTTGAAGACTATGTTAAGGAAGTCTTATTAAAATTGATTAAAAATATAATATTTATAAATTATATAGGTACTTACCATTTTTGGGGTTGATTTTTTATTTGGTACAGCAATATTACAACCTATACAAAAATAAATTATTAATATTAAAATATTTTAAATTATGTAAGTACAAATGAGTGCCATTCAAAAAGTATATTCATTTTAAAAATAATCAACATAAATTACCTACTACACTGAACAATTGAGCATTGACCATTAATGAAAGGTAAATAAAGTCCTTTATTTTGTAGTCTGTTAAGCTTTTAACAGATAACAATAAATGGTTGGTTCATTATAGGCAATTTATTGGAAAATAAATATTAAAATTATTTTCCAAAAAATATATTAGAGTGGTACTCCCTATCAACTTAATTAATACATTAGCTCTAAAATCACATTAATGGTAGTAATAGCCGAAAAGCATAAATTCTATCAAATAAAATAACTAAAATCGTTTTTCTTGGTTAATCTTGTCAACATTTTAACATAAAATACTATTAAAAACTGTTTTTATGTTTTTTGGTTACAGAATAATCTACTTACACGGAACCTTGATTTCAATTTTCAATCCATAGCTATAAAAGTTATGTACATTTTATACATTTTTATCTACAAAATCGTTTTTAAATTATAAATTTGATAAATGTTGTCAAACATCAAAGTTTAAATGCTTATAAAAAAATAAATACTATTGTAACAATATATTATCAGGAGCCTTGTGTTAACTTTGACCTAACAAATTGACATTTATAGAAAAAAAAAACTTAAATAAATTGAAAATGTCAGTAAACATCTCAAAAACAGACAAAATATTTTGAACATTTTATCAAGTATAGGAATTGATAAAATAAACATATGATATATTTTTCAAGTGTTTTTGAATTATGTAGGTATAAAAAAATAAGAAAATCGCTAATTGTGAAACAGGATGAATATCCAATGTTGTAAAAATTCGAACTTCAAATGCTTCAAAAAATTGTGATTTTATGTATTTTTAATATTTTTCAACTATCAATGTAAAAATATATTATGAACCTTGTATTCAAAGCTGCACCGAAAGTTGGGGTTTCGATAGTTCTTGAAGCGTTGGAAAGCGTTATTTTTCCGTCCAGCGGGCGGTAAAATAGAAATCCATAAAAGTGTTGGGCGCGCATATCACGCGTATGTATCTCCTGCACAAAACACTGAAACATAGAGTAATGTAGAGGCGACGCAACGTTCTCTATTCAAACCGTTTAATGTACTTATCTGTGGTATTATCGGACTCACGGTCTTAGAAGATAAGGTCCGACAACTCTTTTTAATCAGCGTTCCGCTTACGATGTCTAAAACAGTTCCACTGCTTTCCTGAAGCGCTGCTGGTTATACGTTTTTGAGGTTATGTAGTAATAGTTATATCAAAGATAGATCTCTTCCAAGACCGTGTACACAAGGTAGACATTGTTTTTGTTTATGCATAATGCATATTTGACTTTGTTTATAATTATTATTTTGAAATTTGAATTGAGTATAGGTAACATGATTTGAAATTTGAAATTTATTAATTCAAGTGATTCAATATCTACCTTATCTTTTTCTAAAAAAGATATTTACAATCTGTTATTTAAAACTATAAGTAAGTACCCATGTTTCAAATATATTATACATTATTTACAAACATGAATAATTTATGAAGGAAATTGTTCACTAATTATAACCTCCTTAGAGAAGTCTGAGCCTTACAGCAAATTTAAGTCTCCGATATTCTGCAATCCAGGAACACAAACTGAAGAATGAATGCTGTCGTTTGCAGGTGTATATACAGTATAGGTGCAGTAGGTAAGTACCTACTGTGTATTGCAGAAAACAACTTAGGGCCAGTATTACCATCACTGGCTAAATTAAACGGACACTGTAGATACTTAGACACTTACATATTGTACTATCCTTTAATACACTAAAATAATTTAAGCTGTTAACAATGTTGTGTTAACCGCAATACACAAAATCAAATATTTATCTAACTTTTATTATTATTTGTTTCAGAGCTCTTTGACAAAAGTCTCGGTGATTTGACTGAATTACTTCACTTAAACATCATGGTCGAGCTCGGCTTGCTCTTTGCTCAATATTTCAAAACTGATCTAACGTAATATGATAATAAATTTAAATAATTATAATAAATAGAAAATAGAAAAAATAGCTTTAATGTGAATTTTTATAGAGAAGTAATAGTATTTGCTAATAAATGTTTAATGCTATTTTCTTTCTTATTAATATGCATTAAATTTGATTACATTTCTGTTTCAAAAATCTTGTACCTTCAATGAATATAAAAAAAATTAGTGAATAGATAAGAAATTAAGAAATATACCCTTGTTCATTGCATTCAATAAATGTATTCAATTTTATTTTATATTTTTATTAATTTATTAAAGGTGCCAAACAAATTTAAATTTATTGAATCCCATTAATGTGTTACATATTTTAGCTTAAGTTGCTAATGATTTATATTTAAAAGTTTAGGATATTGAATCAAAATGTATTTTATGGTCTTAGAATTCATAAATGCATCTCATTAGCTTTGGAATGGAAAATTAAAAAAAAAATTATGACAGATAGGTACGTTCTATTTTTTACATGCAATTCACAAACATTGATTAACTATAATTGAACTTTTTAGATAGCAGCACATAATTTATAATAGTTATTTTAGTGTCTCAAGTAATTTTATCACATTAGAAACAAGAAAAACAAAAATGATTTAGTAGGAAAAACTACCTGGTCTTTTTGACAGTGCTTTTAGAAAACGTATATTATATACTTCTACAGACAAAGTTATGGAAAAATGTCCATTCTTATATTACTTAAAATAATACATTTTAAAAATAAGATAAGTTTGTACAATATAGTTTTAATTTAAGGTAATTTTTTTTTCTTAATAATTAGATTGTATATTATATATTTATGTTTTTTAGGGGAAAAAGATTGACGCTTTTATATGAATGTTGTGATGAAGATATAGACGAGTTACATAAAAAAAAGAAATTACTAAATGTTGGACATATAAAAATAATTGCTAAAAATGATTTTGGTCATCATCATAGGTGAGTAATAATAATTTTTATCTCGTATATAACCATTCATACTTTCTATTACTAATTTTCTTGTACTGGAAATTTTATTAAAGTATCAATGTTTGCTTATGCCGATAGTAGTTTACGGGTTGTAGTTATGTCGGCAAATTTGTTAGAAGATGATTGGACCAAGTTTCCTCAAGGGTAAGAATAATTAATATCGTTTTGTTTTTGATTGAATCATTTTATATTTTAGGATTTTGGTGAGCCAAAATTTCCATTGGAAGAGGACTGAGGAGGATAATAAGTCAGATGGTAATTCTAAGACTGATTTTATAATAGATATTTTACGATACTTATATTCTTTTAGAGAACTATCAATAATTCCCTGAATAAAAAAAATTGAAAAGTCGATTTCAGTCAAACAAAGTAAGAACATATTAAAACTCATAGTTTGAACCAAAAATAATAAAATCTTTTTGTTGTGTACTGTGTTTTTAATACCTTGTATTCCAGGGAAGCACAAAGAACCACTGTGGGATCATTTATCTTTAAAAAATATTTTGAAAAAACATGCTTGTCTACCATTTTGTGTACCATTAGAATGGCCAATGTTGTTCTTTCGGGTCTTTGGGTACCACCAACGAAGAATGGTTGAAATTAGAGTTTATTGAAAGTCTATCCACTTCTACCAATTTTGGTGATACTGATACAGACAATGATCCGATCCCTTCAATTTGGTTAGATGAACAATAATTTTAGCATTGAACCTCTAAATAATGAATTGTACTTTATAGATCTACCCTTCCAAGAATAATGTTTTAAATAGTTGGAATGGAGCTTTAGATGGTATCTGTTTACCTTGCAATAATAATTTACATGAAAATCAATTGTGTCTTAAAAACTACATGTGGTAAGTATTTAAGTATTTAATAATATTAACTTGAAAAATTTAAACCTTTTTACACACAGTTTCTATGTTGATACATTGTTTTACAGCTTGTGCAAATATTATTCACGAAAGCGATCAAAGGTACATTCATATAAAAACCTATTGCAGAATTTCATCATGTTATACAGAAATGTCTTTGTTTTTGTTGACTACTGCTAATTTATCAAAAGCTGCTTGGGGCAGAAAACTTGAGTCAAATGAACAGAGTAACATCATAATGGTACACGAGGCTGAAGTTCTGTTCTTGCCTCAATTTTGGGTAGTTATATATTTTTAATCCGTTAAATGTTCTATTGTTCTAAACATAATTTATTTATTTTTTGGCAGATTGGATCAGAAACATTTCCTATGGATGAAATCTAACCAAGTAAATCCCCGTATTTTACTGTAACTTTTGACTTGCCATTAGCTGAATACTCGGACACTGATCAACCTTGGACTATAGCGGGTAGATTATGAATTAAATTTAACATTTGTACGTAATAAACTAATATAGGTATATCTACTTTTTAAAATTAATATACTCATTTTTTTTTATGTTTTAATTTACCTTGTAATGTTAAAATATTATTTTTAAATTTTATATTCACTTAAGACCAGGTTTTAAATAGAATATTATTATTTATAGATGTTTTTATTTAATTGTATATAATTTAAAAATACAACACTTTCTTAAATACTGTATACTTTAAATACTTGTTAATAATAGCTAATTATTAAATAATATCAAAAATATAATGTTTTACTCAAATGCAATCAATTTATTTGGTGGAAAATGAGAAATTGTACATGTATATGAAAAAGGAACACAAGTTTGTGATTGTGAATAATAATTTATCAAGTTAACATTCACTAAAAAAAAGCTTACTAAGCCTCAGAGATAATCTTTGAAAAGGACATAACATTATTAGCTCTCTTAAACTAATAAAGTTCAAAATAAAAAGTTTTTCTTTAATACCACACGACTCTACCATCATCTGCCCCAGTTGAAAGATTGTTTAGTAGCGGTTCCCAAATATTGACTCCAAGAAGAATCCGTCTTACTGATAAAACATTTGAAATGCAGTGTTCTTTTATTTATTGTATAGTATATACTTATGCAATGTTCATAGCATACGTCATGATATTAGTTGTATTTTACCTAATAAAAATATTGTGTATCTACTAAAAACAATTTAAATACATACCAAACCTGTTGTGAAGGTTCATAATAATTAAAATTTACTGTGACAAGTCGTGTAAAATAGTTTTTTCTTGATATTTTAAAAATGTTTTTTCAGTTTACCTTGGTTATTGTTATATGATAATGTCTACTGTTAACATTTATTTAAATACATATAGTTGGTTTTTAAATAATATTGAAGTACCTACTTAGTAGTATCTAAGGTGTACTCTTAAAAGTAAAAAAGATAGACTTTATCAGGTATTAAAAAAAATATATCTTTTTTTATCTAGATAAAAAAGTACTTATCTAATCCCAACATTGAGTGTGAGCAAAAAGCGTACACAAAAAAAAATTAGGGGAACATAGTAGTTTTGGGGTGGGGGGGGGTCATGGTCTATAATATTGTATATAAAAAAATTACACTTTTAATAATTTTCGGGGGAGGAGTTTGAACCACTAAAAACCTGTTGTTCAAGTAGTCAATATGTCAACATCAAAATGTAAAATATACTATTTATTTAAAAGTAACATATTTAAAGGATGATTTCTAAGCGCATTCACTAAAACATATATTTCAGACTTCAGTATTTAAAAATAAATATCTAAAAACTAAAATATATTCAACATCTGGAATTCTGAATTGTGTGGTTTTATTTTTATATTTTTTTTTACTTATAAAATATTTATTTAAATTGTTATACTTAATTAATTAATATTTATTTGATTTGATTAATCATAAAAATGATGATTAGTATTCTTTATGGAGTTTTTATAATTATAGAAACTGGAATATGCTGTTAACGCCATTATTCCATTCGTCCTGACTCGTAATATCTCTTATTTAATATTAGCTGCTAACAATGCTTATGAATAATGCACAATATTTCAAATATTTGTTATTTTTCTAACGTATTTTTTTACTACTATTTAAAGTAAAATAAAAATTCAAGCTTTGATCCGACCTGCAAAAACTTCTCATCTTTCAGATGAAAAAAAAAATGACCAAAATCCGAGATATCTACGAGGCACGAGAGTTTTTCCTGTAAAAGCATTTTGTTCATCAAAATTGTGCTTCAATAATAGTCATTGAAGTCAATCACTTGACTTGTGCATGCGTGTACCTAAATATCTTTATCTGCGCGTGTAATTATAGCTCACTCACACTAATATCGATTTAAATACTCACACACATGCACGGTTTCGCGTGAGACCGATACAACATGTGAATTGAATTGCCTAAATTTTACTCCTTAATAAATGACCGGCACCGACACCCATAATTCAATAACTATAAACATGTAATACATACATTTAAACAAATTTCTATGCGAATTAGAATTTACTATCGTTTCTCTTAGAGTCTTAGCTTTCTTTGTTGTGTTGGCCAAAAAGCATATTATGTTTAGAGTAGGTCATGATTTAAGACAAACGGATTGGAAAACGCCGCTATATTGTGTTTTTATTTGTATTATTTTATATTAGGTGGTTCTTTTGTCTTTATCTTAAAACACAAGGCACTTGTCTCACCCCCGCATAAACTAAGTGAGCAGCGGACAAGATCTGGTTGCCTAGAATAAGCAACGGCAATTTTGTATATGAATTACCTACTTCCTAGGTGCTTTTATGTAATAAATGTGTTTACTCGTTTATTATTAAAATAAGTGAGTTTTTAATAATACACGTTTATCAGAAACAATTTATGTTAATAATTTACGACATATAATATTAGATACTATAGTAAAATTAAAATAACCATATGAAAGAGCTAACATATGCAACTTATGTACACAATATTGGATAGACATCCACCTTTGAACACTGACCACCTCATTTTCATGTGTCAGCGATTCTTATCATTAGGTAATTAAATTTTAAGAGTCTCGTCGTTTATATTTTATAGTATTTGTAGGTAAATAATGAACAAACTCACATGCTCAACAGTGCAAGTCTAAAATAATAAAAAGGACACACGTCAGTACCGCAAACATTACAACTACTATACAAGTTATAGCTGACATCACGGCGTACGGACTAAATGGATCACGGGGCACTGACATGTTAGACGTTACATTACATATGTTATATATTCCGTATGTTCCTAAATTCATCAGATTGGTCAGCCGCTGGATATGGTTGTTCCTAATTTTAGCAAATGGCCAATCCGTTGGAGGAGAGGTAATCAAGCCGATTGACTTATCAGCAATCTGCTATTTGTCGGCTGGACCGGATAGATTTGATAAAAACTGTTAGCGCTTGGTTCAAAAAACCACACAATTTATAAGAAAATGATAATATTTGTGGTTTATTTTCGTTATAAGTATTAACCGCCATGTTCCAGCGTAATAACACAAAAATCGTTCCTAAATTATTATCAATCCACTGAAGAATCCTCGCTGGATCAGTTGATGAATTTAGGATCACACGGCATGTGTATTACTTACAAATATAATATACTAGTAGGGATCCGTGCAAGAACGAGATAGCTCCATTTTTATCAATTATTCAGGACGAGCAAAAAAAATTCCGTTATCTCATTTACCGTTATTGGCGGGAAATAATTAATTTTGTAATTTCTTTGGGAATAATAAATCGATTTTTCTGATTTTGATACAATAATATAGATATTTCTTCCATGAAATTTCTCCCACGAAAAATGGAGTTATCTTGTTCTTGCACGGAGTCCTTCAATTTACAAGTGTTTATGAACGTAATTTTTTTAATTATTTGAAATATAATATTTAACAATAATGTCTGTCAAAAAACTTTATGGCGTTCCCGCAATCGATTTTGTAAAAAAGTTTGTTGATAAATATCGAAATGAAATCGATTCAGATTTAAATTTTATAATCGGCTGGTATACCGTAAATAGGAGCCGTAATTTGCATGTATTAGTTTTATATGAAACAACGTGTGAAGAATCTGCTGCGTCAATCCTCTTACTTTCAAAATGCGATTTCGACCCACTAAAACGACAGAGAAATCCAAATATTCTGGATTTTGTGTATACAATTCAATCAAGGCGAAGGAAAGGATATGCTGCTCAACTTGTTACAAAAGCTCAACAGGATTTCCAATTCACGGTATTCTGCAAAAATGACGAGTCATCAAACTTGTTTGCAAAATTGAAATGCATAAAAAATGATTATTTAACCAAATCGAATAATTTAGATGTATTCTGTTGGGATATGGGACGTAAATACTAAAAACTAATAAATTAATGCAGTTATTTTTTATTTTAATACCTAACTAAAAATGTATTAATATTAAATTTACTTTATTTTACTCGAAAACAAATTGACTACTTACTTAATTTTAACTTTTAGTGTCTGACTAAGTTATGACAAAGAAGATAGGCAAGTTGGACATAGTTATTTTATTAAATTCAATTGCAAAATCTGTTTCATTAATTATTAACATTATATATTGTATCTACACACAGTTTAAACTTTAAATGTAATTTATTCCATTATTATTATTATTACATACCTAACTATAATGTATGTTTGAATATTTTAATTTAAACCAAACCACAACATTGTGTTTAAATGTAAATTATAATAAAACTCAGTTTATGTAAAAAAAAATATTTGTGTATATCATTGATAGTGTTTATTAATTTAATTTGATTTTTTTAATGATTACATAATTTAAATACTGAATGACCAATATAGACTACTCATAGTAGCTGACTTAGGTATCTATCAACACTAATATTTAAAACAGTATGTGTGGCGGTACATACTGACATTCATAAAGCCGTCGATGAACAGTTCTGTACTTATATTACACTAAAATTTATTTATTAAATAAAACCACCAATATAGGCTATACTCATAGCAACTGATTAAAATAATGAATATAGGTACATACTAATGTAGATGGACAATTGTGTACCCATAGTATGTAGTATATAGGACATTACATTACTGCATAATTTGTGTAATAAAATAAGCAAATTCATCGGTAAATAGTTCCTGTAGTAGTATTTTAATATTATTATTTTTTTTGAACCACATATACCAATACTTTTAATGAATGATTCTTAAAATTATATATAGATATATAAGAAGAAATTAAAAACAAATATTCTAAGTTTAAATTAATTTTTTTATAAAAATAACATATTAGTTTCAACAGGAAGTTTGCTTCATTTATAATGTTTGATTCAACTGATTAAAATTCACCTTTATCGTTAATTGGGAATAAGGAAAGAAAATTGGAATCAATGTACTGGTTGGCTATTGCAGAGTTTAACTTATTGTTTTTTGAATGAGTTTCCAAAACTTCAACTTTTGTAAAAAATCGATTCAAAATTAAATTGGATGCCACTAATTCTTTTTTAATGTTGACTTGTTCCAATTGCATATTAGTTAAAATTTCAAGGACTTTCTGATTTAAACTACCAGTATCTATATGTAATAAAGTATTAATAAAAAAATATTTGTACAGATTTTAAATTAATAATATTGAAGTAGTCAATTCAAAGATTTAGGTGATGTAGATAAAATATAACACAATTTTTAAGTACAACTGTATACTCACCGGTTGTACTGTATAAGGTTATAGGAAGATTAAATGATTCATATGATTCGAATAACTGTATTCCATCAGTATTTTCAACCTGAGGTGTTGCCTGCTATCAATTAAATATTAATTTTCGCATTAAAATGAAAAGAATTTGGTTCAGTTGTTAATTTTTTTATGGTACTTAATATTTTATATTATATTAAAACATAGTATACTATTTTATTTTTAACTTTTTAAAATTTAACTATTATAGTGTTTAAATACCTAAGTAAAAATAAAATTTATATTACCTTATGTATGTCATCATTAGGGCTCGGATTTATATGTATTTATATAACCAAAGTATGTATTTATACAACAAAAATATGTACATAGATATGTGCTAAAGAATTCAAAATATGTATTATCAAAAAAAAAAAAAAAAATAATATAATAAAATGTAATAAAAAATTTATATTTATCTAATTATATTGATTACAATATTAATAACATTCATTTTTAAATTTTTGAATCCAAAAGATCGCCGATATTGTCGTAAAATTTTTATAATAGTTAATAATAAAATAAAATGTAATACAATTTTTTTATTTATTTAGTTATCTAATTATCTTGATTATAGTTATAATAATAACATGCACTTTATAATTTTTGAATTCAAAATATTGTTGATATAATAATATATAGTCATGACTCATGATAACCTTTCAATAATTCTGAACTCTGAAGAAAAGACATTAAAACAGTATAATTGTGAAATATGTAAAAACATGTATTTATGACAAAATATGTAAAAATATATAAAATCAAATATAGCTTGTTTTATCAAAAATCTTGTGAAACAAATTTATCACTTGCTGAAATTAGTTTATCATGTCGCAGAGAAAATATGTATTTACATATAAATCCGAGCCCTAGTCATCATTATTTATGTATGGTACTGAGGAACTAGCTACAATTTTTACTGCCAGGAGTGTTACAGACTCTAGTTCCCAATTAAATTCTTCATCTGAATTCCTCACCAGCAATTCGGTATA
The DNA here is from genome assembly GCA_008086715.1 of Sitobion miscanthi. NCBI lineage: Eukaryota > Metazoa > Arthropoda > Insecta > Hemiptera > Aphididae > Sitobion > Sitobion miscanthi. The sequence continues at coordinate 24,446,225 of CM017804.1, forward strand.
TGTTATCGGCACATTTTTTTTAAAATTTTTTGCTTATAGGTGTTACTGATAAGTTACAATCTAAATAAAAAATGAATGAATACCTAATTTTTAAAGTAGTATAAAAATAGTAGGCATACCTTCAAAGTCACTGTTATCTTCAGATGAACTTATTTGACGGGTTTTCTTCTTGAGTACTTCAGATTCATTTTCTGTAGCAGAACTTTCAATCTCCACACGTTGATGACAGGCTTCTTTGAAATTTGCTAAGTAAACAAATACAATTAGGTATAATTTGAATTATGAAGTAATTTCAGGTAGGCATTAAGTTTATTTTACTTGTTTTAATTATTAATCGAACCTAATATTATAATGTTTTAAAACTATTTACAAAACTATTTACAAAGTACCTACCATATATTTTACTGGCCAAAATTTTAATTTTGAATAAACCCCATGAATCTTCTGGATCATCAGCGTTTACTAGTTCAACACTAGTAACATGAAATGGAGGCCATCGAAAATATTCAACTACTGAAATGTTTAACGCTGTTAGCTCCAACGATGTTGGTAAAATTAGCCTATTAACAGGCACAACACTGTAATCGTTTGATTCCGTAAATAAAACAATAATCCATCGCTTATACGCCTGGTTCTACGTGGTAATGGTAAAAAAGCTTATGTTATTAAATTTAAATTACATAATTAAATAATGTATAAACTTACTTTACGACTCTTCAGCGGTTGCTTCGTAGACATCATAATATTAAACACTGGCCTCTGAAGACTAAACACGACAAATAAAAGAACTATAATGTGAAAATGCTCTATGCTCAAGTACACGCGAAAATGTAATTAATTATTATCGATTATTCAATTGTGATCTGCGATGATTGACGATTATAGTACAATTATACAAAGAACATTGGCACGAGCTCAGGACTTAGAGGATTCAACTATTCGAGTGTCGACGGCGCGTCGGCGCGGCGGACGGACAGCGGCCGGTCGGGGCCACCGGTTAGCCCATTATATGTATTATATCTATATATAGTCATCAACGAACTGATAATAGAAAAACCCTAATAATATTATAATATGTCTAATAATAATGTAGAAATAGCTATGGTGTTGCTCGTAGAAGTCCATCTAGTCACGTTATATATATATATATATATACAGTTCCATCTTACTCGGGCGACAGCCGATATAAGAAAATAATATATATTTATACATATATAATTATATTATTATAATACTAGCTCTAAGTGAAACTCGGGGCCGGTTAGACTCGCTGAGAGTGGGTACCGATTTTAGAGACAATGTCGTTGGAATTATAAAAGTCGCAAATGCTGTAAGACGAAAGATTAGGACTTGTGATAAGGAATAGTGATATGGATTAGAGATAAGGCTTGGGACTTTGGCGGGAATGTTTAAAAGTTTGAGCGTCCAGCGATCGGTCACGAACGTTGTAAATTGATAGGCTGGATACGATCTCCAGGATCACCTCCCGTTTGTTCGCTGCTTTTGGTTGTTAAAAAGTGTAGAGTCGATAGGTTTATTTGATTTTGTAGATATCAGTCATATAATCATATAAGTAGGTGATCCTTCTACATGCGAAACGCAATCACCAGGTATGCAATCCACCTGCGGTGGATTGCGGACCCCGTTAGTTGCGTAGATAGGTGAATAATCGAAAAAATTTTTGGACCCTCTTGTTAGTTGTAAGTGAGTACCGATTTTGGAGAAACACTTATATAGAAGGTGATTTTGTGATAAGAATTTCTGATATGGCCTGGCTCTTTGGCGGTGTCGTTTCGAAGGCGGGAAAGTTTCAGTGTCTAGAAATCTCCGATGGCCCATAAAAACCGGCAATTCAATGATGATACTATCCTCCACGTCCGGTGCTTTTTTGTATGTGTAAGAAAATGTTAATTCGACAACCTGCAAATTAGAGTGTCCAGCAAGTCAGTCATTACCTGTCTAACACAAAACAAAAGTAAGCAATCCAATTGCAGCGGATAGAGTGGTATGTGCCGTCGCATGCCCGGTGCTATTTCTTATGTAAAAACTGTAAAGTCAAAAACCTTGTTGGAGTGTCTAGCAAGTCAGTCATCTCAAGTCAAAATCGATTAGCTTCCAATTAGCCACCTAGTTAGGCAATCCGACTTCGTCGGACTGCGGAAAATGTGCTACAGCTTATCAGGTAGGCAATCCACCTGCGGTGGATTGCAGACCCGACTTCAAGCGGCTATAAGTGAAAACGCTATCATACAACTTACGAAATAATTTAGGAAAAATACAAACTATACACAATATACAAACAATTATAATATGTATTTATTGTGTGATATATAACAATGAACATTTTGAGAAATGTGCAATTATAATTCCTAAAAAAAATAAAATATAGATACATAATATTATATTCACCAGTAAAATACATATAAACATGTACCTGAAGTGTTATATATTATATACAAAAAAAAAATGTAAAAACCTCCATTTTTAAGTGTTAAGCAAGTCGGTCATCACCGTCTAAGACGAAACCAAAATGATCAATCCGTCTACGGCGGATAAAATGATAGGTATGTGCCGTCGCATGTTCAGTGCTTTTTCTTATGTAAAAAGTGTAAAGTCGAAAACCGTGTTGGAGTGTCTAGAAAGTCAGTCATCTCAAGTCAAAATCTATTAACTTTCAAGTTAGCCACCTAGGTAGGCTATCCGACTTCGTTAGGTTAGGACTTCGTCGGATAGCGAAAAATGTACTGCAGCAATCAGTCTAGTATGTCTAGTTACTATAAGTGAAGAGAAAAGTTTTTTTCCAAAAACCCAATCACACAACATTCGAAATAATTTACGAAAAATAAAACAAATATGTATTTATTGTATGATATAATAACAATGACAATTTAAATAACATAAGGTACATAACATAATATAGTCATATATTGAAATATTAACGTATATTATTTTGTTATTTATGAAATTTAACGTGAAAAAAAATGCAAAAAATGTCATGATGATTGGGGAAGGCCGTGTTGTAGAATGCGGCACAGCCGGTGTTTGGGCTCAGTTATAATTGAATAAATGTAAAAACTAGCGGACTGTATAAATGAATGATAATAATTTATTATAATATAATTTTGTATAATGAACACTATTTTTTATAAATGATATGAGATTATTGCTCTACGTCGCATGTATTGACCGGCATTGTCACCGATGCGTCGTTGAGCTCGAACTGGCGATCCGTGCCTTTAACGTATTACCCCACCTGGGATGACATAATAAATACTATCTACATTTTACATTATTACGATAACGATGATCGTCGATAGTACTTATTACCTGTACATTGAACATAGGGGCCACCTTGAAGCACAGTCTTCAATATAATAAATAATATAGGTCACGGTCGCTAAATAGAACAAAAATAACTTAACAATAATTGAATAATTTCAAGATAATATACAATTTAGCCCACAATCAAAAGGGATACTGAAAACAATATAATAATACAATAATACTACCTATAAATATTGATTGAACAAAATTACAATATAGTATACATAGTTGAATAACACAAAGATAATAAAATAATTAATAATAATAATTGCCTTGCTAACATAAAGATTACAAATCAACAATCAGTATTGAGTTAAACTCATTTTTCATATAAACATTTTTTTTTTTTTTTTTTTCCTATCATTTTGGCTCTGAATCGTCATTGTCTTGAATTGGCAATGGACACAACAATCTTACAGCTCTTTTCTTTGGTCCACTCGCTGTATTGACCATTGCAACTCGCACCACACCATCCTTGCCCGGAAATAAGTCAACTACGCGGCCTAGGTTCCATTGTAGTGGAGGTAAATTGGTATCCTTTAATATTACCATTGAGCCCACTTTTATCAAGGGACCACGAGATTTGTCCCACTTATTACGCTCCTGAAGTTGACTCAGGTATTCAATACTCCAACGCCTCCAAATTTGCTGGGCAATGTTTTGAACCTTTTGCCACCGTGACAATAAGTTGTGAGCCAAATTACTTACGTCGGGTTCCGGTAATGACACGAGTGAGTCTCCTATTAAAAAATGGCCAGGAGTAAGGACGGAAAAATCTAGAGGATCGGTAGACAAGGGGGTGAGCGGTCGTGAGTTTAAACACGCTTCGATTTGCACTAATAATGTATAAAATTCGTCGTATGTTAACTTTACGAGTGCCACGTTGCGGTTTAAATGTTTTTTTATGCTACGTACGGCTGCTTCCCACAGCCCGCCGAAATGTGGCGCTTGGTGGAATGAATGTGCCATGTCATTTCGTGACTGGTCATTACTTGATGAATGCGATCCTTATGGCTTTCGGACGACATCAATTGTTTTAAATCACTTAATTTGTTATTCGCACCCACGAAACATGTGGCGTTATCAGAGTATATGTTTTTGCACAGACCTCGTCGAGATATAAATCTCGTTAACGCTGCGATAAATGCATCAGTGCTCAAATCACATACCAACTCCAAATGCACCGCCTTTGTTGCAAAACATACAAATACGCATATATATGCCTTTTGAGTTGCGGCGTTACGTCGGTTGCTGCATTTCAACATGAATGGACCTGCGTAATCAACACCACAGTTTTCAAAGCACCTACTTGGGCGGTTGACTCTGAACGTGGGTAAATTACCCATAACTGGCGACACATTTTTTGGTCGTGTTTTAAAACATGTTACGCACTGATGTATTACCTTTCTTACACATCTCCGGCCATTGATTGGCCAGTACTTCAGACGCACTGCAGCAAGCGTGGCATGTGGCCCAGCATGCATTAATTTTTTATGTTCATGTAGCATGATTAATTTTGAAAGTGTTGTGTCACTAGGTATTATAATTGGAAAACGTTGATCAGTATTAATATCCGTCGCGTTTGTCAACCTACCACCTACGCGCACAATTCCGCTGTCGTCTATAAATGGATTTAACTTAATCATCTTGCTCTTTACCGACACATTACGATTATTTTTTAACTCTTCAATTTCTATAGAAAAATATGCCCGTTGTGTAATTTTTATAACAGTTTTGGTCGCTAATACGATCTCGTTTACGTTCAGTGGTCCGATAATCCGAGAGGTATTATTCCGTTTTGATAACGCATTATTTTTGTATCGTAATAAGTACGAAACAACGTGTAGTAATTTGGTCAGCGACGAATATTTATCTATATCTAATGACACGTCTCCTTGTGAGGTGCACACAACGATTGGTGCAGTCTTTTCCTCACTTTGAACGTCATTAATGTGTTCCATGTTATCTATGTATGCGGTTGAACACTTAAACGTTTTGTTTTCCAGCCATGTCGGACCATGCCACCACTGTGTGTTATTTTTTAGTTCGCTAGGCGTACACCCTCGCGACAATACGTCCGCCGGATTGTCATTCGACGTCACATGCCCCCACTCCGCGCGATCCGTCAACGTATGGATTTCGCCTACACGATTCGCGACAAACGTTTTCCACTTGCTTGACTCCGCGGCTATCCAAGCTAGCGTGACAGTCGAATCAGTCCATAAATATCGCCGTGATATATTCAGTCGAAGTGCAGGTATAATTACGTCTATTAGGCGCGATAAGAGCAGCGCTGCACATAGCTCTAATCTGGGAATCGAGATAACCTTTACTGGCGCGATACGAGACTTAGCACACACTAATTGCGATTTAATGATGCCTTCTGTGTCTATTGTACGTATATATATACATGCACCGTATGCCTTCATGGATGCATCAGCGAATCCGTGTATCTCTATTTGTTTACTCTTGTCGGAGCACAGCCAACGGGGTATACTAAACGAATTGAGCTCATTTAAATAATTATTATATGTTTCCCACTCCAATTGTATGCGCTGTGGAACTGGGCTGTCCCAACCGATCTTTTCACGCCATAAACCTTGTAATAATATTTTTCCCACCAATATTACTGGACCTACTAAACCTAACGGGTCAAATAACGTCGCTAGGCCGGCAAGAATGTGTCTTTTTGTTGCTTCAATTTTTATTTTTGGTACTTGTACGACGTACGTGTAGTAATCACTTTTCGGTTCCCGATATAAACCTAAGGTTTTCACGCGTTCTCTATCCATCGATACGGTCGTTATTTCATTTGTATTATGCTTCGGAGATAAATCTGTATGGTTCGTTGTCTATTTTGATAGTTCAAAACCCACACCTTGCATAATTGAAATTAATTCGTTGCGTAATTCTATTGCTTCCACCAATGTGTCTGCTCCGGTGAGACAATCGTCAACACAAAAATCATTTTTAATTATTTCTTTTAACCTCGTGTTTATGGTCTTGTCGCCGATGCGGTTGATGCAACTTATTGCTAAAAACCCAGCTGGCGCCAAACCATAAGTAACAGTGCATAGTCTATACACTTTGACTTCATCGTTCGGATCTGATCTCCATAATATACGTTGATAGTTGCGATCTTCCTCGTGAACTAACACCTGACGATACATTTTTGTTATGTCTGCCGAAAATGCATATTTATGTGTTCTAAATCGCACCACGATTTCAAATATCTCTGGTTGTATTTTTGGTCTGTTCATTAGTATGTCATTTAATGACACACCACTACTAGTTTTGGCCGACCCATCAAACACAACGCGTAATTTTGTCGTTCTACTACGATCGTTAATTACGTATGAGTGCGGTAGATAAAAACATTTTGTGCGATCGATTAACTGCTTATCGCCACCCGTATCACAAACACGTTCCATGTGATTAAGACTTTCGTACTCACTCATAAACATTTTATACTTTGTGTATAGTTCGGGATTTTTTACTAACCGTTTTTCTAATGAAAGAAATCTTCGTAGAGCTGAACTGAATGAGTTACCAAGATGATGACGATTTTCTTTGAACGGTAGTTTAACTATAAATCTGCCGTTCTCATTTTGTGCGAGGTTCTCGTTAAAATGTGTTATACACGATTTTTCTTCGTCAGTGAAATTGTGCTTCGACGATAGTTCCTCCATTTTCCAAAATAATTCTATTTTGTTATCTAATAATTGATATTGATTTTGAGTCGTTAACAAACACGAATTTAATTTTCTAGTACTTAAATCTGTCGATGTCTTGCCTACAACGAGCCATCCGAATAACGTTTTTTGCAAATACGGTCCATCTTTTATTTTGATTTTCTCATCACATATTATGTCCCAATAGGTATCACTTCCGATTAGAACGTCAATATTGCCCGGACAATTGAATGAAGGGTCCGCAACGTTCACGTTGTCGGGGATGCTTATTGTGTGTATAGGAGTTTGTGGTAATGAACCTGTTATTTTTGATAACACTAAAAACTCGATTATCGTTTCGTACGGACTATATAGTGATTGCACAACAGCTGTTACTTTATGCTTTATATTATTTTTGGACTCACTTATTCCGCATATCGGAATATTTACCTTTTGACGTTTGAGTCCGAGTTTATGTACCATATTACTTGTAATAAAATTACTTTGAGACCCGTTATCTAGTAACGCCCGGCTGTGTATATATCTGCCGGCGGAACTTGATAACTTACTTATTGCCGTTGCCAACAGTACTTGATTGTCGGTATCGGCGGCATCCACGGTATGTGCAACGACTAGCGCATCGTTTGACGCGTTATCCTGTGTACTTTGTTCTTCCGATCTTGGTTCTTTATCTTGATGTAATAGTGAATTGTGTGGTTTTATTAACGGAAAATCCTGATTATTTTTGACTACACTTTGATCACCCTGTATTTGTTGTTGACTTTGCGCAGGCGCGTTGTTTCTTGATAATCTTTTGTCGACTTCTGACATTAAATCGAAATATAGGTCTTCGAATGTAGACCTATATTGTAATTGGTCATTATTACTTTTGTCTAATATTTCTATATTGTTCAAAACAATAAAAATTGCGTCGAATTCGCTCCATGCTTCGCGAATTTTTTCGGCCCTTAATCTTAATTGTGTTGAATTGTTGGACTTTGGATCGATTAGAAACGTCTGAAACCGAGTGAGCTGGGCTTTTACCTGACCACGACGTAGAACGAATACAGCCAATTCGTTGTTATCACCAGCCATTATGATCGCCCTTTACCCGCCGTCTACCGATTTTACTGATGATATTGTGGGTATTTTGGACTCGAATATATTCCCCAACAATATTTAATATAACGCAAGGACAGTTTAATATAGGTTATGGAAACAAGCCATTTTAATTTTAATAGTTAAATGCTAGAGACTCACTCACCTGACAGCTGTCTTGATCTTGAATCGTACAATTTCACCTCTTGATCTTAGACTCTTGACTTGTAAATCAACTAATTACAATGTGTGTAACTATATTGACGCGCACGAGCTAATCCGGTTCGTTAGGACCAATGTTTGGGCTCAGTTATAATTGAATAAATGTAAAAACTAGCGGACTGTATAAATGAATGATAATAATTTATTATAATATAATTTTGTATAATGAACACTATTTTTTATAAATGATATGAGATTATTGCTCTACGTCGCATGTATTGACCGGCATTGTCACCGATGCGTCGTTGAGCTCGAACTGGCGATCCGTGCCTTTAACGTATTACCCCACCTGGGATGACATAATAAATCGATGTAATTCTATGTATCTACTCACTGTTTAAACTTTAATTGTCTTCTATTCACTTATCTGACCGTTATTATTATTATTTAATTATTATGTATGCTTGAATAATACATTTACGTTAAGCAACATACCAGCTACGTTATTAAGGACCAAACAATATGTCTACAATCACATAATGCAATATTTATTGGATCAAAAACAATATATATCAACTGTGCACTTGTGCGTTGGAACGAAGACCGACTGACATTTCGTGAACGCGAATTTTTAAGCGTACAAACCGCACATTTCCACAGTTTTCAAAAGAAATGAACATAACAAATAGAGCACAAACGGCATTTGAAAAGACGAAACGCTGGCGTCGATTGCGATATCGCGTACAAACCACGCGGCTTTTAAAACAAACGAACTATAGGTGAAATGAGAAAAAGTCGAAAAGGCGTAACATTTTTCGAAAACGTTTTAAAACCGACCGCCGCCGCCGCCGCTGCGAAGGTACGCGATTGGTCGCGCTATAGGGAATCGACGGGTATGGTCAGGCGGACTGGGGAAACGGAGCGGTGTTTAATTTAATTTAATATTTCCACCATGAGATCTTCCATGATATCCTTATAGATCAGCTGTTTTCCTTACGATTTTATAGTATTAGATATGTAATAAAGGATTTTCAATTTAAACATCCCGAACACGACCTATTGACATTGCAGTGCGATGTTCCGTAGAAGTTGAGTTTGAAACGTTGATGGTATGTTATACATTTATAATTAAGTGACAACTAAAACAAAACATCCTTAAAATGTCCTATTAACATAGCAATGTGATGTTCTGTATGCAACCCAAAACATACATTGTAGAGATGTTAGGCAACATCAAATGTTTAGTGGGTATCGAAGTTCAAGATGTTTTTATTATTATTATATTTGATTAAATTATTTTGGATTTTTAGTTAGTAGGTAACCCAATAACGAATACGACTATGTTCTTTTTATATTTATTCATTCAATCAATACTTATAATAAATAAATATAATAATATATATATCTAATTTATAAAAGTGATTTACCTGAGTTACCTATCGTGGTTTATTTCTATTTCGTACGTATAGCTAATATGTTATACTGTAAACCAACCTTTCATGTTTAAGACACTTTACTAAGTTTACTAAGATTACTAAGTTTTAAAATAAATTAATTTTTCAATCACCCAAATATTTTGGTATAACCGCGCGTGGTTTGACTGCGCATATGTGAACGGTAATCTAGCGGTTGAACCGCTGCGGCTGGACCGCTATGTGTGGCCCGACCCTAAGTTCATAAATTATTGTAAACAATACAAATAATAATAATACAATAGTCATAATAATTAATATAAACTAAAATAAAACACAAACAACTTAAAACATAATATACAATATTATAAAATATTAATTATTATATAATATTATAGTGTGTGCGTGAGAAACCCGTCGGCATTACACCATATGCATTATAAATGATAATATAATTGGGAATAACGTGTTATGCGGTGGGACCGAACCACAGATATAATATAGCTAATACTAGCTGATCCCGCTGGCACTTCGTTGCCCGTTAAATGTACTAATTCTATATGATTCAAACTTTGTTTAATTCGTTATTTAATATTCAGTGTATGGTGTATGGTGTTCAAAATTAATCTTAACTTTTTTGTTGCCTGGGATAAAAATTCGGATTCGCAGCAGTATATTATCAGTAGGGATGAGAAGTTATAGGAGCTAAAATAGACAAAATATGCATGCAAATATGCAAGGAAAAATTATGATATATGCATAAAAAATTTAAAAATATGCAAAAAATATATTATAATATGCAATTTTTTCCATAAATAAAAACATGTTTAAAATAAATTAATATAAATAATATTCCATTAAATTTGTTTCTATTAAAATATAAATAATTTTTAACTGAGTGATAAAATAATTAATATGAAAATAAATATATAGTATAAAAATCAATATAAAAATGATTGGTAAGTGTATTGATTATATATTGATAGTCAGGTGATTTAATCTAAAAAAATAAAAATGCAATTTTATAAATTATAAATTTTGTAATATACTAATATATTTGTTAATCATTTTTCAAACCTGTAAATTTGTTGCATTGAACCACCAAAGTTTTTTTAATATTTTCGACATCCAATCTCCGACGATCATCCGAAAGAATATTTTTGTATCGTGAAAAACTTCTTTCCACATCAGCTGATGTTATGGGGGCATACTTGAAGTAAATAAGATCATTTCCGGTTAAGTCTTCTGGCAATTCGTCCATAGAGGTGATTTCTCCATTTAAAATTTTTGAAATATTTCGTAAAATACTGAATCCATTATTTTTTTCCAAAACATAATTTAGTTTTCGGCTTATTGCGTCGCCTACTTCACCAACTACGTCATTTAATTTATTTTGAACCGATTTAACGACAGATATTGAATCAATCAATGAAATATCCTATCGTTCAAGTTGCGTGATTGTTGATGTTAAAAAACCATAATTTGAATGAATAAAAACCAAGTTAGCTTTTATAGAATTTTCACTTAAAATTTGTTTTGCTTCTTTAATAGAAACCGCATCATTTGAATCTAATATTTGCAATACACCATGTATTTCTTTAAAATGTTGGCAGTAGTATGAAGCAGCATTGATCCATGTTCCCCAACGCGTAAGTATGGGTTCCGGTGGAAGCGGAATACCCGGAGCTTCGGTTTTAGACTAATTGAGTAATAAACGATTAGATAAGATACTAATCCTAGATTTACTTTTATATACCTACCTACTATTAAATGTTACAATTCTACAATTTTTAATTTGTTATCTGCATTTTTATTTTATTGATTATTGCAGACTACGAACACATACAATTCTATAAAATAATAAATTTTTCATGTCAGTTGTATTAAATTCCACATAATTTTACTAAATATGCATTTTTATGCACAAAAAAACATGAATATGCAACTTTTAAGAAAATTACCAATATATGCAAAAATATGCAAAATTTAAATACCAAATTTCGATTCATTAGGTTATAAAACAGATTTTTAGCTCACCTAGCTATAAATAGAAGATACAGAAAAAAATATGCAAATCCTATAACTTCTCATCCCTAATTATCAGGTAGGCAATCTACCTGCGGTAGATCGCGGACCCCGTTCTGTTTGTTCGTAAGTGTATGATTTAACTCTAAAGTATCAAAATTGTACCAAGTTTGTCATTTTTACTTAATTCCACCTACGGAAGATTAATATAATCAATTAATGCAAAAGCCTAACGCAACTGTACTAAAATCCGATGAATAAAAAAAAACAAATTTAACACTTTTTAAATTTGTCTATCTTCTTCCCATAGGTCTAATCTACACACAAACATTCATTTTTATCTATACTAATATATAAAATGATAGCGTTTGTTTGTATGTTCGAGATAAACTCCGAAACTACTGAACCGATTTTGAAAATTCTTTCACCAATACAAAGCGACATTCTTTGTGAGTGTTACAGGCTAATTAAAAAAAGGGAAGTTATCACCCCCGGTAGGTGCTTAAATAGGAATTTTGAGATTTACGATAAAAATTGTTGTTTTTTAATGGTTGCTATGGGTTATATATATATAGATAAAAATAAGTGTATATACGTTTTTGTTGTTTTTGGCCATGTCGCCAGGTGTGCACTTAAGAGACCATAACTCCGGAACCACTTATTGCACAGCGTACAAACTTCACAGAAACCATCTACATATCAATCTTAATATGCCCTGAAATTTTTATCGAAATCGGTTTGGTGGATCTTGAGTTATAAAATGTATTCAAAATGTACACTTATTTTTATATATATAGATATTAGATGCCCGACTCTATATTCTACTGTTTTTGAAGCTAAGTAAGTTGGGCAATGTTTACAATCTGTTATCAATATTATAGTGTATAATAGATAGAAGATTAATAACATCGATTTGTTAACATTGCCCAACCATATAGGTTAGGGTATAGGACGATTGGCTTTAAGTATGGTCTCCGAGTCGGGCATCAAGTATTATATAGTATATAATATCTGTGGCCCGAACAGACATGCGTGAAGTTGGCACCCCTACTTTGAGATATTGTGTTAATACTATTGACCATAGATAATATTATCTACATAGATAGAACATCCCTATTTTTTATCAACCCATAATCTGCAAATTTTTTTAATTTTTTAATTAATTTATATATTATAGTTGTTTTATTATTATTATTATTATTGACCATTGTAATTACTATTTTGACGTTGTTTTAAGTACAAACTAAAATAATATCTATATAAATGTTCGTATTGTGGTTTTATTTATCACGGTTTTTTGTGATACCTCACTTTGATAACCTTTGGTTGAGCCACTTTGGTAACTAGCAGGGCTAGATTTATATGTGACCGCATGTTTTTTTTGCGACTTCTGATTATTGATTTTGTCAGTAATGTCCACAAATTACCTCATGATGAGATAAATGGTGGTATTTTTATTTTGCATGTTTTTGCATATTTTGGATGAAATGCATATTATTGCATATATTGAATAAAATGAACATTATTGCATATTTCGATTATATAAGAATGCGAAAAATGCATGTTTTATAGTTTATTTCATAAAACTTGGTTTTTTTGTCAAACATAAATTTTATTTTTATAAATACAATTCTATGGTACAATAGGTATGCGATAAAAGATTGAATAGTTTGACATTCGTTTTCGAAAATTTAAAAAAATGTGTGGTCGTAGCATGTAACACGTAGTGAATGTGAATTATTTTATTTCTAAATTATTTTATTTTTCTCAATTATATTATATAAGGCACCCAGTGTCGATGACATGTTGTCCTCAAAAATACATTCTGCAAGAATAACGATACCACCTTGTAGGATCAACAAATTTTCATAATTGCTAGAGGGGAATATTTTATAGCCCGCATCGATCTCTGTTTTTCAATATTTAATTCTCAAACTTTATAATATGTCTAAAAAAATATAAGATAAAAAGTATTTTTTTATACATTTTTTAATACAATTATTTGAAATAAAATACAAAACCAGAGATCGATGCGGGCGGGCTGTAGAAAGTATTTTTCTTTCAGATAAAAAAATAGTCATCAAAATCCGACAATTCTACAAAGCTTGAGAGTTATTCCGGTAGACATTTTTTTCGATATAACCCCCCCCCCCCCCTAAATAGGTATCGGGTAGTAGATTAGTGTAAAAGTCTTATAAATGAGGTGGAAACTAAAATATAAAATTTAATTTTCAAATTTTATAGAATTGTGAACAATTTGAAAAACTGGCAACGTGACCCTTAAGCAGTGTTGGAAAAAGATAACCAAAAAATCATCTGGATAAGATAAAAGATAATTCATTCAAAATTTATCTAGATAAGATAAAATAAAATATCATTTTTTTTTATCTATATAAATATATATAAATACACATAAGAATGTAATTTATTAGTAATTACTAATTAAATAATATTTATTAATTAATAAATCCTTAATGTCATTTCTCAACTAAAATAATATAAAATTTTAATATTTAATACAACTTGAATAAAAATAAAATAACAAAATAAAACTGACAATATTTCAGTAAACATTTCTTTTTTTACTATAATAATATTGGAATCACGATTACTCCGTTCTCGTAAATTATTGGCTATTTCAGTATTTAAAAATATTCTTATTATTATATTATTTATCTAGGTAAATTACCATAGATAACCATTACAATTATCTAGATGAGATAATTAGATGATTTAATTATTTTTATCTAGATAAGATAATTAAAGAAATAATTTTAACTAGATAATTCCCAACACTGCCCTTAAGACAAACAGCCAATCACTGATGTATTTCAACAAATAAATATTTTTTTTGTAACTATATTTTTGTGTTTATCTTATGAAAATTTAAATGCATATTTTTGCATATTTTGGTAAATAAAATGCATATTTTACCGTTTTTTATTGCATACAAATCCTAGCCCTGTACTAGTTAATATGTTCTTCGATCACACTGAAATGCATGGTCCCATCCATGTTTATATTTATATTGATTACAAATACTATAGATTAGTAGATTACTCACTGACCTAAATATTTCGCGTCACTGTTAAACCAGTCAGTAAGCAATCTATAGTATTAATTATAACAAATGATATTATCTATGGTATTGACTTAATTATGGTATAGATTTGCTATTATTTGCTAATTACTGATGCTTGTTTTGGAACGATCAGACAAAGTCGGTAGACTGCAATTTTTTTTTAAAAAATTCACCAAAAATTTAAAAATAGAATTTCGAATAGAAATTAGATTTGCTAATTTAAAAAATAGATTTGCTATTATTTGCTAATTATTTGCTAACTACTGGTGTTTGTTCTGGAACGATCGGACAAAATCGGTTGGTTACCTGAACTTGGCCCACCTAAATAAAAAAATGTATAACTTCTACAAAAATGATTTGCTAATTTCTGGAATAAATTTGCTAATAATTTGCTAAATTTTGGTATAGTTTGGTTTGTAACATGTAAAGTTGATAGGTCTACTTCATGGACGTCTATCATATGACGCCGGGCAGTCACTTCACAGGACACATTGTATAAAACACGCGAACGTATGGCTTTCATTTTTATCGACAGTATAGTGAGTAATTAATTTATAATAATAAAATTATAATTTAAGATAAACATCATTTCAATAACTATAAACAGTCTTGTAACTATTTGTTTTACTTAATTATAGATCGTCAAAAACCAACATTTTCGAAAAAATGCAAATTATTTATTATTTTTGTTGTAATAAGACATCTTGTATTTTTAATTCTTTATTCCTATGCAGAATAGCATTTTCAGTATATGTTTGATATAATATGTAAAAATGTAATTTGGGACGAGTAGCTTATGAGTTAGGTGAGTGGTACAGTGGCAAGGGCGTGACATTTTCTGGAGGGGGGGGGGCGGGTCAATACAAAACTTAATTTGTGTAAACTACTTGTCCAATATTTGATTTTACTCGAAATATTCAGAGTAATATTATGCATCAATCATAATAAAATTATGAAATAGCAATAAACATTTTTTACGTGAGCGTTTTCTGAAATAACGAGTGTCTGACGTTAAATGGATCACACCGTATGTTATATTTTTATGGGATACAGACGATACATTAAAGTTATCGTGATATAATATTATAGTCATTAGTTGGACGACATAAAACGGGTTAACAGTAGTAGTAACAACAAACAAGAATAATCGCTGGAAGACTGTCGATTCTAGAATCAGAGTACCTAATGTTTTACGTATATTCACCGATGCATAATCTGCAGGTATAATAATATTTATTAAAACATTTAAAACCGTGAAATGTGTAAAGACATAATATTATGTAGGTACCAGAAAAAAAGTACTTATAAAAAGTAGCTACTAAATATGATAATAATATCAAGTAATGTTTGAACGCTTAAAAAATAGTGCAGAATAATGATTATATATTTTCGAATAAATTTCTGTTGGATTAGGGTTTGCTTGAAAGGTGGCGGGGGGGGGGGGAGTTAGTGGGGGGAACCAAAATGCAAATAATACAACATATTAATATGAGATATTAATATATTATAATATATTAATAATTAATAATCATAATTTATAATGGTACGTACTGACTGACTACTCACGCGCGGTTCCCACCAAGCTCGGCCGACGGCAGCAGTAGCGCGCCAGTACGGTACGCCGCCGCCGCCGCCGTCGCCTACTCCACGACGATTGTTCGCCCGACAGTGGTATCGCGTCAGCCGTACCGCACTGACGTGACGACGGTCATCTCTCGGCATTCACCGCAGTTCGCGCGTTCGCGTCTCTACAACAACAACAACAACGAAATAATTTTCACATTGTAACAAATTATAATTGTTGCTGCGCCGTCCATCGGGGAAACCGGTCGTGAACAGCAAAAGTCCGTCCGCACGTCGCCCGTTAATTATACACCTACCTGTAGGTATATACCACACTCCGTGTGTTAACCCGTTCGTTTACCGCATAAACTCCTTGGCCGTCGGTCATGCGGTCCTAGACCTAGAAAGAATTTTTTTCCCCCTCGCCAAACCACCCCCTCTGCTCGCCAATTTCCGCGCCAGGGTGTAACCGGAGACCTATTAGGTACACTATCGCCCCGCCATGCCGCTGTTCGGCAAAAAAGACGTGTCGAAGAAGACGAAGAAGGACGCGGAAAAGTCGCAGTCCATCGAAGACAAGTACGACGTCAAAGATCTGCTCGGCACGTGAGTACAAAGCGCCCACATAATATTATTATATTTAGTGTAATATATTTTATGCATATAATACGCGTGTGCCTATGTATGAAACGCGCCAAGTGCCTGCTTACTCGCGCCTGTTTCAGTGCAGTAAGTCACTGTAAATATTGCATTAAAGTAAAAAAAATTTCATATCGAGCGCGCGAGCCCGCGTACCCGAAAACCGGAAGTGTTTTGAGCACCGCCGTCGGTTCCGCGCCGCGTCCGTTTCGGTTCCATAATTTGTGGATTTTTGTTATTCTACGATAATAGCATATTTTTTTAGCATTATTGCTGTCCAAATTGTCTACGCGTGATAAGAACCGGACGAAACGACACCGTCATCCGTAATATTTGTGTGACATTATTGTATTTTTTCTTTCCGTCAATCTGCCTCTACACCCTAAAATCCGAACGGGTTTTTTCGGATTTCAAGCACTGGTACACCGCGATCGGACGTAGTATATAATAATTAATTAATTGTGTTACATTTAGACATTTTTCAAACGGTCGTTTACGCCGTTCGCGGAAAACGACATTGTCGACACGCACCGCTCTACTGCGTTTAATATCATGTAGGCATCACCATGGCTAAATATATAGGTACGATCGCAACTTTGTGATACGCAGGTGTCATGCCGCCACTGGCAGTGAATATTATCATTTCGATTTATTTGCCAACAAAACCATACAAATTATTAACTTCTTGGCTAAATAAATCCAAAAATCACTGCCAGCTGAGATTCCTTTCCATGCTAATAGACATGCAATAATATTGTACGTGCGCAGCTCATAACGAAAATACGTTCCAATGCGATCATACCTAAATATTTAACCATGGGCATCTCTACCTCCATCCCTCAGAACGTTATATTACGTATTCAATTTCAGGGGTGCCCATAAAACATCATCACGACGGCAATAATAGGTTTTGATGTCATCGAATCGGTCGACGATACCGGAAAACTTGCGTTTCGTCAAGCGGAATAATAATATTATTAGGTATAAGTATAAGTCTTACTGCAGTTGTTTGATTACGGCGCATTTTCTGCATTATAAACACATAGGTACAAATGTATATGTCCCAAAAGCCTCATATCGTCCGTCGATTATCTTCGTGGCAAATCAATCACAACAATACGTCGTTTTTGTTTTTTCAACGCCGATCTATAGGAAAATTATTATGCAGTCGTCAAGTCGTCATTTTCTAACCATTTTCTAACCATTAAAAAAAAACCGGCTTTTGAATATAATATATATTATATTATTTTTTATCGATGTGACGATGAGGCGATTAGTGACTTTTGGGACACACTGTACAACGTATACAATTATATTATAGTACTTTGGGAGGGCATATTATTATATATATACTACCAAAACTTTTACAACGTTCGTGTCTTCGTGAGTAATGCCCGAGAATGCAATAATGAAAACTCGTACTTACGCAGACAGTCGTCGTCGTTATAAACGGTCTCGAAAACCCGATGCGTTTTCGTTTCTTACCCATTTTTGTTCACCTATATAATAGTGCCTGTTTCAAAAATTTCCTAACACGCCGCTGATATCATTACGGGTAAACGGAAAATTTCCCCGAAATTTTCTCACCATATTTAAAAAACAATGTATTCAAATACGAAATTATTATTTTTTTTTTTTTGTAGTTTTAGTGTGTAATAAAATAAAACTGAATACATTTTCAAATATGCATTTCGATCGATACAATTTTTTTAGGTATATATATTTTAATGTCGACTGATCATTATCTCTGATACGATAAAAAGTATTATTATCTAGGGATAATAATAAGAAAAATAATAACTATGGTATGTTTAGAACAAACCGATTAACAATATAACTTTAAAGTAATAAATAATTAATGAAAAAAAGGCTACATATACATAAAAAAAAAATACTTCGCTTTGTAAAAAGTCTTTGATTGTGTTTCTTTTGTTATCGCTAAACACATGCCTAGGTATTGCTAAGTAATATGTACTTGTTATCATTTTAATATTAACACATGGGGAGATATAGTCGGCTTCAAAAATGTACTCGGGGAAATTGTCTTACGTGCAATATTATAGCGTATTTCAGTGTCCACGATTTCGGGAGGGGCCGGTAAACGTCACGCACTGCACGATTATCGAATAATTATTAATCATAGCACGCGAGACAAATAATATTCGCGATGTGTATTTTTCTCTTCTTCTCCTTTTTCTTCTTCGCCGGCTGTGACGCGTTATTAATTTTATTATTCATTTGCGGTGCGCGCCGACGACACACACGTCCGCGCTGCGGCTGACACGACGGCGACGTATCATAATATTTTATCATTTCCAGACGTACAAATCTCTTTTGCTTGCGGTCCGTTGTTAGGTATGGGCAGTAAAAAAAAAATACATAACATGGAAATAAAAAAAACCGGCACACGGACACGGATAACGTCGCTGCAACGGCCGTAGTATGGTACCCCGCAGTATGGTCAAAACCGCCTCGCTATACCTTGTATACCTATAACCGATTGACGTGTACCCGTAAACATTTTCATCCGCCGCGATGCGGTGGAGGCGGTGGCGGTGACACCTGATGGATTTTCAAAAGCTGGTTTCCCGTCTCGGTCGAGGGCTTTGCGTGCGCGTCGTACAATACGCCGCCGCGTCCGTTTCTTCGCATTTAATTCGTGCTCTGCACCAGACAAACGGCCTTAAAACACGATAATAAATAATAATAATAGGTATAGCTAAGTTACGTACGACGTCGTGTTTTATACGTGTTTTTTTCTCACAAAAATATTGTTGTTGTTTTCGTTATTATTATTGTATCTAACCTATCATAGTTTACCGATTCAATCAGAGCGTATAATATTATTGTTACACATGTCGTCGGTCCATATAGATATCGCTGCGCTCAACACTCGATGATACAACGATAATAATATATTATCGCACGTCAACAATAAAACATAGGTACTTCTACCTAATACTTTTAATAATAATATTTATTTTACTGCATTGCATTGTTCGAAGAGGCGGTCGCTCGCTGTCGTTCATCCCACAGCCGTAGGTTGTAGAACAAACCGGTGAGACTTTGTTACATATTTTTTTTCTATATTACGTGTCCACCTGTTAAGGGATAGAAAAAGTGCTCTGAGAGTTCGATGAATGTCTTTCGTACGAATAGTACGATATTATTATCCATATGGATTATTGAAGACTGAGCGCGGGACTGTTCGTACATATAAAATACCTATCTGAGCGATCGTTTTCCGAATGCCATCGTGTAGTTTTCCATAATATAGGACCGTGAAAGTCTACCAAAGAACCTGCAGCGAAATTTATAACACCGTCACGTCAACCGATCTTGTATAGCGAACCGTTTTTCCGCCGTAGGCATTTCGATTTTGTTCACTTTAGTAAACACTAACGGACGCACATTACGCACACGTAAGTACTCTGTGTCTAGGATATTTAAAAATTTCCCCAATCGACTTGACGAGAAACACATCGTTATAGTTTCACGGATAACAGTAATATTATGTTGTTGATTAAAAACAAAAAAAACTCGTTTTTATAAGAACGTTTGATATTTCAATTTTCAATTACCTAGGCGTTGAAATTTATCAATTTTACGACGGTATTAATTCGATACTTTCTGGCGTCGTTGTGCGTGCCCCTCCTGGCCTGGAAGGTCTGCAGCGTTCGCCTGCAGTGTGAATAGGTAGGTAATACAAGACTGCGTCCTTGTGTCGCTTTTAATTTTCTCCGCCGCCACTGCCGCCATTCCTATCGACGGCCGTCGCCGCAATATTATATCATAACATGCCGGCCGTACCCATTATAAAACGTATTCTACCAAGAGCTACTTATATTTACTTATCTATACTATACATACACAGATTTTATATATATAAAAAAAAAACGAATAATGCGATTTCGACAATGTCGGTTTTTTCTATTATTATTAGCGTTATATTTTTCTCGCGATCCCAACTACCGACCGCGGGCGATTGTTTTTATCGTCGAAAAATAAAATAAAAACAATTATTGCTATCTAGGTACTACGTTTTCCTTTTTGTTTTTTTTCACTTTTTACGACATAAATAAAATAAACTGCCGCCTCCGTTGCCAGCGGACATTCGATCCATTTGGCCTAGCTCAACTCCAACGAAAATAATGTAACAATACGTCGTCGTCGTCTCGCCGCACCCTGCCATGTCGCAAGTAATATGTTTATGTCGTTATGTTATTATTATTATTGCGTACAATATAATAATTAATTGTATTATGTTATTTTTAATGGCGACGACGTCGACAACGACGACAGCAGTAATATTGTAGCGACTTTTTTTTTCAAACTAACAACAATTTTTTCACCGTTACTACGATAATCAAACGAGGATTGTTTTTTCGAACACTAATAAGATACTTTTGAGCTACGCCTAATTTCAAGTGCCTATTCGTCTATACTACCGGTCGTTGTGCAGACTCATCTTCAAATATTGACATGTATTTACATAACCGTCGGATTCCATTATTATCATATTATCAAAGTCTAGACTTTATGCACATAAATATTCGTTAATTTTCCATTATCAAAATCTTCAAAATATTATTAAAAATTTATATTAAGTTTTTATACTAATGAAATAAAAATTGAATATTATTTAAGTTTAATTTAATATCCTAAAATTCTACACAGCTAATACGTTGGTAGGTATATATATGGCGTGGGTATTTGAAAAATGCCTAAATATGAAAATAAAATAGAAAACAAAAAACCATGGTATTGTGCAATTTTTTTTTTTTAAAAAATATGTTAAATTTCAAATATTTTTTCTGTGACCACTGATCAATTACAGATAAATCCCTCGAGCTTAGATTATAATATCATGGTTAGTTCTTAAAAAAAACCTTTAGTTAAATACATTTTGATAAATCCATATTATACACGTTATAATATTATTATTTGCCATTGCCTTTGCAGTGTTGTTTCACTGTACTCTTTCGAAATAATCTAATCAACCAAAGTGTGTAGCTTATCGCTCGCTCTACCAAAATCAATGTTTAATTTTATATTATTAAAATTATTATTATTATTGGTATAATATTATATTAAAATAATATTATCCGACAACGTGTCAGACCTAAGATTAATTATAATATAATATTCGTACACGTACCTATTAAATTACCTATAATATACTGCTTTTATTATAATATATTATCGTTTTTAATTGATATTATTTTCGCTGTTATTAATAATTTATATTATTGTGCCTACTTCAATAAAACCACGATGATTGTGGAAATAATCTCAACACGAATCACCTAAGTTGGTACTTGCCTATATATAATATAATACGCATCGGTTAGAAAATAATAAACGAAAAAATTCTTCCGAAATGATGCCGAGTTTTTTTTAGCGTAAGTGCATACGAATAGTGGCCCAGTGTTTTATTTTATCAGTAATATAAAAATGTAAATATATTATATTATTATATACTATATTATGTTATATGGAACTATTCATTTCCCTTCCCGATATTACACAGACTCAGGACTCTAGCATCATTGTTACAGGTTGGTTAAAGAAGTAGTTTTGTTTTTGTTTCAAATTGGATATATTTTTTTAAATTAAATTTATGGTAAATGCTTATTTGTTATTTTTTTACGAATTCGAATTTGTTAATCAATGATAGTTTAATATGATAGACATATTTGACAGATGATAAACTTTAATAATCATAGGCCCACCTACCCAATTAATATGTTATAAGCCCATATTATGATTATCAACTTACTTACTGTCGGTGTTATTAAACGGGCCATGGTAATAAATAGGTATGAATCTTAACACATTCAAAGACACATCTTAAAATGGTAAATATTAATCTGGTTAAAACTAGGATGAGTAATTGTAACGCAAAAACACCCAGGCCACAACTTGGTTATCGCGTACTTACAAAAATCTGCAGGGTGGACATTCGAATCAAACACTTTTCTGTAGTTATCTTAGGGGTCGCAACTATATTGTAGCCATTATCACCTCGAACCGTTCGGCCTCAATAATTAATTTTATATTAATAATAATATTGGAATTTTCTGCATAACTACCCGCTACCAGTCAAAATTGTTATTCATCAAATAAAATTGTCAACACGCTACAATTGCCGTAACACATTGTTAGGTGGGTGTCGGCGTAAGTAGATGATGAGAGGTTGCGCTCTAAAACAGTTTCGCGAACAATGTGTGTATGTGTGTGTGTGTGTGGGGGGGGGGGGGGGTCCGTACGTTTCAGGATATTTCGACTGAAAGCGTAAAAGAGGTATTCCGAGTCGTTCCCCACACAGCATTTGGAAAATAATAATATTTTGTGAATATTGTGAAGTGCTTGAATAATGATTATTTGACTTGTAATATTGTATAAATATTTTTTTCTCGTGATAACAAAATATTATACTATATTATGATTGCTAAAAATTGTTGACTTAATATTTTAAAAAAGTTTCCATGAAATTGTTTTTTTGAAAATATATCATCAAAATGTTATGTAAATATTTTGTATCGAATATTTTCAAAAATATGAACTTCTTGGCTTGCAAAGAATATAACTGAAATATTTCCTAATAATTTCCGCAACTTTTTTTTAAATATTTTGACAACTATATTATTTTCCCGAAAATATTTTTATGCTGTGTGTCGTCGTCGTCGTTGTCGTTGGAGTTAATAAATCGTTTTGAATTCCATAGTAAATGTATAATAGTCGTAAAAATTAATTTAAAAAAAAAAAAAAAAAACCAGGAAAGATCGCCCGGGGCCGTTTCTTGAAAATTGTACTATTATAATATCATTATTGTCGTTGTAATAACAATGTATACTGGCGCGGTGTGCTCGATTCCCAGTGCTTGAAACAAATTTCCCCCACAAATCATTTTCTTTATCGGATTACGCGCGTACGCCACTGCAGAGGTCGGAGTGTACGATAATTTTATAGTAACGTCGCTTCGGGACGTTTTGTTTCCCGAAAATGTTTTCTCCTAGGCCGGTCGCGCACGCTGTAAAAAACCAACAACAATAACGTACGGAACCGTAAACACGCGCATTCGGTTGCGCTAACCGTTTCGCCTTATAATAATAATAGTAATGATATGCGTTTTTGTGTGTATATCGCAACAATAATGCTAATAATAATAGTAACAATAATGGTTTTTTGCAAAACCACTTTGATTGTCTTACTAATAATATGGCCCGATTAATAATACGTACCTCAACCGCGGCCCGCTCGCGCGTTTTTTAAATACTGTTTTCCTCTATACCTTATTTTTCCTATAAACAAATCTTACTTACCAACTCGTTTATCATCGCCGCGGCAGTGGTATTTGATAACGCGTAGGTATAATAATGTACAAAGGTCACTGCAAATATATTATACACATATTATTATATATATAGGTATATATATATATTATATATTATGGGTTTACGTCAGTAAAACGGCGATTATAGCCATCCAGGGCACCGACAGACAATCCATGTGTATATGCGCGTTTTGTGTGTATGATTGAATTAATTAATTATTTTATTTTATTATGTTATTACTCATTGTACATTATAATATCATATTATACAGAATATGATTTGTGTGCTTTTGCCTATAGACTAATTGATATGTTTTGGTTTTTATTTTTCATAACATTATTAATATTATTACATCATAAAATATATTTTATTATAAAATAGTGCGTAGCTTATAAGAATTTACACGGTGTTGGGAATATTGCTTTATTATACATGCATTTTTTTTATCACCACATTACGATTGGTTTTTTTTTTTGGTCGATTAAAAAATATAATGATTTTGACTAACGTGTGGTTTTCTTCACGTCTGATGTTTGATTATTATTTCAGCAACTATTACAGTTAATGCATTCAATATTGATTACCATACTGACGTGCTAAACATATTATGTATAATAATATTATAGGCACTCTGTATAGTTCTAGTTTACAGTTCTACCAGAAATCCGTCGAATAACGTCATCACTCAACGGTCCTATATTATAAACGCAATTGTAACATGCTGGATATACAATATACATATTATTACCATTGATATATTATAATATTATATCAGATCACATAGGCACGCTTCATATTATTTAAATTATAAAACCGTTCGAATGATTACTGCAGCAACACACGTCGAAAACTTACTGATATTATGTTATTAAGTACCAACACGAGGTTTACAACATCAGATTATCCATCGTTTTTATGATATATCATTATATTTATAAGGTATAAATGTACCTACTTATTGTATTTATATTGAAATAAACGTTCATTACACGTTTAATATAATGTTATATGGGTACATGTATGAGAACGAAGTAGTCCACCGAATGGAATGTCCGAATCGTAAACTGTATAGTAAGGTAAATTTTCATGAATTTTTTTTGAAAATTTAATAATTTTTCATATTAATTACTTATCACATAAATCCCTTAATGTTATATAATGTACTTATAGTATATTAATAACCTACATAATTATATTTAAAACTGTGTACCTGTACACAGTACAGATATTATTGTATTAAACATAGGAAATCCAAAATATCAATAAATTTATTTCAGTAATAAATGTGCATTTATATCTATCATTTAAAAAGCTGTATTTTTACTTCAGTATAAATGTTGAGTGTATAAACGTTATTTATTGTTAAGGTTATTTCTACAATTTTACGCTGACTACTTTTTACGATAAGTTAATAGTTGTTAAAAATTACATCGCACCTAGTCTTATCACAAGACCACAATAATTCACAACTATTTATTATTGATGATATTGATAATTGATTGTATTTAACATGTTTTAACACATTTTAATTTTAGTTTATATTCAGTCATTTCATTCCTATTTGAATAATAAACAATTAACTAACCTACAAACCGTACAACCTCAACAATTAATTATGTTAAGAAAAAGATTAAAAATAAAACTTTTCAAATTATCAATCTCACATCTCTATGTATACCAGGGGGGTCAACCTGCCAACCTGCGGAGTGCGGATTATATGATTTTCCGATCGAAAAAGACGAACGTTGAACGTATACTCCAACATATCTGTAAACATAAAACTAAAAGTATTTTAACAGTGATATTATTGAGCCCTTGAGTCGCATTACTCAATGGAGTTAAAATTATTTTATCAGGCATGGCAGGGAGGATGAGAAATTTTATCTGCACACGTGTTGTTTTCATCTCAGATCCGCCGAATGTACTTGAAATAGGTACGAATAGATACGATAAAATTATTAATCTCTAAAAGAAAATAAGTTGTGGGTGATATATCTTTCCCTCCCCTTTGTTAGATCGCCACTGGTTTTACTGAAAGTTCGCTATGGAACATTAATATCGATGCAAGTC
The DNA here is from genome assembly GCA_008086715.1 of Sitobion miscanthi. Classification (NCBI taxonomy): domain Eukaryota; kingdom Metazoa; phylum Arthropoda; class Insecta; order Hemiptera; family Aphididae; genus Sitobion; species Sitobion miscanthi. Next base: position 24,472,608 of record CM017804.1, read on the forward strand.
ACGTGTTAGAATAATAAATTGTTATGATATTATTTAATATGCATAATTTAAATTACATAATTTTCTCCCTCACATGGGATGTTAGTAAACACGATTTATCAGGTCTTCCCTCACGCGGAATTTCCAATACTTCAAATATTTATAGTATGCAGACCTAGATCCACAATTCGTACGGCTGAGTTTGTGATTTCTCAAATTCTGGCAGATACCTACCGTAGAAAGTAGAAATATTCCATCACCACTAAGGCACTAACACTTCCGATTAAAAAAGCTCGTTAAGGAGTGACCTTTTTTTCCTAGTCGTGTTTAAGATTTTGTAATATGCTGTACAATTATTATGGCGCGTACATGACTGACGGCGAAGCGTTGCGTGTGCTAATCTTAATAATACCCATAAAATGTGTGTACCGTTTTAAAAATTCTTCCTCCTTATATTATAATATATACCTATGAAAATCGTTACTGTCGACGTAATTTATCGAAACGTAGCGTACCTGTGTACAAAATACCTTTGAATTTCGCCATTGCAAAGTATAATAATATGCATAAAGTTTGAAGGTACCTACGTAAATGGACCAAGTAAATCACACAAAATTCAAACGACTTCGGGTAGGTACGCGAAAGGAGCATGTTTTCCTCAAATCGAATGCCTTTGTGCCGTATAATCAAATGATCCTATCATTAGTTTATTGCAACGAATTTCTGTTGGACAGGGTTTGTTTCCTATATATATTGCATACCTAAGGTTAGAACATCGTGTCGTTTAATTGTAGGTATATATTATGTTTATGTACGCCATTGCCTTGTTCTTTTTAATCGAATGTGTAGGATATTAAAAACAAATAAATAAAAATACAAGTCCAAGGGATGAGAAAAGTAATTATTGACTCATGCCCGAAAAGAACGGCTTTGGTCGGAGATTATAACTGTGGTGAATGAAGGTCGAAAACCTTAGGCTGTCAGCTAATCCACACAGAGTGTTCACTGTTCAGAGTTTTCTCTACTATTGGAATTCGTCTCGACAACATTATTCTTTTGCCGACGTCATTGTAATGGAAAATACTAACTTGTCAAATCATATTATAATATAATTTGACTGGATCTTTGTGAAAAAACCGAAAAATCATTTTCTAAGGATTAGCAAAAAGCTTACAAAACAATACTATAACTATGACATTAAAGTGAATACTTAATAATCAAATCTTAAGAACTTCAGGTAAATCTATGTTTATAAAATAAAAGATTTATTTTATTGTCTTTATAGTCAATACTATTCACAGTCAATTCCACTTAAAGGAAGAACACAATAATATTATACTCGTAATTATTTATTTTATATTTGTTACGACTTATGCGAAGTAGCATGATTTTAAACGAGCCCCTCCTCATCATAGAATAATTTATCTGATTTTCACAATTAATTGTATGATTAATTATTGTTTTCAACTTAAATAATATCATGATTCATGATACACTAGTTTCTTGCGTCAAAGTGAGTGTAGCGAGACTAGTTTCCGTTCGGTTGATAATCATTATAACCAACTGATATATTAGTATTAGGTACTTATTGTAAAATATAAGCATTAGTATGTAAAAATATACTGATTTGATGTAGGAAACAAAAAATGAAACAATCGACGTTAGCCGATAGCTGGTATGATTATTAATTATTATGATTTGATATATCTATAGACATTTAAACGATAATATGTTCGAACGTTATTAGTGGACGAAATCCGTTGAATTGGAACATACATATTATTATATACACACTCACTCACACAAAAGATATAAACAGCTTAGGTCGTTCGTACAATATAGGTAGGTACATATAAATTAACCGAAAAATAAATAAATTAAATTAAATGACGCAATATCTCGTTAAGAATGCGTAATCTAGTTAGATTAAAAACTTCACTGTATATTAGACACGTCCGTTTGATTATTTATTTTAATCACATTCGTAAAATTTAAATTGTATATTTGAACTTTTATAATACACTAGCTTATCCCGCGCACTTCGTTTCCCGTGCACCAACTCTATATGACTCAAAAACTTTGTTTAGTTCGTTATTTAATATTTGGTGTATGGTGTTCAAAATTTATCTTAACTTTTCTGTTGCCTGGAATAAAAATTCTGTTTTGCAGCACTATATTATCAGGTATGCAATCTATCTGCGGTAGATCGCGGACCCCTTGCTGTTTGTACGTAACTTTATAATTTAACTCTAAAGTATCAAAGATATACCAAGTATGTCACTGAACTCCTCCTAAACGGCTGGACTAATAATTGTGGATGCCGAGTCTGTCGACCAATATTTCCTCCTCGTCCACGAAGATAAGGCATTGTTTTGCGTACGTAATTTATATGTGAGTATAATACGCTCAAAACACAGCGTACAAAAAAATGTAATGCATTGAATGAATTCACTGATTTTACGGCAACCAATAATTATTATTATAATAGCTTTAAAACCCACGGCAACCATTTATAAACAAAAATTTCCACCGTAAATCTCTAAATCCCCGTTTGAGCACATCCCCCGGTTGGACCTAGGGGGATGATTTGCGAATCTAAATAATCCGTGGCGTCACCCAAACACATACAAAAAAAATTCATTCAAATCGGTCCAACCGTTTAAGGAAGAGTTAAAACACACGTACAGTAGAATTATATATATGAAGATTAGACATTATTACGTTATATTTTATTTCCCGTTAGTACAATATTAAAAAAGCTTGGTAAACCGGTCATAGCCAAAATATAGTTAGGTACCTAATCTGTGGCATTGTGGGGTATACAGTATGTACCTATTTATGGTTTTTTACCTACGTGGCTTCGTCTAGTGATGTACATTTCCATACATTTTTTGTTATTGTGAAAATGATGAAAATTTTATAATTTCTCTACAAATAAATTCCTTGATATTATATAGTTTATTTAACGTACATAGTTATATTTAAAACTGTATACTTGTGTTACCATTTATTCATTGTAATAATATACAATTAAACATAATATAGGAAATCCAAAATACAAACAAATTTACCTCAGTAATAAGTATGCATTTTTATTTATTATATTAAAACATTTTTATTTTTACTTCGGTAGCTATACATTTTGAGTGAATAAACGTTTAACTACATTTATTGATATTTCCATTTTTGGTTATATTATTTTATTGTTTGAGTTATTTCCAAAATTCTATACTATTTACTTTTTATGGGCATGTAGTTATTTGTTAGCTAGTTTGAACACAAGACCATAAGTCAGAACTATTTATAATTGATAAATATGTTTTATTTAACACTTGTAAAGTGTAGGTACCTTTAAATTTTAATTTTCCTTCATATTGAGTCATTTAATTCCTAATAAAAATAATTAACATTTAAATAACATACCAACCGTACAAACCCAATAATAATAATAAATTAATAATCAATAATAATTAATTATGTTAAAAAAAACATTAAAAATCACATTTTCAAAAAAAAAAACTTTCAAGCTTATATTTCTAGCTACATCTTGAAAATATTATGCATACTATAGTATTATAATACCATACCTAATATTATACTATGCTCGAGGACGGATATCGTACTTAACGGTCGGTCGTAAAACGTTATTTTTCTACTTCTATCCACGTTTATCAATACTTTACGTCGATTGAATGTCGACGTAATATCGTGTAAGAATATACCGTCTTAGTTATAACTTATAACTCCATGCACGAAATCAAAAACAAGAAACACATTATATTATATGTATCGTATTTTTTTAAAGTATTCGAGTAGGTACTTACATAAGTATTTGGAACAGTACCTATTCAAACGTACTTTTGAAGTATTCCAATGACATTACCAAATTCATGTATATAATATTTTCGAAGGCGTCTCGTAACTTTTTTTGTTGAAAACTATTGCGTCTTATATAATCAACGTGTAGCCACTTCAAAAATCTAAATCTTACAACATCTATTATAGCATATAGGAACCTACAATGTCTGATAATAGTAAGTCAGCGTTATTTTGTTGAATTTAGTTGAAATGTTTATAATATGCAAATACATAAATAAGACATACAAATTATTACTTTTCTCTCGTATTTGAAACTTTCAAAAAATTGCATTGTATTTAAATATTTTTCGTAAAATACAATATGTTTTAAAATTAAGTATATACTATTTAGAATATATTTTATATTTTTTTTTTTTTTTTGAGCACATTATAAAAATTCTTATTAGAGGTGATTATTTAAATAAAATAAAAGTTTCCTTTAAAAGTACTTTTTACAAGACTTTGTAGGGTATATAGATTAGTTGACTGGAGGAGACGAATGGTTATAGCCGTATGTAACAATATAATATAAGTAGATGTACACGTAGTATATTATGTATTATGTATACATGTATAATATGTAATAATATTATTGTTATCTGTGCAGCGAACGAATATAGTGTCTTTATAGCGATTGCCATTTCCTACAATAGGTTTCTCGATAACATGTCCGGACGTTACTATATTATACACAGTACACATGTTGGTAATTACTTACACACAACTATTTTATTTAGGTAATTATATAACATTTTCAGTCATGATTCGGATACGTCGTTAATAAGTGTATTGTAATCGCGTACACCGTCGCGTAATTAATAATGCACCGTGCACACTGCACACTGTATAACACACCCAACCTCCCCGCTGTAATCTATTCACCTAATTACCTAAATAAGTCGGTGAACATTATTTATGGTAATTATTCAATTATTTATTCAAATTTCGGTATAACCCATAAAATATGTCGCGCACTATTATTTTAAAGTGACACCGGCACACTGCACACCTTCCACCTGCAGGGTTACCTAACAATCTCTTTAACGCCACGATACCGTTCTCTGCAGGTGGGCTAGTTCCTAAAGTATATTTTTAAGAAGTCAACTTTTGACTGAATGGCATTTTTTCAAGTTTCAAGTTTAATGATAAACATGGTGATAATAATAAATTATAAATAGTTCAAACTATATACTGGAACTAAACATTGTGCTTGAACTCATCGATGACTATAATTATTCTATATTGATATCTCTCTCGTTCTCAATTGGTATTATGGCTAGCCTATTCAGTGTTTTTCTTGTCCCGTGGTAGTTATTCTTAGGTACGTTTTGAATTGTTTTGGATACGAAGACAATGTTTCGCAACTTGATGTATTTGTAGGTATAGTGAGAACATGCACTTGTTGATGCAGTTTATACAAGTAATAAACTATCGACCCCGTTCACAAAAAAAACAACAAAAATAATGGTAACAATATAGGTTTTTAAAAATGTCTTAGTTGTTTAGGTGGTACCTATGGATAGAAGGAAATAATATTGTTCCGTTTCTCCGTTCGCATTGACGCGAAATATGTGTAATTTTGTCTATCAACATGATGTTTATGAATATTTCTCAACCTAATGTTTTTTAACCGTCTTACAAAACAACAATATTATCACCGTTTTGAAGGTGAACGATTCGAATGACCACGCAATAACACTCATTGTACTTACAAAATTATATATTATAAAAGTGCAAAGGTAACAAGTCCGTGGACGAATACCGTAAAACCGATTCTGCAGTAGAATAACAATAATATTACACATATTGGTTTGTTGTTCGGATTCTGTAGCGCTGTACAACTGCAGAGAAATTAACTAGCAATTCTAAAAAAGTACAAATAATTATTTTTAAAAACCTGGAAAAATTTATTATTTGTATTTTGTAGGTATATCTAATATATCAGCAAATTACTATTTGCCTATTAACAGATTATACTTTCCTAGGAAGTAGTAAGTTAAAATCTCTTAACTGTTCTGGTTCAATTGCTGTGCGTAATCTCTGGTCTTACACTAGGAAATTAAAAAAAAAAAAGATGAGAAGCCAAAATATAAAAATACATTATAGTGTAATACTATATTATAATATATTTAAAAATCATTAAATATCAAGTAAATTTAATAGTACAAACCGGTCGATAAACAATATTTTACTCAAACTAGTGTTGGTCCAAAAATCAATTACGTTTTTCAATATCTCATCGAGTACCTATCAAACAATATTATATTAAATATTTAGAGAAAAAATGCTTGCCACCTCAATGACTCGAAAAATGAACTCGATTTATAAAATATAATACTCTGGACGAAAGGCACCTAGTCATTGTCAGTGCTTGAACAGTTGAACCTGCGCAGTGTCATTTATGCTTTGTCTGCTGGTCGTTGAAACTTTTTGTACTTATTCTCCAACTCCGTCGCCGGATAGGAAGCAACGGAAGTGGGGGGGGGAGAGGAGTTGATTGTTTTGAAAAAAAAAACTGTCAAAGCTAGGAGCTTAAGAAGTTTATACCCAGTGGTTAAATTATAATATATAGTTAGGTAATAATAATATTGTTATATAGGAGACAAGGCGCACGATGTAAATTACACTCGATGATTTATACTGCGGACTCGCCACGATTAAACGCATTATACGGAATAGGTCGTTATAGTCCTTTTAAACATTTATGCAACATATACACTATATAACATAATATATTACTTCTTATTACCATGTGATGGTGCAGACTAGCTGTGTATAACAATTCACGAATATTATGTTGCACATTACGTATTTTTTTTTGGAAATCTGGTTTTTCGGGTAGGTACCATAGTTGAAGTATACAGGTTATTGCATATTGACTCGAATTGTTATCATCAGAAACAAAATGGCCGCGTAAAAGGATATCACAAATATCAATTTTTCTTATCATCAAAAACACGCTTACAAAAGCTAACAAATTCAAAACTCCCACGCATGTATACTTGAATATTATTGGCTCCCTTTATGTTGCCATTTTTGTTTTTGTCATAAAATATTTGATTGCGAAGGGGTATAAATGCAATAACCTTGTATATATCAACTATGGTAGGTACCTAATGTCCAATATAAAATACATTAGAACTTCCATATAACGGTCACCGAAGGGACTGTAAATAATGACCGCTATTTAGAGGTGCCCGTCCTACAGAGGTAGGATAACATTAGGATAACACTCGAGGGGACCAAAAAAATTGACCGTTACATAGAGGTGATCGTTAACGGAAGTTTTACTGTATTATATGCACTATACATATTATGTAGGTACGACACATATTATATTGTGTTAGGTATGACTTTTGAGTCACTTACGACTTGTGTTTAATATATTTGATGAATGAATTATTGGGTTCGAAAGATGAGGTGGGGGCAGCTTGACGAGCTTGGGCACTTGCCATTTTGTTTTATTTAAACTTGCGGTTTAGTTTAAACACAGCCGATTTGACAGGACTCCTGCAGGTATGTCTACATGACACCTATCACTTTATGACGAATATTGTTGAACGGACCACGACTAAAGGGACTAAAGACTGATTGTACAGGTTTCACATATGTTGGTGTTAACCTCAACTAGCTCAACTCAATTTTCTTATTCCAGAAATAAAATATAACGACATTATTATTGTATACGCGTAGACTCTGTACATATACAACGTCATAACGTTTAATAATAATATTATGTTCATGAGTTACTGAAATTTAACTTCAATCATTAGTTTACACATATTTTGTATATTTGGCGTGCATAATATTATTATTTAGTGTAAGTGAAATAAACATTTATGTATTTACCTATATGTAAATACGTACATTTTATGTATATAATGTATATTATGTATTTATGTATAAACATTATCAGTATTTATTTATTTAATTTATTCAACAATAAATATGTAATAAGTGGCGACCAAACAAATAAATATATTTAGGGATGTATTTGTTTTTAATATGAAAGAATAATAAGATAGAACTAAATAAATATCTTTACCACAAAAATAATAATTCACTGGCCTCCCAATTTCTAGTGAATGGTTTTTATGAGGTTCCAGTTAACCCTAATATTCAAAGAACTTGCTTCTTCGAACAAAAAAGAATCCATAAAAAGTTTTTCAATCACAAATATCCACTTATATTCAGCCTTACATTTAAACAAATCTCAGTAACGAAGAGGCATACACAGTCCTTAAAAATGTCTCGTTCTTGGGGCGCTGCCAGTGGGTGCCTTCCACTTTCATGTCTTTCATTACTTAGAAATTTCTCTTTTTTAAGAAATCACATTTATTTATTAGACACTTCTATCTTATTAACTTTGCAGATTGTAGATTAAAAAATTGAAAGTAAAAACAATATTAACTATGAAGATAAAAGTTTTTTTGAACTTTTTTTAATTTGTTATTAGACAATTTTATACTGGTAGTAGTTTTCGAAGAAAAAAAATTTAAATGGGTTTTGACATATTTCATTGATAAAATATTAAAATGGGATAAAAAACAGATAATTAATTTACGTAAATATTTTCGTAGTTAATTTTATAACATAACATGTCATACTGACAAATAACATATTAACCTTACCTACGTTATATTTTATTAAATATAATTGTAGAGTGGGGGACGAGGTGGCCGAGTGGTCAACGCGTCGACTTCGGCACAGCCGGTCCGGGTTCGATTCCCGGCCATCGGGCGGCATTTTTCTCCGGGCAGTCACGGTGTCCGGAGAACAAGTGCCACCATCCCCCCACCCGGGGCATGGCAGAAACCTACTACGGGTGCCCCACTAGAAATTCTGCCAAACACAACACACACGTGTACAATCCCTACCGTTACAAACCCCACTACCAACAATCGTAAAAACTCCACAAACAACTAATGGCCATAGTCGCCGGGCTTAAGATCAATAAAAAAAAAAAAAAAAAAAAAATTGTAGAGTTGGTTAGCGAATCACACATATAATAAGTTAATTAATCTTAAGCTTAAAGTTATTGAAAACAACTTATAAAATGTTTTGTTGCAAGATTTTATTATTTGATGTGCATTACTTCTATTAACCATTGACTTAACTGTAAAGTTTTTAGTTCGTGACGACCAGACTTGTGAGTGCGAGTAGTATGTATAACAACACCACGAATCGATACATTAATATGTATTTTGTAGATTTATTATAATATTATTTCCTTGTTTCACCGTCGACCTTTAGTATAAACAAAATATTATAAAAATTGATAATTATTAATTATTCAATTATATATTAAAAAGTAATATTAATATTTATTATCGGTATTAAAAGTCGTTATCATTATAATTTATTATATAGTTATTATTTAAAAATTATATCACACAATGTTCCGTTGTAATTTAAACATGTTATAATATTGTAGTTATTCAAATAATAATAATAATAATAATTAAAATATGAATTTTATGACTCGCTTGGACCTAACCAAAGAATTAGCTGCGGAAAATCTTATTTTAATAAATTATCATTGTTGATATATTATTATATTGTTAATTAAATCGATTTGTATAGAAATTCATCGGTTCTATACCTATATTTCGATTATTTTACCTACGATGTTCAAGAACTTCAATAAATGTTTGAGAGAGTAAAAATCTTTTCTGTCAAAAAAATAATAGAAACGATTAAGATTAATCATTAACATAGGTGTACGCAAACGTATCAACATTGTTATATTATTTGATGTCCTAGCAAATCGTCTTTTTCTTCAAAACTGTGTACCTACCGCTACGACGGACATAAACTATTTTTTTCTTAAATGTATAATTGCATGTGTATTATATTCCTATAAAAAAATTATCACGATAGAGAAAAAATTGGGACAATTATTAGGTTCGTCATGTGCCTGTAAACAGTGGTGTAGGAATTATTTTTCATGAGGGGGGGCAAAACATAAAACACCTAACAACTATTATATATTTATTCGTGATTTATAACAGAAAACCTTTCTCAATATTTTACTCTCATAATATTGATATAAATAATATATTATAATATAAGAATTATATAAATGTATTTATATAATTATAGTATAATATAAATATAAATACATTATATTTATACGTTTATTATATATTTAATCAAAACATAAAACATATTTACTTTATATCTGAAGTTATATCCTAATGTAACAATATAAAAATAAAAATTACTCAATATGTTTATTATGTATTGTGTTATAATAATAAATAATAAATCGATAATAATAATAATAATATTATCACGCACATTCATACATTTACGAAAATGAGACCAATTTTGAATACGTAAACGTATAAATTAAGCGTAATTTACGATTGTATACTCTATTCCCCCTTGGATTATATCCGAGGGGCCAGTTTCCCCACCCCCCTGACCCCTTCACCGACGCCACTGACAGTAAAGATACTTCAAACCGTATAAAAACATAATATTATGGTATATTTTTTTAAAGCTACAAAGTGCAAACATTGCGAACTGGGAAAATGAGTGTAAGTAACCAGTTGAACGGAGCACGCTGCATACACTATTAGGTACCCACCACTTTAGGTATAATATGATATTATATATTGATATGTCAAAGCGATAGGTACTGCTCTATATTATTTATTTCGGGGTCGGTCAACAGCGGTGAACGAAACACGATACCTCGCGATCGTTTCGTATTATACTTGTGTCGTACACTAATTATTATTATATTCGACTTGATTAAAAAACATAAATAATAAAGTTAAAAAAAAATACAATGCCATCTAGATTGCGATAATATAGGAATACGAAGTATCGTTTTACATATGGTTTTACATTAATAACATTACGTACATACATACAAACTGTCTAAGCGTGTTATGTTATATTTATATCATATAACTATATAGATTACCCTCAGCTGTATGACGTGATAACTACGCGTGTGCCAGATCCGTCAGTCTCAGAGATGTCTGCACGGAAGGTGATATCCATATCGAAAACAACAACAACCGGAAGTGGCGGGCACAAACCGATAATGTTTTTGTTTGCGCGTATAAAATAATATAATATCGTAGTCGTTTTACTCGGTGTACACAAATTATCTAATGCGTTCCGGCAAATTCACTCGCCGAAATCCAATACACTTTATAGAATATTAATTCAGTTCTCAGAGTCGAATGACACCAGTCATTTTATTTAGCTCATTTAGATTTTAACATAATTATATTGTTATATTGCTTCCTAAATGTATATCGTTGTCTAACTGTCACTATACTACAGTGTGCCTACAGTTACTTAACGATATTCACGAGTGGTGACAAAGTTGTCCACCTAGTAAACTTTTACGAAAAATAATGGAAAAATGTGAGTTATTTAATTGTAAGTGTGCCGGAAAGTTGAACCACTATTCAATGACCGCGTTTTTTTTAAATTTTTCTTTCTGTCGTTTTTCTTTATTATTCCGAGATGATGGATCGTGTATTTTTATTTAAACATTTTGTAATGACCATTACAGCCGCATCACTCTTTTGCACTTAGCAGTACAAATATATTATTATATATTATACATGCCACAGAAGTGGTTTGAGGCCACAAAGGATTCTTTTTTGGACCGCAAGATATAACTTCGTTTGTAGCTGGTAAAACATCGGGCCAAAGGAATTCATAAAGTTTACTCGTTCAAAGGTCCTCTCTCTACCCGTGGACGTTTCGCTATGCGGCCATACCCTTGTGACGTCCACTTGCCACCACTGGTGCCGAAATAATACTGTGAATTGTGCCTTCTTCGTGGGTTTATACAACGAAAATATTCGCAAACTTGTTAAGTTTATATCATTGAAAAATATTAACATTTTCATTAACACGAAACGCTCCCCCTTCATTCCTACGATTTATTTTCTTACAAAATTAATGGTTTCATCAGATTTTTTGATTCCATCCCATCCCATCTAAAATTTGGTGCGCTAAGTCTTATTATTTATAAAGAAAAAGCCTTTCACAACAATTGTTTCAATTGTATAGAACTGAAATTCTTCTTACAGTCGTTCATTTACTCGTCTATCAAATATGAAAATACCAACTCAAAAGTCAGTGAAATGGACAAAACATTACTTAAGACGTATCTCTTGAAAAATGAGTTTTAGTACAGAGATACACTATAGGTCCAGAAGGATTACTGCATTTGTGTCAGCCGGACGGTGCTGGCTTTATTCCATATTGTATATTATGTGTGTTAAGGCGACCGGAGCCGATGCCATTTTATCCTCAAAAATACACTCTGCGGGAATAACGATACCGCCTTGTAGAATCGACCAAATTTCATAATTTTTTTTTCAAACTTTTTAATATGACTAAAAAATACAAGATAAAAAGCATTGTTTACAATATTTTTTAATACAACTATTTGAAATAAAGTACAAAATCAGAGATCGATGTGGGCTGTAGGAAGTTTTCTTCTTTCAGATAAAAAAATAGTTATCAAAATCCGAAAATTCTACAAAGCTTGAGAGTTATTTCCGTTAAGTCATTTTGTTCGATATAATACACCCTATCAACCCCCCTAAATAGGTATCGGGTAGTGGATAAGTGAAAAAGTCTTATAATTGAGGGGGCAACTAAAATTTAAATTTTTATATTAATTGTGGAAAACTTGAAAAACTTGCACCGGGACCCTTAATCATAAAATTATTATATAATTAATATATGGTAATGCATATGTAAAAAAAAAATCGATCATATGAGTATTATTTGGTCTTTGTTTATGCACCAAAGTTTATAAAATTGAAAAAAATAAACTGATAGCTTCGATGAATATCGGCGTCGATCGTGACTTTGAAAGTTTTACACCGCGGTCGATTTTTTTTCTTTTGCTATTTTTCATTGAAACATATTTCGGGGTCGTCTATATATATACCATTCTTCGTGGCTTCGCCGACACACAATGCGATTATTTATTATGTTGTAACGATATTAAAACGATTTCACCTATACCGGCGACCTGTCTTCCGCTGAACCGCGGCGCCGGTTTGTGGCCAAAGGGTATTCTTTTTATTTCCGCGGGGCGTGCGATCCCTTTGTCGGGCGGGCAACTATAAAGTCTTCCGGCGGTCCCCGACGGGCGTGGGGCGGGGCTCAGCCGGGAAAATGAGTTTATTTATCGAAACGTCGTGCCAAAGGAAATCATAAAGTTTCGTCGTTCATCGCATTCGAGGGACCCTCCTCCGCACCGTCACTCGTTGGCCACCACCGTTTATACCTCGCCACCACTTACCTCCGGTACCTCCGTGTAATAATCGCAGTGCATTGTGTACCCGTCTTCTTTGACGTTAGTAAATTTCACCGCCGCGTTAAGCACATTATTATAAAATACAATGCTGCAGAAAAATCACTAGATTTACAAAAAATATACTAACAATAATAAACCCGTTTAATTTTGGTCCCGTCAGCATCTCCGGATGCTCTCATAGAGTCGTTTTTCCCTCTCGTTTTGATTTTTGTTTGATCGTCCTTCCGAAAATCTGTCCACGCCACGTGCCACGAGAACGATAATATAATATATATTATATTACGCACAGTTAGTGCCTTCCTTCTGGCCGGTTTCGGGTTGGCTCCATCGCTTGATATAAATCACGGTTCAATAATGCAACCCGTAGATTTGACTCGCATATGCAGGAATACAATTATTGATCCTCCGCAATCGACCGGTGAGACGGTGTCTCAGCTATTCGATTTTAGAAGAAAAAAATGCATGACGGCGTATAATAATAATTTAGAAAACTAAGCCGTCGCGGGACACCTGGCAGATGTGAAACATTAAATGTTTTCGTGAGCACAGACTAAGATATACAGGACTGGACACGACAAGGTTGGAGGGTGTGAGGGGGTTGACCACGAAATGTAGTACAACAGGCGGAGTTCGGGGGGGATATTTTCCTTTTGGCATTACTAGCGCGGTCTTAGTACTTATGGAACTAGAAATTTGTATGTGTTCTAGTTCCATAAGTATCCACTAAGACCGCGCTAGTAATGCTAAAAGGAAAATATCCCCCCGAAATCCGCCTGTTATACTACATTTCATAACCACAATATTCATCTCGTGTCCAGTCTTGTATATTTTAGTCCGTGGTGGTGAGCGTATGCGCGCAGAGAGAGGAGATCGCCGAGGTGAGGCAGATTGAGCCGACGGGCCACGAGTGAGGCCGGGGCTACACACGGCGTATTCCATAGACATAAAAATAAATGGACTGCGCTTTCCTCATCCCTCATCTAATAGAAGCATTAATGTGCATTGAATGAGTGAGATGGATATAGTTGGAGGCAATCATGAAAGAAATGATAATTATATTTCATTCATACCATGAAATTATTGTAATTTATGGATTATAAAACTGGTAAGTAGTGATAACCATCATTGATATTAATTGATAATGCCATAAATAATATCATGGAATAATTTGAGCATTCAATTATTTCCTCCGTGGTTGCCCCCAACTGCTTTTATCTCTCTCATCAATGTCGATTTCATGATTTATCTCTCTAAGCGTAGTCCATTTATTTATATGTCTATGGCCTTACTCCGCCGCGTTTCAAACGCCACGTGTTCCACGTCGTAATACACCCGTCGTGTATAGCTGCTCCGATATAAACCAATGCGTTTTCAGTTCGACGAAAAACGCTGCGGAATACGTGGCATTTGAGGAAAACGCTGCGGAATACTCGAATACGCCGTGTATAGCCCCGGCCTGAGGCGTCGCCACGCCACAGTTGGCCCTACAGTCGGTCTAACTCACGTAACGCGCCATTAGACGTTTCACATAAAAAGTTTTGTATTTATCGTTCTGCGTGTAGCGGTAATTTGATCGGTATAGTACGACAGTCGTGGCCGCCGACTGTATTTTCGAGCTTTACCTCTCATTGGACTTAAATATAATAATATTATATACATTTATTAATTTTCCATTTACTATGTTATAATATAATATGCCGTCGTACAAGACCTTGTAAAAAAATGTCGTTAATCGCTTAAATTGAAATGCCGCCCGCAGGAGTTATTCGATACAGTTTTATTCGACCGCGTTACGATATCAATGTACGAAATAATGATAAGTAATAAATACGCGGGTATCGTGTAATACAGTAATAATATAGAGTGGCTTGTACCTAGCGAATCGTATAATATAACATTATCAGCGTGTGGGTGAGAGGCACAATTCGCGTATATAAATTCACGATTTTCCTTCCCCCTCCACCACTGCAGTGTGAGTACAGTGTAACTGAGTATATATATATATATACCTATATATATCTGTGGAAGCATTTAGTATAATCATGGCTAAATATATAGCTATGATCGCAACTTTGTGATACGCAGGTGTCATGGCCGCCACTAGCAGTGAATATTATCAGATCGATTTATTTGTTAACAAAACCATACAAATTATTAATTTCTTGGCTAAATAAATCCAAAAATCACTGCTAGCTAAGATTCCTTTCCATGCTAAAACATGTAATAATTGTACGTGCGCAGCCCATAACGAAAATGCATCTTAATGCGATCATACCTATATATTTAGCCATGGGTATAATCATATTATAGCAATATTTTTGTATTCCCCACCCGACTCCCGACGACAATCGCGTAAGTATTTGCGACGTTAACGGCGGTCGGCGCAAATAGAATTTCTACTCTTATTGAACTCGACGGCGATTCGACGATACCTGCAGCTATTTTATGATGTAGATAGGTATATAAGTGTACCTATATTATGCGTACAGTTTTAATTAATTCGCCCGTCGTTTGAGAAACGCCAATTAATATCGCCCCAGAACTTAATGACCACCGCGGCAATCGTATTGTTGCAACGGCATACCTCGTGCAGTATCGAAAGTTTCGTGCGAAATTTAATTACTTTGGAACTGTTAAAACTGCGGGTGCCGGAGGTGTTTAATGTATGTATTAACATTAATTGATTTTGATAGTTTTATTGTCACATTCTGTTGCAGTGTACAATACATTTAGGTATATAATACATATTATAGTAATTTGTGCTCTCGTCGCCTCGGCCTCAGAATCCGATTTATAATAATCCCGCGTTAATCTGACGTTTGCTGCTGCAGCTTCAGCTGTTAAAGTTCGCAATGTTAATTGATCCATACCTTTTATTTTGTTTTATTGTACCCCACGAATCGTCTGAGAATAACGAAGCTCACGCGTGTGCCAGATTTACAGCGATGGCTTTTCTATACTTTACAGTTTATCTGTGCAGAACAATTTTTTGGGTAGACCTCGGGACCATCGTATTTTATAGTGCTACATGCAGCAGTTGATTGCAACATTTATGCAATTTTAAAAATGTAACCAGTCCGCGTACGTAGGAAGACCGCAGAGAGGTGTCGATAAGAAGACGCAGAGTCAATGGGTGTTGAAGAATTGTGTCAATGGGTGTCAATCGACGCCAATTTCCCGCCCAGACCAGTTGTATTCGATGAAAATTGATATTTTGTACTTAGTCGCGTAGAGTGAACGACTTACAGAAATATTTTTTAAACCATTTAAGTTAAGTGAACAAACAAATAAGTCATATAGACATTTTATAAACGTGAGTAGATTTATTTTTTCATAATCACTTACCTGTGCATACAGTTGTGTCTGGCATTCTTCTTATTATATTATCATAGGTTTAACTAAAGGCTAATTTAACTGCATAAAAGTCTTAAATTAGCACTCAAAACCACAGATAAATGCACCATAATAAGTATACAATACGTCAAAAATGCAGTATAATTATTACTTGCTCTAATAAAAAGACAGATTTATAAAATATTATTTAATTTATTAGATCTAAAATAATTAAAAAATAATAACCGTATTTCTCTGAATTTTTTTCAAAATTGTATTCTTTAAAACTATTTTCAAATATTGTCAATTACTTAAAATAAGCGTTCATAAAAACTATGTTCTATACCACAGACAAAATGAAACAGTTATACAATATAATATATTTTTGTTATATATTTACGAAAATTCAAAACATTAGGTGCAGTGTGCAGTTATATTTCAATTACCTAATTTTTTCATTTTCTGCCACAGCCCGGAATTAAGCTTCGATTATTTTATAATTCACATCATAAAATTTCATCATTTGGCGTCTGCTTTTTATTTCATGAATATCAATAGTCATAGTACATATTTTAAAAAATTCACTAAATTATATGTGTATTGTAATACCTAATTAGATTTTCAGATTGTATAATTATACATAAAATAAAGTAAAAAAAATATTTCATTAGAACGCAGATTCATCTTTTATTGCTTTCAAATGAGGACCGGTATAGTTGTGGAAATATTTTCAATTTCATCAAATGTATACGGGTTTAGATTTGCAAATTATAAGCCGTTTAATTCTTTCTAAACTTTAAGTATTATAGCAATGACTCGGAAAAAATAATGTAATTTTAAACATGCCAAACCACAATAGTTCAATGTTTTTATTTTCTAAAAATGATAAGAAATAACAATGCGCTTATTTTACGAGTACATTTTCCGCACAAAATTCCAAAATAATGGCAAACCGTGAGAAATTTCAAAAAGTTACGATTCGAATCTAAATAAGAACATTAAGAAGATCATTATAATTATAGTCGAATTCGTGAAGGAATGTAGGTACATTTGATTTATCCGATGAAAAGTTTCGTTATAAATTAAATCCTGTCTTTAATAATATTATTATAATCTACTAACTTCGGTTCTAAGCAGCGCCTATACCGTGTTGAACAATAATGTTATATAACTATCATCGTTGAATTAATGGTTTTGCATAATATTACGAGTATATTATAGTCTCTCCGTACAGCGCATGTGCCTACGAGACAATATTTCCATCCGTTGGAATGCCGGCGACATGTACACTGAAGTGTAGGTACATTCAGGTATAAACATCTATAAAAGAATAAGCGCTATTATATGCGTATAAAATAAATAAATAATATTATAAATATTTATTTTATAACGGATCGTCTACAGAGCGTTTAACACACCGGAGAACGTTGAAGTATGTGACTACCCATAACTAACCTACCTACCTATATTTTATATCTATAAACATTTATAAATTATTTATCGTACAGGTACACGTGCTGCCAGTATAGTGTAAATGTCGTCAATCAAATACCTGTCCGCACAGTGATAATAACAATGAATTATATTTTCGAACACTTTACCTACACACTTATTATATACAAATATAATATTATTATGTTATAGCATCTCTCGTATATACAGCGAGGATGTGACAATTTCACACTCATGCTTTTTTCGTACGAAATTAGCACGTAAAAAATTATCGGGTGTAATGTACCTACATAATATTAGGAAATTTGAAATTCCGCCAAGGAAAATCAGTGGGACGGCCCGAGAATAAAAATTCTGGTTTTATATTCTTATGTTATATTATTTTAGAATATATTTTACTTATAACTTTATTAATGAATTATTAATGAAAAATAAAATTTTAAATATTAGATATAGGTACATAAAAATATATGGTAATTTGTACTTTTTTTTAACACTACCTATATAATATTAAACTTGAAATTATGCGATTACCACTTTTATTTTCTCATTTTTATAGCTGCATTACAAAATAAAAACGAATAATTATAACTATACCTAGGTGTTGGCTTCTAATAGGTTAATTAACTTTAAACATTTTTAAAAATTCATATGGAATTAACGTCTTAATACATTTTAACACTAAACACGAATAACGATCGTAGGTAAGTATGTACATCCTAATTAAATTTTTCTTTAAATTTAGAACATTATTCATTGAAGATATTTTGTTTTTGATGCCCATCACTGAAAATTGCAAATCGTTCCGAATGGTATTTAGGTAACAATGTGGTATCTCGTTCGAGAAGTCGTAAAACACATTTATGAGGTTTTAAACATTCGTGTGGTGGAATCGCAAAATAAGAAGAAAGTGAAAATACGTTATTGTCTGCACAATAATTATTGTTGATCGATCGCACAGCATCGTTGATATACTACGGGTATACGGTCAAAATTTAACGAAATTACGAAATTCGTTCTTTCGTGGTTTTCACTCGGTCTAAAAATACGTAAACGAGAAGATAAAAAACTAAAAGTGATCGAGTCTTTTCGGCAAACTGTTTTAATATTATAAATTAATAATACGAGTATGCGCTCATAACACGCGATCGCATTGTAGTGGCCGTCAGGGTTAGCGGCTTTTCGTATTTCAGACTTCAGTACCCACTACAACTATTATAATATTATACCTACTGTTAGTATGTGTAAGTAGTCGGTGGTGTTGTTGCCTAGTAGTTTTAGTAATAAAAGTAGTAGTGGTAATAGTGGTAATCATGGCAGTAGTATGGGCACCTACCTATAATCGGACCGCGTGTTCGTCAAAATATTATTATTGGTTACGCAATGTTTGGCGCACGCGTCGAAGGAGGACAGGAATCGCAGTCGCACGGTTACTGCGGTGACTGCATATGCATATACTGTATAGTGTAATATCATAATAATAATATATTATAATATACAGCGTGATTAAAATATTGTCGAATAGCGGTTTGGTGTATGAAAAAAGGCCCTAGGATGAGGAGTTGGTTATAGGTTAAACGACGAAGAAATTCTCGGGAAATTGCATTTATTTTTATCGAGTTGTACTCGTGACAGAAATATGGAACGGTGGAATATTGCACTAAGGCTTAAAAAGGGTCGATCTGTACCCCCCCGAAAACCACCCTTGGTACAAAACTACTTAACGCGCCTCATTTACGTGTTGTTTTTTTATAAAATGTATAATTTTCATAACATACAGTCAAATTAAATCACGGCCATCACGTTCACTTTCAACGATTTGTTAATTACTTGACGTTACAAAGCAGAGGCGGAAGAAAGTGTACCTACTACAATATCATATACACTCTCAACAAACGAGATATTATGTGTATTTTTTTTATATCATATCGTTGGAAAAATGATCGACAAGATAAACTGCAAGATTTGATGTTTGTAGTCGATGATCGCCGCAGGCTCTTTCTAAGCCGTTTACTTCTAAATATTATATAGTCACGTCGTCTAATATATATATATATAGGTACCTATAAACGTTTACTTCTAAATACTACAATTTTATAACAACAAAATTTAAAGGTAATCGACAGTCGTAATACAAGTATCGGTACCTAGTTTTTAAAATGTACCTACCTAGACACAAGAATACAAGATGATTAATTAAAAATCATAGTATATTCTGCAGTTGCTTTGTGTGAAATCTATGGTGCTTGAAATTAACAAATCATTCGACTAAATTTTGTCGAATGCGATGTAGCAGTAGACAAAATGGTGAACGTTTTTCGTTCGAGGAAAGTCATAAATCATTTCGAGAATACCATGGACGACGAATCGATCGAGTTCTGATTATTGTGTCGAATGCGATAAAATCCGAGAATAGGGCCTCAGGTCGTTTAATGTATAAATATACATATAAATATACCTACCTATTAAATCCATCGAAATTCGACGGAATATATTAAAAACAATAATGTTACATTATATCATCTAAAAGTATCGATATCGACGATAAGTTCTGTGAAACCGTCGGATCGAGTGTAGTTCTCTCCCCCCCCCACCAAATTAATTTTTTCCGCGGGCTTAGCTACGCAGGCCTATTACCTGTATACAACGTGACCAATACACAACGGCGGTCAACCGTTACGAGCAAACCGTTACAAGACGATCTTCCTGTATATGCGCGAGTTGGCGTAATAATAATATGTAATTTATACGCATAAAAACACTGCAGACAGAACCGCGTAATGGGTTCACGCAGCGAATATAGGTAAGCGCGGCACGGCGGCGTGTGCGTTTTAAACGATACTATTATAATATATTATATTTTATCGTATATAGGTGCGTAATTTAATATATTATATACGTGTGTGTGTGTGTGTGTGTGTATATAAGCATATATGTGTATAAGTATATATGTGCATGAGTATTATGCGTACAAAGCTCTGGGTCAAGAGCCTCGGCGGGAGCGGCGATAGATTACACCCGGCTATAGCTGGTACCTACATGACGTACACTATATTATATATGTACATACATACGCATAATATATTATACGCTCGTACGTGTGTATAACGCATTGTAGGTACCTGTGTTACGGTAATAATAATACATAATATTAAAGCAGTCGGTCGTGGACTTATCCTGACGTTGGTATATCGTGGTATAATAATATTATAATATAGATAACCGAAATAATATAGGTGTAAATTGTACAACATAATATATTATTGTACATTATCACGGAATATAGGCGTTTATTTTGCTGCACGTCCCGGTCAAGCGGCCTATATATTCGTCGATCATGGTACGGGTATAAGATATCGTGTAGGTACAGGGTGATTCATTAACACCGAACATGCGTGTCCTCAGTATACCTATACTGAATGTTATTGAAAATAAGATGTAGGAAGGTAAAATTTTCTTACATGATTTGTACTATAATTACCTACAGAGGATTTGGAAATCAAAAATCAAATTTTTTATCGTTATCAATTTTTAAGTTTCAACTTTTTTTTAACACAAAATTCATTTTTAATTTCTTATTCTCGATTGGAGACATTTTCCGAGAATTTCCCCCAAAAAAAATATGTAGTAGCGTAAAAAAAAATGTTATATAAAATAACCAATGTAAAAAATAAAAATGTTTTCGCGAAAACGACTGTGATAAACGAGGCGCCTTATTGTTTTTTATTACGTAGAGGTAGCGTAGTGTATGCGTTATCGGTGCTCGTTGCGGTTATAGTGATATCGGCCGCGGCGAGTAGGTGTATATAAAAAAAAATCAAGAAATAAAAAAATCGAAACGTCGTTTATTACGAAATACATATCGTAGTGATATTATTTTGTACAGCACAACCTAACTATATTATCATATTATTATGCGTGGAATATGTGCGTGGCAGTAGGTGCGACTTGACAAAATACATGAACAGTTCTCGATTCAGCTGCACTGCTGCCATCAGATCGTGAGCCGAACCGCTCTCATTATAATTTAATATTATTACGATAATAATATGACGTACAATCACGCCGATTTGGTCAACATCGATGGAAACTGATAGTCCGATATCAGCAGAGCTGTATGGAGTGGCGTGACGAGCATATATTTCAAACCCTAAGCAAAGTATTTAACCAATGACCCTCCCACTACTCCATATTAATAATTTAAAGATGTATGCTAATTTAGAATTTTTCTCATAGAACGTCATAAATAATTTACCATAAACAAAATACTATAATAATTAAATATACATTCATGCGCGCAAATTTTAATTTTTAAAAAAATAAAATAAATGTCTAGGGCTAAGCAATTGCATTAGGTAAATGTCGTTCACCACGCCACTGGCTGTATGTGTAGTTACGCGACTTTGAGGTGTATATTGAGAGGTGCGGTCCACAGTAACAAAAGACCGATAAAATTCCAAACATTCCTACATATTTGAGCATAATAATATTATTATTGTTAAAATTGTGTAAAATTACCCAAAAATATGAAGTTTGTTTACGAGTTATACGCAAGTAGGTACTACATATTAAGAAACATAATATATCATCGTAATAATTATATTCTACAATTGCTCAGATCTTTTAGTTTTCTAATAGAAATTCTGAATAAAATCGTCCGGTCGAGTCAGATGTAAAATCAGTACATAAAATGAAATAATAATATAGGTATCGACTTAATTATTTATGTATATCTGTATATCTTGCCCGTAATTATTGTAAATAAAACAAAATAATATTCGCTAAACTGTACTGAACTAGCTTTTACGGTTGTCGTGTGAATGGTAATAAATTAAAAAATTATTTAATTTTAGAATTCAAAGGTTCGCAACTCATAGTTTAGTAGTTAGGTGATAACTATGATGTTATGGATGGTGTAGTATTAAATAAGCATTTATTCAAGAGTCTGAGAGGAGCAATGAATATATTGGTTTTACAATAGGTGTGTGTTTTTTCTTAATTTTCACAAAATATTAATGTTTACATATGATACAATTTTCCAATATTTTAGTTGTTTCTGAGCTATTTTTAGACATTTTTTCAACGTAAGACACTCGTTTTTAAAAAAATATTGATATAATAATTAGATATAATTTTTTCATACACATTTAATTCATTACAAAACAACATTAAAGATAAAATATGATATAATTTTATGTTTATATTTTTTTTGTTGCTATTGATCGTTGTTATTATTATCGAAAGTTGTTTACTTGTCTGAAAGTAAGACTTTTGAGAGTATTTGGATGCATAAAAATAACATTTTTAGCGAGTAATAATGAATGAATCACTCTGTACGTATAATGTATTAATGTGCTATAGCCTATAATATGTAAACTCCTTTATGATGATTCGAATGTTATTTCTTATTATAAATTGAGGTATGTTTTTTTCCCCGAATCGTATTTCGTCTTACTATCATAATATTATATAGTATATACCTAATATTCCATTCAAGGCCACACGTAATGACGAGTGAAAAAACTAAGTCCATTTTAAATGTTATTATACCTAATAGTTATACAACGAGATGATTTTTTACTTTCGTATTTACCGACGAGTTCTAAAACATCTAGGCTATTTTATCCTGCGATTTATTAATTATTTACTCGCGTAAATCTGTGCCAACCTCTTTATTTTTTCCATTTTATCGAATTCTCCAATAAGAAGTGTACAAAAATATAATTCACTGTAGTTTTAGTTTTTTGTGATCAACATGGTCTTCAAGAGTTTGCGTTCTACCGTCGCTTGTTATTCTACGATGGTGTATTTTGAAATGTTGACCTATATTTTACCTCAGTTGATTCCAATTGTTTTGTTTGTTGAAATGAAATACCTATGTATGGGCGAAACGAATGAAACATATTCGGGACAACTAAATAACAGAAAAAAAACGTCAAATATACAAGTCATTATAGTGCACAATCAGTGTTCAGTGTTGTATGAGCTGTGGAAGGGTGTAATTATGTAAATTAAAATAAATAGGGATATTGTTTACATAATCAAAATTGTTGTTATTGAAATGTAATTGTCGATAAATTTTAATTGAAAGAATGATAGGTATTATATTATTACTATCACCACTCAACAGATTTATGATGTATGCAAAAAAAGGTCTACAATTTAACGCATAGGAATTAATATAAAAATTACAATATTAACATATATATAAATTTTATTTTTTAACTATTTGACTAGATCATCATCGTAATAATGGATAGGTACTGTTATTTAATTCAAAATAATTTATGTATTATTCTTAGTCAATGGACTGACATACATTAATTCAGGGGCGCCATTTGGGGTATCGCAGGGTATACATTGGCGGCCCTATTTTTCGCTGTATCATATTGGCCTGCCTTAATTTTATGCCGGCGTCGATGCCCGATGTATCAGTTAAATTGAAATAATTGAAATAATATAATTATCCATAATAGCAAGGTTAGAAAAAACTCCATCGTGGCTACATTTCAATTTTCATTGTTATAACTGTGGCCTGGTAAAAAAATTAGCGGCCCTATTTTAAAACTGAAATGGAGCCCCCGCATTAATTCACTTTATACGGTTAAAAAATGCTTTTTGTTCATATTATAAGTAATGTTTTATTTCTAAGCACCTATATTATATATATATACAGTATAGCGAAGATATTTATACCTATATTATATATATATATATATATACAGTATAGCGAAGATATTTATTAATATAAAGTTAAAATTATATTGTTCACAGTCGTCGTTCTTGGGCGAAAATGTGTATGCATATTAAGTGAAATATTGAACCTTATTCGTACATAAAAAAAAACGATCTTTTTAAAACTATCAAGGGAAAACCCATAGTAATAATAATAACAATAACGGTTGTAAAAACATGAAAAACATATTATAATTTAAGAACCAAACTTACGAATAACGCCAAAGTTAAATCCATAACATCACTATAATTTTAAACACATTTTTGGTGTTAAACTTCGTAATACTCGGGATCGGATTTAGATGCTTTTAAAAACCTCGTTATATTTAATGCATTTATGTTGATATATATATTCTTTAATATTATATACACGCATTATATATATTTCAAATGTTTTAAAGTGTCGTATTTTTTATCGTATATAACGGCGTAGGTACCTAAATATTATTATGCTTTGAAGCTACGAAAATAGACTGAAAGTCCGCATCACGCGAATAAGTAAAAAATTGTGCAAATTATTGTAGTACATTTCACTTGAAATTAATATTTTCTATATTATACCGGAGTTAGAGGGTAGTCGTTTCGAAAATATATGGGTTTACGCCAACAATATTTGTTGTTTGTTTTTCAATATTGTTTATGATCTCATCGTTAATTTATTACTATATATTATGCACAATAATAATAATTCTTTTACGATGTAGGTAGGTCCGATATATTATTATTATGACATAAAATAAAAAAAATTCGAAAAGCGAAAACGAGGAAACGGACCGATTGTTGTACCCTCGGGCGTCGAACTCGAGAACTAGACGATGTTAATAATTTAAACTATATAGAGAGAAACGAGAAGTCGAGCTAATTCCTTTTTCAAAGGAAATTTCCCGCAAGCACTGTAGTAGTAGTCCGTATAGTTGTAGGTATAGTCACCGTTCGACCAAATAGCGGTCGCGTGTTCCGGTTTTGTCGTCGATTAAATGTGTATTATATTCCGTCGTAGTAGCGGCGGGGCCGTTATAGAATTCATAATAACGTTACAGCGGTATTATAGGAGGTACCTTTTGCCGGCCGTAAAAACGTAAATAAATTGCGATCGGATTGTGCATTTTCCAATCCAGTACAATATAATAGCATTGTGCTATATGGGCTTAATGGGTTTATAATAATAATAATAATAATAATATTGTTGTCATTATTATTCTGCATGCTTTACACACACACACACAATGATAGATTTATATAGGTATACGGTATACAGCGTGTATCACACCGCGGCCGGTCGAGCAGAGGTTGTACCGCAAAGTATTATTTTAATTTAAACCGGTTCGAGCTGCCGTCTGAAAAGAAAGTCCGCGAATGTCTCTTTTTTTCTTAAATTTTATTTTCATTTTAAAGGTCGTCGTGTACAATGCATTCCGACGGAAATGGGACGCGACCAAACGTTATTGAATCGCTCGTCTTTATAGCCGCGACCATTACCGTGGTAGGCAGTGGTACTTACCCCGCACGGTTATAATGCGCGAAACGCGTCTCTGCTGTTTCGTCACCCGAAAACAAATTGAGTCTACGTTAACAAAACGTCCCCAGTTTTTTTAAATCGTTGTTTTTATTTCTTAAAAACAAAAATATAAAGTATAGAAAACAATTCGATATTATAATAAAATTAATATTGTCACGTTACGAACAATACTGTAATGTAAATACAATAATATAATTATTATTGCAATTTTTTAATCTGTATTTACATGTTATACAATAGTAAATTTGATGAGATTCGATTGGCGGGAGGGGGAAGTCACCCAGTGGCGGCAATCCCGACAATTACCTATACCAAATAATTTCAAATTAAATAATTCACGCTTAATTTGTACGTCAATTCACTATTTGATAGTTTTTAACAAAAAATAACTTCATAATTATCAAAAATGTTAATTCTGTATAGGATAATTGAATTTTCTTTTCTTTAGAACTAATTTTATTGTTATTGACACATTTATTATTTGCATATGAATTTTGTTTTTGTATTAATAAATGAATGAACTAGTATTGAATTTATTTCCAAAATTTATATTATTTTCTCATAATTCAAATGTTTTCGAAATAATTATTAGAAAATAAAGATTTTAATCACCGGGGGACAAACTTCTTATTATCAAAATACACCGAGGACCAATCATCCTATAGCTAATAACTCTTGGGGACCAAAATATGTCCTATGTCAATATACTTAGTCAATATTTTCTGGGGACGACATATTCACCTTGGCCACTCACCTCCGAAAACGAAAACGTGTCTTAAATCGTAACTTACACTATGTGCGTGTACGGCGGTGGGTTCTTGCACAGAGGTATTTGGGTAGTTATGACATATATATTTATATATGGGTATTTCACCCCTTTATAATTGACTTGTTATTTACCCAGCAAGACCGGCCGATTTGCAGGATTAGCATCATAACCATAAGAAATAACAAACTTATTATTATATATGCACAACTGACGGTCAAGTTTACTGTCTTGAAGTCGATCTCAGAATATGATGCGAACGATTGTTATTATTATTTACGTATATTTTTGTACACACGTCTGGTCGGATCCAAAGTAGGTCGCCATGTGCAAATGTCTGCAATACTGATTTTTGTGTTTTTATGCCACAACAATACTGAAATCGATTATTTCAACTTTGGACGAAAGTGCCCTGTTTATGAGCAAATATCATCAACCCTCTCATCTTTAAACCCTACGTCGGTCGTATTGGCTATTTGTATTCCCGAAGAATGGGTACCTAAAATTTCTTTTGACATTTGTTGGCGTTTCCTCGATGCACTACATTTATATGTCATTATACACAACAAACGAATAACTTTCCAGAACGGATGTTATAATATGATCCGTTTTATCTTTCGACCCTATTATACTAAGTACATTTTTTGTTTTCGGCTTAACGAAGCCTGAACGAATTGAAATCTAATCATAAACTGTTTAAACCATAATAATATATTTTCGGCGTACCTGTTTTCCGGTGCATGGTTCGAGAGTTGCTATTCTTGACTCGTTGTCCTGCCCCTCTGGACATGATTATCATTCAACCGCGAATCACCTCTTCAGCATATGTATTTGCCCTATCGCGGGGCATTAATATGCACCCTAACCGCAAACAATCATCATCCTGCCACCGCCACCATCTAATGTCATTCGACCAGGTCTCTTAACCGTCGCAGTTTTATACCATATATTAGGCACTTCTCGTCGCACATTTACTGTTTATTTTTTGTTTACCCCCCCCCCCTCCCCGGACGAGTAGACGTAGGTGCGTATAAACGATGGACAAGTATAAACATTTCGTCGACGATTGAAGGGGACCATCAACACTATGCTTCGTGTACTCAATCCTCACCTACTTCATAACCACTCGGTTTGCGTCAAAAGCGTCCTCAAGGGGGGGAGGGGCGAATAGGGCAGACCTCTATTTTCTTAATAAAAATACTATTAATCTGTAAATCATACTTTTTTTTTGTATCTGCAACTATGCTTTTGTCGTATGCCCTAATGACATTACATACCCCGAGTTAAATCAGTTAAAACACCTAATAATTGGTGTATTTTTATATATTTATAAGGTATGAAAGGGGTCTAGGGACGCCACTGGTTTGTGTTTAATAATTTGTCAAGGGTTTTTCGCCTCGCACAAATTATTGCACTGTTCGATTGTGCGTTAATCGCCAATTGGCTATGCACTTGTCACGTCGTAGACCGCACGGAGAAAGCTGTGGGTGGGCTAAAATCGCGAGAGGTGTGATGAAATTAGCGCCCGTTTTCGGTGTACTTGGCGAGTGGACATTATATATTATTATATTGTACAACAATGAGCGTATCTATACGCCATTAAAAAGTGACCTCGGGGCAGCGCGGTCCGATTGACATTTTATTGTCGAAATATTTTTATCATTATATTGTTATTTAATTAAACCGGTTGCAGGCGGTCCAATTATATTATATATTATATTATAATGTTGTCTTGCAAACGGTCCGGCTGCTGCAGTGGTACGAACTTACGGTACGTCGACGACTTCGACGTGTACCTACTCTATCGTTTTCTCTCGTGTATTATATTATACTGCGAGCCGCACTATAGGAGGTATACACCGTACACGGCTGTACAGTGATCTGCGGTACCTATATAGGTATAGGTACGAACATGCTCGTGTACTTGCCTTTACGTATATAATACGATTACGGGTTGCCCGAGAGTCGTACTGCGATATATCACGATGGAGTTGTAATACCGTCGGACTGTTAACAAATAATACGCGTTTGCTCGATAAATCATGCTGCATCTCATATCGTGGTACGATATATTATGATAATATATCATACTGCAGGAATACGCGCGTTTGCCGATTCCGTTTTGCTGCAGGTATAATAATAATTTTTTTTTTTTATCTTACCGGCTGTTGAAATTATTATTATTAGTACTATACATCATCAGTGGCGTAGTCGAGGATTTCCGAAATGGAATACAGGAGGGTAGGGCAATAAGAAAAACCTTACAAAAATTACATTTCAATTGTTTGCACTATCTTTTATACTTATTGTACCTATGACCCGATGTGTAATATTGAGTAGATCTTACTGAAATCAATTACATTTGTAACAACTTTTTTATTTATATTCATGTATTACAATCAACTTAGGCACTTATTAATATGGGTTATAATAATATAATATTATTATTATCGAGTCCAAGTCCAATCTAAAACTTTTGTTCTTCTTGGAGATTTTTTTCATAAAAGTGGTTAAAAATATTCATTTGTCTACATTGTCATATTTGGTAAAAATATCCCTGGAAAAAAAATCCCCGGAGCAAACTAGGTATTTAGCTTATAAGTTATAAAATAAAGTAGGTTAGTTACCTATACAATAATACCTAATTATAAAAATATATACAAATAATAATATGGCCTGGATTTAAATGCCCTAAGAATTGTCCAAATGTGTCCTAAAAAAAACACTTTAACCGCAATAATGTCCTAAAAAATTATTCAAAAATTATTTTAACAACTCTTAAGCAAACAACATTTTTTCCAGAGATTTTTTTTCCTAGATTCGAGATAACTGAAGTAGTATACACTGTGATATTTTTCTTTGTTCTGGAATAAATCGGGTGTTCAAATGACGCGGCGCGATTGATACTTAAGCTGAGTATACAAGAGATAAAGCGCTACATTTATTTTTACTTTTATTGTAAACAATATACATCATTGCGGGTACCATAACTACGGCAGTGAATAATAATAATCTATGTAAAAAATTTAATACATACGAAAATACACATGATGTCATCAACCACCACCCATCTGCCATTTTCAAAAAAACAATTTTGAAGCTCCGTTTGCCTTAGGATTTGTGTTTATCGCGCCACTGAGTACGACAATAATTGTCATATAATTATTGTATTTTATCAGTCTCAGCAGTCCACTTTACACAATATAAGTTAAGTGTTAGTGAATGTATACACTTAAAATTTTATGACGACCTAAAACCGAAACGATTTATACAATGACTTAATTCGAATTTAGAACTTGTCGAAGTCAATGATAAATAATATAAAAATAAAAACAAACCTACCTATCAATATTAATTTAAGTAATCATACCGTATTAAAAAATGGCTGAAAATGTACTTTCACGATTTTGGTGCGATCCTCTAGTGTTCTATAACGACACTTTACCGCGGACGAACTATATAAGACTTACAACACAATGTATATTGTATATAGATTATTGTCGATATAAGTGTTGTCGAGTAATAAAACGCGTAATTTAGTTGCAGAAAACATATTGGCGTGTGAGCACGATTTATATACAATAAGAGATATGCATAATAATTATAATACTATATTACAATAACTATAAGGAATATAAATTATTATAATAAAACCCCGTATAGTTGTAACGGCATAATATCACAGCAGCATTTGAATAAAACATGTTTACGGCCTTATGGGGAGAGCTGCAGCAGCCGTCTGTTCCGGACCTAGTCAAGGCATGTTTACGGTACATTTTTGCCCGGAAAAAAAGTCTCGTTTATAAATCATTAGTCTTGTACGGTCAAAACTTTCCCACTCGTCCGTTAAGGCTTTCAGTCGTCATATATACGCGTACGCTTTTGTGCCAACGTATATTATGCCGTAAAGTGTACAGTATAGGCCGGCACTCGAGACCCTTCCGAGCGGCTTTCATTTTCCTTCTGGACCACTCCAAATATTTTCCGGGCCACTTCAAATTTGTTTCCCCGAAAATTTTTTTTATTTTGTTTCATCTCTTATACATACTATTTGTTCGTTGTTGCAGTTTATTGTAACCGCGGGCACGGACGGTATCTAATAGAATGTCCGAACGTACCATCAGCTGCGCAGCTAAAATGTCGTGTCAGCTACATTTTGTACAGGGTGATTCTTTTATCACGAAACACTGGACATTTCTTAACCCAAAGTTATAAGACCAGAACGCTTAGATCATATGATACCTATGCTTGTGCATTACAAATTACTATAATAACGCAGACCATAAAAATTATATGACAGGCAGAGGACTCCGATATAACTTATTAACGGTCAACACAACATAGAAACATTATGTGATCGATTCAAAATAAATTCATTTTTTTTTTTGTTGTTTGTGATGAGAGTAATGTTGACATCAAGTTACACTCCAGAAAGAAGTAACTTATTTGCGATTATTTAAACTATGAATGTGGGAAGAGGGGTTATATTAATATTCAATGTTCACATATATAATATATATTGTATTCAGTATTGATGATTTGAAATATCACACACTTGTATCTTTAAATACAGCGAATATGAACTTTCTGGCACAATTTCTGCACTTAATTTCTCTCTTCGAGGATTGAGATGATTTTGAGTTGAAGATTGGTAGCGACAATATATAAGTGACTGGCTGTTCCTTCTACAGTATGTAAACCGAAGTGGAGAGTTTGGTTGATTTATTGTGTCAATAATTGTGATATATAGTATCTTATTGGCCATTAATAATGATTGGACGGAGAGTTTTGGATTGAAAAGTTTTAGTCTTAGAAAGATTAGATTGTACGCCTATATTTCGATTACCGTATAGCCATAATAATATTTAGGTCAGAGAAGAAGTTTTTAAATATTTAGTTTGTATTGTGAGCTTCGAAGATTTGGACTATAGCAGACGGTGACGTAAGCGTTTTTCAATACTGTTGAAGTGTTTTAAGATCTAATAATGTTGTAAGGTACTTACTTAATAACTACGAATAAACAGTACACATGACGTTTTGTATAGGTAAACATAATATACGGCTATAATATATAAGTGTATATGTTGTTATAATGTTATGAAAAGTAAATATTGTACACACAAAGATTACGCTACGTATTAAAAAAAAAAAAACATTTATTTAGTGATTACTGTTTTTGACTACCTTATACATAATAAGCTGTACTTTCGAGTGATATATAATAGGTAACAATAATAATAATACGAATCGTAATATTAACGGTTTATCATCTAATACGTAACAAATAGAGCAGACATGTAACCGGATTATAAAACAATTATACAAATCATTTATAACGAGTATTTAATTTACAAAAAAAAAAGGATTTTTTTTTAATGCGATTCTGATTAGTGCCCGTCGACTGTTTATATATTGTAGTATTGTACTATACCGATATACCAGTTTAATATTATTGAATTAGTTCGAATTCGTTTATTAGCCGACAGCTCACTGACTATAAATGCCTATAAATAAATTATTTTAAAACCAAAATCGACAATAGTGTTGTGACACTGCTACTGCTGTGTATATTGCGGATAATTATTCGTTAATATTCAGATAGATATCGTCGGCACATTGGCTCATGGATATTAATTATGTTCATACAAAATACCGTAAACGGAAAAATCGTGACCGAACGTTAAAAAAGTCATCAGACACAAAACAAACAGAAGTATTATAGTTATAAAACTATCACTTCTGTGGGTAAATTGACTTTTTTTAAATCGTATCCCTTAATCGCTCAGCATAATATAGGTATGCCTT
Source organism: Sitobion miscanthi (assembly GCA_008086715.1). Taxonomy (NCBI): domain Eukaryota; kingdom Metazoa; phylum Arthropoda; class Insecta; order Hemiptera; family Aphididae; genus Sitobion; species Sitobion miscanthi. The sequence continues at coordinate 24,505,362 of CM017804.1, forward strand.
TAAGGATTTATAATATATACGTTTCGTCGATCGTATAATTCGTCGCTCAGTAGTAGCTGGAATTTTCGATGAGCTTTCGGTAGACAAACCGAACGGGACGGGTCCGTTTCTCGAGCCCCCCGACCGCGAAAAATAATAATTACAATAATTATTATAATACGCAAGTTGTGATCCATCAAGCATATTATATATATTTTTCGAATAGACCCTGTACGTATAATATATAATACTGCACGTATGGTTATATTATATACCTACTTCAAAAGGTTCTTTGAATTTGACCCGCTCGAAACTTGTTCCATATCATTTCGCGCCATCGTATAATATGTATATAGGTAGGTACGCGAGTTTCGCAATAGTTTAAGCTCCACAAAGGACCAGCACTATAATATGTAAGCGCGCGCGAGAGTATTATGCAGAGCCCTCTCACTGCCATTATAATACATCTCTTTGATGATGCAGGTGTTTTAGAAATAGTATATGACTTAGAATACGATGCATTTTAAGAACGAGTGAAAACGAATGCAAATGGGCTTTGGTGGGCATGTTTCAAATTCAGACGGAGGGGAGGCAAACTGGATATTTATTCAAATACAACTTTAAAAAAAAACAACCCTATATCATACTATTGTTATGGTTGGATTTTTTTTCTGTTGGTTTTCAACACTTGCAATCAGAAAATTCTTGTTATTTTAACGACACGTCATTATCTAGTTTTTGTTAATATTATATTTTCTAAGTCCGAGGTTGATTGTCACACAGTGTTGAACGTACAACCACGTTTTTACTCTACACGCTAAGTCCTAAATAATGGTCATGCGTAGTTAATGTTTCTATTTTGCTTATCGAAGATGATTCTTTTTTCATTACCCAAAAATCATACTACCCATATTTGACCTACTAAATATTGAATTTTGTTATGATTGACTAGTCCACCATGTTGTACAATCGTGATCCAATTGGTTTTTCCGGTTTGTGAAATAATAACAATATTATTATTATTATTGAAACGAAGTTTTTTTAAGCCGCCATGATGCGGGGCTATCCGGAAAAAAACGTTCCTGACGAAATACTATAATTTATAATATATTTTAGCCAAAACATCTAATTTTTATTCCATCATACTGATCGATCTAGTAATGCGATAATACTTTTTAAAACAGATTTGAATTCTTTATTATGTCTACTTGAGATTGGTCAGTCTACTTTTCCCAATTTCACCCCACTCCACCTCTAAAAATTTAGCTTGAATATTTTAAAATTTCGGAATTTTATTTTTTTTATTAAAATAACGGTAATGGTAAGTTGGAGTGACGGTCCGCAAGATTGATTATAAATATCTTGCGTATAATATCGATAATATAATTATTGGTAATATATCACAACACTATTATATATTATGTATTTATAATTATTATAATGAATAAAATATATAAATAATAAGTATATGTTAAGTGGAAATCCATAAAAGTGCTGGGTGCGCATGTCACGAGTACCTATTTCCTGCACAACCAGACACTGGAATCTATACCACGGTCCTTACAAAACATAAACTTTTGGTTACACCTTACATACATACAGTTATTAGTTATTACCTCCTTGTATGATGCGTAAACATTTTTATTTTACGAAATTGTTTTCGTAGAATAATCTGATTGTTGTGTATATCCCTGCATAGTGTATTGCCATTGCCGAATTACATTTTTTTGTGCGTCACGTTTGGTATAGACTAGGACACTAGGTAATAGAAAACGGTATAGCGTGAGGATTTGAAACAGCGTAATTAGGTCTACATATTATTCATTTATAATATTATTATAATTTATAAATAATAACAATTTGGTGACTTAAACATAAATTTTAATGATAAGAAATCGGAGACATTTAAAACTTTCCTTATGGACACATTCAATAAATTTACATTTGATAAACAATCCAACAGAATCTACAACGAGAGATCACACCACTATTGATGCAGTATTTTCAAGATATTTGGAAAAAATTACATCACAAACATACATATCATATTTCAGTTATCACAGGCCTGTAATTTCGATTATTGAATATGATTAATATAATAGTAATTAAATAGTAATAATAATAATTTTCATTTTTTTTAATGGTTCCACTAAAATGTATTTGTAATTTATAATATATGTTGGAAAAGAAACTTCGTTCCTACCGGGTGTCCCATGACACCTCTCACTTTTTATTATTATTGGTCGTCAGGGGTAAGAACGCCCTTTTATTTAAACGGTATTTCATTAATTGGACTAAAACGGATTGGTAACCTAACTTATAACCTGTGTGCGATTTTGTTTTTCGACTTATCCGTGAAATGCTTATTTCCAGGTGAATGCACTAATAATATTTTAAACAACGCGACTTATCATTTGTATACAAATAAGTCGTGTATCTATCTGAGCTTAAATATTGTTTCGTAATGATACCTAATGTAATATTACACGGGGAAAACAAATGTAATCGTCTTTGCGTATACGGAGCTGGGCTTTTGAAGGTTTTGCCTTTCACGAGAAACGACGATAAATTGCTGCGATGAGTGTTGAAGACGTATTTGAGCAGACCGTATTACACATCATACCTATATATATAATATTATACATATATATATTACACAGCAGGCGCTGCAGCTTCTTTTCATATTTTTTCTCTCTCTTTTTCAATTCCCTTTCGATAAGTGATTATTATTGTTTAGTTTTTTATTATTATTTCAGTGTCTTTAACGAGGTGTGGACGGCATGTACTGCTCCTTAAATTTGATCTGTTAACTGACCCGTATGTGTATTCCGCCCAAATTAATACGAATAATCGAAATTAAACAGCTGGTATTCATTTTCCTTGTGAGGGGATAGAAAGTGTATGCTATTCGAGCGTGTGATTATCTATATATTTTTTTTAAATATATAACGTCCACGTAAAATATCTTCGAAAAAATGGTTTTAATTGGATCCTGTAGATGAATATTTAGGTACGATGGAGAAGGTCGACCGGGACAAAGTCTGACACAGCGGTCGTTATAGGTACTGCTGTAGTGAGATGTGTCTTACATAACCTGGTTAAGGGGCCTATGCGATTATGTAAACCCCCTATAGATTTTTCATTATCATTCCTTAAATGCTTGACGAAAGTTCAGGTAGTTTGTAAGATTTGATTTAAAAATGAAAACGTGATGGAGCTTAAAAAAAACTTTACTGCAGTTTAGGCTGTACTTATTTGAAAAATAATACTTCGACCGATGCAAAGTAAACTTATAATATGAATTCAAAAATATTTTCATTTTTTAAAAACCGAACTTACATTTTTGGGCTGTTTTACGTCCATAAATTATTTTTTTCGTACCTTCATCTATTATTACGTATGTATTATCTGATGCGGGTACCTATAGTAGTATAGTCGATGGGCGATGCACAATAATATTATACTCTAATGATAATTAACTACAAAGACAATCCGTGCCCGCATGTAACGAAAGAATAGCCCATATAATATAACATCCAAAAATGACGAGTTTGCAGAGGTTTTTAGCCCGTTGACGACATAAATTTGCAAAACTTTAAACGGTTTTTTAAGGAAGTTCAACATAGGTATATTTCTGTGAGTGGCGTGCGGGTCATATGTAAATCATGTGTGCGTACTAAGTGATCATTAGTGTGTGTGTGATGATGTGTAAATGAAATATCTGAACGTGCACGCCCGTCATGTCGATATCGCACTACACGAGTATTAATTATTTTGTTTTTTCGGTCAAAAGTACCAACATTTTGTCAATTGTATTAACTTAATTATCCGATAATATGACTGAAGAAATAAATGAATTCATCACGCAATTTACTTATTCCTCAAAAAAACGACTTCCTTCGATTTTTAAATTAATGTATTCACTTTAATATTATTTAAACATTTTAAAATTTGTTTTTGAAGGGTCTGGAAGACACGAGGTGGTTCCTCAGAGTCTATGTCTTCCAATCGACATTGTTAAAAAAAAATACTATACAATAATATTATAATGTAGCACATGGTTTTATTAATTAATTTCGAATATTATCGTGCACCTTCATATCAAAAAAAGTCGAAATACCAAAGCAATGGCGTGGCAAACTTCATTAACTTATGAAGCACAATAATTTATATTATTAACTATAAATTCTTAAATATAAACAATTACGTATTTACGTAATGGTAACTGAGAACGATTGGCTTAGTCTTAGCGTGTACTTAATAAAATATTATTTACTATACCTATGTGAAATTCCCCTAGTCTCCAGGACACCCACCACCCTCAAAGCTGAGGCACGTGCCTCAAATAAAGTCCTTCGTCACGCCACTGCATCAAAGGTACCTCCCGAGATTAATTCGTTAAGTTGACTTACACACGTCTCGTCTATACCTATTCGTAGATCGTTTGACGGCACACGAGAACATGCGCATAATACGCGGCGGGGTCAGTGTCTTATAATTATTGAAGTCATAATAGTATTATTGTGTACTGTAATAATGATAGTCATTATATCCTCGCACGATGTAACGTCGTTTCCGTCACAACAATTAGCCGATTTTGTCAAAAATCATCACAAACGATTACCCATACCACCAATACCGTCGACAGAAGTCAAGGTGCGCAGGAAAAGGTCAGAGCACGTTGATGAGATAAATGGTAAAAAAAGTCGTGGATTTCAATATAATATTATGATTCGGCATACATTAATATAAAATATAGGGTAAATGGACATTCCCTCCCCTCGACTATTTTCGGGCTAGTAAAACATTTCCCCCGATATATTTTTGATGCGGACATTTTTCCTCCATTTTTTTTTTTAAGTTTTTTATTGACTAATAATGTTAAATTTAATAATATACCTAATATTATTTATAACTTAATATAAAATTATATTTTTTAAATAAAATATAAAATAGTTTTTATTTTATAAATTTAATAGATTATAAATTTATATGTAATATGTTTGATCAACTAAGCTACTTGAAACAATAAAATAAAAAAAAATTAAGTATTAAATAAAATATAATTAATAATTTATAAAATTGGCTAAATAGTCCGACATAAAAATTATTCATTTAATTTCTGATTCTTTTATAAATTCTTAAGTTATATTTTTTAGGCTTTGTTCATATTCATACAATTTTTTTTGTAAAAACTGTACCAATTGGAATATTTAAAAATTTAAAATTTGATTGTGAATGTGATTCAAGTAGTTCAGTTGATCAAAAATATTATACTTATGAAAATATTTGAAAATATTAGACAATAGGCAAAAAATTAATTTCATATTAAATAGTTATAATATATTATTAAATAGTAAACTTTAAAAAAATGGGGGAAAATGTCCACATCAAAAATATATTAGGGGGGAAATGTCCTACTACACCGAAAATAGTCGGGGGGGGGGGGGGGAAATTACCGTGATTCATAATATAGTACATAATCAGTGGCGGATTTAAGGGGGTGAACACCCAACGTTCCGCATATTGAATTTTTTTTTATTATACTTTGATATCACTTATCAGGTATCCCTATTAGAACTAAATGTATTAATTGTAGACTACTACCGAAAAATAGGTTAAATTTGTTTTTATTTCGAAGTTGTTCATGATAAGTACCTAGCTTAGTTGTCAACATATAGCACCCGCCATAAGACAATTCTAAATCCACCACTGTACATAAGTCATACTAATGTTTATTTTTAGTATTTTCTTAAAAAGTATAATTTTAATTCAATAATTTTGTATTAGTGGTTAAGGATAACTTAAGAGTACCTACTAGTATTTATTTAAATGATTTTTCCCTTACATAATCAACGAAAATACTACCCCAGCTGGTCTTGGAATATTGGTCGCGATCCTCCGAAAATTCATCTCAAACATTAAACAGACAAACTGTATACATTCTTTAGAACTGTAAATTTAACATTATTTTTCGTCTCGCGTTTCGTTGAAATTACGGTGGCACGCGTGCCCCCAATTTCAGTATTTTCGTATAATGGGTGTTATGATAAAAATCAATTAACGACGAAAAGTCCATAAAAACCTTGGAAAAAACTGATTGGAACACGAGACATAAAATTAAATTGGAAAATGTAATATGGTTTGTAATGCTGCTGCAGAGTTCTGCTACGAGATTCGGCGACACACCCACAATTTTGGGCGTTTCGTATACAACAGCCGTTGATTGTTTATTAATATCAAGATGATAATAAATTCTCTTCGATCGTGCAGGGAAAGAGAAAAACGTATACCTAGGTATGAAAATGGAAAAGGAAAAAAAACAGTAAAACGGTTCATTTATAATATAAAAGCTGTCCCGAGACTTGTTCGATCAGATTCGGTGGTCAGTGGTTCGGCGGTATTGTACGGCGGTCGATACGAATCGAGAGTAGCTGGTATATACCTACCTACCAGAACTGGAAACACGTTCGGTAACCTACATAATAATAATAAATACGAGTGATGTTGTTATTATAAATGCAAACTCGGTAACTAATCGGCCGTCTCATATTATGTGCCGAGTAGACCATGATTTGTGGAAATATTGAAAAAAAAAATCAATTAACATAATAACACGTCATGACGAATATTATTATAATAATATTCAGTGTGTGTGTGTAAGTCGTCCAATTGATTTTGGCGATAATTTATATTTTTTTTTACCTGCGCAGTACGGTAACGGTGTGGTATAATTACGAGACGTTTAGACAATATATCGTTGCAAGAAAAGTGCATAATTTCTATGATTGTAGTGTTTATGGTGTATATAGACACCAGTTATGCAGCACTTAAACCCGCGGGACTTACAATTCAAATATTGTCACCGGGTTGGTAGTTGTTTATTCTTGGAAAAACGTCGATCGGTTCGCATATTTTTTTTCTGATTTCCGCATGGAAATAACCGCTTTAATAGGTCTAAAATTATTTCAAAAATATGAATACGTAGATTTTATTTTTTGTAAGTTCAAGCGATTTGTATTCCATTTATACGCAGCATATCATGTGCATTTAATTCATAGCATTTCAGTGCACCGGGACTCGGTGACGGATTAAGCCTAATTTGACGGAAACACTTGCCCCCCCCCCCCCACACACTTTATAACGATGGAAAATATATCATGTTCACCATCAGAACGTTTTGCCGTTTTGAGTTAAAGCTATATTATAATAATTTATTGTACATAACAAAACATTTTTTTAAAAATCATTATGCTTGAGAATATTATTTTTCCGTGTGCGTTTTATGTAATTTATAATTCTTCATTAAAATCTAATATTATGCATATTGTACAGTAATTAATATTATGTACGCACACATAAGTACAAACTTAATATTCCTGCGTGGGCTGATGAATGCACGTTGTTCCTTCTTTTCCCTCACATTGAAATCTTAAAGCCCCTCCCGATGCAAACGATCCCGAATTCCTTTTATCGTATACATTAATTCTACAAATTATGGATGCAACAGTCATATTGATAGAATGACGCGTTTGGGCTTATTGCACTCTCATCTATTGTATTACCTGACTACGCATTAATCGTTTTGTTTTTAATTTAATTAATATTATTTTCACTTACCTTGAGCTTATTGCTGAATTTATTATTTATGTTTCTATATGTTTTGCTTATTGTTTTAAATGGTATCAATTATATGTTACCAATAATTTACTCTATAACATTGTGCTTTATTCTCAACAAATATCGAACATAAATTAAGAGAGTTTGACGTTTAAAGAGACGTTGGGGCCGTGGTCTCATAAAAAATTGACTTATTCCAAATTAACCTATAATTAGTTATCAGTGTCTGTCATTGGTTGGTTTCCTTTCGTGTCAATTTATTTTAAATGTATTATTTTTCACTGTACCTTTAACTATATTTTTGTTTTTGTGTATTGCTTGTTGTGCTTTTGGAATAGATTGCAAAAAATTTTCAGTTAAAAAAAAAGCAATGAACTGAATATTAACTTAATTAAGTTACTTTTTTTTTATATATAACTTGTGACTTGTACCGGTTAAAAAAAAAGAGTAACTTTTAACTTGACTTAACATTTTTTTCTACGTCAACTTAGCTTTACAAGTCAAAAGCATTAATCAACCAGTATCATTATACGGTGTCCAAACTGCATCGGGCTATAACCACAGAGCACGCTGAGTGATTCCTTTTGGATATACTCGCTTAATAACAATATAATATATGTATAATAACATACCTAATAATATTATCGTGATTATAATGACTATTATTATACGTTGTAGGTAAGTACGAGATTGGTTGTACATTTCAATGGGATAAAAGTAAAATTAAAATGCCCAACAGAACCGTGGACGTTCGAGACGCCATTGAAACGCATCGAGTAAAGGTAGTACACATAACGTATACGGTTTAGTGCCAAAGGGCAAACGGTTTACAAGTGAAAACGTCGGATATACATCGGCTAAATTATTTTACTACACGAGTGCGTGTCTCAAGGCGCCGCGTCGACGCCGCCACCGTGATATTATAATAACAGCCGAGTCGCTTCCCCGAGGGTTATGATAATGATATACCTCGCGTACATAGGTATATAGGTACACCTACATAGTAATAATATTGTGTATACCACGACCGCGGTGGTGGTGGTGGTGGCTGCAGTACAACGTGAAAATCACACGGCGGGCGGGCGTCGTATATCATATATAGGTATAGGTCGGTTGGTAGGTAGGTACCTACACGATAAGTCGTGAAAATATGTGTACCGCGATATTATTATTATTATTATTTACACCTACATGATGTCCCGGACCATCGCGACGGTAGGAGAGAAACGGATTTTCGTATATATTATAATTATTAATATTACATTATTTAAATACACAGCGTGAATATACAAATTTCGTGCCGTAATTGATGTTAGAGGGCATTTTTGTATTACCTACGCGTTCCGCAGTGGTGGTTTTGATTGGTGGGGGGGATATGATCCCCCCCCCCGGTACTTGGTTAATTGTTTTTAATAGTTCAACATTTAAACATTTAAACAGACGCTATCGTTGAGTACAAAGGAGTCAAAAAAAGTAGAAACCCCTCCCACCACATATAGAAAAAAAACTCACTCCACCATTTAATATAAACATAATATTATCAGATATAATATACACTATACCTACAGTATGTAACAGAAACAACTAATAAATTAAAAATGTACTAAACAACTTTGAACAATAATATGTAAATAGTAGGTAATAACTAATAACTAATAATAGTAGAAATTGTTGTTTTATTTGTTGTTGATTATACCAAGCAATATATTTTTTTATTTTTTATTGTAAAATATTATTATGATCATAAAAAATTATACTTTTAAAACATTTTCAAATATTGATTGTACGAGAAAACTCATTCTTAGGTGTAGTTGGTTAATCACATAGTATCAGTGGCATAGCCTGCAGGATTATTAAAGGGGGGGGAAGTTAAGTATAAATTAAACTAAGTTTTTTATAGTTTTCTTAATAATATAAATAATACATTTATTAGTGGGTTAAACACCCAACCCCTTCTCAGTTCGCACTGATATCAGTTGTTTGTGTTTCACTCTGTAGACTATAATGTTTTGTATATTATATGTAAGTACTTATACATTGTACCTATATTATGATGTAAATATACGTAAAATATGCCATCGGTATTTATGTTTATTTGCGATCGACATAATTGTTCGTAGGCACGAACGTTGTTTTATAGTCGGGCCATATAATAATTTAAAAATGTTTTTAAAAAGAGGGAAAAAATTGGAAAACGTAAACGATTGATAAAAAAAATGCAATTCTAATTAAAAAATAACTAGCTCGCCGCTGTACGATAGGAGTAGAATGTACCTAGGTATCTCGTCACTATAATATAATGGATGCGAATTAAATTTGAACTGAATGATAAATCACTGCATCCTAATATACGAATATGAGAAAACAATTCTGAGCAGTCGGAGTAAAGTCGATATTTTTTGTCTAAACGTCCTATAATTTCATCAGTATTTGAACTTAAAATTTTTTTTGAGCCCCACCCCATCCTTCCAAGTTAAGTTTTGTCAAAACCACTGCTGATCACTCATTCATCGAATAATTTTATCTGTGACGTAGCGTTTTAATTTGTTTGATGATCAATCATTTTTAATAATTAAATGAAAAAAAAAAAAAAAACCCAATGTTCTTAAGCTGGTAACTTTAGTTGTTTTTATGTTATCCAAAAAATAAGAACGCTGCGTCACAGACAAAGTTCTTCTCTATGCTTTGTGGAATTTTAGTAATTCTACTACAAATACAGAGGGAGTAAAGTTGTTACGAGCATAATAGTTTTTGGCTATGTATTTTGTAAGACGGAGACAACACATAATATGCTACCCGCACGTTCTCTTAACAAGTGTGTCTCGGCTTGGCTATAGTAAATAGATGAAATTTAGTAGTTTCCACCAAACGACACATCGAAACACAATTTTATTTTATGGCGTCCATCTACGATCACCTATTGCACCATTACCGCGTTTCATACGAGATTCAAAGAGGTATAACCTATCTATGTCATACATGCTCTTAGGTCGCGGTCCGATGACGTTATCCCGGAGAGACTACACAGCGGGTGTGCCTAATTCATATAATTATTAATCGTTGCAGTCTCCATTTTTCAATGTGCCTATACCATCTATTATTGTATACAGAATTCGAATGGGTTTCACCACTTTATAAAGTATATATAGTTACCTATTGACAATAACATTTGCACAAGGTGAACACAGACATTTTTAGACTTTTGATTAGACTCGGGAATTCGAATTAAAACAAATATTTTAAGTCTCAGCTAAATTATTCACCAAACGCGTGTACCTATAGTAAAAGTTTATATTATATTTTGCTCGATTCGCCACGTGCCACGTTAGGTACAAAAAGGATTTATAAATGATCAACATAATATATAATGAATCTATTTTTTTTCCATATTACATTATTATACAACGCAGATGTAGATAATATTTACCGTTCGTTGAATGCGAAATTTTTTTACCGATATCAATCTGCGTCGAGCGATGTCCCCTCCGGCGGAGCGTTCTCGACGAAACGTTTGCGGATAAAATAATAACGCTGTTGCAGTGGCGACATTGTTTGCGTATTTTAAATATTTGGATCGGATGAGTATATTTTGGAAATCGATAATGTTTCGGCAACTCTACCGTCGATTGAAAACCTGTTGCTTCAATGCCTATGTTAGGGCTGACGGAATTTTATTTAATTGTCGGTGTAGTTTGGTATATAAATACTCAAACCGGTACGTATACCAGTGTGTTACCAAAAATACCGGATTCCTCATAATATATTGTGTTATGCATCGGCGGCAACAACGACATTTTAGACAGTTTCGTTTTTCAATGTGATTTACACTATTGGTAATTTCGACTAATTACCTATATACCAAACATAATTATACCTGTTTTATGGTGATTACTGGTTTAAGGTCCTCTTGTAAAAGAAAAAAACGGTGAACAGCAATTATCGTGATAATTGCTGGTCAGATCATTTAAAATTCTGTACTATCCGAAAAGTTTCATGAGATATGAATTTTAATAATCACACTATTTAAATGCATATACAAATCACAAAAGTTTTATTGATAACTAGGAAAATGTAAATTGTGAATTTATAAAGTTTCATATAATACCTATAGTATATAAAATATAATAATGTACGGTACGCCAAACTGTAAACGGTATACCGCGGTATAATGGTGGTAGTACACTGTGCATAATATAGGGATTGTTATCGTCAGCTGTAACCAGACAGACGTATTTATAATAATGTATTGTCGGTTGTCGCAAACAATATAATAAATTTATAAAAGACGTAGAGATTTTTTTTTTTTGTAAAACCACAGGTGCGCATATATATTGGCAGTAATACATAAAAGTTTAGGTTTTAGTGTGATTTATTGTGGACGGGCGTCGTGCACGGAAAACATAAATAAAAAAAAAAACTATAGTGTAGTAGTGTACGTTCAATTGCACAGTTGTTCGCATGACTCTGTCGCAGCTATGTACACAAGTAATACTTTATAGCGTAGGTCCGATTTCGGCGGCGAAATTGACGAAAAAAAGTAGCACTGATGAATAAATGTTTCGCGGCCGTGGGACATCTGACAAGTGAAAGTTATAATAATATATTATGCTAATTTTAGCCCGACGAGTCACTTTTGTTTTTCATCGACTTAATTGAAGGTGCCTATACCCACACACATCGACGCGGTGATGAATAACGAGTTGACATTGAATCCATACGATTTGTATACAACATGTACCTACCTATAAAGTGACTTTGCAATATCATAGTGTTAAAATATTTACAGTTCCACAAGTACGACATCAACAATTGCATAATATTATAATAGGCGAACACGTGACAAATAATCGGGGTTGACACTCGTGGGGGTGGGGGGTATGGGAGCTGAAGCCTCCCCCCTTAGATACCAGGCACAGATGTACTTCTCTATAGTCTATTAGATAATTTATGAAAAAAACATAGTTGCGATATATATAATGCAAGCCATCCGCGGCAGTTGATCGTGTCGCAAATGCTTATGTATAAATTATGGTTTTTTTATTATCATTTTAAGAACAATCGTGAATTTGCGTAATACGTATTAATTATATAGAACATAAATACATAGGATAAACATTTCAATACGGTATTTGATTATATTTTTTTAAGAGGACGAAATATAAATTGAATGGGCCTAATAGCCCATCTGACTCTGCAGATTAATACCTCGTCCGCCGTTGCGACCGACTGCAGCTATTATATAAGTAACGGGACGTTATTAAGCTGCTCGATAAAACCTAAGCTAATATACTCGTATTATACCGACGTGACGCGAATCGGAGACAGTTATGGAGAAGGAGGTAGAGTGAGAGAGATGACGAGAGTGAGAGGAGGAGGTAGAGAGATAGAGAGAGAAAGAGAGAGAGAGAGAGATGAAGAGATACGGAGAGAGGGATGCTGCAGCTAAATAGTCTCAATCGAACAAATAAGTCGGCACGTGCCCACTCGTATATATTATAATGGTCGTACAACACATAATGTATATATATATATTTATGCGACGGTTACACAAACAATATTATCGTTACATTTCACACAGCTAATACGCCCGAGTCTCGCTGTTCAAATTTACTCAGAGTTTTTCTTTCGAAATGTTTAAATTGTGAATTCATCTGGAGCGTGGAAAAATAATTAGATTTGTGATGGTACATTTATTCGGGTATAATATATTATGTATGTATCGCGAAACCACCGCGACAAGCTTGGTCATATTTTTTTGTGCGTGTGAAATGAATTCAAAATTTAAATATTTAAATGTACGAACCTTCTATCGTGTACGACTGTACGTATTATTATAATACCGTCGTACATAGAAAGGCCCTGTACCGGTAATTGTCAACCTTTCAAAGGAGGTGAGCTTACGAATTCGTAAATCGACGTTGTAATTTTACGCTGCCGTTTGTGTGTGTGCTTCTGTAAATTGTGTGTACGTTTCCACCAAACTAGAAAAAAAAATTAAAAAGGTATATAATCATATTTGATGTATAATATACTATTATTACGCGTACAACTAGCTCTGCCATAATATTATATTATTATAATATGATATGTGTACGCCATTACGCGTTGTAGATATAGTCACATAATGTGCGTGATTATTATTTGATTTCTGGAAAATTTTGCTTTTTGCTTTAAGTTACCTTTATGGCCATACGTATTATTTTGATTCGTACGATAGGGACGGACCTTTTTAAAGTTTTTTCAAAAGTTTATTGTTTTTAATTTTAGATTCCGATCGACAGTGCACTGGAATGTATTGATCTCAAAATGTTGTAGTTTATTGAAATTATAACATCATAATAATTTGTATTTTTTTTTTTTTGTAAAACCACAGGTGCGCATATATATTGGCAGTAATACATAAAAGTTTAGGTTTTAGTGTGATTTATTGTGGACGGGCGCCGTGCACGGAAAACATAAATAAAAAAAAAAAACTCTATAGTGTAGTAGTGTACGTTCAATTGCACAGTTGTTCGCATGACTCTGTCGCAGCTATGTACACAAGTAATACTTTATAGCGTAGGTCCGATTTCGGCGGCGAAATTGATGAAAAAAAGTAGCACTGATGAATAAATGTTTCGCGGCCGTGGGACATCTGACAAGTGAAAGTTATAATAATATATTATGCTAATTTTAGCCCGACGAGTCACTTTTGTTTTTCATCGACTTAATTGAAGGTGCCTATACCCACACACATCGACGCGGTGATGAATAACGAGTTGACATTGAATCCATACGATTTGTATACAACATGTACCTACCTATAAAGTGACTTTGCAATATCATAGTGTTAAAATATTTACAGTTCCACAAGTACGACATCAACAATTGCATAATATTATAATAGGCGAACACGTGACAAATAATCGGGGTTGACACTCGTGGGGGTGGGGGGTATGGGAGCTGAAGCCTCCCCCCTTAGATACCAGGCACAGATGTACTTCTCTATAGTCTATTAGATAATTTATGAAAAAAACATAGTTGCGATATATATAATGCAAGCCATCCGCGGCAGTTGATCGTGTCGCAAATGCTTATGTATAAATTATGGTTTTTTTATTATCATTTTAAGAACAATCGTGAATTTGCGTAATACGTATTAATTATATAGAACATAAATACATAGGATAAACATTTCAATACGGTATTTGATTATATTTTTTTAAGAGGACGAAATATAAATTGAATGGGCCTAATAGCCCATCTGACTCTGCAGATTAATACCTCGTCCGCCGTTGCGACCGACTGCAGCTATTATATAAGTAACGGGACGTTATTAAGCTGCTCGATAAAACCTAAGCTAATATACTCGTATTATACCGACGTGACGCGCTTCGGAGACAGTTATGGAGAAGGAGGTAAAGTGAGAGAGATGACGAGAGTGAGAGGAGGAGGTAGAGAGATAGAGAGAGAAGAGAGAGAGAGAGAGAGAGAGAGAGAGAGAGATGAAGAGATACGGAGAGAGGGATGCTGCAGCTAAATAGTCTCAATCGAACAAATAAGTCGGCACGTGCCCACTCGTATATATTATAATGGTCGTACAACACATAATGTATATATATATATTTATGCGACGGTTACACAAACAATATTATCGTTACATTTCACACAGCTAATACGCCCGAGTCTCGCTGTTCAAATTTACTCAGAGTTTTTCTTTCGAAATGTTTAAATTGTGAATTCATCTGGAGCGTGGAAAAATAATTAGATTTGTGATGGTACATTTATTCGGGTATAATATATTATGTATGTATCGCGAAACCACCGCGACAAGCTTGGTCATATTTTTTTGTGCGTGTGAAATGAATTCAAAATTTAAATATTTAAATGTACGAACCTTCTATCGTGTACGACTGTACGTATTATTATAATACCGTCGTACATAGAAAGGCCCTGTACCGGTAATTGTCAACCTTTCAAAGGAGGTGAGCTTACGAATTCGTAAATCGACGTTGTAATTTTACGCTGCCGTTTGTGTGTGTGCTTCTGTAAATTGTGTGTACGTTTCCACCAAACTAGAAAAAAAAATTAAAAAGGTATATAATCATATTTGATGTATAATATACTATTATTACGCGTACAACTAGCTCTGCCATAATATTATATTATTATAATATGATATGTGTACGCCATTACGCGTTGTAGATATAGTCACATAATGTGCGTGATTATTATTTGATTTCTGGAAAATTTTGCTTTTTGCTTTAAGTTACCTTTATGGCCATACGTATTATTTTGATTCGTACGATAGGGACGGACCTTTTTAAAGTTTTTTCAAAAGTTTATTGTTTTTAATTTTAGATTCCGATCGACAGTGCACTGGAATGTATTGATCTCAAAATGTTGTAGTTTATTGAAATTATAACATCATAATAATTTGTATTTTTTTTTTTTTGTAATTATTAAGCAGTTATATAGCAGTTTGCTATTAATTATATGCTATTATTCTTGTATTGTTGTGTTTTGGCTTGTACCTATTAAGTTTTACTAAATTAGTAAATATTACAATAACTAAATTGTATGAATGTATAAAGTATTAATTACAGTTACGTGAAGTGACATAATATGATAAGGTAGAGAAAATATCCATTGACAAACTCAGCAGGTGGAAAAAATATATATTATAAATAATAACGCAAACATAAAGTAATAATAATAATAACAAGAAATGTATTTGAGTGCTGACTTATTTTTTATATGATCATAAGGTTAAAAGGTCAACAGACAATTTTTACAAGACGGCAGGTGGTATTTATTGGATCAAAAGAGGATGGATCGGAAATCGGAGGATTTAAATCGATAGGTCTGCACCTGTAAGTGAAGTTTTTCATGGAATCTGTGGAAGTCGTATCCTAACGTTAAGTTTCTTTTTACGACTGATATTTTTTATTTTTTTTTATCACCTCGTGCTTTCCGGGAAAAAATTAGATCAGGACTGTTCTTTAGACAATATGTAAAATTCTAAATTTCGTTTCTCAATTTTGTACCTATAATAAATACAAATATGACGAACACTGACCGGTATCGAACATCACCACATTATCATAATATTATACTAACTGGGATGTTATAGTTAACCTACAATAGTCAATTATGATTATTGCATTTATGGACTGTAAACCTAACAATATCTATTATTCATTGTGAGTTGTATATTATTGGTATATATTGTGAGCATTTATGGGTATCGCTGGTCATTATGTTAACGATGTTTATTATGTTTTTTTGCTAGCCATTTTATCTTATTTACTTTTTTTGTTTAGTATTTCAAAAGAGACATCTAATAATTTTTTTTGAAAAACAAGGCATTGGGGCCGGTGGGGTCAAACACCCAAATCCCCCTGGCTACGCCACTAGTCTTAATTAATATTAAGCACCTAGTTAAGTCTTTGCGTGTCCGTGTGCGTGGAATGGATAGATGGACGTCACCACGACCGCAATGTTATTCTTAGCAATAGTACTTCGAGACCTCTTCCACTAGTCTGTCCTCGTTTTTTTCGTTTATTTCTACGAACTGTTTGCTCTGTCTACTGAAGTAGTGTACGTCGCCGGTATATATGTCAAACCAAAGGACGTGTATGTGCAGGTCGTACGTCTCCAGGCGCTTCTTAAGGAAATCGTAGCTGGCGATGTTTTGAATTTGCTGCAGGGTATTGATCTGCGACAACTTGTCGGTGACGGAAAGCTTATGGTCCGGGTCGATGTAAGCGCTTATCCGGCGCAAGGGCGTCTCGGCCTGGAAAACGAGAGGGGCGCTGAAGCCGGCCGCCTCGAGCTGTTGGTACTTTTCCAGAGACGACATCGCGTGCGAGCAGAGCCACGCTCGGAGAGGTGACTTCCGGCGGTTGACGGTGCTACCGTATTCCGTGTCCCGGAGCAGGTGCAACAGGTTCATTGCTTTGCAGTCGGAATGCCCGCAAACGATGACGTGCCTTATGCCGTTGTGCACGCACCCTAACTCCAAGGCGGCCGGTTCACACGAAGTGTATTCGTCCGGGAAATGCTGCGAATGCGGAATCAGATTTCCGGCGTTTCGGACGATGAACATGTCGCCGACGTTGGATTCGGTAAATCTGGCTGGCAACATACGGCTGTCCATACAAGTGAAAAACAAAGCCTTAGGCTCGGGCCGGTTTTTCACCTGTACGAACTGCTCGACCATTTTCGCCTTATTCGTCCGCCTATACTTCATTATGCCCCGAAATATCCGGTCCATGTCCCTCGGCCGGCCCTAGGCCGGTCAATCTGTGGTTACTCCTCACCACTTCTGGACCGCTCTGACTTTGACCACTGCGAATTGTCCAAGCATGACTGCAGCAGCCGAGCTGTTTTTGAAAAGTTTGATCGACGGCCACACTCGTTGCTTTGTAATGAATCAAACCATGATGGAAACCGGCTGGTATCTGACATAAATAAATTAATCACCACGTTATTATAATATATTTTTATTATTTTTCGTATGCCCGGAAGTAGGCCCGAAGGCCTATTCGGACGCCTATTTGGCGCCTATATAACCTACGATGATTGGAATGTTATTACAAAAGCTAAATTAATAATAGTAAAAAAATTATAACTATTTGATTTTAGACTGCAGCTCTTATTCATTTCAAATTGTACGTTATTTCAATGTATGGCTGCCGGGTAAAGATTTCAGATGTTATATACGTTTTTTAATAAAGAATTTAACAGACATAGGTAAAATACTTTTCGAAAATTGTTGGTATAAATACTCTAATATTTATTTTTAAAAAAGTATTTCAAATATGTGTTCAAATTTTTTTTGAAAATAGTAATAAAAACATTTATCGAATATTTATCCTAGCATTTTGAATACTTTTAGAAATGCTTAAATTTGTTTTTGTATTTTATTGTATCAAATTAAATTTATTGTGTCATAAACTGTTTTTTTTTTTTTAAATTTTCTCCATTAAAGGTCTTATTATTTTAGTTTAGTATATTAGCAAATGTATACAGTGTACCAAAATACCGAAGATAACTATTAAATAAAAATAAAAATATTCCTAAAAGCTTAAATTTTTCTATAAGTACCTACTTATTAATAATAATTATATGATTAAAGTATATAAAATCTATAAAAACAGTTACCTCTTCAAGTGGTGAATAATTATTTATTAATTTATTATTATTACCTATTCAATAAAAAAACACTTTAAAGTCTAAACACAAAATATATTAGATCAACGTACCAAAGGTTCTTGATTTGATTTATTTATTTATTTATTAGTCATAGATTAAAATTACATTTTAAGATATTCCCATAGGTATTCCTAAATAAAAATACTATATTAACATAAAATAAGATGTTGATTTAAAATGTGTATAATATTGTAATAATTTCCGGGAAAACTTAAGGTATAAAAAATATTATTATAATACAGAGGTATTTTTTATAGGAATAAAATACTTTTAAACAGTGTTCTAAATCGTATACGGAATACTTTTGAATTAAATTGTTTAAAAATTCTTAAAAATATACTATTTGAATTAAATTATTTGGAATACTACCCATGTTTGTATTTTTAACATATTATATATTTATGGGATGAGTACTTGTGGAAAACTTAATTTTTCTATGTGGCAGGTATTCAATGTGTAAGCCTCGTTTAAATGAAAAATATATAATAATTATTAATTATTTACTTGAAATTGAAGCGAGCGTTGCTCTTGTGCTGCAATGAATCCATAAAACGAATGTCCACAGACCAGTTGAACGCACTACGTAAGATGATATGGAACGAGCGAAATAATAATTTAAATACTGATAATATTACTACACATAATACGATAATAATAAAAACGATCGCATTAGTAAAGATAGCCAATTTTCTGAAGGAACCATAGTATAGCTACCTACAGTATAACTCTGAGTACAGTATAACTGAGAACTGATCGATTTCGATTTATACCTTCTTATACCAATGACTTATCGTATTCGTTTTAATATATTTTAAGTGATTATTATTATTTTAGGTACAAATATGACGTGTTTTCATTGTTATTAGATACTCATTTTGTTATACTAATGTTATAATGTACGATACTTAAAAAATGATTATTACTTAATGAATGCGTGATGAATATCAAACTATTTAGAATCAAACTATAATCATCAAATATGTCACTATTGAACCCAATAACACAATTAATTAATGTACCTTGTAATCAATTATATTAGTATTTACATTGTATTGTATTATATTATTTATCTATTATTTTTATATTATAGATTACTAGGTACATATTTTGTGTTAACTGGTTCAACGGTGACATACTTAATATTTAAACTTTGATAACTAATTATTAAATCACATTTGTCTTTATGTAAGTGCACAACGTGTAAAGAAAATTCACTGAACCAACGCTCCGAATTACTACACATCTAATTTAAAAACCATCAATGCTGGAAATCCTTAAAATTTCATTTTATAAGAGCGATTTATAATTTATTTCAGATTACCTATTATTTTGATCAACTCTTGGTAAACCTTTGAGAATTTTTGGGGTTTATATTAGTGTTTCGTGTAAATTGTAATATATATATATTGAAATTATTTACCGCGATTACCGTTCTCGTGTACCTAGGTACTTAATTTGTTGAAAAAAAATTGTTTTGATAAGCGTAAATGAACTGGTGCGTAATACCTGTACTTTTTTGGCTTTTAAATAATTGATTTTTTAATTCCATATTAGTTAATATTTGTTTTAGTATCATAATGTGCACTATGTATCATTTAACGGGTTTTTCGTCAATATAATAGTAATAATAATAATATGATTGAGATAAGAAGTCCAATGTGCGTGTTCTAAAATATTTATAAAACATAATATTCAACCGCGATGGCAAACTTTTCATTTCGGACGCGCTCGCGAAACGTTTTTAAAAATTGTGTTTAAGATTTTTAATCGATTCGTTATTTTTGACTGCTGCTATATAGTATACCTAACTATACCTATTATACGTTTCCATTAGGCGTTTATATTTTATGTGGCGCTTTTAATGCTCCGGCGGATGCAATTATTTCGATTTTAATTTATTACTTCTGGGTAAAATAAATTAAACGAAAGTGGATCACACCTGATTACACGTCGGACAGTATAATTAATTGCCGTCGAGAATATAATAATATATAGAAAACTACTGAACACAAAATGGACGTTGGCGGTGCGTTTTAGTTTCTGACAGTGAATTTTCACGTTATTTTTATTTTTTTTTTCAGTTTTATTATAAAATGCACGCGAAATTTGACAACTGTATTATGTTTTTATTATAATGATATTATAATATTATATTATTATTAGTATTATTATGGCGTTCACGCCGACTACTGCACACAGTTACACGGCTTTATTATTGTTATGTGCGCTCGAGGCGGTTGGGTAACATTCGATAAAACAATATTTTATTTGTACTATGTAGTGTGGCAATAACATTTATTGATAACTCGCATTTTTTAAATGACGAGCTTTCGCGGTAGAGTTTATCTTTAAACGACCGGTTTTGATTTCAACGATGGCCGTATATGAAATTGTTATCAATTATTATTATACGATAAAAGGCTATGAAGGCGTGCATATTATTACACTATGATGGTTGGACGATTTTTTAGAAAACTCATCTTTATAATGCTATAGATTATTATTACACGACGTGTCTATTATGTATGTTCGTTTAATAATAATTATTGTAAATGCGATAGTTTTTTTTGTGCTCGTGGTATTTAGTGTTTCAATCGGTTCTATTACAAACGGTTTAATTACGAAATTTTTACCCCTCGATGATTCTTATTAATTCGCACTCGCACTCGTTTTTATAAATTATCATCAAAACAAAGTACATATTTTATACATCTATATTGACTATACTCGAAACTCTTAAGCTGTGTATAATATTACATAGGTATAACCAACCTGTTATGTATACACAGCGGGTACATATACATAATATAATTTTACACAAATAATACATAGATGAGTACCTATGAATATAAATTAAATTACCATCTATACAATCTACAGTAGAGTGGTTTTATTTTTTTTTACAACCGTAGTTATTGAAATATAAACAACTAAATAAATCAGGAAAAAAATATTTAATTAAAAATAAATTCCAGAAACAAAACTTATCGCAGTTCCACTTATCGAGTTTTAATTGGAAACCATACAGAATCAACAGGCGTTTAAAAATTATCTTGAAACTAACATGCACGCGCACGCAAGCATTGAGTACAGTTCACATATTATTATTATTATAGGTTCATCATTCGTTAGCTGTTTTCTTAATTATTATTATTATGAATTTTGTTTTAATGCACCTATAATATAGGCTATAACTACGTCCGTCGAAACGAAATAAAATTGGATGTGTGATAAGCGCTGCCGCATAGTATATTGTGGGTATTGAATTGTATATAATATATTATGTTATTATAGCTACTATCAGTACAAATATTAACATTAACATATTATAGTATTTAACTTGCTAATATAATAATAATAATTGTGATAAATAAAATATTATAACACGCGTATACCACCGCGACCTACCTGTTGCCTGTATCATATTACTCGCATAACGCTTGCACTAAAATGTATAAATGCCGTCGTTGTGCTTACCAATAAGGCAATAACGCGATAGTTAATATTGTTTTAACGACCAGCGTTGTTTTTGTTTTAAATAATTAGGCACGGTCGACGTCTGAAATGGTTAGGCAAGACTAGCATTACTCGGCGATGTGTGTTCTTACCTATGCGACGTATATTGCCGGTATCTATGTTATATGCCGAAAACAAAAAAAAAATCTCTTGTTCAAACGGGCCAAGGTCGTCCGAATTCAATCTCGCATGCGATTGTAATAAAAATATATATTTTATATGATGTAGACAGAAATGACGTATACTAGGTAATTACCATGTTTCGTACATGCAGGATACCGATTACCGGGCGCTCGGTCATTGGTACTATATTTATAGGTAGGTACACATACAGATATATAGTAGGTATATTACAGGTACAGGGTGAATTTTTTGCACGTGCATCCCGTTTTTATGCAGTTATTGAAAATCATAGTTTTTTTTAGAATTTTTATATGCTGTAGGGTATACCGATAGTTTATATAGAAAAACTTTGATTTTCTTATAATGTTTAAATAGAGAAATTAACTTTCCTGTCCAAACTTTTGTTTTTTAATATCAGAATCAAAATAAGAGCTTATTTACTATAAATTGTTAAACAAATAATGTTTTTATTGAAAATGTTATGTAAATATCGAAAACAAAGTTCAAACGTTTGTTATTACTATTTATTTTAGAATATTATTTTAGTATCGTCTAATGTCTATTGAATTTTTTTAATAAAATATGTGTTTAGTATGGTTGCGTACTCACATCAAACAAAACAAATAAGTATAATATTTATTGAACTCCTTAACAATAAATCGTAGAATTATAAAAAGGCTTAGATATTATTTACAAATCCAATAAAATCCAAATTTAATATCCGTTTTTGATTAGTTCAAAACGTCAATATCCGTAGGTATCTGTAGGACAACTAGGATACTTTTCGTTGAAATTAAAAAAAAAATTATTCATTTAATTCGTTAAAAAACCTCATCTTTCCAACAATTCGCTGGGTCATCTTATTGGTAAAACCAATGTTTGTATCACCACTGCAAGACACTTGACAATTTGCAAATTTATGGTATTTCAGTAATCAGTATACCAACCTAGTATTAATCCGACTGCGGTAAGTGCAGATGATGTTTTCTCACCCGATTTAAAATTAATAAGTAATTATATGTCTACCTATTTATGGAGTATACTGGTCGGCCATAACCGGCTGCTAGGTCTGGGTCTATATTATTATAATAAGTCTACCGGTTTGGACCGAAGCACTCGAATATCTTATAATAAGCAGAACGTGGTTAGTGTGGTTTATAATATTGTAGAAGTGTAATTCACATTACCATAAAAATATTATCGTGTGCCAATATGTTTATCAGACACATTAATGTCAGTAAAATATTGTGTTACCGTGTCACTGGCTACTTATGGTTACATAATAGTGTGTACCTATTTACCATAATTGAATAGTTTCTATACGGTTTAACAGTGACGGCGATGAGATGATTATTCATGTCAATCATTTCGAGTGAAGTTCGTATAATTGTAGTCAAACTTCGAAAATACAATAAAAATATTGATGTACGATATAGATTATTAGAGGCACATAATATAATATAACACAATGGTTGTCAATTACAGCTAATAACAACTGAAATATAGTTTTTTATTTGTCGTTTATACGAGGTACCTACCTTAATAAATAAATATTATCATACAAAATGTTCAAAACATTTGGAAACGCTTTGATTTCTGTTTGCATGTTTGTACTCCTACGTTTAACAATAACACACACTGATTAGGTATATTAATATTTAATCACATCATTAAGTAGGTATATCATATACTATCGCGTTTATCAGTCCTAATTAGTCTAATGACCATTCGCCAACTTGTTGAACACTCATCTGTATTATAGTAGTAGTGATCTGCCTTGAGCTGACTTTCTTCTGTACATTTTATCTGTACGGTAAGGCCGGAGAAAAATGTGTTGCGTCTTATGAAATACAACAATCGCATTCCATATCTCGTTGGTTAAGTTCATTTTGAAAGCCAATAAATCTGATGGTTATTGTTTGACGAAAACTTACATTTCCGAACGTTTTACGTCTTACACAGTGGTTGTACAAAATATCGAATTATGTCACATCACCGGATCATAACATTTTATAATAATAAGAGTTAAGGTGCATGTAGCGTAGGTACATATAGGAATATTATATTCCCTATGGGCCAATATAACTAATATAACCACTAACCACTATAGCATAGCCACAACTTTAATTTTTTTTAAGTGACCGGTGGTTATAACGATGACAAACAATAAAAATATAAATAGAGATTGCGTAATTTTATTTTATAAACTTTTATTATAATTAATTATAATTATTATAAATAGGATTATGTAAAATACATTTTTCTATTTTTTTTCCTATTTATTATTTCACTTACATTACGAACAATTGTGATCAAATAGCAAGTTCTAACAATTTGACATTTTTTTGTTTATTCCTTAAAAACAGTGTAAATCAACAGTGAATGAAAATGCCTTTCTAAAATACTTAAAAAATCTTTGAAAAATTATCTACTTTTGTAGTATATATAATAAAAACGTGTAAGACCTAAATAAAACTAACATTACGTAACAATCTTGCAAATCCATTAAAATGAATTATTATTATGATGGTATAGGTACTATAAACACTATTCATGATTATAACTCGACTACAACGATTTTAGATAAAATATTACATTTATAAATTATTATTAGGTATGTATAATAATATTTAAGGTCAATTTGTATTATATCTATACTCGAACTGCGAGCCAACTCAATTTTATGCGGTAACTAATGGCCGAGCATAATATTATAATAATTACAAAAAATTTGCATAAACGCGTAAACTAAAGCTCACCTGAAACAGTTATTGCTCAGTTATTATTACATGTTGAAATATTATCTTAACCTAAAAATAATTATGTCAATTAAAAACCCGTATAATTATCTTCAATGCGAGATGGGTACGATATAGGCAATATAATATGTCATATTATTATCATTATTATATTATTAACTACTATAAACGGTGGTGAATACATTAAATACGTCATTATAATATTATGTAGTGATTATAATATGGTTAAATGGCCTCTAAATATGTATGTATCGACGAAAAGGCAATTTGGCATGGCTTAATAACGTCCTATAATATTGGATGGTTAATTTATCGTGCACCGGGCAATATCTTAGAAAATGCAACGAGAGGCTTAATTTTTTTTCATATTTAAAAAAAAATAACATCCTCTATTATAATAATATAGCAATATTATTATAATAATAGCGGTATAATAATATAGTACATAATAATATTAATATTATGTCGAAATATAAAATAATAAAAAAATTCCTTGTGATTTCCTACGATGAAACAACCACCGGCCCTTATCGGGAATCACGTGTTCTTCGGTGTTTTGGCTGCGATTTAAACAAAATTTTTGTCCGACAAATGTCGGAAATGGGTCTCGTTAGTGAAATAACATTCAAAATTAATATGCTTAATTATGTCGTATCACCTATTATTTACAACAGTGATTTTGACCGAGACCCAGTATACCGCCCCTTAGCTTAGGTCGAGTTCATCGTGTCGTCAACGATTTTGGGGAGGGGGAGGAAAGCGTAATCCAGTTTCTTCCTCGCGTGGCAGTATGGAGTCGTTGTATTATTTCGATCGTGTAATCGTGTGAGAAAATATTGTATTTCTTTTCAATGTCATTAACTTGGCCGCGGTTGCCAATAATTATCGTATAACACGCGTAGGTATATTATGATATCCGGTGGTCGACGACGGTCGCTGTTAGTCGATGGATTCACATGATCGCGACGTGGCGATCGCGTAATTTTCGTTTCGATATTCTTGTCATGGCAAATAATACATAATATTATTACTGTGGCGGTGGCGATGGAGGTCTAAACACGAAATACTTATAATATAATATTCATGCCTCGGACTAGACACCGGACGCTTCGAATGGGTCTCGACAGGTTGCTGTTGAGCATGCGCGCGTGCTACTCATCATATTATATTGTCGTGTTAAAAATTACAATCGATCAGTTTTTTGATGAAATCGAATACGTATGATATTATATTATCTTACATATTATACAGGACCCTTGTAATTATTCGTCTAGCTGCATCAGCGTGCAACAATATTATTTTAAAATATAAATAGTTTAGAATGGTGACTATCGTTGTAGCGTCAACACGAGTCATCCGACTTAGTGACATTTGAAAACGTTTATAGCCATATATAGATACACCGTTTGTGTTCATTACTGCAGTAATTAGATTTTTCTGTCGTGTTTTTTCGATTTTTTTGATTTTTTTTAAATAACATTAAATGAGTACGAGTAGGAACGCGAAGAACGCGATCACAGTCGCGTTTATGAACTGCAGTTATTTTAGATCGGTAACCTGTTACCTGAGTTGATTTATTTTATTGAAAAAAATATATTTCATGTCTGTGTCATGTATACTATTTAGACTAATGTAATAGGTTAGATAAAATGACGGTGCGAAAAATATGACAAGAATGTCTGTAAGTATTTCGTATTAATAATAACTACAGCATTCACCATAAATTCGTTCGATCAGAACTCATTTACGTGTCCCTACTATATGCATAATGTATTTCAAGTTATTGCGAATTATATACAGAGTGATTCACTAAACATGTTCACAAATGCGTCAAAATTCGTTTTTTGGAATTTTTTGTATATGCACATAAATGATCCATATTTTCAAACACATATTGTTTAAACTATTTAAGTACAGTGTCAGCTACAATAGCGTTATTTTATTTCGTAATTTATTGACTTTTTCGTCTAAATTGTTTGAAAACGTTGATGTACTGATCTTAATCAAATTTTGAACGTGTATCTAATTTTTGAGTTAAATGAATTTGTGTATTTAGGATAATTATAGGTCTACGATGATAGGTTGGAAAGTATAGGATGTAGGGGTGCTATGATGATTTGAAAATTATAGTAATTACTTATTAATATTAATATTAATATAAGTAATACAAATTGTGGTCCTTAAGAATATCTACTTAATATTCCAAAAATCAGAATTTGAGTAAATTCAATATTGAGGAAAAACATCAGGGGTCAGTAAGCTTGGTAAGTCCCCCTTTAGATGTGTATCATGAACCTACTTATAGTAGGTATCCGTTGCGAAATCGGTTGTTTTTTCTTAAAATACGAAGTTGATTTCCAATATTGGTGTGTTTCCAACTGATTATTATATTTATATTAATATATTATACAAGTCACTGTCACGATAACACTAATATATTGCATTTTCTATAGCTATAAATTACACACATAATCGCTTTTAGACGTATCTCTATGTTTACGTATTCTTCATAACCAACCAACTTATATACCGTAAGACATTCGGGTTTTAAAGAAAAATATTAAATTATTATTTATTTATCATATTACCTGTATGTCTTATATTATGTCATAACGTCCGCGCGTTCAATACCGTAGAAATTAAATAACAGTTGTACGACATCAATAACGCAACACGAATAGAATGAAAATATTAATTTTGTATTATATAGCAGTCGTTTGTAATTTGTTTATGTCGCACTGGCTGTAGAAGATTGATTTTAAATATGAAAATAAATACGTTACCCGTAACCAATGCTATAGAAACGAACGGTTACGATCGTATATAGTTTATATTACGGATCAACGGTGTCTGGACGAATTTCGACACATTTTGGTAGCATTCCAACCATGTCCAACAACTGACGAGTGGGTGGCGACAGCGATTTTAACAAGACTTTGATGTTTTTTTTATTTTTTTAGTGGGCGAGAACGATTTTCCCATACCAATGGGCTTAAAACAACTATTCGTACGATATCAGTTACGAGTCCTAACAATACGATAACAGTATAGTTGGGCCTTTTTCAAAATGGTCTCCCCCGGGAAAATAAAAAACAATTAATTTAACACCTTTTGCAACCGCTAAATTGTATTTTGTTTTAATTTACCAACAAGCGGTCAACGGACAAACACAGTTTTATTAGTTACTTATTATTTTTTGTAAAACGCATCGTATCTTAAGGGAGGAGGCTACAAAGCATGTCGCCTTACAAACTTACAACATGTACAGAAAATTTGAGCTCAGCTCAACCAATTTAGGTAATTTTGTGTTGTTAGCATGAAAGTGTGAAATGGACCTATTAGTAGAACTTAAAGGTAAACACATTATCCGTGTTTCTATTTTTATTTCCCACTTAGATTTTTATGATATTTCAATTAGAAAACGAGTTATGATTTGTGTTAAAAATATTATAACTAAAAACTCATACAATGTAATAAGATATTATATTATATTATTAGGTAGGTCATAGGTACATAATATTATTATTATTATATTATTATAACCGCTGTGAAATGTTCAACCCGAAAAAAAACGTACACAATTACGTGATTACACAATTTACTCGGCAAAACATATAATACTTATATAATACTACTATGTCGTTCGACTGTTATTATATTAAGATTTAGCCAGCGTATTGTGGGTACCTATATTAACCCGTCGAATAATGACCTAACCTAACCATATTATATGGTGTATTTCAATAATAATAATATAATATTATGGGGAACATAATATTTACAATTCAGCAGGTAAACTTTATCTAATCACTCAAAGTGTCTCCTCCACCACCAATAGCGCCTCGCCAAAGTTTTCCAAAGAATATAATATCGCGGTTTACATATTGTACAATATATTTATAATATTGTTAGTGGTGTGAAAAACTTTGAGCTGAGCAACTCTCTCCCCTCCCGCCCTGCCACGGCGGAGACTGCTTTATCGTAGGTACTTACCGTGAACTTTTTACAACCAACCGTTTGTTTTACACCGCAACAAATCGAACGATAATTATAAAATGGATAATAACATGAAATAACGCCGAGAGACGGTTTGACGGTCGTGCTGTGGTGGTGGTGGCGGGGGACTTGCGAGTGAAATATTTTCAGACGAGAAACGACGATACTATATACGCTATAACCGCAGAAAATTGTTGATTCCTCCCGACGATTATTATTACAATAACCATAATATTATTATTAGCTGTTTTCGTCATCGCGGATATCGTCTCGTCCGACGTTTCGCATCGATTCCGCACCTGTTGCAGTGGACCGGCCTGTGGCTAATTTATCGGGGACGATTGTGTCCGAATGAGAATTATTGTCATAAGTGTTAATTTTGAATGTATTTGCCATGTGACTTTTTATGCAGTCCATAATTTTCTAGCTCTGAAGTTTTCATCTCTTCTTTTTTTCTGGTGATTCTTTGTTTTTTTATAACTACAAACATGCAGATATTATTATTTCCGTTAAAAATGTTTCGAGGTAAATCGTGTTACAACAATTTTTTTAGTTATTATGTCAATGTGATTTAATTATCATTTAAAAAATATAATGAAGATCCAATAACAAATCTCAAGCAACGGTTTTTTTTTTTTTATCAATTTTACTAGGTTAACCAATTTGGAGCTTTGAAAGCAATTTTGAGCATTATTCTTACAATACAATACCATATGAAAGTGCACACAATAGATATTTTACATGCACAATGATCGATTTCTATTGTTATGGAATAATGGTCTGGCATAATCTGGTCTCATTATAATTATTAAAATGGAACTACTCACTAAACATTTTAATTGGACATAATAATTGTATCCTATATTATAATCATATAATGCATAACATCTTTATAACAGTATTAATTATAAACATAATATTTATAAATTATATATAGGCACATCGAATTTTAAAACATTTGACATAATCTAACTTAAAGAATTAAATTGATCAACGTTCATAGTGTAATTTGTCTTGGAATGTTATTATACGTTTATTTCTTCTACTTATTAACAATTAAGTGTTTACTGTGTTTGTGGCGTACAATAACTATTGCCTTATTAAATTGATTGGTGTATTTCACGATAGTTGACAGATTCTTGTAAGGATACAAATTTTAAACTATGGTTTGGTTACAAGAACCGTCCATCGATACGAGAATGATAAAATCCAAATTGGTTTCTCAATTTTATAATTTTGTTAACAAATAGGTAGGTATCAATCACGGTAATATTTATAAATCTAAGCTATAAAACGAAAGCTTATGTGTGTACATTGCAGTATTGTACAATATGTACTCAAGTAAATATTAAATAACCCATAATTGTAAGGTTAGTATGGAACAGGAATACCATTGATATTATGAATATATTTGATATTTTTGCCATTAATCATAGATAGTCTCTATATATAGACACATTTTAAACTCAGAATAAAACAAAAACAGACTACAACAGTCGTTAAATAGACGTGTCGCCTAAATACATGTGAATTCCATTTAATCTGCAGGTAACAAAGCTATGAATCAATAATTTTTAATTATTATTATTACAACTTACAAATAGTGATATCTGTACTACACGGGCTGATAATTAAACTGGCTTATGACTTATGGTTTTATGTTCAGTGCTGTCCGTTTGAAAATACGATTAAAAATAAAAACTCACTTTACATTGCCATTCACCGAGAAGTTTTCATTTCGAAATTATAATTTATTGCCGAACGAAATTATAAAACGTAGATTTGCAAAAATATACGAAAATTGTTACAACCAAAACGTCAACTAATCAGTATGAACAAAGCTTAACTATTGTGCATATTGTACTTATTCAATAAGAACGAACACGAAGTATAAAAACGCGTATTTTCGATTCCTGTTCGAATATCGGAACAATAATTTGTAAATAGGTTGCTGTATAATGACTTGCTGAATGGTTATAGTAGTTTATCTTGTCCATTTCTGGTATAGAATATTAACTGGCGAGAGCGAGGCATTCTCTGGTCCTGATAAATGTGATATTATCGTCGTGGTTTGGTTGATATTGAACACGACATTCAAAGTTTCACAATCACTATATGTGGGATACAGTTTTAATAAATGATTTAAAAAAATTAACAAGTTTTTCTTAACTCGGTCAATATATATTTTCTCCATATTGACTTTAAACATTTAGAGTAAAGTAAATTGTTTGTTAACTACTAACTCAACTCGACCAACTCGAGTTAATTGTTTTCGTTAACATTCCCCACCTCTGGTCGTGCGTTTAATAATATTATGATGATGTGCTGTATTATTTGGGTGTCGTGTGCTACCCAATCGCAGTAATCGAGAAGAAGCATATGGAAATTCACGTCAACAAATCGAAAACTAATTAAATGTCTCGCACGTGTCAGTTGCACTCGATAGTTCAATAGAGAGGAGAACTAAAAAAAATATACATAATTTGATGCGTTTCTCGTGTGTGTGTGTGACTGATACAGATCGTGCCAAATCGTAGACACTATTGTGCCCACACTGTTAGATCGGATAATAATATTTATTTATTCAAATTTACACCGAATAATAGCTAAGGTATAGTAGTTAATAACAATTAGTTAGGTATATGTGTGGTGTAAAAATTATAACGAGGCATAAAAAGTGCACCAAAAATAAAATATACAAACACAAAAAACTGAAAATATCATAATATACAGGTACTATTGTTTTACTTTAGCTACAGCTGACGTGGATTACCTGGTTAGAAAAAATCAAATTCAGTTAGTCTATGACATTCGAAAAAAAAAATACAATCTATTTAGAGGTGTGTTGTAATCGTAAGAGGTTCTATTTAGGATAGGAAAAATGTAGGCCACGCGAGTAGAAAATGGCTAGTTGAAACGAGGCATAGAAGGACGTGAAATGTAACTATATTTTAATGGTTTGAACATATTATAAAGAGACATCAACAAGTCGACGTGTTTTTCCTATTGTATCTAGGCTTAAGTTATTGTGATATGTATTATATAATAGGTACTATAGTCAAGGCCGGTAATGAAAGAAAAATTTCGGGAGTCCGAAATTTGTTTAATACGAATAGTGGTCGCTTATCTTTTTTACGTTTAAAACATAAAAACTCATGTTCTAATTTTAAAAATGTTAGGGGGGTCCGGACCTCTAAACCCACTACCTCCAATTACAGCCTTGACTGTACACCTGTGGTGTTTTCTATAACAGTAACATTTTATATGATAAAATATAGAGCGAGAATCTCCACTGAACGAATTAAAGTGATTCAATTAAACTTACCTATGAAGGTAAGCTACCGCATTGTAAAATAGGTCCAACATAGTAGAATAATATGTTTTTAGACGAAACTAAGCTCACGAATGTTGCGTACGATGAACCCTAAAGACCTTAATCCTTTAACTCTCGTGTAATTCACGTGGGACGAGGACGACAAATTAGACGCTAAAATTACTCAAAAATAATACGATTATATTATGCATGTCGTGTGCGCTGTGGTCGCGATGTACCACAAATCTGCGGCATATCATAATATTTATAATAACTATAATGACGATGAGATGTAACTATCAAGATGGTATTGTACGAACCATAATGGTTAAGACTGGGTGGAAAAATAAACGTTATTGACGTCGATTATTGCGGTAGAAGAGTTATTGTATCTAAAATCATATAGTCTTAGAATATTTATATTTCTGGTGTTCTATCAACGTTACTGCAGGACGACCAGTTTTAAATTTTCAGATAGACTTCCTGCTGTGATCCGAACACCAACGAAAAAAAAGTATAGGTACAAAAAAGTAAACGTTCGTTCTTAGCTCATAATAATTCATAACTCGTTTTGAAAAATTATTGTTTTTTGTTATTAAATTATTTTATATCTTCTATCTAATATTATATTATTTTATTTACGCGTATATCAACCCGTACGAAAATATCACGACTGATTTAAAATTACATATAATTTGTGTAACAATATAATTTTCTTGTCTTGTCAAACTGATCTTCTTACCGTTTTATAATTCTTATACATGAAAATGCTTATACTACGTAGATCCTTGTATACAATTTTCTGGGTTTATTTTATGCGACTTTTTTTTGTGTGTCGCGAAATTTAAATGGAAAAATTACGATCACACGGCGTTCTAGATAGCCGATTTAGCTACACTACTGTCGTGGGTCAAATTTTCAGATATTTCAAGGTTAACATAATTATCTTTTACACCTTTTATTTTGATTACAATTATTAATGGATTATAATTTCTCATTGGTATATAGTGTGTGCATGCCTTTAACGGTCTCACAATATAATATTACAATAATGCAATTTTAGTTTACACCATCGATCGGTGAATGTAATCGTTTTTGAACATAATACACTATGGTGCAGTTGACCAATTTTCCGAACTCTTCGAGTTCAATGATACGTTTCCGTTCTTATGTCAACTCATCGAATGTCCGGAAGTTAAGAGTCGAAAAGGAACTAACTCCACTAAACGTCGTCTGAGTTTCGTCGATACATATTACGACGAAGCGTGAAATAGTAAATATTAGAAAATAACAAAGTCTACCTCTGCGGAACGAAAAAAAAACGAATTCATTGTTTGCACGAGAATAACTAATATTTGACTTAACTTTGAAAGAAAATAAATTTTTTTATCAAAATCTACTCGAACCTTCTTACTTGCCGCTGTTTGTAAATTTTTCGTTAACCTCAAAATTTCACAAATTGGTTTCGTTATTAGGACATAATAATATATAATCACCGGACTGTACAATTTATATATTGTATGCAGGATTCGAAAATTGGAATATTTTTGTGCAATTTAAGGAGTGTCTTGTGGCGAAAAATATAATTGATTTTTTTCGAGAGAAGATCCTTTTTTTTTTAACTGTAAGTAGACAATATTTTTGTACATTTTTACATCACAATATTAATCTCAGGAAATAATCAGAAACTATTCATTTGAATTTCGGGTACTTTGACGCAAACTCGAAAATCGTTTTCTTAAAATAAGCCACGAGGTTCTCGTTGGGGAAAAATGTAGGTAGGTACCTACTTATAAAAAATAATTTCATGACTATAGTTTTAAATTTCGAAATTCGGGATCTCGATAGATGATTACACATATTGATAACAATTTAAAGAGTAAATTGGAGATGAGCACAGAATGTAGGCTCGAAGGATTGTCTTGCAATACTCTTGTATCCACTCCAATCGTTTCGTATATTTCAAACTGTATTGTTTGAACAAGCGAAATGACTTGTTCATTATTTAGGACTCGGTTTTACGCGTGCAGTTTGTACCTATATATAGTTTACGCCATCTGTTTGGATTTCGTTTGTTTGTGTTTCTTTCTCCGCCACGGAATAATTCACTTTGACGGCAGTTTCGCACCCTGCGGCGACGGCCTGTACCTATACCTACCTCCATGGCTCCTACCTATATTATATATATAATTATACTTGTTGGGCGGGAATGGGGTATTTGTTTTCTTTTCCTATCCTTTCCTTTCCTTTTTTTCCTTTTTTTTTTTGTCGACTCACAGAATTACATCACGTTTTGCCACTATATGTACACGACGAATTCGGTTAGGCGACGAGAAACGAATCAACGCCGCCGCCGACGACGGTATAATATATAATAGTCAACACAATTTATATATATATATACACACACATCGACGCCGCCGCCACCGCTGGGAATAGCGCGTGTCAATAGCGCAAGGGAAAAGCAATCCTCTCTTTAGTAGATATAGTATGTAGTAGGGTAGGTACCTACACGGTAGTATTTTGCATTATCCGACCGAGTGCGAAAAAAACGAAATCGTTGGGGACGATAATAGTGATAAATCGCACGAAGTTATACTGTATAGTCTGGTTGTAGTATTTGCCAGGTTGAAATCATTAATCTATCGTTATACCATTTTCCGTTTGGCTCCAGTTGAAACGCATGTAGGTATTATCATAATACGCAGACACTATTGCGACGATTTATTTCATGATTTTCCTCTTCATAATAATTTTACAAGACACGCAAACACAAAAAAAGATCAGTTTTTCAGACACTGAAATGTTTAGATACTAAGGATGATATTATTATCCTTAAAAATTATGGTTTTACAAAATTATAAAATAGAAGTAATTATATTGGATCTGGTTTTTATTATGCTTGGACCATTTTTACATATTATACATAATATATTAATTACTATAATATGATTTATGTGTCAACATCATATGGCCCTTATACCATCCAAACTCACTTTCATAAAGTTTTTATCCTTGAAACTCAACGTTAAAAAAAAAACCACCAGCCTACTCGTTCAAATGTTGATTTTGAAACGTCAACGAATCTTCATAGAGATTGTCCGCTATATTATACAATTTAAAGTTGAAAACTGGATTCTCATTTGAAAAAAACAGATCACGATAATTTGAAAATAATATGGTCTTTAAGCATGTTTGACTTTTCCAAAAATCAGATTTTGAATATTGAGTATTATTGAGAGGGAAAGTGGGAAAGCACCGAGCAAGCTTATGATGAATCATCCGGTTTATACCCTCGTAGTGTTGGGAATCATGTAGATAATTTTATCTAGATAAAAATAATTAAATCATCTAATTATATCATCTAGATAAATGTAATGGTTATCTGTGGTAATTTATCTAGATAAATAATATAATAATAAGAATATTTTTAAATACCGAAATAGCCAATAGTTTACGAGAACTGGGTAGTGATTCCAATATTATTATAGTTAAAAAAAATAAATGTTTAATGAAATATTGTCAGTTTTATTTTTATTCAAGTTGTATTAAAGATTAAAATTATATATTATTTTAGTTGAGAAATGACATTAAGGATTTCTTAATTAATAAATATTATCTAATTAGTAATTACTAATAAATTACATTATTTATAATATAATTAAAATAAAAATTATCCATTTTTTTATCTAGATAAATGTATATATATTTTTATCTTTATCTAGATGAATGTATATGTATTTTTATCTTTATCTAGATAAATTTTGAATGAATTATCTGTTATCTTATCCAGATGATTTTTTGGTTACCTTTTCCCAACACTGCTCGTATGTAATGTTTAAAATACAAGTAAAATGCGGGCGAAGGTGGAAAGATAAGAAGTACGGATTCACGAGTCGTCGGGTTCTAACACGGTTCGACGACGCTCGTTGGTCTGTATTATAGGCGGATCCGGTGAATCGATACCTATATAAAGGGTAGTAGTGGTACTGCAATTATGACGATGTGATTTATGCATAACAAACTGTTTCGTTTCTGCCGATTATGTTCATCGTATACTGTTTTATATTATATCAACGACCGCTGCACAGCTGATCACGAATCATTTATCATCTATTCCGCCTACTCGAATTTTCAAATCGATACATTTTTAGGTAAAACATTACACGCGTATTGAGTAGGCGCCTACCAAGATTTTCCTTAAATTTTCGCTTCGCAAATAAAATTGTGAACTTATTTTTTTTTTTTTTAAACAGTCTGTTCTGGAAAATTTAAAATTTGAAAGTTTTATTGATCTATAGTTTATAAGTTTTATTTATATAGTTTATAAATCATATGAATTTGTAGTACTTATAATATTATTATTTTCAAATTTCGATGGAATGTTTTTCAATTAATTTTTATACGTATGTCCTGTAGTACAGCTGAAATTACTGAATCTGTTTTCATTCAGAATCATTCATATTCACTGAAATCCAATTTGGATGGAAATAGTTAGTTTTATCACGAAAATGCCTTTTATCACTACGTGTCTAAGTATAAAGATGATCATTTAACTTTTTTTACTGTATAAACTATTGCAATCTATGAATTTAATACTTTTATGATTATAAAAATAGTAACGTAATAAAATGTAATATCATATTTTGACTTATATCTTATAATAGTATTTTAATCATACAAGCAATTTTAAACTGTATAGGTCGATGCACTATAATAACATTACGATTTACGTATTGAGGAAAACAATTATTTTTATTTGCAAATCAACTGATGCACAGTATTAATAACAATTAAACACTCACGTATTTAAAATCTATTTAAAAATGTTAAACTATAAATTATTAAATGAAATAAACGCCAAAAGTCGATCGAGCATAATAACGTCATTATTCGTGGTCGATGTAAAGCAAGTAGCAACAGTTAATATTATTATTTGTTTTCGCCGTAGATCATTATTATTTATTGTATATCGTCCTCGATGTGTTTAATAGAACATAATATTATTATAATATTATTTAAGCATCGAGGTAAACACTCATATATCAATTTCAACGGGCTTTGAAAATTTATCCTTTTCCGCGCCTAAATTGGATTTCAGTGAACCGCTCTGCACAACAAACATTTCCGTTTGATAAATTATCATATTACAGGCACGAAAGTAAAATAATAATAATAATAATATGTTGATAATCACAACGCGTAACTCATCTCGTGACATACATTTGTGTGCTGCAGCAGGTCTGCATTGAAATCACTGCACTGCATTATATTATATATATATATATATATGTGTACAACTACACTGTAAGTACACACAATGGCGACGGCGAACAATTGGCAAACGTATCAAAAGTGAAAAAAAAATAAAAAAACTCATTGTGCTTCCTGTGTGTGTGTGTGTGTGTGTATGTGTTCGGACTTACGGTCTCCCCCCCCCCCACCAAAACAATGTGTTTCACTGCAGTTATCTGTACCTACCCGTGTGTGATGTGTCTATGGATCACCGCTCGTAGAATTATTATTCTCCCGTCAAAGTCGTCGTCGTCGTAGCGCTCGGTATAAAATAATATATTATTATAATATAATATTGTCACAATAATAATTTCCGGGACATCCACTACTCTTCTTCAGTAGTGCGCACGAATCAGAGACATCAAAGGGTTGAAATATGTGAGTTGTAATTTTTTGTTTTTTTTTTCCCGATATTATTATAATGTCACATTTCAGTGTTTTTTTTTTGTAATCCGAACGTTTTTTATACTTTTTATTTGATCTGCGTTATAGATAATAATATATTATATTGTTTTAGTTTTTTGCGTACGAAAGATAATATAATGTTATGTTTTTAAAAATGTTCCTCTACGACTGTTGTTCGCTGCAATTATCGCACAAATGATTTATTATCTAAAAACAATACGAGATTCATAGTGCAATACAATATGAATTAAATTTACCTCCAATATTTATATCGATATTTATATTCCGTATTATATTATTACAGTCGTACAGTGATAATAATATTTTGATATATTATGTATGATAGTAATTTTGATATAATATGTACAATAATAATTTTGGGATTTTAACCACCGAATGGCTGCAATAATCGGGTCGGATGAATTTTTTAGAATTTGCGGTTTAAAACGATTCACGCAATATTATTCTCGATGTGCGCCGCGGTTATTAATTCATTAAATTTTTCGTTTTTTTTAATTCCAACTCTTTGGGAAGTATACGATCGACACAATAATATATTACAAAATAAGCAGGAGACTCGGGGGGGTTCAATAAATCCAATAGCGTTTAATGACCTCGGGATAGAGACGTATCAATGGTAATTGTATCTATCGGAGACACACACCACTGCTGCTGCAGATTGTACACATGCGAACACGCATGAGAAAACTGTCGCTAGTAAATCCACAAAACGTCAATACTCCTCATTGTAATGTCTTATAATAGGCACACGGCTGATTTGTGCGTAGTGTATAATAATAATAAATATTAGAACGCGATCGATGCAACAAAACGACGACGACAAAGACGACGACGACTTGCTCATCGCTGTATACATTGTCGTAGGTATAATCGTAGGTTAGGTGCAACTGCACCAGTAGAGGTACATGCGCTTTTCTCGTCCATTGTGTCATAACAATACGTTACCTACCTATACCTTTATACGCGATTCGTTGCGACCAGTCTACAGTCTACCGGTGCAACTAACTGCAGCCGTACATCATAAACATGCGATGCGTACATAATATAATATCGTGGATACATCGTCGACTACGCGCCATTATAAATGTAATACACTGCTGTTCAACGGAGATATATTTACATTATTATTTTGTTGCAATGTCATGTGATATATACGAAAAGAGTCGAAATTACCAAACGCTTCTACAGTCGAATTCCAATTAATGTTAATATCGAGAGCATCGTACGCCATTAAACAAAATAATATATATTGTATATTATGTTGTACGAGGCGCACGCCAACACTATTAAACGGTGATTAAAAGTCACGTATGTTATATTTTCTTCGTCGATCATCAAAAGTGAGTTAGGTATAGGTACGTTTTTAAAACGTCAAATAAATAGTATTTGCCTAATTTTAGTTTAATTTTTTTTTTTTTTTTATTGTAAGTTAACTTGGTTAGGTTATGTATATTTCATTGCATTCATTGATTCAATCAATTTTTAATTTGGATATTTGAGTTTGGTTGCTGCGTCCCAGTTGTGTGGTTTGTGGTAAGTGTATTGGCGGCATTCTGTAATATTATGACGTGTTTGACAGGAAGTATTGTTTCACAAGTTTTACATTGTATATTATTTGTCGCCATTAGAAATTAATAAGTCGAACAATTTCGAATGACCATTACGAGAGGCAATACGACGTCTGTTTATTATTAAGGCCATGCTGACCGTAACATTTCAAATATATATTTTCAATAACATTTTAGAGTCTGTCATTACATTTAAATATATTTAATTATAATATTACGGTTAAACTATTTAAATTAAATTAACTCATCTATATGTTATATATTATGTTTGACGTTTGTCTAAGGAGGTGTTTTATTTATATGGAATCGAGCACCTATTTTGTATGTGTTGCTTGAAGTGCTATAAAGTATTTCAGTAAAAGTATTACCTAACTTTTTAAACTGATACTTTAGCATTAAAAGTATTTTCGATGGTATTTAAAATAAACTATTTTATGCTGCATACTAATTTGTTTTGAATACTTCTGGTTTTGCTTTTTGAAACATTTTCTTTTTATTAAAAATTTTGTTCGGTAATATTATTATACCACTCTAATACTTTGATTAAGTCTAGTGGGTATTCAGTGTGGGTGTGGTCTGACTATGACGATGAACAATAATTAACACGACCAACCAAATATTTTAATACAATATCATACTATCAAAGTGCAACAAAGAATTGTTTAATAAATAAACTCGCCTAAATATTATCAAGGGATTGGTCCAGTGTGTGATCTACCATATAATTTGAATAATTATCTAGTCTAATCTATACCTATATAATTCGTTGTCCGACGTGTGATCTACTGACTAGTTTTTATACATTCTACTTGAAAAAGTAATTTAGGTTCTTACTAAAGTGGTGGACGATCGTAACATTGCTGGACGATCATAATTCGAATAAGGTTCTTTTTAAATAGCTACCGAAAGTTTCAAAAGTC
This sequence comes from Sitobion miscanthi, assembly GCA_008086715.1. NCBI lineage: Eukaryota > Metazoa > Arthropoda > Insecta > Hemiptera > Aphididae > Sitobion > Sitobion miscanthi. The sequence goes on from CM017804.1 coordinate 24,546,073, forward strand.
TAAAAGTAATTATGATTCGTTTCGTTTTGTTTTTGACACTATGCGCTTTATCACCCCGGGGCTTTTATTCTTTTCTCATCCACTTCACTGGCTCATCCTTTAATATCGTCCTACACCCTTTAGCCTTTTATCCCGTTTCGATCCAAATCGCAGATAATAGTATTTCCATTTTCGATTATGGTCCAAAAATAAATACCATCGGTTTCATCTCCATACATGCAAGCGAGTGCACGCGCATGTGATTATATAATTCTACGAAATTTGAATATCATATTTTTTTTTTGAGGGGAACCTAACAATATACTTAAAGCTGCATCGTGACTCACGGCAATCAAGAAATAACATATTGTTACCTAGGTATACATTTTTAACCTTGTTAATCTTTCCCACTTTCGTCCTTTGTACATACAATGTCAATGGACGACATTGTATGAGTTGTGGTCCATACATAGAATAAGAAATCTAAAATAAACTCAAATGAATAGACATAATGCAGCGTGCACCACAATAAATAATTCACACCCAGACAGCAATATTGTGTAATGATAAATATTATAATTTTATCGTTACAAATTCTTGTCTGGGCAGTAGGTACTACACGCACACATACAAACATTATAATAACCATCTTTAGGTACCGTCGAATACTTGACCAACACGATTTTTTTACAAGCATTTAATCAAATCCAACGAACGTTGTGCTTTAAAACTAGGTAACATTTTCTAACCAAATACAAAGGAGGCGATACTTAAAAAAATCGGCTTTGATTCAAACGTCAACAATGGTTTTATTTAAGTCAGTAAAAATCTTTTAAAAAATAGTCTTGTGCGATACGGTTGTTGTTTAGATTGGAGTCCAACGTTTGTTGTTCGTCACAATATATATGCTGCAAATCCTACAGGTTGACTGCCCTACCGATTTCACTGAGCTTGCACTCATGTGTGAACTCAGTAGTTTAACGAAATTTCCTAGATATGAATTAACAAATAATCTCAACAAATGTTGAATATCATATTATTATATGATACTCAAGACGAAATTGACAAGTATATAGGTAAAATATTAAGGGCACTAGTGGAAAGTTTTGAAAATTATTTCAGTGTTATCACAGTAAAAAAAGCATTTTTTTTATTGTAGAAATTGAAAACAGCCGCTCTACTTTTATAATGTCATCAGTGTACTATTGGATTGCAAATTATACTTTATAACACGTTATCGCCCTAGATGCACGCAAAAATGCATTTTGGAATATTATCAGCCAGTACGCAGTTATCGTTCGACCCGTCCAAATCTCGTGATAATGCGTATTTTTTTTGTGACGTTTACCTAACTTTTGACTCGCGTGTACAATCGAAATATTATGTTTACATCACTAACGAAGGACGGAGGATGACGTGACTTGATTTTTATACTCTTCCCTGTAGATAACTGTTGACGAAAACTGCACAAAATATTCCAACAAAATTGTCCGTTATACTCTAAACAAAAATGGTGCAGTGAATAAATTCAATAAAAAAAATACTGCTTAAAATCAATTGAAATGTAATTCTAATCTATTGAAGTTTATCAATCGATAATGGCCCAGTCAATGTGTAGGTACGTGTATTGAGTAACGACCATCTTCGACCGAATTAATGTACACGCGTATTTCTCGCCATTGCCCCCTTCATGGTCAGGCAATAGAAATAATCTCCCGAATAATATAATTCCGCCAGAGTACAATGACGGTATCTATAATGGTCATAACGCAATTTCTACGGTCGATAGGAGTGGACTACGATTATAGGTACCTACACATTTATATATATATATTGAAACGGGTGTCTCGTAACATCCGCGACGTGCTGAGACTAGAAATTAGAAATCGCTCGCGTCCGTTGACTTTTTGATTTTTGTCATTAAATTCGGACGTTTACATGCATGCCCTGGCCGGCTAATATACCCGACTCGGTAGATAGAGAAACATCTAATACCATAATATATATGCATATTATAGTTGGTACTTATAAGGACACGAGTAACATATTAGTGCGTACACAAACTGTTCTTAAAACTGTTTAAGCGAATGATATTGCCAACACGATTTGTTTCAGGTCATGTTTATTATGTTGTTCGCAATGGCCGTTGAAACGATAAAAATGTACTCACGTCATCTCTGCAATATCGTCCTAAGAAAATATTAATATATTATGTAAATCACATCGAATTATAATATGATTTCCTTAATTCGTTAATCGTTATTATTATTATTATTGTTATTGTTAATTGTATAAAGAAATTCGATGAATATTAGTCATATACCTATATATTATGCTTATCTGCAAATATCAATAATTATAAAATTTAGTTGTATTCAAAAGTCTAGTAAAAAAATCAACGACGAATAAAAGTATTTAAACCTACTATTTTGTTGAGGGTAAACTAATCATTCGTGATGACTTATTATAATTAATACCTACTTAAATACTTAATTATTTTTGAAAGTATCACTTCTACCGACGGAAAGTCAATTTCGAGGAGTTCGAAATAATATAATACAATCGATGCGACGACTTTGGTCGACAAATAACGATATATTATTTAACATTAAAACGCAGCGACGTTTCGTTAGGCCGATCCCCTCTTTTATTATTACCAGGCCTAGTGCTTACAAAGAATAAAAAATACCTTCACGACGATGACGTGGCGCCTTGCCGCGTAGTCCGTGTCTCGGTGCAAACGATCTCCGTCGTTGATTAATCAACGTCCGCTGATAATAATTATTCTTACGTTGATTAGACGTATTTCTTCGCAGTAACGTCGGGAGCGGGGAGGTGGGGGGGGGGGCGTCGATCGCGCACTCGACAGGTTGTCGTCCGCGTTATCAAATATTACGATCACGTGTAATGATGATGATAATATTATATACAAATTAATTTAATATTATCGGTTTCTATCACGATTTACATAGTTAAAGATATCATGGGTATAATAAGCTAGTATTCATAATCAATGGCATAGGTTAGTCGTCGGTTTCTGATAAGGCGACACCGAGTCGCCGACACGTGAATCCGATAGCGACAAATCATGTGTAGAGTCTTCTTTTCAAAAGTCCAGGTAATGTTGGAAAAAGTGGACGTAAACATTTTTTTATTTTTACTGATTTCAACTAGTAATTTCCAAAAGTTAAATCGTATGTGGCTTTTTGAGCGAGAGCTCCAACACTTTTCACACGACGTCATTATTATATACTTACCTACCTTAGTACCCATATAAGTGTTTGATTAACATTTGAAACAAAGAATTAGACAATATAATAAAGAGGTGCATAAAAGAAAAGTCCGGATAGTTATGGCCAGCGTATAACGTTTCACTGCGATGTCTTTGATTGTATTTGTTTCTTATTATGTTACTCTTTATATCTCCGTGTAGGAACTTACGTATCTAATATGAGTGTAATTCAGTGTTATTGTAGAAATTCGTGGTGCAATAACTTACGTGTTTAGTTGCCTTGTAAGAATTCCTCACACGTGTAACCGTTTACTTTCTGTTTTTCGTGTCTAACCCTGCTGCAGTAAGTTCCAATCTGCACAGACGTTCTGCGTGAAAAACGTTAAGGTTCTTTTATGATATCTACCCACCCTAAAAGGTGGAAAAAATTCAAGTGAAAAATTACACATCGCCGAAAAGCAATATAGCTCCGGGAAAACTACAATCAGACCAAAATAAAAATAAATACCTTTGTGTACCTGCAGTAATGAATAGAAAATAAAACGAAACGTAATTATTATTTTCGTATTTATAATGTGCGGTGTGGGTACATCAGATATATCTAATTTGGCATCGACATTCGTCAGTTGATTATAATTTATAATTATTAATAATTGGCAGTTTTCTTTCCTTGTTGAATTGGACAATTAGGAAAACTACTTTCGGACCAAAATAAAAATAAATACATTATATGTACCCAAAGTAATGGATAGAAAATAAAACGAAACGTAATTATTATTTTCTTATTTATAATGTGCGGTGTGGGTACATCAGATACATCTAATTTGGTATCGTCGGTCGATTATAATTGATAATTATTAATAATTGGCACTTTCTTTCCTTGTCGAACCGGACGATTACTTTTCGAACGTCTCAAACGCCAACACAAGGTCGAATCGAGGTTTTTTTTGTCATAACCTAATAAATGTGTTTGTTAATCTCGTGCGTCGACATGGCTCGCAAGACGTTGGAACACACATATAATATTACGTTGATTTATGTAGCTGATACTTAAAACAATTAGTCATTTTAATCGTTAGTTCAACCGTTAGACAATTTTTGCGTTCGTCCTATTTTATAACTTAAGCCCGACCACTGTGCAAGCCCACTCGTCCGTGATCCAGCGTAGGTACCTATATAATTGTGTTATGCGAAAACCAATATTATTGGGCCCCCCCAAACTTTATAATACAATATAACGTCCGTACATCGCACGCGTCTATTGAAAAACAAATTTTTTTTCGTCTGCCCTTTCTTCTCTTTTATAGTTTTCATCCCCCCCCCCCCCCCGGTCGCTGGTTACGATAAGCCCTCCCCACTGAGCGCTTCAGATTTTTCTTTTCCCTCTATTTCTCTCATTCTCACTCAGCAGTCTATCTCTCTCTCTACCTCTTTTTCCGTATTAAACTTTTTTTCCTCGTTTATTCACACTGAATATAGGTACTTTTTTTCGTGCACTGCGTTGCTGCTACGATATTACTTTTAGGCGACCGTTCCTCTCCTAAAAGAAAACCACTCCTGAACGCGCCGCGTCGACGAATAACAATCGCAGCGGGTCTCTGGCTTTATTTATTGCTACCCACTCCCCCCCCCCCTGGTGAATATTCTTTTTGTCTTAAAACACACGCCGGCTATAGGTACCCGTATATACATTGTATAATATATTGTGACGTCACGCGAACGAATATAATGTTTCTGTATAATATTATATAGAATGGTTCAGTGTCACCGCTGCGATCCGACGAACAGCGAAGAATATGACATCAAAACAATGTTGTAGGTACCATTTCCGCGACGTGTGCTGTTTTTGAAGTTTTTCATATTACCATTCACATATCTCGAAAAAGAAGACTGTAATATCCGGGAAGGTTTTCGGAATTTTTCATACAGGTACACAGAGTTTTACAAAAAGAGCTTTTTTTCCAATTTTACAAAACATTTCTAATTCAATTCTGTATATAATTACACATGAGTTATAAACGTTTGGATAATACTTTACTAATTTTAGTCAAACGTCAATATGAGTGTAAACTGAAAATTGTAAATTTATTCTATTACTATAAAAAGATGCTGAAAATTTAAAAAAAATTCTTATAAATGGAAAATGTCGACTACATTGGATATTCACAAGTACATAATAAATTTGTCCCAAACGATTTTTGCTATTGTGATGGAATATAAAAAATATAAGTAGGTAATAGAAATATAAAACATTCTACTAACACTTAAATTATGGTGTTCTATACACAATGAAATGTTCAATATTTAGACTAATTGTATGCTAATAATTATAATAGGTGCAATATTTTTTGTCACCATAGCCCAAGACACACCAAAAGACATTTTTTTTTTTTTTAATCAGCATTCGGCCAATGTGACATATTTCACATGAGATGACTGCTCCAAAACTTTAGAAAATGCCTTACCAGGTATATCTGTATGGAGCCACCATATATATGACGTTGTGTTTTATATATTAAACTGCATTAACCAATACAGATTCTTGTGAATATAATCGAAATTTAATTCGATAAATCTTTTAGGTATTTTTTTTTTTTTTTTAAATCCATTCATTTTTTATGGCGCATTATGTGTGCAATATTTCAACACTACGCACATATAATATTGTTATTTCGTACACTGAGTGCCTGCCGTGACGTATTGAGCCGTAGAAATAGATTCTATTTCACGTCGGAACCGAACTACAGCAGAGTCAGCAGGGTCCTGTGCGTGGGAGGTTTTTTTCTACTCCACCCCCGCCGAAGCTCGCAGACGGAAAAACCGCGGCGCCTATTTGTCCGACGAATGTATCGTAACAAAACGTGATTGATCGACGTTGCATTCGGACAAGAGATAAAGGTCCGTAGGGGTATAGTTGGTACACGTCATTGAATATACGTCTCAGCGGTACGTCTCGCGCCCCTTGTCGGATGTGTGTTCTCCTTTTTGCCGTTGGGGGGGGGGGTGGTTTTTTGTTCACTCGGTTTGTCCGACTCGGACATCCCTTTCTTCGTATTTTTCCCTCAATACTCTGAATTCCGCATCGGATGTAAAAAAAAAAAGAAAAGATAAGAAAAATGGATTCACTTTTCTCCTTTTCACAATTCTATAATAATTGGTATTGGGAAAAAGATTGAGTACTGAATCAGAAATTCACTAGTTGTTAGTAGTACCCAATAACTTAAACTTTTGCACAAAAAGTTATTATAAAAACAAAATTGTTTTATTGACCGTAATACTATAATATTGTTGAAAAAAACGATTTATTATCATTTATGACCTCCATACACTTTATTATATTATCTACTATTTATGCGAGGAAAAAAAATTGAAAAAAATTTCCTACGAGTATAATTTGATAGGTAAATTTTCAATTTACATACTTTCGTAAAGTGAGTGTAGTCGTCATAATCGCTCTTATGTCTTACGATCGCATTACTTATATAATATTATATTATGGGTGTTGATTACTGACCGATTTTTTTTTACAACTCGACGACTGACGAGGTAGTAATAATATTATTCTCGTTAAGTAGTATAGTATGCTAGACGTAAATTACTTTGTTTTGTGCTCTTTGAACATTATCCAAATGATAAATTGAGGGGAAATCAAAAAACCAAGTGGCGTTTATTCAGTATAATTTATTAAAAATTTCAGATTTGATAAAAAATAAAAATGTACAGACCAGTTATCTATATTAAACGGGGTAGTCCATATTTTAACGCACCTATAATATGACATTCGTGATTTTGGAAATATTTATTTCACTTATTTTTAAGATATTAATAATTTTTGAAATAATTAATATCTTACGTTAGATTGACTACCGGGGTTATCCATAAGTGATTCTTTACATTCGTCTCGCAGCACAGGTTCCAACAATAGATCGCAATTTTTGTCCCTCAAAATACAACTGTAATAATATCATACATATATTCACTTCGATCCCCTATATATATATATTTACATAATATTATCCACTGCAAAACGGTCGATAGTATTTCTATCAAATTGTTGACCCGGAAACCGATAGGTACCTTCGATTTGTCGTCACTCGTCTTCGGTATAGGATTCGCCACCAGACGCCACCAGACGTAATAAATGCTGGTGGACGTGGAGGTAAAAATATTATACTTTGTATTTTTCATTGCATCGCTACATAATTTTTATATTTAAAAATACGGTACGGTCGAAGCAGTGCATGCGCATGCGCCGGAATCTCTTGCTCCGTCTGATGCGGTGGAAATACAATATTACGAAAATAATATGCATAACATTAAATTTATAATATAATATTTTATTATTTTATTACCGACGATCAAACCGTTATTATTATATAGGTAGGTTACATACGTATGACGTAAAAAATATACAAAAAACGGCTTGTTGCAAAATCGTTATATCATATTATAGTTAGTATTATAATAATATATTGTGTGTGGCTTTTAGTGTGACATCGTTTCAATAATAATCAACTAAAGTAATTACATTATTTTCGTTAACTTTTTGCGTTTCGAGTCTTACCTTGCAGCCTGTAAAATAGCCTGCGCGTTATGCGTATAATAAATATTATATGAAATAAAAAAAATTACCAACCTAATTTCAAACGCATATGCCAGATTTCCTCGCTTCTGGATAGTTTTTTTATTGTGCCTATTACTTACGTAATTTTATTATAATATTATTCTGTACAGTAATAATAATATTATGACGTCTTGTAACGGTTAAAATCAGTTTATCGGCCGGAGAAGTTGCAGTTTTTATAATATACCGCACGATAAACATCCCGGTCAACTGCGGTTGCTATAGGTTTATTATACCATGTAACAATGTTTTTTTTTTAAAAATTTTTACTCCTCTCTCTTTATAAAATGTATATATTATATTATAGTGTTGTGCAAAGTGTTCAAAGTGGTTGACTCGACTGCAACCTCACTGCGGTCTTATCGCGAGGCTAAAAGAGATTTCTGTAAAAATAATAATAGTAATAATAAATGATGCTATCACAACCGCGGTGCATTGTATAATATAATATTAATAAGTTAGTACGTTGCGATAATTTACAAAATGATCAGGTGGAGGTGCTTAATAAAATAACGGACATTTTTAAGTCCAAGTACCGCAAATTAATAACACTTTCACTTGGTAGGTATATTGTACGAACTGACGAGCGGATTTATGCTCAAGTATATTATATATTGAACACTTGATTGAGTGCATTATAATAATATGTAGGTAGAAGGTGCTCACACAATCATTTCACAATATTGTAATATTATTGTCGTTACTATCCCCCCAAATCTCACACGATAACCTACACAAGGTGAAAACACAACACGAGTTGTTGACCACAGCTCATGCTATCTATAATTCTTACCACGCCACCTGCAGACTTATAAACCTATTGTGAATTGCTTTTTCAAATGTAAATGTGTATTTTATATACTTTTGAAATCTTATTCACAACTACCTACAGTGGTAGGTATGTACATTTTAAATCAATGTAAAACGTGTCGAACCTTAGTAGTCGAAGCTTTTTATATTCCTAATAAAAAAATCCTATTCTAGAATAATAATAATAATATAATAGCTGCAATCAGACGATTGTCCAATGATAAAAGCCGTATTCATATTTCAATAATATAGGTACCTAAGTTGTCAATTTGTTGTCCTCAACATTTTGTAGAATAATAAACACATTTTCCGAGTTGTTGTTTCACTCACGACATAATACTGTAGACGTTTCACTGACTAACCATTAACTAACAATCGCGTAGATTATTTATTCTCGGTTTAAGTCATTGTTTTTAATTTTTTTATTCACTAATCAAAAAATCGACCTTTTCTTCAAAGAAACACTTTTGTTACGTGAATCTGAATTGTATAAGTCATCGTGTAGGTACTGTGTAGTCTTTATATTATAATGTAGATAATATAATATATTTAAAACTTGAATTAAAATTAAAAACCAAACAGCAGCGTGACAAATCTCTCTCCTTTTTATTCTTTAATTTCTGCATTTGTTAAAATTCTTATTTTTGGAATTGAAGGTAAGTCCAATTTTCAGAATTATGTGAATTTATTGTATCGTATTTGTGTGGTTATACCAATATAATGATATTTCTTCAATGAAATCGTTTTCACTGAAATGTCACTTTCGGAAATATTGAGACTTACCTGGTTGTTGCACTGAGCGTTGAATTTTCAAAAATTATATAGTTAGGTACAAAAAGAACATATTTTCAAATAATTAAGATATTTTTATCATTTCAGCAATGTTAAATTCTTTTTTTCAAACGATAACCGCCCTTTTTTACTGTTAATTCTTTTCAAGCAGATAATTGTACTGAAAATGTTGGTTTGTATGATTTGAAATTCAAACTTATAGTTTTTGAGTTAAATGTTATTAAAATTTATATCAAAACAAGTAATGGTTCTCATTAAAAAAAAATAAATTACAATATGGTCACAGAAAACTGCTTAAGTGGTGTATAACTTGTAGTTATTTGAAAATATGACCCTTACTATGATATTTACAAAGTTCAAAAATCAGATTTTGAACATTATTGGTGACTCATTCTGTATATTATACACGGTGTAACGGAATACAACTGTCCACGCAATAACTTTTGTTATAATGAATATTTTTAAAATGTTTTTCGGGTTGACCAAATTTTCCTCGGAGAAAAAAAAACTGATGCTAACTAAGAGGAGAGTGAAACCCCCTCACTATTGTAATTTATTCAAAGTAAAATTTTAATCTGATTCGATTAATTTTTCTCTACTGAAATATTCGTTGGGTATGAGGGATTTAATTGTCCATTGAGTTTATCCATGTGAATCAGTTGACTCGCTGATACTGCAGCAGATGGAAACAATTAGATCCGTTTAAAATTTTTTTTTCAAATTTCGTAATTATATTTTGAATATTTCAAGTCATTATTTACGTGCCGAGTAAATATAAGAAAATATGTTTGAACAATATTGTTTATAATGTTTTTGAAATAAATTAAATTGTGTCAACTGCACATACTTACTATCACTCCAGGGTATCGAATGAAAAAATACTCACCGCGTTTTAGTCATTATAATGTCATATACATTTTAGCCATCGAGTTGTATAATATTATATAATTTATTAGTGTGTATTACATAATGCATAATATTATATTATTAGGTAATCGAGTATTATACTACTACATTATTGGCTCTTACGTGATATTCTTATTTTGTTTTAAATTCGTAATTAATTTTTTGTCAATATTAAAGAACTTTTTTTCCCCTACGCTCAAACCACTCTCACTAATAATATGATATAAATACGACGTGTATAACAGCAATAATGAAAAAAAAATACTTACTGTTTTAATAAATCCGGCTTAATATAGTTTTTTCTTCTACAAATTTTATATTTTTATTAACAACAATTTAAATGATCGGTTTAATCAATATTAATTAAACCAATATAAAACATAAATGTCATTGTTATATTATGCTATTATATAATTAAGTACTTAAACAATTTTCTTTGCAAATCAAAGACGTAGCCACTCGCGATTAACACAATATGACTGCGCGATGTTCAATAATATATTATTGTATTATTGCACAATATTACACACACAAAAGTTGTTGCAGCGATGCAGTTGAGATGTTTCATTATAGCCGCGAATTAACGTACATTAACTTCTATTACAATTTTAACAAAAATACGGTGAAAAGGATTGAGAGAGGAAAGTGGCTCAAGTCATTTTTTGGCCTACAATTTTTAATTTATGGAAAAGTCGAAGTTTTTATAGAGTTAACGCAAGATAAGGTCGAAAAAGGTCAAATAAAAATAATTACCATAAAAATCAAAAGATAATGAGTAAACATTAAAAATGAAAAAAATATTATAGAATACGTGATAAAAATTCAGTTGAGCTATTAAAATATTTAGAATAGTAATAATATGTTGATTAACGTTATCCAGGAATTTACTGTTAACTTTTTACAACATTATTTTTCATAAGCTGCAACTGGACATTTTTGTCACGCATTTTATTCCGATGTTACGTCCTAAATGTATTATAATTTATTTTGACAATATGTTATTATTTTTTCGATTATCGATTAACCTTCCGATTCGTGGTGGCTTCTTTTGCCCGGTTGACATGTTTTACACTAATTTGGGTGCTGAGGGCATTGCGGAATATTGTTCTGCGGCCGGACATCAGTTGGGTTTCACTTCAAAGTTCACTTTGAAAACAAATTAAGCGTCAAAATGGCCAACGCTATTAAATACGACCCAATTTCTTTAAAAACATCAGTGCTACCGAATCTTGCTCGAGATGTTCGCTAAAACCGACGAAAATGCTAATTTGAGTGCAAGAGGATACAATATTTTGACATTAATTACCCATACCGATTTTACGGCATTTACCACTTAAGCATGACTCTGTTCGCGTATCATTTTTTTAAGCCATCAGCTTTTTTTACAATTTAAAACATTATACATCGTTAAACTGAAAGTTAGAAATTATTATGAGGTGATAATGCGATATATTAACTTTTAAATCCACGATGACACAACACCATGATCAGTTTTTTATAAAATATATATTCTAGACAAAACTGTTGAAATTTGGAATTTTATCTAAGCGAATAAGATAATGTTAATTTACATCGGTAAATAATAGTCATTTGGCACACAGATAAAAAATAATTATAAATTTAATAGTAAATATAAATAATACCTATAGGATACCAAGAGTAATAATAATAACACATATCACGTCATATACTCATATATAATAACTTTGATCAGTGTGTCAAAGGATATAAGCAACCCATCACGTATTCACGCCGTAGTGGTCTCACTGTAACACGATATACGTCATGCATTTGAAATGCAAAAGGTCGGCGCAAATCGAAAACTGCATCCTTTCGTTATATCATATATTTTTTTGTCGGGTTGATGTGCTTACACATTTTTCACACAATAAGCTGATCCTTGGTCGAAATATTATTCAAAATAGTAAACACAATTTATTGTACAGGTGTTTTCTCATTTTTGAGCGGAAATGCGTGTGAACTGCACCTGTACTTTAGTACTGTGCGTGGATACCCGCCACGTGTACATCGGTGTTTGACCCTCGGCTAAAAGGATCTAAAAGGGTCGACCTCAAGTTTCTGCTAAATCAAGTTACGAGGACGAACGAAAATATATCATTTACACTTTCGATACACGCACGTTTCACTCTTCGCGATTCCAACACGATATGTATAGGTGCAATGGTACAAATCATAATATACAATATCGAATTAGTAGGTCTATATTTAACGCGGGCCGATGTTTGCCGTCGAGATAAATTATAATTATTTTAATTACTCCAAAACGTCTGGCTTTACTGCCGAAAGTCGCGAGAGGAGACTGCCGAGGCCATACTTCAGACCTATCATTATACGAGTCGTAATACTGTTGGTGTGTATATTGTTAACAAAACTTTGGTCCGACTCGAACATACTCGAAAAGCTAGCTTATCTGTTGCAACATTTAGGCCCGCCCCCCTCTCCCCACGGAGATAACGAGGAAACTTTGGCGGATAAACGTCGGCTTTCGGACATATAATATATTTCCGTATATTCAAGTACGTGGCGCATAATAATATATTTTATTGTTATTATTACAATGTAGTGCGCATTATAATATTATTAAGTAATCCGTAAATCATATTATACGGTACGGCGACGTCAACACCGCTTAGGGCACACCGCGTTTGGTACCGGTGTAAGTACATCATATAGTATTACATTTGTTCTATTTATTTGTTTATTTGTTTAAACGCTCGTGTGCGGGCTCAAACACTTAAAGCAGTACGCCTGCAGTACACAGATAGTATACACCAATACATACAGTGGCGTAGACAAGGGGGGGACGTGAGGGTCAACCCCCCCCCTCCATCGGCTTTTTATTACCTCAGTAAAAAGTTTTGAGAGGGTGGGGGATTTTCAAATTTTCTCCTCCCATTGAACTATGTAGTTTTTTTTTACCCCCTCAGTAAATTAGATTTGAACACTTAGTGCTCACATTTACACGACGTGTCGCCATTTTACACTATTTTATAATAAGTGTTAGTTATGTAGAATTTCGTTTTTCGTGTGTCGTTACATTTAATTTCTACCTACTAAGACGCATTTACATTAATTTACAGAGAGCTATTCGTTTAAGTTGTCTGCAAGCGCTATTATATAGCTGCTACCTATGGTTTTAATATTACGTGTACACGACTCACTACATCAACCCCTTGTTGTAGAGTATTTTCGATTAACCGTGTCCTGGTTCGAGGGAAAAAATGCCGAAATGAGCTAAAAGCAAAAACCTAAGAGTAAAGTGCAAATCCGTAAATTAAATCAATTCACTGACTATATACTTTCAGATCAAAAGGTCGCGTAATTCTCTTAGACATTTATCGTGCGCGTAAAATAATAATTACTGTCCTGTATTGTAGTACGCGGTGTTCATATAATCACGTTATAAAATAATAATATAATATTAGCCGTATCGTTGCGTTTCCTATACAAATTTATTTGTGAAGTCCGTCGACATGTGCATAAAATATATTCCAATCTTTTTAAGCTCGCGGCGATGTAAAAAACTATAAAAAATATAGTGCTCGTCGCGTAAAAAAATTATGAATACTATCCTTTATTATGGGTACGTAATTTTGTTATGTGCATGTCGTGCACGGCAGTGGCGGTCAAATGATTTTATCATGGCGTGGGTGGAGGGATGTAGCCGTTTTTATAACATATTAGTTGGTAATCATTAAAAATATAATTTATGGTTATACCTAATATCAATTTTTTAAGTATGTTAACTATTATGGTACTAACTTTATACATAAACGTATCAATAAAAAAATTTTAATGAAATTATTGAAACTATTTGTTATTTTTGTTAGTTCATCTAAACTTTGTTTGCTGGTATAGGTATTTATAACCCCACGACGGACAATAGCTATATTGTATAATATGATTACCTACTCAATTACGTTATACATATACGTATTACATTATATACGTATAAAATTGACCTTACAATTATACTTTTAATTTAACTATAAAATAAATAAACAAAACCAAAAAGTTATAGTTTCAAATATACGCGACGTGTTTCAATTTTTGAACTTTTAAAGCCCATGCAAACACTATATTATGTTCGATATCTGTAATGACCGTATCTGTAATGTGCGTGGGAGAGAGAAGATAACGTCATCGATATAAGTACAGATAAGTACCCCATCGTCGGAAATTTTCCGAAATTTTAGAAGGGGCTAATATTTAAAAATACTTTATTGCATATCAAAGTCGATACCTGTTTTTCCAAAACTAATCTTACTTTATAAAGTGATAAAAACCATTCAAAACCTAAGGGTGATTAATTAAGGGTATGTAATATGTTTGTGTATTTGGTATATTATTAGCATTTGTAAACTATTAATTTAAAGAGATAAGAAAGATAGGAAGATGAATGTTTTATTAATCATCGAATTTTGGACGAGTAGTTTACGAGTTATAGATATACTAGTATTTAAAGATTTTGGTGAACAGTCCCACAAAATGTTAGTCCACTATTTCATTCATAAAAACGTTAGATACTTTTATCTAAATAATAAACTACTTGTCCGAAATTTGATTTTCGATCGAAATACCTACCTCAAAAGGTATGGAATAAGTTATTAAAAATGTATGTTTTCATTGTAAAAGGTGTAAACGATTTGACAAACGATAACATAAAAACGTAGTAAGGAATATATTTTATTAGTCGTTTCAAAACAACTTAAAACTATTGCGTTGAAAAACATTAATGTCTTACGTTAAATAGATCACTCGGTTTATTTTTATTCTCCGGATTTTCGTCTTATAGACTCCTTCGGTTAATATGTTATTTTCAAAGACTTTGGTCTCGAAGCGAGTCTCCAATAACTAATAAGTGCCTGTCATATTAGCCACATACGCGACTTCTGTTATAATTAATGTATAAATATTTTCTCGACGAAAAAGCGAACCGTCAAAACATAACATTATTTAACACCGATGATGTTCTTTAGCTGTAACCGGCGAGTATACGTCATAATATTTTATATTGGAATCACGTAAAATGTAAATTATTATTATATCATAATAGACAACTATTATGATATTATATATGTGATAGTTATGTATACAATCCGTATACAACATAATAAAATATTATATTATTATAGTTTATTGTACTCATAGGTATACATACCTGTTGCGTGTTACATAATAGCAGGTTCAGCTCCGTGTTTCCTACTCCGATTGATTTTGTTATGCATAAATATTTTTTTATTTTTTTTTTTTATACATTTTAACGTTCACCGTCGAGAATTAAAGTGCGAAAAGTGGGTCATCGATGTAGTTACATAGAGGTTTGACATTATTTTAATATTCACAATTATTATCCTCGAACGGTTTGCTCCAATGCGATGGTCACTTTATGAAGATGAAATATATTGTCATATTATTTGAGGTAAATCTCTATAAGATGATTCAATTATTACGTCTGCAGTGTGTAGACACTATAATAATATACACTCATTATTGCAGCAAAAAGTTTTAACCTTTTTTGAAAATATTTTATATTATTGCTAATCTACATTTTTTTGAAAAACAAGTTATGATTTTTATTAATATTAATTCGCGTGAATTGATTCTTATCAAATAAATGTGTTAACGGTTTTGAGAGTACTTGAGGCTCTAAAAGCCATAAAAATGCATGCATTTATGCCAGAAAAATTACTATGTATACTCTAATACTCGTAATATGCAAAAATGCTTAAATATTTTATTTCCTCCTTAAAAAACAAAAAAATAATAAATTAACATGTATATTTCATTAATTATAAAAGCACATTTTAATTATGATTCATAAGTTATTAAACTCTTACCCAAATTAAAAATTGCACGGTGTGACTAAAATATTTCGAATATTTTCGAATGTAAATGAGAGACGATTTATTGTTCAGCAATACATTATTTGATAAATTATAAAATAATATTTAATTATTTTAATCCAAGTTTTTTTCCAATTTCTAGAAAATGAATTTTAGATATTGTATAATGCGGGAAAATGCACTTAAAACTCAAATATAACAAAATCTACGGAGTAGGTAGCTAAACATGCAAAATAAAAAAAAATGTCCTTAAACTCCTATAGTAGTATTATGAAACAAGTTTCGATATCACAGAGTTATGTTCAGAATGATTGTTGAAAAACATCCAAACTCATAATATAAGTCCCTAGGTCTATATAACATAACTCTATTGACCAGGTAACCACGTTAACCAGTCAACGTTGAGCACGCTAACGCCCGACCCCGAACACTGTGCAATATTATATAATATTACAGTCTGTGTCTCAAAATATTTTAATAGTTTCCGGTCTTCCGTTTCGAAACGTCTCTCGGCGCGTCCGAAACGGCACGTCTCGCCTGCAAATTCGGGTCCGCTGTGGAGAGTTTTCCTGCACCGTCCGCGCGACAACACACACATAATATTATTATTATGAATATAATATATTATTATAATAATGTACCGCCGCCGCGAGGGACGCGTTGTTGTCGGCGGACGTAACGCGAAACGTGACGGGAATCGTCGAACGAAACCCCATTTTCAAAATATATACCGGGTGACGCTTTTGTCGTTGAACACTCATTATTTTGAAATGTATAAACGTTTTTTTGGAAAAAAAAATTTTACATGCAGTGTAGTTTAGTTGTCGGAAAAGAACATTTAAAAAAATATTTTTTATTTTGTTAGTTATTATTTTTAATCCTTAAATTTCTATATATTTTTTACTTTTTTGAATTACAACATGCAGTTTTGATTTCATCTCCGAAAGCAGAATATTTCTCTGAATATTTTGATACATAGAAATCGAATTTAGGATGAGTAGTTATTATGAGTTATAATTAGATGATAAAGTTTAGACGAACGGAGTGAATTGGTTAGTGGTTACCCCGCAAAATGTTGGTCCACCATACCCCCGCCCATCAAAAATTTAAAATACTTTTAACTCATGAAAAAGATTCTGCTTTCTGCTTACATTTAATCTGTATAATATGTTGTAATTCAAAAAAGTAAAAAACTTAAAAAAGGGAAAAAAATATTTTATAAAAATGTAGTTTTGTAACGACTTGAAACCACGGGTAAAAAATATATTCAAAAACTTTAATAATAATTCTTGAATAACAATCGTGTCCCACGTTAAATGAATTACCCGGTAGGTGCCTAATATAATATTATCATATGTACAAATGTTACGACGAATCGTCCGTCGGCGACAGTATGATAATAATAATGTATACGTATTCGGTACGTGGACATCGAAGAGTCGAAAACATTTTTTTGACCCGAATAAAAAATATATACGAAATCAGTGACCCAAAATTTTACTTTTGAATTTACTCGCAGGAACATAATATAATCGCAAGGGGCAGCAGATGCGGCATACTTTGCTGCCCATGGACTTTTACCGCCAAATGTTCTAATTTAGTGCCACAATACATTTTGCTTTCATAGTATTTATACAAATTATATAGGCGCGCAATGTACATATATTATCATAGTTCATTATACTTAATATTAAAAATAATTTTCATATTATATTAATGATAAAAAAAAACAAATTTAAAATGTATTATGTACGCCATGAACACGACGTGATTAGCATGAATTTCTGTGACCTATTTCGGAAACATTCACCGAAAATCATTTTTTTTTTAAATTTATTGTTCTATTACAAATGTGCAGCTGCCCCTGAAACTAGAGCCTGGTTTCTCGTTACAACTCATTTCGGACTATATAAACAGAGCGATTATAAATTCTGTCGAAGCGAACACTGCAGGACGGAATGTGGATGTATATGAGCGTATACTTGAAAAACGTTATCATCGGTGGTTGCAGGATTGGCATAGGTCAGGAATTTTTCAGGGTAATTTTATATTTTAATGTAATCAAGCATAAACAAATAAATAGAGTAACTTTGGGGGAGGGGGATCTTTTGTTGTGAATAACAACATAGCTATTTGTAGGCATAACGTCATAATAGTATCTTAAAGTATTATTTTTGCATAAATACAACCGTGGTGTGGAGAGGGGGGTAGTTTCAAATTATCCAAAACACCCTTCCCTGGTTACTACAATACTACTTCGTCGGTTAGACAACCCTAAGCCGTTAGTTGATAAACTGTCGTACCTAAATTTAATTACTTCTGTGTGGACTTTCAGATCAAAAGCCCTCGGGTAATTATCTTAGCCAGTGCGTAAAATAATAGTTATACAAGCCAATAATATAATAAACTTCATAGTACCGGGTAGTGAGGTTATATAGTTGGTATCTACATCATTCCGTAGGATATCGAGTTGAAAATTCTTTAAAATATGCATAAATGTCACTGTTATAGTATAAATTAGGTACGCTCGCGGTCGACGTATAATAAAAGTATATTTCACATCGCGTAAGCAATAATATGAATTATAATGTATGACTAGATAATATCCTTTGTCGATTTCAAACTATTTAACTAACTTCTCTATGCTCTCTTTTTCGACTATTGTGACACTTAGATCGTATATTTGCAAAGTCACCCCCAAAACTTTTGCACCCACGCCTCGACCGTTCGATTCAATTCACATCACCCACAGCACGGTCCGGACAGATTAATATTATGCTCTTTGCCAGGAACCGAAGACATTCGACAAATTATCGTAGTTTTACAATACTCGTTTTCGCATCGGTAATCAAAATGTCCGCATTTCGTATATCTTCCTATTTAGCTATACTTAGTTAGTTGACACTCGCGACAGTTGAACGACTCGTCGGCCGTGTTTGAAACGATTATAATGATAATATTATACTAATTTGGTGTCAGTGCCGGATTTTTCTGTTTTCATAAATACTTAACAATTTGAAAATGATATCTTATATTTTAGTTACTACCTTACTTGTAATACTTTTCCACTAATCTACTGCTCAATACCTATTTAGGAGGGGGGGGGGTTGATACAGTGTATTATATAAACGAAAATAACTTCACAGGAAAAACTCTCACGCCCTGTAACATAGTCGGATTTCGTTAATTTTTTTTTTTATTATTCAAAAGAAGAGAACATTTTTCAGGCCAAATTTTCATTTTACTTTAAATAGTGGTGGAAAAATACATTTGAAAAAGAACAAATATTGTGCATTATTCAAATAGCTTCTGTGATTATAATTTTGAAATTCGGACATTCATCCGTCGCACAAAATGTTCTCTTTTATTAAACTAAAAAAAAAATTAACGAAATCCGATTTTTCTACAGAGTTTTTCCTGTAAGACCTGTCCTTGTACTAAAAAGCGCACCGGCTCCGACGGCCTTAATATTATATTATTGAAGCTAAATACGATTGGTTTGAGAACGAAAATATGACTATGACGGTATGGCTACCACGACACAAACGCGTGGGCGACACCGAAACATTTTCGGGCCTAGTGTGAAATTGAAAGTCTCGAAGAGGACGGGGCAAATAGACATATAATATTATAAGCCGTATAAACCAAACGTCTAGCCAAAGAATCGTTCTACAGTATTTAGGCCAAGGCGTCGTGATGACGTTTAAAACAAGACGTGGGTACGTGTGAGCAGGACAGCCTCGTCTCAATGATAAAATAGGGAAAGGAAGAAAAATTTCGACAATGTATAGGACTACTAATCGTCTTAATATTTCTTCAACGATTTATTATTTATATTAATTTTACTCAAATCTTGTACTTTGGTCTTTAAATTGTTGTTAATTTCAACTGATTCATGAATCCAGACGATTATGAACATGAAAACACATTGACTGTGACGCGTCTGTCTCACTAGGTGAGCACCACCGCGACCGAAAAATTTTCGACGAGTATGGTTAAAAACGCAAGGTTGTGGAAAGCCCAAAATATGATATCGGAAAAATAACATTGCCACGGAGGTAAACTTTGTAAGGCCACTCCGAGTATAGCAGCCTAGTAGCCTACTTGCTAGGAATCTAAATATCGGTAAATTACAATATTATTGCAATAAAACATTTTATGATTAGAACGATGCACTGCAGTGGAGCTTAAAGCCACTGCGTTTTATCGCGTGAGAGTCGCCACTCTTGATTTCGTGGACAGAGATGGAACGCGATTGTCATCGCACGAACATAACCAAAACAACAACAACACCAACAATAACCCGGGTCGTTACCGGGTATAGAGGTACCGACCACCGAGCGAACTCGAACGGGAGCGATTGATTTTATTCGGCGGTACCTATATATCTGCGGGCGGACTCGGTAAAACGCGATTTGCATACCGTTCGAACACTCGAGTGAACTAAAAGGTACTTGACCTCTTCTTAGCCTCGTAAAAACGGCCGTTTTTGTTTTTCGTTTATAACCTATATATTATCATATTATGTTATCATTCGACATTTGTACGACGGAAATCATCAATTCGTTGGATTTGTACACACTGCAGTTAAGAGTGGATCCTGTGGGGGAAGGGGGGGAGTTAAGGGACTCAACCCCTCCCCTTTGTAAATGTTATATTTCATGTATTTATTTATGTCATATAATAAATAGTTTCTATTCGTTTTGAGATGTCATCAAATCTATAATGTTATCTACGATAATATATTATAATATAAAATTATGTTCTTGGAAGTCCTAAAACTATAATTACTATACTATTTCTGAAAAATAATTTGACCCTCCCTGCCCACCCACACACATGCACACACATTCGGATATCAGCTAGATCCACGCCTAACCGCACCACCAGCGAAATAAAATAAAATTGTATTAAATAAATACGCCACATAGATAAAGAAGCGAGAAAAAATTCGAGTTATCGATAGTTAGTTCGGGTTATGGCGATTCGACTTTATGTTTCGTGGCCGCGTCTCGTGTGCTCGTCATTTGTTTTTTTCGTGCGGAACTAATTCGCGCACGGCAGTCATATATTATATTATTATTATGAAGCACGCTGATGTGCATAGGTTATGCTCGAACCAGTTATATGATCAAATGTAACGATATATATATATACATTTTTTACCACCGGAGATTTAGCGAAGTTGTTCAAAAACGACCTTGCTTGGAGGTAGGTACTCTGCTGCGAATGTTTTATATTATATTTGAACCGTTCGGTTTTCACTCGCACTACTTTGTCGGATATGTATTTACCGTCTACCGTGTGTATGTCTTTATATGATATTATTGTTATTTTATTATTACACACACGCGAATCATATCGTATAATATAATAATAACAATGTACGAAAGTGGTTGTTCTCACCGCCGCCGTACTGGAAACGTACGTATAGATATTATGATATCATTATCAATATTATTATGACGCGTTTGTGTGCGTCGATGTCATAAGACAATATCTGAAACGCAGGTGGTTTTTTTTTTTCTAAACCCGTTCAATATAACAGTCGTTATGGAAAAAATAATGAACAATTATTATTATTTATGGAACGCCACTGTCGGATCCTGCAGGGGCATTACTGTTATCTATAATATACATTTACTTACGTAAGTATACTTGTTTAATTATTATTGAAATCATACGCGTAGGCGGTAATTATTTAACGGATTCTTGATAATAGACAGGTATTATATATACATATATATATATTATAGTGTGTTGTTATATATTATACATTTACCGGCAAAACCGATAGTTTTTATTATAAATTCAGGTTTTTTGCTATATTGTTTTTTATTTTTGTATTCAATTTATTTTTTAAGATTATAAATAAATTAAACCACAAGTGTATAAGTATTACTATATTTTAATATTGTTTGATAAAAATAAATCGTATATGACTGCATTACAATAATATATGGGGGCTATTACTATGTCACCCCCCCCCCCCAAGTAGGACTCTGATAAAATAAATACTATATTCAAACGAGTCGTTAAACTATAATCATTCTACATTATTTGCATATAAATTATTATTTAAAAAAATTGTGAGAATGTGTCTATAAATAATCACTATAAATAAGTTTTGCTTTTACCAAAATTGACCAATACCACTCTGTAAATATCAAACTTTATTGCTGAAAACTTGTACACACAGCACGGTTGTTAACAATTTATTATGTCAAGACTTACCAATGTGATTTTGGAGACTTGACACTAAACTTCGTGGGAATTGAATGCTTGATTTAGTTTTCTATTCGTGGACGTCACGATCGAGAAAAACGTGACAGAAATTTTCCGCTAAAAAACATCGACATAAACTAACCGACTGATTATTTTAGTGTTGATTCGATAATAATATTTGTGGTGGTTTTGAATATACCTAGTGGTATACCACGTTATAAAACGCGGAAACACGGACGATTGACGGTGCCAATATTATCATAAAATGAATTTTATTTTTACGGGGCGAGAGTGAAATTATACTATATTATTATAATATTTATCATTGATATTTCAATGATACAATATTATCATGATACATTATTATACATAATTATCACACGATATTTTTATGTTCGGATAATAACATAAGTGTGTGCTCGAAACTCGAGTGGCAATAACATATTATTTTAAACAAACACAATGTTAAGGTATTGAAGTGAACAACGAGGACGTGTCAGATAATGTGTGTAATACTCATCGAAGAATATCAGCCAATAAAAACACACCGTAAAAACCGTGTTCGATTCTACAGGACGACCGTTTATGTTTGTTGATTTATCGCAAATCGATCCAGCATAGACCAAATCACATATTGTAGTTTATATAATATTAGACATCTCTATACCTAATATACCGTGAGCGAAGACTGTACTAGTTAGTGGTTATATGCGGTTACGATAAAGACAATTTATTTTGTCAATCCGATATCTGACGATTTTTATTTTGAACAATGTTCATTTCAATATATTTATTTATTTTTATTTTTCATTATTTTTGGCTGTAATAATATTGTAATTTGACTTGATAATTTTTCAGTGTTCTTAAGTTATTATTACAAAGTATAATATACAAACTTAAATGGTACCTACCTATAAAAAATATTCTCATTGTGGTTTCACTTATCGCGGTTGGTTATAATATCATTCCATAACAATTACATATAACCACTTTGGTAACTGGTATACGCTCTTCGATCACACCAGAATACATATTATTATGGTATGTCTCATCCACGCGCATTTATTATCTATTATAAACGACGATCATAATATTGTTGTCGACAGTGGCAACGGCGATGATGATTACTATTATTGTCAGGATTTTATCATCACCGTGGTTGTCGCATTGTTGTTGTAACAGCTGCGCATTCGCATTTTGACTTGCAAAATCCGTACGACAGGCCTGGTGCAGCAGGCTGCAAAGGTAATTATTTCGATCGACGCCCGCTGCAGGATGTCACCGCCAGCTCCAGAGCCTCCCTCTTAATCAGTACAAGGACATCTCAGAGGTCCTTTTTTTTCCAGGGTTTGTCTCTCCTCGCCGCACACAACTGCTTATTGTATAATCTGGAACGAGTGCTCTAAATAAGGATTTACTGTCGTAGCGCCGCCATGGAAACGAAATCGTCTAACCGGTAGTGCTTTGCAAAAAGCGTTTCTCAAAGATTATCTATTCTGATAATTTCCTATATGCTTTAATCGTTGTTCGATAATTTAAAAAAAAAAAACAACACTATGTACTAAGGACAAGCCGAAAAAAACTTTACCTCTATTTGTCTTGTTTATTCCTATGTCTTGGAGATGATTGATAATGCAAGTGCAACGAATTTTTTTGTATATATCCGAACAGGGAAGATAGTAGACGTATTAACTATCGGATATTTATCGTTTGAATCATCAACTGTTTACTCGTAATTCACATTGATATCGATTGTGATTAATTTTTTGTGGAGAGTATTTGGACCTTTGACCCCTGTAGTCTAAGGTCTTAGGATCGTAATTATTTCGATTTAATTCTGTTGCAATTGTATTTTGTGACGTGTGATACTCACATATAATATAAATGTGTTTTGTGGAGGGTTAACCTTCACTCTCCCGACTCGTTTTATTTTAGCATTGAAAGTATTGACCCGAGTGAAACGAAGATGTGCCTACAGCCTACACGCGTAATATAATATGCAACAGTCCAATAATAATTATTGTTATCGATTATATATCATAATATATTTACTATGTTATGTTGACTTATGTGCAATGTGTGTCGATCGGTGGTCAAAATGGAAAAAAACTAAAAAAGAAAACGTAGATAATAATAAATTAAGCATAGTAAATAGGTTCGAAATAAACGTTATGACGTATTCGCTTAACATCAACGCAGATTGTATATTATGGTTTTGAAATCCTATTTAGGATAATTTTACTCGACGGTGATAAAAACCAGTAATCTTCATTGAAATACCTCGAAAATATCGTTTGGATACCATGGTAGGGGTACACTGAGCTCACGCTGCCTCCAGTATAAGTAATATTTTTGTGGTTCAGACGGGCAATTTTTTTTTCTTATAGAACAAACAATCATTACGTAAAACCAAGTAGGTAATAGGTATACAATAATAGTAACACTTATTATTAGAAGTGGTCACGATTTTTTTTTCGTACATCGCAATAATTATTGTAGGTTGCAAAATTCAAAATTTGATTAGGTCTGTCTATATTATTAGGCACACACCGACACACTGTGTGGTATAATACAATATGTAAGACGATAATCATTACGGCAGTGGTTTTCAAACTATTTTCCCGTCGTGGCAGAACATTTTCGTTAGATTTTCTAAGACGAGGAAGACTTTAGAATATTGTCAATTTGCCAAAAATAAGTACATTAGGACCGGGAAACACATACGTCGTGGATATGCACACCAGCGTGTCCTTTAGGAAACACTGCACTATAGCATCAGCTGTGTATAGATTTAAGGAAAAATGTAAATAAATAAACAGAAATAAATTGTACGCGTTATTCCGACGAGATCGAATGACAGACGGATAAACAAATAATAATCCGTCATCGCGTTCATTGTGCAGATCAATATATACTCACTATATACATGGACCGTTGTAACGATCGTTTTGTTCGTAACTATACGGTTTTAGGAGTATCGATGAGTTGGGGACAGACGGAAATGTTAAACCTATACTTACGGCTGTATAATTTAGTCCATTATATTTCACGAGGAAATCCAAATTTTTAGTTTGAAATTCACACGTCATGTTTTTCAAGAATATTGGATACCTAATATACTTACTACCTACTTATTATGTTGTGGTTTTAGAGGAAACACAATACGAAGTGATCTATATATTATTATTTTAAGAAATCTGTTTTTTTTTTAAATAGTGCACACAAAAAAAAATCGTTAATTCAACCACATCAACAACTATGTATAACCATCACCGTGTATTTCCCTCCCTCCAATTGGTGAAATTTTCTTTTGGAACTTCGTAAAAATAAATAAGTCGAATTATTTTTTCAATCGATAAACAGAACAATGTTAAGACTGATTGAGCCTTTACCGTATGCAATACGGAAAACATGTACAACCATTATTATTATTTATTGTGTCTCAGTGAACAGCTAAGTCCACACAATCGCTCGTTCTTGTCCATCATTGTAACCGTGATATTTCACCTAAATCGACGTTCACGTATTGTTTTGCGCAACTAAACTGAAAATGTAAGCAGTATTATTATTATCGGGTGCATGTCCAAACATGTATAGCATAATGCAGGTAACCGTTCACGTCCCCATATAATGCTTGCATTTTTTTTTTTTAATCTATACAATAATATTATATGAAAAGAAAATCGATATGAGTGCGCAACCGCTGCAGCTAAATAATAATATATAATACATATAAATAATACGTCGTTCACGCGATAACTACAAACGATAAAACTATATAATATTATCATAGTCGTTTGTGTTCGACTTACCAGATTGCAGTGCAACGTAATAACAATAATGGTTCATTGTCCCACGCGTTTCGCAATGTAGCCGATATTTCATTAAAACCTGATTCGTTACGGTCTTAAGTCAAATATTATTATTTCAACTGTATGACATCAATATAATGTAATTGGTCGTGTATTCATTTAAATTCGAACCAGAACAATTTCAAAGGCTCGGGCAAACAATTTTTATCAGCTAGGTAGGTACCCGCATAATATCAGATGTTGTTAACGTGTCATAACTGTTGGAAGTGCGATTTTATTCACTACCGTCGTTACCAATTAATTATACTTAGGTACCAGCTAATTGTACTGAGATTATCTCAAATTAAACATTTTGAATTCGTGCGGCTAATTATCGTTTGCTCGGGGTTGACTTTACTCGTGTACGATTGGACAAACCACGGGTTCGCGTTATAACCTTTATTCCCTTCTTCAGCCTCTTGAGACCTATGACCACTTTAAATTGTATTATAGTCTCAAGGGTCGCGTATAGAGGTACGCATTGGAACAAATAAAAACCAACAAAAAAACATCGAATGTTACGTTACGTTGTACCTATCGTATATGTTGTTTTATAAATGAATAAAACATTGTAAAATAGAAAAAGTATGAATAATAATATATGTACTTATATCATATAACGGGCACCTAACTGAACGTAATTTAAAAACAAATTAAGTGTGATTGTTGGCATTATTTAATTCGTTTTTTTATGATTGGATTTATTCGAGACTATGCACTACCGAGTGATATTTCCAAACATATTATTGTGTTAGTCAACCCAGTTCTCGGATTAACTAAAAATATGCCAACAAGATTATGCATTGTACTACTAAAAAGTAAAATCATTTTCACCAGCTGGCAAAGTCGTAAGAAAAGCACACGATATTATTATATATTTTTTTAAAAATGGTTATACATGTTTTCACATCCAATACAACAGTAGAGTGTACAATATTATGTAGGTATATGAACTTCAATTTCCCGAGTTCCGTAAAATAATTTACTTTAGAGTATTTCTTCCTCGTCTTAACGTGCACATACAATAACATGACGAATTTAAAATAAATAAAAGAAAAAAATAATTTTATGAGTAGGTATGCCCATGAAGTTGTAACGAAAAAATCATTCCATGGAACGTTTGGTTCAAATTTAGACTGTATGCGTAACCTACACGTCACGATGTATATTTTACTCAGTGTAATACATTTTGAGGAAAGTATTCTGTTTCTTATTATGGCGTTCAACTGGACTAAAGTGATTTAAGGAGAAAAATACTAATTTTATAAGAAAATAATTTTCAATTATTGATATGACAGTAATTGCAGGCGACTTGTCATAATGTAACAAGTAATTGTGGACATTAATATGGAAATTGAATCGCTCGTATGATGAATTGTTTATTTTTAATTTGAATTTTGAACAATTTTTGACGCTCAGGCACACGTTAATGCATTTCATAATCACTATTTTTATATCACTAAAATTACATCAAAAACGAAATAGCCCGACAGAGCTTTAGGACTTGAGTCGATCAAATTAGTTTTGTAATTTTATTGAGCGATTGGTGTGATTTTTAATATTTGAAACAATTGGTATTGTTATATAAAAACAATGAAAATATGAAAATATAATTTTTTAGTTCGTCGATATTTCAGCTGAAAAAACAAATACCATCAATTGATCCTATTAAAAAATTCCTAGTAAATTGTTCAATGAATCATAACCCGTTTTCAATATTGAAATCTGTCAGAGCAAAGTCCTACGCAGTCTTGTCAGGCTAATAATATTAGGTCTATATAAATATCACTTTTTCTATATAGCGATTATTGTTGCCCCTTAATGATTAGAATGTCGTCAAAGTTAAATTATTTAAAAAAAAAAAAAATCTTAAAACCAACTACTACTGTGTAGTCATATTATATTTTGATTTCGTGTTAAGACGTGATGACAAAATCTAAATATTTAAAAAGATATTTTTTTTCAAAAATGCAAAACTTGGAAACGAATAATAACTTATGCGGTCGGTGGGAATCGTATTAATACATATCATTATAGTGCGACGATAATGATATAATCATAACACTTATATGACGTACCATATACCGCGTTAACGGTCATGTGCAGGCTGCGGGAGACGAACAGAAGCTGCAGCGAGAACGATTCCGTAGCCCTTTCACGGCGTCGCGTTATGTACCTATACGCCATATAATACGGACCTTGACGATCGGGTGAAGCGTACACTGCGCCTGGAAAAGAAAACGATAATAATTACCACCACGCAGGTGTATACCACAGCTGGTTGATACCTGACCGTACGTCGGAATAATGTATTCCACGAGCGTGCGCAGTGCGCGGACGACCTACAACCGCGTTTCGGTTTCAAGGGCGGACTTTCACGGGCGACGGTCCGCGAGCAGCGACAGCATCCGTCGACTGCGCTCTCGTTTGTACCTACACACAATATAATAACGGACTTGCATTGAATATTATACCTAAGTGTGTATGTGTGTGTGTGTGTGTATGGCCCGAGCTGTCTGCCACCGACGCGGCGTAAACGGATAGTCTCTCTCTCGATTTGTCCCTCTCTCTCGCTCACGCCACATCTCTCCCACTTGCAGCTCTCACTCTCTCAAACAAACCAAAAGGTCATACGCGTACGTGAGCATTATGCAACCGACGTTCAGCTCATACATGTGTGTGTGTGGGCGAGTGTGAGTTTTGGAGAAAGAAGAGGAGCGTGTGCGTCGGAAAACCGCGTCCGCGCAAAAGAAAATCGGTCGAAAACTCGTTGTGAAAATGTATGCCGTCGATGCAATAGGTGGGTACGAAATAATATATACTCGGCAGTAGTACGTCATGTATTTTTTGTACTTACCTACCTATACTTTTTGCATAATGTACATTATAATATTATATAATATACGGATCGGAATAATTATATACCTGTGCATTAGCGTGCCGAGTCGTGCACGGACCGCAATCAATCGAGAGGAGTGTTTGAAAATGATAATGATATGTTGGTATATCAGAGTTGACATTTAAGAGCACAGATATTGAGGAAAAAATGTCTACTAATGTTAAGAAATTAATAAATATTGTAACTAAACAGCACTACAGTTAACGACAAACAACATTTCACTAATTAATATTTTGTTTTTAATAATTAATAACCATTAGGTATGAAGTTATTATTTTTGAAAATATATTAATCTATTTTGTTTTTACATACAATTTCGGACATTTGTTAAATATACTGTTTTCCTGTCGAATAAAACTCATATAATATGATAATATATATAATATATTTAAATTAATATAGGTTAATTCGACTTAGTTTGGTAAATAAATAATGCATGTTCCACTAATTCCCCTTTATCACTTCTTAATATTCACGAACAAATTCGATTACTGTGACGAAAAATAAAAATAATAATAACTATATTGAGCATCATATTATATTATTATACTCGAAAGATAACATATTATGTGAGATTTTTATATTATCGTTTATATTGATGGAATTTTTTCCACTGTCGATTTGGTAATGATTGATGAAGTTAATAATACATCATATTAAAATTATGTCGTTTATTATCCGCTTATATTATAATTTATAAGTATGAAAATGATAAGTTTATTTTTTTTTGAGCATCAATACAAGGTCATTAGCTTTCATTAAATTAATTGATAATTTTTTTTTTTTTTAATGCTCTATTAGTTTATCGACATTTGCAAATGGTCCGTATGCCTCATATTGGTTTTCTGATAATTAATTTCTGGCCTTTGTAAGATTACTTGGACAGTGGACGACAATGGGCTTGACTGCCATATTACATTGTACATTGCATGAGGGCGCACAATGGAAGTTTGATCTTTGCTCGCAGGTGATATCTTGGCGTGATCCATTCTGAGGCTATATAGCTTAAATATATTTAGTGTAACTTCTTTCATGTATGGCTTAAACTAATGATGTCTGGCCAGAGATAAACTGAGGACTTTATTTATCTTAATTTTATAAATAACATAATATGAAGGTACATCATATAAAAGACCTTTGAAAGTACATAACACACAAATGTTGATTTGGATGTATTATTTTCTAAAAGCAATAATAAAACTATACGCAGTGGTCATTATAGTAATTTAACGAAACCGTATTGTTATTTTTTGTTATTTCATATTTTTCCCCCTATTGTTGTCTATCCATTTCAATAAGAGAATTATTAAACTTTTCACGAAGAATTTGTAGCAAAAAAAAAATCAAATTTTATATATGAATATATTATTTTTTTCGTTGATCAAAAAAACACAAATACAAATAATAGAAAGAAATTATTCCTTTTTTCGATTTATCCGTCCGCGGTGGAAATGGCACTCCCCGACATCTTTGGCAAATTAATTTAACTGAATTCAATTAGACCGAGCAGTTTAATAACTACGTTAAACCCAAATACCCCATTAATGCGAGAAAAAGGAAAAAATATATAACAATAAAAATAAATAAAATGCAGATTTGTTAAAAAAAAAAAAATAATTAAAGCTCCCTTGGTTAATCGATGGGTCATTTGATAATGATTAGCATAATCATTATTATGTAATAGTGTTGTTGATGGCCGAAGCGATCAGTTTCGTTCTTATACAAGTTTTTAAAATACCCACTTTTTTAAATTTAAATTCTTTATTGAACGTGCTTTTATATAAGGTGATTTTAGTTAAGATAAACTTCATTTTCTCGAAAAGTATCAAAGCTTTTCAAGTATTGTTTTACCAAGAAAGTTTTAAGAAATAATGAATATCATTTTTGCAAATAAAAATATTTTACTGTTTTTTTTATGGTACATTTGATATCATATTTCGAAGCAGCACATTTTTTTGAGAAATTCAATATGTAAAATCGAATTTCAAAAGAGTATACTTAGCTTACTTGTTAATTTTATTGTTATAACTAGGTACTTTGTAAATTATATTTTTCATTATTCATTTTGATTTTTGTTTTTGTGTTTGGTTCACGAATGCGCTACGTGGAAGCTGACTCTTCTGCCTTTGATCTGGAATGACAATTTTACAAAATAATATACAACGTCAACTCTCGGAGATGACGTGGACATAAAAACGTTACAATAACACTCCTTTGCAATATATACCTATAAATTATTATTATATAATATAGGTGATTACAATGGAAACTCGTCAGGATCAAAAGATGAACTCGGCGGAAATTAAATATTGATTATATTTGAACAATGAGCTGAATTATTAAGCCGGAACAACGTTTAAAGTTTTAAACGGCTATTTCAGGGTAAAGTATTGCTATTATATACGAACGCAGGAAAACGAATTTCTCGGCAGAGTTGGTTCGAAAAACACTGCCGCCGAACAATTCGTTATTATGTACAGTTAATTGCGTTTTCTAAATAACTCTGTTCGGCCGACAAGGGTTAAATGCCGATGTAGGATATATATATAAATCCACAAAGAAGTTCCTGAAGACGCGTTTAGCCATCGGTTCGTGCGCAGTTGTCGTGTAATAATTGTTGATGATCTGAAAAAAATAAATAGTTTCAGCCTGGTGAATTAAAAAATAAATCAACTCGTCTCACAACGCGTCTACGTATATTAATAATTATTACTCAGAGCTATTATAATATGCCCATTCGTTAATGTTAAGTGACGATGGATCGCGAGTACCCACGAAAAGAGACGGACGGACGGATACCAAAGCTATATACGTCAGTTGATTTGACTATACTCGAGTAGCAGCTGTGGTGATGAAAAAGTGGCCTGCTCGCTCCTATTAAAAAGAACTTACTCAAATGGCACCACTGATTGAACTTGATGGATAGGTACCCCGAAGTTTTGTTTGAGAAAATCAACTCATCATGACTTATGGGCAATACAAGTATAACGTATAATTTGTAAATTCTAGGACTTCGTGGTCGATTCACGTTTGGAGGCACACCGATCGGCGCCAGCAATGATATTATATGATGTATGTGCAGGTCAGGTTAGGTTAGACAAATAGGTTAGGTTAGGCACCACAAATCTTTGGATGAAAATTCTGTTCGTAATTGACTAATCTATAATATCGAAATCATCCTAAGGCAGCACCGGTTATGGTACGATAATGTTCTTTACATCAAGGCAGCAGCTGGTGAAAATCGTGTAAGACCAGTCCGAGAGAGACGGACGAGTATCACACACAATAATAATAATATATTCGCTCGTGAATGTAAAGTGACGGTGGAGCACGGAAAGAGACGGTTGGACGGACAGATACTAGGTTAACCTAACCTAACAAGTAGCTTGACGATTTAAAAAAAAATTACCCGCTTACATTTTTCACCCCCATCAAAATTCAAATGATGTCACTGGTCAAACTTGATCGGTAGGTACCCTGAAGTTTTGTTTGAGGAAATCAACTCACCGTGACATATGAGTAAAACGTTTAATTTTTAAACTCGAGGATTTCGCGGTCGATTATTTACGTTTGGAAGCACAGCACCGACCGGCGACAGCGATAATGTTATGTGATGCATAATACGAAAATGCTGTTCGTAATTGATTAATCTCTATAATATCGAAATCACCCTAAGGCAGCACCGGTTATGGTACGATAATGTTCTTTACATCAAGACAGCAGCTGGTGAAAAACGTGTAAGACACAGTCCGAGAGAGACGGACGAGCATCACACACAATAATAATAATAATATATATTCGCTTGTGAATGTAAAGTGACGGTGGAGCACAGAAAGAGAGACGGTTGGACGACGGACGGATACTAACGACGTCGGTATATTTGACTACAACTCTAGTAGCTGCGGTGGATACGTATAATATTATAATTTCACGTCGCCAACGTATTACGCATATTAACTTGTAGTAGGTTTGTGTATAGTAATAATATTACTATTATTATTATTATGTGAATACGTATAATATTCTGTTCATCATTGCACGGCCGTCGAGTGTTCTGAGCGCCTGCAGTGAACACGATATTACATTTTAGGTCGTATGTAATCATTGTGCCACATTTTGACTTTTAAGAATGTAATTTGCACCACATAAATCTAGATAAAAGAACATCGTGTAATCGTCGTAATCTTGTATACCTATTAAGATTTTAATTTGCGCTATTTTAAAAATATAATCAATTTTTTAAAACTTATTCTTGGAAACCTGTGTATTTTACACATCAATCAAATTAATTTTAACAGTCAGACACCTTTCAAGAAAAATATAAAAATTTAAAAGTGCATATGTCAAGTAAAGTTAAAAATTGTAAGCCAATTGTAATTATTGTATGCGTGTACGCATTTTGTATATTGGAAATGAGTAATATTCCAGATAATTATAATTAATTAATTTACGCATATAAACAATCAGAAATATTAAAGTTCACTGTCCATTAATATTCATGTCAATTTATTTCAGTAACGTGTTATTGGCTGACATGAGGTCTGTAAGATTATCAGGTAAATTCCAATAATCGAAATTTAAAATGTGGTGCAAATTACAAAACAATATGCCATTTCGTTTTCTGTCCTGGTTCCGATCACTAAAATTTATATTTAGATGTGGAAAAAATTACATGTTGTTTTTTAAAATTTTATCGAAAATTTACTGACGCATATAAATGTATACCAACTTGTGGCGCAAATTACAAGTATCAAAATTGACCTAAAATTCCATCTCCCATGTTTTATACAAGAGTTGAAGAGTATAATGTAGGACTAAGAAACAGAACAGTTCTACAGTTATAGAATAATGATAACGCACAACGTGAAGTTTATATTTGTTGCAATATCATTATGCTTATGTCACAATTATTCTGTTTTGTCAGATTTTTCGGAAACAGTAAAATATTTTCCATCTCTAATAAATGTATTTTCGACTTTAGTGTGCTTAGTATCAAGTGTGTTTGTATGTGTATCGTGTTGCCATTTTATTTGTTCAACTGTAGTAATATTGTTACTTGTCGAGCTATCAGAAAAAAATGATTTTAATTGCTCGAAATCGCTCTTACTTAATATACTTCCAATAGCATAATAATATTGTTATATATAAAAAAATGGTATTGGTTGTCACTTTGTTTATATTGGAGCTGAAATTGCATAAAATAGTAGGTACATGCACTAAATATGTTGTAAACATACAAACCGACTGATAAATGAGTTTTAATTTTAACGCGCACAATACACATAATAATACCTATAACAATATAATTTACTAATATAATATTTTAAACTGAAATGTGTGACATAGAGTAATGCTGGTTGAGGAAAATGGTAGATAGAAATTAAAAGTTCACTGTGGTTCTCGAAACGATTCTCAAGTCACCGTTGACATTATAAAAAAGTACACCACAAAAGATAAAACAAATTTTAAAACAACATTCAAATAGGTGTATAGGAAACATTTTTTATTTTTTAATTCAAATTAATGTTCGTGTATTTCGTGATAGTCTTAGACTTAATTTTCGAGTAATATCTATTTATATAATAATAATTAGTTACGATCAAAATTAACGAATTAAAATCGATTAAAAAATAATTTAATTTCTGTTGTGAACAATGAATTTGACTTCACCAAAAACTCGTAGCTTATCCTCTTAAAATTTAAATTATCAAACGTTTATATTAAGTAATAAAATACAAACACTTTAAAAATATAATTCTATTTTTATACCTATATATATATATATATATTTTAAATAAAATATTACTTACAAGATACAATTTTCATGTTTTATTTAAAAAATATCAAGATATTGTCAAATTAATTATTTTGAAATGTTATTAAAAATAACTGTACAATGAGGACATGTTTGATAAATGTTATGAATAAAGGTTGAAATAATTGTGATTATCAGCAATTTAAAGAATGAAATTCATTAAAACTGACATAAAAAAAAAAACGAAAAAAGAGTCATGAATTTTCTTCAAATTATTTGCGCAAATCGATAAAAAAATTACCGTAAAAAAGGTGAAATAATTCGCAACTAAAAAACATTCGTAAGCAGAAATAGTACTGTGTTAGACGTAATAAAAAATTGCCCTAAATTCATAACACTAGCTCACATAATATGTATATTGTTATTATATTAAGAATACAACTTCAATCACACGGCATTATAGATAGGCAATTTAACTACAAACACAGTGGTGGATGAATTTTCGCGTCTCAGAATTACGGGGAGATTCTGTCGGCCCAGATTGTGGTCCGATTATCCTCTTTTTAATATTATAACATTTTATCAGACAGCGAATGATGTATTATAATAAATGAAAATCAATAACAGGACATTATTATTATTATTTTTTAATTGATTAATCATTATTTGTATTCTGTTATAAACGCTACACTTCTTCTGTTAACTATAGGTAACACTACGTTTATAATATTATACAATTTTCGCAGCCGTTTGCGGTCGACCCTTATGTATATGTCTGAAGGTGCGACTATAACAAGTCGGTTCCCTTTGTGCTGCAGCTATGGCTCTCTTGTCGCCGTCGTAATTATTTTTCTGTATTACCAGACCGTGAGATAATTAATAACGCACCGACGACGACGAAGTGTATCGATTATTATTACGTTCACGTATTATACGTATCACGGTTTCCGCAACGGAAGTCTGCGAAACAGTAATTCGGCGACAAGAGTAAATTATATTGGCTATACCTATATAGGTATACTTTTTAACGAGGATAAAATATAGGTACCGACACTATCGAATCGCTAAAATGAAACACTCTGCGAGGTTGATATCGAGGTTCATACGCCATACATAGTGTTATTATAATTTATTAGACCTTTTTTTTGATTTCTTTCGGTTTTTTTTTTTGATGTGGTATCGTCACACGGGTTGAACCGTTTGCCCTATACTTACCCTCGACAATTTATTAGATCCGGTTAGGTTAGGATCGGTTAACTTCTTTTTTTAGAAGTAAAGGAGGGTGACTTATACATTTTGCGCACGGTCGAAAACTTGAATACGAAAAAGCAGCCAGATTTTTCGTTGAAGTCTGCAGCGATTGGTAAAAACATTTAACATATTTACTTAATTTGAAAGAATTTCGTTAGAGTTTCGACTAGGTACGCTTGTAGAAAAAAAGTAACTATATCATTTTAATACTTTTTAATTATGATATACTTAGTATACTGGTATAATTATTATAATACTCATCTATTATGAGAAACTTTATATCCAATGTTTAATATTTTTCCCTCGTGAAACAAATATTGTATGATACATAAATCGAATAAAAATCAAAAATTTGTCAATTTAATTTATTAATTTATATTTCTTAAACATATTTATTTGCCTAATTAATATGAATCCTCTCTTATAATTACTACTATACAATATAATTCGTACACTACCCTTAAAGTTTTTAAAGTTTTTTCATATGCCGGAAAAAGGAATAAAGGTATACTTTTGTCGGAAACGGGTGACCCCCAACATGTTACGGCCACTTACAGGGGAAGAGGTGCAGTACACAATATATCGATATAATATGTCTATGATAATTTGTCCTTTTACGGGGTACGGGGGAGATGATAATTTTGCACCCCACTGTTTGACACTCTATACTGCCTAAGCTTTCGTACGACGACGTAACCTTATCTGAGCGATAAAATGGATATATATACAAACTGTGTTACAAACACGGTAATAATAACCGTGCGTGTTTATAACAATACTATTACCTAGGTACCGACGTTTTCAATTTCCGCGAGCTTTAACGGCGGCACGGCTTGATAGGTTAGTTTATGAATATTTATAATAATAATAATAATAATCGCAAACTTTCGCCGCCCCAAAAACGAAAGGATGATCGCTTAACAGCCGCGTGTGTATTGTATTATCATGCGCTTGTATCGCATCGGTTACATCCGGTTTAAACGCAACGCATATACGACGCAATACGATAATAAAATATATTATGTATTTACAAGACGTAAACACCGGAAGAACGATGGAAAACTACGTGTTTGATCCTCACATTATTTATGTCGTAGGTAACCTACCCACTGCGTTATTCGGTCCGGCGGGCAAGACGGTTTTATTCCTTTTCTTCGTCGTCGCTACTGTGTCTACCCCGTCTTCCTCGCAAAGGTCGTCATATTCTATCATAATATACCTATAATAATGATGTTGTGTGAAACTGGCCGATACGCGTGAGTCTCGTGGTGCCTACGTGTCGTACCTCATCCCTCGCAGTGTAAAAATATAACACAAAATCCGAAATCGATTCGATAAAATATGCGAATTTTGTGCCGGCGGTGACGTGCTCGATGTATGGTATTATTATTATTTACGACTTAAAATATTATTCGGCGTGGACCGGGAGATTATGCCAAATCGATATGACATGATATATAGGACTGTCCTACTCGACAAACTATGCCGCCCAAACTTTCGTACCTACGACCAATAAAATGTATGGAGCTCAGCGAAGAAGGACTTTATTTGAGGCACGTGTCTCAGCTTTAAAGGTATCCTGGAGACTATTTCAAATACAGTAAACAGTTTATTAAGTACACACTGAGCCAATCATTCTCAGTTACCATTTACGTAAATAAGTAATTATTTATATATAAGTATTTATAATTATTAATATATTGTGCCTCATATAAGTTAATGAAGTTCGCCACGCCACTGATGGAGATAACATAGTGATTGTGGTGCGTGTTTATTACTTATCTATACGTTTTCGATTACCGCGACCTTCGCCAGCTATCGATATCATGTTGTATTTAATATGTAAACTTTCCTGTCCCGTAAAAACGAAAGAATAATAATACCAGCTACAGTCGTGTGCAGGTATTGTCATCGTATCACATCGGTTATTATTTTCGATGCAAACGCACGACGCAATATGATAATACAATATATTATTTACGTAACACAAACACCGGAACGAAGGAAAACTACGTGTTTGATCCTCGTATTGTAAACGTCATATTATTATACCTAGGTATATAATATTGTGTTATACGGTCCGGCGGGCAAGACGGTTATATTATATTTTTTATTCCTTTACTTGGTCGTCGTCGTCGTCGTCGCCGCCGCCGTCACTGTGTCTATACCGCCAGTCTGTCTATCGACCCCTCAAAGGCCTTAGATACATAAATAAATAATAATATCGTGTGGAACCTTTACCTATACGCTCGTGTCTCATCCCGCGCAGCGTTGAAAAATATTACGAAATCCAAAGAAATCAATTCGATAAAATATGCGAATCTCGTGCCAGTGGCGACGTGCTCTATATATATACATCAGTATAATACCTATACATATATATAAGTCCTGTGGCGTCTCGAGACATTATTATTATAATATTCGCCGAGGACCGAGAGATTATGTCGAATCGATATTTATAAAATATAGGACGCAGTGCGTATACGGAGTGATTATGTTATCGACAACTCGTTCCTTATACAGAGGTTGGCTCGGGGAAACCTGTTTAAAATTAGCAGAAACTTTATCGTTTTCAAAAGGTGCAACATATTTTATACACATTCAAATGATAAATTAATTCATAATGTTGCTTTTTTCTGAACACTTATTTTTCAAATTACGATTTTAAACTACAAAACGGTACGAATTTCAAAGTGCAATTATAGGTAGCTTTGACACATTTTATAGTGTTGAACACCAAATATAGGCGTAGGAAGAGTTGACTTGACTTACGTACATTTCTGGAGGACAACAAAGCTGTTATTGCTTTTACATTTGTTATGACTTTTTTAATCTCGATTTTATCAATATCCGCAATAAGTGTTTTATTTTAATAATATTCATAGAAGACAAAAGTACCTACACAGTTTCGTTTTCATCTTGAAAACAAAAGAGGGACGGAAGATTAAAACATAAATAGTTGACTTGAACAACGTTCGTGGTTTTTACAAAACATAATTTATTGTAATTTAACAAAATTTATATTATGTTGAAATATTCATAATTTTAAAGTGCGGTGAGCAATAATTTTAATTGATTTTGAAAATTGTAACTTTATAGTGGGTCGTAATTGGTTGGCAATGATTCGAATTAGGTATATATCATTATAGGTTTATGCAATAGTGGGCGATTAAGCGAAACAAATTAACTACGATTACGATGCTCGTCGAGTGGGCACACCAGTCGTACTCGGCGAGCTTAAACGAACCACTTTTCTGCAAATGTAAACACTCGTTTTATTGGTATATTAACACAATAATTTTTAATATTACTAAATATATCGATAACAATTCGTGTAGATACTATATTTGAACTATATTTCGACTTGGTTATGCTCACGGCTCACCTTTCAGTTTGGGTTGATGTAGGCTAAATCAAACGTTTTGCCATTAAATAATCACCCTGTACATATCCAAAATTTTACCGCATGATATGTCTCATTCGGACGCGAAGTCTGCGATTTACAAAAAGCGTCGACGAATTTCGACTAGCAATGAATTCAGTGATGGCGTCTTGGGTCGAATAAAATTTGGAATTCGTTTTGCACGTGAAAAAAAAATACTGAATAAATTTATCACTGTTCAACGACTACAAAATATATGTTTCAGTATATAATATTATGTTTTATTACCTACGCGTAAAACACAATAATTTACAGACCAAGCCATATAACACGTATATGGAAATTGCAACCTTCTAATGACACACAATTTTACCGACTGTAGATAATTATAATGTTTATAAATAAAATGATCGTTTTTAAATCCGTTTTGTAATTTGTTTTGATCGCGAAAATATTAATGTGTAAGTCCGTCGAACGAGTGTTGCAACGAATATAATATTGTGTAAACAATTTCAACCGACAATATTATTTTCTTTACACGGTATATTAGACGCATTACGTTGCAAAATAAGTAGGTGGCACCTGAAACAGTAGCTGTTCCGTAGGTCGTTGATCTGCACAATAAACAGCGCATTGATGTATAGTAATTATAGGTATGGTTTTACTCCAAATATATAATGGTCAAATCTGTTCGGTCGAAAATTGTGTCGAGTTGAAATTTATGGCACCTTTATACGTTTCTACCCCGTTTTTTTCACACGACGGTTTCAAAATTTGATGACGGAAAAAGGGGTGTATAAATATATTATGTAGCTACCTACTACCTCTATATATAATATGGCATTCTGTTGTGAAACGAATACCACTCGAAATCAAAAAAAAAAAAAAACGCTTGTAGACATCAGCACCATCACACCATATTATAATATACGGAATGATTCACCAATCATGTCCACGCTCTCTATTCCTTTAATAATGTAACTATTCAAAATCTGGTTTTAGATTTTTTAAATGTTATTTATATATTTGTCGTTATAATGGCTCGTAGGCTCAAGTACGGTAAAGTTAACTTATAAAAAATCATAATACCACAAAACTTTCGAGTAATTGATATTTTTTTATACCATGTTCAAGGAGTTTCTTGTGGCGATACAAAATTTTATTTTTCAAATCAGAACTCACCTTATATATATTATATTGAAAAATCAAGTCATTAAACATTATGTATGTACTTACTAAATCTTACTCGTTTTAAATCATAATATATTTGGAAAATAACATCGAGACTTTGATTGAATATTAACTACAGTAATAGTTACTTATTTAGTAATAACTACGGCATTTAGTTACAAAATATATTACAGTGAATGCCTCTATCGGTTTATTGGTGCTACATGGGTGGGTGAAATATAAAACTATAGCCTTTGAAATATCTCAAGACACGCCTCTGGATATAATCCATTATAGAGTAGAAAGTACAAGATATAACACTTACACGACAAATTGAGTACAGTATAGTGCGGTGCTTTTGCACACTTAAAAAAATAATATCATCAGATCTCGCGATGGTTCTAATTAATCAAAAGCGAGAACGTCACTTCGGTTCCCTGAAATCGATTTCCCGTCGTGTGTTGTACAATAATAATATCATAATAATTACGTACCCATATTATGCAATAAAATATAATCAGTGCCGTGTGGATTTGTGAAGAAAAGCTGCATGAATCACATACATAATAATATATTATCTACCTATAACATTTAATATAGATTTAATTTTTTTTAGGAGCGGTTACCTAATACATTAAGTTATATAATATTTATTATTAAAATATCATCTGTAGTCACGCGTACAACTTGCTGCACACATTCACATACCAAACTTGCATAATATTATAGCCATTAAAAACGAACGAATTCCATGTTATTTATTTCATATTAAAATATTTGACGTGTGTCGGAAAAAAATTTAAAATAAATGTACAAGCGCATACATTTTAATAACTTACAACGCAAAAAGTATAAACTACAACAATATTATCCATAAAAAATTATTTACCAATTTTCTTATCTCAATACTGCAATACAGTTCATGAAGTGATTCCGATTTTTTCAATACAAACTCCAAATAGGTACCACCTACCCTGCACAGAATAGATAATACACTAGATAACTGCAGCTTATGACTATTGGAATGGGCGACGCCATCTTTGTGGGAAATACAATATGTATATTATTATCCGTCACAATAATGTGTATATAAATTATAGTTTTTCCGACGATAAGTATAAAACCACAGAATGGCCAGAGTGACATATAGCCTTTCATTCCCACGAAAATGGCTAATATCATAGTGCTCGTATGGTAGCTCAAAATAAAGTTCTCATAATATAATATATGGTTTGAACAGTAGTACACCTGGAGGGGGAGGAGACGATTTTTCTATAGGTTATAGCTTAGTCCACCGCGTATCTAAAAACTCTGGTACTCGTACCACTGGTGGTACACATAAGGTTTCATACGGTGGTACGTGGTATACCGCGTGGTGGTAAATAAAAATTGATAAATTAATATTTTTATCAATGTCTGTATGTCTGTATGGATCTATTATTATTATATGTTTTCCTGTTCACACAAATACACTAATCTGTTAAGTGTACTTAAACCATTATTTTTAAACATTATTATTGTTAAATATGTATCGACGTTTATAACAGTTCAATTTTTAGATATTAGTGGCACAAAGTTATCTCTGGGTTATATATTATATAATTAGCTGTCAGAATATTTTTAAATATTGTACTAATAAATGTTAAGACTATTTTCGAAAATGGATTCCTAAGTTTCGGTATGTTTTTTGTTCAGTAGGTATTTTTTTATTTCAATACAATTTTTAATATTGCCTATAATATAATAAGTTCCGAACAAAAAACAGGTTTTCGTTTTAGATTATATTATGACAAATTAATATTAGAGCACAAATTATAATAGAGCCAATACAATTGATTAACGACGTGGTGTGCTTATGAGTAAAAATTAAAAACAATTGATTCGGTTGAATGCCGATCGGTTTATGATTGGATAAGAACAATTGGAAAAAACTATATATTATTATTCTATAGTAAAGTTGTCGGGCTCACCAAATGGCGTCCCGTGGACGAACTTAAACTGGCCCGCTGACAAGAAATTCATTTTTTTGTTCGGTTTTCATTTGGTTTTTCGATTTTGCGTTTAATTTTTATCTGTACAAACATTCGGGTAAATGAAATGCGATGGCCTCAGAAAACTTCCAAAGTGTGCCTCCAAAAAAATTAATTGAGCTAATCCCTTGGATATACCTGGGTGGTACTAAAATATTTCTTTCGTTAGGACTGCAACAATACTTTTGTACCTATATTCGTTAACCACTGTATCGTAACGATAATAATGATTTACAATTGTATAATGTATAATAATATCGTGTGAAATTCGATTAAAATAAAAAATAATAGTAAAAATGATAACGATACGAAAGCTGGGACGACTTCAAATGTGTAAAAAAAAAGAAATGTCTTCCCTAACACATTCAGATGTACAGAGAAAATGACTGTTTAGTGAGATCGCCTCTTTTATTCAATCTTGCTTTTCCTTTTTATTACTTACTTACGTCGGGTCAGATGTGAGTTTTATTGCTCACGACCTTCTATATTTTACGTCCGTAATTGATTCCTATCGCGGTGGTGTGTTACAATATATTATATATCATGTGTATTTGTACGCCGCTTAGTTTGACGACATTACGATATCTATTATTCGTTTAAAAATCGTTAAAGTCGCCAGGACGCGTATAAAAATAATAATAATATTGAATTCCCGCCGCAGTGCTAAAGTTTATCGTTTCGACACGACTCGTACCCGCGATTGCAGAATAATTCTGCGACGACGAAACCTGGTAACGACATCGTGGTTGTGCGTTTTAATAATATTACTTTAACGTCCAGAGATAGAATAAATAGACAAGCTTATTATTATAAATTATCATCCGCATGGTAAACAAGATATTATCATCTATAGACGAATATATATCATTGCAATTTCCATATTATAATATTATACCGAGGTATCTATTTAGTTCATCTAGATCAAAATCAAGCCGCTGTCCCAAAGTCACAAGTCAAACTTTATCGGTTTGTGAAAAACATTATTTTTGCTTATATTTCTGATACACAATCAGGGGGAATTCGATTAGTTGCATTAACCGGTCGCAAGTTACAAGATACCTACCGCGTAACTGGTTACATGTCACAGTTGCAGACTGTATAATATATTAGATGCACTGCAGTTGTAGTCACAAGTTACAAGCTACTCAATTATTTTTGTTCGTATGCGATAGGTTAATGAGAAAAACGTATTAAGTATATTATAAATAATAAATGTACCCATAACTAATGTTTACAATTATTTAACCGTATTAAAACATCGCAAAGTGATAGGTAACTAATGTAATCATACATCTTACTAAGGTAAGAACGTGTTACATATAAATGAAATATATAAACGTTAAATGGCGCGAGTTATTATATTATATATTATTATTATGTCGACGCGAATTTATTATGGATAACACTTTTACTCGTGGACGGTAACTTTTCCACAATTATTATTATAAATGATAAAAATGATTACGTTTGGCAATACGTTGGAACTAAAAAAAGGGATCGTGTTCAATCGTGATAAATTCTAAAAATGGCACTCCAAAAAGTACCCATTCGTATTTTTAC
The DNA here is from genome assembly GCA_008086715.1 of Sitobion miscanthi. Classification (NCBI taxonomy): domain Eukaryota; kingdom Metazoa; phylum Arthropoda; class Insecta; order Hemiptera; family Aphididae; genus Sitobion; species Sitobion miscanthi. Next base: position 24,590,406 of record CM017804.1, read on the forward strand.
GGCTGTAAAAAGTATGACATATATCCTAGTTGAACGGTCTTAATAATTATTTTTGACGGATCGACTACACTCGACATCTGCAGGTTTTGAGCGACCGAATCACGGTACAATTCTGGTTAAAACTGCAGTATAGGATGTGGGATATTACGAAAATACCGTGGCGATATGTGCCAAAATGTTGATACCACATTTAAGTTATGTGGTCAAAGTACCATAGGTGGGTTACCTACAGGACGATTGGCCGGCACATAATTGAAATGTATTTTTTATTCGAAAAGACGTGTCTAACCGACGAAAAGATTTGGTGACTGTTTAGAATTATAATTTAAATGCCAATTGGTGATTATATCTTAATTCGACGACGAGACCACTAAGGAGATTTTTATTTTGTTTCAATTTAAATTCTTTAAGACAATATACAAAGTGATGGCTGTTGATAATGTAAAACTTTATCATTATTATTTCTATTGCCACTTTTTGTGCATTTTGTCAATTTCATCTAATCTGCAAGTTCTGCTTCGTGATTAAAAGTAGTCGCCTGATTTCCAGTGCGGCAACCCTGCAACTGATCAAACTGATTATGAATAAGTATGCCACGAAGAACTTCTTAGGTATAGTGCTACCGTCAAGCTCATCAAGCCCTCTGCAACTTTTTGTAGACCTTAGATTAAAATATTGTCATTACGATTCCCGAACATCCTGGTTATTCCCAGTTTTATTTTTTAAGTTCTACTCAGTAGCGCAAATAACAATTATAAGTGCATTAATTATTAATAATAATAATGTATTTATTAAAAAAACCAAACGATATTACACTAAGTTTCTATACAAAAGTTATCAAAATTGCCCTATGTCAAAACTATGATTTTGTCATAACGTCTAGTTGCATTTTAGTTAACCTACAAAAAAATATCTACAGTGTCATTCATGAATAAAACATATTGATAATAGTATACGCCAACCACCTGTGTCGCCATATTTTTATAAGCGTCTCGCACGCCACTTGGACACGCTTATTACGTATCGATCTATAATATTATAAATTATTATTACTATGTCTTGCGATTTGATCGCTTTAGCGTTTTAACAATAGTTCCAGACCAATATTTTAATAATAAAAATAATATATGGTAGGTACGATAAGTTCGCGATCAGGTAGGAACCGCTGCAAACAAGCCCTGCTCTCTCATCGCTCAGTATTTCTCAACTGATGTGGTTTTAATCGCTAACATTAATTCGTTCGTATATTTTGTTCAATGTCGTAAGCCCGGTGATATTATAGTGCCTAACTACCATATTGGATCTGCGTAATACATTGAATAAAAATAGGCGATCGGCTCATCCTTTTGGTTTTCAGTAATTAAAATAACTCCCAAACCCAATTTTTTTGCATGTGATGTATATTGTTATTGTTGACGAGATGAGTCAAACGAAAGTATAAATACTTTAACTTGGTGTTTGACATTTTTATATTCTAAAAAAATTATTATTTAATTACTTATAATCTATATACGTTTTATAACGACCAATAAGATCTATTTTATTACCTATATAATGCGCAATATATTTTATACGTATTTAATTTCCAGAAATGACAAAATACCAACTAAACCATTTGTTCTAAACATTATCCGACTCTGCTTTTTTTTAATGTATGTGCATTTAAAGCAGTATATCTAACTATTGTAAAATAATAATATATAATATATTATAATTGTATAATTGTAACTGTACATGGTCATACGACACCGTATTATTAGAAATCCACCGTAATTATTAAAAACTCTAAGTGAAAACGAGCGTGTCAAATAAAATAATCTCAACGTTTTAAGGTTAATATTTTTTACCAGCCAACAGGTACGAAGTGAAATATACCATTGTCGCTGTAGTATTATAAATTATATAATTTTTGTAAAAACAAACATAGTTTTGTACAACAGAAAGCGTGGACCATTTGAAATATTGAATTAATTATTAATTTTAATTTCCGTTGGTCATTAAGCATTCACGAATCCTTTTCATTTTCAATCAAAATGTTTATATTGTATAGGTACCGACTTTGTGTTGGAAACCAAATTAAATGTCACAAAAATAAAAGTAAACAACAACAGCACAGCACGAGTAGACTAAAAACAAGCGAACAACGTTTTGTGATTTTTAACTAAATCATTTTATCTCGGTATTTTTTTTTTAAATTCGTTTTTTTTTTTTAATTTATATACCACCACATACCGCAGTTACATGACGTCCGGATCAATGGTTTAAACGTGCATAGGCAGTACCTACATGGATACATGTGTATAATATATACATATTATTATAGGTGTATACTGTATAAATGTGGTTTTACGTCTGTCAAAGTCGTGTATAGTGTATTGAATATAAATAATAAAATGGAAAAAAAAAACTAAACGAAAGAACGAGTGACGGATATATTATTATTATATACATTTGAATGAGTATATAGACAGAGAGTTCGGTTGAGTGAATGAGAGAGGGAGAGGGCGAGAGAGAGTAAGAGATGAGTGTTGCTATTTGCATTTTATTTTTTTCAAAATAAAAAATACAACACGATTAATCCATTTTAAAATGACATTTACTCACGACGTTTCGTATTCAATAATAGGTATCTACCTACAGCGGTGGATATCGGTCATGTGCAAGCGTAATACGTGATCGGAGGGTCCATACAATGGATAATACAATATTACTATTATAATATATTATTCTGTTTCGGTATAATATATTTAAAAACCGATATTTCTGCATTTTGTCCAATCCGTGTGTGGACCATGCCGAATATAAAATAATATCACAATACGTGTTCTATACAATCCTATACAGACTTTACATATTACAACGGTGTTGTAATACATTGAATTCGAACAAATAACAATCCGTCGTTTATAGTTGTTTAAACATTTCAAGTGGTAGTCGTGTGTACCGGTTTCTATTTTTTTTTTTTGTGTGGGGTTTGAGATGGTGTAGTTTATCAACTATAAATTAAAGACAAAAGAGGCTCTGTCCATTACATAACATAATATTGAATAATGATAAATCGCACTGTTAACAGCCCGCCCCACGCACTTAAGACGCCACCGACACATGATAAGGTAAAAAATGAGTTGTCGAAAACAATCTTCATAATATCAATTTAGTAGAATTTTAGCTGTTGTGCATAATAATAATATTAAAGCGGGACATCGGTGATTCTAGGGACTGAAAAAAATTGATACATTGAAACTTTGGAGTTACCGAAGTGATGTGAATAAATTTGAAATAAAAACAATGTTTATTTTTTGATAAAATTTCTTCATTTATAATATTTATTTACTTACTGTGTACATAAATATAAATTAACACGGAAATAAAATTCTCGACTCGCTGAAACTTCGAAATACTTACCGGAGTTCGAGATAGCGCTGTATTATGTGTTTGCGGTATTATCGAATCGGCAGTTGCACAGGTTACTTATTATTAATTAAGGTATATTGTGCATTAATGTGAACCACAAATTGTTTTCTCTTTCGGTGAAAATGTGAGTAATACGTAAAAAATCCAACTAACAAAAACCGTAATTTTTCAATCGTTTCGTCTGCATAATATTATTACGGACAAATTAAACAACATATAGTTTTATATTTTCGGTCGAATTATATGCGATGAATAAAAAGACTATTCACTTATAGTAGCACTTCTGAAAGTTTTTATCGCAGTTTCGGCCTTCGGTATCAGTAACAAAAACCGTATGATTCATGAAACGGAACAATAATGTCCACAGCGAGATCCGTAAACGTCATGAACTGAACCTATCGCGAAAAATGTCCCGACCTTTGTATTATTATTATTTATTATTGTTATACAGTAGTCCTAGGCATGGATTGATGGGTATTTATCTGTACAAACATTGTCTCGTTGGACGTATTCCGCAATAGGTACCGTCCGTGGTTATAGGTTCAAGCTGAGAATTTTTTTCAAAATAAATTGAAAGTCAAACCTCCGAGACTTCTGGCTTCTGTATACTTGCTGAGGTTTTAAATATTTCGGGACTTCAACGAGAAATGTGTAGGTCCATAAAAAAAATGTAAAACAAATTTATAATAATAACAATTTAATTATATTGACACGAGTACATAACAATGTCACATTGTGCTAAGGGTCCATCGTAGGGCTGATGACTGATGAGACGCAACTTTCGGTCGAATTCATCAACTTCTTTAATATATTATTTTTGGCTTATAATAATATTCAAATCCAAACACAAAATACGATCAATATTGCGATATTTTCGCGGAACCATTCGCAACTGAATATTATAGTTAGGTTGACGCACATAAATACATAGCTAATCATAGACGGATGATTAATGTTGGTTTTTTTGCATTTAAAAAAAATAAAAATAGCTTGTAAATTATTCACATAATGAAATCGCATGGCACTGGTGAATTATAACCTACCTATATTCGTGCGACTATAGATAATAGTAATTATTAATATTAATTTTTGACGCAATAATACTATCGTACTATCGGTACCTACGTGATTTTAGTTTTCGAAAAATACCTTTTTATTATTTTATTCGAAATAGTCCGTTCGCTAACTATATACTGCTAATGAGTTTACTAATCAAGCATCGACGTTTGTTATTTTTTATGCTTTATTTTTTTTTTTTTTTTTCCGATCGACCCAATTTTTTAGTATTCCGTCATTGTGTTCGTTAGTAAAATATTATACATTATTGTATTGATACGAAAACGTCATCGTTTTGTTCGACGCGATTCGATAACAATAATAATATGACACAGACCAAATACAGTCTTAGAGTGATTATTTTTTATCATTGTTTTATATTATTTTGTAATATAATATCGACAACGAAATAAATAAATATAATACGTTTCATGATGACGATATTAACGATCATTGTTATGTGAATGAATATTAGTTGTGGAAAATGCAACATGGAGTTTATGTTGTTTCCCTTCGGTTTACACATTTTAGATTCTGAGCCCAGAAAAGCGCATACGTCTTACAATAATACGAAAAGTTTATTATTATTTTACTGTATAAATACCCTTTCGGACACAGAGCGAAAATTGTCAAGTAACCTATTGATATTCGAATCCATACTGTGTTTAAGTCACTTATTATATTATATTGAAGAGATAGGTACTATAGTTTTTCAATAACCCGTGTAGACGCCTAAAAAATAGAATAACTGTTTGACATGTGCAACGCACAATAGTTGTGAATAGATATTAATGTCGTATAGACATTATTTGGAAAACGATTATATTATATTAAAAAAATGCAATAATTTGTTTGAAAAGCGACTACCCATAAAATACAGATATGTGTATGTTTTTGGACGAACGAAATCGCGGGGGGGGGGAAATATACAGACTTGAGGCTTAACTTACATATTATATTATATTATTATAACGAATATTATATATAGCGTCGAAAACTTGATAATACAATAACGTGTCTAGGACCGTGGTTGGTGTGGTTATATAAAAAAAAAAAAACTCGTGGACTGTAATTTAAGTTGAGCTTTGAGTCGAGACCTGCGATCGATCATACACACATATCCTAAATAATAATATGATAGATATTATATTTGCTACTTTGGTTGGGCGTCACCGCCTCGTCCGGCCATATCGCCATCCACCGACCGTCACCACTTGTTTTCGGCACTATATATACATAAACAAGTACGTAAGCGTATGTACACACTATATATAATATATATGTATATACACGCGAGTACCTATATCATTTTTGACTCATAAATCATGCACGCAGAAACCAGCAGGAAGTTAGCATGGACGCGTGCGCAGAGTGTGCCTTTCCACGCTCTTTTTTTTGTCCACAACATATTATATCAGTATGGCTTTTTAGTAATAATAATATGATACAAACACACATACACCAGTGCAATGCGCGTTTAGTGGCATTTTTTTTTTGTTCTGTCGAATCCTATAATTTAATATGTACGCGAAAACGGTCCGAAAAATCGATAAATATATAATATATAATATCGTAGTAGTTGGTCCCTCCGTTTGGCATTTTACATTTCGAAGCATTTTATACTTACCAATAAAAATATATATGTTATGCGGACTGAGCCGTTATCGAATTCGTGCGAGATAACGTACATTTGCAGGCTCGACGTTCGGTCATATCCTGCAGGGACGAGCAAAATCCTTGGTAAATTGATTTTTGAATCCGCAAATTCGCCAAGATTTGGCCCGAGTCAAAACCTTCGTAGAAAATCATTTTGAAATCCAAAAAATACCTACCTATAAGTGTTCCTAATCGATATACTGAAACGACTTATGTTCCGTAGAAAAGTTTGTGAAATTCATGATAACCTAGCTATAAGAGCCCGTGAATCCGAAAGAGGACAACTGTAAATCCTTATAATCTATTAAAAATTGAAAAGTTCATTTTTTTTAACCATTTATATAGATTATTGTTTATTCAATTTTGTAACACTCAGTGTAAATAACTACTTTAGTTGTTGATATTGGATCGAGAGTAAAAAAAAACCCTAAAAAACTGCTACTCTTTGGTTTTAAAATATTACAACTATCTACCAGAGCAATTTAATCAGCCTAAAATATTGAGAAACATGATGTATATAGACGCATTCCTCCTAGCTATATAATATATTTACATAATGATTGGAAAACGGTATTTATCGTAAACCCAAAACATGAACTCACATAATATTTTTTTAGAAATATTTAAAATAAAAAAATCGACATAATATGTAACGAAATAATTGTAGTTTATTAAATTCATAACAAAAATAAAAATACACTTTCATGTTTTACGTCTTTGGGTATAAACCGTTGAATAACTTAGATGGTCTTATAATAGCAATTACTTAACTGCCCACAGATAGGACTGAATTACCCAGAACTAAGTTTACCAACAATTTAACGTCCGTTTCGTATTTTGTCGATATTTGTTAGTAGAAATATCATGTTGAAAGCGCTGACCTATAATGATACACATAATCTTTCACAACAATACATAATTTTTTAATCTTTCCATCACCGATTCACTCGGAAATACATGACACATATTTATATTATATCTAACCAGATATCAAATATTACAACTGCCTAGGTAAAAATGTGCAGTAAATAGGTACAATAAATCCCGTTCCGCAATAATAATTATGTCGTGTCGTGTCGGTGAGCATTGGTATAATATTATGTTGTCCGATCTTTAGATTATCGGCCACTTGGCGATTATATTCACGGATTTCTAATGACCGCAATAACCAGTAACCGCATACACATTACATACCACACCGACGTGTCCTGCAGGGGGGTGTTTTGGGTGTTTAACCCATCGACCGTCCGTATATCAATGAAAAAAATATATTTTGCCGGTCTTAAAATAAGCATAATACGATTCATTATACTTCTACAGAATATGTTTTGTCATATGGGTCTATTGCATGTTTGATATTATTAACCCGAAGATCGATGACTCCTACAACAGAAAGCGTGTAAAGCCACGCACGTCATGCTTTAAAATTAAGACACCTGTTTACAACAAAAACACTGCCTACGCGTCTGCTGGTATACCTATTGGTACACGATATACAACATGAATACACGGTTGATCGGTATTGTTCGGTACTTGTTTTGCTGTATGGTAATATAAAACAAATGTTCCGTCGTCTGTAAGGTCCAGTGGGACGTTCGGAGGAACGAAGAATAGCGAGGAAAGAATAAAACGGAAAAAATAACAACGCGTCATAAAAACGTATATATTATTATTATTATTATTGTATCGCACTATCTCGGTCGTCAACGTCAGTATTCCGGTTTTAAAATAGGCATAATACGATTCATTATACTTCTACAGAATATGTTTTGTCATATGGGTCTATTGCATGTTTGATATTATCAACACGAAAATCGATGACTCCTACAACGGAAAGCGTGTAAAGCCACGCACGTCATGCTTAAAAAAAGTTGGGTAAGTGGATGTCGCTCTGCTGTACAGTAGGTTACTAGTGTTTCACTGTAATGGATGGTGTTAAATTTGAATTCAATGATATAATATAATTGTATAAGAAAAACGATTCTGAGCGAAAACGGTCGGTCAGACTATGATGTTACTAAGTATATTTGATGATATTATTGTGCATAAAGTAATTTATATATAACCTATTTACGTGGAGCCTTGTTTTCAATTTTCAATCCTTAGCTATAAAAGTTGAACATTTTATAAATTTTTAACTACAAAATAATTATTAAATTATAAATTTGATAAATTTTGTCAACATTTGAACTTTAAATGCTTATTAAAAAAAATTGTGCCTATGTATTTTCAATATTTTTCAACTGCTATTGTAAAAATATATCAAGAGCCTTGTATTAAATTTTCACGCTTTATTTCCCAACAAATAAAATTTTATTGATATTTATAGAAAAAAAAACTAAAAAAATTGAAAACTGGCAATGTCCGTAAACAGCTCAAAAAGAGTCAAATTATTTTCAAAATGTTATCGTGTATAGAAAATTTTAATTTAAACATTCAGTGAAATTTTCAAGTATCTACAGTCATTCGTTTTTTAATTATAATAAAATAAGAAAATCGCTACATGAGAAATCGAGTGAATATAAAATGTTGTAAAAATATGAATTTCAAACGCTCATAAAAATTTAATTTGATTTGCTTGTAGACATTTTTTTTTTTGATAAAGGTAGACAAACTTATAGGTAATCTTGTATTACATGTTCAAATCTTAGATTTAAAAAGAAAACTTTTTATGAATTCTCAACTCAAAATAATTTGCTAATTTTCGTGATTTTTCCGTATTTTGTCAAGATTTGAACTTTAAATGCTTATAAATAAAAACTGTAACTAAGGATTTTTAATTTTTTTCATCTGCCTTTAAAACAATAACCTAGGAGCCATCTATTAAATTTTCAAGCTTTTTTACTCAACAGATAAAATGTTATTGATATTTATAGAAAAAAAAAACTAAAAAAAATGGAAACTGACAATGTCTGTAAAAAGCTCAAAATAAGTCAAAATATTTGGAAAATGTTATGGTGTATAGAAAATGGAAATATAAACAACCAGTGAAAATTTCATGTATCTACGGTCATTTGTTTTAAAGATACAAAAAAAACCAAATTCAATTTTGTGAAAAATCGATTTTGCGTAAAAATTCCCGTTTTTCCTTAACTTTTCTTTTGTTTTTCTTGGCGCTTTTGAAAATTACTGGGAATTTTAAATTTTGACCTTCCCAATGCACCAACGGTATTCACTTTCCAATCGAAGAAGATATTGAAGTTGAAAATCGAAGCATTATTTGGACTACTTATCGTGTACACAAAAAAAAAATAAAAAAAAAAATATAAAAACACACATCATTGTAAAATCAATACATTCATCGTTCCACTCAGAATCTAAAATCAAGACACCTGTTTAAGACAAAAATACTGCCTACACGTCTATTGGTATACCTATTGGTACACGATATACAACATGAATACACGGTTGATCGGTATTGTTAGGTACTTGTTATGGTAATATAAAACAAATGTTCCGTCGTCTGTAAGGTCCAGTGGGACGTTCGGAGGAACGAAGAATAGCGATAAAAGAATAAAATGGAAAAAATAACAACGCGTCATAAAAACGTATATATTATTATTATTGTATCGCACTGTCTAGGCCGTCATCATCAGTATTCCGTTGAAAACATGTCACAAACCGTTGTCGCCCCGTTCAACACTGTCCTCGGGGTCAGCCGAATATATAATATATTATATTATTATATTTATGTTCTTTTTTTTTTTTGTTTGCCCAACGTTCATTTATCACTTGAACCACATCGCAGCCCGCAGGCAATAAATAATATATTATAATATGTAGACAGATTCTAAACCGTTTGACGATATGCGGAAAAATCAACGTGTTGGTGTAGGGAGAAAGGTTATTTTTCTTTTATTTGATACGTCTTATTTTCACCTCAGCCCGGATTAAGGAAATTCGAGAAATATCTGAAGAAAAGCGTGTTAAAAATATCAAAAAAAAATCAATTAAAACTGAGTATTTAAAATGAGTTTTCAGAATAATTATCAGTCATCATGGTCAGTCGTATAAAATAATAAATGATTGTCTATTTTTTGTTTGTTTTTTAATTAATTATCACTTGAACCGCATCATAACGATCGTAGTATGAACTTAGATGGATTCCAACCAGTTTTACAATTAGTAGAAATATCAACGTGTACGGTTGGTGGAGGGAGAAAGGTTTTTTCTTTTAATGGATTTTTGTTTTCACCTAGAGTAGGAAAATCGAAAGAAAAGTGTATTAAAAAATTAAAAAATATGTTAAAAACGTGAAAAACAAATTATAAAATATTAAAAATGCACTTTGAAAATACTTATTAGTATTCAAATCCGCGTAGTATGCAAAAACAGCCTGCTAAGAAAGAATAACAGAATAACATTAACAATTTACATTTAGAAAAAAAATTGTATGCTCATTAAATCTCATATTGCACCTATATAATTATTCAGATCAATCGGAAAAAAATATGTTGATTTTTTTTTAATTACAATTTAAGAATATAATATCATTGAAAGACATTTTAATTTTCAATAAATTGTATTTGATGCAAAATGAAAACAACTCCTACGAATAATTAAAAAATAGTTTCAAAATTAAATAATTTTAATTTTTGTTTTTTATTCAAATAATCTGAAAGTTGTGGACTCTGAATGCGCCATGCTTCGAAATTATCTCATCTAAAAATTATAGATATAATAATCGTATTGACTTTATCATCTATGTTTGATATTAATATAATATACATTACGCATCCTACACTTATAGAAAATAGTCGTAAGTACATTTTAGTTTTATTATTTTACGAAATGGTTCTTAAATGGTTATTTGAACACATATAGTTGAGTAAAAAATATATATCTGGTGAAATAAATTAAATATCGTTCGAAGTCACACTAAATAGTAAATTCTAAACAAGCACACCGAATAAAATCGATCGAACGGTGCAACACTGTACTCGGGTTTTATAAACCAACATTATCATAAAATTCGAATTTCAAAACTCGGATCCAAATAGCGTTTTGTGCGATATCCGAACGACTTATGCGTGTTGTATATCACGTAAAACGTGGACTTGGCCAATTCTACGTGCTTTCGGAGAACTTCTGGATCGGCGGCTTCGGTGACCTGCACCAGGACTCGGAGTATAAGTACCTACACCAGTGTGTGTACGGATGCACGCGATATTATGCATGCGTAGACACGTTTTAGACATAAATATTCGTAATTTTTTATTTTCCACCGCACACACTCGTGATCGTATATATATATAGATGGAGATTTGGATAAAACGCGTGGCAAACGCACACTGACAAAAGCGTCTCCGACTGGCGTAGTGTGTACTATAATATAATATAGTATTACAATAACGCGTACTTATGTGCACGACAAATCATATAGATGGATATTATGGAAAGTGCGAGACGGCGTGTGTAGATTAAAAGGGCCGCTCCGTGTATATACGGGATGATTCATTTAACACTTGTTATTTCAACAATAAAAAAGCGATAAAGTTGTTGAAAATACGTTTATTTTAAGACTTCATAAAACTATATATTTAGAGAAAAACATTTTAATATATTTACTATTTTCTAAGTTTTTTTTTTTGGGGGAGGGTGGGGGATTTGGATAAAACACGTGGCAAACGCACACTGACAAAAGCGTCTCCGACTGGCGTAGTGTGTACTATAATATAATATAGTATTACAATAACGCGTACTTATGTGCACGACAAATCATATAGATGGATATTATGGAAAGTGCGAGACGGCGTGTGTAGATTAAAAGGGCTGCTCCGTGTATATACGGGATGATTCATTTAACACTTTTTGTTTCAACAATAAAAAAACGGCAAAGTTGTTGAAAATACGTTTCTTTTGAGACTTCATAAAACTATATATTTAGAGAAAAACATTTTAACATGTTTTACTATTTTCTAAGTTTTTTTTTGGGTAAAACGCGTGGCAAACGCACACTGACAAAAGCGTTCCTGGCTGGCGTAGTGTGTACTATAATATAATATAGTATTACAATAACGCGTATTTATGTGCACGACAAATCACATAGATAGATACGGAAAGTGCGAGACGGCTTGTATAGATTAAAAGGGCTGCTCCGTGTACATATGGGTTGATTAAATTATAAGTTTTTCTGTTTTTTAAGTTTTAATTTTTTTGAATAGCAACATTAGTACAATATTCAATTTCACATTCCAAAAACTATAGTCATCAATATAAATTTATTGAATTTCGTAATTATTTGTCATGATTATTCTTCAAGTTTAATAAGTATGGGTAGGTATAGGTACTAGTCTATTTCATAGGTATATATTTTATGTCGAATGTCAATGTACAACCGAATTTGATTTGTATCGCCAACCGCTGAGGATTATACACAGACTTTAAGTAGGTATTCGAAAACATGGTCCGTAAAATATGAAAATTCAAAAATCAGAAAATGTCAATAACTTTAATTATTAAAGAATAAAATGAGATGATTTTGCTCGGAAAACCACCATACATTTTGACGTACAATTATCTTTTAAGCGAAATAAACGCATTCGCTGCACAAAATTTGAGACTTTATACATATTGATACCTACACATATCTACGTCTCGATCGTCTAAATTAAACAACTCGTTTTTGTCTCGTCGGCGTGCAACGTGACCGAATATTATTCTTATTATGTAACATTAAAAAACCTTTTCGGCTGCGATTACGTTAATTTTTCCAATGTTTTTTACTTATTTTTCGTTCGAATAACTGCCGATAAATACGTTTATAAATATACTCTAGATCGACGGACAAGTCGGCGGCTCTAAATCGTAACGGTGCATATTATTATTATGCAATATTCATAACTACACTCACGCTCGAGCGTACCCGAAACAACATTATAATGTTACGCGCTCACATTATCTTCGATAATATAATTATTATGACATTATTAATTGTGCTCGAATAGTTGGCGATATTATGTAAAAACCGTGAGATTATCATTATTATTTTTTTTAAAGAAAAACGGTTCGTGCCGAAACCGACGGCCGAGATAAGGCACCCCGTGGGTCACCATGTAATTATATACATATTCCGATCGGTGAATATTCGCAAACATTTTTACGAAACGAAACCGAACGATAACACTATATACATACAGGTATCTACCTACATTGTTGTTATACCTATTTTAACTTTTAAGGTCGCATTCGCATGTCCTCGGGGAGTTGTATTATATACGTATATATTATTATGTGTTATGTATAGATATGTTTCGCCTTCCAACGCGAAAACCCAAAAATCCAATTAGCCAAATGTAAAAGTCGGATTATCGCTTTGAATTAGTTACCTAGTTTTTCCTTTTTAAATTTATTTTTTTATTTTTCGTTCGCCCGACGGACCGAAGGCGTTTCCTTAAATTAGTAAATGTCGACCGTCCGCGAAAGGGTTGTTTCTAGTGCGTCCTTAATTTAAATAAAAACCTTGTTCGCAATATATACACGTCGTATTGCAGCAAATGTACAAATGCTTATACAATATTATTAATAAATATATATATATACAGGGTGATTCTTTTATCGTGAACCAACTCATTATTTCAAAAAGCATTAATGTTTTTGAAAATATTTTTTTTACGTAGTTTCAAGTTGTTACAAGACAAAATTCTATTCCTAATATAGTATATACATATAGATTGGAAATTGAAAAACGCAGATGGTTCCTGCATCGCGTGGCCCATATATAATAATGCTGGTGTTATTATTTTTTCAATTTTCCAGTAATTTTCGAGGTAGGTACTCGAGGAAATCTTTAAACGTGACATTGTGTAATTCTCGAGCACTTATAGCTGTTATTGACACCTGTTATCGTTGTTTTTTATAATTCATATACGTCCTAGCGACACTCACGCACCCGTAACAACGTGTGGGCGCAGTAATCCTTTCACCCAAATATGAAAAAGTAGTTTCCTCTTTTCGACTAACAATAATAATAAAGACATTCTTTTCGGATACAGTTTCACGTTAAACATTTCGAGAAGCAATGTCTCAAAATGATCGATGTTTGATAATATTATGCTGCTCTGACTAATAGAGACACTAATGTATATTAATGTATGTATTTAACTGTAATAACTAATATAATATTATTCATATTACAATTTCCCGATAAGCTGAAATGTACGTCATAATAATATATCCATTTCACGTTTATTTATTCAAATTATTATTATTATTATTATTATTATTACACACGAACCTATTATGTGTCATACGAATAAAATATTATATAATTTACGTATCACCTTGTTTTTATATCCTCGTGGGAATTTACATGTCTACCTATTTTTGCTCAACAAACGGCCACACATCTGCAGTGCGTATGAAATGTGAGCCCACTTCGCCTTTCGCCTCATTTCATAATATCAAAATGTAAAAGTTTTATCGCAGAATAAACGACACCTAACCCTTTTGCCTATTGAAAACGACCTATTAATTTAGCAACACAAAACTCCGACGGACTGGTAGATCAGTAGAAAAGAAGGAGGAAGAGGGGGGTCATTCGTTGGCGCTAACACAAAAAGATTCGATTTTCGTTTTCTCAAAAACCATAACCGTGCCCACCTGTCGTTGGTAACAGATCAAGTGAAAAAAACGTTGCACTTATTCAACTTCAGTTGATTTTTACTCTAATTTGACTTTTATATACCTCTATATATTTATACCTAAGGTGATTATTGATCAAAGACGTCAATATAAATAAGTCGAAGTAGGAATTTGTTAAAAAAAAGTATTTTGAAACGATTAAAAGAAAACTAAATTTAAGTCGTATTAACTCAAGTGTAATTTTGTCTAACCAACAATAAGGGTCACCCGGTGCGGTAATTCCGAATAATATTTTTGATGGTGTAAAAAATGCTCGAAGGCAATAGCAGTGGGTAGGCTCACATTATACAGTAAAACACAGAGTAGCTATTTTAAACGTATAAAACGCCTGTTGATAGATGGAATACGTTTGCTAAAGACGTACACTCAGTATAGTAGAAAAGGTTTTCCAATACCAATTATGTGAAAAAAACCTTTACTCAAATACTTTATACAACATAATATTATTACACCGACTCGGTGGTAGAGGTACCTCATCGTGTGTGACGTGCAGACGTGCAGACGCCACCGGGGACGACGTAGACCTTTACGACGGTGTGTACAATATATATATATATATATACCGGGAATACTGTTAGACCACAGTATTCCCGATATATAATCGCCAGGGCCGACTTGGAGGACCCACGCAAAGTTTAATTCTCGAGAGGGTCCGAACGCCCATCCATCAATGTTGTTGCGGCGTGCCGTCCTAAAAAGTCCATTTACATGAATAATGCGCGTGTTTGGATCTTTTTTTTCATTATTTTACTCTTCCACAATATATTATTATAATATTGTGTATTAACGTAGGCGTACACGACCCGTCTGCTTCTGTGTGTCTGGTGCAGTGTATGTTATTCTGCGGTACACGTGACACGATCGAGACGAAAACGGTAATAATATAATATAATATTATGTTGTGAGTTATTACAGCACGCCGGATACCAATATACGTTATACGTTTAGGATCCAGAACGAAGTGCCCTAAAAACTATCGAAAAATGCTCTAGAAATAACCAAAAAAAAAAAAAGCCTATACAAGCCTATCCGTGCCTCTGGAGGACATGGTATATATCAGTTACCACTTACCTACGTGAAACGAATAATTCACTTGGAATCGATTGTCCTAGAGCACTCCAAAAATGATGCACTTTGCCCGGGCCCTATAGTTATATGATTTTCAATCTGTGGTTTAGGAATAAAATCAACTTAACGCCATAATAAAATAAATTAGCTCAAGTTATTGAATAACATAGGAAAAAAATGTAACTCGTCAAGTTAAAAGTTATTTCTAAAAAATAAAAGTACCTCGTTATCCAACTTAGTTGAAAATAACTCAATTTTTTAACTCGTTAATGCCTTGGATCTGACGATTTATTCGTAACCACGTATAAATATGTTGTCTCACTTAAAAATGATCACTCAATACAGACTGTAACACGACTGCAACAAAACCAGTCGCCGAGGTTGACTTTTCAACCCTGATTTTCACAGGATATTGCAACCCCATATTTTATGTGAAATCCTCCGAGGTATAGAAATCCTCGGAATATATTATTAAATATTATTACCAGAGGTACTAAAACTCTCTGAGGATATTTTTACATAACCCCCTCTCCCCCCCCCACCGAGATATGCTATCCAGTGAGGTGTGAAAATCATAGGAATATAATATTGCGGAGGTATAATTATTTTTCTAGGATATTTCCCCGTATATAATATACAATGAATATTTGTATCCCACAGATTCTTGGAGGTATTATGTTCTGGAAATATTATATTGGCGGTAGAGTTAACTATAATATAATTTTTTCGACCGATTTTCTCGGTATGATAATATTGTGGAATCTATACAATTCGGTACTATACGAGAAAAGAATTTTCAGTAATACGATTGAGAACGCTCAATTCGTATATTTTTTCCTACCTATATCTTGCCATATTATTTAATAAATATTTTTTTTTCAAACGATTGACCACGATTTTTGCTCCAGATAAATGGTGAAAATCAACTTCGACATTCATAAATAAAACGTTTGATGGCCCAGGAAACCTCTGGGTTGACGGCTTAAAATCGTATTTTAAAATTTTAAGGTCATGAATAATTTGTATTATGTCGAAGATGCATTTTTGGAGTTGATGATTAGGTTAGGTTGACAAATGTTATGATAACAGTGTAAAAATAAGACTGGACACAAAATTGCCGTCGCCCATGTAACTTTAAACACGTTTTTTATTTCGATCGAGAGGGGGGAAGGAGTTATAAGAATATGTTTTTCAAAATTTCACAGTCAT
This sequence comes from Sitobion miscanthi, assembly GCA_008086715.1. Lineage (NCBI taxonomy): Eukaryota > Metazoa > Arthropoda > Insecta > Hemiptera > Aphididae > Sitobion > Sitobion miscanthi. Next base: position 24,607,452 of record CM017804.1, read on the forward strand.
TTTTTCGGTTCATTGCTTTTATTTCAACCACAATATTATATAAATCAATAAATCAATGAAAACCGTTTGACAGCAGTAATTAAAACCGTTTTTAAATATTTCAATATTAATTATTATACCAACCTATATTACATATCATACAAAATAAAATATGAAATTAGCTAAAGAGCATATTATTTTGGTAGGTAGGTTTTTCTGAAAGTATTTTTATATTGTCGCTAGTATATAAATTGCAGGCGAAACGTAATCGTCGTCCTGACATTTACCCGATTGAATAACAATATTATTTTTCATATATTTCCGAGGGTGGGCCGCCAAGGTAGAAAAAAATGATGTACCGTGGCACACAGCAAGACGATAAATGGCCGTTTCGGTGAGAACCTAACCTAACCGCCACTATCCGTCTGTTATAAATCAGCAGTGCAGTTGGTATATATCATTCGGGTAAATGTGCGGTATATATTATAGAACGTCTCAGACCTCAGCGTGTCCCTCCTAGCGATTTATATTCATTATCTCAGACCTCTACTGCGGTATCATGGTACTTCGAGTATACCTGTAGGTATATTATATACGTTACAACGCAGTGCGGTATAGGCACAACCGTTTTGAGCGATATCGTATTATGTGCAACAACGAAATTGCCGTCTTCAGTGGTACCTACTTGGTATATTGTTTCGGTACCAGCACCGCGTTTATGAATGATTTATGACTTTGTATTACCTATAATTCTGAGCAACTTTTGTTTTTGTCATTGATTAAACTTGCTTAATGGATCAGAAAAAATTATGCAACTGTCGAGTTGCCCATTGTTTTTATACATTTTATATGGCTGAATGGCATTTAGGGTTTCATACGAAATATTTTATTTTTCAGTTTATGTGTAGATTGATAATTTAGTATTGCAGTAAGTAGGTACATTTGTCGGTCATAATTAATTTTTTGTAAATGTATCTTTTTAGTTTTATTTTGCAAAGGATGATATTCAAAAGATCTTTTACAATGTCCCCGATTGGTTTAAGTCGATGCGGTAAACTTTACGATGGTTTATCAATTCTTCTGCACACGGGTTGTACTAATTTACTGTTTTTGTTGAGTCGGAGATCGAATTTATTAAATTATAATGTGTTGATTTTAGGTTATAGGTACGTTGGGTTAAAAGTTTAACTAATAATTGGCCTCGCCTGTCTTTCTAGTGTTATAAGAATAGTCTTTAAACTTAAACCTTATACTATATCAGACGTGTATCGCATATATAATATTTTAATTGGTACCCTGTTCAATCGTCCCCGTATTTAGGGCGTGGAAGTAACGTATATATGTTAGCACAGTATTCCAACAAATACTGACGTGATGTATACGATAAATCTAGAAAATTGTTCGTTAAAAAATCAGCAGCAGTCGATAATAATTAATACGTTTTTAAATAATATTATAACGTATATCGAGCAGGTGTTGAAATCAAAAAAATGTTCGGCATCGGCCAGCATCACTAATATTTTGTTTTAATTACTATAATTTGCTATTTTAATATTATTCTTCTTGTACCATGGATACTCGTTCGACCGGAATCCGTGATCGAAATATTTTAATAACAATTTACACAACCCACGGGACGATAATAACACCCGTATTCTAGCCAAGGGGAACGGTACGAGGATTTTTTTTTCAATTCGCAGGACACGTCTTCGTCGCACACGACCGTAGTATTACCTAGGTATAATACGTGCACCGACGGACTTGTATAATATTATTAGAATATAATATAAGCACTATTATAATAAAGCGAAGGAATAATATATTATTAATAAATATTTATGTAAAGTATATTTTTTGAGTTCACACCGTCAGCTACGCGTTAATTATATATTCGCCGAACGGTTTGTCATATTTTCGTAAGTATAATATTATTATGCACGCAATTTCATACGGCCCGAGCCGAGTTAATAATAATATTATTTGTATAAGTCTAAACGCGATTTTCCATTAATTTTTTCACGCATACCGACGGACGACCTCCTCAGAAAAACTTTATGCAGACAAATTTTTTTTTATCGGAGCGTAGTTTTACGGTTTTAACTTTTAACAGTGTCGTAATTTTCGTCCGAAGGTCTGAAGGAAGTATATTATTATTATTATTTATAACTAATTATTATTACTATTATTTAATTATTATTATTGCTGCCGTAATGTTGCACGTGTTATAATAATTATTTTCGTTTTTTTCTAAACCAATTATTTATTTGGTTTAACAACTCGACAAAATTAAAATTAATAGTAGTCCTATTATTCGACAGTGTATTAATTTATGTTAAACGACTATCTATATATATATATATAATATTACTTTACATTCAGTTGTGCGTGATTCAACAGAGATGGATTCTGTAGTTTATAATAATATTATGTACATAAATTATAGTGATCGGTAGCACGTGAAACAACAGAACGCATGTCAAACACGGGTAATCGAACCGACGGTAAAAAGTTCCAAATAAATAGGATTGAGATGGAATTTTTTGGTCGGAACATAATGTGACCAAAAGTGCTATTTGGACGGACGAGGGAGATAAACGAATAATAACGAACGATGAGATTGAAACGAAACTGTCGAGGAATAATTGAAAATAGTCACATTGTCGAGAACAGACGTTATAATATTATATTATCGTATGGCAAAATCGTCAACATCGATTAGATTTTTAAACATAATTTTCTTGATTATTCCAAAAATGCTTATTTTTGAAGCGATCGTTTTAGTTTTCCGATCAACCAACGAAAATTTAGTTTTAATTGTGCGTGGTGACGAAGGGACTATAAGTTTCGGTGGACGAACCGATTTTGTTGCTGAATATACTTCGTAGACCTAAATAGTTATTAAATATTTAAATATTTGTTCAAACACCCTCTTTAGTTTTCAGTCAGTTTGTTGTTGTTGTTGTCGACGTGACTTCGTTACTTTATCCAATAGCGGTAAATAACGAAATTATGGTTATACTTTGGTTAATAATAACAAATGTATGATTATTATACCTCATTATCCCGTCTGCTGATCGAAATATTGTAATCATTTTATTCGCATACGCAAATCATAACTATTGCATACAAACGCGGTCCAGCGTAGTACCGATGGTGATATTATGTTATCAACCATATTATTTATACCTTGTAATTATTACAACCACCGATTATTAACTGCACTGTTGTTGATGTTATTACTATATTTTTAGGTGCGCATTTGGCTCGGCCAGAACAGTGAAAAAGATTGGTAATAATAATATATGGTTACAGTATGGATCGACTAATACTCACGGTTTTCGCGTCGTACAGAGCAGAGAAAAATCGCAAAATAATTTTTTTTTTTATGTTCGTGATGTGCACGTCGTGTCGGCCAACATGAAATATAACTGTCGGTTTTATCTATACCTCTGCACGAGACGGTTTTTTGCTGTCGTTATTTTCCGTCAGCTGTTATTATAAGCGATTTGTTATCAAATCCGTTAATGACTTAGGTATATATCGCTGCATTGACGCGTAATCTCAGGGATTCTCAAACTTTTTTCACGCGTACCACTCGTATGTATTATTAATTATTATGCATCGGTCACGTACCACAAAAATAGAACTATTCGAAATGATTGTAATATTATGTTTTTAACAATACCGAATAATGTTCAGAAAATAATAATTTAGGTACATTTAACAGTATTTATTATACTTACACAAAGCATAAAACGATATTAGATCTGTACAGACATAAGTAAAAATATTAATTCATTCATTTTCCGTTCACATTTTCCGCTTTCCGCGTACTACTGTGTAGCCTTCTACGAACCATAGGTGGTACGGTATACCGTATACCATAGTTTGAGAACCGCTGAGTCAATATTATATACGATCCACGAATAAAAATCACTTTATATCGAGTGAAGTCGTTTCCTGAAAATGGACAGACGACCGTATTTGGAGAGGGGGTGTAAATAGAAATAAAACGATCTTAAAATACGAATTAAAGAAGGTTTGTTTTTAAATAACTTTTTTTTTTTGAAAATGTCATCCATAAATTATTAGTCAACAGTTTATTTGAGTTATCAGCTCTAAGAGTTATAATATAATATACTCTAAATACCTATATATTATTTGCTCCTTGACTTTTACCTCTTTGAATAAGTTTTGATTATTTTTATGTCGGGAAAAGTACGCGCTTATGGTTTATTTGACTGTTGAAAAACTTGAAACTGGTAACGTGGCCAAGTATCGAAGATATCACAATTGATTTGTTTTGCCATAATATTTCAAACTGGGAAAATATAATATAATACGAAATTTTCGTTCTATAAATCTTCTTGGTAATCTCTTGTCACTCAATTAAAACGATTTCGATAAGTTGAAAAGGAGTCAAAACTGAGAGTCTGCAGTGATACGAAACATTTTTTTTAGGCTACCGTTTGAGAATCTTTTCGATTAATAACTTGATGAAAAAATCCAAGTACGGATTACATACATACAGATAAACGATATTGTAATAACCGTCGTAAAATTTTTATTACATGTAAGTTAAATATTCGAGTTTGTCTTTCCGAGGTAAATATATCGAACCATATTATGTAGGATTAGGCGCGAGTTTAGATATCTGAAATTGGAGAGCTAATTGTTTTAAGAAAAATATCCAATTATTGTCTTAGTACATGCATAATCGCATAACAGTTACCATTTTATGAAAATATTAATAATTTGATACATATTTTAAATTAATGTATTTTATAGCGTAATATAAATTAATTTATAACATAATATATACAATTTCCAAAGGAGGGAATAAAGTTTCTAAGTCCATCCTCCCCCCCTCCCCCACTGAATTCGCGCCTATGTAGGAGATGGGTTAATTACTATAACTAAAATTACTAAGTCTCCGAGCACACGTGTTTAATACGTCGGACTATCAATAATAATATTATATGTGTTGCGCCGTATAGCACAATTCATAGGATTTTAATAAGCCCTGTGTAATAGATATTATACACTTGCTCGGGAGTCGCGTTGTAAAAGGTATCATATTATTATCATTATTATTTAAATAATAATCGCCCACTTGCACACGTTGCGTTTATGATAAATCGTTGGAGCATTTAAAATATATTATTATAATACTGCTGACACCGTTTGCCGTGCTCATTGTTTTCTTTTGAAATATTCAACCACTCGGATGTCAGTCAAATAGAAATTGTCGAACGGTTCGAACAAACGTATGCGAACACGACCTTCCGATAGCGATGATAATGATATGATTATCACAAACTTACCAACGCCGTATTATACTATTTATACTTTAATATATTATTAATTTACCTTTTAATACCGCTGCGCAGTGATAATAATATTAATTGATATCGAATTAGTCAATTAATATTGTATGTCTTGTGTTACTGATTGAAAATCTTACAGTACGTTTTGTAAATTAATCTTCCCAAAAATCTATTTTCTGTAGGTATATTTTTACAGACACCTGTTTAGCCTTTTTTTAAATCACATTATTAGGTTATTTGGTTATTTGAATATATAAATATATAAAATAATTAACACTATGCATATATGTACACTATATACCTATATACCCGCATCGATGTAAATAAAAAGAAACGTATAACATATAATAAATACAGGTTCAGTAAAAAACGTAAAAATAAATCAAAGAACACTCATAGTTTTAAAAACTATTAATATTTTCAAAAAATGTTTATTTTTATTTTTTATAATTACCTACTTACTTATAGATATTAAAATGTCTCACTTTTTCGTCGTCAACGTACGTTTTTAATTTCATATTCTTATGCAAAAATCGTCGTTTATCGGTATTATATAAAAATCAAATTTTTGACTTGTAGTTATAAAATATAATTAGCTATATACCTAGGTAGCTTCAGTTTAAATTATCATAGTAGTAGATCGACATTTTGTGGGATAGTTGGGAACATACCCTTAAGCCCCACTCTTACTTATAAATATATTATAATTCAAAAACTAATCCTCCAAAATTCGATTTTTACACATCAAAGTAGTAATTACTCCGAAAAATATTCTGCTTTGGCATATGAAATTAAAAATGTTGTCGTTCGAAAAATTAAAATCACTTCATTTATAATATCGACAAAAACTGCGACTGTGAAAATAAAATTTTTTCAAAGACTTTAATAATTGCCGAGATATGCAATGTTCTTCGGTACAACAATCACTCGTGTGTGATATAATATCGGTACCAATATACCAGTGAATATACGCATTCACACCTACAACTATCTATTTTTCAGTACCAGCTAACACAATATTATGAACGAAACGATTATTTAGGTATAGATAAACGCAATACGTTTTCATTATTATTATTTTTTTTTTTCACCCAACGAGGTCACGGCTTTGCGATATTATTATTATTATTATTATGTTATTTTTTAACGAACGTTGAAAAAACTGCACCTATTAAAATAATGTGTACAGTGATTAACGTCCATTCGCCGATATATTATAATGTGTATACACCGATAACATAATAATATATTGAATAATTAATTATTCAAAATCCACAATGCATCCGATATATATAATGCGTATCATTATGCAATGTTATAGTGTGTTCGAAGTAGAAAATAATAAATATAAAACAGCAGCCATCGAAGAGTTATCGTATGCATTTAAAAATTGTATTGATGATTATATTTTATTGCGCGTACTGGTGGATTTTGAACAAAACATATTATTACTTACCTATATTTGTTTTAACATGTACCACACAATCTGCATTAGGTATTGGGGAGATTAACAATGAGTGATGTACAAGTAAAGTGCGATGGTGAGACATGAAATGGCGACTTGTTGAAGAGGCCATCCAGTCGATGGGACTTTGGGTACCTAGTAGAAAATCGAGTTTGACTAATGACCAATTACGTTTTATACGCCTTTGAAGGTCACCAGGAATAGTGGCAATAGTGACTGGAGAATTTCGGTGGTTTAGAAGACGAGAGTGAGTGGTTGGGGACATGTAATGGGGTATGGTGATCATACGGAGACTTAGAATAATAATAATTAGTTATATATATTATATTTTATTTGTTGTATTTTATTTTATCGAGAGTAGATATTCACGTATTGTCAACATACTCGTGTAAAACACTACAATAATGATAATATGAAAAGAGATTTCCTGATTATTCTTACTCTCGTTCAGTTTAATTTCATATGGTCCATAAAAAATGGAATTATTTAAAATTTTGAAATTTAAAATAGCAAACTGTGTGTGAATCGATACTGGGAATAATACAATAACAACAATGGTAATGTGGATTTTGTGTAAACATCACGATAGAATTAATTTTAATAAGTAAATTAATATTTACTGTACATCTGGTAACAATATGTATTATTTTGATTGAGCGCACACGAGTTTCATAAAATTAAATTACGTATTCACATTCGACGACATATCTAAAACGTCAAATTACTTATTGAAAAATTCAACTGCAGTTGGTTCCTTAACCGCAGTGGATTCAGATGAAATCGTTTTTAATAAGTAATAAGTAATTTTAAGAAATAATAATAAGGTTTAACGAATTTATAAACATTCGACATTCGCCGCCTTAAGAGAACGCATGAGTTGTCTCCGTCTTACAAATGTACAACATAGCAAAAAAAGGTTTTGCGCGGGATAGGACCACTCTCTCGGTATTTATAGCAGAATTTCTAAAATTCCATAACGCATAGGGAACAATTTTATCTGTGTCGTAGCGTTTTTATTATTTGGATAACATAAATAAAATTAAAGTTATCAGTTTGAGAACAATAGAATTTTTTCGGTTTTTTTCATTTAATTATTAAAAACTATTGGTAAATGCTATCAAAAACATAAAAATGCTACGAAATAGATAAAGTTGTTCCCTACGCGTTGTGGAATTTTAGAAATTCTACTATAAATACCGAGGGAGTGGTTCTATTTCGCGCAAAACAGTTGTTTGCTATGTTGTACACTTGTAAGACGGAGACAACGCATGCCGTCCTCTTAACTATATTATCATTTTACCTTATTATTACCATGATATTATCAAATTATACTTACCATTATTATCAACACAGAATATGACGTGTTTGATACGATTTATTTGTTCCTTGAAGTGAAACAAAATCGATCAATGATGTTTATTTGTTTGGCTTTGTTTGATGCTCGATCAAGGACAATGCAGTTATATTACTGTTGAGGGTTTTCAAATTAAATATGATATAATAATATAATATTATGTGATATACTTATACATAAAATGTATATAATTTATATTATCAGTACCTATTGATTATTGACTATATATAGGTACATTTTTTGTAAATTCTCGAAATGATTTTTGTGTTAATATTAATAGTGCAGTGAGCCGTAACATTTTTCGTTTAAGCTTAGAATATTAAGATATATATATAGATACCATTCACCGGGTGATCCATTTGACGTAAGATACTTGTTATTGAAAAAACTTTAAACGTTTTTTCGGAAATATATATTTTTTACACAATTTTTTTTTAAAGAAATTAAAAATCTACGTTGTCTACGTTGTAAAGAGTAAAATATTTAAACAATGTCAATGAAAACAATGAAAAATAAGTAAAAATATAAATTATTTTCAAAAATGTTATTTTTTAAGGTCATAAAGTTATGTAAGAGAAATATTTTTAAAAAATGTTAGAGTTTTTCATACGTGATTGTTATTCTTTGGTATTCTTGTTGGACTATTTATACAATAATATTACAAAATCAAAGTCCGAGTTCTTATTTCGGCGACAGTTTTCAATTTTTCACACTCATCGGACTAATTTTCATTATAGCTTTCAGTGTCACTTTTCTTTTCTTTACCTTCGAACTGCAATGTGAACGCCAAATCAATACCTACCTTATTAGTTCGCCAGTAACATTTTTTACAAGAAATACGACCGAATAAATAAATCGAAGGTACTTTTATCTCTTACCTTTTAGTGAATATCACTAACGCTTCCTAATCATTCGTGTCAATACAACGCGGCCGTTTAGAAAAAAACAGTTTTTTCTTATTTTAATTTAAAATAAGGACCTTTGGAAACGACATTTTTTATATTATGTGTACACATTGAACTTTTTTTTTTTTTGATATCAATCAAACGGCTACAGCTGTACGTCGTCAAATACTTTAGTCGAGATTTTTTATTATTCCAATACCATATAATTTGTTGACAATCAGAAAGCAATAATGTGCATTCGGGTCGTAAATGTTTTGATTGAAATTTTATTAGTGCAGAAAATATAAAGTCGACTTTTAGCGATTCCCATTTCGATTTGGCGAAATGAATACGAAATTAAAACATCTGTCTGTAACTAATAAAAATAAAAATTTAACTTCATGCTATATTTTTACCGACCTTCGGACAGTGACAATCCATAGCTCCAGGAATCAAATGGTTCAATATCATAAGCACTAAAATTATTATTATTATTATGATTGTTTTTTTTTTATTTAAAAAATACGCCACAACTAACGGGGTTATTGGCGTTACAGAAATACATATTACAATTTATTTAAATTTTACAAAAGGATAGGTGTATATAAGATAATTAATATGATGCAATGAGTTTAAGGATAATATAAATTGTACGTGATACATCTAAGTGTTCATTTTATATTTTTTGAAGAAGGTTCGTCTCTTTGAGAAGTTCTAGAATGACGATGTTCGGCGCTAGTATTTCACAAAGATTGTTGGGGAGCATCAGTTTGTCTCTTGCGTCTTTTGTGAGGAGCCATTCAGTTAATTGTTGTTTAACAGTTGTCGCGGTGTTGCAATATTATTATTATTACAATGAAATCATTTAAATTCGTGAGATCAAGTTTATAGTTTGCCCCCCCCCCTCCCTACCCCCTAAGAAAACGTCCACTATTTGGAAGTGTCCGCTATTTAGAGGTGTCTCTTATAGGTCTCTTATAGTTCCCTAATAGTTTAGGGAAAGTTTACTATAGATTATTATTATTATAGGTATATATTATCAGACGATAGTTAATCGAGCGGATAACTTTTAGTCTCGTTCGTTTATGCACTTTGCGTTGAGGGTTAGGGTGTAGATTGTCATGGATTGAGTCTATATATAAACAGACACTATCACATTTTGCATGTCAAATCGCAATAACGACGAGCACAGTATAGTACCTACTTATTACTTTGACGTCGATATAGTGTTTGATGACAAAACGAATGCAGAACAATAGACAATTGTTATTATATTATTATTATTTTCGTACCTACACCAACCAAAATAATATATTTTTTTGAAACGATAGGTACAATAATTTATTTTGGATTTTATGCAGTACGTTTTCCTGTTGAGATCTGGTGAGGGATTTTCCAAATGTTAACAAATTATTACGTCAACAATGATCATAGTATAATCACCGATTTCCGCGATGACTGTATCTATACTCGTACTTGATATTTTGACACGATCTCGTCGGCACTATTGGACGATGTTAACTATTTAATTATTATACTAATTAAATATCGAATCGTTTAATATATTCGTGTACCTATACATACAATATATGAACTTCCCGTCTGAAATGAATCGCATCTCCAAAAACCAGTGTAGTTGCACGTTTTTATACGACGGTAAAAGCTCTGTGTAGTTATGGTTGCATTCATACGGCCTTGACCTTTGGCTAAAATACCGAAAATGTGTATTTATTATGTTTTGGTATATTCCGCACGATCGGAGGAGCCATTTTCCGTTCACGCGACGAGTATGTGTGGGCGTATTTTTATTGAAAACAAACGAAATTTAAATTTTTCACGAAGTACCCACCGTCATGTATTATTATTATTATTATTATTATTATACTCGTCTGAAACAAAGAATTTTTAACACGATTTTTACGGTGAAAATAAACCGTTTTTGCCGTATAAACGCACACGCGATGTTTACACCCCGAAATACGATGGCAATATTTACCGTTCCATTCCTCCTTCGTTTGGCCCGAGACAATATTATTATTATTATGATCGTTTCTCCTACTCGGCAATATCGAGAAAACTATGAAACATATGCTTTCATACGCGTTTTTCAATATAAATATTTTATTTAAAAAAAAAACACACACACGTGGAAATTGAAAATTTTTTACCGTCGAACATCGACGCTCGTTCCCCACTCGAATATTGTTCTTTTCTTACCGTTACAATACACGCGGCGGCTTATCCAGATGATGCATATTGTTGCTATTGGGAGATGAGTGTCTTTGATTTGATTTTTTTTTTTTGAATTCTGCGAGCTCTCATATTGAATTTCTTCAAACAACAATGTAAAATCAACTTAGATTTTACTATTCGTAGAACTCGCCTTTATTGAACCGGAAACCCTATTATCTAATTCGACATATCGGTATTGATTTTACCATATTTCCGGTTGACAAAAACAAATATTGCAAGCGCCCATATATAATAGTTGTCCCGGCGATATTTGGGTTTCATGATTTTCAAAATCTTCCGTTTGTGATCTCGCGGGCTATTTTTCAGAATTAGTGAAATTAATTTCAATACAAATCTAAATCCGATCATAACTGCAGGCTCACACCGTCTTATCTGACGTATGTCTAAATCTGTTCCCGCTGAAAATTGTCCACGAGGCCACGAAGACAAAACGACATAATCACCCGGGGCACCCCCACCCCAATAAATATGAATTTCTATAGATACCAACGATCATAAATGCCATAAATACCGTATTTATATAATCAATGTAGGTACTATATATTGTATTTTTGTTGTAACAAAATTTTCACACCCAGAGATCTGTGCCCTCTGGACCCGTGCCTGAATTCGTGACTTTAGGGGCTTTTTTTTTAAATACGATAAAAAAGATTTAAATACACAAACCAGTTTTGTGCGTTGTTCGGTTCCGGCCCTCCAACCTACACCCACGTGCGTTATAATTTTCCGTGACTATCGGTCATGTGCGACTTTCAGCAACAGTGAACCGCAAAATATAATATATATGTATTATGTAGGTGTACCCACCTACCCACACATTATTATAATTTAAATCGCCGAAATGTATACCTATAGTACCTCACCCCGAGCTCTCGCGCCCGACACGACTGGCAATCGTAATAACATCGCAAGGGACAAGGGGTGTGACGACGGCAGAGCGGAAATGAAAAATAAACGAACTGTGGCGAGAATTCTCGACCACGGGCTATGTATACGCGACGACGTTGGATTTTGATGGATGATCAGCTGCAGACGTACTCGAAATCCGTTTGCTCCCCTCTCCCTCCCCCTTCCCCCACCACAAATGCGAGCACTGCTCGACGACCGCTAAGTATTATTATTATTATTATTATAGACCTTCACAGTCATCGATCAGACGTTCAAATTTTCATTACGAACTTCACCCGTGGCCAACGATGGCAGCGATTACAGTACAATATTACCTAACCTATATATACATTTAATAATATATAGGCCAGTTCGTTAATCAGTTATTAAAAACAGGCTCATAGTTTTGGCCAAATTCACTCCAATTTAGTCACGTAAAATGTGTAGTTAGAAATCGAAATTATATATAAGTACCACTTATTGTGACTTCGTTCTCGAAATACCTTTTCGATAAACCGACTTAAATGTTTTGGCGCTTTCAATAACAAATGCAATATTTCTAAATTTCATAATCGAATAAGCAGAATGTATAATATTTCATCGAATCGTTTCTATCTTAAATAAGACGAGTGAAGCAACGACAGGTAAACTCTTTGAAATATGTGGTATAATTATCATGTTCTACACTTACCACCTCCTTAAGTGCTTGTTTAAAAATAAAAACTTCGTTATGAACTTTGAAATGAAAAATATTATTGTTGATATCTGTAGCCGCTCTATGGTAGTACATTTTTTAAATAAATCCGAACAAAATCAAAAACTTAGTGCGTTTTAAGTGTTCATTACAATTAAAATAATCGCCCTATGTATTTTTAACTGATGTATAATTGATTATTTTCTTCAATATTATTTAATCCTGCATTTATGCGGCGTCTGTTGTCGTTGTGGTTATTATCGTAAAATTATTGTTGGACACGACTTTTTTTTTATGTCATTCCATTGTCGTCGGAGATTAATATTTACTCTAATATGTAGCAGCATTAACTAAATAATATGTAACCGATGTTTCCGAGGCGCAAATTACAACCCTTATTCTTTTAGACCTTTGAGAAATTGGTACAGATGGTGTTTGACACACCACACGCCATGATCCACCACAATCATTACGCTGCACCCGTCTACAAATGTGCTGAAATTTCGATCAGTGTTACTGGCACATCGACCACCGAGTCCAATTCCATCATATTATAAAAAGAATATCTACAACGTTCGTTTTTGGTTTTATAATTATTTCAAACCAAAACATAATTATATATTTTACATTACTGTAAAATTATACTCTCCTGTGATCCAGAATTTAGAATTTAGACGATGGGAAATTTAATTCAGGCTGAACTCCGCCGACGTGGACGAATACAAAATTAATTTAATCCATCGATTTTGGTGACCCGTTTTGACCAAATGTTATTATACGTGTCATTTTCCTCGTTATAATCTAACTCGTGAACTCAATTAATAAATATTGTGATGTTTTTAATTGGACGTTTTGAGTTATGATATAGTATCATGTTTTGTAATTATCTAATAAATAATTAGCAGTAAGGGATGATATATAATTTATTAAATTGATATATACCTACTTATATTGCATAGTAAAATAGATGGTATTACTTTTACACGATTATAATTATTATCACGAACCATATACCTCCCCGATATTTCTCATATTGTGTGTAGGTAATACCTACCTACCCTTATTTTTATCACCGAAATTATAACGGTTGAAATTGAATTTGAAAACAAATAAATCCACTTTTTTCATTTGGATTTCCGCTTTGAATCTAATACCTGCGTGGGAGTCAAATGGTTTTAGACAAACCCGTCTAAATGTTTATTTTATGTATTATTCTTCACGACATTCGCCCATAAAAAAGAGTTTATCGTCGTCGTTCTAATTAAACGGATAATCTGATAAAGAATTATAAAGTAAAAATGTTTTAAAATACAGTGACTGGATAGGTATACACAATATATAATAAAATATATCACGCACACTCTATGTGTACACGAATAAACGGCAATTATACTGTGCAGTGCATCGCATTTACAGTATGACTGGCACCGACTGCGTTCAGTCGAAAAACAGTCGTTAAAAACAAAACTCGCCCCCTCTGCACCTCCCTAGGACGCGTCCAAAACGGAAATGTAAAATATAATTAATTGCAAGAAAACACAACAGCGAACGGGAGGTTTGATCATCCTCTAACGGTTCTAACGAAAACCGCATAATAACGTAGTGTGCCATAAAAAAAAAACATTGTGAAAACGTTAAAACGTTGTGATTACTGTCGGACGGGAGGTCATAGATGTGTTTTGTTCAAACGATTTTTATCAAGTCGTTTCACCGCACAAATCGATCAGCAATGAGTGGTGAGCCGCAGCACGCGAGTACTGCGTATAAGTTTAAACACGTGGCAGATTTTTTAGTGGACACCCGTAGGTATCTGCCGTGGCCGGTTGGGGGATGGCGGCACTTCTCTCCGGACACCGTGACTCGCCCGAAGAAAAATGCCACCCGCGGCCGGCATCGAACCGACGCCTTGATCCGCTCGGCCATTCCGTCCCCCGTGATAATAATATAATTTGTCACGACTTTATCGACTAAACTGCATTTTAAACGGCCTCGAACGCATCGCCTGCAATCGCGGGGACAACGCGTGTGCAGTTCAAAATCTATGCCTCATTACTCATTATGAATTCCCCCTCCCCCTCTATCACATAATATGTTATCGATTTATATTATTATTATTATTATAATATTACAGTTGCCCTGAATTGGCCTTTTCACATGTATGCAGCGGCGGTATATTGCATCGGCATAATATTATATAATGTGTACACGTTGTAGGCAAAGGTCTCGAAAGCGCACAGGGGGTTGAGGACCACGGCACTTCATCGGGCAATCACCCGTACTTAATACAGTAAACACGAGCGATAGATAATATATTATTATACAGATATGTGGGTAGTGTGCGTGTGTGCGGTTATTCGATTTAATATAATATATATATATATATTATATACGTTTCCGTATAGACATTTAAATTTCAATCGAAAGATACGTATATATTATAGGTACCGCGATATAATCGACCGGGCAAATTCCAACACCCCAAAACACGCACTCACCCCCTTTGAAATAACGACGATCTATTGTCGTCGGCTGAAATCTAATAATAACCTCCATTATATATGCAGTGAAGTTGCCCGTGCTTTGGACGGGGTATATAGCTCTGCAAATAATCGTTCCCTCTATATATCGACTGTAATTTTATATAACGCTTAACTGTTATTGTACAAGTACCTAAGTACGAGTGCCGATAATATGGCATCATCGCATAATATTTCGGGATATTTGTTTTTCCAAACAATTCGTGTGTTGATAATATTTTTTAACACAGCTGACTTGTGGTAAAACATTGAAAAAGTTTAAAGTTAATAATATTAAAATTATGTTTCATTTTAACTCAGTCAAGTTAGGCATAAGAAGAATTGACTCGCTGACTTCAGTTGACCCTTTGGAACGGCACTTTATTGACAGGGCGTCAACTGAAATCTAATAACAACCACCATTATACGGACTACAGAGCAGATACATGCGTACTTACAAGAAGGAGTACCTATTTCGTGGCCTCTATATTGACTAATTTTATAGTGCAATATAATATAGTATTATTATAAATGTACAAGTAAAATTATATGGTATTTATTTCGTAATATTTGATTTTCTAAATTCATGTGTATACGATTATTCAACGATGATCAGTTTTTAAACCGAGTGAATTGATAAAAAGATATTAAAAAAGTTTAAAGTTAAATATATTTATTTTAAACTCAGTCAAGTTCAAAGTTATATAGAGACCAACGATTAACCAACAGACTTAAGTTCAGACAATTTGTTTTTAAATATACTAATATAGCTAACAGATGGTTTTCAAAAATAAGTTATTTTTATTGATCAATTATTCTCTGACTAGTGGCAACGAGAAGTAAATTTGAGAATTACATTTTCGATTTATCATCATCCACAATCAATGTACCTATTATATATGTCATTTAATTTTTTCATAAATAAATCTAACTTAGAATGATTGAGAGTAATATTACTATAGCATGTTTTAGGTAAGACTTGATATCAGTAAAAGTTAACAGATGAATTCAAAACGCCGAGTTAAAATTGACTCGTTTGTGTCCAGCATCGAAATCTGTTTTTATCGTATGACCGCTTACGTACTTGTAAAATTTTGACGATTTTTTTTTTCAACCGCAAACAAAATGATTTCATCGGAAAACTCGAAACGGATTACATATCGTATAACGCGTCGATATTACAATACAATAACACGCAATTGAGTGGTGCAGAGGGAAATCCGATACAAAATGATTACACGGTGGATTATTATGCTATTACTACACCACCCGAGTCCATGACAAACGCATGACAATAACAAAATAATAATATTATATTCCCAGTTGGCATTCGCGTTATGGTAGTACAACAAATAGGGTAGGTACGTATGCGGATGCTCGCTAATACGATAAATTATGCGAAACAATATTTAATCGGGTTTAGGGTCGTATGTGTATCGAATGATAACAATAATAATAACTGACGTGATATTATATTAAACACTATACAATGCCGTTGACCTCTGCACCTCTGTAAATTTGTGATCTATATAATATTGTAATGACTATATCGATATTACCGCAAAAGCCGTTTGAACATAATTCACACTGCAGGCTGTCTGGACGAAATACGAAAACATAGAAATAACAATAATAATTGCGTTTTATTTATGTTTAACCATTTTCGTGGGCAACTCCTTTTTTTAGATTTCGATAAATTCAGTGTGGTTTGTCCCGATGAAGCGTAGTAAAAAAATAAATATGGTTATTGCACGGTAGTACCTAACCAATAAATAATAACCATACTTTCGAACTCTGCACATTGAAATATATAGCTCCAACTTTGCGTAATATTTCGTCAAATCGTTGTGAATACGTGACAAATGTACAATAATTGTAATTCACACATGCCACGCTAACCTACCTGCATGGCTGCACAATATAATATATATATTTAATATGTATTATGTATATTCTAAGTGTGACTCATGTGTTACTAAAAGTTAATATTTACCTACAGTTTACAAGAATGATTTATTATTCGACATTTATCAGAACTGACAGTAATAATATTATCGAGAAAAGTTCATTTGTATTTTACCATTTTTTATCGATCATAATATTATATGGAAACATAAAATACAATAGTATATATAGATTCGTATTACTTTATAGTTTCGATTTGGAAGTTAACCTTACGAATTTGACCCTAGATTGTAATGTCCACTTTTAAAAACGTCCGTTCTCAACGAGTTTAAAATTGATATATTACATAATATTTTGAATTTTTGCCGAGGAATAAAACAATGTCCACTATATAGTTGTTAAGAATGTGTCCACCTTTTCACCTTATCCATTAATATAGAGGATTCACTTTATTTAATTGGCACAATGACATGAAAGTGGTATTGACAACGTTAAATATTGTAACGTGTATAACATCATGATATCACGTCAATAAATATTGATACGATGAGCATTACATAAAAACACAAAACAGATTTTTGTCAAAGTCGAAAGTCAAATCAGTTTTGATTAGTTTCGAGTACAAAACAGGTCCCTAAATGCTCGTAGCGAACTCCTCTGACATGTGTAATATTACATTTGATTGGGAATGACTGCGTGTCTGCGTATTAATTTGAGTTTTTGACGGTCACGTGGACATCAATGTTTATCGGCAAGATTGAGTACAAAAAGGCTGTGATACGTTGTCATTTTCCACCGTGGTAAACAGTTTTGAACTGTTTTTTTACAAAAGATATTAACCACGCTGCAGTCACTATAACAATGACACTATGTAGGTAAATTGGTACCTACGTACATAATATTATGACCTATTTCCCTATATATTGCTAAATCGTATTTCGTAGAAAATTTCGTTTTCAAAGTGCAATTTAATATTAGTTGTTATTATAATTTTACAGTAGTTATGTAGTAACCATACTATTACCTAAATATATAATATATTATAGATACATAATATCTAAATAAATAAAACGATATCGGCTGATCCAATACTTGTAAGTTCACTAGGTACATTTTATGATTAAATATAAACATACCTAAATTATGCCAATGTTCAATTTACCGGTACATTACTTTTACGATTGTTATTTTGACCACGTAATTTTACTACTTACGTACTAATAATGACTAAAATGACAAAATATTTTACACTACCTTTTTCCATAATCTAAAAAACGATCCTTTTTGCAGGATGATGAAACGAGGCTTGCACATCATTCCTCATTTGATTTATCATAATTCATAATTAATTTTTACAAATATTTAAATCTCAACGTCATGTCTGTTAATCGTATAATATGTAGAAATAAATAAATACATATTTTAACGGGCAACACGGAATATCGGGCAATGTGAACTGTGATTAAAACTTTTTTTTTTTTCAATTTAAACGGTTTCTATAATAACATAATATTTAAAAAAAAAAAATACAATTATTCAAATGACATTTATAGATATCATCCTTCTAACCATAATATTATAGGCCAAGGACTCAAGGTTCTGGTATTACGTAATAATTGTAAGGTTGCCATATTATCTATAATATAATAGTTTAATACGTAGGTATTCAATTTACCGAGAAAGTTAAACGAACAATTTTTCTTTTTTCTTTTAATTCATCTCGTGCGGACCTAACAGCTGTTTGAAATCTATTTGGGTGCTTTATTTTATATTGTTGTAGTAATAATTAGGGGCCGGAATTGTATTGTTTTAAAATAGTCAAAATAAGATTCTCTTAAAAAGTTGAAAATATTCTTCCAATATTCTTTAAAAATCATAATAAAATATAAAAAAATTATGCTTTTTTATTAAAATATTCTCTTGAACTAAAAATATGCATTGATATGAAAAATAACTAAACACATGATACAAAAAAACTGATATAAACAGATACATAATATGCAAAATAATTAAGTAAATAATACAAAAACCCGATATAAATAGGTACACAATAAAAAATAATACATGTTAAGAAAAGTTTGATTAAATTATTATTAATAATAATATTTAATATTCAATTATTTTAAATTTTTAACTAAGAAAAACTAACTATATTTTGTTCCATGTGCTCTGGTTAGGTTAGGTCACATTTTTACGACGGTCAGTTAAAATGTTTTTATATGTGCTAATTTATAGTATTTACGCCACTGAAACAAAAAATATTGAACATCTACAAAAATTAATCGATATATTCTCTAATATTCTTTATTATACGAAATATTTTTTTATCTTGAATTATTCCCAAATATGCAAAAAAAACTTTTGCCATTAACTCAACTGTTTCATTGTTTGTAAAGATTTCAATCCCCTGTCTAACTGCATAGACTCAAAAAAAATATGCAAAAGAATATAATTCTGGCCCCTAGTAATAATATCGTATAATTTTTACTTTACCTTTGTGTCGAATAAAAAATTAAGAGCAATTCTCCGAACGAACACCCTTTTAAATTAAATTACTAAAAAATTAAAAAAAACGCAATTAATTTTTTTAGCGTACACATGTAACGTTATTACAGAGTAGATATACCTACATATGAGTAGGACAAAAAAAAATTCAAAACTATCTCTGTAGCCAAGAATTTTTTTACCAGGAATGTTCTATTTTTTTAAAATCATCGTAAAAAATAGGTTAGGTTAGGTACCTATAACACTCCCCGATATCGTCTAATAACAGTAAAAAATTCGAAACATTTGATGGAAAAATGAAATCAATAAATCATGTCCGAAATACCAACAGTTAAACGTTTCATTTAAAAAAAAAACCATTAACGACCTGCGACGTATATAATTAATAAAAACGTAAAGAATATTATAAATTTCGAACACGCGTTTTGAACAATAGATTAAAAAACACGAGTAATTTTACATTTAAATTTTGTAACTTATTGTCAGATGACTTTCTGACGATTCGTCAAAATAAAATACTCGAAAACGCGTCGAAAAAACATGCCCTATAAATAAATAATTATTTATTTAAGTTTTAAACTGGTCAATTGCCTACACACATTAGATAATTTTACAATCGTTCGTAAATTATAAAATACTTGTAGCAGCTATATGATCTAACAAGTATGAAATGACAATATATTATACTTATTTTTTTTATTATAATTATTACAAGTTCTCGACTCATTGGTCATTGGTCGCTATCAGTACATTTAGGACATTAATAGATATTTAGTAAATTATATTATTTTAATATATTATATTTTAAATCGAGTTTTGGGATACTATATCGAATCAACTTTTAGTTCGTTGACGGTTTTCATATTAATTCCGTTGTGGGGTGTACATTTAGTACAAGTTATAAGTTCAAGTTGCATAACTATAGTTACTTCTGTATTCATATAGTATATAAATTATGCACATTTTTGGAACGTGAAACCGACATAATATCATGCAATACAGTCTAACACCTCCCGATAACGGACCCCCTATAAGATGGAATAATAATAATCTGGCAACGGAAAATAACAACAGTCATGTATAACCTATACATATTACAAATTGATACCGAGCGATTCCGTTTTAATAATAAGGAGGACGTACAGACGAACCATTTTACATTCTGAATTACAGTGAAGTATTATATTATATTATACGATTGCAGTTCGATTTGGGCCATTTTTTTTTCTGCTCCCGTATTAGTTGGTACCTACCTATATACCGAGGCGTACATGGTTTTATTATTATTATTATTATTATAATATATTATACGAGCCCGTCACGAAATCGGTTCGTTTCGCTCAGGAATTTAATATACCTACCGATAGCGCGCGAAGGGGAAATAATAGCGCCGAGCACATAAGACATGCACGTCGAAAACGTTCGATCGGTTTAATGGGGGTGAAAACGCGTAGGAAGACAATACTATATAATATATTATATGGCCATCGGACACACATATTTTATAGACCTGTACCGATATTAAATATAATATTATTAAACGAAAAAACACTTCGTAGAAGACAATACATTTTACACGAGTCCTCTGTGGAGAGAGTTGTTCGTTGGACGCCCATCCGAAGAATATGGCTGCAGCAGGACAGGTGCCGATTCTGCAACGACCGAAGCTCAACAATCGATACGATAGGGAGTGGTTCATTTAACGCGAAACACTCATCATTTCGGAAAACCACGTTTTTGAAAATATTTCTTACAAGTATTTTAATTAGACGAGTATAATAGAGCTCGTAAGTTTCAATTCTAATTATAATACAACATTTTTGTAAATACTTTACATTTTTTACTACTTTTTTTTTATCGTTTTCCTTTATTCGAGATTTTTCTTTTTTGAATAAAGCAAATAGAATATTGGCCAAGCAGTGTTTTGGTTATATACTTATAAGTATTTTTCAAAACAATTGTGAATGTACATCGTTAAATGGATCACCCGGTAGTAGGTACTGCTCCCGTTATACATAGGTATTGCACCATAAATCGCTTTAAGTCGACTATGGTTTGGAATCGAAAACAACGGTAGCAATAATTCACGAATCTTAAAAACACGATATGATATATTACATTGATATCGTTGTGAGAAATATTTTTCGAAAAGTTTGGAAAGTCGAAGACTCAATTGCAGGCGCATGATAATATAATATATGAATATTTCGTCCATCCGCAGCAACTTTTGCACCTAACACCGAAAACCGTAATCGTGTCCACAATATCACTTACCCTGTTATCACTTATTGACAGTGTTGGGATTAGATAAGTACTTTTTTTATCTAGATGAAGATAAAAGATAATTAAGTTCAAATCTATCTAGATAAAGATTAAAGATAAATACATTTTTATCAAGATAAAAAAATATGTTTTTTTTTAATACCTCTATAAAGTCTAACTTTTTAGAGTACAGCTTAGATACTATTTAGGACTTCAATATTATATAAGCACCGGCTATACGTTTAAATTGATGTTAACAGTGAACATTATTATTAATCAATAACTAAGGTATAACTGAAAAAAAAACATTTTCAAAATTAGGTATAAATATCGAGAAAAAACTATTTAAAAAAAATAAATTGACAATAAAAAGTGTACTTCATTTTTTCGTATAGAGTCGAATTTAAATCTAGACAGATGAATTTTTTATCTTAGATAATTATTTAGATAAAACGAAACTATTTATCTAGATAAGTCTCAACACTGCTTATTGATATTATACTGCGTTTGTGACATTGTAACTTACGACGATAGTGTACACGTGTATAGTATATAGATAACAGTGATTTCGACGGATAATCGGATAAAGGTTTTTGTCCGTCTTCGTGGTCGCAAATCTATCCTCTCACTCCATTCGTCTACTAAAACAACAGTTAACAATATAATATCATGATTATCCGGTGGTCTCGTGACATCCAGAAAATACACATGCGACCGAATTGGCGCCATACGGACCAATCGCCGACCGGACACGCGATATAGTTCTTGTTAAGAGGCGCTTCCGAGCTTACTTTAATCGGCGGTGCACGTGAGGGCGTGTGTCTTCCGTATAGTTCCGTGACTGCAGTTAACGTACTTTGCGAACATAATTAATTAATAAACCGAATCCAGCTATATACGCATGACTCGGTGGCGTATTTAAGGGTGGGGGGGGTGTATGATAGGATGGATCCCGCCTTGACCTTTTTTTTTTTTTTTAAAACAAATTATTTTGTTTGCACTCCAACGAGATAAGTATACCTATATTATTATGTGGTAGTTGCCGGTGTTCAAATGTTTCGACGGACAATGTCGAATATAGTAATTAACGATTATTTACGATGTGCGTTAGTATTTTAGGTACTGTAATGTCTATTTAGTCTCCTAATTAGCCGAATTATCTCGCACTAAACGATGGGTTGGCCTTTTGTATATTGTCACTGGAACATCAAAATAATTATACCAGACGGACACATTGCCGGATGAATTAAGCCTAAAAAATAGAAGGTAGGATCTTGTGTTGATGACTATCATGTACAACAAATAATAAAATGAAGAAAAAACTAATAATGTTCAAACAGCATGCGTATATATTTTTTAATAACATAATCAAGCTTATAAATTAAAACTATGGGTACTAACCTACTTACTAAATATGTTCATATTTTATACTCAATAGGTTATATATAATATTTATTGCCAAATATATTTCTTAACCTTGTACCTATATGATTTTGACAACATATTTCGTGTTTAAAACGTTATATTATGGAGTCATCCCAGTTTGTGTGTCGATTCAATAAACTCGAAGTCGTGTTGAACTTTTCTGCCCATCCACCTAACTCATACACTTCGATTGTCTTCAAAAGTCGTCGACAGTACAATGTAGAGTGCCGTTACTTGTGACTAAAAGCAGGTAAAATTAAATTGTACATCTCCCTGGGAGGGGGGGAGGGCCACGTTCACCTACTTGCACCCCATAATCGACGGCCCAGGATATCCCTAATAATATTGCACCACGATGATATTATTGAACTCGGTGCGTGTCGGCCAATACAAATATACAATACATGTTATGTATTACGTACCATCGTACGACTTATCGATTCAACTTATCATCGCTATTATTAAAATAATACGTCACAATATTGAAACGATATATAATCGTACCGACCGCCTTTCAATCGGCGTCCATCATCGATTCCTGGTCTGCTGTATAGTTGCAGCGCGCTGCACGACATCCCCACGCGAATGCCTCTTTTCCCGATGAAAAGGCATCACAACACTGTAATAGGGGTAGTAAAATATTATATATAAATACGTATAGAACGATAGTATATAATATAATAGATGATTGATATTCGCAGGTGGTGCATTACTTCCCGATATTACCCTCGAACACGAACATTATCCACCGCCAGAAAAAATAGAAATTTTTATAACTTTGATCTAAGAGACCACCGACGAAAACAACAATATTTGGGTGCATCATGTTTTGTCCAAATAAAACGAAAAAACCTCGTTATGATATTTAAAATTATTATAATATAAGTCATTGATTTTCTTAAATGATAATAATTCATTTCTTTGGTCGAGGAGTAATTATGCGAGATTCACCCATTTAAGTTATTTCCTGAGATAAAATTATACCCTCGCAGGTGGTGCAGGGTTACAGCACCCACCAAATGCGTGCCTATTTATGGTATATAATATAAAATTATACAGTGTTGATAACTAGACCAGCTGTCGTTTCTTGTAAGTAATGATTGTTGTAAATATTCGAATAGCAGTCCCTTCTGCTACCTCAAAACATTTTTGTTAAAAAAATTACAAAGTTAAAGATAGTATAGGTAACTACAATTAATTACAATATTTGCCACATGCGATAAACCTACCACCTGTACAACGTCAGGATTTCGTCTATATTCGTGTCCGTTAGGTATAATCTATAATATAAAGTAATTCCTTTTACTGAATTTTTTTAAAAACCGAAAAAAAAAAACGATTTGTGGTCACCACGGTCCGTTCACAACAAACGATATTGAACAATATTAGGTTTATAAGAAATATATAGCGGTGTGATAATTTTATTTGCTCTGATCGCATAATACCGACCCGAAATTATGCCATTCACCAGTTAATTTGAAAATCGTAAGAACCTAGTTATAAGTCGTGTAAACTGATATTGTAATCATAATAATAATAATATATTAAACTTTATTTTAGGGGTGATTTCCCGAATGAAAAGAAACCGGAAAAAACATAGGTACATAATATCGGCACTGTATTTGTAATGTAAAATACACATATATACCTCTTTATTACGAATGTCGAGCACCTAACCTAACCTATATATACGACTCAGTATAGAAGATAAGCTGAATATCGCATTTCGACGAGTTGCTAGGATTATATTATTATAATCATCATCTCGTTCCCGACACAAGTGGACTCGGTTAGGTTACTTATACGATGAATAGGTATGAAATATAGTAAAGCCTGTACATGTTCGGAGACGACTCGTTGGTCGAATAGAGATTTAAAATTTAAAATACTATCCGTTCGAGGAGGCGGTGAACACAATATTTTATACGACGTAGGTAGGCCGTATTATAATATTATATTACGGGATGTTAATATATTATGTTATATTATAGTAGGATAAAATAGAGATTATTCTAGCATGGCCACCCACCACCACCCACAACCGCCACTTAAAGCCGCAAACTCCGACACCCAATTCTCGAATATCATTGTGCGAAAGTCTATCGAATACTATAGGCAGCTATAATTAGTAGGCTTGTATAAGAGGATTTTAATATTTTGTGAAGTTTGTAATTATTTAATTTTTATTATAATATAAATCTACATATTTAGGTATTTATTTTTATTATATTTTAGTGTTAAAATGTTTTATGGCTATTTTATGTTTTTAAACAGTTTTATTAATACATATTTTTTTTGATATTTTTGTGCATATTTTATAGGCGTATTTAATGCCGTTTTATAGGGCATATCATTGCAAGTAGGTAGGTATTTTAAAAATGTATAAAGCTTGTTACACTAAACCATTTTTAGTACATTAAATGCTACCCTTTAGTGATTACGTAGGCTTATAACAAATGTATACGTATAATAATACTGATTACGTTTATTGATATGAACACCGCCTTTTTTAAAAACTTTTTTCAGTGTGATATCGCAACTGAGGTGGAAACCACGATGGTATTACTTCCGCCTCGGTTGCATCGTTTATTCTACCACGATTACCAGACAATTAAAAAAAAATCATCAAAAAAATACATGATAAAAATATATTATATATATATATATTTAATAATGCCTACACAGTGGTGGCCAAAGCCTACGTAATTTACATATAATATGGTAAAAAATAAACTAACAGCAATAGGTCCAACTTCCTCTTATCCGCCTTTCTACAAATTGTATCGCACGCCTTTCATCCTCGTTGACCGGACAAGGTGAAGGTGTTCTTTGCCGACTTATTGAAAATGCTGATTATTCAGCCTCTTCCAGAACCGTAAGATGTGAACACTAAGTGACATTATATATCTCATTTTATTTTAACTTTTTATAAAGCACAGGATTTGTTAATTGTTTACAAACTATGTACACTTGGCAGCTATAAGTAGGTGCAGACAATTAAAAGCACAGTTATTAGTTATATTACAACAAACGTACGGCGACAACACACCAGACGTGGATTTTCATTGCGACCTGCTAAATTATTATGCAAATGACAACTA
This sequence comes from Sitobion miscanthi, assembly GCA_008086715.1. Lineage (NCBI taxonomy): Eukaryota > Metazoa > Arthropoda > Insecta > Hemiptera > Aphididae > Sitobion > Sitobion miscanthi. Next base: position 24,634,010 of record CM017804.1, read on the forward strand.
GTAACTAGTTTCCATTCGAGACTACAAAGATGATATTTTACTCATACACAGTTGTCATTCTATTGAAATAGTTTGGGTCTAGTTGATGAAAGACTTTCCAAAGGATAACTTTTTGGTATATTCGAGAGGAATATCATAAGCTCTCCTCTTACCTGGGGAAAGTCGAAATGATTAGTTTTCATATTACTAAGTTAATTAGCCATAAATAATATTACCAAGAATTTTTTGTACAGAAGTCAGCTAGCTGGTAATTATTCCCATAATATTTTCTTATTTTAATTAACTACCGGTGGTACGCCTCGGGTAATCCGCCTCCCGTTCGGGAAAAAAGTTCTGAGTCATAATAGTATATAACGATAATAGTACCTAACCTATTGTACTATAACAATCCGCCTTTGCTGCAATGGGATGACTTTTGTGCGCGTATTGCAGGTGCCTATGTTTTATTTTATAATAGAGAATAAAATCGCCGAGGCCGATGTAATGGAAAAAGAGGATAATAGAAGTTCCCCTATCACACACGGTGGAAAAGTAGTAATGAATGTTCTGCAGCTTTCAAGCTAATTCTAATAATCGGATGAATTCGTATTATATAACGGTGTGACTGCAATATATTTTTTTCAAATTAAAATTGTTTAATCTCTGTCATTAGTCGAACGTAATCTTTTCCGGATCCTGCACGAGGCTATAGGAATGTCATATAAACATTTATGACTGGCAACGATTTATTATTTTTATTTCAAACCGGAAATACACTTGGATTCGTGTTCTTTATTACCCGCACGCATAAAACGAAAAGCTTCGAAACGTAAAAAAATTGTTTATATTGATCCATATAATAATATATTATATGGGTATTACTGTATTAGGTGTGTACGTGATATGTAATACAATCATTTTATTATTGTTTGAGACTGACGGACGAATATCGTGAAATAAACATTTAAGAAATAAAAACAATACAGCACAAACTGTAAAAACAGTCTACCTATAATATAGTGTTTTCAGCTATACAGACAGTCCGTAGACAAAACTCACTGCTGACCGCTCTCTTGTTGGACACTTTAACATGAATAATTTAATGATATACCTACTCCGTTATGCGAAAAGATTTATTTCCAGATGAACGACGGATAGGATATCTCTCACTGTAAATAATTTATACGTTGTCTACGTCGATACAATAGTTACGCATTACACAGGTTATATATAGTGTTCCTACAAATCTCCGGTCATTGAAGACGCGTTAAGTATAGACCCCGGAATTCCGTAGGGGACTTAGGGGATGTCCCGAGTGCGAGCCCTATCGACAAATTATTATTTTTATTATATTGAAAAGCTGAGTCTTCGGATCGTAGCGAAAACTTTTAAGAGACAGAACCGACGACCGACAATATTATTATAGTATTACAGTTAATGTTCAGTCATATAATTATGTAATTCGTACAACAAAGACCGTGCAGGCGACGTTGGGCATTTTATTTTAGCTTTGATAATAGCTGAGCTCGACTAACCTACAAAATGTTTAATTTAATTATATAGATAATAGATTATAAAAATGAGTACACTTACCCAAACCTAAAATGGACGAGCCTAAGCTAAAATAATAAAATAAATACCTAATAATAACCAAATATTTTTGTAATCTTAAAAATGTTTGACCTACAGCAGTTCGCTTCCTTTCGGCACACCCGGGTAACATAAATGAACTGGAAAACATATTCGGTGAAAAATATGATATTTTTTTTCGGTAAAATAATAAGGGCATGGTTAAATAAGGGTCATTTCGGGAGCCTCTCGGGACTTCAGCTCGCCGGTGTCTTAATAATAGCCAAAAGAACAAAGCACCCGCCTCATGTCCACGCACGCTAAAATTATTGCTTTTCATTGACATCACACGTTGTTACGTCAGACAAATATACGAAATACATTTTTACCGGCCAACTCAAAACAAGTCTCATTTTTTTTTTACAATAACAACCAAAGCAACAACCACAACAACAACAATAGTAATATTATTATTACGTCTGTGTAAATTAATACACTAGGTGATTTTTTTTTATCATGAAGCACTCATCATTTCAAAAAGTATTAATGTTTATGAAAATATTTTTTTTTTACATAGTTTCAAGCTGTTAAAAAAATAACGTTTTTATTAAAAATCATATTTTAAATATTTTTTATCCTTATATTTTTTTAAGTTTACTTTTTCGAACGACAACATAGAGTTTTAATTTCATATTCCAAAGTAGAATATTTTTCGTAGTATTTTGATACATAAAAATCAAATTTAGGACATTTAGTTTGTGAGTTATAAGTATTTAAAGTTTAGACAAGTGGAGTAGTGGACAAACATTTTTTGGGGTAACCCCTCCTCTCCACCTATCTAAACTTTAAATACTTATAAGTTATAACTCATAAACTATTCACCCTAAATTCAATTTTTATGAACCAAAATACTTAGGAAAATATTTTGCTTTGGAATATGTAATTAAAACTATATAATATGTAGTCATTCAAAAAAGTACAAACTTAAAAAATATATAAGGATAAAAAATATTTAAAAATATGATTTTCAATAAAAAAATTGTTTTTTAACAACTTGAAATTATGTAAAAAACATTAATACTTTTTGAAATAACGAGTGTTTCGTGATAAAAGAATCACCCTGTATACATAATACGAGGAGGCGTCCTACACGCATTTTCGGATAATCGTCGATACCTCGGTATCTATTCATATGCGATGGCTCTTGCGCACACTTAACGCCAAGTTCAACTCGAAATTTGTTTACAGTGCGCCACGTGCAGTATATTAAATACGTACGTATAGGTAATAAAGTTACGATATTACTATAACATAATATTGCGTAAGACATACGATCGAGAGTGCTTTCCACCCTTGTGCACACACGCGCCGTGAATATTCTAAAACATAATAATAATATCATCATCTGCATTACAATATCAATAGCCTATACATAATGTAACCATGTTTTAGTTGGGAAACAGACTTTTGTGTAATTTCAACACCTAAACTATGTGTAGGTACCTATACGTATTGTTTGAGTTTGATCTATAAAACATGACGAGTTTAACAAAATGAAAATATTATGTGAAAAATGGAAACAATAATTTTGATTTAATATAATCTGCATCAATAGGTTTTTCGGCAGCAGTGTTTTACTAATAATTATAAAATTTTCATCGAATATTGGCGTTCAAATATTCCGAACACACTCGATGGAACGAACGTTCTACGTCAACCGGTGTATGTTTTGACTGTATATATATATAGTTTTCGAAAGCATGCAATGTTTATAAATTTTAGATTTTGAGCATATTGTGTATTGATTTTACTACAGTGGTACCTATGCGATGTATTTTATTTTTATTTCGGAGTCTCAATTTCGACGGAGCTTTCTTGTAGGTAGCAAATTGGATCTCGTTATTACTCTAAGAAGGCCAAAATTTAAAGTTCTGGGTACCTACTTATGAAAATAATCGGGAAAAGCTACTTAAAAAAAATACGAACATATTTTGTTGAAACCTATATTATATTATTATTAAAACAATTGTTTGGTATAATGGTATATCGTCGACAATAATTGTATTCAAATTTAACACTTACATAACTCATTACAGTTCCTATACTCAATGACGAGGTACACGACCTATTGTACAGCAGACTGCTTACCTACTTTCCCAATTTTTCGTGTAGACTGAGTACTACCATTGCTGTAATTTGAAAATCGTCTGATCCAAATTTTTTTTTTTTGAACTTTGACTTGTACCCAAATCAATTTATTTGTATTACACAAACATAATGGCAGATTAGCCGTGTTCTCTCCACGTCTGAAAAACAAAGAGGGAGGTTGTTTTATTATAACATATTTTCAAACGTCTTTTAACACGTACGAAGCACTTAATGACGTCATGAAGTCGAGGGTAGTAAGAAGCACACTTGCCCTAGGTGCATACTGTTGTGATTCTGTGGTCGGTAACTTGAAACTCGCCACGAGAGTACACAATTATATTGTTAAACTGTTAAAGTGACCTTAGGGTAATATTTTTCTTTTCAAATAATAATAATAATATGATTTTTAATATAAAATATTTACTTGTATTAACTGACAAGTGTTCGACATAATATTGGGATTTATAAAATGATTTTTTTTTACTCTATACGGAAATATATTAATTGTCAGGTACATAAAAATTAATTAATTATTAATTTTTATGTGTCTTACGAATATAAATTTAAAAAATTTGTATTTTATCATTTCTGTGATTGTACGATAATATCACTAAAATATAGCCTTACTCAATGGAGTATGGAAAATGCAAAAAAATAATTTAGCATTTTGAAAATAGAACGGGTTAATAAGTACCTCACGCGCGTCAGCGAGGGTTAATACTGCGACAACCGCACTCGCCGAACTTTTAATAGTACACCACGCGAGAAAAGTAAACATAAATAAACGGATGGGGGGTGTGATGCCCCGAGAAAATGCAGTGAAAAATGTTTGGAAATTCCAAAAGTTCAAAATAATGGTCCATTTAAAATCAGCTTAAAAGGCACGAGAATGCACAGCCCATTTTGTTAGGTTCAGTATTAATTAATTATTGTGGCATGAATTAAATCGGTTTTGTCTTTCTGCAATTATTAATTGTCCAATGTCCGATACAAAATTATTTTTAATCATTAGCGATTGTTTAATGTCTTACGACTTATGCAGCACCACACCTAAAGGTTTAGGCAAATATTACCTAAACATTTTATGACCCGGTCAAAAGTATATGTAAACTTTGGTTAAGGTTTTCGAAAAAAAAAACAACACTGAATCCTTGCAGGGATATAATATTACATCGACGTCACCTTCAGTTACCCTTTTTTGACTCGAGGACTTTTGTCGTAAATTGAACACAGAACATCGTATTTATGATATTGTAAGGATAGATTAGGGTATTGAAACGACTTTTAGGGGTGTGCTTTGTATACACCCGATGCATGTCAAATAGTTCATAATCATCTGTGTTTTTGAAGTGTTTTCATTGGGAGGTCTCTCTTTAAAGCCATATACTACTATATATAATATATGTCTTCTCTATTTTTGTCTTCACTTATAGAGTATTATGGTATTTCTAGTAAAATATTCAAGTGCCCACTCAAAATGCTGCCCATAAGATCATAAACCGATCTTTATGATAATATCAATAAAAAAAGCTCGAAAAATGAATTATACTCCTTGAAAAAAAAAATTAAAACAGTGCAAATAGATAATTTTACAACTCCACGTTCTGAACCCTACTTATAATAATCATTTATCAACTACTTCTGTACCTATATAAATACTAGCTGAACCCATGCACTTCGTTTCCTGTAAAAAATCACAACTCTTAAAAAAAATATGATTATTCAACTCCTTTTGGGTGTCACTTGCTGCAGTAAGTACAACTCAGCCACCCTGGTAGGGCAAAGGGCAACTCTTTCACCTTGTTAGTCAAAGTTCAATAATTTGATTTGATGCAAACTTGTACCTGACCTGCCCGAATAACCAATAATAAATAAATGCTAACTTCTACTGTAGATTTGTAACCAATGGCAACTATTAATAAATAAAAATAAAATTTCCAATTTCCATCGTGAACCTAAATGTCTCTAGGTTTGAGCACCTCTTTGAAATGCAAATTTCGGAAAATCCTTTCTTATTGTAAGGTGAAAGTATTAGAGGAACCACTATTCCAAATCAGCGAGTCTGTGGTATTTGGATTTTATACAATATAACATACATTATTTATACACTACACAAATACAATCCCCCCTCTCCCTCCCCCCGACAAAAAAAAAATTAAAATTCGGGCGACGTGGTGACACTCAGGAAAGTAGGTATTTGGAACAACTCAGTGAAAAAAAATTTGAAAAATATTAAATAGTGTCGTCAAAAAATTGGAGCATAAAAAAGACTTGTTATTTTATATACATAAGGACATTATACCTATAATATAATAAATGATTACACATATTTTATATCGTTATTAGAATTTCGTGTCATCGATGGTTGGTAATCGATGAGAATGCGACCATGTGGGTGCAGTGTTGTACCATAGTGCGATAGATCGTGGTACAATATGTATTGTGATTTCTTGATTATTATTTATTTCACAAGCTCTTTAATGTCATTATTAACAGTACAATACTACAATACGCGTATTGTTTAATATTATAAAGCTATATGTCAAAGTCCGTCAGCTCTTGGAAGTAATTACAATAATAATGTAATACCTATAACTATAGCCTGCAGCTTATGTCCTACAAATGGCTATAATGGGCAATTCCTACGTACAACGAACTACAAAATTTATTTTTTTTTAATAATAATCATTTACTGTTAAATAATATAGTGACCGTGTGCTATGAAAATTTTAAACTATAGGCATAGCTCATGCGTGCAGTTTTGGAAAACAAATTTGGACTATACGCAGGTTCTCTGCTGGCTAATATTCGCTTGTAATAGTTTAATAAATAATTTATAAACATCGCTCGATGCGTACCGTCGATACACTCCGATTTCACACTCGAACATCTTTACGTGGTTGTGGTGCTAATGCATAGAATTAATATTCACAAATACATTAGGCCAAACCATTAAATATAAATGAATAGGTATTTAAATATCACGGAAGATAATAATATTAGATTGTGATGTTTTCGTGTAGAAAAGAGTACAGTTTTGTGTACTCATCACTCGGAAAAAAAGTACGTCGCTGCAGGTTACTTATAATACGCCAAGCACTACAAACATTTTTTATTCTAATGGTAAAACTATTAAATAATAATATTATAATCAGTGTGCCCCGAAAATTTAAACCTATATAAAGCTTACGGTGGGGTTTTGGAAAATAAAATGTGCTCAATTTGGACTGCACAGGTTCTCTCGAATTTTGAGATAAAGTTCACGACTTTATAATGCGCTGGCAATATTATAATAATTCCTAAACATCGCTCGATGTATTATTAATATTGTTATTATTAATATTGTTATTATTATTATTATTATTATTATTATTATTATTATTATTATACTTACACGCCATTAGACAGCGCCGCGTAACGGGCTAAATAGATTTTATTAACCCTTTTACCTCACAGTGACTTATTTTATTACGACGGCGGTGGCGGCGACCCGAAGTGCTCGGAATTAATTAAATTTATGCTTGGTTACTACCTATACATATAATATAGGTATATATATAGTAACGGTTACCTACTTGGACCGCGCGGTGTTCATTATATTATTCTCCTCTTTTGTGCTCGCGTGTCACCGTGGTTCGAAATCAAAGCATCGATACATATATAACGAGGTTTGAGTTTATGAGATGGCTATAATTATACAACACAGGAAGCCTATTTTTTATACGTTAACGTTTTTTATTTCGTTAACGAATTAAAGTCAATTTAAATCCACGCACGCATATAATGTCGCATGTATTTCGATATTTTACACTTTTTTTAGAGTCACAGACTTCGAACTCATTTGTGATGTACCACCTACCTACTTTATATTTTTTTGCTTCACACTCGACGCGAGTGGTGAGGAAAACTGTTTCCATCGCAGTGGCTTTCGGGTACGAAAATCTCGTCAGATACGTTAACGAATTAAAATCAATTTAAATCCATGCGCGCATAATGTTGCATGTATTTCGATATTTTACACTTTATTTAGGGTCACAGAATCCAAGTCAGAGAGTCTAAAAAACGTTTGGTTTTGCGTACCTCATTTGTGATGTATCTACCTATGCCTTATATTTTTTATTTCACATTCGACACGAGTAATGCGGAAAACAGTTTCCATCGCAACGGAGGTTCGGGTACACAAATCGCGTTAAATAAACTGATTTAAATCCATGCACGCGACCGCATAATATGTATTTCGGAATAAACGTACTCTATTTGTTTGACAAACGAATCTATCGAGCGTAAAAAAAATAGTGTAGTCTCTCGTACTGCATTCGTGACGTATGACCTGCACAAACGCACTGCACTTTTCGATATTTTGGACTTTGTTTTAGAGTAAAGTCACCGACTCAAAACAAATCTGTCGAGTGCAAAAAAGCCGTTTAATTTTTTATACTTTGCCTGCAAAATATACGAATTGAACTTTTCATTCTTCCACTTTTACAATCGAAGTAAACGTCTCAAAATTTTCTATGGCAATACGTCGAGTCCGACGAGCCTCAAAGATTTTTTTTGCGCGATCAGACGGATAATTAGCGACGATATAAGTAACTTAAAATGAGGAAAAAAATAAATACAAATTTGTTTTACTCGCAAGTGGTTTGAGTTTACCGAAAAAAAAATGATTAACCAACAAATGTTTTCAGTCGACTTCGCAAGTACCTATATTAAATTATTTGTGCAGGACTAGGCAAGTAAATTGTAGTTTTCTTAACTCTGTTAAGTTAGGTTAACGAGTTTTTTTCCGATCAAGTAAACAGTTAAAATCGATTGAATATATGTTTGATTGCATTAATTGACTTAACAATTAATACAAGTTTAATTTAATTTTTAAATAGACTAATAATCTAAAATAAATGACAGAGCACATATTACATTAATTTCATATAAAATATAATATTATAGTTAACAGTCTGATACTACGTTCATCTTTTTAAAAGCCTCGTAATTTTAATAGCACCGACGTATTATGGGTATTTGGGTGTTTGTAATCAATATTTTTGGAAAATTCGAAATTTATTTTATCAGATTTAAAAAATTATCTTGTTACTCTCTATTCGAGACATTATTATGCCTATTCATAGTTGGTTGATTATAACCATTTGCCCGGTCGTTCGATATGATAATAATATCGAGGGAGAGAGAGAGAGAGAGAGAGAGAGAGATACATTGGACGCATTTCAACTTGCTAGATGGACCGGTGTCATGTCGCACTGCACTTTATATGATATGACAATATTAATTATAATTTATACTACACACGCGCCACACGTTCGTATTGTTGCTGAATAAACCACGGCTTTTGTGTTCAGCCAAAATGGTTGGGCCATCGACAGGAATCCCATTATAATTGAACGTTATACGAATTTAATTAAATTCGCCTCCGGAGCATTTCGGCCACGACAAACCGTATACGTTTGGGAGGAATGGCGGCGTTTTGTTGAAAACAAATCGAAATCGTTTATCGAACATAATAGAAAAATAAGAGAAACCGTATAACTATACAGCACCCGTTTTATAAATCGGACCGAGCCGGATAAAATTTTATAAGTCTTAGATTTACGATGACAATCATCGATGTTCAAAGTTTAATACTCCTATGACACGGAATCGATTGAACATTACCTTAGGTCTTATACTAGTCGGCCGACCTTTAGGAAATTATACTCTGGTCCTGCCAATGATTTGCACCCCATCACTATATACAGCTGTTTGGTCATTTAAAAAATTCAAAATTATAAAAAAAAATCACTCGATTATTTCAACTGGGTAAGGACGACAGAAATATTTCCGTTACTAAACATACAGGATGGTTCACCGAGCATTTTTTTTACCGAATTAAAAATTCGAAAAACTACCTTTTCTGCCGATAAAATGTTTATTCCGAGGATAAAAGTTCTAAAAAATGGTATTACAAACATTTTAAATAGATTTGATGTTGATCTTGTGTTATTAATACTTGGACCATTTTTAAGCACTATACTGTTCAGAAACAGACAATTTAATAACTGAAAGCTACTCGTTTTAATTGTAAATTAGAAGTACTTATATATCAGCATTTAAAAAAAATACCCAATAAATCATTTATACAGTAACATAGGAGAGTTCTCATTTGAAAAACAGAAGTTTCTATTGGTACTCCTTAAGTAAGCAATTAGAAAAAACTCAACAATTTATAAGTATGGTCTTCAAGTATATTTAAATATTTCAAAAATCAGATTTTGAATAACTGCAAGTAGAAAAGGCGGTGAGCAACCTTTTATATATTATATAAAAGTATAAAACACTAATTACTCAGAGCTCGTTAACGAATTTACGAACATAATAACTTGAAGGTTAATATTAAGAGCGATATTATAAACATTAATTGTATTTTTTTATTTGTTCTACGCAACAATATAATATTGCCTGATTAGTGTTAGACTCTTGACATTAAAAAAATGTATTGTTATAATATAAGACACGTGTACCTACCAACAATTACGAATTTAGGATACCGGAGAGTTATTTATCGTATGAAAATACTGGCATATACTTTCTTCTGTTGTAAATCTTTGTGAGTCTATAAAAAAAATCGATTCTGAGCGAAGGAGACGGTCTCTATATGCACCTGTACGGTTAATTTATTTACATTGTATTATATGTATTTATAATTAATTATGGTTACTATAGGTAATTTCTTGATTTGGTTGGCTGAACTCATTCTTGTCGATTAAAGTGCACGCAACCGAGTATTTTGAAATTTCGTGGTCGGTAAGTGTTTTTGAAAATCGGTGCCTAGGTAATCCTATTATACCTACCCGAGGATTTTGACGCCAATTTTTAAAATGTTTGCTTTTTAAAGAATGCACCTCACACAGGGATTTGTTCGCTCACGAAAAACGAATATTTTTTGTTTGCAGACGGTTGCCATTGGTTGTAGAGAGTAAAATATAGTTATGATTATTATGATTGGATATAGTTGTAGACCTGTATTTTACATTTAGTGCTAAACCACACAAATTACTGATTTTTTTTATTCATTGGATTTTAGTAGGGTTAGGTTAGGTTATTATTTTGTATTAATCCACCGTAGGTTGAATTAAGTAAAAAAGTCAAAGTTGGTATAACTTTGATACTTTAGTATTAAATTATACACCTACGTACAAATGCAGTTTAGTTCCCACGTGATTTTTTACTTAAAAAGTTATACCAAAAAAACGGTAAATTTTTCAAAAATAACTGATATCCTTGACAAAAACATTGAAAAAACTTTTTGATTTTTTTTTAAAATTGTATGTTGTTTATGATGGATGGAAATATGCAAATAGATTTTAATTATCGTATTTGCTGTAAATTAACTTAACTTACTAACTTAACTACTTAACTTGTAAATTAAATCCAAAATTTACACAATATCCCTTGGCAGTGACTACGCGTGTATCGGCACTCATCGCCCCGCTCCGCAAATCGAAAATATCCCTTGACTTGTTATGCAAAACAACCTCATGTAGGTCACATTGGTCACAGATATATTAATCTACAATTTTCATCAAAACTACTTTAGATAATATTATAAACAGATAAAACAACATAATTAATAAGAGGTGACAATCCAATACGAAACGTAGGAAAGCAAAGTGCATGCGTACCTAAATACGTAAAATCGTACATTTTGTAAAGACATAACTTTCAAAATAATAATTTGCAAGAATTTTTGAATTATACTTTTGTATTCAGTGATTTAAAACGCAAAATTTGGGTGGAAAAAAATCGAAAAAAATCGCGTTGGGAACCAAACTGCATTCATACCAACGATTTTAGTAAAATCGTAAGTGAATTAAAGAAAAATCTAATCGCAATTATTTAGTATATTATTATGAATTTTCACGGCCGCAATGCCAATCCCCGTGCCGGCCGGCGTCGCGTGGACACGAGTGGCCGGTGGTCCGTGGTGGCAGACATTCCTTGGACTTGCGGTCGCCACCGAGTCTGTGGTCGCCGGCCACCTCTTCTCCGGTCATCTGCACGACGAAGGGGTGGTCGCAGTCGTAGTTTCGGGTGCGCAGGCTACGACTTCGGATGCGACGCACATGGCTTTTCCGGACGCGACGTCCGCGGCGGGTGCTTCGGCTGCGGCGCCTGACAGGAGCCGCCGTGGACGGTTTGTCGACCGGCGCCGGAACGCAAGCAATGGCTGCCGCGGCTGGTTCTCCAGGCTGTTCTCGAAGTTCCGGTTCCGGTCCGCCCTCCTCGATTTCCTGAAACACGGTGGCCAGTGGTTCGTCAAACGTCACGTGCAAAGGTACCGACGCTCCCGCAACAACGACGGTGAAGTCAACGGCGGCGGCTCTCCCGAGGTCGTCGACGCTGCGTTCGCCGTCCATGTCGGAGTTGTCGCTATGTCAAAAACTTCGTTCAAGCATATTAATGTCGTTGGTTTTGATATTAAACACGACCTGGTTACCAGTGCGATAGTGTTCGAACCGTGTTATCGCGCGGGTTGCCTACGATTCCGGCCGGAAGCACAATAATATTATTTTTTTTGTAATTTCATTAATAATTGGTAGGCTAGACTATAGTAAAATGTGTTTTTCTTGAATTGAAAAATCAACAACCTTTAGATTTTGGGATCTAAAATATTACATTTTAAATCGCACAATATACATTTTGTGCTCATTTTTCTTTCTTGTTCCTATATGAACGTTTTTTTTTTTTATGGAAAATATAGGTATTTCGTATTTATACGTTGTTGAGCCCTATATAAGTTACAAACATACGGACATTGTCTTCTGATGTGCGTTTGATTAAAAAACAATAATTAACTTTTTATGATAGGTCACTGCTTGTTCAGAACAAAATTTTAAATGTTAATCCTTGACACCGTTTGAACGAGAACGCCACCGTCCTATCATCGAGTTGGATTTCAAATATTTACTTTACAAACTAATATGTAAATTTATTAAGTCCTCAAAAACACAGTGAATCTACCCCTTTCCATCTGTACGTTTTAACCGAAATATTGTTTGTCTCTGATTCGCATTCCATTGGTACTTACGGGTATATACCTATAATATCCAAATGCTCTTTATTTGTGTGTTTGTGGATATTTAATTACGATGCGTTCGTGTCACGTTTCGTTCTACTTTGGAGCTACAAAGGGGATTTCAGGGGCTTTGGAGGGAGTGGGTCAATCAAACAATTTATTTATTTATACGCGAACGAAACCCCGGAAAATGAACAATCGAATCCAATATAGGTTTTGTTTTATCGATTTAAATGTATGTTTATGGTTTATATGAATGTTAGTAGTAAATTCGAGTGCCATCCTGTCCAGCAACCTATTACATATGTATATTATTAAATCGATTCGTAGGTATTTAGTATAAAATTGTATTAATTACATTTTTAAATTATACAGTACAATATAATGTTACTTTGTGTGATGATATATAAAAATAAAATATTCATATACGTTGACTAGTATCTCTGCAGTGGTTCTCAACCGTTGTGTGGTAACAACCCAAGATATTTACCCAATTTTCCATGTGACCTTTTTGAAAATAATTTTCAACGGGAGGATACCCAGTACCCATTCATTACGTAACTATGTGTCTATGTATTATAATTATATAATGTAGAACTCGTCAAACTAAGAATTAATTGTCTAACCGAGCCGTGTAAGAAGAGGTTATATTTATCGGACGATAAAAGTTGTTATGGCTGGTTACGTAAACTGTAAACGTAAACATATTATATGTGAAAAATTATATATTTTTAGATTTTATCATATAATTGTTAGTCGGCTAATATTCTCTCTCGAAGGGTGGACCATGGACACTGTTCTTTTGAGACCATTAAACAATAATATCAAGACTATTATATCTTGCCCACGCGCTTTTCAATTATGCGGTAAACTTTTACTAATTATTTTTGTTTTGTTTTTTTGTTGCAGGTACGTTAAACATGTTTCAATTCAGGTGTTTGTTTATAAGCACTTCTAACGAAAGTATCAACAATGATAATAATTATTAGACTTACGGTGATGCACACTCTGTTTCGTAAAAATGTATTTAAACTACCGTGACAGAACCGTCGCGTAGAAGGGGAGTTGGTAGTAAGTACTATGGGTATAAATTCTAATAAAATGTAAAAGACCGATATTTCATCCATTGAAAAATGTATAAAAAAAAAATGCGTTATCGATGGTAAAAAGTATTGACATGTTTACAAACACTAGATCCTAAACATAATATGACAGTGATACATAGTTTAAGTATAAGTAAACAATAATATTATTGAGTATTAGTAAATCAAATTAGTCATAATATAACGGTATTTCGTATTTCAAAATGTATACAAAATTGTTTTGTAGAAAATAATATGTCAGAAATAAACTAACTAAAGTTTAAAATAACTAAAAATAGACGTATAAAAAATAATTATTTATTTTACATTATTCATAGGAAAAGAAAATGTTTAATAATTAATGGTAATTTATTTTGAAAATAAATGTTAATTACATTATCTAATGTTAACATTTTTTCAGTTCAAATTAAAAAAAAAACTGTTTTTAAAATACTGACATTAACGGGAAATCGTTACGAAATGCTCTTATAAAAGAAAAAAAAGAAGAAACACATTCAAAGGAAAAACAATGAATTAAAATGCAAATAAATTCATAAAAATGCAAAATAATATTTATAGCGATTGGAACCTCTTACCAAGAGAGCTATATATAACTATTACTTTATACATTGTTTTATAAAAAAAAAGTAAATACAAATTCGTGTTGGCAACGACATTGTGCAGCCCAAGTTGTATAATAATATGAACAGAGTGATTACTCAAGAAAGCTCGTCGCTATTTTTTTCTTTTTATAATGACTTAATTATTTTTTTTTTAATTTTTAAACATACCTAAACAACACATTTTCAAATTATTGGATTTTTCATGCCGTTAAGGAGTGTTCTAGATGCAATATATTTTAATATACTACCTACTTATTATACTCTGACAGTTTTTATAAAATATAAAATGTTGATAGATTATTAAAATTACTATAATTTTCAATTCATCATAAAGCCTACGTCATATTATATTCCAAATGTAGATTCACGGAACTCATTATCCTTATAACAAAAAGTAAATTAGTACAAAGACTTGTTTTTCCTTTGAATTTAGATAGATAAATCAAAATCTCAAAAAAAAAAATAATAATCCGATTAACAATTCACCACCTGTAATTTTAAGGGTGATTCTCATTCGACAAAAAAATAAGTTAATATGGAGATTCCTTTGATGGTTAAAAACCAACTACCTATTTGGAAACAAGAAATGTGCATGACAATATTCTAAAAATCATAATTTAAATATCTCTATGAACTTGCTTAGTTGATCGTCCTGTATATGAAGTGTATTGACTTGACCGATGAATATAAATGGCACTATTTTAGCTACAGCATATTATAGTTTTAATACTTTAAGGAAAAAGTTTTTTTTCTTCGACGATAGTTCAACCCAAATATTTAAGAGCGAAGCTCTTCATACCATCTAAACTACAGCTAATAGTTGAACAGTGACCGCATGGAATTTTTCTTTCGGGAAAACATTTTTTTTTGTTTCAGTAAAAATATTTAAAAAGTTCATTGTAGCTCATCTGCGGATTACCAATCGAACGCGGATTGTATATTATTTGACAGTTTGTTTTTAAAAGTTCCGAATAGTTTTCGAAAAAAAACTGGTAAAATACTCAAGTATGAGAAAAACCCTCCACAAAATTCTTTAATAATATAATCGATTGTCTGCAGTTTTAAACTAAATGTTGTTACCGCGTAACAGTGACTCAACTAAGTAAAAAAAAAAAAAACACCTCCCAATGACCGAGGTCTCGATATATTATTATTTTGATCACGTGGCGACTTCTCCAATTTATTGGCGTATCTATATAATACTATTATGAAGTAACTGTTATGTAATTAGGATATAGTTAATAACGATACGTCTCGATTGAAAATAAAAAGAAGGTCTTCATCGTACAATCTAATTTTGTATTTGGAACTATCCTTTTTATGATATCAGCTTATACAATCTTATCTATTAATATGTTGTGTCCTATGTGGTTTGAGTTCTTCACGAAATCCAACACATACAAACCGGTGAGAAGTAGATTTTCAAGTATAAAATTTCAAGAAAAATAAATATTCTGCCTAGGTAATTAGTACTTCTTTTTTAATTTTTCTTTCGACTTTTTTAAGCGTTTCCACATAGTTTTCAATAATAAACACAAAACAACTTATGAAAATATTAATTATAAATATCAAAAATGAATATGCTGTGCCGTCTGGCCATTACTAATATCTGACCTCAAAAGTTCCCCGGAAAACACAAAACAGTAACACGGTAAATTAAATGTACTATTATTGTTGCCTGCAGTGGTTAGTTTTGAACCTACACTGTAGGTAACCAATTGTCTGACCTTAAACCTCTATCTTTGCGACAGTCACGTTTAAACTAACACCACCACTCGCGATAGACGTTTGTAATTATTTCCTATTTTTCGCGTACACAAGAAGATCGTATTGTATAATGAATTGTGTGATTTTCACAATTGAAATTGCCTATTTCTTCATTTCCGGATAATAATAATTATTCGTATTACTTGATTTTTTCATCAGCTTTCACGTAAAATGCGTGCTGGAAATCTATCTTAAAGTATAACTGTAGCTTAACACAACACATTATCAACAACATAACGGAAATACGATATTAATGTGTACCTACCAGACTCGGGAAACTGGCATGGTACCCGAAGAATGGCAAGGGAGGAACTTTATAAAATATTCATATCCGGGTTTTCGTCACTATAGTATAGTTAAAAGTTTATACGCCACATCTGTTGCAACTTACTATAAGACGTACCTACCTGTCTGCTATACTTTTTCATTGCTAATTCGTACATAAATATTGCTAGAAAATACAATTTTCACCCGACGCGGAAACGACTAAAATTATTAGCTCGTTAAAGAATTTCTCGACAGTGAGCATTTATATATTTTTTACTGCTGATTCGTACGTCAAGATTTGCTGAAAAAAAAACAACTTTTACACAGCGGTTGACCCAAATTATTAGGGTTTTATAGATTTCTGCGAAATCCCGAGTTTATATATTATGTTTAATAAATAAATGTTTTCACTTTTGTGCGAGCATACAATTTTAGAAATTTCAACTTGTGCAATGATTAATTCCCGATGGGTCGACTCCACTTTACTACTGATGTTTAAATTTTCATTAAAAAAACTTTTTAATTAGATTAGATGAGACTGGTGTCCGGTATTTGGGAATTTAGTAAAAAATAGGTCGCCAGAAATTCGGCCGTGTCAAAGAGATATACGTTATACAGAGTAGTTCAAAAGTCATAGGTGACCAAAAACAATTATTATTCATCGCAAAAAAGTAGAGCCGATTTATTAGTCAATTGTCTATGTCACCAAGCATGTTAATTGTTCAGTGCTCACTACCATTTTTTCATTTAATTTTAAACGATTAGTCTCTCAGTTATTAAAATTTTTGTAATACGGATAATCATAGTACTTGAAAATGATTTTACGAAAATATGAAATAGATTTAATATTGGATCTAGTGTTTATTATACTTGGACAATTTTCACTCAATAAAAATGTCGATAGATAAAAATCAATTATTAAAATTTTCAAGTCGTCATAGCCCTCATAATATCGTCCAAACCCACTATCATGGACATAAAGTCAAATAACTCAGAACTCCTTGTTTGAATTTTGATTTTAATACTTCAAAGCTTTTAGAAAACTTAACAACTAAATAATTAACAATTTAAAAGAAAAGTTCTCATTTGATAAAAAAAAAAAAAAATAGTAGTTTCAGTCTCCACGTGACACTCTTTGATTGAAACTCCAAGAATTTGATAATATGAAGTACCTATATAAACAGGGTGATTGACTGTGCGTAAAACACTCATTATATCGAAAAGTATTAATGTTTTTGAAAATATATTTTTACATAGTTTCAAGTTGTAAAAAAACAACGTTTTTACTAAGATATCAATTTTTAAATATTTTTTATCCTTATAGTTTTTTTTAAGTTTTTTACTCTTTTCAACGACAACATAGAGTAGCGGAGTAGCGGACAAACATTTTGCGGGGTAACCCCATACCACTCCACTCCGCCCATCTAAACTTTAAATACTTATAACTCATAAACTACTAACGCTAAATTCGATTTTTATGTATCAAAATACTTAGAAAAATATTCTGCTTTGGAATATGAAATTAAAACTCTATGCTGTCGTTCAAAAAAGTAAAAAACTTAAAAAATTATAAGGATAAAAAATATTTAAAAAAATTATATTTTAATAAAAACGTTGGTTTTTTACAACTTGAAACTATGTAAAAAAATATTTTCAAAAACATTAATACTTTTTGAGATAATGAGTGTTTTACGCTTAATCAATCACTCTGTATATATATCATATTATTAGATAATTCCCAAAATCATATTTTTAATAAATGCATTCTCGAGAGTGGAAAGTGGGTGAGCATCACTCTGTATATTATATTATATAAACTGCTGCTAACTACTAAAGATAATTTATCCCCGAAAGCCTGTCACGACGATCACTGCGACTTGAGTAGAATTATCATAGCGATGGGCGTACGTGATTCGGCAGAAGACATCTGCAGTAGCTTATCTACTATGTATATATATGTAATCGGTGTGGGATTAGAGCACTGACACATCTGGTGCTCGGCCCCCAAAGTAATTGGACGATTTGAAATTTTAAAATAAACATCACATCGTCGCCGGTGGTTTTTATCGCCTCCGGTCCTAGCGGATCACGGAAAGACGTGCCACGGATATCCTTTTGAACTGCTGCACGAAAATCAACAACTGCAGCAGTGGTATTAACCAGTTACCATTAACTCGGGACCTATTGCCAATTAGCTCAACGCGGACAATTAGCCATAATGGGCGCGCCAGTGCTAGGATATACTTCAAACTTGGAAAAACGCATATTTCCACATAAATTTAATAAATAAATCAATTTTTTCTCAGTCGTATTGGTATAAATTACTACTTGACGCATGGAAAAAAGAGTTTTGCGTGTGCGCTCGATTTTATTTTTTGATATTTTACTTAAAATGTATTGAACAAAACGCACTCACCGATTATTTACAAACCGTAAACAAATAGTATTACGTTTTGAATTATTTTATACGTTTTTTAAGGGGTTCATTGAGTGTTAAAAAATCTGAAACAATTGTCATGTTATTCGATTGAATTTCCGCTGAAAATCGTTTAATTTTTTTTCTGATGATTATTCGACAAACAGCGAGTGACTTTTTTTATTGTTATTTTTTCGAATATTGTGACGGCGATACATACAATATTATACATTATTATGATCATTATTACATTGCAAAACGACTTCTTTTCAATTCGAATATGGTTATTCGCTTTTCCGAACGAATCGTATCTATATTGTCGATAAATGGGATCTGTTGAATATTATTATTATTGTTGTCAGCCTTATCGTTTATTTTCCAAAAGCCTTAAATCTCATAATAAGTTTGTGTGTTTATGTTCCGTTATTGTGTAACAATACACTATAATATATTACAACCTATGTTTTTTTCTGACAATTTTTTTTTTATATAAAGTTTGCAAACATTTATTTTTTGTTATTATTATTATTATTAACAACTACTCCTGAGTCGGTTGTAATAAACCGCTAGCCGTAAGAATTCTTTAAGTGCTTCTAAAGCCCGAAAACACTTACACGTCGTGTAAGTATATATGACAGAGCTCAAGGTACGGCTTTAAAAAGATTAAAATGACGTTTATATATTATGTCTCTGTCGTTTTTACACCGCGAGCGAAAAAATGTTTCAAGTCACTTACGCCAACGCTAATCGTGGCCAAATTAAAAATTACAATAATCTTAGTGGATCTTAGTATATCCGTTCTTCAATATCGCAAAAAATAATATAAACAATAATAATAACGTTTCGGCCCGAAATGGACTTTTTTATGGAACAACCAACGGCATTAAAACCCGCGTATATATAGGGAATATTCCCGAGCATACCAAACTGTCGAAAAGGACAAATTATTTTTTGTTAATATAGTCAGTCACGTTGCTTAAATCATGTTTATTTTTTACATTAGCATAGTCGTTATGTTATTTTATGAATTTTAATAACTAAAAAATGTATTATTAAACCTACCAAAGTCGTACCAAATAGTGTTTAAGCATTCATCATTTGGTAGTCCAGAGTAAATGCCTATGTGACTATATTATTTTATGCTACACGACAACTGACAAAACATTCATAATATGTAGTTTTTACTTTTTAGTTTCTGAGGGAAATAAGGAAAGTAAAAAAAATCGAAAGAAAAGTCACACAAATGTATAGTTGATTATTCATTGTTATCATAACATAGGTTCGCCAACAAAAAAATTCATATGATATATATTCCTAGTCAGTGGCGTAGACTGAGAGGAGGGGGTTGATTTGGTGTCGTCATTTAAAACACCCCACCTCCCCCACCATCTCTGAAGACCATATTTGTACAAAAAATATATTTAATGGTCGCTCCAGATATATAAAAAAACCCACAAGAAGTATTTAAACTTAAACACCTCCTTAAAAAAAAAATAACTCTAAATATAATTTGTTATTATAAATCTGTATAAATCTGTATATATTGTATCATTTGATGATTGTATTAATATCACATTGCGGTATATCCCGTTTTAGTCATGCCCATTTATTTAACAGTGATATTATGATTGTCTAAAAAGTAAAAAACATAAAACACTTATTTTATTTCATAAATTCAAAACCGTATTCAATTTAAATTTAATTATAATCAACAGTAATAAAATATTTGTTGGATTGAATTGTTTTTAGAAATTACCTACAATTTTAGTTGCTTGTTTATGTATTTGTTTGTATTAATGTAATTTACAAAACAGAGTATTGTAATTGGACCAATCGATTCCACCAATATAGCACTGATTTCACCAGTGCAGGTACACATTAATTATATTATGCGTATCCCAATTAAAACTTGATTGTTAATTTTTTATAATTTTTAACTTTAAAAGTGCTTTTTTAAATATAATATTTAGAAAAAACTTGAATACTTGAATTACCATTCCCTAGTCCTATATCATAGTTGTTATATTCACATTCTGACACGAACAAATCGATAATAATTTGGTAAACATTTATATACAAGATTCTTTGATGTGATCAACAAAGAGGATCGAACCGAAAAGCACTGGATTTGGAACCAAACAGCACTTTAAATATTGGCAACCGTAACCTAACTGAGACTAAATTTCAATATTTTCAAATAAACCTATCGTCGGCCTAAATCGTAAAGGTCGTAATTCCATTTTTTTTTCAATTTTGGGATTTTTGTGATTAAAATGAAGAAGAAAACGCATCGTATGATATAGTCATAACTTGTAGTCACGACGTAATTTTATAATTTTATCCTCCATGATAATTAGAATTGATGATTAGAAATCGTCGTATCTCTGACGTATGATTTTAAGACATTGAAAAATAATATAATATTATTATTATAAAAAAATAATGGAAATACGACCTTTGCAAATTAGGGAATAAATCTGACGAAAATGGTCGAAACGTTTTTTCGTTTCCTGTAAAATATGCCATTTTGAAATTACGACCTTCGTGGTTTAGGTCGACGCTATTTTTTTAAATGAAAAATATTATAAGGTTTCACAATTGTTATTAATGTTGTTTTCAATTTCCTGATAATTGTTTCACGAGTGTGGTGATAAACTTATTTAATTTTTGATTAGAGACGTTTATTTCTCATGATATCCCAAAATATAATGGTTATTTGCACGTATAGGTACATTATTTTGATAAATTTATAATATATAATATTATATTATTATTTTATCCATATATAAAAAATGAAACTGATACAACAAAATTTATAAAAAAAAAAATTGGAACCGTTGATACTATTTCTAACCGGAACCCTGGTCCCCGATTTTATATCTTATTGAACCTCAATTTATACTTTAACAAAATTAGAACCAAAACCGAAAAAAAACTTCCCTGCAAGTACGTATTATCACGTGGTGCAATAATTATATCGGTCAGTGCGATAAAATATCTTATTCAGGAAATGTGTCCATACTGGACTATTCTTTTACACCTAAACAAGCATTGTATATTATGAGTTAACCGGTTATGTAGTAAGTCAAATTTTCATTAAAGTTAAGATTTTTAGTTAATTGTTCATGACATTATAAGTATCACACGAAATGTAATTGCATTATTTTACCGTTGTACTATTTTGTGTTATTATGGACTTTTCTTTGAGTTCATCTTAATTTTTCAAATTAAAAATACCTATCTTTAATCCAAAATTAATTTCATCTAGCAAGGTCTGAGATAAAATAATCATTCTGTACTTTATAGAAACAATAATTTCAGTGACTCGTAAGCTATTTATATATATAATGTATTGGACCACATAATATGTTTCGAACGTTGGGTTTTCATCTTCTGGATTTTTTTTCGATTACATCTTATTAGTAGGTCGCAATAGTTTTCAGAAAAAAAGGCTTACACCACTCACAATATATACAGTACTATCAGAACTATCCGTTGGGCCGTTGTCGTACAGATTGACATCGTTCTAACTTTTATTTTCGTTATTAGAGTATAAATAGAGTCGAAAACCAACCGATATTGATTTTATGAAAAGTTTATTTATTTTTTTCGATTGTTAAAAAGCCACGAAAAGTCTGTTTTTAAAGCTTTTGATTTGATTGGATTTTTACTCGCATGCGGATATTTGTATTTTTTTTCGTTCACCCTTTTTTTTATTACAATTCTCGTATTTTATACAACCTATCTTATCTTTATTTCGAAAAGAAAAAATAATACTTGTGTTTAAACTACGCAAATGTTTTATTGGCTCGTGATAACCTATATATATATTTATATATCGTGTATAACCTACAACTTAGGACGTGGCCAGAACCTTACTGAATATTATTACCAAATAACTGGGATTAAGAATATTTTTGGCCCATGGCCAAACGCTTTTTAAGGAGACCATACCCTGCAAGGGGAGGAAACAGTGATGTAAATTATGTAGGTATTGAGCGTTTGTTTTTATATCACACTCTTTCTCCTCACTAAATACAACTTGACAATCAATCCTCACATTTATTTTCTAAATTTTATTTAATTGCCAAGTATAGGTAATAGTTAAATGTTTGATGCATAAAGTGCATCATTCTACATAATATATGCAGGTATGATCTTCTTATCACACTTGCGTGGATCATGAATTAAGAACTTGAACTATAATTGGTTTTTTGATTTAAAATATTTGCAGCCATTTTTGATGTGGACCTGAAATATTGTTATCCAATATTATTATAACATTAACAGTAATATAAAGACATTTAAAGACGTTAAAAAAATTGTAAAAGTGGTAAAAATTCAATAACAAAAATATAACCATCTTTTCGCCCCCGAAAGTCTGAGGGGTGGCAGTGCTCCCTTCCCCCCCAACACTTTCAGTTTCACCTGACGGCCGCTCGGCCGGACGATTAGTCGATTTCGTCGTAGAAAAACAGCTATATACTATTTAGGGAAACACGAGAGAAGATTTGCGAGGATTATATATATACCTACCGTCACCGCAGACTTTATTACGACTTTCAGTTTCATTAATACACTGCATCTGGTACGAAAAGCCTGCAGGACGAGAGTTCGTGGCGATAATTCAACAGAAACGAAAAGGAGAAAAAATAAGGGCATAACTGTAGTTTTCCTGTGCACACGAAATAATACTACTCCGTCCGGACTATGCTCACCACTTTTCAGCCCATTTAAATTCTGGTGCTTTGACCTACAAGGGCTCTGGGCTAGTTGAACCTGACTTTTAGGAAAACTGGAATAATTATTATAATATTTCGGTCGTCTTTTCCGGACCTATAAAATTATAAAATATATATTTTAAGAGAAAAATAATTATCGTTACGCGTAGTTAATTTATAATATTTAAATTCATATCAATTATCATCTCACTGCAGATGAATATGAACTTGTTAAAAAGGCAAATGAGCGGAACACGTATATCGTTGGTACAAATAAACACTAAGCTTGCCAAACAGAAACGATGAACTCAAAGTTTGTTATTTATTATTCGTCCGATACGACATGCAATCTGCTTACTACCTGACACCCATTAAATGCGCATACCACCCGTATAAATAGGTGGGTGTTATATTTTTATACTTTCCCATTACATCCAGACTGTATTTATATGTTCTTGAAGTTTCATGAAATGTAATATAATTTATTTTGACAAATAGTAATATGATTAATTTTGACGACTAAAAAAATAAAAATTACTTGTTCATAGAAGGTATAATGCTTTATAATGCTATTGACATACGATTCATATTTCATATTCAATTTACTGCTCCGAAAAAGGATGACAAATATTGATTTAATAAACCCTCTCATTGTTAAGCCGATGTAGCACGTTCTTCCGAAATCTAAAATTATCACCTGACCTTTCGCCACACGATTTATAGACTTATTACAGTGTCCGATAGGGTACCGATCTATGTTTATCGCACGCGCGTAGGTGACAACCGGCTACGGGAAGTTATATACCGGCGATGGTGTGGGGGTAGTGGTTTTGTGAAAAGTTTCAAATTTTGATTTGGTGAAAAAATAAAAACTGAAATGATCGACAATCACGTTCTCGCGAGATGGTTGCAGTCTCATCAGTCGTAGAAGAGGTCATCAGTCGTCGTTTCTGCACAGACTATTCGGAACGTGTCAATATATCTATAACTTTTGACATATTATTTCCGGTGGCGTCAGTGACTATCATTATAGAAGTTACGTGTAATAAAATCAAACTTCGACCAAAGAAATTGCACACCGAAATTAAATGGCCTTATCATCGGCATCGAGTCTCCGACGGCGGTCGGCGACTTTAAAATCCTAAATTTTTCGGTGAGAAATAGTTTTCCCCGTGACTTGACGTCAATCCAACAAATTTCCTATTTGTGTTATTATTTTGATTATAACTGTGACTAAAGCATCATGACGTGTAAGTTTTTAAGATTATTGTTTAACTGTACATTTAAGCATATTATCTGTATAATTAAATAATCGATTCTTCTCAAAATATTTTTTTCAAAAGTCTGTAAGATGAATATTAAAAGAAAAAAAAACATTCAAAAAAGTATTGACTATTGATATTTCTCATGTTTTGTCGTTTGGGATTTATAAGATGTTTTTGGCAAAAAAATATATTAAAATCTTTAAGAAACAATAAAGTAACTTTTATAGTATATTAAGTATTTGGACTTTGTTAAAATAAATTCAACTTATATTATATTATATTCTATATCCTCGACCAATGTTGTTGACTGTTGAAAGTAGAATATTAGCCTTAGATAGTTAGGACCATCTCGTTAATTATAACCTATTTGTTGTGTTTTCGTAAAATCATGACACAGTTGAATTAATATTATAAAACTGACGATAACATTTTCTATGCTAAGCAAGTCTTAAATGTTCGTCATGGAAACTTATATTGAGTACTTGGTAAGACACTAGTGCTGCCTTCATAAACGTCCTAAATAGACCAAAGTATACAAACATATTACTATATCTATCTAGTGATAGGAATTTCGCCGTAAAAACGGTTTAGGTAAAACTACGTAGAATTTTTTTTTGCATAAATTTGTTCGTACATAATATATCGTTAGTTTACTGTGTTCACTGTATTATATTTATGTAAATTGATAATGTTTGAGTCAAAAATATTATTAAGAATATTTTTCATTTTTCTTTTTTTCAGAATATTTTTCCGATAGATATTACCTTAGTTTACCTACATAATAATATTATCATATAATATGCTACACACCTAAAGATACTTTAGTAGGTACTTGTGAATCGGATATTGTCTGAAAAATGTCACTTTGTGCAGGAAACTAATTTAAATAAGCAGTAGTTTAAATTTATGAATGGTAACAATATGTAAGTGTCATGTTGTAAATAAAATAAACATTATGAAATTTACATTATTGGTAAAACTTACTTGATAAACCGTAAACCCATCGTCGCCCATACCCATAAATTCAACCACTAAGTTCAAAACTGACTTCGATATATTTTGAAATATTCAGCATCCATAATAAATAGGTTAAATTCCATAATTACTGCAATCGCACTGGAATTCTGTAGAGTTCTAAGTGATTATTGCAAGCGCAGATCATGATGGCTGAAATTTTCTTTTTTTAATCGTCGTGACTGTTTTGCGAAGTAAAGTTTTAAATATTTATTACGAATTAGTCATGTGTATAATAATTAATAAGTAATAACGATTCAAGTACCTATAATCTAACTAATAAGTACCTAACCTATACTCCTTATAACAAAATAATTTTTTTTTCATTAAGTATTGTATTTAATAATAATTGCAATTATATTCAGCTTTTGAATATATACCCACCCTTAATCAATCTTTTAATAAGTGCGCAAAAATCCTCAGGCTAGTACGAAATAATTGATTATTATCTTTGGAACGATAATTGAAGACAGTTCGCAAAAGTCTAAAAGTTCGCTAAAAGTTAATGTACTATATGCATTAGTATGTAAATCATTCGGGGATGACAAAATGCGTGTCAATTTCATATTGAGGACATATTTTGCACAAGCGTGTGAACCTGCTTAGCATGTGACTGCATTAAATGGCCAGTTTAAGTAGAGCGACTTAACTTGTATTTATTAGTGATTAACATATAATAAAGCTCGACTTCGAAATTATGTACACCTCATTACAATTTTCCTAGAAATCGCCATTAGCACGCGATATCCAAAACAGACGTTTTTTTGTCTTAAGTACACACATCTATCTCATTCACGTCCGTGATCGCTGCAGGGCTGAGAAAAACCAATTGCCATTCAACTTGGTGTAATACTATTACTAGCTATTAGCAGGGTTTGGATGTCATATTATTTTTTCTCGGTATTTCAAAAAGTAGCTCAGATTTCATTAGCACGAAATCACGGATTTAATAGGGGACATTTACCCCCAGCCTAACGATTTAAAAGGCGCATAAATATTAAATTCTGTTTTTATTTCATCACACTTTTTACTAATCTAAATTTCATATTGTGATCGTATATTAATTACATATTACTCTACTAGGTTTTTAATTATTATTCTTGTGACTCGTAATAATTTGTATGAGAATTTCGATGCCTATTATGAGGTACTTATAGATAATGGTGAAAATATCAATTAAATGGTCATGGGGCGGAAAATAGCAGGGGGGAGGGTGCAAAATGAGTTTCTAAGTGATAATCTTAATGGTATTTTTAATATGCATTTTTAGATTTATTATTATTCAACTAGGTAGCTATTTCAAGAATTTTGAACATTTTTCCAATTTATTTGTAGAATTACATACGACCAACATTTTCACGTCTACAAATAATTAAAGAGTTATTGCAATATAGGTACTTCTATTATAGTGTCATCTAAAATAATTTATCAAGAAATATTGTTTTCGTAATAATTAGATATTTTCCTTGCGTACCAAATGGCATTCGTTTTATTTATGAAATGTAAGTCTTTATCAATCCCCAGCGATCATCGGATGCAGCGTCTTACCTAAAAAAAAAATTATTAATTTATTGATCAGTTTGAGATACGTCGCGATCGCAAATTTTATTTCTAATATAGGTATATTATAATGTATTCATTGGGCGTGCCTATATAACATCTATGTTTGGTATTTTGTTATTTTGTTTTGCATTATTATCAGTTTAGTTAACATAAAAGAATATAAAAATTTAAGCCACCGTCTTCCTATCAGTTGTGTGCCTAAAAACATATTTAAATTCTAATTTTTCAAGGGCATTATTGAGTTGAAAAGGCATGTTTTAGAGCATTTCTTTATATTTTTCAAGGCATATTTAAATCAAAGCCCTAATTGTTCATGTATTGCGACGTAAAGTTTACTGTCACGAGGTGTATGATTGGTGGATATTATATATTATGGTTTATTAATTTACATAAATGTTATGTACGACAGTGGCAGACAACTGTGAAACATCTTCAGAGGATAGTCCGCCGCGCCAACGATAACATTATAAGACTTAGCTAGGTAATTAAATGTTAAAATCAATTATTGTCTGAATTCAATAGCGAATTATAAATATGACAAGCTGAATATTGACAATTGCTCGTACTTATCATTTTAGAATGTCATCTTCAACAATGTCCACCAATAGTTTATTAGCTAGTTGGAGACATTATAATATTCTTATTTCAATATAGGTACTAATGAAATATTTTAATAACGAAAAAACAATTAAAAAATGTTTACACTTTTTTAATAAACAAAAAAGAAACTTGAATTTTAAATGTAATAACTATATATATATATACAACCATAACACCTTAAAATTGTTGATGGTGGTAATTATTTTCTACACCTCCCGCGTACGGCGAACAGCCATAACTCACATCTCCAACAGGTTTATTTTATTATAATATATCATATTATGTACAGCCGCACAATACCATAAACTAGGTAACGAATATTACAGTATTCATTGTACACACTCATGAGATAATATAACAATGTGCATAGGTTATGATGGTGACCAGAGGTGGTGAGCGATATTTAATAAAACCAGTTGTGTTATTATTATAATATAAATAAACTCGAAGCGTGTTGGTAACCTACGTATAGTTATTTATGCGCATATATACCTACAACTAGGTTATTGGCATCGCCATTATCATAAAGTAGAGCATAAACCGATGGCTGGGACGGGGGTAATGTGCTTACGCGGTAGCTTAGCCTCTCGAATAATTTCGTATGAACCCCATCCAAAAAACGTCACGTTTGACGTGTATTATTAGATTATATTAAGCTTGGGTACATTGCAACTATTTGCGATAATTTTCAAATATTTTATAAAATGGATACAGTTTTGGTCTATTTTTTGAGTTGATGTTTTTATCTCTGACCCAAATAAAAATATTTTCATGAAACGCGTTTAATAAAAAAAGCAAACACATTTTGGATTTTTCGGCGTTTTAGAGCTGATATTATAAAGTTTGATTAACTGTCATCTGTTCAAAAAAATTTTATATTTTTTTCTATTAAAAATTAATGTTTTATTATAAATACTTCAAACCACGCATAGGCACGAACATTTTTTTTTTATCAAAAGCACAACAATCATTAGTGAGAAAGTGAGTGAACTCATTAACTCACGCAAATGGATAACGTGTATATAGGCGTGTTTCTGCGAAGAAACCTTTTCAGTGGCCCAGGAATGAGTACCAATTACAAATATTTTTTTCCCATTAAATATCGTCGCTTTAGAAAATAGCGGGCGTACATCATATTAATATTATATTATGTTTCTGTATGAGAAAAAACTAGATACGATGTCAGTCCCTACACAAAACTTGACAAATGTCCTCCCTTTATTCGCCGACTTGGGAGTAACGATTTGATATGTCATGGTTGTGTTGGTTTTCATGTGTTTAATTATTATTATGTGTACAATTGTGAAACATGGAATCAATATATAAATATAATATTTATACTTTGTTGATTTTATTTTTGGAGATAATTTTTTTTTAATCCATATTTTTACCTAGAAAATATACGATTGGCATAATTTATTTATTTTATAATAATATAATAACAGATAAATAATATAACATAAACGATTTTGAAAAAGAAACAACCCGCTGATGGAACTTAGACTATGTTAATAATATAAACTATTTAATCAAATATTTTTTATATACCTACTCAAAATGTCATGTTGCATGAGTATATTTAATAAATAATTATCCCGTGTCTTTGAGGATATCCCGGAATTTTTGGCATGGACAGATTTTGCTGGGGATTAGAGATCTAAAACGGATGTGCATTATATTTTAAAATTATTTCGCTCATTCATGCACAGATTTAATATCGGTATTATAACGATAAACCGGAAAATCGCAAAGTTTTCTTGTATCGTTAATTTTTGTACAATATGCAATTTTATACATTTGATACATTTAACACTGCATTCTGTTTTGAAATGCTTTGTGGTATTTAGGATAATATATTCCGTAGAATATACAGAGAAAATTGTTTAACGCGGGAAATCCAATATGTAAAAAGGGGATGTATTAAACAGACAAAGATAATAACTCACGGTTCAGTTTCTGTTCTGAATTAATTGGTATCGAGCCAGTGTATATTACAGCAGTATTGGTGAAAAGTCGAATGTATGGTTAGACATGATTGCCTCCGTCGACGATAAAACTGAGAGCACATACGAACTTTAAGAGGGAATGAGAGTGTATCCTGGGACCCAAAATTTGGAGTACATCAGCCCAGATAGGCTTGAGAAATTGTTAAGCATTTGAAATATTATTTTATTCAATCACATTCACCAAACGTGGATGCGATGTGCCCGAGTTAGTGTACGATCTAAGTTTTAAGTCAGCGTATAGTTGGCCGGAGACAATTAATTTAAAAAGACTACAGAGAAACAATTTTTTTTTTTAAGAATTCGAACATAATAATTTCTGGGGACATATTTAAAATATCAAAATAGATTCTATATTTTGTAGTTTTACATATTATAAGGGAAATGAAAACTAAACATAATATTACATGCATTTTATAATTTACGATTTTTTTGTAAGTCCAAAAAAAGTGAGGTCTAATAGTAATATTGGTTGATGGACCTCGACGCATAAACTATTAACCGATATGGTATCAAAGCCTTAAATGTTTTCAAACAGGAAAAATCGTTAAAAGTTTCCAGTAAACTGTATGGATTATAGTTGAACTTTTCACAATTTTGCAGCCGTATAAGTGTCCTTCGTGTGGGTACAACCTATACGTGTCGCTATTATAGGGTAAGATAATTACGAAACTTAAATATTATGGTTACAGACACGTCACGCCAGTATCTAAGTATAATACAGTACACGCGAGGATAATTTGTGTACCGAGATACTGAGGTGGACATTTGACGGGAAAAGTTTTAAGAAATTTAACTAAAAATCAAAATTTACTTGGGGCACCTAAATGCCAGTTAAGTTTTCAGAAAACAAGTTTTGAATCGGATAAACATTTCTATACATTTTTTTCTCTTGCAGTCACTATTTTATCGTCATGTTTAATTATCATGACACATTTTTATTACAAATTAAATTATTTCATTTTTGTTAGTTATAAAATATTTAAAACAATATTTACTAGCCGTTCGCTTATGGAAATTATTCAACTACGATTGATGTAAAATCGTGTCAAAAAACGTGATATAATTTTAGGTATATAAAATCCAAATACGGTATTGGTGATAATAATCCGAAGATAATAATTACCATATTATATACCAACTATTAAAACGTGATAATGGTTTTAGAGGGGAAATATCTACGTATTTCACCGTAAATTTGGAGTGAATAATGGTTTGGAGATTATGACGTATCGGGGGGATATCCAGGAATTGCGAGTGTGGTTATATTGGATAAGAGTAAGTTGAAACGGAGGGGGAAATCTCTAATCTATCGAATTTTATTGACACATCGAACGCGATATGATGGGTAAATATAATACATATGGTAAACAGCTGCAGCTAATTTTATTTATATAACTATATGCGTCTAACCTAACCTAACCAAACACGCATGCGCGTGCGTGTCTAGTCGATGAAATCGGGATGAAGAGATATTTTGGAATGCTCTTAGAGTCCGCAAACGACGACGGCGAGAACAATAATATAATATTATAATAAATATAATGCGTGTGATTGTGCGCGCAGCATCCGACCGAGACGACGACAAAGTCGCCCCCCCCCTCCATTAATGAGGTTCCCGGCGCCGCGTCAGAGAATTTCTCGTGACAATATCTCCTGACGGGGGCCCTTTGTTCGGCGTTTTCCACCGACAAGCATTTTCCCGTCCACACGTTTATAATAGACAAACACAAGACGATAATATTATTGTTATATTATACAGTCGTATTATTATTCGGCTTACCCCGGACGAGCCCGCGAAATTGATGGCCCGACATGGTTTAGCGAATAACCACCTCCGGAACCCGTCGCCGGACGACAGAAGAACGATCGAATCGGACGATGTTCGTTTTTCACGTCAGAGTGCGGTGGTCAACTTGAAATAGGTGAATCTACTGTTGGCATTTTCCGAATACGAACTGCGGGACGTGATCGTGTCGAAATTAAAAATAAAATCTACCAAAACGCTAACAAGCATATACTCGTACAATATTATATGGTGATCACGATGAGTATTTATTTTTTTTTTGGGGGGGATACGCGAAGGGGAAAACTTTAATAATATACGCAAATGATTATAAATACCGTACTGCGATGTATTTTATTGGTGATGGCGATGAGGCGTTTTATGAAAACGAATTGAACATTTTTTTTGAACATTTGCAATAATTCATGCAGTTGGTCGATGGTGTAACGGAATGACCTGACAAATTAAATACGAATAATTGATTTTATAGTTAAAGTATGAAAATAATTTAAGATGTCTGAAAATTCCCAAAAAGAATATTTTCAAACATTTATTACGTTTAACACCTAACATTTTCTTGCTCTCGTTCGCAATTTCCAACCACATTTCGTTTTACATATTACACTCGTATATTTGTAAAGGTTGCCCTACATAATATATCTAATTATTAAGTATTTGTCAATGTAACAGGAATTCAAAACGTAGATAGTTTTATTTAGTGAGATGAGAAGTGTATGGAAGATGACTACATTCATTTTTGTTACCCGTAGCTATAAAATTCTAAATACGCCACTGATAATTCAACAACCGTGTTAGTCAACAGTTTGAAAAAATTCTGAAAATTCTGTCAAAATACAAAAAAAAAAGTGCGATTACGTTAAAACGAACAAAAGAGACATTTCGAGAACATAAAAGAATTTTAAATATTAACTTCTTATTCTCAATACAACGCATTACCGTTATCAAACTGATTGCACGATAAATTGCACAGAGAATTTGCGCAAATTCCAGTGTCGGTAATTATTATTTTGTTAAAAAAAAAACGTTTTTTAAATTCATTTGATTAAATTACTATCATCAAATCAACGGGCATTTGCAAATGCTTTTATTCATAGCAACAGTAACAAAAATAATTATTTGCCCACCTTGAGTTAGACTTGTTGTGGAATTGATAGTTATTGATGATTAATGTTAATTATATCAATTGACGGGAAATGATATTAAGGAAAATAACCAAAATTAAATTAATATTACAAAAGTCGTAACAAAAACGTAACGCTAGCTGTTTGCAGGTTAATACTTTCGTTATTTTTATTTTCTTTAACAATAATTATTCAAACGATATTATTGTTGTTATTATTGTTATTATCTTTACTGACGGAAAAAACTCCATTTACAAAACAATATGTAAAAAAATTGTGTAGAGACACAGATACAATAGAATTAGGTACGAATAATATAAAATTCACATGAAATTATATAACAAAGAACATATTATGAAGCATATAATTGTACAGCCATAATTAATTATTTGGTATTAATTCGAAAATTTAATCGTTCCAGTAAATAAAGGCAGTCTATTTAATAGTTTTAATAAAAATGAATAATGGAGGCTACTTCTCCTTGTGTTTAGAGATTGTATATTAAAATATGATAATATTCCATCATAACTTGAATGTCGTGGACGTTCGACTTTAAATTTAAATGCTAAAAACATAGAAAAAGATTCTGAACAGCTTCGAGATTTTGAGTTACCCAGTAACAGTACTGTATTTTCTTGTTACGTATTCATACTCATTATATAGTTTACAAATAAAAATATATTTTACAAGGATTTGGTGTTTACACAGAATCACAATACACAATAGTTACAATACAAATAGCAATAGGCTCAAACCACGCCGGATAAGAACTGATAGTTCTATGTATGAAAATAGATTTTTTTTTTTTTTAAATAAAAACGATATCGCCATTTTCTCGTGCAGTCTATTTTTTTTATAATTAAAGATTACGCTGTTTTTCTTCAAACGTCGACAAATTATGTACAAAGCATAATGTGTGGTGCCAACTTGGCGGACACGAATTATTATAGTACAGTATTTCGTTTGGCTCGCTGTGCCACGTCTTGTCTGTAGCACGCCAACTGACGCTCTCTAAGTGCCACACCCTTACAACTGACATCGCGCGGTGGTCTTAACCTTTTATAATGTCGTTGTTTAGCCTTTATAAACACCGTCTGAGTTTCCCAAGTTAGTATGTATACACGGCGATCCATTTACCGTGGCCACACCAATTTACCGGGTTGATTTATGTTTAGAAAAAAATGTTTGTACAATAGGTAGCTGGTATGTATAGTTAGAACACCTTTCGACGTTTTGGCAAAACAGAGTAAAATAGTAAATGAACGTGGTCCACTGCACTCGCCACTTGTCTGCGTTTTAAATATTGTTGTGCTTATAAATGTTAAAAAAAAAAAATGTTAAATAATAAATATATAATTATTTTACATCGACATTTTCAGAAAATTACTCTGCTTATAATTGTAAAATAAAAAATATGTAAACATGTTTATAATATTTTAATAGGCAGATAAAGGTATATAAATATATATATTTTTTTTTTGCGAACACAATCATCGACTTGATAACACAATTAATGTAGCCACTGCAGGGAAAAACCTCATACGTCTTGTTTTATTAAATTATTCTACTCCACAGCGGTCTGGTTTGGCACCACATTTAACGAAGTGTTTAGCACTAGATCAAAACGACGACGACGATTAAAATTTGATATTATATTCACATGACAATTTATATAGATTACCCATGTGAGTGGTATATTCTGTTTCTCACACTATTATACCAATGTGGATGACACGAGATTCAGAAAAAAAACACCAATGTACCGTTGTGAGAGTTCTCACAATAGATAAGACGTTATCATAGTATCTTAATATATTATATATTATTGTGTGTGCATGCATTTACTTTCGAGTATAAGTATGTCTACAAGCTGCATCCGAGTACGTCTTGTGAGTAGTGCATTTCCGAATCGACGGCGAGATGCCTTTTTTTTATTATCATTATTTATCATACCATATTATGACCTAAATTCAACGGTTCGTATTTTTCACCGTCACTGCAAAGTGGCAACGCGGAAAAGTGTTTCTTTTGTCACTGCGTATAAAATATTATTACACGTAGGCGCATAATATAGGTAGATACGCGTCATATTTTCTTCTGCGCTTTATATTATCTGAACAAATGGGATTGTTTTGTATTTTGGTAAAAATCGCGTGTTCGCCTTTTTCGTTCCATATTCGCCACAAACGCATTATTTCTCTTCCTCGCTTTTCGAATCGGAAAAATAAAAATCGCATCATTGGAGCGGATTGAAAAATGTGATTTTGTCTAATGTACACGCGACCTTATTATGGTTTTGCCGAACGCCGGTCGGGCTAGACAAATCCGGCTCAGTGGTATATCCCTCGGCGATTTTATAATATTATCGAGACTCGTCGTATGGGGAACTTTATCTAAGATCGAAAACTGCGCGGTCTTAAAATATATGTTTCGAAGGACGAAGACATAATCCAAAATGAATAATATCCGTGCCTACCTACGCTCTTTAAACAGTTTAAACCGTTGGTGCGACTTCTACCGTTATATAACATTTATATGAGCGTCATACCTTTTTAGCCACCTCATAAAAACATCGTGTTTGAGCGAGCACCCCGTACGGTATTTCGTCGAGTATATTATGATAGTAAAATATAAAATTAAAAAATTGTAAAGATTGAGATAAAATATTATATTGTTACTATACATTTATATCAACCTAAACTTAATAATTATGCCACAAAATATGTCAGTTTTGCTCGAACATTGGAAACACGAACTCGTTAGTGTTAGTTATTAGTAATAACTTATTACGTATAGTGTATCAAGTATATGGATCTTAAAATTGAAAAGAAAAATTAATTACAAAACCAAATTAACGATGCACTATAGTTGAAAACTATGTTTTTGTTAAATCTAATCTCTCGAAAAACTTCATGACAAACTGCTCAAACGCATCACGGTATATTAAAAAAGGTCACCCGACAAACACATTGCAACGTTTCAAAACCACTCACCCAAACGCATTATAATGCCAAGCTGCCCAAACACGTTGCAATTTTTAGTAAAACTCGTCCAGACGCAAACCACCGAATAATATTATTATATTTTAACGTTCATCGTACTGATAATAATATAGTAAATACCACGACGAAATAGATAGTCATCATCACAGTTGTAATAGTTTTTTTTTCAGTATGCGCGCATCTCCTTCACCTCTGGCCAATGTCGTAATTCTCCAATTCTGATTGGTTGATTTTTTTCTATGTCATACATAGTATGTATACAATTGTCGGTCAATAAGGAGTGGAGAACTGCGATATAGGTGAAGTAAAGAACGGAGGTTGCGTATCGAAAAACTGTGATGATACCAGCTATCTATTTTGTCATGGTAAATACCGTTTATCGATAACGCAGTCGTCTGCCGACCAAATTTCGTCCAGCAAACCGACGACGTTTTCGGCTTAAATATTGGAGGGGAAAAAAATTAACCCCGACCAACTGTTGACCCCTTTGCTGTCGTCCGTCCGGCCTCGTTCGCAGACAAAATGTCAAAACGCGATCGGCGCCCACGAGGCATGGCGATCGATCCACAGGCTTCACATACACATAATATTATATTATATGTAAGGGTGTCCGTTATATGCTCACCGGAGTGTTATAAAATAATATAAAAAACAAAACATGTTTTCAATCCTCAGCGGATGGTTGAAAACCTACCTAAGGTATCGTCGAAAATAAATTAGGTTATAAGTTTTCCACGTTTCGCGAAATAATATTCAAATAAAATATAAATAATTAATTTTGCTTATTTTTTGTTCGTCTCGCGAGCACGCATTTCGAGCCGCCACCAAAACGTTTACGACCGTCGCTGATATTAAGGGGAAAAAAACCTTATAAAATATTATAATAAACACAAGTACTGCGGCGACAACTCGACTCGCACGCTCAGAGCACCCCCTTTTATGCGTCAATGGTGGATTTTTATTAAACTCTGATTTTTGGTAATTACAAAAAATGCTGAAATACTTTGGTTTATTTATTTTTACCTTTTAAAAAGTGCCCCAACGGTGGTTCAAAATTATTTTTTTTCAAATGAGAACCACACTTGTATAATATTGTATATTATTATTAAGCATTTGATTTATTTTAAAAATGTTTATGCATCGAAATCGAAATTCAATCGAGATGTATAAAATTGACTTAATATTTAGTTTAGTATTAAATCTACTTATTATAAAATTTTAGTTAACTTTAAATGGTTGATATCATATTTTTCAAATTATTTTATCCTTCAAACTTATTATTATTATGGATTTATTAGAAATCTATAGATAGTAATTACATAAAGATTAATAATTTAGAAACTATTAAGTTGAATTTCTATTTCTAAAGACAGTAAAATAAGGTGGTCCTTATATAAAAGAATATGGACGTTACGAGTACTTGCAAATTCCAAAAATCATTATTTTCATATAAATTCATTGTTAGTTGAAAATTGGGGTGAACATATTATGATTGGTGTCGCACTATGTGCAAAGATTCATTAGTAAACCGTATTAATTGCACTAACTTATTTAATACTTACGATATAGACATTTGAGCATATTATTTTCATATTTTTTCGTAATAATTTCATTATTACTGCTCAACGTTGTAAGTACTGTGAATTGTTCTCCTAAATGGTTAGTATTAATTCCGTATTATTAAAAGTAATTAAATCGCGCTGGTAACGAAAATCCATAAAGGATACGTCGTATAAGGAGACATAGCTCATTCTTTTTTCTAAACTTAATATCTTACCTATCCTTGTGGAGAAAGATTGGTTGAACAGTCATCTTACTTCGTTACCTCCACTATAGTCACAATACGAATACGCGGCGCTTAATTTTTTAAATAATTTTGTTTTTATAATATTGTTTGACACTCAAGCGTCTCATATTATTTTTGTATTTTTTTCGTGATAATTATAGTACCTATTACTGTTGATCATCGTAGAGTACTGAGTTGTCTATCTACATAAATGATTGGTATTAACATTTATCATATCTTGCTGGGGTTCGACAATCGGTCGTCCGAGCATTAAAATATATATAATTCTTGTACAGGTAGTCGCGCCCGAGCGCGCTTATCGATTTTGACATTAGCGACGCTGTTCGTATATACAGTAACCGAATACTATAAAATATTATAATATTATACGTAGGTACCACATAATTACCATACATACCACTGTTAACCCATGCATTTGTGGGCGGGATAATCTAATCCGACAGAGCTAAATACCTAATCGACTTAACTCGGCATTTTTCCTAACCTTATATACATAACACTGTAGATGTCACCTTCCTCCATTATTTTTAATTCGACTACGCGACTATATTTTTAAATTAATTAATAATTTTCCGGATATAGTATATCGAAGAGTGATAGTAAAGAGTACTCTAAAAATGGTCATATAGTACCCTTTGGAAATTTGAAGGTGTTTTGGAATCACTGCACGAAATAATAAAGGTCAAAGACAAAGGACAAGGGATTGACTTACACGTGAACGCGTTCGGTCTTTGTGAGTTACGTGAGTAATAAAAGCTCACCGTTGGCCTTTCGGATTGTACAAAGCCCCCTTATAAAAGGCCTAAGTCGTCTGGACATATTAAAATACGAGAACACAACGTGATCGACGTTCGCTTTGTAGGTCACTAGGAAAAACATATTATTCTAGTTCCGATTTTCAACGCCAGATCTCCGGAAAACTCTTCCTGCAAATATTTACATTTTTGCGACGACCGCTTTTCCAAAGGTACATGCGTGGTTGGATTGTAATACAATTTTGTGTAGACTTCATCATAATATCTCTCGGTAGCACAGGCTTTGATCCCGAAATCGGTTTTTATCGTGCCCGATAATCCGGAACTGAGAGGGAGCACGATATTTCTTATCTCCGGCCATATGAATATATTATTAGAGATAGGGTAGTTACGATGACTTTTTCATTTTATATTTTATTCAAGTGCTATACGATGGTAACCAAGCTACAAATCGTTACATCGTACAACGTTTCAGTGCAATATTTAATTTTTACGCACTTTTTATCAAAGGTATTTTTTTCTTTGGTTACGTTATTTTTTTCCATTTATGAACTGTGTGAAAATTATAAATTTAAACTTCGATATCAATAATTTACCGATTTCAGTCATAAAACCTTTTAAAAAAAATGTGTGGATATTTGCCTTGTCCATTATTATAATTTACCATCTAAAAAACGTATTTAACCGGAATTATTGTGGTTTTTACTATCTAATCAGCGTACAACCAAAATATTAATAGACAATCACCCGATAGTTGAAGACATAAAACATTTTATCTCCGGTCTTCCAGATTATAAAATAAGAAATCCCGAACGATTTGATTCGATTTCTATTTAAAATTTTAGAGCTTTATTGGCTGTTTTTTTTATCAATTTCTCCTATTTTTATAGTACTTATTTGGTCTGAAGGGCTGTTTTTCGTAGAATATCACGGCATCTATTTTATTTTTCTCTTCGTTTTTCCACTTCCAAAACGATCGTTACACAAAATAATATTATTAAATCAATTTAATTTATGAGAGGCGATAAGTCCAAAAAGTTAAACTTTTGGGAAATTTAAAGTTTAAGCTATATACCTGCTTATTATATACATAACAATTCATAATATAAATGTTTGGATTACCACGTACATTGAACAATCATTTTGTACGAATTTGTTCGTTTCAATAATATTCACATTACACACAGTTGTATAATAGAAAAAAGTAATTTTCTGAAAATATGTGACTTATCACCTTTTATAAAAATAAGAAAATCTGTTATCGCATACTCGTAAGTTATTAAAACGCAGTTTTTACGACAACCCATTACGCGTGGGCCGATCCACCCCGTGACCGTTGTGACAATAATAATTAATTATTATTCATCAAACGTATAGATCATTTCTGGCTCTGTGACCGATATACCACGATTGTTTAACCGTCGAACAAATCACATAAATTCAAAACAATAGCACAGTTGATATTATGATAATATTGTTTATCGTATACGATAATAGTATACTATTATTGTTATTTGGTACTTTTTACGAAAGCGATATCGAAAGAATATTATCATATTATTGTTATACAGACCGATAAACGCGTGACAGTGGTGTAGCTATATTGCCTAAACAAAACGCCCTGTAATCATTGTCGTCTTATTGTCACGTGCGCGTAGTTTACACTTTGTGAAAACAAGTTCTGAACAGTGCCAGTAATGTACAAGTAATTAGAAAGAATTTTCCAGACCTCCTGGAATTCGCAAGTCAATTTCAAAGGGTTTATTAGGGGTTGAACCGAAGAAGGGCGAACTTTACGCATCACTTACATGTTGTCCTATATATTATTTCAAACTAGTGTAAAAGTATTCGTTATAATTAAAGATAAATTGCAAGACCATTAATTTTCAAGTCAAACCCCGCGGCCCCACGAGCTTTAAACGTTTTTGATCCAGCCCTTAAAGTATGTTGCCCAAAAATATAAGGGTCAACTTAAAATTTTTAAAAATCCATAACATACCTCTGATATTACTGTTTGTCGTTATGTTATTACCAATGTTTAATTGGATTTGAAAAATAAAATAAATTAAATGTATTGTAAACGATGTTAATTTAAATTGTTTATTAACAAAAAAAAAAATATTATACAATTGGTGTAACTATAATCACAAATTACATTTAACTCCAATAGTATTTCACTCGACAGAAAAGCGTTGTTTACCGGTCTTAATGACGAAAGTAAAATGAACAATCTAAAAGGTACTTCTGATATTGCTGTTTGTAGTTATATATTACTGCCGGTGCTTAAGTCGGAAAAAAAGAAACTAAAACGTATTTTGGACTATGTGTGACTAACCGTACCTACCGCAAAACAATGATATATTATATTATGATAACAATATGTTATAATATGCACAAATTACAATCGTTACAGTGTTTTGCTCGACAGACACAAAGGTGGTTTACGGACGTAGGGCGGCGATGGCGCCGAATTAAATTCGAACCGTCGTGCCCAAACCTAATAATAACAGCGACGACGACGATGGTAATTAATATAACAATTTAAGTGCCATTCCCTGCCACCATGTCTGAGCACGTCGACATAGCTCTTCGGACGATTACCACGCGATATACATATTAATATCTGTGCGCATATATTTATATATAAGGTTCGTAAATTAATTTTGTAATAATTGTTAATCGACTAAATGGTGTGTCTACTCAGCGGTGGTTAATACTTTGGGCGTTGGCCGTCGACGAGCTTTGGCTTTTGCACCCGTTCTCTGAAAACAAAAAAAAAAAACGGTCGTAAATGATAACTATCGTAAAAACTGAACTGAACGACGACCAATTCGTTTTTTTTCCTCCTAGAAAGATGAATATTGTTTTAATATTTTAAATCGCGAACAAATTGTAACCATAATAGCGCGTTGTCGATTTGTGCCGAAGGTATTCATAGGTACTCTGTGAAGCTATACTTTAAAGTTTATACAGCCAAATCTAGAGATGAATGAAATTAAATAACGTAAAAAGAAACAGGTAAATTTTGGTAAAATTTATGAAATAGCTGTAACACTGTCTAGGTATAATAGTACTTAATACCAGTCGTGCTCAACCCCCGAAAGTCTTCCAACCGGCCAGTGAAAACTTTATATTATTAGAAATAAAAATAAATAAATTGAAATTGAAATTATAATTTAAACAAAAATGTTATTTTAATAAGTTTATAAGAATTAATATTTAAAAAAAAATATTTTAAATTATATAATATTTAATAGAAATAAATTAGTGAACATTTTAGCTTCGTTTACTTCAACCAATCTTTCATTATTCGAAGTATAATGTATAACGCCGTGAAGTAAAAATATAAATTTCGGATGTAGGTAAAAGAAGATCATATTACGTATTTTTGAGGGGTAAAAAAATTGGTAAAAATATACTGTTATTTGAATGTTTCATCATATTTTTTTTTTAAATATTATAATACTTACCCGATTATTGAAAAGCATAGAATATGTTTTAACTTTAAGTAAAATATAATATTTTTGGTCCACGCAACAACTATTGTTTAATTTTAAATTATTTATATATTTTATAAGTTAAAGTAGACTGAAGTAGAATTGTTTTATGAGTTTGAATAAT
The DNA here is from genome assembly GCA_008086715.1 of Sitobion miscanthi. NCBI lineage: Eukaryota > Metazoa > Arthropoda > Insecta > Hemiptera > Aphididae > Sitobion > Sitobion miscanthi. The sequence goes on from CM017804.1 coordinate 24,676,207, forward strand.
ATCGTACAAATTAAATATAGGTGCCTATAATATAAGTTTTCAAGTTGAATTTTTCTTGGACTACCCATTTTAACACCCGCATTAACACACGAGCACCGTGCATTTTTTTATTCATATTTTCACATCCACGGGCACTCGAGCCCGACGCCCAAATCAAATATGACTCACTGGTGCAAATCCTGCTCCGATTAGGTCACTTTAAAATGCGAAAATGCTGCTAAATATGTACGCGAAATAGAGAAACGAACGTGCCGACAAACATTTTCGTCCTATGGACGCTTTTCACATAGGTAATACAATGTCCCGTGGGCAACTTTTCGATGTCACGATATTATAAAGATTTACGAAACCGGATTTATTGTAATGATATGTTTATATATTCTATGGGCGCCCTCAATAATAATAAAGACTTCGTGGTGCATTCAAACGACGTGTTTGAATTTGTTTGTGGTGGTCAGGTCTCAGGTCATTACCGGAACATGTGAACCGTGTTTATTGGAAAAGGTTGGTCGTCAATAAACACGGGATCGGATTTAGGTGCGGAAGAAGCTTAAGTACCTAAATCCCACACCGCTCCCAAAAAAATATGTATATATATAAATAAATAAAAGTCTTGGAAATACTATAATATTGTACAATGTCGCATTACACCCACATAATATAATAATAATATTAATAATTTATTCACCGAGTTTGACTTAATAGGTAGTGTATCATTGTTACTTTAATATTCATATGTTTTTCTTCGTAATTTTAAAATAATTTGGCCGGACAAAATATTTCTTTGATTGTTGAAAAATAATTCGATATACTAATGATTTCGCCGCATCTGCAATTTGATATAATATTTGAGATATTTCAATATACTGCACAGGTACCAATATTGCAAAATCCATAGGTATTAATGCTGATAAAAAAATTATGATAGTTAAAAACATCTTTTTGAAAACATTTTAGTTTGGTAGTTGAATTTTGAAACCTCGCGTGAGTATAGTCGATTGATAGCTAAATATACACATTTTAAAAATAATAATAATTTTTACTCGCTTTCCAAGTCAAAATATTTAGTCAGTCAAGCCTAATGAAGACAGGTTGGTCTTAAAAAAACATGCAGATGAGGGACAAAAAATGTTTTTTTTTAAATCACGTCCCTGAAAAAATGTCCCATCGATATTCTACTACATAAATTCCGTCCCAGGACATATTATAGAAAACCATGCAAATATTAGTTTGAAAATTCAGGGAACAAATCATAGTGAAACTATGGGAAAGGTAGGTAGGAAATTATATTGAAGAAAAAATAAAGAACTAAAAACAAAATCAGTTATCCGTTTAGACTTTTTCAAATTACTGTTTTGATATACTTTGCACTAACACGGCGAACATGACGTCTAGATGCGCTCGTGTCAACGCATATTCTATTATTTTCAAAATGCGCCAATATTTTGAAAAATTAATTGCAAAACGATTTCTAGAATTTACAAAACAATATTTTTGATTATTGCGAATTTTTTATTTTACAATTTGAATATTCTAAAAACAAATTCGCAACATTTTTTGACTGAACCCAACAAATTCGAACGGGGGAGGTCCATTTTTGCGGACTAAAGATACTCGACAACACTTTCATTTTAAATAAACCAAATATAATAATGATATGATATAAGTACCTGCTGCAATTACTATCTGTATTATAAAAAGAGGGAGTTAGTCTTCAAACCCAAAATAATAATTAAAATATATTTTCTTTTCCTAGTTTGCAATTTTAGAGTCCATTATGGTCGTGCCCTGCCATTATTATTGAAAGTTCTTTCCCTTCTATTTCTTACAACGATTTAAAATTATGTCCTATGCATGTGCCAATTGTCTGCAATATTTTTCTAGGCAGTTGTCGAACTTGACCATTTCGGGTTTTAATCAATGAGTTTTGAATATTTTTAACATATGTACTTAAATATTCACGATGGTATTTAACCTTTAGTGACGCACATGTCAGACCCCATTGTTTTATACAAATGTTTATAATATTATTATATTATTAAGAATTATGAAATAATTTTGTTTACACTTTTGAAGTATATTAAATGTTACGGACGAATTTATTTATTTTTAATTTTTATGTGATAGTATACCATAAAAAAGAAGGACCCAATGGAGTGTGGAAAATTCACAAAAACAATATATACTGAGATAAGTAATATTACACCGAGCGCGTCACCAAAGGTTAAGAAGATATTATAATGACAGTCGATTTTATGGATACCTAAAAGGAACCAAAATGTTAAATAATAATTTCTAACTTTCAAAGTAACTTCCAAGTGGTCTTAATATTTTTTCATATTTATAATATAATATATTATTTTTATTATCTGAATTTGTGGTATCAGCATAATATTATAGATGTATTATCTTTTATATTACTCTCAACTTACATAAGTGGATCCACGGATGAGGGAGGCAAAGTTCGTAGTTTCCATTTGTTTTACACTGTGTTTAGCCAATTTTGTACTTTTTGTACTTCCCCCCCCCCCCCCCCCGTGCCCACATGAGCTGTCAACTTATTAAGTTAAGTTTTACAACAACTATATTGACTGCCGGTATTCAATAGCTATAGGTAATTAACATTTACAAAAAATAAAAACCACTACATTAAACGAGAAAAACATTTGAGGGCTGCAAGGGACACGTTTGGAGGTTTTCGAGACTTATTTTAGCGATTTGATATAAATATATAGGTAGCGGTAGAGAGTCATAACAGAGATAATCAATACGTCGTTCGAATAACGACAGGTGGTTATAATAAATTATTAATAATAGCAGGTACACGTATCGAAAACGATCTATTTACAAGCGTTATCACTTAACGCTGTCCAAGTGGAGATGGGAAATTTCGCGTAAATAGATTGACAAGGCCTAACGCACAATGTAGGTAGGTAACCTAACCTATTATATTATAGGATTGTCAGTGGACGAGGATTCGTCATCGGAAAAATGTCACCGCATCGGTCCGTGAGGTCAACTACTCCGATTGGTATAGTTCAACTTAAATAATACTATTATTTTATTTCACACTAACACATTGCCTATACCCATAGACGTGAGTGGGTATTGTACATCCGTTTATAGTTGTATTATTCACACATATAGACACATAGTTGGGCAACTTGTATATCGGTAACTATTGTCACGGTTACGGTTATTGGCACCAATTAATTTTTGTATCACGTATGAATAATGTTTGATCATAAATAGTAGGTATATTTTCTCTTAATTATTCAATCAAACTGGAACTTTTATATTATCATCAATCTTTGTGTTATCATATTATTAATTATTTGATTATTCGCTATTTTATGTCGTAATGGATAAGCTAGGTTACGTGCCAATAGCTATAAAAGTTATCCTATACAATCATCAATTATTTTAATCATATATTTTACTGTAATATATAAAAAATTATATTTAACGTCGATTGACTTGGAAAACCTCGTATGTGCATTGTGGAAAAAATCGAAAAGTCGACAATTCATAAAATAATACGCCATCTAGTGATAAATATTTATATTTTTTCGTTATAACAGAAAAATTTTTATAAATTTAAAACAATATCCTCAAAACCTTCTACGTGCATATTTTGTATGGTAGTCATATTATACCCGTAAAAACTCTCGTGTTTAAAAAATAAATACTTTATTAATTAATTAACTTTACCCGTGTTAACGACAAACCTATTATCAGGATGTTTAAGAATAAAATGTCGTTAACATAAACTTCATAGTATTATGTGCAAAATTCTTAAAATATTCCATATAGATTTTGAATACAATAATGTAATAATATGTGTCCAATTAATTTCTGAAATACTAATTTTTTTAAAATATTTTTATATAGCGAACTGATTTTTAAGCAACTAAAATGCCTCTCTTGAAAAATTGGGATTTTATAAAAAATGAGAATTTCACGAAGATCGACGAATTTAGTTAATATTGATATTAATACTATTATTATTATTTTTTATTATCATTTACTATTGCAATATATTGTCGTATTCTCGTTGAGTATTCAAAATATTCTGAAATTATTAAAATTTATCTTTAGTTTTATAAACTCTGTTAGATATTTGTTGATAATTTAAGATACCTCTACTACATGCGTCTACATGGTTTTATAACACAATATACCTTATGCCGTATGTAAAAATTTAAAATAAAATAGGTACTATATTTTAACACTTTTCCAATACTTACCTAAAAATGATTTTCTTAGGTTTGTTGCAATTGTCATTTATTTTTACTCCTCGTCCTTCGCCATTGCACACGCGTCGGAGGATTAGCATATTATCATTATATTATTACATAATACACATTATACACCATCGCCAAAGACTTTGTATGTGGTTCTGTACATAAATGTAACGACTTATAAATACCTCAATACTTACCGCTACCGAGGTTAGAACATTAAACGCGAGTTTTTTAATCAAAAATTTAATTTCGTTCGGAAACTCAGTATGTAGTTTTAGGTATATTTTTTAATCAATTCACTTCCGTAGTAATTGCCATCGATAAAAACACGGTGATTGTAATATTTTGGTTTTTGAAAAATATTGAAAAAGCTAGGTAGATACACATAACTGGTAATAGAGATAACCTAATTGTATTTGCTTTATACTATTTTATCCCTTTTGATCTTCAATTATTAGGTACATCATTGTTACTGTTGTTAGCAACAGTCGAGGAGACGATACTTTGACAGTATTATACTATACTATATTATAATAATATTATTGAGTATTATCTTTACGAGTTTCGAAAACACGTCTGATAGGTACAATATATATTGTTATAGAGGACGATGTTAATAGTATATTACTATATTATAATACTACCCAATTTTTTTTTAATGTGACGCGTTTGAATGAATCCGTTTAATTTTGGCTCTGTGTTATGAAAGGTATTTTTTGCAAAAGTGCATGTTTGCAGAGGATTTTTACTGCACACGAGGGACCTCGCTCTAATAATTCTATATGATAATATAATACCACGGTACACGAGCACTGAGCTCGTCATTAGCATAAGTGGCCACGTGCATAGTTCACGGTGAAAAAAAAATGTAAAAAACTAAAGAAAATACCAACACCTATCTCTATATATGGCTAACTTATACAAAGCGCAGACTTAACAACGACAATAATGTATTATATTACATCATCGCCGCGGTGTGTTGGCTGCGTATATTATAATATAATATACGATATATCGTAAATGCAGTAACTGCATCATAACTGCATGCCTATGTTATGCACTATGATATTATGCATACTTACATGGACTGTATGTATATATATGCATTATAATATTAATGATGCATTGTGTACGTATAACTGCATTTTGCATCGAATACGGCCATAATGCATTTACAAAGCGATGGTTCCCGAAATTCGTTTACCGAGCGGCGGACACATCGAAATGCGTAAAAAAATTGTCCCCCATCATAACCGACCACCATGTCTGATTTTTATTTAACTCAGTTAAGTCAAGAGTTATAAAATTACAATAGGTAACTTAAGTTTTGTTTTTTTTTTTAACATATAAATAAACAGTTTAAAACAATATCAATTATAAATATCATTGAACTAAGGCAATAAGTACATATTTTGCTATAACAGTAATAATATTTACTTTTGAAATTTTGTACCATTATGACGAGAATATTTTCGAGTTCTTTAGAAAATAAATTGTACCTAATTGCCAGTAATTGTTAGGCATTTATTGCATGCATTCTACCAATATTATTATTATTATTATTATTATTGAACGCCCGAGAGTAACATAAAATATAAGTCATTTTTATTGGACAATAATATTGCTTATAAGAATTACATTTTTAATTTCCTATTAAGCGTATAATGAAAAATAATTGTATCATATTATTTATTGTTCACTATACTATTTAATTATTTATTAATAACCGTAACTCGAATTTAATAACAGTAAAAATCAATTAAAAATGATTGAATAAAACTTAAACATAAAAAAGCATTGTTAAAAAGTTAAAATAAACTTACTTTTAACGTATTATTATTATTATAACTCGTAATATATATATAGGCGGATAGGTATTTTATCGCTAGGTCACATAATATTTATAGATATATATTTTTGTTTATCTCCGATATTTGATCACGTTATATATACGCATTTCGGGAGGCGGTATACCGTATAACATATACCATAACCCACACCGGTGATGACCGGTGGCCGTGGAAACACCACGTGAACGTTATTTATCGCGTCATTCGGATCGATTTCGTCGGAAACGGACACGGATATATAATACAATATAATAATATATCGTACCTATAACGACGCCTATAGTGTGCACGGGTGGGTGCGAGTGGGCGGGTGGGTGGTCGCGATATATTTTACGACCAGGATTGACCGCACACCGATGTGTGCATGGAGACGTACAGGATTTATAGTTTCCCTGCAGGTCGAATTAATAATGATAATAACTGTGGTTTGCACGACCGTGCAGATTCGCATAGTATATTATATTATAGCCAAAACGGTGGTAAACGAAGTGATAAATTATTATGTCGGTGTAATAATTATTGTTTGGTCGCGACGTCGTTATAATGATCATATATTATAATATTGACAGAGATCGGTGATTGGTCTATAGGTAGTTATTTCGTAGCGATATATTGAATAGCTAATTTAGTCGTAATAATAATAATAATAATAGTAGGTAGATACTTAGGTACAAATAACATAAGATTTTAAGCTTATATCTGACATTTTCAACTAGGTAAGTTAAAATATAATAGAAGTTTTCATCGTGCTAACCGCCGACGACCGTGGAACCACATAATATTTACCTCTGCAATTAGAAGTAAGTTGAGATAAATAATACAATTTCAAAGTTCAAATGTATAAAAAAAAATTGCGCTTTTATATTTTTAAATCATTGCAATACGAACAACTATAATTATAATGTAAAACGTGGTCTTCAACCATCTTGGGTATAACTCATTTTTTTATACCCATTTCACATTTTTAGTAAAAACCTAATATATTTTATAAAAAAATCAGATTGTTATAATTGTTATAAGTTTTTCATTGAGATTATACCACTTGAAAGCTGGTACCGAAATTAAATTTTTCGTACGCATCATATTTTTTTCACCAACAATCTCGAGGGCAGTAAACGAATACATTTTTTGTTTCAGTCTGCACAGTGTACGATATAATCTTTTTAAATTCGGTCAACGGTTTCTACGCAGGCCACGGGGTCAACTCGCAACTATATTATAGCTGCGATTTCGGTTTTTGTTTTTTTGATGAACTCGACGTTTGTAGGTACTATCACGAGTGCGATAAATAATAAGACAATGGTTTGGGGACGAAGCTATGCTGTCGTTGGCGAAAACAATTTTTTTCCTCGCCGTACGATGTCGATTAATTTGGCTTGATAAAACGGACGCAGTGCCGATGTTGGTGACGCAATAAATCTGCCGGTCGAGCGGTTTCGCCTGGAGATAAATCGTTATCGTAAATTCTGATATTTCTATCCGAACGAGTAATTTTTTTCATCGCAACGGAAATTCGCGTTTAAAAAATATGAAGGAAAAACTACTATGCGGACCGACAACGGAAATTCGAGTGGCTGTTTTCGATCAATATAATATAAAATGCTCGTATTATAATATTTCGATTCGTACGAATATAGAGAAAATATTTTAGATTAATAAATTACATTTTACTTTCATTCTAACTAATTGGATTGGACCTACTTCGTTTTAGGAAACCAATTTGCATTCATCAACTCATTTTTCACGTCGATTTTAGTTTTTTTTATAGAATACAAGTAAATATACGATACACATATATATTATGTTAAATTATTAGAAATTCACATATAATATTTGACCTTATTATTATCTCAATGAAAATATAGAAAAATGATTTCCATAAAACCTAAAAAAACGTGTCTCAAATTGATTTAATTTAAACGTTTCAATTTTTCGTTTTAGGCGTAAAAGAGCACAAAATTACAAATTTTTAGTAGCAGGTTTTTTTTTAAATTATATCAAATTTTTCAATATGTATTTACTATTTAAATATTCAAATGTATATTAATATCAAAAAACAAAAAGCTCTCTTAACTGTTTCAGCTGTTATATTTTTTAATGAAGATCTATGTTTGAGTTTAATTGTTACCATTATAAGTACCGCTTGATTTAAATAACAATAGTTGCTCCATTTAAAAAGCTTTTTAGAGAAGTACCTATAACTACCTAGCTAAAAAATATAATATACCAGACGTGAGGATCTACTCTAATAACAAATTACCTTCGCCCGTTTTTCGAGAATGAAAATATAAGAAAAGCTTTAGATTCTTATAGTTAGGTAGTTGTTAAGAAACTATTGACCAGTAAAAATGACTACAACTGCCTATTATTTAAGCTTTAAGTTTTAATACTTAAATGATAATTTAAGTAGTTTTTTTTTTTAAATGGTTAAAAAATATTGTAAAAATATTTCCTTACACAGCTTATAGTTCTGTGGTGTAGTGTGACACAAATTTAAAGGGTAACAAACTGCACTCCACTCGTCACATCTAAACTTAATAAAAATAATTTTTTGAACTATTCAGTAATATACGTTAAATATTTTTGAAAATTTTATCTGTTTTAGACTATAATAAATGAATAAAAATAGCGTGTTTACCATGGCAGAATCGTTTTTTTTTTTTTTTTAATAATTATTTCATACGACGTATATGATAATATTATGAGATAGGTATATCGTTAATTTTATTGTAATTAATAAATAATTATGTTATAACCACAGATATATATAATAACTAGATAGCTGACTCCATATATACAACAACATTATTGAATAATTATGATGCTCAACGCCATTTATCACTTGAGCAATGTTTACAAATCCTTATCATTTTATAATCATTTTGATTGAGCTTGAACGGGCTTGTTTGCTGTGAAATATTGTTGTTTATTATCATATTTTACCTTTCTAACGATTAGTAAATATTGCCCAAGTTGTACATGGCTACCAGTGACATTGATAAGAAGAAGTCGGCTATCTAGTTATTATATATATCTGTGGTTACAACCTATTTTGTAAGTTATCTAATACCTGAACATAATAATATTGTGATCGCACAACCACCTTTGACGAGCAACAGCTAATATAGGGACGCAACAATAATGCGTCGATTATGATCCATCGATAAGACTCTTGTGGACGCACTCGCAAGTTGTCGACGTTTATTCAAAAAGTTCAATGTCACGTAGGTATATTGTGGGCAGACGTACTCCACCTGTAGAACCTACATAACATCATAATTATATTATTTTAATAATAATATTTCATGATGTATTTTATTATAGTGAGTATATTGTACGCACAGACTGGCAAACTTGTATTTTTTTGTGCGTTTCAATCAAGTGCAGGAACTTGTTTTAGTCTGTACGATTTTAATGAAAGTTTTGACGTTTAATTACGAAATTTATATTTTAAATACCAACATTAAATTTATTTAACTGGTGGTCCCATGACATTGTAGTGACCGTTGTGTGATTGCAAAATTTATGCGATAGGTACATCGTTTAAGAGTCACATATATCTTTGTTTATTTATTAGTTTTGTCAACCATCGTCTAGTACAGTGGTTATCAATACTCGAGTATGATTTATCTATAACATTTATCACGAAATAAACTATGGAATAAAGAAAATGTATTTATTTATTATAGAGAAAATGGTAACTTTTTATTTTTAATTTTTTTTTTGGAAAACAACTAGGCATCACGTTAACTAGGAAAATAGTTTAACATTTGGTAGTCAGTGATTAAACTCTGATAATATTAAACCTAGACGACACAATTTATATTTTTAGTAGAATTTTGCTGTATCAATTGATAGGCGGCAGTATATACCTACTCGAGTATCGTCTTGACAATATCACAATTCTATCACATAATAATATATGTACTCACTTTAAGTATTTTTACATTTGAATTGGTATTGTAACTATATAAAACAAGTGGTTCTTGGCGAAGAACAGATTATTATGTTTTTGCTTTCAGATAATATAATAACTACACATGCTACATGTACTTATGGAAGTTAATTCCTTTTAAGTATAATATTTTTATCGATGACATATTGTGTTCTACATACTTATTGAGTTGTTCTGACTCAGTTCAATGGTCGTCGTCGATTGCTTCTTGTTCACGTACTGTATAGTTGTACACGTTTTATGATATCGAATTGTTTTAAAAATGTACAAGTTCATGATAATTGCGTCAACAAAATAGAATGCAAAATAAATAAATCACAAAACATTTTATTACAATATTTGACGATCTTTTGTTTATTTTTTGTTTATTTTTTTATTAATTAACCCTCGGCAACTTAGGCCATTGGGTGGTTTTTAACTAAAATCATATTTTAATTAATTGATGTTATATTGTACTATTGTATTTGTACTGTTGCAAAACATTTTATTTATTTATTTTTTCGTTTTTTATTAACTGCTCTCATTGTACATAGGTATTAAATAAAATATACACTTCAAAAGTTCTTCTCGCTTATTTTTTTTTTTTAGATTTAAACAAAAAAATAGTGATCTGAAAAGCAGGTTAAGATGTAATCAAAATGGATTAAGTAAATTTCAGAAAATATAAACGATGCGTTGAGTCACACTGATTGCGCTCTAAGTAAATGGTATTGCTTTTCATTATTTAACTTAAGACTTTGGACACTGAATCGAATAAAAAAACACTCTTCAACAAAAAATAAATAAATCGAGAAATTTGTGTGCCGTTAATTCGGTCAACTCGACTTGAGTACCGTTCCTTAGATTTTAACCGATTTCATACTAAATAGAATACCTACTTAATCATTACCTACTGAGGCTGGGATTTCGATGCACTTTGCACTGTTTCTCAAAGTTAGCTATACGCGATCCTCGTATTATAACACATGCGTTTCAGGTTTTTCGAATCAGAAATAAAAAGTTTTTAATTTGCATTTTTCAACAATAATAAAGTTACCCTATTTTCAATTTTAAGATTATTTTAAAGTTTCTACAGAATTAAGCACTACAATTTTTTTTTTTAAATCTTATTTTAGAATTTTTAATGAAAAAAGTAACTTTGTAACATGCAAATAGGGTTTTTACCTTATCCAATACTATACATTTTAGTTTTTCAAACGAATTCGTACGACGTGAAAATCGAGATTTCGAGTGTCGACGGAAAATTAATTGAGAATAATATTTTTCAGATCAAAAGTTTGTATGAAAGACTTGAAATCGTGCAGTCCTACAAATTTTTTTTTCAAGTTTAGTAAAAACTATTTTTGGTTCTAAATAGATACGTGTTTAAAATAAAAAAAAATTAAGTGCAATAAAATGCACAATGTATCATTTAATTTTTTGAGAATAGTGTGACATTATATTGTTATCCAACATTCTTATTTGTATAAATAATACTATAGGTAATTGTCGAACTATGATAATTTATGTTAGATGATAATAACAATTTAAGGTGCATTATTTTGAATGATTTTTAGGCCATTACATCCCCAACATGATTACCTATATATCGTATTATGTACAATGCATATACTATAAATATTATAACGAAAGTAAATTTATATTTTATTGCTATGGTGTAAAGATTTCCATACTTTTACGACACGCGACAATCGCCGTAAATGCACAAAATATGTATATAGGTAGGTAGGTAGGATTATCTACTGGTTCTACTGTATTGCACAATAGTATTATTATGTAGATTATGTGACTTGGACAGCACAATCTCATCATGATCCGCGTGTCAAAGATAAATATCTAAAGTTAAAAAATATGTTCTTTTGGTATCCATCGATGTGATCTATAGATACGAATTTTACGCGGCGTGTAGGCGGTGATATCAGTAATACACGTCTTCGAGACTTGCTCGCGATTATTATGTTTTGTTTGTGTGTGATGATAGAAACATTATTATAATAATATCAGTTTCGAACGGTGTTCATAAACAAACAAAATATAAATATTGTGCACAACCATTACAACTCAGCCACTGTGACACAAATCAGCGTCGCGGTCGTTTCAGTATTATCTCAATATTTTCAAATTTAGGTAAAACAATTTAGTTTATATATTTGTATGCAGAGTTATCCATTCAAGTGTCTACTGTACGCTCGTCATTTCGTAAGGTTTTGAAAATATTATTTTTAATATATTTGATATAATTTCAAAACAATATTTTTCATCGGTTTTCAAGTTTTAATTTTTTTGAGCCGCAACATACTTTTTTTAATTTCATATTCCCTAGTAGAATACTATTCGGAGTATCCTGGTCTACAAAAATAAGAATTGATACAAATTGTACGCCGTGTATCAGTAACACGTAGAAAATAATGCCTTACTCTACTAACACATGGTTAAAATATTTTGTTCATGTATTTAAGTATTATATTATTATATTAGTATCGAACTGTTTTTCATAAATAAATCAAATATAAATATGGCGCACAACACTTACAGCACAGTAGAGCGATCAAATCTACAATACGAATGTTTTGTTATCGGTCGGTAACTGCAGTTCTGTACCAGTGTAGTTATGGTCGTTTCATTATCACAATATTCCAATCATATCATAGGTAATCATTACTAATCAAACATGTTGTTGTTATATACATATTGATCTATTTTGTCTATTGTACTCTAACAGTTGAACACTCATTATTTCAAAAAGTTTTAATTTTTTGAAAAAAAATAAATATTTTGAATCGTTATCCATTTTATAGTTTTTTATTGTCTGAATCACAAAGTATTAAAAAAATTCAAAATCATAAATTAATTTCAATAGGCCTTTACAATATCCGGGCTCCTGTACTCCAGGTTTAACAGCCCCCCCCCTTGTGGTGACCCTTCATTCTAGTGTTAAAAACCAATTATGCGACACTATATTTAGAATATTTTATTTAAAAACTAATTTATCCCAGACCCGTAATTATCTTTCTTGCCTATTCTTGGTAACCTGCAGGGAAATCCCTCCATACGACCATACCTACAGACTGTTGACTTTTAATGGCAAGTGTATGGACTTTGTTGTACCTAATTCATATGTAAGTTTATGCTTAAAAATACGCGAACCATCAAATGCCAATCTGAACACGATCCGTACTGGATTTTAGACTTTGCGTCTGACTGTACTCGAAAGCGATAATCGAATCTCGCGGAATCCTGTCGCCGTAGTGTTTACCACGTTCAAAAAGAATCTCCAAAAATTTGCGTATAGTCTCTACATATGCTGTTGTTGGTAGTGTTTATTTCATCAAGTATAAATACCCCGGTTAATACCATCATCGCGCATAATTTGGTACCTACGTTTCGAAAATCGCTATGAGAAAAGTTTACGGAATGAAATAAAACGCATAAAGAGAGTCGAGAGATGGCACTGTAATATATCTACCCGTATATAATAATATGCGAATATAAAACTGAGTGGCAGATGAGAAACATTTATAGAGAGCTTAAAACGTAGATCCATATATATATATATATAACCATCGCCATTGAAATTGTATTGTTAACAATGTACATAATATATATATATATATATATATAATCACGGAATGTTCCAAAGGAAGTATATTATTAAAAAAAATAAATAAAAACGAAAAACAATTATTTACTTAATCTTTTGTTTGTTTGTAAAACATTAAACGCTCATTTTAGTTTTCAAAGCGTCTACTAATATTGTTTAAACTTCTGGTTTTTGCGAAATGCGATTCACGGCCCAAAACAATTTTCAGAAAAACCCCGCAAACATATTTCGTTCTATTGTGGCGATCCGTTTGTGTGAAACAAAATCAAAGTAGTAAGTTTATATAGTTATTAGTGTATAAAGCTTAGACGGAAGAGTCATGGGGTGGAAGTGCCCCGCAAAATGTTGGTCTTCGACTCGGCTAATAATATTTACTTTAAACTACTTTATAGATTAATTACTGTATTCGTTGGAGATTCGATTTTTGTTTATATATTAAAATTATCAGAAAAATATTCTGCTTGAGAATATAATATGAAACAAAAACCTATTAAAAGTGGATGTAGCTCTGCTGTACAGTAGGTTAAAGTGAGTCAATGTATAATGGATTTTATTAAACTTGAACTCAATTATATAATATCATTGTATAAGAAAAACGATTCTGAGCGGAGACGGTTTATCAGATTGGATTTTTAAAATTTTTATTTTTTATTATAGCCTTTAAGTTGAATTAATATTATAATATTATAATTTTTTATTCGTTGCTACAGTGATAAACAAAGCGTTAGAAATTAAAATCCCATTTTAAGCGGTTTTTCGTAGTTTGTCAGTAGTTTTTCCAGTGGCATAAGATAACTAATGAAAAAATCAAAAAATGCCTCTCTAAAGTACCATCTTGATCCGATTTTCTAAAAAATAAGGTACTATTTGTTAAAATCAAAGCACTCTTTCTGGTAGAAATTTTATATACAGGATAAAAAAAAAACACCATTGTAAAACTACGTAGTATACTCGATCCGCCCAGAATCTAAAAATGTAAAACTTAAAAAAGGCCAACGATAAAAATATTAAAAAATATATTTTTTTGTTGTGGTTTTGTATTGAGTTCAAATCATGGTCGATATTTTTACAAAAAAATATTATCCCATTGAATCTCAAATCAATACGAAAATACTCGCGGAATAATAATATTCGGAAAAATCAAAATTATATACTATTTTTATAAATATTTGTATAATTAATATTATGGCGAAGCCTGCACAGCGTTATTTGGAATATACCAACAGTCTTCTAAAATTGGTAAATGATAACCGTAACCATGTGATTCAACATATAGGTATAGTCCATTACCATTTTAGGAAGACTCCGTATAAGGATTCACGTCTAATTTATTATACAATATTATCGTACTTATTATGGCCTTAGAACCTTAGAGACTATTTTTTCCGTGCACCACTTATATGTATTTTTGATCAGCGTGTAATACTAATAAATAGAACAATAGACAATTTCAATGCACTTTTAACGATAATAACAATTTAGGAACATATTACAGTATATTTAGTATCTATTTACGCAAGGCATAAAATAATATCGGATCTCCGTTACAACCATTAGTAAAAATATTAATCTGTTCATTTTCTATTCTACCAGCACACTGCGTACCAGTGGTACACTAGCACACTGCGCACCAGCGGAACGCTTACTACAGTTTGAGAACCACTGATTTGTTGCACGCACGTTTTGTCTATCAGAGCATCAACTCCGTTTTAAAAACCGACTGCCTATGAAATACGAACGACTGTTATCTTCCTCATCAAACAGTTGTCCATTCCAAAATCGTGTCTTGTCACACGATTGAGACTTACGGCTCGCCAAGAGTGTTAACCTCCAATAGAATCATCCTGTATGGCGGTAGGTGGGTGGTATATTATAATGTACTATCGTTTTTGAATTTTTTTTTGTTTTCAACTGCGTTTGCGATTGTGCTCATAATTAATAACGCCGTGTACAGTGCCGAAAGCGTTTAGGTGAGCGCTCGGCCGACACTAATCGAATTAAAAAACACGACCGCGAAAAAAACGCCGACAACAAAAAATTTATACAAATCGCTTTTAACGACCGCGTCCGCGTTTTGGCCGTCACTCCTCTTGGAAATATGTTAACGATTTTCACGTACTACAGCCGTCTAATAATGATAATAAAAAATATTATTATTATTATTATTATTATGATTTTATCGTCGCCGTCGCTGTTGTTTTGCGTTCGCAGTTATTATTATTTTTTTTTTTTACTTTCCTTTCGCCGTCCGGTATAATAATATAATCGCTTAATGTAATCTCTCTCCTGGCGCATGTATAGTGTCATTCGGCGGTGGTAGATAGGTACTCACGATTTTCTGATAACTGTTATTGTAATTTTCGATTGTTCGGATCGCGATTGAATTAACGATTCTCGCTGCGTATAATGAGCACATCGCCTCGAAACGGTTTTGTTTGTCCCTCCTTTCGCCACCCACCAATCCAACATCATCTGCTTCATAATTGTTTTGTCACGGTATTATAATATTATTATAATGATCATCTTTTATCGAGTAAATATTAGAGCTTATTTTTAAAAATAATAATAATAATATTAATTCAAGTCGACAAACGACGCGTAAAGCGGCACTCGCTGAATCGATAAGTGCTATATAGTTTTAATTCACAAAACCACAAAGTATAATAATATTATTATAATAGTAAAGTCTTCGTATATTTTTTCGGTTTTATATCAAAAGATAATTTTTGAACAAACTTTGCTGATTATTTTATTTTTAATCAAAACTTTTACACCGTCTAACAAAATGGCGCATTGCCATACTCATAGTATTATTAAAGCATTGCTCTATATAATAATTTTATATTTTTTTTGTTTATATTTATATATGTTAGCGGTATGTATGTAATACGTTATTTTATTAAATAACTAATTCTATAAAATTCCTAAATATGTTCGTTAATATATAAATTACACAGTTTTACTAGTTAATATATAAAATACCGATTGGGTTTTCGTTAATGTATGAAATTTATATCATTAGGTAGGGGACTGGATTAGATAACATACAAAATTTGTTACTGTTGTTGTTTTATTAATAAAAATAATAAGATAAGATAGTATTGAACCTAACCATTTGGCATAGACTAGACTTATTTGTGTGACAGTGTACCGCGAGTTTACTTACTAGTTAGTTTAATAATTTTTAGTGTTGTATAGTGTAATAACTAATAAGTGTGCTTTAAAATGAAAACCAAATTTGATAAAATTATAAAATATACAATTACAGAACGTTTTTGCTGAAAGAAAAATATGATTTCTTAATAAGTGAAGTGAAACGTATTAAAACAGAAAAAAAAGAATCGTCACGTGATTATTGGTTAGTACAACGGTATGATGTGATAGAAGTGCAAGGTAATGAAAAACTTATACGTCCAATGAAAGAAAATTCTGATATTATATTTTACGTCCACGATGAAGAATTATATGATATTTTACTTAACATTCACCTATCTATTGGACATGGTGGTAGAGACAGAATGATGTATGAACTTAAAAAAAAATATAAAAATATTACTCAATCAAACGTCAAAATTTTTTTAAATTTATGTGAATCATTTGTAAAAAAACAAAAAAATGAAAAAAAAGGTATCGTGATAAATCCTATGATTTTTTCTGAATTAAATAGTAGATGTCAATTAGATCTTATTGATTATCAAAGTCAAGCTGATGGTGAATATAAATTTGTGTTGGTGTATCAAGATCATTTGACTAAATTTTATATTTTAAAACCATCAAAATCGAAAAGAGCTGAAGAAGTAGCATAATAAAACTAACAAAGATTTAGAGAAAAATAACTGTAAAATATGCAAACATATATTTATGGAAAATGAAGGGAATACCGAGGAAGAATTGTGTCAACTTTGCATAAATAAAGAAAATATTTCCAATAAAAGAGAAGAAGCAAAAGAATGCTTAGAACGTCAAGCTAAAAGAATGAAACTACAATCAGATATGTCTCATCCACCTGCTCTTCGAGGATGTAACGTACGAATCAAAATTCCAGATGTTGACAGGTCAAAATGTGATCCACAATCTATAATTGCAATTTTATTAGAAAAAACAACCGACGGTTTTTATCGCTTAGGTAATTTTTTTTATTTATTTATTAATAATTCAAATAAATTTGTTTTATGAACTAAATACAGTATACTAAAACAACTTAAAGTGAGGTCACAATTTAATTTATGCACAGAAAAGTTTATTACGCTTAGTGACGTTTCAGATGTAGATATTTGCCTTTGAAAAGCATCCGAATCCCAATCAATTGGTAATGGACAAGGGTTTTTTAAATGTACATGCCAACAAAAGTGCACCAAAAAACGGTGCATATGTTTAAAAATTAATTTATTTTGTAATTCTAAATGCCACCCAAAAAGTTCCTGTACTAATAAATAAATTGTAAATTTAAAAAAAAAAATTAATATTAATATTTTATATAATAATGTAAGGTGTGTTTGATTTATACTACCATTTGATTTTTTTAATTTGTAAATTGATTAAGATTTTAATGATTATTCTAATAAATTTATGTGAAATAAATTAATATTAACATTTTATATAATATTGTAAGGCTTGTTTGACTTAATACTATAACATTTGATTTTGTTTGTAATTTGTAATTTGATTAAAACTTGTATTCAATAATAGTTTTAAATACATTAACTAAACCCTTATTGTTAGTTTATAAAATATCTAGTTGGTATGTAGAATAACTAGTTGAAGTATATATTTATGGATTCATTCAATACATTAACTGAAAGTAACCGTAATTCTATAAAATAACTAGTTATAAAATCAAACTTTGAGAAACCAATTATTAGAAAATATTATAATATCGTTTTTGGCAGAAACGCACAATCTGCCGAATCTAACGAAAAATTAATTTACGATGTATAATAATTACCTCTCTGGCACACTCCGCACAGTCACATCGTAAATTATAGTATAATACATTCGTGATTTCTTTACGGGCCGCCGCCTTCCGATTTCCTTTATATTAATAATAATAATATGGCAAACAGCGGCGGCGGGGGTGGTAAAGTTTACGTGTCTCGTCGTCGGGGTGGAACCGGGTTTCCGGTACGAGGGATTAATAATATTGCGTGTGTTTTTCGGAAATAATTATTATCATCGCCGTGCATAGTGTTGTGTTGATTATTTTAATGCATAGGTACTACTTATGAGCGTGCTGCAGTTCGCGGTATCACTCGCAAACCGTGTAATTTCGTCGCATTCGAGGCCGACGTGGAAAATCATTTCCAACGATTTCCATAAAGATTTTATCCGCGTTTCATAATGCATCATTATCATAATATTATCGTTACGAAATCGAACCGTGTACGATATTATATACCACGCAGTGTTGTGCACAGATAACTTTAAAATTATCTAGATAAGATAACAGATAAAGCGTTGAACATTTATCTAGATAAAAAACAGATAATCACACAGTTTTTAGGATTTTCAAGTCTTTTATAAATACAATGATAATGTATATTATATTACACACATTGTCACATTTATAATTTTTTTAAATATTTTTCATTTTTTTGAACCATGACCTCTTTTAGATTGTATTGCTTATACGATTACGCATTTCAGCCTGTGGTTGCTTTATCGTTCCAGGAATCTGTTCCTTTTGGAACTCGTTCCTTCCAAATACTGCTTTTTGCGTACCTACCTATGACTATAATTTGTTATGTTAAAGTAAAAGTGGACAAAATAGGATATAATGAACAAATCGTATGTCAAGCTTCAAGCGTATATCTCCTATCGGGTGTACACCCACCTGATGGTTGCCTCCCCAAGTCAAAAGGTCGATCATTTTTTAAAAAAATTGCTCCCCGGCTACATAAGAGTTTCCCCCCAATGAACAGATAATAAATGTAGATATAATAAAAGTGTTTACTAAAAAAATTAAACAATTCATAGATATATCACATATATAATGTAAATGTTACTAAAATAGAAATCTTTAATGCTAATGATCTCGGAAACCACTCATCCGATAGTCTTATGATTTTTGTAATAACAATTACAAGCGAATCAATCTTTGGATAATATACTTAGCCATAATATACTTATATTAATATTTAACCAGTGTGCGTTCGACGATGTACCGTCAATGTGTCACTTCGATTGAACGACTTGTCGCAGACTTCACACAGACACGGTTTCTTCCCTGTGTGCGTCCGACAGTGTTCAGCCAGATTGCTACTATTATTGAACGACTTGTCGCAAACTTCACTCAGATACGGTTTCTCTCCCGTGTGTGTCCGACGATGTACCGTCAGTTGGCAGTTTTGATTGAACGACATGTCGCATGTATCGCACGGGTACGGTTTCTCTCCAGTATGCGTCCGACGATGTACCGTCATTTGACTTCTATTATTGAACCACCTGTCGCATATATCGCACGGGTACGGTTTCTCTCCAGTATGCGTCCGACGATGTACCGTCATTTGACTTCTATTACTGAACCACCTGTCGCATATATCGCACGGGTACGGTTTCTCTCCAGTATGCGTCCGACGATGTACCGTCATTTGACTTCTATTACTGAACCACCTGTCACATATATCGCACGGGTACGGTTTCTCTCCAGTATGCGTCCGACGATGTACCGTCAGTTGGCAGTTTTGATTGAACGACATGTCGCATATATCGCATGGGTACGGTTTTTCTCCAGTATGCATCCGATGATGTACCGTCAGTTGACTTCTTGTATTGAACGACTTGTCGCAGATATCGCACGGGTACGGTTTCTCTCCAGTATGCGTCCGACGATGTACCGTCATTTGACTTCTATTATTGAACCACCTGTCGCATATATCGCACGGGTACGGTTTCTCTCCAGTATGCGTCCGACGATGTACCGTCATTTGACTTCTATTACTGAACCACCTGTCGCATATATCGCACGGGTACGGTTTCTCTCCAGTATGCGTCCGACGATGTACCGTCATTTGACTTCTATTATTGAACCACCTGTCACATATATCGCACGGGTACGGTTTCTCTCCCGTGTGTGTCCGACGATGTACCGTCAGTTGGCAGTTTTGATTGAACGACATGTCGCATATATCGCACGGGTACGGTTTCTCTCCAGTATGCGTCCGACGATGTACCGTCATTTGACTTCTATTATTGAACCACCTGTCGCATATATCGCACGGGTACGGTTTCTCTCCAGTATGCGTCCGACGATGTACCGTCATTTGACTTCTATTATTGAACCACCTGTCGCATATATCGCACGGGTACGGTTTCTCTCCAGTATGCGTCCGACGATGTACCGTCATTTGACTTCTATTATTGAACCACCTGTCGCATATATCGCACGGGTACGGTTTCTCTCCAGTATGCGTCCGACGATGTACCGTCATTTGACTTCTATTATTGAACGACTTGTCGCAGATATCGCACGGGTACGGTTTCTCTCCAGTATGCGTCCGACGATGTACCGTCAGTTGACTTCTATTATTGAACCACTTGTCGCAGATATCGCACGGGTACGGTTTCTCTCCAGTATGCGTCCGACGATGTACCGTCAGTTGACTTCTATTATTGAACCACTTGTCGCATATATCGCACGGGTACGGTTTCTCTCCCGTGTGCGTCCGACGGTGTACCATCAATGTGTCGCTTCGATTGAACGACTTGTCGCAAATATCGCACGGATACCGTTTCTCTCCAGTATGAGTTCGTCGATGAACCGTCCAATGAATTTTTTTATCAAAAGACTTGTCACACACGTCACATGGGTACTGTCTCTTGCCCTCTACCGTTCTCCAGCTACAATTCATGTCGTTCATTTTAAGTGCTTTTAATACCAAATGGAAATCATCATCGTTATCTCACGTATTTTCTTCGGTTCTCCTAGATTATAGTCTCACTGATTTAGGGTCGACATTCGTTACTGTTTAAATGTAACTTGTATTTGTTTTTCATGAAATAGCATGGTTACTAGGTTATTCTGTTTACGCGCTATTAGAATTTATTGTCATCGAAAGGATTTCAAGCCAGTATTGTGTGTACTGATATTTGATGCTATATTATATGAAATCAACATTAAATAAGAAATAATTGGAACAATTAAAATGATAATATTATAGTGACCGTGGTCCGTGACTGAGGTATCTGGGTAACGTCAATCATTAAATAATAATAATAATAATAATTTCATAATTTACTTCAGGTTTTACATAAAGTATTACAAGCTTAGGAGAATTTCAGAAATTTGAAATAATTATTATTTTCACATCCCAGTAAAATCTTTTAAAAAAACGTGAAACAGTGAATTTTTTAAAACTAAATATTTGTTAATTAATTCATCAAGTGGTTACATATTTGGTTCTTGTTTTTGACTATTTAATACGCCTTATATTTTATAGCGAAATTACAATTATGTGTGTACAATAATACGACGAGCGCGAAATTTAAAAATATAAAAATATAAAAAACGTTTAATTCGTCTGCGAAAAGAGGAGTTCCGATGGTTATTTATTACTCAACGATTTATCGTTCGTCACGTGGTAGTAAACTAGTACTGATCTTCGTCCCATTTCGAGTGGAAACAGTTGTAGAGATTGAGTGTCAGAGAGTGATTGTCAGAGAGAGAGAGTGGGTAATGAGGAAGAAGAGACACACGGAAAGGTTTTCAATTTAGGTTCAGTTTGTTTCGCTGCTGATGCTGCATCTCTCCCGTGCCAAAGTTTATTGAGTGTTGTCCGCGCGCCCACCCCAATTTATCAGTTTATTCGACGTAACCGTCTCCGACGACGAATAACGATAAACGGTAATGCGATAACGACGATTATTTTTATAATATTAATATACGTCCATCATAATAATAATAATATAGACCTATTTTTGCATCATGGAATACAATATATTGGGTGAAGCGTGGATGATGGGTGGACAAAAAAAAACCATAAAAACCGAATACCGACATTGTATTATTAAAACGTAACCGCCGTCGTGGTGGGGTTTGAGATAAATAGAGGGGTGAGATATTATTATTATTCGTGACTGGAACAGCCTTTGCTCTCGTGAACAATACGAAATAACGTGAGATCCGAGATGAATAGGACTCAATTTGCAGAGAAATTATTTATTATATAATATACATACAGGTGCGGCGCACCATCGCCTTCGTCATGGATTTTCTGTTATGTTATTTAATTTACAACACTGACGTCAATTTCACCACCCGCGATATCATATCCGCAGCAGACTATAATGCGACGAGAAACTAACTTTGCGCGTTGTCTACCTGTATAATATTCTTTTAATTATATCATCGTGAAGGTTTATGTATTTTTAAGCTCCCATCGTCCGCCATAGGCATAAACGCCTGCAGGAATTTGTCTAAGGGGGGTGGGGAGGGCAGTTTGTTTATACATAATAATGTACGAGTACATAAAATACAATATATAACTTGTCTTAACGGTGTATTTATAACAGTGAACTTTTTTTTTCATAAAACGCACTTACGCACCTTTATTATTATAATATATACAATATTATTGTATATATTATTATACATAATTATATTGTAATTAATCATACTTTATTACTATGTGTTCAATTTAAAATACATTTCCATTGAGCAATTGATGATTGACCCTATCCTGGTGCCTATGACTACAGCTGAGACACGATTAAGCATAAAACACCCTTATTTGCGACACAAAGTTTTAAATTTTAAATGTTTAAAACGTCGGAACTAATTTATTAATCAATAACATTGTTGATAAAGCTGTGCTCAGCTTACGGCTCGCGTCTGGTATCAAAATAATTATTAATTGGTGTGATAATACGTGAAAATAATAAATTACAAAATTTCGGCCACATCAATGTGGCAACATCGCATAAAATATTCTATTCTCAATCATGTTGCTAAAAAGGTATAATATTATGCTCAATCGTGCTTTACCGATGACTACATAGGCATATTCTTCCCCGGTAAGTCATCTGTTGTTTATTATTATTATTGTGTCTGATACACTCTTAGCGTGTAGGTACAACTCTCCTTTGGTTAGGTTTGGTTGGGACGACTGTGCTTTTATTATTTTTTTCTATTGCCAATATTTTCTGTTAAGTGTTGTCCCGAAGAAAAATATAATATTTTGTTTTGAAAACTAGTTAAATATACACCAGACGGGTAAGGTTGAATCGTAATTCTTATTTTGTGACGAGAAAAAAGACTACGTTCGAATTATTGCACTAGTTCAGATCATTACATAAAACCCATTTTTTTAGCAATTATCAGTATAAGTACCTACCTATTATTTTTATTTTTTTTTATAAATTAATATTTATTATTTTTATCATAATAGTTACATGAAACTTACCTAGAGTTTAAAAATATGTCGATTTGCAAATTGAATAAGCAATAATATTATATTATAATTACATAAATTAGTAACATATATACTAATTTTTTTTTATGCATTTTTTTGTAAATTTTTAAGATTTAGACGAATTTCGTCAAAAGCCGCAATAAAAAATGATTGTAGTTTTACGCTCAATAAATTTCCTGTATTTACAACTTATAAAAACCTTGTATTGCGATTTAAAGAAAAGCCACAAATCAATGTAAAATTTTAGTTAACACCAAACAAACTAGGAAGAAAGATTTTTGAATACAATTGCATGGCAGAAGATTAAAACAGTTTATGCACAGATAGTAAACTTAAAAAATGTTCGTGGTTTTTACAAATACATAATTTACAAATGTTTTAATATTTTTAATTTTTAATTAAAAGTATAATAAGTTTAGTTAATTTTGAACTTATAATAACATTTCGTCAAATCGATTAGTGGAATAATCGATAATCCAATGTTTTTTTGGAGGGGGACATTAAATTATATACATGTGCTTATTAAAGTTAATGCTTCACACAACACAATAAGTTCTGTCATAGACCATATTTATGGTATTAGTAAATCACGTATATTTTTTTAAAACTTAGTTTTTATATTTTTTTGTCCTTGGGGGGGGAGGGAGGGGGGATTTATCACGACTGCCATCCCATTTTTAACCCGACGTATAGAACACGTATGTCGGCTCTGTGTTTCGCATGAAAACTTACCAAATCCAACGTCTTACATCCATTATATATATGCACTACACCCTCGATAAGCATCTTATCTGGGATGGTCGGCTGATCTGGGCTGGCAAACCTATTTTTCCAATACGTTTGTCGCATTTCTCACGACTGCGTGCGTGGGTGTTGGTGGTTGAGAGGTAGGGTGGTTGTGAATAACTAAAATAAACAAACTCAGCAACGTGACGGTGGCGTCCCGTAGTCTGGCGTCAACTTTCCCCGCATACTTTTCGCCGCAAAAACGTTTTTACGCGGCCGTGAGGAAATCACTCGATTAGCCATGGCTTTATAAAAATAATAATTAAATAATATGGTGACGGTAAAGAGTAAAACGGGAAACGGAAAATTTGATAAACTCTACGTAGGTACCCTAAAAGTCAAGATTCGCGATTAATGCAGTCGCGAATCTAGAAACCAGAAATAGTGGAGGGGGAGGTTAAATTTTACCGGAAAAGATACAAATATAATTTTAGTATACGACAGATAACGTTTGATAACAACTTTACAGTAATAACTGTGCAGTTGGTATTTTTAATTTATGGATTATAAGGCGTATGAACTATATAAATAAATACCTATGTAATATATAATATGACATTTCCAAAGAGGGAGGTAAGCTCCTTAGGACCATGTGGATACGCCCCTGGATTTAAGCACTGAATATTATATTTTAACAGAATCATCAAAATATAATGTAATATTAATATTGCACACAATCATAGGTACTTACGTTTTAAAATATAGACATAACTTTGGCAACTAGATGTAAGTACCTACCGTTTCGGAAAAAATTCGAAAAACCAGCTCTAAAATATGACGTGTACCAAACATATTTGGTCATCCGTTTTATTATTAAACACGGTGTGTTATTATTGTACATAATAAATACATTCATGTGTTCTCTCATCGTTTCAAAAACTAACTTCGCCATAAATATTTTATGAAAAACAATTTCAACTATATATGTGACTATGCCATAACATTGTGCCACGAATTCCCGAATTCAAGTTTCAGGTTAAAATAGTACTTGTTGCAATTAAGAGAGTGATTTTTCGTCGGTACCTATGCTAAAAAAATCATTGTGCATATTAAAATATTATAAGCAATTAAATAACTTGCACAAATCTCTCATGTTTAAAAGCTTTAGAGCCGATTTTCAATTTTTTTCCAACTACAAATATGTAAGTGTTACATTATTATTTGTAACTATGAAATATTGTAACCCTTGTCACGTTGTCTATGAGACAAAAGTTAAACATGTGTATACCTACCATACGAGTAATATAATTAATAATTTATCCTAAGTCAAACTGAACACGTAAATCAAAATACTTACTCGACTCGCGTTCATTCTCAATAGACAATAATTTTGTTATTTATTATGATTTTGAATACCGGTAAATGAATGTAGTTTTAATGACAAGTTAAAAATCTAATCAAAAACGACGAAACTTGCAGAGTTTGTTAATGAATTATAAACATTTCTGTAGTCAAATCAATGCACTTTTAAGCACAAGTTCTGCTGCTGCAACATGATTGACATTAAAACTACATTGCAGCACAATATCGAATGAAATATTAATATTAGTAATAATACAAAAAAGCAACACTGACGCGTAGATCTCGACGACAACGGAGTCATAAAAAAAATATGAGAGTTCCGACCTAATGGATACTAATGGGGAACTGTCTTCATAAATTGGTTATCATTTATTTGTTAGGTATTATTTTTTTTTATCCGTCTTGTGTACGCGACCGATCGAGACATCCTCAAAACATTAAACTTATTCATCGATTTTATCAATTTAAAAGATAAATATGCGGGAACTTAATGCATATCTTACGGAGTGTATTATACGTAATTTATTATGTGCCATTTGCTTAAAAACTCGAGCTTTTTGACTTTAATACCCTACGGGCTACGTCTCTGCGGTACAAAGATTTATGTCACTGTGCCCAAGTCCTTTTTTTAGGACTAACATTTGTCGGTCTCGAGATGAATGCACACCGATTTGTTTTCAGCCACTCTGAGTGATCGCGAGTCCGCTTAACAATTCCGCATAAATCTCGCACGACCTATATAATGTAATGTGTCTATTATGTGTACCTTTTCAATATAATTTATTACATCATTATTATTATGTACGGATTAAAACGATTATCGTTCGGAATTTCAGTGATTCGTCCGCTAAATCGACACGCGTATGACAGCAGATCAGTTTGTTGTGTAATTAATAGTACTTTTTACGATTATTTTAATATTTTTACCTTTTACGATTGAGTAGTTTTTTGGAATTGATTTAACTGCAAATAACAAAAAAACACAGCAAATGTAACAAAAGTATTTGAGATAGGTGATGTTTTTGTGTCGATTTAGTGATGGTGATGTTACAATAAAATCTCATAAGTTAGTAATTCAAAGTTCAAACTAAAACACAATCCATCACAACAGTGCATTACTTACACTGTTTATCTCATACAAATCGACAACAAGACATAAACTATCTTAACATGTTTCTTAAAAAGCTTAATAAACTCCGATGTATTATAATTACTTATTTGTACTTTATTTCACTAAAAATATGAAATAAATTTTAAGTTTTTTCTATAATTATTACTAATGGATAAAACTAAAAATGTTATCTATTTAATTTATCCTAAACCAGAGACCACCAGTCGATTCCACGTGAGATTTTAAATAAAACGGTATTGCTATCTTCCAATATGAAATTAATTATATTGTACGTTGTTCGATAATAAATTATTTATATAAATGGATAAAACTAAAATATAATGTTATGACAAAACACATATTGTTATAAAAGCTCGCCTGATTTCAATTAGCATTCATCTAAAACAAAACTGCAGATTGTACGGATCTCCATCTCATTACTAGTCCAGGACAGTTGTTTTCTCAAGATTTTAGAAATTGTTCGTTGTAATTTCTTCGACTTTTGCGTTATCTATTAACAGACCTATTGATAACCTCTATTTTCTATCCCAAAACCTGGGCTAATCACAAGTCGATACCATGATAAAACTGCAATGATGATAGCATCTTAATTGAACTTCAAAATGTGTGTTACAGGAAGTGTTCTTGCTTCCCAAGCAACGATATTCAATATTGTTGTTCTTGTTATTAACTATTGTTATTCAAAGTTGTGTGGTAATATGATATACATAGAGGATGGTCTATATCGGGTTTGCGAAGACGCGTGCGACATGGACGAAATGTAATCATATTTTATACCAATGCAATTAATTTCGTTTCATGGACGCAATTACCAGTTTAACAGCTGCAGCAGTCGTGGGTTTTCACTTCGGATGTTTATACTTTTCTTTATTCGAGTTGCCAAGCGAGCAAACTAGTGTCAATCACTCGAATTTCTGGTGCACATAAAATTGTATTCGCTGTATGAACACTTGCAACATATTTAAAAATAATTCATGTGTGACGTAATGCCGTTTGATTTCTGTAAGGTTTAGAAATAAATAAATACATGAAAGTATGAATCCAACAATTAAATTATAATAAGTACAATACCGTTGTGTTAGTCTGATTTGTATCGTAAATGTTACAACCATGTTTCATGAAATGTACATATTATGTTAACTTGTTGTCAAACAACGATATTGGTTTATTTGACATATTACTTAATTAAAACCTAAGTATTTTTTTTTGTTTCTGTTCATAAATTTCCAAGTCTTTTTCATAGTTTGTAATAATATTGTCTTCGGATGTCTGAAAATTACCAACCTAAGTACCTACTATATTATAATATTATTATGTCTTATTTGTTGTTGATAACTATTAGATTATGATAATTAATATAATATGTACTAAATGTTCACGTCGAAAATCTTAATTTTGTACAAGGTGATTCTTCAAGAATTATCCCCCTCGTTTATCATTTAATAATTAATTAATTCAAATA
The DNA here is from genome assembly GCA_008086715.1 of Sitobion miscanthi. Taxonomy (NCBI): domain Eukaryota; kingdom Metazoa; phylum Arthropoda; class Insecta; order Hemiptera; family Aphididae; genus Sitobion; species Sitobion miscanthi. The sequence continues at coordinate 24,704,945 of CM017804.1, forward strand.
ATTTTGTCATACCATCTCAGGAGTTTCGCGGCGCGATACAAATTTATTTTTTCAAAATTTCCACCACTCATTTTTACTATAATTTACTAAATTGTTAAACACGTGATTGTTTAGAAAATTCTGATGAATCTAAATCAAAATTCAATCGAGTCCATAACATTCAGTCTCATTTCACATCTCAATGTTGCATTCTTATTATTAAACTTACATGTCAATCTGTCACTGTCAGATACTAGCCAATTTGGATCCCATCTTTTCTTTTTCTACAACATTAAATCGATTTAAATTTAATTATAAATTATAATAATATAATACTATGTTATTTATGCTGTATTACTTATTGACATTTATAAAATTTGTATGCTTGTATAGAATATTATATTGTTATTAAATATAAAAAATGAATATTTCTTAATTTATTATTATTGTTATTACAATTTTTATCACCAACAAACATGAAATATGGTCTTTATTAAGTAAGCATATGCATAGAAATTCCAAAAATCAGAATTCGAAGAAATAATAACTAAACATATAAGTTTGGATAAGCATGTTTGGTGTATCACCCTGTATACTTAGCTGTGTATTTTCAATTTATTATTTTAGAATTCATTATGCAACGGTTTCCTTGAGACGTTACACATAACATTAAATCGAGTTTTTGTAAATATAAAATTTTGAATTATTTTAAACCGAGTTGAACATCTTTATCGTTCTCAACAATAATATTACATCTACTTACGTCAGAACGATATGCTATAAACTCAGTAGGTAGGTACCTGCCTATCTACTCTAACCCGCAACAAGTAATATAATAACATTGTTACGAGGTGAGGTAGGTGCGTGGTACCGCGCTAGGTAACCGAGTTAAGTATATTATGGTTATTGCAGTTATCTCGAGCGCAGATACTAAAGTTGTATATAGATGTTTGTAATTATTTCCACTGTCGTTGCAGGCTTTTCCGGACAATTACTGAAATTCACAAACGTGCGCGATTTCGCATTAGAATGGGCGCCTCCGCTGAAAACGACGAAGCCCACTTGATAACAATGTACATATTATAATTATATATATATATAGCATTTCGTTATTAACTAAAATCCGGAGACTTAAAAGATTTTGGATGGATTATTATAATATCGCGTAGTCTTGTCTACCTAACCGTTTATTATTACTATTATTATCATCGGTGCTCGAGAGAAATAAAAGAGGAGGGATTTAAAAAAAAAAAAACGAAGACATAAACGATCGTTTGCACAGATATTATATTTTCAAGTCGTAGGTCGCATAGGTATTACTGTATCTACCTTTGAGAGCTTTTACCCGACCCTCTCACCATCCCATTACTGTACCGCCCAAAGTATAACTCATATCATGTCTTGTACATTGTATGAAGTAAGTAACGATTTTGTAATAGCAAGTGACGACTGCACTCTTAACATTATAAAATAATTTATTTTGTTCAATTCACAGCGCAGACGTATCGAATCGATTTCTATATTATTTAACGATTTAAATTACCTACCCCACTAATGTGCCCTTCTATATCATTCACAATATTATATGTCGCGGTGGATCGATCGAACGCACGATTATTGCACGTTGAATACCCTGGGATTTACTCTGATCTTCTAAACTATAAATATGTAACTATTAGTTCAAAATTCGATTTTTATTCATCGAAATATTCCAAAATATATTGTGCAATCCGAGGAATACGTAATTTAAAATCTATAGGTAGTCACTTGTCGTTCAAAAAATAAAAGCGATAAAATTTTATAAAATGTTGTTATACTGCTAAGACAAGCGTAGCAGTAATTGTATTAATTAGATAACCATAATAATATGAAAATGTCAAAAAGTCACATTTAATTTTTCTGATGTTTTCCCTCCGGTGTCTTAATAATTAGTAAGTGACAGTTACTTTTTTTTTTTTTAAATACATTTTTAAAATGTCACAAAGTAACCTACACAGTTTATGATTGGCCAGTCAAAAATGTATTCTGCATATTTTACTTGTATTTAAAAATGTTATTTCTTGTTTAAAAAATAACTTAATTGCATATTTCGATGTTTTTACTTTATTTTATACGCGTATAGCTTACAAATTTTATAAGTGCATAAAGTTCCAAACCCTATATTATTTTAATGCAAGTTCAGTGCACTCGAAATATTTTAACTATTAATTCGACGAGAATAACATAATATTATGTCATGTTATGTATTACTTAATGTCCCGCCAGACGTTGCCTGAGCCAAAGATTTGTTTTTTTTTTTATATGAGATTGGTAAAAAATTTATATAAAATATTATATCTGCTAATTATTACAGTAAAGTAATAATATATAACTATAATGGCAACCCTACAAAAAAAATTTTCTTTTTTCGTGAGCTTGAAAAAATGCATGTATGAGCTCCCTTTTAGCTACTAAGTATAGTATAAGGATTGAAAAAATAAACACTCTAAATATCAAAGAATCTGTTGATAAACGTTTGTAACTTATTTTTGAAGACGGTCCAATAGTTTTTAAGTCGATTAACTTCGGATAAATCAACGAGGGTTAAAAAATTAGTTTTCAAATATCAAAATTATAAGTAAAACTATCCAAATCATAATAACAAAATATTTATTTCTACTATTAGTAAATATCATAATATTATGTAACCACTGGTAACCATTTATAAACGAAAAAAAATCCCATGGAAAAAGGCCTTTCAGATTTTCCCAAATCTTCCAATATTCCGGGCTCCTTTTCCAATTTTTCTTTCCATAAAAAAATCTTTCGGGGTATCCCGAACATTTTTTTTAAAAAAGGATCTAAATCGTTTCAGCCATTAATACCGACAGAATTTCAAAACATATTATATTAAACGAATATTAAAACATCAAACCATTTTAAAATATTATTATAAAACCGTTGTTTACTCTTTTTATGCCACTCGACCACGTTAAGACGTATTGACCGCATTATAATATTATATTATTATTAATTCAATGATCGATGATAATATACAATACAACTGCAAATGGTGCTCTGCACTACATAATATCTACCTGACTGACCGTCAGTAGTGTATATTAATGTACAGTATGATTTCGGTTAAAATTTAATACCTATAATCGGCTTAAAGCCCTAAAGGGTTTTACCTTTTACGGATATAAAAGTAGGTAGGTAGGTAGGTACTGAAATAATTATAACAACAGACCGTCCGGGATTTGTACTAATTGAAAATATCAGATAGGTGCAATATTTTCGTGAGCCGTTTTAACGTAAACGATGTATGAGCATGACAGATTGTAAAAGCATACAACATATTATTATGACAATTTTATTTTTGTCCGTTATTGATTTTGACACATCCAGTAGTCTCGACGAAGGCTGTTTTGTGCAATTTTGCTGTTATAAGTCGCAGGACAGTTTTCTTTTATTGAGATTACGCTGATGATTCTGACAAAATGTTTTCTTGTTTTGAGCTGTTTACGTACATTTTTAGTTTTCAATTTGCTTAGTTTTTTTTTCTATAAACGTCAAACAAATTGTATTAAATAAATACTTTTTAGTGCATCAAAACTCGCTTTCTAGTTATAGTGCATACTAGGTAGGTACTTCCAGTCGTGGCCGATTTAAGGGAGTGGGTAGAGCGGCCTGCCCTCTCCTGGAAAATAGCTGCAGTGGCTAACGGAGTCCTTTTTCATTTTAAATAATATTGACGAGTAGCCCTCATAAAGTCATCACCTAACCTTCAGGACACCTTTACACGATGTTTAATAGTCGGTCGATTCGTTTCTGGTAAAACCACCTTAGTGTATAACATTATCATAAAAAAATATTATCGGATTAGGTTGGAAAATCTACCCATATACTTTTGCGATAAGTGCCGATCATACGATTTATGAAAGTACTCGAGCAAAAAGTAATAATACGACTGAAACACATATTTTTAATGAAGATTCATCGGTGTTGCACATAATTATCATTTATCATACAAGTGCGATTGTTTATCGTTTGCCGTCGGTGTGTCGAGGGGATTAATTATAGGTAAACATACATAATTACCGAGTAAGCACTAATAATATTTCGATTTCGGCGCAATAAATGTTGCCTAAACCTTTTCCGACTAAACCAAACACCGCAAATCGTATACGATTTGTAATCTGTACATAAGTACCTATAGACAACTTATTACTGTTTGCCCATAGTCGTGCCGTGCGCCAGTTCAGTAGGTACCCTGCGCGCCTTAATCATTAAATTGTGTTCATTTCAAACGACCCGAAATAGGTTAGGTTCGTATGACGTGTACATAGATAGAACCATATCATATTATAATATCCAATTACTAAATGTAGGATATTTAATTTCCAATTTCCAGAGCTCTTTTTCCACTCGGAATAATTATTGTTCGTACATACCTATAACTAATACATACATTTTGTTTTACAAAAAATTTGAAATAGATGTAATATTGGATCTAGTATTTTTTATACCTGGGCCATTTATACAAAAAATTATAATTTTTGTTTAATTACTACAATTCTTATAATTTAGTATAAAATTTGTATCTTATATACTAATATGTATCTACGATTTGGTTTCAAGACATACAATCAATATTTAAGAAAATCTCATTTGTTTCATGTCCCATTTTATAAAAATAACTATACAGTTCCGCTTCTTTTTGTTTCTATGAATTCTTTTTTTATCCAACCTTATCGCCAATCGCATGACTTCTCTTTTTATGACTTGTGATTCTTTTAAACAACGTTTATGTATAGCTTTAATTCTACAAGATACTCGATTGCTATTGAGTTTATGAAATTGTACATTATTAATTTTTTTTCCTTATTGCAGTTATATTTGTACTTTTTTAATTTTGATAATTTATTATTATTATTATTATTATTATCATTATGTCTAATTGCACTGTTCTTATTAATTTTCAAAAGGGTTCTTATAAGTGCTCATTTTTTAATGAATATATAAAATAATTAAAATAAATAAACGATGTACTATTGTTATTAACTTTTGAGCCAAAACCCAGAACGGTGTTCGAGGTATTTAAGTTAAGTTTTGTAAAGTAAGTCGCTGTAATGTACATTGTGTTCAATTTAAAATCAATGATAAATCATTGAACTTGCAGCGCGAAGTCGATTAGCCTATATTACAACAAGTAGATATTTCGTGATATGTTTTTTGATATTTCTGTTAAAATAGTTTATTTTACTGCTGATATTACGGTACAGGTGGATTTCATTTTTTTCTGAAAACATTACATTTATTATGTTGATAAAATTGAATGTGTATAATATTAATATAATTTATAATTGTAATTCAATTTGAGACAATACCACCTAAAGGTTAATAAATTAGTAAATGGTATAAACTAGCAATAGCTTAAATTAATCTAAATTATTTAAAAATGTGATTGTGTATACAAAATATAATGAATAATGATATACGGAAAAGTTTAAAGTCCTTAAAACATTTTTGAATTAAAACAAAATAATTAAAATTGACATTTCTCGTTTAAATATTATTTAATTTCGTCCAAATTTGAACATAAAATACTTATAAAAAAAACCATGCCACCGTATCTTTAATATTTATAAGCAGTTTTCTTATTTATTAATTTATGTGCAATCTTTTATCAATTTTTCGAGTATTTTTATCAAGCGAAAAAAATCGTATCGACATTCATAAAAAAACTTCAAGTCTCAAATTGTTCTAAATAGCTCAAATAATAGATGAAATTGTTGTTCATACCATCCATAGATAATGCTTGTATGTCAAAATGTTCTGAGCACTTACTGCTATTCGTTTTTTAATTAAAACAAAATAAAAATCGATTTCATCAATAACTGGTTTTGCGCAGAAATTTCCGATTTTTTCTAAATTGTTCTCCTCTATTATTGGAGATAAGATATTGAAGTTGAATTTCAAAGCAATTTTCCGACTATATACCTAAAAAGTTTCTTCAGACACCTGAAAGTCAATGCACTCATAAGCCATCGCTTCGCTCAGAATCTTAAAGTATATAAAAAAAATATTTTATTATAACCCAAAATGATTTACAAATGTGATTTATCGGCATAACGTTTTATTTTTTAATAAAAAATCAATTTTAAAACAATTTTGAACGTGAATTTTTACATTTTATTTATACGGGACATTTCATTCTAATTTTACCTACTGCGCCGTTACTAAATAATTTGAACGAAGTGCGTCAAATTTGTCTTGACAAAATATTATATTAATATAATGGAATATGCACGCCTGCTTGTGTTTATTTTGTACCTACCAACTATGTGGAATGTCTAAACACGAACAAACAAAAAGTTACGAATTTCCGACAGATGTTCCCGTGTATATGATAATATCAAACAGGTAAACACTTAGACCAATATTTACCTTTAACAGATAATTGTCAGCATATTTTGAGCGCACATGCAAAAAGCTCGATTTATCAGAAGCGATTGTTATCAAAACGGATGTACCTAACTTCTATGATAATATTATTATTTGTGTAACTATATAATAATATTATTGTCAAATCTATACAATGTATCCGGAGAGGGGAGGTAAGTGGCGTAGTATAGGTACATCAAGTTATGAAAAAAACATCTTCAAAAGGGGCGGGGTTATGCCTGTGTATGTCTTTTATTTTGTTAGTTAGTTACACTTGATTTACTTTCAAAAGTGTTAATTTAATTTAATTTTTTTTTAATTTAATAAATACAATTTGTACGTTTCTGGTTTTTCTCGTTTAATTGCGTATGTTTGTTGATAGCAAAGATAAAATGTGAAAAGATGATGAAAAAATTTGAAAATGTTTTGATGTTACATCAGAAAATGTTCAATAGGTTCGGGTTTGTTTAATAAAAGCTAAATTGCCCACAACTAAAAAAAATAAAACAGTTAGACTCTCTCTTTAAAAGGTTGTTTTACATAACCATCATACAAGCCAACCGGTCAGTTCCCCTTGGGACATATGGTACATATATTATATTGATATCGAAATCAAAGAAATAGGTAATACTAGAACAAGTGTGAACTCCCCCCCTCCACCCAAAAAATATTTTTGACTTAACGCCAAGGGGAGGGAGAATTTAATAATTCGGGGATTAAATTTATAAAAATATTTACAACTGTTTACAGTTTGTCCGGAAGTTATATGGGACAGAGTGTGGAGGGCTATGTGAAATTTCCCCCCTCCCGCCAAACTTATTTCTGTCTTAACGGCCGAGCGGCCGTTTAGAAAGTCGGTGATCGAATTGTAATGATTTCGAAAATGTTCGCAGTAGGTATCGAAGGGCCAATATTTTACGTATCGTGAAAAACGATGGCATCGGTCGGTTATATCGCGAACGGCAGTAAAATAAAATAAACAAACAATTCGAACGAAAGGTTTCGCGAATACGCGTTTGGGGTTAGGTATACCTTGGGGTGCAATATAATTTAATATAGTTTGGTAGCGAAAGTTTAGAAATAACGGGGAAAAGACTTTATACGGAGTAAAAAAAAAAAAAAAACTAAAAAACAACGCGGGCGAAAAAGACTGTGTAAGGCTATCAAAATTTAGTTAGAAACTTTTATTTTCACATTCAGAGGTAGGTAGGTACACACGATATATACGCGACTCGACGCCCCGTCGGGCGCGGGTGTTGAACCCGTTATAAGTTTTGTTTCCGCGTAGGTCGCATTACGAGGCAATAAAATTTCTCGTCGGTACCTATCGCTTTTTTTCATTTTTCGTGAAACAAATCCGCAGCGTAATGCCTTCACCTAAGCATATTATCGTATAATAGCGAAATATTATGACGGCGAGAACTGTGTTGAGTTAACTTCCGTCGTTTGAAACGGCTACAAAAATGAAATTTAGTCGAACTATGCTGGTATCTGGGCCAAGTGCGATGAGGTTAAAAGCTTCAACCCCCCCCCCCCACCTCCACACACCGTTCAACATGGAAAGTATATAAAATATATATTTACAGCGACTTAAAACTACTAACATAATATTATTATGTTTAAGTATTTTTTTATCCATTATGACGACCCTCCCCCAACACCAAATATTCGTTTCTGAGGAACTGAACTTTTTTTTTTTTATTTATAAAAATACCCTCGACGACATAGGCCATTGGTATTCGGCACTGTACTAGGTACTTAAGTATTTGTTAATTTTCTTGAAAAGAATTAATCGCATGAAAAAGTCGAAGACAAAATCGACAACAAATAGCAAATGCTTTAAAGTAGAATCATTTTCGGGAATAGAATTCTACACTTTCAAAATCTTGTTTCCTGCAATTTCCGACCAAACCACAGCCAATTGCCCATTCAAGTCTAATTTTTTTCGATTCAACGGGTACAATTCTTCCAATAACGATTATTCAATTTGATCTATAGATATAAACAATAGGAATTATTTTAGACTGTTGTGTCGTCTTACGTTTAGAATATTGTTACATTAATTTTTAACAGACCTGCAATTTAATTTTCTGGAAGACGCCAACTACCGGCATTTACCGGCATTTTTACTACAGTTTAATATTCTTCTAGACCTCAAAGATTACGAAAACGCACTTAAATTGTGGCCTTATATCATTATTTATTATCAAAAACAAAATATAATACGTAAGTATTTTAATTTCTAGCTCGCCACACGGATTTACCATCCCTGGCATGGGTAGTCGTATTATTATTATTATTATATTATTATTATTATTATTATTTACGCCGTCATTGTATGTACACGATTATAATATTGTGCGGATTATTTACACAAATATAAACTAATAATCACCATACACAGATGTCGGTGTTAATCAAGTGTGTTCGAGTAGGTACCTGTGTACTATAAATTATAATGTATGCAAAGGGTACGATGTATATTATCTCGGACAGATCCGTCTGTAAACCGATTCCATTCATTTAATTTATTATCTTATAATATTATAATGTGCAAGACCGCCGCCCGACGGACAATCGACAACTCGGTCGGTATAATAATTATTTTGCTCGGCCTCATACCGCAAAGTAAAAAAAAATGTCTACCTATTCAATTTCAGCCGTCGTGGATGTGTATTATAATGATACGTCGGAAAAATATGTCATAAGGCAGAAACTGATAACTTGAACATTCAAAGACTGTGTAGATCGTCGTACATAATAGTATAATATATATTTATATCACACCGCTGTGATTCTGCACGAAACACGTTAGTTGTTTTTAATTAGTTGCAGCAAGTGAACATCGTGTAAACGTCAACAGAGACATTGCCGTGCCCAAACGGCGTTCACAATATAGCTATGGATATTTTTTATCCATTGTGTCTTGCACGTGTGTGGGTTTACTATGGTCGTCACATAGCTGGGGTAATAAACCAAATGGTTTTAAAAAAGTGCGATTGTTTTATTTTTTCCGACAAAATTAGTGCCGGAGAAACGATTTGCTCGGAGCAAAGCAATCTATAAGATAATATTTGCTCGTCATTAAAAACCCAGCACTGGTCAGATATACCAGATACCCGGTAGTACAATGTTATAACATACGTTACCTAATCAATACCGGTGGTATTTTTTAATTAATATACTTTATTGTTATTATTTTTTTATCTGGAGTATAAGGACTTATGGTTGCGCGCTTTCAGTCTTCCTGAAAAACATGTTTGGTGTTCTAAGGTCGACGCAGTCAATGGTGGGGCTATAGCCCCCTTAGCCCCCCTGGCTACGCCACTGCCTAAACAAATTTACTGCAGAGCGAGTTATCACTGCCAATAACCATTACTATTGTTATTTGCTTAAGACATAACGTTCGAATATTCGAAAACTATTTTTTGGTATTTTTAATGTTTGAAAAATAATTGTTTTAAAAAAAATAAAATAATTTTAGAATTAATTTATCGGAACTATAAACTATTTTAAAGACTTGTTATTTTTATATTTTGTATGACACTTATAGCCACGCATTTTCTTTTTTTTTATTAAATGTTATTGATAATAATGTCATTATAGGAATAACTCCTTTAATTATATTTTTTAATATCTCGTGCTTGGAGGTTAAATTGATGTACACTTTTCAATAACACAGTACTGCAGCCGTAGACAGATCGTTCAGTTATTTTTAGTCGTTAACGGATTATTCACGGTATAAAATACGTCATAGTCGGTTAGACTATATGATCAGAGGTTTTTTTCAAGGAGGAGGGGAGTCCAAGGAGAGGAATTCAACAATACCACAAGACCATTAATCGCAATATTAAAGGACAATATTTTATTATATATTGCGAAAATCAATAACTGTTTTTCTGTATCTTATACATTTGTTATTACTCGCATTAATGCGTATGCACGATGCACAATGGAAATTACGTTTTGATTGCTATAATATTACAGCATACTAATATGGTGCTCTCTTTTTTTAAGTGCCAGTGGTAAAAACAATTAGTTTTAATACCGAGGTATAAATGTGTTATACCTACCCCATAAGCCATAACTATCTATTATACAACTTTTTTTGTTTTTAATTTTAAGTAAATATTATAGATAAATACATATTATATTTTATAAATTGATTGATATTTAAATAAATGCTGGAGCATATTAGCTCATAGAAATAGCATATAGCAATATTATACATTTCAAGTATTCTTAGTGCTCAATCTTTATATAATTTTTATTTTAACATCTGAGCGAAGTGCCATAAATGTATTTATTTATTTTTTTAATGAAACAAATATTACTACATTATTCTTATCCATCACCTTCAAGCTTTGCTAGTGTTGGAGGTATAGAGCTCGAAAAATATAAATAAAATCACGATTAAAAATAAACATAATATTTAGTATTTACATGCAAATAATTATGTGAAAGAAATAAAACAGAACGAGACAACATTTACAATCTTATAAGCATGTACTTAGAAATAATATAATTATAATAATTTTGCTTTTATTAAAATGTTTATAATTATGATAAAACCTTAAACTTACTATATATTTATAGGTATGCAATCATCATTCACAATTATTTATTGTTTTAACATAATTAGGCGATACTCGCGACAAGTTATACATATCAGATGATGTATAAAGTTTCCTAAATTGTCTATCGTCGGATCAATTAACAAAGTATTACCACCTATATTTATGTAAATTTCGATTGAAGGAAGATGATAATTATAAAAGCCATTATAACTTTTGGATTACCTCTATCTATTTTGAAATAATAACGCGTATTCCACCATATCCTATATTATTTTTTTTTTGAAGTTTTGTCCTTAGCACTTTTGGCGATTGCGAACTCAACTTTGCTCTCAACTGTATTTGGAAGCCATTTTTCCACATACAAACTTATTTTCACTTTCACAGCTCATACTCAAGGGACAATTTTATGTGCGTTTCGTAACTCCAAAAAAAAAAAAAATAAAAATATTTTGACTATTTTTCTGTTGTCGATTGGAAATAAAAAAATAAATACCAATCATGAATATTATACACGAATAATGGGGAGGGTCTTGTTCGTAATAATATCCAAGAAATGACAAAATATTTCAATGAGTCACGAACATCGAATTGGTACGTTCATAGTATGTACCTAAGTAGTCTTATACATTTAATTCGTTTTAACTATAACTATAATTTAAATCTTTTGTGTGAAATCCATTTTTTTTTTTTTAATCGTTGCCATAATGATATTAAACGAAATGGCCATATATTTTGTTTTTAACTTTTATAATTCATGCTCGTTTGCCTACTGTTTTAAAATTATTTAAATACAATTTTAGAAAAATCATAATTAGAAGAACAAATTCTTAACCCAGATTCAGATTACAATAACAGAAGGCGGAGGCCTGCGTGGTGTTATTATTTTTAATACATTGAGAATACACAATTGATTTTACTTCTTTCGGCAATAATAGTAATAATAATTGCTATTATATTGATTGGAAACGAAACTGATGATCGGAACTCTATTGTGCTGGACGTCTTGTATTATTATATTTTATTATCGCCGTTTGTTCTTTGTTAAGTCACCAGTAATAGCTGGCGCAAAACGACATTTTACTCTATCCACGCTAAATATACATCGCTTTAATAGTTATTGCATACTTGCTGATAATCATATTATTATGATAATCCCGAGACGGGTTGGCCCTAAGCCAATCCAATATGAATATCGCACGGAAAAATGTTTACACTGATCGAAACGTTTACCAAGAAACAAAAACAGCCGTTACTTTTTATTATAAAATATTATCGCTTATCGAATATGTTGTCCAAGTACGAGATTCTGCCATAAAATTTAACCATTACTGTCACAAACCCCTTTGACCAATCATAAACATCCTTTATAGTGTCCCGAGACATACTGTCCATTTCGATCTCCAAATCTAACCGGTATATAGAAGACATAAGTAATACATGGTCATCCGCGTCTATTGGGGAAACAGACTAACAAAACGCGCTCTGGTGGAAACAATTTGTACCTTCCAATTCGGGATGTATAGATATAGTTTTATGTTGGTTATTTTACTTTTTATAATAAATTGATTCTGGTATCGAAACTTTATATGCTTTTATAGCTAACTGTATACGTTGGTAAGTACAATTTCTAATAATATTATCAAATACATTCAAATACACTTCACTTAAAGCAAAATATATGCGAAATGTCGGTAAAATCCATACAATCTCACGACTCGAGTCCCGACGCCGCGTAGGGGGAAACCCACCAAAACCATCAGTACGATAGGCGTCGACAGCGCTCCCAGTGTTAATCTGTCTCCCCAATAACGTTGTTACCACTCCTCACTCAAAATCCATTTTTAGATATGTCATTAGTTGCAAGAACTGTGTCCGAGAATCATCTCCGCTGCCTCAATATAAAAGAAAATAGTGCATAAATCGTGATTGAAAATTTAAAATATTCATTAGGAAAAAAAAATTAATTAATGATTGTTATTACAGTTATTATATTATTTTATTTATTTTAAACACTTTACACATACAAAATAATGTATTAAAATGATTTTTCTTTCATCTTAATTTTTTTCACAATACGGATGTTATATCCTCAACAATGTATTCAAATTGCAATTTTCACGAAGGTCTAAATAATTGTATATACAATATACCTATCAACGTATCAAACGTATAAAGGATTCAAGTTAAGCTCTTCCCCCCTGTGTAATAAATAATTAGCCCCCCCCCCACAACAAACCAAAACCCTATTTTCGCGCCACTGGTTATATATATATAGTTTGTGTAAGAACTTCGTGTGAAGACAATACGACGTATTCTAGAAAAAAAAACACTAAGTATATACAAGTAACAAGTGTCATCTCAAAATGTAAACTTGAGTAAATGATATTGTATTTGTAATGATCCTTGTAAGTGCAATAAAAGTCATATTCGCATTGTGCAATCGTTTCTATTTGAACACGCAGTGTACATAAACTACCTTTTATAGGTTAAAATGAAAATCTAGAGTATTTATTATGAAAACAAATTCGATATATCAATATACCTATATTGTTCAAAATATTGAAAGCCAAAAAACATAACTTATCAAAATTACGCAAAAATGATCATTATGTTCTATAAATTGAATGGTTTACGCGCACACTGTGTTTGTACCTATCAAAGCAAAATCTTTTGATATGTAAAGTTAAATGAAATGTCGCAAACTACAAACTTTAAGCTTATTAAAGTACCAACCAGCAGTAGTCGTATAACTTGTACAGTTGAATAGGCAGTGACACTGAACACTATATAATATACCCAGCCTGTCCAATTTAACGGGCAAACATCGTGGGGTCGTGCGTGAACAGATGTAGATGTAATAATAAAATATAATATAATTGATGCGTAGAAAACATATTACTATGAGTATAGTTTTTGGAGAGTTCACTTAAAATACTGAGCTCTTTCACGTTAACATTTATATTATATTTTCAAAGCAACTCGTTCACGTCCACGTTCATCGGGTCGTTAATTTAATTATTTGTTTAAAAACTAATTACTATCTACAGAAATGAAACTCCGCAGTATAGTACATACCTAGTCTATTACCAATTATGAAAAACAACATTTATGAAAAAAAAAATATCATTCAAGTTTTTATTTTTTTATTTGTATGTAGGACGTACCAACAATTTAATAGATAGAAAAAAAATTGAATTTGAACTGTCAGCTGTAAAATGTTCGAGTTCTCTAAAAATTTGAATTTCGTTCACGTCCCCTCATTATTATTATTTAAAGGAACTAATTGACGTTCACTAAATATTAACGTAAACGCAATGAACACGTTCTTTCCTAACACCGACTATATGAGTTAAGAGTGTTAAGACGAACCAGATTCGTCATGCTCGTTGTGCTGTTTGAAAGGAATATAGTTTTTTTTTCACCAATGGGTTTTTGGGAGGACATCTGATTTTTTCTCAACTGAACCGATTGGTAAAAACATGTAGATAATGTACTTCTAAGCCACTACCCTTGAAACCATAATATTATAGACAGATACTACCTATATTTTGCAACGATTTGACACGAGTTTTGTGTTTACAGGGGTGCTTTTTCCGAAGTCCGATTGGCCGTGAGCAAGGAACGTCCGAACGAAATGTACGCCGTGAAGATTATCGATAAAAAAGCGTTGAAGGGCAAAGAGGACTCTCTGGACAACGAGATCAAAGTGTTGCGAAGGTAAGGAATAATAATATTGTAATATTGTGGATAAACGCGTCTAATATTATGTGTTCCGGTTTACGAGATTAAAATATTTTATTCTATTATAATAAATAGGTTACCATGCGCAGGATTTCCGCAGTTGTTTTTTAACACACATATATTATATATTTTTTATCCGGTACGCGCGTCGCGTCACGGGAAGAGGGTATATAAACATTACTATGTTAACAGTCATGTTTACAAAAATTTTTCATTTATAATTATAATAATAATATATCCATATATATATCAGCGTTATATTAATATTATACAATGTGAAGCACGCCCAACGGGGGTGTCTGTATTATATACCTAATAATACGTCGGAAAAAGGGTTATTTTACGAAACTGGATATTTTAATATTTATTTTTCGTACCCTAGTTGTGATTACTTCGATGTTTTTGTTTTTTTCGGGCAGGTATATATTTCAGTTAATTAAAAGCGACGCCAAGCGTTGGCGGTTTTACAATGTAATATACACAATTTTACATTTTGTTATTATTATATTAAGAGGTATCGACGTATTGTGCGTTTAGGTACGGATCATATTATTCCCAGCGGACTATAATATTATATGTTTCCAATTTTCCATAGGTGACAAACAACTGTTGTAATAATATTATTTTACTACTTCGATCATTTTATATGCGTTTCAGGAGATAGCTAAAAATATTCTAATTGATCGGATAAACTGTCAATAAATTACTCAGTGCGATTATGCAGTGTGATTTTCACTCCAAGCAAGTTCACACCCTTATCTATCAACAATTATGATTGTGTTAGTATTTGTTCGAATATTGATTTTTGGGGTTTTTGAGTATACTTAAAACAGTTTAATATTTGGATTTTTTGTACCATATAGTATCAACTTCTTTTTATAAAAATAAACACTCTTTTATCGTGTTAATCTGATAAATTTTGTTGAAATGTTTATGTCGAAATTGCAAACAAGTAATTTTTGAGTTATTTAACTATATTGGGGCTCTGGTGATTTAAAAATAATAATCATTGATGTTAATAATTTAGGGCTTGCAAACGTTATAATAACGTTATATTTTACATAAAACGATTGAAATTTGCAAACGTAATTATAACAGAAAGCAATAATCAAAAATAATTAAATACCACAAAACAAAACATAAAAATTAAAAAAATATATTATATATCATTAAACGAAAAATAACGCAAAACGAAATATTTTAAAATCTATTTATCTAAAAGGTCTATTGGTTTCGTAGAAACATTTATTTCATGCAAACAATCTAAGAATTTATTATATTATATTCCGTATCCGAGTTATAACCTACCCACATTAGTAATTATTTTTAAATTTTATTAGGTATTAACACTATTTTAATTAACGATAAACGTAAAACTTGTATAACGTTTTAATTCTAAATAACGATAAACGCAAACATTGTGTAACGTTTAATTGTAAATAACATCAAATGGAATTTTTTTTCCAAATGCAAGCCTTAGCTGGTCAACACAATATAAACGTTTCGTAATTTGTAAATTACTAAAATTAGTGAGTAAAATAAACTCTAATGCTCTAAAAATTCATTAGTTACACCTTTTTTAATTTTTCGTAAAATCATTTTTAAGAATTATTATTTTTGGTACATTAATTTTAATACGAGTTACTCAGACACTACTATGGACATAGATTTAGATACAATATGACATTAAAAAAAAATTGCTTTTTATTTGAAAAACTAAATAGATTTTCGTCACCACTATACACTACTTAAATGGTATGATAAAATCTAAATAATTAAAAATATGATCCAAAAGTAAATATTATACCTATAAAATGTACAAAAATGAGCATTGAAATATACAACATGACAAATGAGGGGACCGTATTCTTATAAACAATTATTATTCTAAGTATATTAATTTTTAATACTAGTTCGGAGTTGCTCAGAAACAACTCGTTCAAATACAGATTTAGATATAATTTAGGCATTATAAAAAATATGATCAGCCTATAACATTTTGCGCATGAAAAAAAGTCGGTTTTAATTTGAAATAAAATCACCACTCACCTAAAACGGTAAAATCTAAATGGTTAAAAATATAATCCAAACGTGTAAGTGGTTAGTAGGTTGAAAAATTTGAATTCGAATCAAAATGACAGGAGAAATATTGGGAGTGAGCATGCTTGGTGAATCACCCTGTATATTATGTGGGTTATGTATATATATAGAAAACTGGACGGTCGGAATAAAACTAAATCAATTTTTTTATGACAGTGCGTTTAACCACGGATATCATTAAAACACGACGAATACATATTATTTTTACGAAAAAAAATAATAATAATAATTGGACAAAGTACAAAGCTAAATTTTACGGGCTGGCCTTTTCGTCGTAATAATTATACATTATGTTAATGAATACAATATTATTTACTGTAAATACATAATAATATTTTATATTCATATAAATCATAATTTTAAAGGTTTTAACCACGTGTGATTAGCAATCGGTCGGATTAATATTTTATTTCAACAAATCATTATTCAAAAAGTTTAAACCGGAAGTTATTACCGATCGATCAGATAAACTGTTGTTTTGAACAGTTTTACATCGAAACTAAATATCACTCTAACCAAATATTATGTACGAAGTGCGTATAGGATGCTTCCTAAGGAGATGTCAGCGATGTTTGTTTGCGTTTTCTCTCTATGAACCACGTGCAAAATAGACAAAACGAATTCACGCAAATCATTTTTTTTTTATGTTTTTGGATAACCTTAGAGTGTAATATCACAGAGGATAATATTTTTGAGGTTACGACATATCGATTCATTTGAATGACGTCTCAAAACAATTTTTATATCCATTTAAATTTACAATTTTTTTTTTTTGATGTACAATATAAATTAAATATTGACGTCCGATTACGAAAAATAAAGTACAGTCACTATATTGTTAAAAGTTCACTGATTGGTTAAAGAATTAGTTGTACGTCATTATATACAATTAAACAGATTGTTATGGTATATTATAAAATGGTAAATTATTATAAAAGAAATATATATTATATATTAATAGTAACATTTTTCAGTCATTGTTTTTGGCCAGATAAAACAAAATGAAGTAATTTTTAAAATTATTTTTTTACTCTCTTTTTGAACACTCAATACGCAATACACACGAAGATGAATAAAAAAAAAAAACGGAACAATGAAAACTTTTTTTTTAAGTTAATTGAAGTTTTGAGAGGTAGACTTACAAACTTCAACCGAACGTGACTTTTGGAGAATCACATTTTTTCTGGTAGATGTGGTCGAAATGTTGGCCCCTTACCATTCCTACCTCTTTAACATCTTTCGTAGCTTACGTCGCATTTTTAAATAAGATACGAGCGCGAGACTGAATAAAAATTAACAGATCGTCGAAAAAGAAAGACGATCGAGTGCAGTATTTGGCAATCAAATGTCCCACATTTCATTTTCGTCAGCACTGCAAATATTCAATATAATAATATCATACGATTTTTGTTTTTTCCTTCTGCTAAGGGTGGTGGTGTGCGTACACATTATAATAAAGTGAAACCCTCTCATAACGGGGGTGGCGAACCTATGGCGAATCGTCGGCAAATTTTAACGGTAACCGAAAATATATTTTTTATTTCATCGTTAAATTTTGAATAAAGTTGCATTTAATGAAAAAATAAATTCTTTATAAACTCGATATTTGGGTACAGTAATTTGTTAAATTTTATTTTCCCAACCTATGAATTTGATCGAACCAAAACAGTTGAATATTGCATTGATGGATGAAGCTAATTAAATACTAATGTGTTCGAACAAAATGTATAAGACTAACAAAATACAAACCTGATACTAAAATATGTTAGAAAAGCCTATCATCCCTAGAAAAAATGTTTATAGGCACGTACAATTTTATTTCAAAATGTTGGCACTTGATTAGAAAAAAGTTTTCCACCGCTACCCTATAAATATTACAAGATGAAAATCTCCATATAACGTAAGCGTAATCTCCTTCATGACGAAAAATTCAGTTGGTACCTAGTAATTCCGTAATTTTCGGAGTTTCAAGTTCTAAAATAGATTATTTTGTATTTCAAGACTTGAATATTTAATAAAGGTACTTACATCACTCTAACTTAATTTATATGATTTCAAAAATGTCTACTGTAAAAGCTCCAAACTTCTGAACTAATATTTTTTGAAATTTTTATATTTATTCCAATTGTTTATTAAAATATATTTTTACATTATTATTATAGAAAGAGAGATTCTTTTTGTCTTCTCTAAGTTTAGCTTCATTCATCTATCACTCAACACTGCATATAAATGTATAATACGCACTTCTGAAAATCAATACGTATTGTATATGATAACATCATTTCAAATACTATACGATTTTGAAAAATTATGTAAGGGATGCTAAAAAAAATTATGACAAAACTTCTTTATGTAATTAATAAATAATAATAAATTAAATACAAATAAAAATATTATTTATTCTAACTTTTTTATTGACAAACTGCATTTATCAATAACACAAAAATCAATTGTACCATCGAATTTGTTAATTTTTGACTATAATTTATTATTACAGAACGTAACGATAATAATATCGAGTTAAAATAATATATAAAACGTTTAAATGTTTTTAAAATTTTTGTAACATATTATTATATTTCAATGGACAATTTCTGATTGGTGGGTGGGTGGTAAGGGATCAGTCATTCGCGATAGGTATTTAATGCGTTCGTTTCAGTATACCTAATACATACATATAATATAATATAATATTATATTTAGTTAAATGACAGTAAAGCCACTCCGCGTGTACAGTGTTCATTGATCAAAGTGGATTAATACGAGTTAAGTTGTTAGTTAATTCATATAATATTTGGATGTACTATATATTATTATAATATTATGTACTCACACAAACTATACTTCCGATCGAAATACGATTTTAATTGGAGGACTTTGTCGACGTTCGTGCCAGACCGGGTATTAGCTCGCAGCCAATGGGCTTTGGTGATATAGTTAAAGCAGATTACTCTCTGTAGTGAGTATATGATAATATATTATATATTCAATATAATTTTACAAATTTATTTCGGAAGGTTTTAAGACTGCGAACGAAATAGATAGTAATATGTATTATATTTCATTTAAACAAGATCCCCGTGCACACGATCCCGCATGCGCTATACCGCGGTCATTGCGCGCGACCGTAGGTCATTATGTGTATAGAACCTACGAACAACATGAAACTGAATAGTGTACTATGATATCACAATGGAATAGACGGACAACTATTTAACTCACCTATTATTAATGGATTTCTTGATGACTTTTGCATTTTTTTCCACTTTAATCCTGTACAGTTCTATGTAAAGGAACAAATCTACAAATTTGTTTCATGATCTATACCTATATTGATTTAGAATACTATATAAATTTAATTATGCATAATTTAAATCGTTTTAAATGCATCTTTTGTTTTTAATGCCATTTTTCTTAAATTTTAGATTGAATTTTAGAAGTGCTTACATTTTTAAAAATATTTTTCCCTATTAGAGGTTATATTATTGTGATTAGATTTATCATTTGGTGCTATGACACCCTATTTGTAGATAAAATAATAACGGATAATAATCGTAATATTTTCTAGCTACTTATTTTCGAATGGGTAAATTACAATTAATTAGTACAATATTATAAGTGGAGTGAATAGAATAATCGTACTTGTGAATAATATTATGTAAGTTTCTATAAGATGAGTTTAAGAGCAAATATTTTATTCTTCAACCAAGAACAATAATTAACGGTTATGTTCTATTTAAAGTTTAAATATATTTCAAACTTAGAAATAATACCTAACTAAGTGTTTATTGTATTTATACTTACACAGTTACACGTAGGTATTTTTGCAGTTCTCAAATTTGAAAAATAAAATAAGAGGGAATCTTCGAATTAACAAAAATTTGCGTCCCCTGCAATGATTGGATCCGATGATCCTCCCCCCCCAAATCGAGCTCTAGCCATTTGATTTTTAAAACAGTAAGCAATAAAACAATAACAAAACTCTTTAATAATAACTGTGATCTATTATTGTTTTGTTTATTAAAAAAATTATATAATAACCAGTCGACGTAGAAAAAAACGTTTGTTTTTTGTGGAATGAAAATAATTTGAAATACGATGGGGTTTCATGATTCGAGTGTACGACATTTTTTAGTGAAACGAATGAATTCTTTCTGAAAAATTATATATAATAGGAATGGTGAGACAAATGGAATTTTTTTTTCCATTTTTGATAAACACTCTCGCCGAATAAAGAGGTGTATACAGTTGCAGCTCCGTGTGTGGGTCTAAATAAAAATGGCACCCACGCAATTTAGCAAAGTGGGCACACACCTTATTTATAATAAGAGTGCCGAGTATAGTCGTTAGACTTAATTGCATGAACCAAGGGGTGAAGTGGGGTGGGTGGTTTAGGTACTTGAGGAAAAAACTTCGCCGCTATTTATTTGAAAACCCATGGAAGAGCTGCCACTGCAGCAAAGTACAAACTTAGGACCAGAGTGGTTCGTGACTGAAATTCATGGACCTGGAGGTACGCCAGTGGTCATGGTTGGGAGTTGGTGAAGGGTCAATGGGTTCAGGACAAAGATAATTAACAATAATAATTCGTACATTAAAAATACCGAAAATAGAGTCAAACGCGTATTGAATCAAAACTCATAATAAAAATAAACAATAAAACAATAATATCGAATACTTAATAAGTTTTTTTTCACAACTTTTTTTTAACCACTAAAATTGAAGAAAAAAATGACTTCTATTTAAACAATAATCAAAATATTTGTTTAATGAATTTTAGTTATTATAAAAACATATCTTTGTGCTAATTTCTTAACCTGCTAAAAATTAAGTTTTAAAATGCACTGATTTAAATGTCCGCGTTGCACTGAAATACCTTAACGTCAAACAACCTTTAACAAGCTGATAGCAATATTAGTGTTTGTATTTAGTACTGACGTACTGTAATAAGACTTAGACGGGGATTTTCGCTGTTCCTGTTGTTGTAAATGTTTAAACTAAAACTTGTAAGCATGCTTAAAATTTAGTTGTAAATTAATCATCCCTATTGATTTTTTCACATATGAAATATGTACTTATGTTTAAATTCACCCTCAAAAGATTCGAATTGTCTCTAACATAAAATCAACTTAAAATGCAGAGTATTTTAATTGCGTACAATATTAATTACATCAGCCAGACCATAAAATAAATCATAAATCGAAATACAATCTAATATAGATTCCGAGTTGTTTTACCTCGTATTATATTAATAAGGGTAATAATATACGCTAACAATTTTTGAAGATATTAGGACGATTTCACATACAATTTTAGTTATTCTCGTAATATTAATCTACAAATAATTTTTTGTGTCAGTAGAATAAGTGTCTCATCTGTTTCTTAACTTTATAATAATATATCCTATATACATTGATATTATTTATTAGACAACGTCATGTTTGTACACTGATAAAATTGACGTGCGTAGACTTCATTGTTATTTTTATTTTAATCGACCATTTTTTTTTTCATTTGGATTAAAGAGTAAATTTACAATTTTTAAAAATGAGGGGGCTAAGCCCCCAGAATTTCCCCCAAATTTCTCTCGTGCTCAAAGTGTATCTTTGATCTACTTGAAAATTCCAAAAACCAGAATGCTATTAGGTATAAGTGCGTTATTTTAAAATACTGCGAAGGTGAGTGTGAATTAAAAATCCCACGTAGGTTATACGAATGAAAGTTCAAAGTTAGTTGTCGCAGTTTTTGCATAAAGAACTCGAGACATCGAGCGAGAACACATTATTATTTTTCTTCATTATTGACGACGACAGACGGATGTTTTTCAATTTTTTCATTCCAAACGTTTGAAGTTCGTATTTCGGTTACACTCGAATATTAATTCAGATATAACGACAGTATAATATTATGAGGGAGGCGTCTGCTACGTGTATTATACGAGTTCATATTTAGTTTCGGAAAAGCACGCGTTTCAGCATAATTATATCAAATTTCACCAGGAATACGTTTTTGTAGTCGTGCTGTTTGAATATTCATTATTGCAAAATCCGTTTAAATTCTTGTTATAATTATTATTACTATTCCACTTTAAATAACCCAATAATAATATGATTTTAAACCTTCCGTCCAGTGATTCCGCTGACTTACAACTATTAACCTCGACTTTTCCCATGCGCATAGTGATTGACAAATTTATTTTCTCATACATGGAAAATAATTTTGATGTAATTTTAATAATAATCAACCTTATAGTTAGGTATACTTACTGCGATCGAATGTCGTAAATAAAACCTAATTTTGTAAAATCCATGTGTAAATCCATAAACCACTACATTTTCCAAATTATCAATATCTTGTGTTAAAAAAAATATTTCTTCTTACGTAGTTTTAATTAAATAAATATTTCTTTTAAGAAATAGAATTTTTGTTTTATTAATTTATCGTAGTGGGTTTTTAGGTTTTTATAAATATTTTTAATTTCAAAATAATAAATTGAATAATATTTTCAAAAAATGTTTGTTTATACCTCGCCATTTTTCTATACCCATCTAAACTTTAAAGTTTATTAATACAAAAAGCTTTATAATCGATATTTCTTAGTTATAAATCTAAAAGATCAAAAATAAAAATAAAATTTTAATAAAATAAATTCTATTTCTTTTTATGAAATTCAATATAAATGTTGTCGTAAAAATACACAACTATAATATAGTGAACAATTTTGGTTTTTGGAAATGCGCATAGTTTACAAATGAGTAGGTACTTCAAATTCTGTAAAAACAGTTTTCTCTAAACCATTGATATTTTCTACTACAAGAATTAATGATACTCATAATATCATATTAAACGTGATTTTATTTCGGAAAACCCTTCCAAAACAATTATTATTTAGAAGACGGTACACAGAGCGAAGATGAATAGTATTATATTTTCATTTTATCGTCTAATTTACGCTACGACTTGGCAAGGATATTGGAAATATTGAAAAACAACATCAGTAACGATGATAATTGTGAAGAATTTCAAAGTTTATCTGCGAACATAAACTTTTAATTGCAATTCGAAATCGAGTGCTGACGGTTCCATTCAAAAGCCGTCCTCTATATTCTTTCGTTTTACTTCCGGTATCTAACTAGTACATATAATACTACGCGCATAGGAAGTGGGAAGGTGCTGTACGGAAAACGTACAAAATTTCCTATACATTGTTAACGATATACCTATATTTCGTTGTTGTCAAGTATTTATAAAATATATTGTTTTTTTTTTCCTGAGAACTTTTCTCGGGCAGGAAGAAGTCAAAAGTCTGTAGATAATCGAATATTAGTTATTTTTGTTTTTGAGACTTAAAACTTTTTGCAACGCACTTCAGGAAATAATTCGAATGGCCAATAATAATAATAATGACTTTTATTTTATATTGCGCACCAACTGTATAAATCGTTTGTAATGACATTAGGGACCAGGTAATAATAATATTACGTAGTGTTATAATAAACGAAACAATCATAATATTTACAACTCTGACGAAAATAATATTTTTAGTATCGTAAACACTATCCCGCAATAATAAATGTCGTAAATTATTTATTGACTTGCAATATCACATCAACATGATTTCCGGTGACTCGTAAAATTATAGACCAGCCATAGGCAAAATTAAAAGAAGGAGGGGGGTTGTTGGTTCAAGATCACGTGATTATGTGTGACGACAATAGGATTCGTCGCCAAGAACTCGGATGGTGGTCACCCATCTTTGAGCCAGCAACTCCGGACGGTGCTTGACCTCACCACACATTTGACCAACGCCGTGGCACACCAAACCCCAATTATAATTTTTTAGTGGTGCAAAAGTAGTTTTACTTACCCACTGCTTTTGTTTATAGACATCGTGTAGACTCACTTAATGGAAATATAACGTGTTTTTTTTTTCACTTGGACATTGGTTTTTGAAATAGTTGTATTTTTGAAAACAGATTAGGCTGCATAATAGAGTTGTTTGCTGTACTTCAGTAGCTGGAAATTTCAGATAACGTCATAAATACGTATAATTTCGGAATGTATTTGCCCGATAATAAAATTGAAATCGGCACCGCGTTGTGCATACAATTAGAAATGATTTAAGCACAGACAAATCAGACACCAACAATATATTATATGCATAAACTATGAATCGTAATTTAACATTGATAAAAGTCATGTCTAAGGGGTGGTGGTAAACGGAGTTTGGACCCCCCCCCCAAAAAAACAAAAAAAAACAAAAATGTTTTCATAATTTTACAAATGTTTAAAATTGTAGGTACCATCATAAATATTTTTTGTAATAAATCTTGTTTTTGTCATGTTTTTATACAAATGTCAACTTAAAATTAGTGTTATTACAATGTACATATTATTTCAACCCCCCCCCCTCCCCTCCACTACCCGCGATAAAACATATAGATAGTTGCCTCGACATTGATTAATGGTTTTTGAAAGTATACATAGTCATACGTCAAAGTATAAATTAATGTCAAAAAACCTTATAATTAACAAAATAAATTAAATATTTCTTAATTTTGCGAGCAGCCAATAGTCAACAATTTTCGTTAAAAACGTATATATTATAATAATATATTATAAAGGTGTAACGGAATGACCTGACAAATTAAATACATTTACTTCTAACCAATGTTTTAAAATTGGAGATAACGCTACAAGTACATTACCTATAATATTTTTATTTTTTATTTTTAATACCTACTGGAGAAGAAATTTTTTAATTAATGTCAGCACCTAATTTGTTTTGGAAAAATTGAAAATTGGTACCAAGCCAATTTGTAAAGCTAATTTTTAGAAAAACGTTGTTGGAAACAACGTTTATTTAAGTCAACTAGTTATTTTTTAATTTTTTTAAAATATCGATGTATATATTTTTTTTTCGATTAAATTTATTTGAAACTTAAAAACTTATTTGAAAATATTCTTTTTAGGAATTTTTAGCTAAACGTAAATCTTAAATTAATTTATAATATCCGCATGATTTTCATACATTTAACTAGAGTATCAATTTTTCATTTTTCGTCTGTCATGTTTTTATGTTGCATTCTGTATTAGGACATAGGTCATGGGTATATTGAAATGGATCCGATATATTTGGACATTGTTCTTTAAAGTTAATTTTATAACAAATAATAAACATATAACGGCTCTTAAAATGTATTTTATTCTGTACAAATCGTGTTTCATTTTCCGTATCAAACTCTGATAACTTATATTGAAGGTGTTGTATTATTATATAGTCGTGTAACTCGATACCGTTCTTCACGGCGTTAAATACTAAACAATTCGAACAATAATAACAAAGTATCTCTCCATTGCAATGCAATCATCTTTTTTGTCTTTATAACTTCTCGGTCGGTCAATGGCCCTAATGTCAGCACTCCTTGCTCGTCGACATTTCTTTTGTTTTCTATATTTTTCAAAAATCCATTCTTCTTCGGCCGCCATTTGATGCCTTGGCTTTAAGTGTTAGTTTTTTTTTCGTATTTATGTCTGCCATCATATTTTAAACATATTTTTATCTGAATGCCAAAGGATTTATTTTTGAAAAACAAACATATCATAATAATGTTACTTACATTCAAAATATTAACAAATACGATACAGCAGATGAATAACAATGGCCGTAACAATATTCTGGTATGGTGACCGCGTTATTTTGAGATGTTTTTTTAAACCTAGGCAATAGACGTTCTAAAAATAATGGTCCCGAAAAAAATTCGATAAATGTTGAGGTTACGACATTGGAAATACACATTATTTTATTCATTCAGGTACAATTTAAAGTATGGATGGTAACTTAATTACCTAGTGTATACCTACACTTTGAGGAGACGGGTGTAACATTATTGTCAGTATAAGATTAAAAATAGTAGTTCTAACCCACGTAACCTACCTACGCGTCTCCGGGCGCAAAATTCGAATTCTTACGGACTTCTCATTAGACTCTTAACCCCCAGGGGTAGAAATAGCCAGCTTAGAAGGAGGAGTAAGTACCGTTCGGGTTAAGGGGAGGGTTGGGTGAGTATATAATTACTCTTCAAGTTGACGGTAACTCGTAACGGGGCAACCTCGCCAGTTTGAGTATATGATAAAAAGTGGCTAGCGTAAGCCAGAACACCGGTAATTGTAGAAAGTTAACGATTCAAAAAAGAAATTTCGTAGTTAATAGTTGAAAATAGCCAAAAAGTTGTTTATGTCGAAAGTAGACAAATGTGCAAAAGTAGGCAGCCTGGTGGTTCAGTGGTATAATCATTCAGTGGCGTGCCGAACAATTTTCAGACCTGAGGAAAAATACACCATTAATTGACCCACAGCTTTTACTCGACAATTTTTTGGTTTTTTTTTTTTTTCCTTATAGTATAAATATTATTGTTTAAAACTTTTTATCATACTAAATATACTGTCCGATTTAACTGTAATTGATTCTATTTCGGCGAGAAAATGTAGTCGTTATATTACCTATACCAGACCTATACGATATAAACACACTTATAATAACCAAATTTCTGAATCAAAGGCCACTCTGATTATTCATCATGACGTTGTTTAATTTGTGTGGTCTCAGATCGAATAGTTGTCTGGAAGTGGGACGAATACGTTTCGCATAATTGAACGTGGAAAAGGCAAAGTATAAACATTTTTTTCCTTTTTTCCCAACTAAATCCGAAATTAGATCAATTTTAGGTCATAAATCTGATGTCATCCACGCTTAAGTATATACGATTGTATAGTCGGTGGAAAAAAAGTACATTCATTTTTTTGAAACGTCATGGCTTACGACATTTTCCAATTACAACGGTGAATTCATTTATTTTTAACCATTCAAACTTCTTGGAACTAAAATGGTGTTAGACCTTTGCCACCTGAACATTTACCCCGTAAATTCGATTTGAATTGTTCAGCGTTTTGAGTGCAATTATTTTGAATAAAATAAAAGTCCACAACAGTCTGCACTTTAAAATTATTATAATGCAAATTCGCGTAATATTTCAGCCAGTGGCGTGTTGCGCAATCATCAGACCTGATGCAAACTTACCTATTAAATGAGCTGCCCATTCGATCACCCGTTTCACGTTTTATACCACCAGTTTCATCATCCACCCACAGCTTTTAAATTACATTTATTTTTTACCAAATAGTATAAATATTATTGTTTAGAACTTTCTATCGTGCTAAATCCATTGCCGGCTATCCACCCACTATTTTTTTTAGTAATCGCCTCAAAAAACACCTACTCCGGCACCCAAATTTCCTGGGTAATTTAATTATTTCACGAATCTAGAATTTACTTATTCAAATTAGTGAACTCGCAGAAAATCCTGATGCACAGGAAATGTACAGTCACGGAACTACAAATCTGAAATGGGAGGAGGGGGGGGGGCTACATTTTTTTTTTTAGAAAAAATACAATTATAATTTTATACATAATAGCGATTATAAATAATACATATTTTGATAACAATATTATCAGTTTTATTTGTATTTATATTTTAAATTAAGGATGTTTATACTTAACTATTAATTTAGTATACAAATAAATACATACATAAAAATAAAATATAATATTTCCATAAAGGAGCCTGGAGGAGGGGGTCTAAAACCAAAACCCCGTAGCCCTCACACCCCTTGGGATCGAAGCCTTTAAATTTATAATATAATACTCGAATGCCTAATCGTCCTCGTATAATAATATTTTTAAAACTTATCATCACTTTACATAAGACGAGTATTATATTACAGTAAGTATAATATTATATTTGGTCGTCGCTACTTGCACTGCACATTGCTCAAATCGAATTCCTGTATGATATCGTTCTTAGTAATACGTGTGATGATGATAATACTAACATGGTAAACCACCTGTGTATGTGCGGAAATATAAAACATTAAAATATTATAATGATACGTGTCATATTGTAGAACGACAGACGACAGTGTAATATCCGTTTCCGTAGGTACCCATACAAAACCTACGTATTGTCATTTTTCAGAAAATCCAGATAATATCCGCCGTCGCCTTTCCTTTTATTTTCAAATACGCCGATCGATTTCAACATAGTATATAGAAAATTCGAATATTATATATTTTGTTCGCTATAAGACGGCGGGATTCGTCGATCGACCGTCAGCTATTGTCGAATCATTAGTTCATAATTGGGGCTCGGAAGTTCGTGAATTTGTATGTTTTCAATGAATGGACTAACAAATTTCTAGGTCAGCACCAAATTTAATTTGTACTTCTATAAATCCAAATCCAATATTGTATTTTGCATATTTATTTTTCTTTATATGCATATTTTTAAAAATTGTAGGTACTTATTAATATTTTTAAACAACAGTCAGCTAAATTGAAATAAAAATTGTAGCATTCAAATGTTTTTTTTTTTTATTGATTTGGATATATATAAAAAAAAATTAAGAGCATATTTCAATGTTTTTCAGCGCATAAATGCATGCATATTTCTGTAATAATTTTCAGTGCATACTTCCGGCCTTCCGGGCCTTATAATCATAATAAATATTATTATTGTTATTATGATTTATTACATTACATCATGAGGATGTAAAATAAATAGTTAGAACATCCCTTTTTTTACGTTTGTAAATTTGTCCATGATAAACTAATATGTTTGTAGTGTCGTTTCGTTGTTTGTTTAATCGTCATATATACGCGTGTTTATATTACTTTTAGTTGGTGTAGTGTTTTATTATTTTAATTAACTCTAACGTCGTTTTTTTTAAATGTATTTAACTTTTAGATTTCATTACATTATGTATATAACATATACATTTAGACAACATTTCCTACAAAATGTTTAATATTTTATAAAAATAATAATATGTATGTATTTTATAAGAATTTAATAAATTAATTATTTTTAATTCATTAAAATATCATACCAAACTGTCTAACTGTCAACCTTTTTAGTTTATCATAAACGCACTGGTGCAAAAGATGTGTACTATAGTTTAGGTAGTCTAAAACATTCGGTACAATTGACAAACAACCCTTATATTATACAATGTGTTACGCCAACAAATTTATCGTACCTCCCCCCCTCCCCTGCCATGATGCACTCGCACAGTTTTTTAATAACTTAAATTACAGTTTGGCAAAATGGATCTTTTCCTTAGGGCTTAAATATTAAGAGGATTAAAAAAGTAATCAATAAAATATTTAAAAACTATTTAGTATTTACGTCTGACAAGACGTGTAATGATTCATAGAAACACAAATTTTTATAGTTTTTTAAAATACAATATGATTAATTGATAGGTATTTCAAACAACTTTAATTTAAGAAACTTACTAAAATCATATTTATGGTAAAGGAAAATAATAATAATTAAAAACAAAATTGCAAATTGTATTACCAAACCAAATACAATTATATTTTCATTTGGGTGATTTGCCCTTTGCATACAATTAATTATCAATATATCGTGGGTAATACAATAATTAATTCCTATTGATTGTCTCTCGCGGTTTAAACGCCCGGAAAAACCGAAACCTTTTTCAAACCCAATAAATATAACCCGGTAAATGGTTTATTGACCGTCCTGCCTATATTATCGATCGTGGTAAAACATCATTATTGTCTCTGCGTACTGTGTATATAATATTATAATATTGTGTACGATGTTGGTTCTTACCTATCATATACATACTGCTCGCTCATTCCTTCGAGTGTCGTATCTACACCGAGCACAAAGAATGATTTAACGGCGACGTCAACGATCTCACCCCCACCCCCACCCACCATGTGCAATCAACCCTCTGGCGTGAAAGTCCATCAACACGTCCTCGGCACACCTCTATGTACACATTTTTGTACGTGTTTTGTATCACGCACCATTTTTTATTTTCCTCTCAACGGCGGCCTAGTTTTTGAGCACCTCCGTCTCGAGAAAAACATAAATCACACGGTCGGTTGGCAGTGCGCTAATTAGACTATGTCTAAAATTCCACACGAGACTGCACGGCAGGTAAAACCACCACCCACACGCGTGAGTCCCTACACGAAAAAAATTCACCCACGCGTTCGTAGTAGAAAAAAAACTTAAATTATATATATTATTTTTGAAAACACGTGTATTCCAACACATCGATACTAAACCCAATTTTCTCTCCGCTTAATTCAGTCTTATGACCGATGACTTAAATGTAGTCGGTGAGTAGAATATATTGTATTTATTACCAACAATATGTAGGTCACCGTACCCTAATGCTAATGCAAGCTGGCTTTTTGTGATGGCATAGTCCAAATAATTTGTAAATTGGATAAATGTTTATTCATTCTATTGTGCACATTGTATTTATTAATGTAAATTTAATGAAGATTTAATAATAAATTATAATAAATAAATATGGTACTATGTATAAAATGTTACACAGTTGTGCAGCAAAGAAAGTAATGAATTCAATTTTATCTCCATATTGTGCTGGAACTCACGTTTTTTTTTATTATTATTAATTAAAGTTTCTCTAACCTAAACTTAATGTTAACAAAATTATATATTTATGACATTTGAAAAATAGATAACAATAATAATATATTACTATCATAAGGCAGTAATGATGATAATATTACAGTTTTTAACGATGTAATGTATTTTAACTATAATCATATGTCTTATTATATTATTCTTCATCTCTACACATTTTATTGTTTATAAAATATAAGATTTAACCGACCCTTGTACAAGCTACTATTGTTATTATTTTAATTACTTATAATTACTTTCCTCAATATCTGTAGATGTATAGATAGCCTACGTAGGCTAGGAATAGCTTACTATATAAAAAAAACAAATAGTCGTGTAGGCTTACAGAACGTGGGTAGGAACTTACGCACGTTGTACACTTGTTCCTGTAAGAACTTATAGATATAGTCATTTTTTTTTATCCCAAGTGTGATTGAAACGTCATAATAATTTGACATTACGTGATCTGACTGGTGACTTGGTTAGGATCTCCCCTATAAGCGATAACAGCTGATCACTCATAGGATTGATTGTTTGTGACATATTTCAGTCGGCCCAATTAGATTATAATATAATAAAATTGAATCACATAGATGATCGCCAATATGGCGCAGGACAATAAATCATATTTTTGTCGATGACCTAAAGTCAAAACAACTATACTGCCAACAAAAAATCAAGTGCAAAAAAAATCGTATAATAAATACGCGTCGTAAAATATCTCTCTAAAAAAAAAAAAATGATCCAAACACTTTAAAAACGGTTCCAATTAGGTACAAACTTTTAGTTTCGGGGCACTTTTTTTATATAAAATAATATTATGCCACAGATAAAATGAAAACAATTTATCACGCCTATAATAGACTTAAAACGCTGTAAACGAACATATATATTATCACTGATACGAATGTTCGCTTTTATTATAATTCGATCGAGTCGCATACATTTACATATTCCAAGTTTTATAGATGGATTACCTAATCAAACGAGCTCATCGTTAAACGTCTCATCATTAAGAAATATTGCCATCAGTTCGCTCGCTCGCTGTATAAATTGCACATAGGTAATACATGTAATAATATTATTTTAATATTTTAAAACTAACTTTCTAACTTCACCGGTTTCGTGAAACGATATTATGAATATTAAAATAGATAAACTTTAGGAAATAGGAAATGACTACAATAAAGAAAAATAATAATTGTCAATATTTATTATTACCTATTCGGTATTCTTTTTTTTTTAATTCTTATTTTTACATTAATATCCCACAATGGAAAAACAATATAAAACAAATCAGCAATGTTAAGAATTAAAAATACCAAAAATGCATTTAAATATTAAAATGTTAAAAAACATTATTTGTTTTTAATCTATTTGATACAAATTATTGATGTCAGCATTATTGAGGTATGATTGTTGGAATATAATGCAAACTCCAACGCGTTTTTTGTCATAATTCATAATAAGGGCAATATCGCATGTACATGTCTGAAAATTCGCTATAAATTTTGACAAAAACTTTTTTGCTCGAGTTTTGAATAAAAATACGAACACTCAACCAAACGGACAGCGTATAAATAGGTTAACATAATGTTAATCTTATAATATCAACTATACTCCATATTATACTAACATATTATTATATTATGATATCTAAAGACTCAATGATACTGAAATAGAAAGACGCAAAAGATGATGTTTGACTTTTAGATTACGATTAAAAAAATAAGATAATCAGTTGGGTTGAAGATAATGCAATGTGGTACGTATCCATGTCAAATGTCGTAATTCATTTTTCGGGATAATCAAAATATACTACCTTATCGCACAGAAATATGACAATTTTAAATAAGTATACACACAAAAGTTTATAAATAAATAATATATCACTGTCAAAAATTGATAAATATCACTAAATATGACGTAAACATTTGGAAAGCACGAGTAAATTTCTGTAAAACGAAAGAAACACCCGAAATCGTACTTTAAAAAAAACATATTAAATAATTTTGCATAATCAATAAATTCGATTTTTTTAAAAATAAATAAATACATGCAAATAAAATAATATCTTTTCAGCCTAGCGCATCACACTTAAGATATTTGTTAACTATTTATAACTGCAAAACGCATTCAAACTAAAAGTTTTAAAGTATGAAATTTAAAACAATAACCTACGTATAATTTTCAATCTTCACCTTATAATAAGCTGAAGTTGAAACATTGGTATAAAAAAGTAAAAAAAAATAATAACAATACACATCGATACAAAAAAGCATTCAAATTGATTTAAAATAAGCATATTAATGAACTTATTTTCCTCACCCATTTGTTTGTTGTTAGTTACTTTTATAACATGATACAATTTGCAAAGAAGTTTTTAAATTATTATTTTAATTAAAATGTAAAAAAAAACCACGAAACTTTATTAACTTAGTACCTAAGTTTATAAAATTTTGTTTTAAAAAAATTAGATTTAAATTTAAAAAGTCCACTGGAAATGAGTCTTTTTTACGCTTGGCCGTTTTTTTAGTATTAATTAAACTGGAAAATAAGGTGGGATATAACCAGATTGGTGAACACTATTACTTCTTATTTTTTTTTTTAGAATTAATTTCGCTTTACGCGAGTTTCAGAGTTGCGTTAACAATTAAAATTATATTGTATACAAGAAAACGTAAGAAGAAATAAACCATCGTTAAGTCATCATCCGTGATACATTCGAAGTAGGATTGGTACTGCAAGAGTAGAAAACAATTGAATTTTCCTCACAACCGCTCGGTGCTCATAATATTATATTATACGTGGCATAATGTGGTATATGTGGTAATATGTTATACTCAGTTTTAATATTATTATATTTCAATAGACACGATAAGTGTAACGTTTTATGTTTTACAACACTCGAATCAAAAATAAAATAAAATAATTCAGGAAAAACTGATCACCGAGGAAAAAAAATCGTTTAATGTGAATGTCAAAAAAAAAATGCATTAATTTCTTAAGCCGTCCCAAACGGGAAAATAAACATAAAAAATTGTTTTTTAATTTATTTTACGTGACGAATTCGTGTGAATAACCAATTCTTCTCGGGCTATTTAAACGGAAAAAATTCAAATATTTTCTAAGTCTTTACTCACTTTGCCGACGCACCAATACTACCTAGGTCTAGGATTTCAATACACTTTGCATTGTCTTCAGAACCTACGCGATGCTTCTTTTATAAAATAATAATATACTCTTTTCGTGTATTTTCGAATCATAATGACAAGTATTTAATTAACATTCTTTAATAATTTTTATTTTGTGGTAATTTTTTTGTCATGTAAAATTGTCTGTAAAATTGAAGTGTGAATGAAAGGATTTAATGCGCGTTTATAATTCGTTTTATATTGTTGATGGTATCGAAATTCAGCCCATCATCTTCGAGGGAATTCGATTCGGAGGAAGCTAATTTTTTTAAATAAATAAACCGTTAACTTTCGCGATATCCGGTGTTCACTTTATAGATATCGTTTGTAAAACAATTTTAAATTTCGTTTGGTGGTAAGAACGGAAACAAAATGTTTTGGATGATTATCCAACTCGAGTTTTTTTTTCTCTAATCATTACCTGTTAATCCCAAACAATTGAGGAAAGTATGAAGCTCATAGTATATTATATTTGTATATCATATTTTTACGATAAAATAAGTAATTTTATACGTATCCAATTCAAACACCAAACTGTACACGTCCTGACCTAATTATTCGGACAAAATATTTTATTCGCTTTGACCTAATTTTGACGTTGACCCGATAGAATAAATAATAATTTGAATTGTAATCATTTTCGGACCCAAATCGGATACATTCCAAGTATAACATATGATTGTATTACACCATTTTCCATTATTCCTTTTGATTTAACCGACCCGTATCGGAGAATCTCTTTCAATATTATATTATAATCGAAACTGCGCAAGACAATTTGCACAACATACCTGAGTGCGAACCATGGGACCCTTGTGCACCGCATTTCACGGTCTGCTTCAACATCGATATCGCGAGTAGATAGATAGATATACTAGCCGTGTACATTACGCTATGATATTATTAACACTGCACTGCACGATTTCATTACGAACGTGCCAAAAATATTTTATAACTTTTTTTTCGCACAACAATATTAAACGACTAAAAACGAAATTAAAAACGTCGACGTCAGGTGGACTCGAGAGACGATGCGTCCGATTGCCAACGTATAATATATTGTGTGTCGTTTTTTTTCATGTATTTCGGTGGAGGTTTGGCCACGGTCCTCTGCACCACCAAAGTTTTCAACCAGGAAAACGCCGCGCACGGTTTATTGTCGTCATCTCGTTATTATTTTTTAAGTGTTTTTTTCCCCCATAGAAAAGTTCAAACGAATAACGTCCGGCAGGACGGAAACAAACGTACCTAGGTCATAAATAATTTAACAATAAATTATGGTCGCCGCGACGCTGGTGGTTTTGTATTATTTACTTTGTCGAGGGACCTCGCTGTTTATTTTTGGGGGAAACAATGGGCAATTTCTACTCTTGTCGTCGTCGACGCCCGATATGGTCGTAAATTATTATAAGAACGGATGTGTGAGCGATGTGCCACTAGGAATATATACCTCTCTGGGAAATTCCTTAAAAAAAAACAATTAATTATGCAAGTAAGTACTTATCTACGAGAGTACAACGACGGAAATGTGCAGTTTTAAATATAATGATTATCACAATGAAGTAATTATTTAAAATCCCGTATTATACAGACAAGTGACGTTTAAGTATATTGGTAATTTTTTAATATTCGATTTGCTTACCTACTTATTTATGATTGAAATTAAATGCGGTTTTAACTATAAGTTTAATAATTAATGATATTAACTTTAAAACTTTAATATTTTTGATAAATTCCTGGTCTTTGAAATATCCCCAGGAATTTTCATTGGCCAAATTCCCAGGAATTTACACACATCACTAAATTTCGGGTAGGTACCGATGAAAGCCACTCTTGTACTCACATGCACAATAAGTAATTAATAACTCCTAAAAAATATAAAATTCGCTAAACGAATTGTTCGACAATTTACTTTTATAGTTTTGATGACAAAGTTAATAACAAAGTTAACTTTCGTCATCTTCTATATTTTTATTCGGCTACTGTTGTGGTTGTTTTTAATATTATTTTATTTATATAAGGACGAACGTATTTCTAAGACTGTATTTTTACAATTTTGTATTTTCGATGGACTACTGCGCACACAAAATGACAAAAATATTTGAAAAGGTTTTCAATTTTCTTGAACGTTTTGTGAACGACTGAACAAATCTATAATAGACGATTATCATGAAAAACACATGTACGATCAAACGTATAAATATATTATTATTTTATCTGCCAAATCAAAATTAAAATAGGTCAACGTAAACCGACTTTAATTTTGACAAAACTAATTATTAGGTCCATCGAACTAAACAATTATCAGTAGTAACAGAGGCTTAATAATTATTATGTTAGTAATTTCCTGAACTTTTATTCAACTTCTGCTACATTTGTTTTCATTTGTTAACATAATAAATTTTGCATTTATCCATACATGTTTCACACAATACTGCAGTACAGAATGCTCCGACGGACTTTTACAATTTCGTATTAGCGGCGGACTACCACGCAAAAAAAATGGCGGAAATGTTTGAAAAGGTTTTCAATTTTCTTGAAATGTTTTGTTCAAATAAATAAACAACGACCGCGCAAACTGCAAATCTATAATACACGATTTTCGTGAAAACACATTCGTGACGAACCGTGTATGAATGTACACATATATATAAATATTTTATTTTATTTATGTGCAGCAGTGTTTAACGAGGAAAAATTCTTCAAGCACGATGGATTTTCATTGTCGTGCGAAAAGCGCGGGGACGTCAAAACCGTAAATGAAAATGTGTCGAAAACTATGAGAGTTACGATGTCGGGTGTGTTATGCGAACGGCGATATGAATTTTCCTCGTCTGAAAATATTGTTCGTTTTAATCAATCGATTTTCATCGCGTCGACGAATAAAACGACAAACGCATTGTCATGCTTTTCTTTTCGGACAATCGCGTGTAATGTAGTTGACGTTTTCCGCTGCGAGATTATATTTTCCATCTGTGCATGTATGTATACGTCTTGGTAAGTTAACCGGGAAAATTTAATATTATAAAATACAAAAAACGCGACAGCCGTAAGTTGTAGTTGCTAGTAGTCGTCAAATCGCCGAGTGAACATTTCCATCGATAAACAAATGTTATTAGAATCTCGAGATCCGCAAAAGTCTTTAACCTAAATGGTCAGTTCAATTTCTAATCGACTTGTGAACTTAACTAGTAGTTTAACGCTATCTACGTCTTGCCGATTATTTTGATTTTGGATTCCTGTTTTTTTCCATTTTTCTCACAGTTGTGCTCGTGGCTGTAACTTTTGGTTTGAACAACGATTGATATTTTTTTTGTTCATCAAAGCTATTTGCTTTGCAGTACCGCAATGTTACTATGTCATTGATTTCGAATATCCGAAGTGAAATTACATTAAAAAAGTTTTTGGGTTTCAATTTGGAAAACCGAATTTCAGTTCATAATGTTATTCCGGTTGCGTTTCATATATTTTTCATTTTGATTTATGTCTGAACTTTTAAACACAATTATTTTTATATTTTAATTATCTTAATTATTTAGTTTTGAGTAGCGTTGGAACTTTTGTACAAACGTAATTAATCTTTTTGATTTAAAATTTAGATATCTTACTCGCCGCCCTCCGGACGGGTACAAAAATCTGCTGTGGGGATGGGTGGCTGGCTTCCACAACAATATTTATCGTACATAGTATTCCAAGTATCGCTTTGTGGGTGAACACCGTCGGCCTAACATACCCCACCACCCCATCGTCAACCGGCGTGGGTTTACATTTCCATATTTATTTTTCTAAATGTTTTCCTTTATCATATAGCGTTAATAATATATTACACTAATGTATTACTTTATAATATTTTTTTCCCAATGACCGCCGTCGCGTATTTCAGTATAAATATTTTATTAATATAATATATTGTGTTGTACGAGCACCGCCAAACAATAGCAATAGTTCGATTTGGTGAATATAAATAATCATTCGCAAACGCTCGCAAGTTCCCAAATTCTTCGAATACCTTCTTCTACTACCTACTTCAAGTTATATTATGTACTATTACATAGAGTGCACAGAGAGAGTAAGTAGGTATTTGATAAACGTTATTATACCTACGACGTAAGATGGTCTTTCCGACACGAAT
The DNA here is from genome assembly GCA_008086715.1 of Sitobion miscanthi. Lineage (NCBI taxonomy): Eukaryota > Metazoa > Arthropoda > Insecta > Hemiptera > Aphididae > Sitobion > Sitobion miscanthi. Next base: position 24,743,622 of record CM017804.1, read on the forward strand.
CAGGTTAAATATTGCCTCTAGAATAAAATGATAGAAGTTTTTATTATAAATGCTGAATTTGATATATTACATTATATAGGTACTCTGCGAAAATTCCAATTATAAAGTTCATCGTAACAAAGTTTCGGGTAAAATAATTTATTATAAAAATAAAACCTAATCTCTTTTGATTAAACATCTTCCGCTTGTAAAATAAATTATAGGTCCATATGTTTATAGTATACTAATTATTATAAGTTTTTTAATGGCGTTCTAACAATGACCATATTATACGGATATAATGACGTTTATATTTATTTTGGTGAATTTAGAGAAATGTAATAATATCTATAATGACCACTCGACATTTCAAGAATAGGCAAAATATTAAGCAATCAGTGTACAATAATTATGTGACTATTAATGATATAAGATCGATTAATAATGAAACTAGGAAAAAGAAGTAATGGGGAAAAAACACGATTATCATTTAAGTAAAACGTGTTATACCTAAACAAAAATAAAATTTTTTTCCAATAATTTGTAATAAATTATAAAGATAATAATAAGTAATAAATAATAAAGATAATAGTATTATGTAATAATGCAAATACTCATTACTTTTTAATAATATATATAAGCAGCTAAGTAATTAGAGCTAAAATTGGGTTATTTAAATATTAAAATAATAATATTTAATCTAATCTACTGTTTTGTAATAATTTTTAATTTTAAATTTCGGTTGTCACGCGACTATCGATCATAATAACATCATGACCTATATTTTTCCTGGTTCCCTGTACGTCGTACGATCATCGTAACGATCTCTATACATTCGCCCATCGTTGGGTATAAGAAAATTTACAATTTGCCCTCCCCCCCTAAGTTCAAATGGTATTTGAGCCTAGATGTACGTACGACTTACAAACGGTTATTAGTTTTAAAATTGAGACCTGACCAACACTTCTTATACTGAAAATACCGTTTTAAAAGTGTATGATATGATAGTATTATAATGCTAACATATTAAGAGCAATGCATAAGCCGTCTATGAGTTAAAGTTAAGTTTATATTAACTTTATGGTATATTCTTTTTTTTTATATTAACTGAACTTGATTGATTTTAGCCTAATAAATGACGAGTTACGTTTAAAAGTTGTTATAATTATTAATTTATTGGATTTATCGTGGTATCGTTATAGGTTAGGTTAGGTTAGGTGATCATTTGGCTGGTCGGTATTCATTGAAGCTGGAGTCTATAGTTAGCGGATATTTCTATTTTCTACCTCTCCAAGAGCTTAGGTAGGCGACGACGATAAGACATTGCGATCGTAATATTGTCGTACGGACTTCAGTCGTAAAGCACTCAAACGATATAATCGCAGACACACATTATTCGTCTTGTGCACATTTCATAGTTTTTCCACTAAAATAATAATGATGATTCGTATGAAAGAAAAATAAATTACTCTCCGGGCACTTTGATCCAATAGTCGCGATTGTCCCATAAACGTATTACCATTGATATAACTCGTACAGTTCATCTGGGCACCCGGCTGATGTCACAGGTAATGGGGGTAATCAAAATATATTTAAAAATCAATTTAGCCACTCGCAACAATATGATATGAAAATAACCAATTTTAGATTCTAAACAGAGCTGGTGGTTTTACAATGGTGCTTATTTTTTTTTTTTTTCTATGTCCCGTATACAAAATTTCTACTGGAAGGAGTGCTTTGATAGTACCTTATCTTTTAGCAAATTGGATCAAGACGGTACTTAAGAAAAGTTATTTTTCGATTTTCTCAATAGTTAACTAATGCCACGGGAAAAACTACTGAAAAATTACGAAAAACCGCTTTAAATGGGATTTTAATTTCTAACGCTTTGTTTATCACCGTAGCAACGAATAAAAAGTTATAATATTAATTTAACTTAAAAGTTATAATAAATAATAAAATTTAAAAAATCCAGTCTGATAAACTGTCTCCGCTCAGAATCGTTTTTCTCATACAATGATATGATATCATTGAATTCAAGTTTAATACAATCCATTATACATTGACTCACTTGTAACCTACTGTACAGCAGACCGACATCCACTTACCCGCTTTTTTATTTATTAATACCTAATAATTAGTAAATAATAAAATATATCAGAGTGAAATAACCAATATATTTAATGACAATTCGCCGTGATGATAAAATCTTCTAAGTTTGGTATAAAAATCATATTTCATGTTAACACTTAGCGTTTAAGTTGGTATTACATTACAAATTACGATAGTTTTTTCGGACCTCTAATTTTGTAAAATCGTAACTGTCGCCGATGGCCAAGACGAACTGAACGAGTTATATTAAAAATATATTATCGACGACGAAAAATAGTTTGCTCGAAACAAACGTTACTGCAGCAGTCCTTTGTACGTATCTATATCGGAATGATTTTTTTTTGTTGTCTCAAAACTCTGAACTAGAAACACTCTGAATAACGCTTTTCTACTGAAGGCAAACACAAACATTTTTGAAAACTCGATAGTAATATACTTATTGTAGTTTTTCTTACAATTCACAATTACCATACAACATCGGGACATTTTTTTTTTCATTTATTGTAAATAAATTTTCAACTCAAGCCATATGGTCGCGTCTTTTATTGCAACTCCTAAATAATAATATCATGATGCTATTTGATTTACTGTGATAAACATTTACTATCGGTCCAGATGCTGACTGGTATCTATACTTAAAGGTATTATATTTTACTCCTATTGCACGCCAAACACGGCGGGGGTGATATTTACTGCACTACAGTTTCTTACGACCACCTGCGATCTATTTGGCACAAATTACTACGAACGTTTCGGCTCTAAAAGCGATGTAGATAGGTACCTCCGCTATGTTTACTGTACATTATTTTTTTCTCCTGCTCGTAAACCACTAACGAAATTTACAATCGCCTCTGGTCTAATACATTTTTTTTACGACTCGTTTTCGCACATAGTTTTTAGCCGCCTGGGAAATAAAAACTCGAACGGCGTGTGTGTGCATTTTGCCGGCGATTCGGAGTACGTTATCGATTTGAAGGCCGACAATGAACCACTCGAAGTATACCCACCTGTATACTTAGTTACTTAGCAACTTTCTACTATACGTCTCATTATCCTTATACAATATAGGTAGGTACTTACGCGAAACACGTTTTTGTTTTCCTGATTGCTTACTCTGGGTGGCTTATATAAAACTTACCATGATGTTCGGGTCGTCAGTTCCCTGAAAAAAAAATACATTTTAAGTATGTGCGACGGCCGTAAAAAGAAAAAGCAGCATGTCTTCGCCCTTGTCTGCAGCGTGTTTCCTCGATTCGTCAGAATATTCTCTACCACACCTCCGCCTAGTGAATATTAGTCGTGGTGTTATTATAACGGTAATATTTTATACGATTTAATTGAAATAAAAGATTTGATTTTATAAATCATAACAGCTAGTATGGCGTAGTACATACTACATTTGAAGTGTTAAACGAATAAAGCTGTAATTGATTAATATAATATAGGTATGTACCTAAAATTGGTATTAACCGAAACGGTATAATTGTAAAATATTATTATTATTATTTTGATCGACCGGAGTCAAAATCTATAACACCGTTAACTCTTTTATAGGATATGCTGTGATCAATTTAGTTTTTTAGAACACATGAGCAGTTGTAGTGATCAATCGTAGTAATATCATTCACTAATTGTGTTATTATAATAATATATTATGATCATTAGTTATTGACTCCGACTGATACCGAATATATAATTAAAAAACAAACACATTAATCACGTTGGTCGTTGTTATAATATAGATAATAACATTATTATTATTATTGACTATTGTACTTACTCTACGAGGTCTGTTACGAATTACGATACGTCAAAATAATATTATAATATTTCGTCATATTGTATGGAACCTATATTATACGTTTTGACACAAGAAAAAAAATCGAATTCAGTCAGATGCTAATCACAATTAATAATAGAGATATGATTACCAATCATTATATATATATCATAAAATACATTTGTGTTTTTGAAAAGATATTTTTTATTTTCACTCAATTCGAAGTTATTAAATAACATTTTAGAAACAAAATTATATTATGTTTTATAACTTTTATTGTTTACATTTTTTTAGTATAACATAATCACAGACTATATATAGTTATGCAGCCATTTTCGTGCGTTCTGTACACACTAAGGACAATATTATTCTTCACTCGAAATTCTCCACGACGTCAAAACGAATAAAATTACAGAATACTATTATATATTTTGTTAATTATTATTCTACGGACGGCAACGGTGACGTGTGATTCATTACAGACGTATAATATACTATACTTTATAATAATATATAAAACGACGGATCCGCGTTGGGTTGCACTTAGAACAACTCTTGCAGACGGTCAGAGCATCGTGATGATGTATAATGGGTGCGCCCTACTGTACGTTTTGAAAGCACATAATATATAATGATAATAATATATTACTATCATCGTCGTACAAACAGCGTATGAAATTAAAAACATCACGAATCTGTTTTTTCCGTACAAGGCCACTCTGACAACCATACGCGGCCGTTTCGCAATTGATTATTTATTGCACCGGGGACGTCAATCGAGCAATATTTTACTGGATCGGTGGAAAAACGATTTTCGCGTGTTACATATTAGATTGGTATTTTTATTGTATCATAATAGGTGGTCGGTTATCAATAGGAAAAAAATAATAATTTTACAGTTTCGCCATTCATTATTCGGACTCGACGTAGGTACGTACAACGCAATAATACGCGATGCTATTAATGCTAATAACTATTGTTACAGCTCCATATATAGAAACATTAATACTATACAGCCGGTATCACTTATAACAACGGCCAAGGGATCGTTAAAAATTCGTCATCATAACCAAAGCTCACGTAATACCCGGCGAAATTAATTTAAACATGCGTATTATTATATTATATTATATTACATACATTATTAAAATAATTATTGATGAGTGATGACTAAATAATAATATGTATTTCACAAAAATGGTCGTCGACAATACTAAAAGATCATTACAGATATTCCCAAGCATATTTCATTATTTCCATAATTTAGAAATGATTAGATAGTATTCATACTACACTACTATAGTCATACTACCGACGAGTCTCGATTTTTTTTTTGCCCCTCGAAGTGAACTTAAGTTGTATTTGAGGTATTCACCTCGAAAATTACACAAGTAAAATTTTGTTTTTATTCCCTGGAAATTAGAGTTGTCGAGATTTGGCTGTATTATAAAAACGGACGCAAGTACGTATGAAATTACACCGACAAGACGTTTGACGAAAACGTAAGATAACAACGTTATTATTATACGGTCTTCGAGAACTTACATGGTTCAAGTACCGTATGGGCACTGATTTTTATGTCATGTTATCCGATATTGTCGTACGTTTAGTCCTATGTCGTTACAACCAAACATTTTGTATCCAATATACAAATATAGGTTATTCATCCGGTACCTTGGAAGTATTACCCTGTGTGTCGTTATATATGATACCAAAAATGTATACATTGAAAGCGTGTTTTTCAGAAATTCTTTAAAAGGATGTCAGCGCGCAATAATTTGTTTTCTCTCTCCGACCCACGTGCCACATGGACAATTTGCGTTCGGCAGAACCAACCTTGCAGTGTTGTTTAGCTTAAATATTTGACAAATTATCAAACTTAAAGTTAATTAACATTTAACATATTTTAATGATCTATAATACCATGTTGAATTTCCCCAATAAAAACACACACCAAGAATATTGTGCTTAGGACGCTAAGGTTAAATAGTAGGTACCAATACTACACACACACACACAATAAAATACACTTTATTACTGTTTTGTTTTACTACAAAGTGACCGAATCAAGCGATCATAGCTGAAAAACCTGCAACTTTTGTCCATTCCAATATCGTATACAATAAAACTTGGTTGTATATCTCTTAACCTAGTTTCTATTTTGATACATCTTGTTTTTAGTCTAGGTACTAAAACTTACTGACTAAGACTTAATGATAAATTTTGTTACGTATCACACAAATGGTTCCTTAACCTAGTTAATAGTTTTGATTATAATAATGTTTATGTACATGCGACAGTCCCAGCATTTATGTACCTTGACTCAGTATTAACTTTGTGTTGTTACGTTTGCTTTTTTACGATATTTAAATGTACTTGCTAGTTATGAGTAAGTAAAATGATACAATATACAGATGCTTCGTATATTGCTATAAAATTGAAATATCGCAAAAAAGCCAAACTAAGAACACATACAGTGTTCATAAATGATATGTTATAAGTTTATTCTGAATAAGAAGATACATGGACAAAAGAATGTAGGTACAATTTATGAAGTTGCCTCAAAACTCAAAAGCATAGCTTGTGGTGGTTGAAGATGCCCCACTTGGAAACTTTAAGTTCTATAGTAGGTAAATTCACTCTTATACTCAGTGAACAGCACAAGGTTTGTCCTGCTGAACACAAATTCACCACGTCGAGCATGGATGAGAAAACAAAAAAGTTTGCTGACATCGCAAGAGTCGAGCACTACATTTTAATTCAAATACAAGACTTTACCGATAGTATCGATTTCGGAAAACAATCGCAGAAATTATTTAGATTCAAATGATAAAATTACCTAAATAATTCAAGTCGTTGACAAGTAGAAACACTTATTATTAAATGTTCTGTACATTTAAAACAATATAAGTGTGGGTTCACTGTTTAGTGTTAACTGTTAACGTAAAGTATAATGATCTTATGAATTATTTTAAAATCTATTTATTATTTAAAATTTGAATCCTCGTGAAGAATCCACCGAAAATGATAAATTATTTATGTCCTTAATTAATCCTTTAACAGTTTAATTCTAATGTAGTGCAGCTGGTATAGGTATATAACATACATATCTCCGGGAAAATTATTTTGTATACCCCAGTGAGTAATTGTTCAACAGAGAGATGATTTTCGACCCTCAAACACATAAAACTAATTACGATGACATGGTAAACCAATTTGTTAAAAATCAGGGTAGATATATAGACTATAATTTAATTTTAACAAAGCTAATAAATTTAACTTCTTTTACTATACCTACATATAAATAATAACTTTGACATAAAGGGGACAATACCTTTTAGTATAAAGGTTTAGTATGAAGGTTACATCGTTCATCAATACATTTTGATATTGATTTGAAAATCATGCGTGTAGCAATAAATTCCAACACAATAAGTGAACAACAGAAATTATTTTATTAAGTGTTAAAGATGACAAATACAAATGCAACTTACGAGCTTTGTGAGCGACTTACAAAATAAATTTATAATCTCAATCGTCTCGAATGTTACGGATAATAGTATTAATACCGTTAACATTTGTCTTAGTCTTTATGTAGGTAATAATATTGTGATTATCATTTTTTCAATTAAGTTGGATATACTTTCGATGAAACAATTATTTGAATTTGTATTTTTTTGTTTTCTGCGATGAGAAAAACTACACACTTTTGATAACCTAAGACAGAGATACCGTGAGAGTATAATTCTTTTTTTGAAAAAAGTTTTACTTTTTCTAATAAATTAAAAACTACTTTAATATTGTTTGTCTTTTTTAAGCAACCATTACAAAATTTACTTTTTGGCCTCGTAAATTATACGATGTGTCACATAATTTAACTATAATTAATATTATGGGGGACGAGGTGGCCGAGTGGTCAACGCGTCGACTTCGGCACAGCCGGTCCGGGTTCGATTCCCGGCCACCGGGCGGCATTTTTCTCCGGGCAGTCACGGTGTCCGGAGAACAAGTGCCGCCATCCCCCCACCCGGGGCATGGCAGAAACCTACGGGTGCCCCATTAGAAATTCTGCCAAAACAACACCCCCACGTGTACCAACCTACCCAATTTAAAAAACCAACAGTTCCCACCCCACACCCAATGGCCTTAGTTGCCGCGGGTCATCTAATAAAAAAAAAAAAAAAAAATATTATACATAACTTTTGGGTGGAACTAGAACGAGAGATTATATAGTAATACTCATCAGTCATAACTATATATTTGTCTTGCACAACTGTTTATATTAGATGCGTGAACGATGTCCGTGCAGTATGTTTATCTGTAACAAGTCCGTAAGTTTCTAAATTTGAAATATTTCAATGGCATTATGAAAAATATAAACTTTTATTTTTACAGGGCGATTTGCCGAGCATGCTTACCTCCATATTTTCCTTTATTAAAGAATTTATTCAATCTGGCTAGGTATGCACCTGAATATTAATATAGTTTTTTGCTAGATTGTAAAACCACTGTCTACTTCTTTTGATTTTCGAATACCAACCCTAATAATATTTTTCATCTAAAAACTAAGATAGTATATGTATATAACTACCTGTTCACTGCCTAATACATTATAATATTGTGTAATAATTAACACAATTTTTGCTTAACATGAAAATGTCACAATACAATATTGGATCTACTTTCTATTCGGTATTCATTGGTTTTCTATAATTCGGATATTAATAATATCAATAAAAGAAAACGTTTTAAACCGTTGATTGGCCGAGCATGCATAGTCCCATATTTCCCGTCATTAACGAATTTATTCAATTCTGGCTAGGTACGCACCTGTATATTAATATAGTTTTTTGCTAGATTGTAAAACCACTGTCTACTTCTTTTGATTTTCGAATGACAACCCTAGTAATATTTATCATCTTAAAACTAAGATAATATAGATATACCTATTTACTGCCTAACAAATTATAACATAGTGTTAAAATTAACACAATTTTTTTTTTTTAACATATAGATGGTACAATACAATATTGTGATCTACTTTCTACATAAGTCGTCGGTCTTCTATCATTCGTGTATTAATGATATTAATAAAAGAAAACGGTTTAAAGGGAATATATCGTTGCACTGCTCGCCGGGAGCATTGGAATTTATATTGTTTCGGTGAAGTGTATACAGCGACTGAATGAATTTGTTTTTAAGCTCAGCAGTTGAAAACGTTTGCATAATAAAACGAACTACGACTGGGAAATTAATTTTGAATAAATTAAAATATATATGCATAGAAACAACCTCATTTTTTTCATTCTCCGTATATATTTTATTGTTCTCTTGTCAGACGGATTTTCCTCTTTTTCCGAACCCCGTCCAAGTGCGCTGTAATTTTATAGGTACTATTTTATATTACGCTTTACATAAAATTTACTTATCTTAATCTTATCATATTTACTTATCTACTGCAGTATTGACAGGTACAATATACTTCCGTCGATGTTTTATGGATACAGTTAGATATTACAATATATTTAACCGATGCGTGCAACCTATCGGTTTAGGTTCTGAGCGAATGAATGTATTGTTTCTACTGCACGATGACTGTTGATTGTATTTGTTTGTGTTTTTCATCGTCTTTTGGAGCAGAGAAAATCATACAGTCTTAAACTTTTAGTCTGGTGTCTGACAAAAATTCAATTGGCAAGTGGGGGGGGGGGGAGTGGGGTTAAAATAAAAAAATAATAAAAATCACAAAACTCTCAAATTTAAAACCTTAGACTTGAAAATGTAATACAAGGTTCTTCTTGAGTTGTTCTTACGGAAATTTGAAAATATGGAAAATACGTGTGCACGATTTTGTACTTGTATTTACATTTTAAATTTGAACAAAACTTTTTATAGTTAACTAAAAACGGTTTAGTTATATTGTCGTCAAAAATATTAATCGAAATAACTTGACATTTTTTTACATTATTATTTGCAATATTAACCTATTTTCACTATTAAATGGTATGACGGTATTTTGACTTGATAACATGAATAATATTATATAAATTAATAATGTAATAATATTTCAGTCGAAAATTAGTTCAACCTTATCGTAACACTAATAGAAAAATAAACTAACAACAGTAATATAAATAAATTATTATAAATATCCTTAGTAATATGGGCTGACACACCAGTCTCAGCTCGGAATCATTTTTCTTTTCAATTAAGTTTAATAGAAAAAAACGTTCAGTAGTAAATATTGTCTTCTTGTTTTAAATTCTTCTCGAAACTCCTAATTTTATTTTCAAAATTTAATCTAAGACTAACAACATTGTAGCACAACTTTCTTAATCAGAAATATTGTTTTCTTATACATCATATTATAGTATATACAATTATAAAATAATTTTAAAAAAAAGGTCACCAATATTTTTAATAAAATATTTCTTTTGCATATTTAGCACTTGGAGTTTAGTTTCGTTAGGTAGTTATAAAAATTGACTTTATGTCAAACATAAAGGTTACAACCTGTGTTTTGAAGGAAGTTTTTTGTTTTATATGTACTTTAATTTAAAATCGTTTTATAAATGTGTACATCGAATAAAAATACTTCTCTCACAAACACAACATTTGCGTATGTATACCAAACTCAATGGTTAATTATATGAATAAATAAGATTTTATTGCAAACAATTGGTTTTTATAAACAATTGAAAATTGTGAACTTAATGAAGAATGAAGAAAAAAAAATATCCCAAAATTTAGCCTTTCCGAACGCCAAAACAACGAACCTCTAAATATAACACCAATAAATGTATTCAAAAACATATTTTAATGTGAAGCAAAGCTAAAACGAATTTATGATTGTTATAGGTATTTATTTATTTACGTCAAAATAAAAAAAACTTGTATACTTATGATGTACTAAAAACCAATAATATTCAACACGTTAATCGCGGCCAATGGTCAATTCATTTGAGGCCTTGTAAATATGATGTAAATATGATAAAAAATCATATCTGTGAAAAGTGATTAAAGTTTACTTGCTTTTGTGGTTGGCTGTGTATGATAATATGTTATCATACAAGTCACCATAATAAATGGTTTTTAATGTATATAAATATGTGAATTTAATAAACCTCTGTAATAACAACACATTTAACTTACTTTAAGCATGTGTAATGTCAATGTCATCGTCGTCGTCAACATTTGTTGCCTAAAACATGGCCTGTAATTGGTCGTTCTAAATAATTGTCATTAAACAATAAATAGTCAATATTATGGTGTTTGATTGCCGTACTATTTTAATTGGTCTCTTATATCTCTGGACTCTGACCTGGAATTTAGTAAGTAGTAATTTAGAAAACTGACTTAAGTTTGCTCACTCTTGTGCTTGGTCGTGTATTAATACTCCGCTATCTTATAAATCACAAAAATAAATGGTTTATACTGTGTATAATTAATAAATTGAATCTGTAATAGCAACATATCAAATTTATTTTAAACATGTTTAATACTTTAATAGTGTCATCGTCGTCGTCGTCAACCGTTACCTAAAAAGTAGCCTGCAGTTGGTTGCTCTAAATAATTGTCATTAAAAAATAAAATATGCCAATATATTGAGGTGAAACCTAGTGAGCGGTTACTTGGAAAACTGACTTAGGTTCACTCACTCTTGCACTTGGCCACGTACGTATAAATGTTCGATACTCAGATTGGATTTAAGGTGTTATTATACTCATTACTTACTCAATACTCGGTACCTACCCTGCAGTTAATATCATCTGACATTCTTACTCCGCCAACACCTACCTACTCTGTATTCGATAAATTATAACTCGGAACATCTCCATATTATTATATATAATTATAATTCCTATTTATGGAAGAAAAAAAATTGTTTTTTCTCGGTATTCTGCAATTTAATAGCACAAAATTATTACTATAGGGACCTACATATTTTACTGTATACAGAAACGAACAAAAAGTTGTTTGGAAAATATATTTTATCGTTTTCAACGCGAACTAGGCAACAAGTAAAAAAAAAAAATACACAATAATAAATAATAATATCATATCATTGAACTACACGAATAATAGCATGTTCAAGTTCTTAATTGTATACCTACATCTTGTGTAATTCTTCGTCGTTGAATGGAAATAATTCTACAACATAATACATTGGTTATATATAAGTATATAGGTGACCTGCACATTGCGAACTCCGAATGAAATAGTATATAGGTAAAAGATAACTGCATTACTGCAATATTGCAGATAAAATTTGTTTTGATATTATTATTTTTTTTTTGTGCACAACAATAATTTCGGTGTAAGCATAGGTATATAGCTTATTTCTACAACGCAGAAATTTCAGAATATGAAAGCACTTTTATTATATCGTTTATGTTATAATCGTGAACGTAGTTGTATACGCCATTGTATTGTTATTATTAAACGAGCAAATTTGAATCCACCTCAATAGAAACAACAACAGAAGCAAAAAAACTTATAACCAAGTATGCTCGATGAATAAAATATATTTTGCAATAGTTATTAAATAGAACGTTACCTATAGAAGTCAATTTCACACAAGTCGAGTAAACATCATACGAATTTTGCCCACATTATGCTCTAAATACTCAAATATAAATTTATTCGAAGTATAGAAATGCAATTCTTGAGAAGTTTTCTTTTTTATACGACGTTTAAATGAAATGTAATTGATTTTGTTTTGAACTATTAGTCATACCCACATTTAGAACTGAATAGAAACAATGGCAACAACAAAATAGTACACAAACGGAGTATGGTCGATTTATAGAATACTATTTTCTTTCGCAATAATTATTAAAAATAACGTTACAATTTCACAAGTTGAGGAAATATCAGAAGAATTCTGTACATATTAGGTTCTGTTATAATAAATATTCAAATATAAATTTATTTTAAGTATATTAAAATGCTGCAATACTTGAGTAGTTTTCATTTGTATAATATTATACGCAGTAGGTACCTATCTACCTACGTATTATCTATTACAATGACATTATGAATATACTTAACTGTGACTCGACCACGTGGGGTGGTATCTGATCGAGAAGTCCTTCCCCTCACCTTTGTCGTTTTTTTTTCTGTAGTACCTACCTACGTGTTACTAGTTTCGTGTTACTAATGTTACTAATGTTACTAATGCTTAAAAGAAATGATTTGATTTAAACTATCTGTCATATTATATTTATAACTATACCTGAATAGAAATAAGAACAATAAATATAATAAACAAACAACGTAGAATGGTCGATGAATAAAATTTCTTTCGCAAAAATAAAATTACGAAAAATAACGTTGAGTATAATTGTTTATTTCAAAAGCCGAGTAAACATCAGACGGACTCTGAACACATTATGTTATTATTATAAGTATAAAAAAGCAAAAATTGAGAAGTATTTACTTTTATTATACCTACCTAAAAGGTGCTAAAGAATAACCTGACAAATGAAATAACTTTTGTTCCAATCAATATTTAACATTTTTAATTTATAGATGCTTGCGCTACAAGTAGGTATAAAATATTTAATTTTTATATTTTAACACCTACTGAAAATAAAAAATTATAAATTTGTAAATCTATTTTTACAGTTAAGATATTTTAAAAAAAAATGTTGCTACTTATTTGTACTCATGACAAGACATTCCTCACACCCCCTCCATTATCAAATAACACCTACCTATAGGTACTATAATTAAGCCACTGATACTTGAATACTATTAATTGCAAGTATAAGTATAATGCCGACGGTTTAGGATAAAAACTAAAAAGCTGTTCCGCTTTAACGATACATAATTATGGGTTGATGCGATAAATAAATCGATAAAAATAGTATTATTGGCTTGTACAAAAGTACAATATTAAAATAAACCAGTGGTGTAAATTATTATTACATTTTTTGCTGCCAACGAGGTATATTTTCATTAAAGTTTAGAAATTTAGAAATTTAGAAATAAAACAGTAAGAACATATTATATAACATTATTTAACACACAGCGTGGGATCTCCTAATGATTACATGCCCGGGGTCATCCATCCCCCTTCTTCCAGGATCTCAGTTTGTATTAAATATAATTTCTAGAAAATAAATATTATCAACATAATTCAACTATACATTTTAGCTACAACCATCCGACTTTACAGACGTACTTAAAATAGGTCAAGTATGACAATTATTCTGTTTAAAGCTGCCAATTAGGGATTACTTGAAAGTTGGTGTGATGCGCAAAATAATAATAATATTATATTATATAATAGCAATAATAAAAACGATATTATTGGCTTATACAATTATGCGATTAATAAATCAGTAGTGTAAATTGTTATTAAATTTTTTGCTGCCAACTAGTTTTGTTTTCGTTAGAGTTTACTGTGCCAACATAATATTAATTATTATATGACATACGACTCGGAATTTCCTTACGACCCACGTGTCTAGGGCCAATCATCCCTTTCTCCGTAATCGGATTAACAGGATTATTATCAATTATAGTTTATTCCTAGAACAAAAATAACAAATATTATCAATATAATTGTACTAGAGATACACTTCAGCGGATCACTGTCTGATCGTGGCATACTCAAAGTATGGTCATTTTTCTGTTTATAGCGGCCAATTAGGGTGTACTTGAAAGTTGAAGCATTTAGAGCACTCCGAGGGCTTTCTACTCGAGAAAACTATAACAGAGAAAATTGATCGGACAAAAAAAATCTCGACATCATGTTGTTGTGAAAACACCGAAAAGTTTATATAATATCGGGTGCCTGCAGCCTGCAGTTTTCCGCAGAAGCAAAATTATAATTATTATAACATTATTTTCTTTCTACTTTATGTTACTTTTTTTTTTGCAGCCTAAAAATGAAAGGTCGCCTCCGGACATAATTAAACCAATAATAATATTGAACAATTTACAGGCGCAATTGAGGAAAATATCTGGCTGGGTAAAAAGTATATTCGATGAAATAAACAATATTCCAATTAGCTTTAATCGTATTATCAAATCAATTAGCTAATTAATTGAAAACTGCTTCAACAGCAGCTCTTATCCAATATAGACGAATATATTACTTTCAATATCGACGTTATAATTATTATAATATGCTCAAAATGATCGATTCGGTTAGACCTAAATAGTTATAATAACGACGCACCAAGTGGTAAAAACGATTTTCACACTAAAATATTTTCAATGTTTAGACCCATAACGAGCTGTCTATCTAGAGAAGTGGTACTCAAACTGTGGTAATCGTACCACTGGCGCTACGCAAAAAGTTACATGGTGCAGGTACATGGTAGGTCGTGTGGTGGTAACATGAAACATTAATTTTAATAGATTAATTTGTTTACTTATGTTTGTAACGATTCTAATATTATTCTATGTATATTATCGATAACTCACACTACGAGTGGCTTACGAAAAAAAGTTTGAGCATCTTTGATTTAGGTAGTGTAATATTTCGACAGCAAAATCACATTCGATGGGAAAATTATTAATGATCTAAATATGATAGTTGAAAATATTACGAATTAACTCTACTGAATAATGGCAAGACTACTCATTTCAATCTATACCACAGTAAAACCTTGGAAATTGATTTATCGCTCACAAGCTCAAGTATAGAAAAAAAATATTATATGGGACGTACCTACTCGTTGAAATGTGAAATCACTCATGTGATCATTGGTCCCTGAGCCATAAGTCCATAAGTCATTACTGTAGGTTCTCGAGTTTCAGTTTAAAAAAAAGTTGAAATATGATGATAATATTCTCTAAAAAAAAAAAAAAAACATTAAAATACTCTGTTTAAAATGAGGAAAATATGCAAACATAATCAATGGAATTCAAATGAAATTCATGCTTTTATATGCAAATTTTTATTTTGTTTATATGATGATTATTATCTTAATATATATAAATCTCGTGTCACAATGTTTGTCCTCAATGGACTCCTAAACCACTTAACCGATTTTGATGAAATTTTTACTATGTGTGTAATTTGGCCGAACTTAAAAGATAGGCTAATTTTAAAAGGGAAAGGATTAATCCCGGGAGGTGCTAAGACGGGAATTTTGAGATTTCAGATGAAAATTTTTGTTTATAAATGGTTGCCATGGGTTTTTAATGATAATAATAATAAAAAAAAAACTATTTGCTTTACTTTTTAAATATAAATTATAATATAATATCAAACTATAAAAACGTGAAATGAAAATCTCTGTACAGGCTTAACTCTGAAACTACTTATCAGATCTTTTTGATTTTTTTTTTTAAACGAAAGAGTATTTCACGAAGAAGGTTTATATGAAAGAAAATTTTAGGTAGCTATTGGTTAATCGGTCATGTTTGTTTATTTGTATTATTATTTTTTGTCAATATACATATTACATATATATAATATAATATACAAGAAGATCTGATAAGTAGTTCCAGAGTTTAGTCTGTATAGTTATAGTCTCTGTATTTATATAGTTAGATATATATATATATAAATTAATGTTCTTGGGTAGATTAGACCTCTGGTAAGAAGATAGGTTAATTTACAAATGGTTAAATTTGTTTTTTTTTATTCATCGGTACGGTTAGATTAGGATAGGATTTTGTATAGGTAATTGATTATATTAATCCATCGTAGGTAGAATTAAGTAAAACCAACAAACTTGGTATAACTTTGATACTTTAGAGTTAAATCATACACTTATGTACTAACAGCACGGCGAGGACGGCGATCTACCACAGGTAAATTGCCTACCTGATATAATGTACTGCTGCGAATCAGAATTTTTATTCTGGGCAACGGAAAAGTTAAGATAAATTTTGAACACCATGCACCGAATGTTAAATAACGAATTGAACAAAGTTTGAGTCATACAGAGTTGATACATTTAACGGGCAACGAAGTGCACGGGATCAGCTAGTTATTATATTATAAATCAATCATAATTTAAAAAAAAAATAGAATACAAATTCATTGTTCCATAAAAAAATTGTATTTTTTCTTTAATTTAGTTTATTGGTAATAAATGTTAACTATGTACTCGCAAAGGTAGGTAGGTCTCAAAAAAAAAAAAATAGTTTATTTTTCAAATATTTTACAAATTATTCCATAATATGGTAAAGACGCCAAACATTCTCCAACCGTTGTAATATTCAAAATATTACATTTTTAACCATTATCCTTAGTATAAACTTTTTGTTAGCTAAGAAACAACTTGTTCAAATTTTTATTACATCAAAAATTACAAAAAAATATTATTCGCTAAATAATTCAAAGCAAAAAAGTGGGTTCTAATTTGACAGTCATTAAATCGCAACTATAGACACTCGTTGAGTAGTACGAACAAATTCAAGAAATTCAAAAAATAGGCGTTTAGTATAATAATGACTCATAACTAATAACTAATATTATACTCACCGTATGTGCTAAGAAACCATGTACCTATTTTAGATTTGAATATTAAAAATATTTAAACATATTTAAGAATACAAAAAAAAACAATAACTATACACATATTATAATAGTCTCGACGCGGTCGTTTCCTATAAGCTCACAAACTCCCCTACATAATAAATTTATGTAATTATCAAAATAATATTATAACAACGTGTTGTGGGTTATTGTGCAATATGGTTTATAACATATCTACCGCGGTATCATTATGCGGGTCTGCTGTTAAAATGTGCACGGTATTTTTTTGTATGAGTTTCTTGACGTTTTTCGCATTTCGGTCGGCTCGGTGGCGAGTAGAACAAGTCGTCGTCGGTTCAACAAAACGCCGCCGCGTGTTTTTGCGTTTTAAATTAATTTCATTTGTCATCGTCAAGTAATTGCGAAGCTTAATGCCAGAACGGTTTTTCGTGGATAAAGAACATTCCGATGAGTCTTCCGGTCAACGAGCTTAAATTTTTTTTTATTTAATATTATTATGAATAATTAATAATTATCTTGTCGACCAGAAGCTGTTTCCGGTGCTTGTCGGCAAATCCGATGAGAAAAATAATCGATGCGATTTCAAATAGATTTCATACCGGTTTTTAAACTGAACCCAACCCAACCTATCTGATATTATCTAAATATTATCCAATATAATTTGACTACGAAAACTAATGCATTTATCCAAATTTACGATTTTCCGGTTTTGGTGTCACCGGATTCGAAAACAAATAAGTTGTCGCCTATGACAATATTATCTCATAAAAATTGATCAAAATATTGAAAGTATATAAAATTTAAAGACATTAAGGGTAAATCTGTAGTAAAATATCAAATATATTCCCAACAATTTTGTTGTATTACTAATAAGGATTTTGTACAGTTAATATTTTTTGATCAAAATTGCCAAGTGGTCTGCTATGTTGATCAATTAAATATTTGTAGTAATTTGATTTAATTTGTAAAATCATTTTAAATATATTAATATATTACATATTATAATAATATTATGACACTAACTATAAATTCTCTTATGCATTTTTTTAAAAAAACATAAACAAATAAAACTACAAATGTCGAATAACATCGACAATTATACAATAATATTCCACAAATATTGAAGTTTTTACTCAATTTTTTTTCAAAATAAGGTAGGTTTTAAAATTTGTTTCTGGATATCATCGACAGTTTGCTTATTTAAATTAAACTTATTTAATGTCTTCCGAAAAATGTATTTTAGCACATATAAGAGGTTTTTCGAGTCAACGTGATTATCATTATACTTCCAAAAAATCTTTATTTTATTATATTTTCATTTTTTGTGCAGCTTTTGTGTTGTCCGTAAAAAACTTTGAACTTCTAAGAACTTTTGAAATACTCCCTTACAAATACTGCAAAAAGGCTATTTGTGTAAAACTGCATTTTATGACTACTATTTTTAACAAATCTGTTCGAAACAAATTTGAAGTTAATATATAATATTTTACCACGATCGGCACTATTGATGTCATACACCAATAATAATTATAATAATCACTGATTGTGTTACATTTTTTTTTACGTATTAAATATTTAAATTTGAAGTTATATTTTTCTAGGGCTTGAAACCGGTTACCGGATTTTACCGAAAACCGGTAATTTCCCGGAATTTTGGGGAACCTATAATCGGTTACCGTTATTATAAACCTATTTGTACTCCCGGTTATCGGTTACTGGTAACTGTGACAATTTTTCAGCTAACATAAAACGTTATAATAACGTAATATGTTTTAACCAGTTAAGAACCGATTACCGGTATTTATAAATACTGACTACCGTTACGTATGAACTATAATAATATTATGTTTAATTTATTTTAGGTACATAAATGATTATACGCTCGTAGCTACTAATGGTATAATAAATAATAACTTCCTAAAACTTCTCTTAAATCATACTATTATATCTTCGTTTTTTTCCCCTAGTCTCAATTCTTGTAATAATAATTCAAATAATTGGTATTCTACATTTTTATTTCGTACCTACCTATAACATAAAATATCGTTGGTTGGTAATGAGTAATGATGGTACTCGATAGTCGATAGTCCCGGTCTCCTTCATCGTATATTGTACTAGAAAATCTAAAAATAGCTTGATTCCTATAACAACACGAATATTGTATTACGTATACGGGTACAAAGGTTTAGCACAATTTTTTTTTAGAAAACTTAACGGTAACCTGTAATTTTGAATCTAGTACCGGTAATTGGTTACCGCTAACAACAGGACCGTTATGAAACCAGTAACCGGTATCCAAAAAATTTTCGGTTATGACGCGGTAACCGATTAAATTAATAACGTTTTCAAGCCCTGTATTTTTCTCGGTTCAAAGTATGGTTGGTATAATTAATTGGGTAATTATTATAAACACCGTTATTTGTTCATAGTGTGTATATTATACGGGTTTCGAGTAGATACATGTTTTAACTCGAGTTTACATCAGGGTTTTACCTTTGGGACATGTTGAGCATATGAAAATTTGTCTTGCGAAAATCAAATACATATTAAACGTGTTTGCGTTTATGCTGTAAAAGTGATTTTAATTTTTTGTGTAAACGCTATGAACTGCGCAGATTTCTTCATATTATTATAATAATTGCTTTATAAATGCTCAAACGATTCATCGCTTTAAAATTTCAAGAGACATAACGTCTCTCATTTACACACATTCAGCAAGACAATAATAGTCGAATCGATACAAAGTTTATTTAGACGGAAAATTACAGTCGTATAATTATTGTAAGACGCGAGTGGTGCGTATGATAAAATATAATATTATTTGATCAATATGATCATCAAGTATATTTTGTTTTCGAATTGTAATGTACCTACCAGGTACACGGTTCCGTGGTAACTGGTTTATTGTTTTGGGATAACGCATATGCCTATACCCAAAGACAACTTGTAATAATTTTGTGGCATGTGTCTAAAAAGGCATATCTCGCTTATTGGTCAAATTAAGTTAAATTAAAGACTATAGGATACACATTTTTATCCACTTTATTATACAAGCATATGGGCAATAGTTGAATAGGTATGTGCAAAAGTTAAATGTGATGTTTTCAATTTTGTAAAATAAATTTCTATAACAGTTTTAATTTAAAAAAGTGTTGGAAATTAAAATCCCATTTTAAGTCGTTTTTCGTAATTTGTCAGTAGTTATTCCCCTGGCATTAAATAACTATTGAGTAAATTGAAAAATGACCTCTTTAAAGTACCATCTTGATCCAATTCGCTAAAAGATAAGGTACCATATGTTGAAATGGAAGCACTTCTCCTGGTAGAAATTTTGTATACAGAATATAAAAAAAAAAATAAACACCATTGTAAAACCACTAGCTTCCTCGCTCCGCTAAAAAATGAATTAACATTTATGAATAGAAACTTTTTGTTATTTATTAGTGCTGTTTTTAATTTTATTACAATTTTCGATATTTTTTAAATGCAATACAGCTTTTTACTACCAACTATATTATAACATCGCTATTTACTTTATTTACTTATATTTAAGATAATTAATTCTATTTAAGACTTATGTGAGACCATTTTAAAATCACAAACTACGTTGAATAACCTAACAAACTACCTATATTAATTTTTTTTTCTAAAAAAACAACGCATATGCAAGAAAATCGAAAATAATGTAGATAGAAGTATATGCCCTGAGCATTATCTCAGGTAAGAAACGAGGAAAAGTTTCTCAATCCACTAGATAATGGTAAAAAGTTTCTTTTTCAAACGAGAAATCTGGAAACTTTAAAATGAAAAAATAACTTCCCAACAGTGGCCGCCATATTATAACATTATTAAAATATTGAAATTCATAAAACATTATAATTATACCCTTCACGTTTAGACACAGATACTTTATACATAGTTGTGTTTAAGAAAATTGTTAAGTCCACTAACTGATTATCACTACATCATGTATCAATATTTAGGTATATTATAGGTACTTATTCGGTGAAAGTATCATACTATTATGTACCAGGTAATGTACCTACCTCTTCCAGAGGTTCCCAAACATTTTTTCATCGTGGCACATTGTTATTACCTAGTCACTCTCAATAAATATATTTTCTATTCGTCAACAAATAAGTACTTATTAGGATGGGGTCCTAAACACAAATGCATTGTACCATACTATTTATATTATGTACAGTAATATAATTAAATTAGTATATTATTTTATTTTCAATTTCGAACACTATATTATTATTATTATTCTATTGTATGAAACAGTTAAACTGCTTAAATCTGTCACTCCAGTGTGAAAATACTTTGTCAAATCAAATTCGTTTTTTAAAATAAAAAAATTCATTTTTTCACAACACGCCTTTGAGAAACACTACAGTCTACTTGTATATCATAAATATAAATGAGCATAAATAAAATTGACTACAATTTTTTATAATTTTCTCATTATTTTTCGAGTAAGATTTCAGGTATTTAGGCATAAAATGTAGGTACCTATACTATCCAGTTATACGAAAATGTGCGCCTAAAAGATGTTTAGCACTGGTCATCTACACAATTTATTTATTCGTCTAAATGTACATATTTTAAATCAAGTTTAGCGAAATATTATATTTGTGATAACTATTGTTTTTTTCGGTGTATTAAAATTAAAAATATTATAAGCAATTTATTTTTTATTTCCTCGGAGAATAGAAAAAATAAAAAAATCTTCTTGAAATAATATGTAAAAATAAATGTGTGCCTTTGTAATTATTAGTTTGGTCGTGTCGTACAAGCGTTCATTAAAAAACAAAATAAAAATAATTATAATAATTTATTCATAACAGTTATTACTAT
Organism: Sitobion miscanthi; assembly: GCA_008086715.1. NCBI lineage: Eukaryota > Metazoa > Arthropoda > Insecta > Hemiptera > Aphididae > Sitobion > Sitobion miscanthi. Next base: position 24,765,815 of record CM017804.1, read on the forward strand.
TGCTGTCCATAATAATTCTTAATGTTCTACAAAGTTTTCCCGTACATTTGAAAACGAGAAAACGCGTGGAAAAACTTATTGTTGAAAATACGGGACAAAATAATATAATCCGTTTTAAGACGAATCGTCATACCTACCGTAGTATTATAATCTCCCGAGCTCAGTTTTGCACTTTTGTACAACTTTTACGCCAACTCGAGGTCACTACCCGAGAACCGCACAATATTTTAACACTGTGGACGACGATGTGGTAATTATTATGGTTTTCGGTGTTTTTGCTTTTGATCTTACGGTCCAGTTATGTATAGCACGCATATACAGGAAGGTCGCTCGCTAAATTTTCCCGGTAAATTTTGTCAGTAAAGTACAAAATAGTAAAATACATTTTAACCACGTTATTTTTACCTCGGTAATATTTTTTATAACTTTCATAAAATCGCGTGGTTTTAATTGTTTTCATGTGCACAACAACATGTTCTGGATAATATTTACAATAGTACCTTAAGTTCTCGTATAGGACAGATTATGAACGATGAAGGTCAAACATTCTAAGGACCTCAAAGCCAAACATTCGACTAGTATATAGAGAAATGAACGTGGGTCAACAAAAAAAGTCAACGTGTAAAATAATTGATAATATTATTATATAATATGAAGTGAACTAAGATCATTTTGGAACAATATTCGTGTCATTATATACTTGACTCTACGAGTATAACGTTATCAATTTCTATAAAAACGATGCACTTTACCGATAAGTGATTACTTACGACATGTGCGTAACATATGACAAAAAAATAAACCTTTAAGGGGATTCCATACCGTGATTTTCTGTTTTTGTCTAACACACGCGCGACATAGGATTTTTTACGGATTCTTTGCCAAACATATCAATTGATCTAATGAAGTGATGAAAATTCCGAAAACAGATTTGAATTCATCGACAAGTCTCCTTCAAATCGACTTTCCCACAATTTTGGTTTTTTGATTTTAGCTTCTCCAAAAATTGAAATACAAAAATGTTTAAATACTCTTTTTTGATATGACCTTTTCTGGAATTTGGGGAATAATATCAAAAACGTGGGAAAATCAATTTCAAGTAGACTTGACGACGAGTTCAAATCTGTTTTCAGAATTCTTATCGCTTCAATAGATCAATTTGAATGTTTGGCAAAAACACGTCTAAAAAACTATGTCGCGCGTGTGTTAGACAAAAACAGAAAATCACGGTATCGAATCCCCTTAATAGTATTCCGGTAAAATTGTCGGTATTTTTTTTTTCGGTAATAAATACCAATCACTAAACACGCATTATCATTACAATAGTATAATATTATGCAAGTACCAATATATATAAGTGCATTGGTGTAATTCTAAGCCTCTCTCGGTGGATGTACTCTATACTTTAGTAACCGATAGTATACTTTATAACAATTATTGGTTTTTGACCGAAACATACCAATACTGTAAGTATTGTTTAGAGCGCATTTTCATTTTTCTGAAAACTCGAAATCATTTTTTTTAACGGTTTTAACCATTAAAAAATTCAGTTAGCCACTCTAACTTGGTGATCTTTACGATTTAGCCTTAGTCTTAATCTATGCTATATATATGTATCTTATAACATGTCTTTATATAAAATATAATATATACTCACAAACACACGGTGTTATACGGATTAATCCATTTAATGTAAGGCTGCAATCATTGTTCAAGATAACACTAACGATTTTGAAAATATTTCTTTTAAATAGAAAATTTGTCTGATTTTAAGTTGTTACAAAATAATACATTAATTATGGAAAAAAAATATTAAATGTTGTGCTATTTTTTATTGTTATAATTTCGTCACTCTTTTGATTGACAACATATTATGTATATAGTTACGTTTTTAATTAGAAAGTAGACTGATAAACTTAAAACTATGTAAAAATAATATTTTCAAAAACTTTGGTAGTTTGTTGAAATAATGGGTGACGAATCTTACGCGTTGAATCCTGGATCATCCTGCTGTATTATAGCGAAACTTTTGACGGAATGCACAAATTCGCATTTGATTCATGTTTGCACGACAGTAGATTAACCTACCAACCGATTAGTATAAAATTAATTGTTCTTAAAACACTGTGGCGTGAGATTCTGCTCACGACAGAGTAAAAAATAGTTACCATTATTCGAAAGACAATAGCGTTCGAAGCGGCCGTGTCACCCGACGGTTTGTCTTGTCACAACGATAATAATATTATATTATTATCTTAACCTTTTGAATATTTTTTTTCGTTTCGTCCACAGATTGCAAAAGTGTACTTCTAAACTATATATTTTTTGGATTTTGAGCTGAGTGGTTTTTTTACATCGACGATTATACATTGTATAATAATATAATATTTCGTTTTTCAGAGAACGATTTTTCTACCATTACACGTCGCTATCAATCCGATCGGTTCCTACACGTGCCTCGTTTTTCAGTCGCTAAATATTATATCCAATCTTATTAGTATTCATCGTATTACAAACAGTATTTCAAAATTACAAATTAACATTTTCTCAATGTGCTAGTCATTAAAAAAAAATCACGTGGAAACAACAATTACACGATTTTGTTCTATTCGAGTTTTGATATTTCTAAGTAGATAACGATTCCAAAAATAATAATGATTCTTAAATTCTGAAATACACAATATTTCATACCTACATACTAAAATATTGGATGCTTTTTTTTGCACCTAGTAAGTAGGTACTTAATATTGTGTACTCGGTGTAAATTTAAGAATTTATGAATTATTATTATTTTCAGGATTACGAAAAAATAATGTTGACAGTGAAAAAATGTACAATATTATCCTTTTGTTTTTTGCTTTTTGTTGACATTTTAAATCATAAGTCTAAATCATATTTTTTTATTACTAGTTAATAGTTATGATGTAATTTTAAAATAAAATAATATACCTACTGAATGTCTGAACTCTGAATACAATATGACCAACAAAAATATTTGTCTATAATATTACATCGGACTATAATGATTTTGTTTTATGAACGAATAATAAACGTTTCATTTTCTCAAAAATACCTCTAACCTTTATAGTAATTTGTTAAGATTGCTTTTTTTTAATCAGTAAAGATAATAATTTATTCTGTAAATTAATAAGTGCGTTTTAGTGAAATAATCTAGTAAACATAGATTTTTAATTATGATACTCCATTTCGTTATTCGTTATTGAAACTGCTTGTTTAAATTATCGACTAGTAAAATTAAAGACGTGATAATTTTTTAGGGGACATATTTTAATACTTTTAACTGCCTCCCCGGGGCCACAAATATTTAATCCGGCACGGGGAACACTCGAAACGGTAGAGTGGGTTACCGGGGGGCTTTTTTTTCATTATCATAACATGCACATTTCCCGGGAAATAGTACCAACCACTTAACGATATCGTGTCGCTTTTCACGAGACAAATTCCATTTTTTTTTGCAAACAATACCTAGGTACCTATAATTAGTCAAAACCACAAGACATCCAGTATAATATATTGGTTCTTCGATAAATTGAAAAGTCAGTAATCCCAGTTCATGACGCAGTAAGAATATTGTAGTAAAGTTTTTTTTTTAAAACCGAAAGGTGCAATGCAAGAACGAGATAAACTCCATTTTAAATTTCAACCGTATTTACCATTTTTTGGTAGAACCGTTTTATTGAGTAATATTACAAAGGAAACAAATATACCTATACAAGCGGGTTCAACAAACGAACTACTTCGGTATATAATAGGTGGCATAATATTATTATAAAAACAGAGTTGTCTGTTTTTTAATTGAGTAACTCTGCCTACAACAAACAGATAACTCAAAATGTTTTGTTAGTTAATTTTTTAACACAAATATAACAATTAAATATTTGAAATATTATTACCTAAGTTTTTTTATATTGAGTTCTAACATAGTTATTTCATAATTTATATTATACTTTTATATAACATATAATTGTTCTAATACATGTTATTAATTGTTTTGTACAGTTTTTATTTTATCTGTTTATTGCATTCGGCCCTTCAATTGTGGTAGTCTAACCTAACCATAATTTATTCATAATATTATATAATATTAATTATCAAAGATAATTTATTAAATAAACTGAAAGTCTAAAATAGACGCACTACATTCAACTATAGTTACTAAGGTTACTGATTTTTAATTTAACTAACAAACTTTGGTACCTATAAGGGTAATATTATATTATGGAAAATTGTAAACATTTCCTCATCGAATATAATATTTACCTGCGACCTGACTTAGATGTTTTCAAACAATTATTATAGTCAGTGACGACTCGTATGGGACACGAGCCATTTTCCATTTTGAATATTATATTTAACATCAATTCAAATATGTATTCCAGTCGAAGTTCCAGCTGGAAATTATAAATGTAAATATTATACGAGCTGCCTAACAGAAAACCCGTTCTAGTGTGACATATGTCCCGAATAGTCTACAGGGATAATTAATAGAATTATAATAACTAACTATAATAATTAAACAGTAGGTATAATATAATATGGATACCTTTACTCCGAGTGACGTACATACAACTTTCCCATTAGAAGAGGGTCAGGATAAAATGGATACGTTTTATAATATTTGAAATAGTCATATGTTGTAGTAGAAACCTTTACGATTTTAATTATATTTTTGTATCTTCAATATTGTAAAATATACATGGATTGAAATCGACTTTAAGTATCGATAAATTATCGTTAAAAATCATCTAATAAATCGAAATAAAACTAGATCGATTGCTTATACCAAAATAATAATTGTTTTATATTTTTAAGGCATCTACGCCCTACAAAAATCGGTTTAAATTGTCAAAAAAATAATAATTTAAATTTAAAATGTAACAATAGCTGATAGTTCTATAATGTGGTTCATGTGGTGTTGGTAATATTGGTAATAAATAACAAATGTAATTTTATTTTGATATTTATTTATTATTACACGGTAAACGATGACAGATTTCTCGTAGTTAGAAATCAAAATTCAAATCATAAAAATCTAAAATTTATATTTTAAATTTAAAAAAAAAAAGAAAATGTTGGTTCAAAATCTGATTAAAAATCAAAATATAAGTATATAAAACTAAATCAATATTGTGCTATAATATAAAAATCATAAAATTACAATATCGATGTATTAAACATAACAATATATATAACAATTTACATAAAAAACAAATACCCATATGTTATTAAATTTTTTATTTTGATTTCAAGCACTGAAAATATGTTTGCAATTTTTGCCAATTATAAAAATATGATTTATTTAAATTTATATATATAAAAATATTATTCAATTATAATATTTATTATTTATTTATTTAATGTTTTAAAAAATTAAACTCGAACGATTCAATTTTGATCTGTATCACGTGCTTTAAAATATTAATACTTACATATATTATATAGTAAAACTTCCGTATAACGAACTTGACGAACTTCCATTCAGAGAAATTGTGTGTCTAACGAAATATTTTTGAGTACCACAATCAAAATTTAATCGAAACTTTGTAAGTCTATTTTAAATTAAAACTTTGTAATTCTATTTAACAAATTTCTCTATGGTATGAATTTTTTTTTTGCCCACTGAGACTCCGTGATATAGAAGTCTCGCTAAAACATACTAGAGGTATGTTAAGAGGTCTGGTGTGGCACGGTAGTTGCTAGGGTAAAGCATCGTCCAAAGTCACTGGTTCCTAGATTTGTGGATTTGTGTGACCGTTTAATAACTAATAAGCGAATGTATAGAGTCATTCTGATAACTATCCAACCACTCGTCTGACAATTTTCTCGTTATCCTCTCGTCTGACAATCTTCGTCGGCTAACATTTTCGGGGAAAATTAATTTTCAAAGGACCGTAAATTATTTGCGTCTAGATATCTGGAGGGAAATAGATAGGTCAATACAATATATATTTGCAAAGAAATTAAAAAACCGAAGTCCAGTTGTTGATTAGTTTACTGACAATGCATAGAGCAATAACAATAATAATAATAATAAAACTAATAATGATATTTTCTTGCCGATTCAATATAATAATATTATGTGATGATATTTTATTATTATTTTTACTATTGTTGTTGTACGGATCGGGCACTCGAACGTTTTTAATTGATTTTTTTAAATTTAATCATTTCCATATAACACTGACTTAACCACTCGATTTTAAGGGTGTTTGAATATTTTTATTACAGTGTAATAGTATTAAATATTATTAATGGTTAAAAAAAAAATGCCTCCGACAACACTAGGAAGTAATTATGTTGTTATTGATCGTCTCGATAAAAAGGATGACAAAATAATAAATATTTTTATACTGTATTGCGTAATATCAACATTTTGTCAGCCCACTGCTTGTTTTCTTTCTCTCGCCCACATGGCAATTATTGTTCGTGGAGTTAAATGTGGCGAGTGGGTCTTTAGTTTTAGAGTGAATTCGATCATAGTCGAACTTAAAACCAATTTGTTATATAATATCGCATTAACCTTTCGATTCTTAAATATAATCGGGTTGAAAAACAAAATGATAAAACAATTTAATGACAACCAAAAAAAGTACTATAGGTACCAATTTCATATTACGATATTCATTGTGTCAACCATACAGCCATCACGAGATAGAACAATATTATTAACTATTTTACATATTTTATCAACAAAATAAATAATAATTTGATAAATACCTTATGATTGAATCATATTATTTTGAATTTAATATCATGAAACATCTTCGCTTTTTCGATTTTGTTTCACGTCAAACATACATGCTATAACGAAAAAGTTCTAACTAAATGAAAAAAAAAAATGTAGACTAACAATCAAAAGGTTTTATATATTCTGTAAGAGTTTTTTGTTTCACGACTTACATTTTTTACATTAGCGTTTTTTCTTTATTATTATTTCGGGTTTTGCTTTGAACAAAAACAAATTTCAAGACTACGAGCAAAACAACTTTGTACATTTTTCGAGACTTTACAATCGTCGGTTCCGAAAGAAGAAGCTGATATTATTACAGTTTTAAGTTTAATATATTACTCTCCCGAACGGTTTCGATATTTCAAGAGAGATAAACTCTTGGTTCTGATCCCTCGATTTTGTACCACTATTTGACTATAATCTTTCGGATTTATCAGTGTTATTAAACTCGCACTCGCACAATTTGAGGAAATACCTAAGCTCTACTTAATTGATGTTCAGGCGATGCACACTTTCGTTGCTTTTGAATCCAAGTACGTGCGCTTTAATTTCGTACAGACACGTGTCGGATTTGAAACTATACCTACCTACTCAAATACTTCGTGGCTGCTCATCTTAGCGACGGGTCACGGAACATTGTTGTTCTTTAAGCTCAAGAGCAATCGCCGGCGTAGGGTTGTCTATGCGGATAGTGTAGCGACGCGATTCGCTAATGGACGAAAAATAACAGGAAAAACTCACATTGTTTTCATATTATACACTTGTGTTGTATACAAACTCGCCACTATTGGATTTATATCCTACTAGGTTTAAATTTTGTTCTAATCAATATTTAACACTTTTAAATTCTGAGTGGAGTGAGGAAGCTAGTGGTTACTTATAATGGTGTTTTTTTTAATTTTTTTTATTTTTCATCCTGTATACAAAATTTCTACCGGAAAGAGTGCTCCGATTTCAACATAATATTGTACCTTATATTTTAGCAAATTGAATCAAGATGGTACTTTAAAGAGGTAATTTTCTCAATAGTTATTCAATGCCACGGTAAAAACTACCGACAAATTACGAAAACCGATAAAAATGGGATTTTAATTTCTAACGATTTGTTTATCACCATTATAGCAACCAATAAAAAAACAGTAATATTATAATATGAATTCAACTTACAAGCTATTATAAATAATAACAATAAAAAAAATCCAGACTGACAAACCGCCTCCGCTCAGAATTGTTTTTCCTATACAATGATATTATATCATTGAATTCAAGTTTAATACAATCCATTATACATTGACCCACTTGTAACCTACTGTACAGCAGACCGACATCCACTTACCCTCTTTTTTTTATGTAATTCATATTAAGATTGCGCTGCAAGGTATACAGTAAACATTTTTTTAATTTATATTGTTTTGTACCTACTGAAGATAAAACATTTGAAATCAAATTTGATTTTTTTTGGAAAAATTCAAAATAGTCAATTTATAAATCAAATATTTAGAATTATGTATTTAAATCAAGTAGGATATTTTCTATAATTTTTTTAAAATTTTTTTTAAACTCCATTAATTTGAAACGTTATACATTTTTTCTAAAGATTCGTTATGGAAATTTTCAGACATGGTTACATAATAGACAATAGTAAAGTTTTAAATTATTTATTTTACGTTTAATTTTCAAATGTTTTTTCATACATTTAACTAGTGTCAATTTTTCATTTTTCATGTGTCAGGTCTTTCTGTTGCATCCTAAATATACAATTAATTATAGGTAAAATTAACAAGGCGATTCTTGAAAATGTAAACACTCGTCTACTAAAGTAAAGTAAAGTATAACGTTCAACGTTTTTTGGAAATTTTTTTACATACAATTTTGTAATAGGTATGTACTTACAAATAACATATTTCGTAAAATATATGGTAGGTTATTAATATACTTATTATTATTATAATTTACAAATTATATACACATATTATTATAATATTAAATCCCATAATACTGGTAAAATATGTAATCTACTTCTGAATTTGTATGTGGATATTTTAAATATTACATTTTAATTAAAACAAAGTTGTTTCCGTGTAGGTACTGTAATATAGTGAGTTTTGAATAAAATATTATGCCCGTAATATTTTAAACAATGTTCCGTAAATTAAATCAAACAACGTTAAAAACTAATACATTTTCAGTTACAGATGTACCTGATTCATATTAATATAACTTATGTGGGTCAGTCGTAAGTTATAGTCGACATATTTAAGTGCACAAAAAATATATTCTGCGGATTAACGTGTGGTCAACACTGTGACCATTTAACAAAAAATGTTTGACAGTTCTTAAAGTTTGAAACATTCAACTTTTCGATTTCCAATAGTTTTTTTTTTTTTTAACACTAAGATGCATTTTAAAAACTTAGTTGTCAGTACTCGAATATAATATATTTTAAACTTTTAATGGTACTTATTTTAAAAAAGTGTCGTCGTTCTTTGTTCGACCTTTAAAGACAGTGGGCCAAAATCTTTACATCATGACAGAACGAAACGTGAAAAATGTACCCATTGAAAATGTGGCGTGATGAGCATTTATGGGCACTTTCCCACTAGAGGTTAGAAAACAATTTATGGTCCTGAGTAATGCACTCTGAGTCCTAACAAATGGGTTGGATACACACCTCACTTAAATGGTCTGGATATAGGTACTAATAAACATTGTGCAATTGTTCAAAGTAAAAAAATCACTAACTTCCCCTCCCTCCCCCAGAAAAAATATGGGAACACAAGTCAAAACATGTCAACGGTCAATTTTCATGTACAATTTGCAAAGTGTGACTCACAATCGGTCAACTGCCATTTAATTATCTTTGATGTGTATAGTATAATTTTAAAATACAACCGAAGAACTATACTCATTCAAATTTTAAACCATAAACATTCATTTTCAAAAAAATTATCCACTAAATAGTTAACAGTAAAAAAAGAGGGACGGGGGACTTATTTTAAAAACAGAACAAATTTCGTACCGCCAAAAATTCCAAATATCAGAGTTTGAATTAATTAATTATTAATAGAAAAATGGGGGTGAGCATACCTTAGTAGTGACTGGTGAGTCAATCAATAGAAGTTTGTGATTCTTGTCAAAAATACTTTTGAAATTATATTTAAATACAGATATAAATACATCCATTCAGAAAGTAATTACCTACTTAAATGGTTAATAATGAAATATAAAATAAATAATTGATATTCTAATAAATGTTATTTGATTTTAATTATAAACAAAAAAATTAACATCATGAATTTATGAATATCAAAAACAATCTGACAATATGTGACGAATAATTCTTTTGAATTTTCAAAAAATACTCAATTTAAAAGTATTCTAAATGCAATAAGTGTATTTAAACCAGGGCTTGCAAACGTTATAATAGCGTTATGACGTAACTTTATATAATAAATATAAAATATAAATATAAAAAACGATTGAAATTTGTAAACGTAATTATAACGGAAAGCGCTAATCAAAAATAATTAAATACCGCAAAACCAAACATAACGATTAACAAATTATATTATATACCATTAAACAAAACATAACGCAAAACGTAATTTATATAATATCATTAAACAAAAAATGACGCAAATCGAAATTATTTAAAACCTATTTATTTAAAAGGTCTATTGGTTTCATAGAAACATTATTATTTAATGCAAACAATCTAAGAATTGATTATATTATTATATTCCGTATCCGGGCAATTATCTACACGCATTAGTTATTATTTTTAAATTTAGTAGGTATTAACATTATTTTAAATAACGATTAACGCATGACTTGGATAACGTTTTAATTCTGAACAACGATAAACGCAATACTTGGATAACGTTAATAACATAAAACGGAATTTTTTTTTCAAATTCAAGCCCAGATTTAAACATTATATATTATACTCGATCGTAATACTTTACATAACTGACAACGTGTAGTGCAAGCTCCAACAAACATCGTTGGCCGCGAATTTTTTTTCAGACCCGTCAGAATTTCTTTCGTTTGACACTTAGGTGGGTAGGTATATACAATACTCGACGAAACACGTATAGTGGAAAGATAACGGTTCTCATCGTTTTCTCTTTATTCCGCGTCGAGGGTTTTCGGCCAATATATTGTGTCGGTTGAGAGATGATAGTCTTCTGTGCGTTTTGGACGGAGACGATTTTCGTGTGACACATTTACAAGTCGGGTGTTCGCAGTGTATCTGACGTGTATTATAGGTAAACAGAGTGATTACTTAAGCTCGTCCCCCATTTTGTGCATCATGCGTTTATCAAACTATAGATTTTTGGTTCACTTGAAGTCAAAGTAGGTACCGTAATATTAAATAAATTTTAATTTAATCAATTTATTTAATATACAATATATTGAATTTGTATAACTTGTTGTTGATTTATAAAGGTCGTACGTTGTTAAATAAATAAACTAATTAGTTAATTAATATTAATTAAATGTTAAATTGCAAACGCTTTGACTTTCAAAAAAAACCTTCAAGAACGGTCCTGTGACAAAAAAAAAACTTTTTGTTCAATCGAGAATCTCTTTTTTCATTTATCCAAATTATATGCAATAAACTTAGTGCCTATATTTAAGTAGAATATCTCATAACAAAACCACTCAATTTAAATACTTTTTATAAACAGTTTTTAAAACCACAGTTGGTATTCCTTTGGACAATAACGAAAGTTTATTTCACGACAGAACTGAAGGTCCTTAACAGTGGCGCCGAACTATATTTTAAAAGGGGGGGGGCAAGTAAAACGTTATATGGAATACCACCCCTGTTTACAAAATTTTGCTGCATATGTATACATTAATAGCTTAGGAGTAAGGAATATAATTCATAAATAGTTTGTTGGGGTACCCACGGACCCTCACGACCCCACCCACCGAAAAAAAGGGTGGGCGGTCGCTCCTCTTAGGTTATAGGTTCGGCGCCACTGGTCCTTAAAAACTGTGACGAAAATAATATTATCATTAAAAGTGTCGTATTTGAAAGCAGTCTTGTTAATTATTCGAATACTTGTATTTAAATACTTTTCAAATACTTTTTATTGGTATTTTTATTCTAGAATACCTACCTACTAAATACTTTATTTCTAGTGGTCTCTCCAAATTCCAATTACCAATATTTTGGAATGTACTATTTTAAATTTTGTTTCTTAAATATTATTTTATAACGATTCTAACTTCTGAGAATTTATAAATAAGGTTTACAAGCAGATAAAATACAAACAGATAGCAGAATGACCGAACACTGAAACCCCCGTCGACTCCTCGCTCCCACATGCCACGACATAAGAGACACTGACCACCACTGGTTTGCTTCGACTTATCTTGAATCTTTAAATAGTCTTTCCTCTTATTTAATGGGTGGTAGTAGTTAATAATTTTAATATAATATATTAGTATTAATGTTATTGAACTTAAAAAAATAGTATTTGTTTAATTATTTTGCATACTTCTAAAAGAAAGTTTTTGAACACGTATTTTAAATACAAATTACATCAAGTATTTAAATACGTATTCTGAATATATTTGAAAAATATCCTTATAAAAAGACTATTTGAAGATACCAATACCTATTTAAGAGTTTGATTAAACGCTAATATGAAGCGATCGGATTGGCATGAGCATAAGTACTTAAAAATCACCCTGTACAAGATCTCTGTGTTAAATATTTCAAGAGCCCTCGGGTTTAGCGTTTGCATTATACGTGATGTGTTGATACGAATTATAGTTATCGTGATGATTGATGTACATTATAGATGTCCGCCGAAAGGGTCGAAGGGTTGAGAGTCGGAGACGAATAAATTGAATGGATTGAACACGTTTTGGTATTGTCGATAACTATGACGAACGTCTGCATATCATACGGTTTATTCAAATCTAAGTTTTTTTTTTAAGTAGGCAAGCAAAGTTATTTTACGTTATTGGCCTATTAATTATGATTTTGCAATAAGTATAAAAATACTTACTTTATAATAAATTGAATGTTAAAATTAAAAATAATGAACTATGTTAGTCAACTGCGGGTTCTTGTCCAAAAACCGAATGAAATAGATTTTGTTTATTTGTGTTTCATCAGATTTCCGATTGAAGTTAATAAAAACATGTAAAATCGTATGAAAATGTAAAAGCTAATGAAAAAGTATACTTTTCAGCTCTAATAAATTAGAAATGTAATGAATTTACTAAATTTTAGAGAACAAAAATAATTATGCACTTATTAGACAGGTAGGGAACCGAAATGTATGAAGCCTACATTAACTTTTTCCAAAACAAAAAAGTAATACTAGAAAAATATTTAATCCTTTAAAAAAATGATTTTAATAACCTATTGATGAAACGGGAATTATAAGGATTTGCGTGTTCATATTGATAGTGACGAGTGTATGGACAGACACGAGTGTTTGAAATGTATCTAGGTGTTTGAAATTGAACTTATTTCATAGAGGACTTTTGTTTGCATATAATTGCTTATTTTGAGTGTTATTAAGACATTTATTGTTATAAGCTGCATTTTTCTTACACTCTTAGTAATTAATAAAATTATGTTATTTATGTATCTGGTTTTGAATTTTGAATTTATTTACAATTATTACGGAATGTTCATAAACTATTGATTGAAATGAAAAATAAAAATTGATACTTGTCACTTATGTTATGTATGAAAAAATTATGAAAATGATAGGGATATGAATAGTACAAGTTTTACTTATGTCCGGAAATTCCCCCAAAAAAATATTGTGGAAAAAGTTATTATATGTTTCAAATTATTTCACTCCAAAAAAAATACCGATATTTCAAAAACTATTTTAAATAAACGATTTACCTTCAAAATTGTTCTAAAAACTAGATTTAAAAATAACCATTTTGAATTTTTCCTAAGAAAATTCAACTGAAATTTTATTTCCGGAATAAAAAAAAAATCTAAAAAAATTGCATACTGTACCTACTGTTGCGTAAGCGTCCATAAAATTATGTTTTGAAAAAAAGATGAATTATTTTTCAGAACAAAAGTCGTTTCATCGGTCATGTATTTCTGTTACACTCTGTAACAGACATAATATCCCTCTCATACACGATTAGAGGTTTCTACCGACACATGGTCGCTCGAGTAAGAGATCGACCGCTGTATACGGTGGTTGTTATCGTCCGTATAAATAAAACACCCCTAACTCTCGAGCGGCCTCGTTATTTCAACGGTGAAATTGATGAGACGATATTTATTATGCCCACGCTGTATACGCGGTCTCGACTGCGATATACGGCAATAATAATTCTCGTGTGTATAATATTATTATATTCTATATACACCTATAATGGGTACGCACCTACACCCACCCTGCAGCCTTTGCATTGCACAGACGTTCCGTTTGAGTTATGATAACGACGACATTATATTATTATTATATGAGATATCGCGATCATATTTTATACCTAACCTAACCGCTGCTGCAGTGATATGCACCGCTGCTCCGGTTGTCGTCGGTCCGACTCGCTCGGTACCTATCTATAAATCGTGTACTCGCGCGTGCGCAAATCGTCAAGGAATAAACGAGTTAAAGAGTTGAATTCGAGTCGTTTCATTTTTTTTTCTTCGACGAGTTAAACTATATTGTTTACTATGCTGCGGTCGCACTGACGGATCTGAAGCTCGTTTGGGGGGGGGGGGGGAAGGGGAGCAATTAGGGTTTTTTTTAGCTACACATAAGACACAAAGAAGACTTGACCGTAATTTATTAGCAATTGGATTTGAAGTCCAAGGAGATTGATCCACCATAAACTCGCCCCTGCGCAGTCGGGTAGTTATCGGTTGATTAATATTTTTACGGTCACGTTAAGTGATCATTTTTACCCCAACATAAACCCGATATATTTAAAATTAAATATCGTGTTTTGAACCGATTGGTTATTTACAAAAAAAATTATAATGATAATAATAATAACAATCATAAAATATTATTCTCTAGCCGAGCTTGCACAGCATTTTGCCCATGACGTCAAATTAAACGTTGGCCTCGTCTTAAAAGGATGTCACACCCGCATGTGTTGTCTCCGTCTTACAAATGTACAACATAGCAAAAACTGTTTCGCGGGGGACAACTTTTCTCGCACCATATTTGCTGTAGAAATACCGAATTTTCACAACACGTAAAGGAGAACTTTATCTGTGCCACAGCGTGTTCTTTTTTTAAATAGCACTATTAAATCATTTTTCTTAAGCAAATGAAAAAAAAAACAAAAAAAACAAAAAGTTTAGACACAAATAACTTTTATTGTATTTATGTCATCTAAAATATGAGCACGCTGTCGCATAGGTAATTTTCCACCCTAATATATGTTTGGACATTTCGGAGCCACTAATACAAACACAGAATGATAAAATTTGTCCCGCGCAAAACAGTTTTTGCTATGTTGTACATTTGTAAGACGGAGACAACACAAGCGGGTGTGATATCCTCTTAAACATTGTGAAATTCACGTACTAAATT
Organism: Sitobion miscanthi; assembly: GCA_008086715.1. Taxonomy (NCBI): domain Eukaryota; kingdom Metazoa; phylum Arthropoda; class Insecta; order Hemiptera; family Aphididae; genus Sitobion; species Sitobion miscanthi. The sequence goes on from CM017804.1 coordinate 24,781,112, forward strand.
ACCGTAAGTGCCAGTAATTGTATATGACGTACAACATAATATTACCAAACGAAAAATAGTAAAATATGCAAAATAAAATCAATAATTGATTTCCGCAGTTCCCGTGCCAGGACTTATCATAATTACGCCCTATGGCAGGTCCTGTATATAATATTAATTGTTATAATCAATGTGAACAACGAATTAGATAATATTATATTGTACTTATATGTTGGCAAGCTTTCATGTTATTCCGCTCGCTACGATTCAAAACGGTTTTATTATTGTATATATTTTTATAATATTATATAGTTATTAATATTCTTTGTGTACTTTAAAATTGCCAGACTATATAGACGTTATACAGCGACAACTGGGGCACAATCGTTTTCCATTCTAGTCAAACGAGAAATATTATTATAATATAAAAATAATATTTTGTACTAAAAACAAATTTCAATTTCCACTATAGTATTATACGCAAATTGTTATTGGAATTTTATTCCATTACTTCTTATACCATATACAACGCCATGTCAGTGGAGCTGAAAATTTGTATTTATTTTTTTTTTATCAATAAGTTTATATTATGTTTAATATTGTATAATAATATGAGGAGGATTAGATACTATATAGGAATATTTCATATATGACATATGTGTTTATTTTTCAAATTGCGACTCGCAAAAAAAAGAATTTATATTAGGTATAGCAGAATAAAGTTTTTCTGGTAATACGTAGTCGTCGTGTTCAAAATAGTAACTAGTTTACTCGTTGCCGTTTGTCATATTATAAGTAGTTTATCGTGAAAAATAGTGACTTTATAATTTAATCAATTGCTGTTCTATATCATATTATACTTCAATCTTTGGACCTTAATGATTTTGGATAAAAAAAATGCTCCGATTTTAGAGATTAGCATCTTATTAATTTATATGTATAAAACCATATACATATTTTTTATGTGTTATCTATTTTTTTCTTTGTTTAAATTACTATTTCCCCATCAGCAACAATAATGACAACAACATAAACCGTACTCGTTGGTGAATCTGAAATTTTTTTAAAATATTAGCCATGTAACAATATGTTATAGGTATTTCACATTCAAACTAAATAATTCTCTTTTCTTCGATACAAAACCGGCAAATTTACCCACAATTATTGTGTCTTAAAACTTAATGTAAGAACGAATATTTTTTTTTGTTCCTACAAGGTCACGATTGGCTATAGAAAATTATAAGTTATATGATTACGAAAAACAAACTGCCATTGGACGTAATATATTATTTGGCAGTTATCCTATCAGTCGTGGTCATAAAAATATCTTATTTATATTCTTCAAATTCCTTATACCTATTCCGTTTTGATTATATACCTAATAGCTTTAGATATAAGTGAACACAACAAATACTAGCTTGGTAATCTGTCGATGAAAATAAATATTGTAACTGACCATAAACATAATACCTAGTGGCTAGTCTATAACTAGTCATTTTCTGAACAAACAACACGAATCAATAAAGTCCGACGTTTTTAACCTTTAATCGGTGCTACTATTATTCAGCAGAATCGGAGAAAATATTATTGATAACGATGAAACTTCTGATTTGGGATCAAAACCACTTGTTTGAACGATCAATATTGCAGTGACTGGAGGATATAAATAATCTAACGCACACGAATGAGAAACCGTTCCCGTGTAACGTGTGCGACAATTTCACTGAAAGAAGCAAGTCGGTTAGGGTCCGTGGGTGCTTCATCAAGTTGCTTCTTTCAATGAAATATCTGTCGCACGTCATGTCACACAAAAACGGTTTCTCGGCCGTTTCCGCCGATGCTTGATTTAGTCACTTCTTCCGGTGACCCATCGGCGGTAGACGAAGCACTTACTTTGACAACCCTTAATTTGTATAGGTACACCTTATGTGGATTCCCATATAAGTTTTAAAAATACCACTGACAATGTACCTCTGACAGTTATAATTGATGATTTGATGATGACGTACAGACGTACAATACAAGAGAAGCATCTAAAGTAGGCACAAAACGGAGCTAATATTATTGAATTATTGGAGTATTTAAAAAATTAATATATTCTATATATTCTATATTCTATAATAAATTTATTATTGTTAATGAATGCCGTCGCCGTCGTTTATTTATATAAAGTGGCGATTGCGTGGCATAAACGTAGCGCGTTAATCACTATTTTCGACTTCAAAGAAAATTTAAGAATCATAATATATATATTAATGTGTAACCATTAGTTGTATTTGTATACTTGTATATATTATACCTAGTGGGAATCAAGTAATAAAAAAAAAGTCCAAAAAGGCTGTCGTGATAATGTATAAATATAAATTATACAAAATGTAACGTTATAGGCTATAGGTACCAGCTATCATTGTAGTCGAATCTTACATTCCAACTAGGTTGTAATGGTTTTTGGAAAACAGGTGGTCGAAAAATATTGCAATACTATAACTTGTCATATAATATTTTCAGTATTGTATAACATTATGTATGAGTAAAATAATTTTCGGGTCCTCGGGGACGAACAATTTCAAAAGCGCTCGACTCGCGAGTAGGTAATGTAATATTATTATAATATCTAAGTGTGCACGCTGTTATTTAATGCATTATGCGACGATTTAAATATTTATAAAACTTTTGAACAGAAAGTCGAAACGAACGAAGAAAAAATAAAACAATACAAGCAAATTGTTTATTTTAAGTCGGGCGTACAATAATATTATTATTCTGTTGTTTAATTTAGAGTGCCCTCCAAAAATATAAAATGCTGTATTTCATTTACTCGACTTCGGTGTAGTTCCCACTGAAACTCTTCCGCCTAACAGCTTTCGCCTTATAATATATAGCTGTGCGTCATAATAGTACGTAATTCGTAGGTAACAGTATCGATTTGATTTTCAAAAACACAATCAAAATATTGGGTTTGATGGAAGTTTTTTTATTTTTTTTTCGGTCTCCGCTACTACATCTCAAACGTGGAACGATTTTATTACGCACAGGCGATTTTGTAATTGAATCGAGTGAACCTCGTAAAGAATGTGCACAATCAAAATACCTTTTGTGAAGAGTTTTAAAGATATTTTGACATTACGTGAGCTCAGAACCAAAAGGTGCTATCTCAAAATATCAAATTGTTAAGGAGAGCTATTTTAAACTATTTTCCACTTAAAACTTGGTTGTTAATACAATTTTTTTCACTTAATTAGAACTGTTTCGTCCTGAATTAAATGAATGTTTTTACTAAGACATTACCAACCTCAAAATAATAAATAATGTGACATTGGCTTTTTGTTTATAGATCCCTATTTCAAGGCAGTAATTTGGGAGGGGGTGAAGAGTTCAACCACCACCCCCCCTCAAATTTTTCTCAGATTATGTCATCTTATAAATAATTAAACATTTAACATTTTCATAACCACCCGTGCACTACAATAATAATATTACGAATAAATTGTTCGCAGCTTATGACACCAAAACATTGGTTTTTGTAAAACGAATAGCATTGGTATAGCGTTCGAATAAACTCGTAATAATAATAACAATGACACAAATCCATTGTGTCGTATAATTTTCAATTCCCTATTATATGGTACGTTCATATAGTGTAATGCCAACACTAAGTCTAGTAAAATTGTTGAGGTATGCGCTTGATAATCGGCTAACGGACTCATCGCAATACCATATCTTAAGCACACGCACAACTTATAGGGATCTGAATTTGAAATATTTCACTTGACATTTTTCAATTGAAATATTTTAATGCAATTATTAAAAAATATTTTTATTTTAAACGTACCTATTGGGTTATAGAAGATCAAAAATTATTATTGATTACACACAAAATATCGATAATGAATAACTTGCGAACCATGTGATAACTTAATGGTTATAAATCTATACTAATATATAAAGCTGAAGAGTTACATTTGGTTTTTTTATTCATCGGATCTTAGTACGGTTAGGTTAGGTTAGATTAGGATTATGTATTAATTGATTATATAAAAATAAATTTGGTATAACTTTGATACTTTAGAGTTAAATCATACACTTACGTACAAACAACACTGGGTCCGCGATATACCGCCGTGTCAGGCCTAGTGCTCAGGTTTCGATCTTTATTTTCAGTTGAAAGCAGGTCGTGTTGGACTCCGATTTTCAAAATTGTATTTTTAGAAGTTTAGTAAATGTTTACTACCTATATAAAATAACACACATTTTTGAATATTTTTTTTTAATAATAATTTATTTTTATCATTTTGCTGCTAAATGTGCACTGAGCCAATCAAATCTGGAAACCATAAATTGAATTATAATATAATAGTATGAATAAATTGTTCGCAGCGTATGACACTAAAACATTGATTTTTGTAAAACGAATCGCATAATATAGCGATGGAATAAACTCATAACAATAATAATATTAACACGAAAACAAAATTTCGAATGATTTGCAACCGATTTTACGGTCTGACTGTGTAATACCAATATAGTAATATCACTATTATTGTTGAAACAGAGGTATGCGCTTGATAATCGGCTGACGGACCGACTCATCGCAATAATATCGAATTACAATAGCAATTACGCTATTATTTTAACTCGCTTTGTACCAATATATCATTGTATCTATATAATATTATCATATTATAATAATAATAATATGTGTTGAGTACATCTGAACCATTATTATCGTTTTGATAATCATGGCAATTGAATCGCGAAAATAATATTAATTTTGTACTGATCGTACAGAGGACATAATATTTCGCATACAATATATTTTTATACAGAGTGATTCTCACCCTCATTTTTTTCTTTAACAGTACATTTATTTTAATTATGATTTTCGGAGTTTTTATACATATAATAATATATTGAAATATCTTTTTTTTAATTCTTGAATTACTTAGAAACAAACATGAGTAGACGTGCCGATAAAAACTTCTGTTTTAAATTAAGAACCCTCCCTTTTTACTGTAAATTATGTAGTGGATCATTGTTTTAAAATATTGTACCTATTTACTTACTCCAAGTTCAAGTAGTTATTGAGTTGTTAAAATGTTTGTAAGTACTAAAGATAATAGTTCTTAAAAATAATTTTACAAATTATTAATGTGGTTAGATTAAAATTAGTACCTATCGGCTATCACTTATTATCACTAAAATGTTCAAATCACCATAACCCCTATATCTTACGAACACATTATCATGAACCTACTATCCTTAGTATACAAAGTTAAATAACTCAAAAACTATTCGTATAAATTTATCCCCACAGGATACACCCCAAGTAGTACAAAAATTCTCAAGAATTTGAAGATATAGTCATTGAATTTATTTAAAATTCCAAAAATTCAGATTTTGAGTAACTAAAAACCAGTATACGATTTGATTTCAAAAGCGATATAACATAATATTATTATTTTAATACAAGCTTGATCGAATTGTTAGTTTTTATTTTAAGGATGAGAACGTCGTGTATGATAAGCTCACAACTTTTATTTTTTTAACACAATACAAATAAATTGCGCGGAAAACGTGCGCTAAAACTTATAGATATTTAAATAAAAACGGAAACATCTCTAAAATTATATTACGATTCAAACTTTGTTTTATTTTTAAACTTAGGTATAGTAATTTATTGTGTGATCCGTTACAGCACATACAATAACATAGGTATGCCTGATGAATATAAAATGTATAACAGACTGACATCCAGTGTTCAGACTTATCTAGATGAATATCTAGATAATTATTTATTCATCTTTTATCTTATCTAGATATAAATAGTTACAAGGTATCTAAACGTTCATCATGGATAATTTTTTTACTAATCTAAATAAATTCATCTAGATACATTTTTTATTGATAAAAATCGCGAAATTGTGCAAACGCATTTTTAAAATTTATACAGATTCTCAAATCAAGTTTATGGTTTATAAATAATGTAATTATTTTTATTTGTATCATTATTATTATTATGTTTCTAGTGCCCAACTAAAATATTTCTAAATTTAAAGCCCATTTAAAAAAAATGTTATCTTTTTTTTATCTAGATAAATAAGTATTCATTTTTATCTTTATCTAGATAAATATGAGTTAAGTTATCTTTTATATCTATCTAGATACATTTGAGTTCCATTATCTGTATTTTTATCTAGATAAAAAAAAAACACTTATCTAATCCGAACACTGGTGACATCTGGGGTTTTCCGACGAGATGGCGTTTTGAGATAGATGAGGAGGTAACAACTACTAAGAGAGACATTGTAGTTATCATTCGTCGAATGAGAATGTTACGAAACCAGAGCTACTTCATTTTTAATCTTCCGTGCAAGTTCCTGGATTTTAGACGAGTGATCAGAAATCGAAAATTTGTTTTTAGGTTAGGTAACCTTATTTGTATCAGATTGTTATTGGAGACTTTCGTTGTATCTCAAATATTTTGATATCGAATGAGCAAGGATAGTTTATTGTTTTATAGTCGAACTCGTTTTCACAACTAAATGGTACCTACTGCAAGGCGATCCACACCCTAACGTAAGACACGCTTTATTTCAGAAAACATGAAGATGTATTTATTTTTAACTACTTAAAATCATGTCAGAATAATTATATTCAAATATATTAATAGTATTTGAAATAATGAGGAACTTCCGTTAAATCACCTGGCGTGACTATGTAATTTTTATCATTTTTTGAAAAATCAATACAGACATAGGTAACATTTTAAAATAAGCCTACTCCATTTGTATAGTATGAAAATCGCACAATATAATTACACTTTTGTCTTCCAATCGTTGCTGCACGTGCTGCAGCTACAGAAAAAAATAACTGTCGTGACGAAAAAACAAAAATAATTATAACAATAACCATAACAATAAAAACACCAACGGTAGGTAGATGTGATATAATTATAATTTTATAATCATTATATTACTATTGTTGTTATAAAAAGGGCGAATAAAACGATTTATTATCACATTAAAAAGTTTAAACAGTTTTAAAAATAATCATACCGTGCACGAAGGAAGTTTCAACGCTGTCGCCAAAACTAAACGAAAAAATCAAAACTAAAAAAAAAGCCGCCGTGGAAACCAACGTGGAGGGGTCCAACGCTATTTACTATATGACCGTATGGAAAATTAAACATAGGTACGTACGTAAAAAACGCACATTTTGAAATTTAATTAATGGTTCTCCGAGTACTCGCATAAATGAAAAAAAATTCTTTCCATATCCACGTGTGAATTTGGCAGCATAATTGCACGGCTGGTATGTTTATATAGGTCTGAAGGATACCCAGAGCGCTACTTAGGAATTTTAGGGCTAATTTTTTGGTGGGGCCTAACCTTACCTTAACTTATAATATTTTTGTACCCTGATTGTTATTAGCAGTGTCGCGAATCGTGTGGGTGATCACGGGGGACACTAGAGTAAAAATTCGGGGGGTTGACAAAAACTTTTTAGAAAAATGATTTGTTTCGATGTATGGAATTCTAAAGACAAGAGTAAAATATATGGCTTTAGAGTTACGGTGTAAATCGACTGAGCAAAAAAAAACTTGTCAAATCGATGAGCCTGTGTAATACGTTTAAATTATACATACGTGCCTTATCGCATTTTGATTACCTATTTTATTATTATTATTATATTATGTAACCATATCGCCGTGACAGACCCAGGCCAATAAAATGAAAATATTGCCACCTAAGCTAAAACTTTACGATCCACCTTGCAAAGTTGATATTATTGTCTAAGTCACAAATTATAGTTTTCTGGTGTGCCTATAAAACACGTTTTTAATTATTTGGCGAGACAATCAAAAACGGGTTTATTTCAGTATGTTATCGTTGGTGTTTTTTTTTTATGTAGGTAAGTACCTTCATGCAGATCGTTTTAAAAAATGTAAAACAAATTACAAACATTTTGATAAGTCAGCCGACAACCACGACGACATACTCATGTATACGTCAAGGTTCGCTTGTATATTATACGCTTTGAAATTATTATTATTATTATAATATTATGTCCTGTCCCGCTTTTTATTTATCTGTTTTTGCTGTCGGTTTTCACGTTGGCAACAGTACACACCGAGGGCAGGATATGTATAATAATAACATGTATTACATTATTATCACACCTTTATAATACTTTTTATTTCAAGTACACATAATTTATATACCTATACGGAAACCCTATGTACAGTACGAAATACTTAAGTCATTAACGACGGACGTCCTGCTTAAACGAAAATATCGCCTTTTTCATACATATTATTATCATAAATTATAACGTTATACCACCGCCCCTCCACGCTGTTACTAGGGAATAAACAAAAAATAAGGGAAAACACGAAAATCCAACAGCTAACGTGACCTAATTCAACAGCATCCTGCTACCAATTAATAATAAATTATGATAATTTTTTTATATTTCACTCCTCGCGAATAGGTGCGATAATAACCAAAGTTTATACCGTGTTATTAAACCTTGTAATAAATATGCTTTCAAAATCCCAAAAACCCTCAAGTCCTAAAAATATTATTTTTTGAATAAGTATAGAGAGGTCAGTCTTATATCCTAACCTATCCTCATAACATATTTGCATTCGTTATTGAATCAGTTTTTATCAATAAAATATGATCATATTTTAATATTATATTATTATTAGAAAATTGAAAATCGAAAATCGATAGGTTAGGTTACCTACTCAGGTACGGATCTAGAAATGTAAAAGGGGGGGGGGAGGGCTAGATGAATTTTTGATCGTCAATCACTCCTAAATTCCAACAAGCAAATTATATAATTTGTTTTAAGTATTGCTCCTCTAACCTCTTATAGTTAATAAACTGAACATTAAGGTAATCTTTGAAATATTTTAAGCACCTAAGGTCTAAGTGCCCCCCTCCGTGTATCCACAATTGTTGTACCTATCAACACATCGTAAGGCAAAATCTGTGAATTTAGTATTCCGTTAATGTGAAACACTTACAATCGATAAGTAGATACACAATAATAATACGCAATAAATCCGAAAACAATTATTTGAAAATGTCAAACAATTTAAAAAATAAGAGTTTCAAAATCGAAATCGATTTACTAACCACGTAATATTATAGTAAAATTGTGTTACAAAAATAAAAAAATAAATTTATTTGCTAAAAATGCACAGCTTTAGTATATGTTAATAACTTTAAATATTGTTATATTATTTTACTTGCTATCGTGCCTCGAAACTGTTTTAATTAAGCTGTTTATATATTGTAAGTTTTTGTACTTATGCCAGTTTTGTAGTTGTGATTTTTGTGACGTCGTGTATGGCAATAATGTCGCCTTAATTATTATCGTTTTACAGATTGTCCATAAGAAGTTCATAGGATTTTCATCGACAACCGGTAAAACCGTACACACATAGACAACCACGTTTATACACACCGTGAAATACGCCTTGCCCTACCACTATACAATATTATTCAGTATTGGGTCATGAATGATTTCCGTCAAAATTAAAAAAAAATGTTTTGGTCTTCATTTCCACCTAATCATATTTTTCTTTTAAAATTACCATCCTTTGAGAACCTCACTAGTCATAATTCTGGTTTTATGGTTATCTGATAATTATATTTCCGAAAATATAGCAAGTTTCCACCCACAGTGTGATCCAATTCCAGTGATACTAGTCGTTGTTTATGCAAAATTACAAATAATTGAAAAGATTGGATAAAATATGCTTATCAACTTTTACGGAGTACGATTAGAAATATTCTAAGCGAAAAGTGTTAAAACGTACTTAACCCTACTCAGTGATCGGGATTTATAATATATTATAATAATATCGTATAACATGATAACAATGTCTCTTCCCTCATCCAATTTAGAGTTTTCGACATCTAGAACACCACCGTAGAAAACGCAAAAATCTATTTATAAATTATAAGTATGTAATAATGACGTAGGTACACGTACAAGGACTACCTACATTTAATATTATTGTAGGTGAGAGTTCATTCATAATACAATTTTTCGAAAATAAATTCGTTCGACCAGTTCGCGAAACTTGTGATGTATAATATATACTTATAGGTGTCCCATAAAGTGCGCAACTTTTAAATCTGCCGTCATTTTTTAAAAATGTTGTTGACAGCCCTGTTCTTATCATTTATAGTATCTACTATTACTACAATTTAATTAGTATTTTTTGATAAGAAATGATAAGTACAGGGCTGCCAACAAAATATTTAAAAAAATTGTGGCAGATTTAAAAGTTATGCACTTTATGGGACACCCTATATATGCGCATTTTTAACGCGATTGCATGACGATTCCACCCAAAATATAATATACCAAAATTACACATACAATAATATACAGGGTGCCTCTTTTTTATCGCAATATGACGCCTATACCACCTGTTTAAAACTTTTATTGTTGTTGTTTTTATAATTATAGTCGTCACTGATGAGTAAACCATGCAAATAAAATGATACCTTTTAAACACATGCATAATCGTTTCTATCTTTAGGTTCAGTAAGTCGGTGAAAAGGAGTGATCATTCGGGGACCGACGATAAGAACGAGGGTCAATGGTGAGTCTAAATGTAGCACGGGTGTCGGTATCAGGGTTCGTAAACACAGTTAGTTGCATACGTACATATTATCATAATATAATATCGGTGTCCGATCGGAATTTTCTTGTTTTGTCTTGTCTTGTGTCAATAATTTTTTTCTATCGCCTCACTAATATGTACTTACTAACATACTCACCGTCACTATAATATAATATATAATATGCATTGCGTATATTAGTTTCTTTTTAAATCATTTACTACGTATTATACTAACACCAACAATTATATGTTTCGTACCTATTACACAATAAGCTGGTGATTCATTTAAAGTTTAACACTCATTTTCTCAAAAAGTAAACATTTTGGCAAAAATAAATATTTTTCTTAATTACTATTTATATTGTTATTAATTAAGTTAAAATGTTTACTTTTTTTAATGATAACATACATTTTTGATTTTTTATTCCTAAACAGAATATTATTCTGAGAATTTCAATTTATAAAATCCAATTTTGAACTCATAGGTAGTTAATTATTTATAACGAGTAAAGTACAGTAAAACAGAGTAGCCCACAAAATGTTGGCCCATTACTCTGCTCGTCTAAACATTTAATAGTTTCTACTTACTCTACCTACTCGTTAAAAATTTAATTTTTTTTTTTTGAAATTCTCGTAAAAATATGCAGAAAATATGAATAAAAAATGTATTCTTTCATTAAAAAAGTAGAAAACTTGCAAATTATAAATTTGTAACGATAAAAAAACATTTCAATGTATGTGGAAATTATATTTTCTAAAGCGTTAATATTTTTCGATAAAATGAGTTTTTATCTTTAACTGAGTTACCATGCTTTATGCTAAAATATTATTATATACGTATACTACGGTTCTGTGCAATGTGATGTCATTTCTATAACGCCATACATAATTTTATACTATAAAATACTTTAAATTAAAACAACCTACTGTGGTAGGTACCAAATTGTTTTTAATCATAACAAAATCATCACATTTCATAAAAGAAATTTTTAAAACGATAATAATTATTTTCAATCGTATAAAATAAATCATTTTAAAGCACAATAATTTTCCACTATTTTTGATTTTCAAGTATCCAATGATAATTTCTAAAGAGTGAAGTGGTTCATGAACTATATTATACACTTCGATATACTATAAAATTAAAATATATAAATTCTTATAAATTATATGTCCTACACTATCATGCATAGAAAATATAAATATTTAAACAGCTAAGGACTGATTGAAATCCAACCCCCCAAAAACTCAATAATAAATTGATTTTGAGTATTAAAGAAAATAATCGCATTGCACAAGTACTTCCGAGTATATAATATATCGTATACAATTTTAATATTTTGGCATAATATTATTATAATAAACGCTAGACCACGCGCAACGCATTGTTCTATTATAGTGTTGTTAAATATCGCATGAGGTTATGGACTCATCAACCCACACGAATATACCCAATAAAAATAATATCATTGTCTGCATTCAATGCAATATGTAAATTGCGTATCGGTGCATTTAGCGTACTTCATGTTATAATTGTACCTAACCAATGTAATCATCGAGAATGTCAAAAATTTGCCGTCTCTTGTTGTACCCACACCTAACCGCGATGAGTACAATACCACCTAACCTTACCTATACCGGCTATACCTAATACCCACCTATATTTGATAAACGACATTTTTTGTGTTCCACCTTATGTACCTATAACCTACCACCGTTTTACAGTTATATGTTATCGTCTTTAGACTTACCTGAGTGTACGTGATTACGACAAAATTACAAAAATATCTTGTCGTGAGTTTGGAATATTATGTGCATGCCCCAAACAATAATACTTTTTTACAGTCACCTATCGTTTTCGCGGGTCAGCCAGACCTATCAGAGTTATCAGTGGCGGCACGTGGATAGTTCGGTGAGTCTGCGCAGTCTGCAGCATGTGAGTAATTTTTTTTCAAGCGAATGGGTCGTGGGTGGATGTTCGATAGGAAATAGGTGCACTAGATTTTGTTGACTTATGTGTTAAGTTTAAATGCGTTAGCAAAAGAAGTTACTTATAGCTTGATTTATTCATATAATATTACGACACACCAAATACCTATACGAGAGAGTGGTTGTGTATAATATCAATCAATGGGTGGGTGAGTGGGTCAAAAAACTGTTTGTTGTCCTTACACATAATATACGTTGCGCCGTCACTGATACATAACCTGCGCATGTAAGCTAAACAGCCTCAAGTCACCGAAGAACATTTTTGAGAAAACGTGATTTTATATTTTACATTTTCTTAAATCATGGTGCATTGGGTATACTTAAATACTTCATAATAGTATGATAGTATGATAATATTATGTGATTTCCTATGTAAATTTACCCTAGAAATACTATGAAATATACAGAAAATATATGATAAAATTATTATTTTTAATGACAATATTATCATAGGTATACTTTTTACATTGATCCTTATTATTGGCATAATTTATAGTAACTTGATTCACAAGCAAGAACGCCGTAAGTAAGAATCTTATTTAATTATTTAATAATAATATAATAGTTTTATTATAGCGTTAAACATCAATTTTTATGATTTCAAAATATTTGTAAATGTCATATCGAGGACTAAACTAAAATGCCAGGACTTTCTACAATATTTACTGCCCATTTTTTCTATTCTGTTCGGATTTTTAACGTTTAAACTTTAAACGTTGCCCATGATATTGTTTTTGATGAGCAATATTTCTGACTTACGGTGGCATGTTTGACTAAACGAGCTGAGGGATTGCATTTTCGCTGATTGACTTTAGCTCGTTTCCACATATGTCGGCATTTCAGCTCAGGAGGGCAGTAATATATCATAATATATTATTATATTTGCACAACGTACCCGGCTGGCGGCGATGGACAAGACTAAAATCAAATTTAATAGAGCCCGCCAGTCCTCTTGCCTGCTGCTATTGTAGGTTTAACAATAATATTATTATCATTTTCGCATGCTCTGCTCGCTGTGTGCAGTGCTCCAATGCACCCATTGTAATCCCATGTGCGAAATCAGATTAACGCACACGTGTGAGGCCGGACGGCAGAGCTGTCGGACCAGCCTGGTCACCACATTATAATAATTATAATAAATTAAGCATAATATATACGGTGTAATTACCTAGGTGCATCCGTACACGTACAGTTCATAATATATTTTATTAAATGCCGTGTGCGTGTGTGTTGGTGGTAGGGCCCACCGCAATCTCACTGCCAGACATTTTAAGCCGCTATAATTATGTATCGTTTTTTGACAGTTCAAATCATTTATTATGATATATTATGATGTTTTTTTTTTTTTTGGTTTTCAATCAACATTTAAAAGAAAAAAGAAAATTTTTTGTTGTATATTTACACACACGATTCCGTACAATAATTATGCAATCAATTCTTCGCCATCAGTCAACTATATTTCATCCACCCCAATACCCCATTCAACAATCCTAAACATGCCAATATGCCATGTGTATTTGTCCTTTAGGGTGGTGTTGTGAGAGGGGTAAATAAACTGAAAGGTATTCTCTACATATGTTAAAAACGCGTTCAATACAATAACTGTTATACAAAGTACATATTTTCTTTTTAATGTTCTCCATTGCCAATGTCCAGTGACTTTCTTGTTCAAATAACATCATCTAATTTCTAAGGTTAATTCTTAAACCAACTGCAGTGCCGTAAACCAATAATGAAAAAGGTGGTTAAGTGGAAGTCGCTCTGTTGTACAGTAGGTTACAAGTAGAATACAATCCTGTAATGGATGGTGTTAAATTTGAATTCAATGATATAATATCATTGTATAAGAAAAACGATTCTGAGCGAAAACAATCAGCCTATGATACTATCAAGTATATATTTTGATGATGTTATTGTGAATAAAGTAATTTATATATAACATATTTACGTGGAACCTTGTTTTAAATTTTTAATCCTTAGCTATAAAAGTTGAACATTTTATACATTTTTAACTACAAAATAATTATTACATTTTAAATTTGATAAACTTTGTTAAAATTCGAACTTTAAATGCTTATAAAAAAAAAATTGTGCCTATGTATTTTTAATATTTTTTAACTGATATTGTAACAATATATCAGAAGCCTTGCATTACATTTTTACGCTTTTTTTCCCAACAAATACAGTTTTATTGATATTTATTTATAGAAAAAAAACTAAAAAAATTGAAAACTGACAATGTCCGTAAACAGCTCAAAAAGAGTCAAATTATTTTCAAAATTGTATGGTGTATAAAAAATGCTAATATTAACACTCATAAAGTGAAATTTTCAAGTATCTACAATCATTTGTTTTTTAATTACAACAAAATAAGAAAATCATTACATGAGAAATCGAGTGAATATCAAATGTTGTAAAAAAACGAATTTTAATTGCTCATAAAATTTTAATTTGACTTTCTTCTAGATATTTTTTTTTTTTTTTTTGATAAAGGTATACAAACTTATGAGGAATTTTGTATTACATGTTTTTAAGATTTAAAAAGAAAATTTTTTATGAATTTCTAACTCAAAATAATTTGCAAAGTTTCGTCATTTTTACGTATTTTGTCAATATTTAAACTTAAATGCTTATACACAAATTGTGACTATGAATTTTTAATTTTTTTCATCGACCTTTGAAACAATATACTAGGAGCCTTCTAATAAATTATCAAGCTTTTTTAACCAACAAATAACATTTTATTGATATTTATAGAAAAAAAAAACTAAAAAAAAATAAAAACTGAAAATGTCCGTAAAAATGTCATGTACCTCTGGTAATTTAAGAGTTGCACCAAAAAACAAAATCGGTTTTCCCAAAAACAGATTTTGTGTAAAAATTCCCTTTTTTCCTTCATTTTTCTTGTTTTACACAGCGTCTTTGAAAACTAGTGGGAAATTTTTACTTTTGACCTTTCAAAGTAACAATTTGATTCACTTTCCTATCAGAAAAGATACTGTTGAAGAAAATCTAAACATTTTTACTGTCCTAAAAGGTGATGACAGACACAAAAATAAAAAAAAAACATCATTGTAAAATCAACAGTGATGGGAATCATCATTTTATCTAGATAAAATTATTTCTTTAATTATCTTATCTAGATAAATGTAATGGTTATCTGTAGTTATTTATCCAGATAAATAATATAATAATAAGAATATTTTTAAATACTGAAATAGCCAATAATTTACGAGAAACGATTAGTGATTCCAAATTCCAATATTATTTTAGTTAAAAAAAGAAATGTTTACTAAAATATTGTCGGTTTTATTTTTATTCAAGTTGTATTAAAAATTTAAATTGTATATTATTTTAGTTGAAAAATGACATTAAGGATTTATTAATTAATAAATATTATCTAATTAGTAATTACTAATAAATTATATTAATATATGTGTATTTTTATCTTTATCTAGATAAAAAAAATGATGTTGTATTAATTTATCTTATCTAGATAAATTTTGAATGAATTATCTGTTATCTTATCCAGATGATTTTTTTGTTATCTTTTCCCAACAATGAAAATCAATACATTCATCGTTCCACTCAGAATCTAAAATCAAAAAACGTACTGCTTAGATCCTACCCATTTCACTTGACCCCTCAAAACTACGCTACTTCCACTATTACCTATGTACGGCACTATTAAATCGATGTGTGCTAGTTCGTAGATAATTTAAACCACCGACCACATTACGTGTGCACCGCGTATATTATAGTATTTTAATATATTAGACGTAGTATATTGATATATACCTAAACTTTCATTTCACGTGTGATAAGTATTTGCAGATATATATTTTATTTTTTCTCCAAACACTCAAAGCACGTTTTCCTGCCGTGTTTGATTTTCTGTTTTCAGCTACACCGATTCACCCGATGAGATGGACTTGAGATGACCTGCTTCCGGCTGTGGACAAAAATAGTCGAACGGAAAATGACTGCAAAACTAATTGCAAAACTAACAAATTAGTGTGTATAACTTCACCGTCTAAAAATTCAAAACACCTATCATAGATATCTATATTTTAATCAAAATTATTGAAATATTCAAATATTATAGTATGGTAGAGACGAAATGTATGTAGACGATATAAATTAAACACGATACGTGTGTTCGGTCAAACGATAAATATATTTTACAGATACTGAATGATACTACCTAACCCCCCAAGATTAAGTTACAGTCATTTTGAAAATCATCAGTTTTGTGACGTCAGTCCCCAATATCAAAAAGATTTACAATTTAGTGTTGTGGCCACTATAATATTACAGTGGTGTAAAGATAAAATACGTTAATGTATATAGCCTATGTCGTACATATTTGTCAGTTTAATTGTAAAAAAAAAAAGAAGCATACTCATTTTCAAAGGTGATGCAGTAAAATCAGACAGAAATATTCCATATATGATATGGTGATAAGAAATGATGTACTAAATTTTATATGTATTATACATATTATATTATATGTATCAAATCTATAGTCTGACAAAAAAAAAGAAAATCCATAATATTCAACGAACGAGGTGCTGACTTGTTAAAAAAAACAGTTCTTTGAAAATCAAAATGCCCAAAATGTTTCCTACGATCGTCCAGATCCAGAAACTTAAGTCATATAGATGTCGTATATAAAATATCTTGAAATGTTATTTTGCAGGCATAATGCGCTCATTCTTTAAACTGGACGAGGATGGGAAGGCAAGAACAATATTGAGTCTTGTCTTTTTAATGAAACAGAAAGATCATGTGAAAAGTCCTAAAAAACTTACTGTTTAGAAAGTTGCAATTCAATGTGCGATCGAGGTCAAATATTCGGCGTTGAAAAGATACCGAAACCCCATGATTGAATAGAACTAAACAAAAAAGCTAGACAGGCGCCATTCATGTTTTTAATGCTAAATAATTTAATGTTTCGATGACTAAAATATAGTATATTTTTTTCGAGGATGTCAAGGACTTTTGGTTTCAAAATCCTCTTCTAAATTATTTTAATTCAAAGTTTAAGAATGTTTGTTAAATCTTCAAAAGCATTTGAATTCTCAATAACTTTAACATCGTACAAATGTTGTATTGGAAAAATGTACGGACTTCTCAAATAGAACTTAATTAATTAACAATTAAATATTGACATATTCTAATACGATTGTCTCGTCAATCATATTATAGTTTTTAGCATGGCAAAATAAATACTTTAGTATCACACATATTTAAACACCACACTCTGCTCAAATATTTCTTCACATTGTCTCCATAATAGTAATATTCTCCACTATTGATATTGAATGATATTAACATGTTTTTATTTTAAAACTTGACCGATCAAAAGGGTCACCAGCCGGATGTGATCATAGTGAATCATGATTTTTTTCATGTGTGATGATACTCTATTTTGTCATGGTTTTCAGCCAATCAGGAATGTATATTTTTGTGGTGAAAAACTTATTTCTGGTTTATTTTTTTTCAAATAATTGCAATGAATTCCGCTAAGTAAATGAAAATTAGATACCGATAATTTTATATTATTTCAATTTAATTTCTATTGTGCATGAAAAATAAAGAAAAAAAATCACGACCCCTCTATCGTATAATGGCTGTGTTTTTATTTTTGAACATTTTTCAGCAGTAAAATGTAATAAATATTTTCAAAATCTTAAGTATGTCCTGTATATAATATAATGTGATCTAAAAGAATATTAAAAATAATATATTCAGCTTATTTTTGACCCTAAAAATATATAAAATTGCACAGCGACTTCAATGTTTTCATGTGTGTGTATCATATAATATACATATATTATTTGTGTGTGAGTGTGCATATACAACACAGTACGTGACTTGTAATACTGTACAATATACGTGGAAAGAGAGAGAGAGAGAAAGAGAGACTGAAATATAAGGATTGGGTCATGTATAAAATCATTAATCGCTGGTTTTTTTTTACGCCAAGTCAAAGTAATTCGCGGGAAAAAGAGAACAATACTAATTATTGAATCGGGATGAACTTGGTATAAAAAAAAAAAACAAAATAAAGTTTCTACGTCGGTTTTGGTTGAAAGAAAAACAAAAGAAAAAAAAACTTTACGTAAAACAATATGTAACGTCGTCGCGGTGTAAAAACAAAACCGTCCGATCCGGTAAGTGCAGCACTCCACCGCCGTTGTATTTATAACGAAAATATAGTAATCGCTCGTCACTGCAGAGTTTAAAAAACTCGATTTATTTCACTGACCAGGCATACCATTATGGTGCTCGGCTATATATTATACAGAGTATACCACAACCGTAACAACAGTAACAAATACAATATAAAATGAAATGAGAGAAATACAAATTCAAAAAGTTATTGATAACTTTACTGACACAAAATATTCATAGTACATTTTTAAAAAAGCTTTGCAAACACACATGGTTTTAGTTGAAAATAAAATTTTGAGGGAAGTTTAATCGAACTTTTTGAAGATTTCGAACAGTGAGGTGGACATTTTCTTGTTTTCGAAAGAAAATGGTCCCTTCCATTTTTAATTCTCTCCAGTCCATATGCTTAAAGACTTGAAGATTCGACTGTGACAAAAAATATGATGTAATTAAATATTCAAGAATCAAATCATATTGAAGTTATAATGAATAGGTACGTCCAATATTCCATTCATATCCATTTCTACAGAAATCATTTATTATAAGTCCCAAAACAGAAATCCGAGATTTCGATGCGTTGATTGTTTTGGATTTTGTGTGAAGCTTTTTTTTTTACTATCATCGTTTTTAAAGAAGTGAAAATGCTTCAGTCTTCAAATTTTACTGTGGATTCTAGTAGAAAATTAGACCTAGATAGTACCAGGTCAAAAGTAAAAATTCCCGGTGCTTTTCGAAATAATGAATAACCGCAGTAGTAACTTAAAATGTTCACCAAATATTTATATTAACGTTTTATAGATATTATAAAATGTTCAAAGTGTTATATTTATTAATAGTCATTAATACATTTGGAAAAGTAAGTACAAGTTTCTACAACCATTTTACTTGTAGGAATACCTACAAAATATCGAAAATACATATCGTCGTAAGGCAGTAAGCGTAGTTTCAAGTTCTTGGTGTGAATGGATGTTTTGATGTTTATACGAAAAAAAAACTATTTTTATTTAGGTTATTAATTTGGTTTGTGATATTAACGGAAAATACTTAAAATATTCCACTATCGCTAAAATTATGATGTATTCATGTTTCACACACAGTTCATTTTTTCAAATATTTCAAATAATTGTAAGCTATTTGTATAATTAAAACACAGTCCATACATACCATACGATAGATCATTGGACTTATAAATTTTAATATGTTAGCCGTAAGGATACCAATAATATTATAATAATATAATAAATGTATACAGGATATTTTTCGTGAAAAGGATTTCATTTACCGTATTACTGATAAAAAAAAAATAATTTTTATAGTAGTAAACACAAAAAAAATAAATTATATAAATATAAATAAATACAATCACAAAACATCTTCAAAAGTACAGACTGGTTCACCTAGCAGTATCAGTCCAGTTAATTGTTTTTCATATTATGTAGTTAATTAAAATTTAACACGCCCATTATAACATTGATCTTTACTTACGATGAGATACACTTGAAACCTCCACAATTATACAACGGAACGACTTTCCCGATCTCTTCGTTACTTTAACGATTGGGATGATTTGAATAGTTTGATGGAATTCGAAACGTTTTTTCCATCTGTTGTTCACGCATTGTTAGGAAATAATGTTGTTTTGCATATTTTTGACGATGTTTTATTACCATATTAACGTCGTTTTCATTTACAGTTTAATTTCTTCTCGTCGAAAACGGACTTGTGCACTGTCTATCCGAAAACATGATCTTCTCCGGACACGTTCGGAGGGGTGTGAAGTTTTGAATTACATAGACATTTGCAACAGCGCACTCATTTGATAATTTCCGATAACGACCCTGACCAACACGAACATTTTGTAATCCAGCTTTAGGTCTATAAATTCCAGACGGCTCCGTCGATGCGGACAATTCGCAATGTTTCCTTGCGCTGACTTTGAAAACGGTCTGATCATTTAGATTATGCTTTACCGGCCTTTGCAGAGTAGACGTCGTCGTCAAGGATTTCGGGTTTATACCTAGATGAGAAATGGAAAACGAGGGTATAAAAGTGTCCTGTTAAGTGGGTCACGAATGGAATGGCTGGACAGACAGGCCTATAAATCAGCACGACAATTTGGCCGATAGCAGCCTTACAGAACGTTTATTTTTCTTTTCGAAAACTACGTGTCAATCAGTTTGTTGGAATTCCATTTTCTTTTTAATTTATTTATACCCGATGTAGGTAGTATAATTATACGATGTGTGTCCACTAAAACAGGGTACGCAGGAAAATTGAAGTTATTTTGCAAACGTCAGATAAGAAAGTTAAAAAATTGTGAGGAAATTGAAAGGAATTTATTTTCCAATAGTTTTTCGTCCCGTGTTCCGCACTTATTTTGCACAAACAGAATATTAAAGTAAGGGGCCGGTAAAAATGAATAATAATAAAATGTTAAATTATAAGGAATAAAATATTGAAAACATATCGGTTTACAAAATATTTTATACCTAGCAGAGTCAATTTGAAATCGATCATAAAATGGTAATAGATAACAAGAGAAATAAACGATATTATGATACCAATGCATAATATTACAAAACACTTTATTCTGAAAATTTCACCAGATATTTTGATAGGACCCCCCATCATAATACACTCCAAAAAATCAATACTTTTATAATATACGTATATATTATCATATTTTAATTCTGTTTATTTTTTTTTTATACTAATATAGTTTATTCCTGTGTCACGATAATGATTATAAAACGGGCCATGTTGTACAAATATAATCAGAGATGTTGATGTTTTAATTATAATATAGAGTGACTTAATTAGAATGGTTTGCTTGAATTAACGGCTCGGTGAAACGTAACGTGGAATCCAATTAATAATTTTATTCAGGTACTTAGATAGAAAGAAAAACGCATTTTTCTTCTCGATAATTAGTACAACGACGCGGTATAGTTTCCGTACAAAAAATACGACAAATGACGCGACCGCAATCACAAGTCGTGAAATTGTAAACATTCGGAATTTATACATATTTTTTTTTTTTTTAAAACCTAAGCCTTCGCGGGACATCTGACAGATGTGAAACATCAACAATTTTCTTATGGTAATGATGTTGAAAATTGAAACGCCACGGCCGACGGGTAGTTGACATCTATAACATGGTCCATGGTTGAAATATACAAGGTTATTGCATCTATACTCCTTCTAGATCAAATATTTGATGATCAAAACAAAAATGGCAGCGTAAAGAGAGCCAATAATAATCAGGTACACATGCGCGGGAATTTTGAATTTGTTAGCTTTTGTCAGCGTGTTTTTGATGATAAGAAAAATGTATATTTGTGATATCCCTTTACGTAGCCATTTTGTTTATGATGATAGCAACCCGAGTCAATATGCAATAACCTGCATATTTCAACTATACCCTGGTCGCCGGTATCGACACGTCCACAAATATGCTCAAAATTCGCTAAACTAGACCGGTTTAATATTATCCCACATTATCCCGCACCATGATAATGAACCATGTAAATGATATGATCCAATCATCCCGGTGCATTATTTTTCATTTGACGGTTCATAATTTATGAATAAATATAAGATGAGGTCCTTGGTTATAATATTTATTTAAAAACATGTCTGGAACAAGGTTTTAAGTATTTATCTTGGCCCATAAATTTTCTATTGTTTTTAGCTATATATATTTATAGCTGAGATAAAGTAAATATGAAACGTAGGGTGGACAATGACAGCCTGCTTGCTTCATAACTTCATACTTTACATTCTACGTTGAGGCCCTCTATTTAGAGTATAACAGAAATACCTGACAAATGCAAATACCATTTTATGTAATAACTTTTATTTTTATCAATATTCATAACAACCATCTTGATACCAAAATAATTATAACTGTATTAATTAAAGAGCCACAAATATTATTATAACTATTATTTATGTTTGGTTTACCTGAGATCTAAGTAAAAAAAAGAGTTGTTCTTCAAAATCTCAGATAGGTAACCAATAAATTATATATTTTATAAAGATAATTTATGTAAATGTTTAAAAGTTAGATATGGAACTAATTTCCACCGAGTATCCAAATATAGTTTTAAAAGTTTGAATGTGTTGACAGGAGGTGGGCAGAAGAGCAAATAGTTTTAGTAGGTAGTAGGGTATTATACGAAAACAAACATGGTGTGAAACTGCGGTATACAAGATAAAAATATTTTAACCGTTGAGTATTTTGGGGTGATTATTTTAATATTAAAATAGTTAGGAAACAAAAATAAAATGGTAAAAAAAAAGAATTCGACTCAATCCTCGAAAAAAATTGCAATTATAAACCTTGTATTTTGTAATAATAAAATATGAATACATATCGAGCTGAATTAGTATTAATTATAATTCATAATAGTTTCAAACTTATTCTCGATGAAATGCCTGACAAAAGCGATTAATTAGGCATACACTTGTTTTCTTGAAAAGTACTAACGTTTTTGGTTACAAGTTACAATACTTAAGCATACATTTGTAATTCCATACTCTAATAAAGCACATTATTTTTTTGGAAGATTTCGATGTTTAAAAATCGAATTTAAAACGAGTATTTGTACGTGTTTAGAGTTTGTAATGACTTTAATTTATGTAAAATCAAAAAAAAATTCCTAAAACTTAGCACCTTGTACACAGAATATGACGTGTTGTGTAGTCTTGTCAATCTCGACAAAATACGTTATAATATTTACTTTTTTCGAGAATCAATTGAATAAGACGTGTTCGATATAATATTTTACACTATAAATATACCAACAGAAACTAAGGTGTAAATTACCTACAATGTTTCCAAGCACTTAAATTTGTTATATCATTGAAGGAGTATCAAGCATTTTATTATTTGCTAAAATTGCCGAATATAATAAAACGTAGGTACCTATAGGTATTAGACTTAATATTTCACTTATTTTATACAATATTATGTATAACCATAATATAGCTCCATATCAACTAAACTTATTATCATGGGCTATAAAATATTATCATTAAATCAGAAACGACTCGTAATTTAACATTAATGGCCTAAATATTTTAAATTATGGTCATTAAGTACCGAACTTTACCGTTTCTATACTAGAAATATAAACAATTTAAATTTAAATAAATCAATAGTAAAAGGATGATATTGTTATGGTAACTAACTGCAGTGTATAATATACGAGATGACCTACAAAACTCGGAGTCATTATACCAGTGCTGAGCTTAAGTTTAAGTTGATAAATTAAATATTTACAGGTTATTGATTTTTATTTTTTATTGAGATAAACTTGATATAAATAACGAGTTATTGTTATTCAAATCCAAGATACGTTGAATAATTAATATAATAAAATTATTATTTATTAATAATGTGTGCTTATAATAATGAATAGTAGGTAATTGGTATAATTGTTGAAAGAACAAATTATATAATACTTTTGATACTACAATGAGATGATTAAGTTATTACTTATTCAATTATCAGGTATTACTATTATAGTAAATGTTTCGTTTGTGACCACTGTTATTTATTATTTGTATTATCTTATTATCTTAACTATCTATTGAAATTTGTATATTTAAAAAAAAAAAAATGTCTCCACTTAAATTAGTAAATAAATGTGTTTCTATATCAATTTTAAATTTTAATTTATAATTGGGTTAAAAAACAGCTATTATATAACTTTAAACCTTTGAAAAAATGCTCCATCAACATTCCTTAACTCAGTTAAAAAATGTCATTAACTTACCCAGCCTTTTGTAATATTATGATCAGACACTAAAGGGTATACTGGACCGTTGGTCGTGCAGTATATTGTCCTTGTACGATTCAGTGGCGTACTATATAATATGACAATATAGCAGCTGATGGTACATAGGATGGCAGTGAAAAAAACGAAGTCGGAGTGTCACGAAAACTTTCTCCTGCCGCCGCTAACACTTGTTGCGTATGACAACGCGTTCTGACCTATAATATTATATTATATTTTTCTTTTTTGGCATATTAAAACGATGGGACATTTAGATACTTTGCGGATGCCTTCCGTTGTTCTATTATCTACGATGTAGCCATGTTGAATGTTGCTTTTATTCTCGTCACATCTCTCTTCGTCGTGTCAAACCATTTCTGCCACGGTCTCTCTGAAATTAAAAAAAAAACTGTTGGCGAAATCCCGTTGCTTGCCAACACTATACACTATACACTGGCCCATACAGCATTTGGGAAATGATAATATTTTGTGAATATTTTAAAGTGCTTGAATATGAATATTAGACGAATAATATTTTATAAATATTATCTTCTCATGATAAAAAAATATTGTACTATATGATTGCATAAAAATGTTGAGATAATATTTTTATAAAGTTTCCGTAAAAATGTTTTGTAAATGTTTTTTATAAACTATTTTCAAAAAAATGAACTGTTTGGCCAAAGAATATAACTAAAATAATATATACTAATTATTTACGCAACTTTTTAAATATTTTGACAGCTATTTTATTTTCTTGAAAATAACTTTAACATAGTTAAGACATATTTTTATGCTGTGTAGGTTCCTACCCTTGTCTCACAATACACTATTCAGTATTTGCAACCAACACGAAACGTTGAAACAATCGTAATTGTTTCCCAACAGACAACAGAACTACGAAGAATGAACATTTACTTTATTCGATAAAATGCAGTTATAGCGTATTTTCCTATATATTTTTTTTTGATATTTCTACGAAAAACACGTGTTGAAGAATCAAAAACTCAAAAACTCTAATGTGGCGATGATTAAAGATCGGAAATCAAGTTTAGATACAATTACCGCCTGGACTTTAAAGAGGTCAATTACGATTTCTATGAAAGATTTTCTGAACGCAAACTACTGACAACCGTACAATATGCGTACTTAGGAAGAAACAATAATACAATCAAGCGTGGATTTTACCAATATCCGTTTAGAATCGTTCTACGAAGTCGATAGTTTATAGTTGCCTTACGATTTAAACTCACAATACACCACCGAAGTCCTGTAGCGCGGTGAACAGGATTTTTTTCATCAATCATTATAACCAGGAAACCCCAAGTAAATAATTTTAAAATATTTTTATCTGTCACAATTTATTATACACGTGACAGCTACACGGTCACATTTCTCATAAACCGTACAACTATAAATTGCGCATCGAACCAATAGGAGTGCACAGGATATTAAATCGACAAGACGCCTGTGGCCCATTGCTCGTGCGTCAGTGACGCAGTACTCGGGTGGTTATAGGTCGAAGGTTCGAATCCCACACCATGCGTCATTTTTTCATTTAATTATCGGTTGGTACATTTTCACAGACTGTTCACTACCTCCAGTTGGGATTAAAACCAAAGCTAATAATATGTTAAATGATCAAAATCGTTAGATTGAGTAATTTTAAACTACAAACAGTAATATTATCTTCATTCATAATGATTGTCAAATATAAACAAATTTTTTTGGTGTCAAGTCTTTAAATGTATGTTTTGAGCAAAACTTCATGTAAAATAAAAATAATACATAATATAAAAAATTTCTGTTTGGAATCAAAAAGTAGTTTTACAGAAAGAACTTGTTGTTAATATAATTTTTCCTCTTAGAACTTTTTTGTACCGGTATTTAAGTGTATGTTTTTAGTATGACACTACTATCATCAGAAAAATAAATAATCTAGCATTGCCTTTTCTTTTAATAATATGCAATTATTTTGGGAAAGCATTTTATCTTGTAGATGCAATCACAAATACTCCCCCCCCCTTCATAATAGGTGATAAGTGAATTGTAAAAACCAACAAATGGTTCTATTCGCAGATAACTATTAAAGAACAAATTTTTAAATATTATTCATTTAAGTTCTCGTTAACTCATTAAATTATGGGACCACATAGTTATTTGTGAGTTTGAATTATAGAACATTAGTATCTATACCTATATGGATAAAAATGTGTATTTGGTACCTCTGAGCCCACGCTGTCTCACGCCGGGTTAGGTAGGTATAATATTTACTATTAATATTCGTTTATGCCATATAAACGTTCTAGACTGCAATAACACGCAAAACAAAAATATTGACGTTTTTCATATACAGAAAAAAAAGAGCAATGTAAAGACTAAACGACGTGTGCCTTGAAACAATAGGGATGCTTGATAGTTACTTTATATTATATGCATAAGTAGCTTTTTCGTGGAACAATAAAAAGATACACTTGCCATATCTTGCTGGCTTTCGAAATGAATAAAGCTCTCGAACAACCCACGGCATTGTTTCGACCAATATTTTTGCCCGTACCAGTCATAATAATACATATTAATATATAATATTATATGATATTTATAGACATTTATATTATACAAAGTTGTCCATTTAACGTAAGACACTCATTTGTGTTTCCGAAAACACTAACGTTTTTTGAATATATTTATTTTGCATAATTTTGAGTAGTATATGTTTTACTATTTTTTAATATTTTAAATTTTTTAATGATAGTATGTGTTTTCATTCTTTATTCAAAAGCAGAATATTTTTTGGAATTCTTAATTGTATAAAATTATAATTTTATACGAGTAGTTACTAGTTTTTTCAGTTATAAGTATTTAAAGTACCTATAGAAGAGCAGAGTGTAGTGGTACTCATCAACATTTTGGTCTGCTACTCCGGTCTTCTAAACTTTAAATATTTATGACTGATAAGTAATTACTAGCTAATAAACTTCTGGACCGAAAATGAAGTTTTACAAATAAAATTAATCTGACTAATATTTGCTGCTTTCGAATAGAAAATGAAAAAGAGTTGTCACTCAGAAGAGTATAAAACTTTTAAAAAAATTATGATAAAAAATATAATTCTTTTCCGTAAATGTTTTTTTTTTTTTTTGTAACGATTTAAAATGATGCTAAACAAATATTTTCAAAAACTTAAGTGTTTTCTGAAATAATGAGTGTTTTGCGTCAAATGAATCATCTCATATGATGGGATTTATCTGTTGTTTATTTATCTTGCTGCAAGATAGGAATCGTCCTCGTGATATAGTTTTAAATAACATTCTCACAACTTCCCAAAGTATTATTTTCCGGAAGCTTATTATTGTCCAATCGGTAAATTCGTTTTTAGACGTACGATAGTACACCAGCTACGCGTCCATATAAAACGGAAACAGACAAATCGAATGAAATGTCATCCTTATTACACATATTATTTTTGTTCAAACCGTATCTGACCGTATATAATATGTCTATCGTTGCGTAAAAATAAATGAGTAAATTAAATTCGAACAGTAAACGGGAGAAAGAAAAATATTATTATAACAATAATTTATGGTAGGTAGGTATACCAATTACCAACGCATAACTGACCGGTAGCTTCAACTTACAATTTGGTATAAGGGACACAAGTAATAATGTATCATACAAACACAAAAAAACAACCAATGAAATAATGATGAAGTCTTCAGAGAGAAAAAAACACGTAAAACGTACGTAACATTTAGACCGACAGTGGACGTTGCGTGAATCGAATTTCATAACAGAGGACATGCAGTCTCCAGCGACATATAAATATATATTACTCGTGTTATACTCTGTTGAAATAATATAATAATACTGAACAGAAAGAAAATATAAACGTCACGAGCCAACGAAATACAGAAATTCATATAAAATATGATAACAACTACAGTTGAATTTAATATTATTATTTAAGTAAGATATTGAAGTCAATAATATTATTATGATGACGATGAAGTACAGTACACAATATGATATTGAGATAGAAGTAATTGAACACTATCGATCTCGGACGGTATTGTTTTTTGAATACCATATGGTTGTATATAATATAGACTTCCTTCGTTCCGAGGACATTTATATGACAACGTTTCCAATAACGCAAATCGAATAATAAGGAACAATGATAATACAAATATTATACTATTCCATAATATTTTTGTTTCATAAAATCCCGAAGGCCTCAGACTCATCGGAATACCATGATAAAAGAAATTGATCGTTTCTTAAATTGTTGACATAAGATTATGAATAAATATTTTATTTTTTTATACGATTCAATCAAATCCGATAATACATTATTTGAAAAACTTTCAACTATTTTGAAAAAAATAAAAATATTTTATCGTTTCTATTTTTTTTAACGTCAAGTTACATTTTAGATTCTGAGTGGAACGATGAATGTATTGATTTTACAATGATGTAGGTTTTTTTTGTTTAGTTTTTATTTTTTTTTTTTTGTGCTTGTGTACACGATAAGTAGTCGAAATAATGCTTCGATTTTCCACTTCAGTATCTTGTTATATGAGAAAGTGAATATTGTTGGTGCATTCATAAGGTCAAATTTTAAAATTCCCAATAGTTTTCAAAAGTGCCGGGAAAAACAAAATAAAAATTAAGAGAAAAGGGGAATTTTTACGCAAAATCAATTTTGGTTTTTGATGTAACTCTAAAACAAATTAACGTATACATGAAATGTTTACTGGTCGTTTATATTTGCATTTCCTACACACGATAAAATTTTCAAAATATTTTGATTTGTATTGAACTGTTTAGGAACATTTTGTTTCCAATTTTATTAGTTTTTTTTCTATGAATATCAATAAAACTTTATTTGTTGGGTAAAAAAAGCTTGAAAATTTAATACAAGGCTCCTACTATATTTTTACAATGACATTTGAAAAATATTAAAAATTCTTAGTCACAGTTTTTATTTATAAGCATTTAAAGCTCAAATCTTGACAAAATACGGAAAAATCGCGAAAATTAGTAAATTATTTTGAGTTAAGAATTCATTAAAATTTTTCTTTTTAAATCTAAGATTTGAAAAGGTAATAAAAGATTATTCATAAGTTTGTCTACCTTTATGAAAAAAAATTTCTACAAGCAAATCAAATTAACTTACTATAAGGTTAGGTACTAACAAATAATAATGATTAATCATAAACAAAAATGTATTATAAATATTGGTTTGAACAAAATGTATTTGGTTATTTTGTTAGTTTGTACCTACATAATAGTTAATCAATTACGTTTATCTGTTACACTCCGACACTCTCATGTGCGCGCACATTTATACGATTACACTAAACGTATATACAATGTGTTTCACTTAATAATAATGAATAATTAGTACCAAACACAAAGTATTTCATCCAGATGACCATAGTATAATAGATGAAAAAGAAGACTTCTGATGAAGATCGAAAAACTAAAATATACTCATTTCAAACGAATATTATCAAAATGCAGTTAATGCGCTTTTGGTGAGCACAATTAAACACATATTTTTTTGTAATGTCAACACATGCCTATTGTATTTACCAAACTAAAAAATGTGAGAATGAGTTTTTTAGTGGCATATTCTATCTTTCTTATAATGGGGACACCATTTCAATATTATCGTCCAATATTCCGCGTTAATATTATATTCAAGTGAAACACGCTGTATAATATACACGCAAATTGTGCCACCCGGTTTTCCCGGTTTTTTCTTTCATTCCGCGTGAGCTTTATAAATTATAATATCATAACAATATGGAAAAAGGGGAAAACACGATTTCCCACCCTCGCGCATTGTGCGTCTCACACATTCGCACTATTCGTACGTTATTTTAATATTATTTCAAATGCCGTGTAAGCTTGCGTTCACAATATTATATCTCCTACATATAATAATAATATTAATAATATAAAATAATTTCCCAAAAGCGCAGCGCATAACAATATCATAGAATATTACCATAATATCATATACCGTTTACAGAGCAGCTGCAGTACCTAACTATCCGGACTCGCGGGGATGGCGTAATCATACGAACAAACTGCTCCAGAATGGCTCCCAGAAATGGCGTATTCCGAAAACATTTCGGGCGTAGGCGTAATGCAAGGGACGTTTTAAATGATTTTCCCCCAAAACGTTTGCAGGTGTTACGATAATATCCTAAGCGATTTTCAATACCGACGAGAGAAAGGCGGAAATGTTAAGACACGAAATGCATGTATTGTTGTTCCCACGTATATCTTGACACCGGCACTGAGGGGTAGTCAACGGTTAGGGGCGGCTTTGGGGTAAAGGGGACACTAATCAAGAAAAGCTATACTTATCAGGAGAAGCTAAAAAACTTAATGAAATGAAATTAATTAATTCCATTTAATATTCGGTTTTCATGTTTCTTTTCTGTTTTATAGATTTTTAAAAATATTTAAAACTATGTTTTACTTTTAGTTTGGTGACTCTCTGCATCACAAAATAACTGTTTAATGACTTGTGCCTTTTATTTTATTTTGACTTGAGACCATTACCGGAATCGACTATAGTACACAATATTACAAGTTACAACCGCATTCTACAATTAATCACCATAACAAAAAATCATAATATGTAAATAACAGTGGACACTGGAGAAAATTTCCCACGAAATGTATGCAAAATCTGAAAAAGTCAAAATTAGACTTTTGCCCCTTCATCTGAAAACCGTCGAATTTGTTTTTATAGGTCGACGTTCGCTGGCTTAAAATATTGATTTATATAAAACAGTATGAATCACTGTCTGGTGGTGGTGTAAGTTTAGTGTTACGAAATTTAAATTTATGCGTTGACTTTGTTGGACAGATACTATTTGGATAGGGACCATTTAGATGTTAGATATTATGTTACTTAAATTATAACTTCGGGGAATCTGCTACATTGTTGATAGTTATAGCATATTATACTTAGTAGATAAATTATGTATTAGGACTGCAGTAAACGTCGTTCTAACTTCGTAAATATACCTCGTTGACATTATTAATTGTTTAGACGAACACTATTAACTATTAAATGTAATTTAAATTAGGTACGTTTTAAATACGAAAAACAATTAGTTAAAAACTTACAAAATATATCAACTACGAAAATGTCATTAATACATGAGGGTCACTAGTGAATCAATATTTTTTTCGGCTGCCATATTGACAGTTCCTTATGAGTTATTGAGTGTACAATTACCCGTAGTACCTATAATGTTATCATAACACTGATTTTCAAGGTCAAACCAAAACAGACTTGCAATTTTTCTCTTTTTATTCTAAACCAAACATTAAAAAATATTCACAGGGTTTGAACAACAAACTATTAATAATTACATAATACAATTATATAGGTAATATCATTTAATTGAAAACTATATTATAATATATTACTTATTTATTACCTTAATGAGTATTCATGTGGCTCGCACTAATAACTGCAAGTGCAGATCGTTCTTGAATCATTATTTGAAATATAGAATTATATTTCTTCATTTCAATAGTTTGGTTTTCAAACCATAACAATTAACAATCCACCACACTAAAATCTAATGCAGATTGGTTGAAATATTTATGATTTCGGGATCAAATACCTACTTAGAGTAATCAGTTTGGTTCATAAATCGAAGCGTTAGTTATATATCTATATAGTTGTATTGAATAATACTCGTAAAACGAAACACATTCGAATTTCACAAGTTTAATTAATAATAATATCTATACAGGATAATATAACAGAATAAAGAGCTGGTAAATGAAAAATGAAAAATAGATACTAGAAAAAGCTATGACAATTTTACTATGTTGATAATAAATAATTTATGATTTACTTATATTCGAAAATTCCCAAAAAGAATATTTTTATGAAATTATTACATTATTATTATGTTTTGAATCATTAATCTACAACAAAAAAATATTAATATTTTAAAAAATTGTAAAAGATAAACCACTCGATTTGAATAGACATTTTTACAGCCAAAATTTTTCTAAAAATTATACTTACAAAGTGACTATTGTGATTGTTAAAATTTAAAAACTTTTGGTTTTCAGTATTAAAAAATACAAACAACTATCTTATGCGGTACTTATGTTGCGAGCGTCTATCGACTATAAAAACCATTTTTTTTTAAATATTGATTGCATATAGAACAATTATTAATGTTATTTAGAATTAATAATTTGTCAGGTCGTTCTGTTATGTCAAGAAACGAATCGTAGACATAGTACCTATAGTTATTATTATATTATGAGCTGCGTAGCTCTTATACGCTGACGATCTCGTATGTAGGACATAATTCATCTACAATGCCCACGTGACTATGATTGTAGTTGAATTTTCTCCGCAAAATCCGTGACGTATATTATATACCTACCTAAGCTGATAAAATGGAATCGTTTAGACTGCGAGACCGCATTCGGTAGTGCCAAGACCACGTCGGACTATAAAGTAGTTTAATGCACACACGTCACATTTATACATATATCTGTGGTATATTTCACTTTTTGGTAGATTGGGATTATTTTCCAAATTTTGGAAAATGTCTTTTCGTCGTTAGTCTAGTTGTGGCTGTAATAGAGTCTGCAGTGTATCTAAAATTCTCAACTAACGTTACCGACAAGATGTGAAATTAGAACCTAATAAATATTAATTACTGTTAAATATTTAAAATTAAGTAGGTACCTACTTACATAAAACAAAAAAAAATTAAAACTTATTCTTTTTGATATCGGCGATGGGCCAAAGTCTCCGATATTAGATGCTTACAGCAACTATTATAGTTGTTCTGCACAAATGTATAGTGCCTATAATGGTAAAAATATCATTTTCTGTTATTACAAAAAGTATTACTATTAATATAGGAATGGGTAAAAACAATTTTGTTCTTTTAAATGTTAATATATCAAAACCATTATTCCCCCATTTTGTTTTTGTAATATTTTGGTAAGTTATACTATTTTGTGTTTATTAAACTTGGACCAATGTTACAAATTATAAATGTTAATGTATTAATATTAATTAATAATTACTAATCTGTTCAACTCACCTTAGCCCCTATATATTATCGTCCAAATCTCTTATGCCTATTATTTTTGGTGAAAAAAATTTAAGTAACTCAACAATTTGAGTATTTTATACGTCAACTTGTTTGACAATACGCTTTTTAAGAAGTACAAAAATCTAAACAATTTGGATATATGGTGTAATATATCCCGTATATTAGTTAATAAAATAAAATAAAATATTGTAAAATATATATTTAAAAAATCGGACTTTGAATACCTGTTGAAGAAAAAGGGCCTAGCATGCTGATTGAATCACTCTGTACTTATATGAATGAATACAAATTATTTTATGGGCTTATATATTTTTCTCGGTAAAAATAATTTATGAAATTATGTCAAATCATATTTTGCCCCCCCCCCCCCCAAGACACCTAACGTATATTCTCTAGGACCGCAGCTGACAATAATCTAACAACGGTGATCAAAAACAACTCTAAGCCTGGACGATTTGCGGTCTCTGACGGTTTATAATAATGTGGTCCTAACGTAAATCCCAAGACCTGCTTTGTGTACTTAAACTTATATAATTGGCCCGGATGACTGCAAAGTTTAGTTTTTAGCCCACCACCGTACGACCAAATCAATCGCATTAATTATCTATCTATATTCTATATGGTTCTATACAATATTATATGATTATAATTTCAAGACGCACACCCCGACGGGGCGAAGACTTACTTGGGAGGGCCAGGGGAATGTTTATTAGGTACCTAAGTTGAGCACTAAATAGGCGTATTACGATACCTCTGCAACGTCCTATACGCGAGGCTTACAATCGTTTGCTGACAAATGGATAATACTCCCAAGTTTGGGTTGAGACTATTGTGTTCAGTCGGTACAGAATCGATTCATGCGTAGAAGTTAAACAATAGTCCAGGTTTCGTCCACATCGCAGATGCCTGTTACGGGCATTATGTTGTTCATAGTATAAATTATACGAATTTATATATATTTACTTATTATTTTAGTAATAAATAATAATAAACTTATTATTATAATTGGTAGGTATGTTGTGTAGTAGATCTCAAAAAAAAAAAAATTGAATTGTAAATTTGGAGATTAGACTTTTATGAAAATGAAAGAATAAATAAAACAATTTCCATTAAGCCACAGGTTCACTTATTTTTCAACCGATTGTTAATTATAAACAAAAATATAATGCTGTAAGGTTATAATAAACCGCTAAATAAAACTTTAAAAAATGTAATTTATGTCGGGACAAAACGATTTAAGTCTAATTTCCCTTTCTACACTTTTTCAGATTTTAGACTGACCACAGTAGCAATACTGAATACATTTTAATAAATAAAACCATGATAGCTAAAAATGTAATTTATATAATAATATTATGTATTATATAATATTATCATGTTAATCTCGTGCAAATCAATTTTTACAAGATATAATTACAAATTCAGACATGCAATTCAGACACTTGTTTTTTAGAAATGCAATTATTTGGATGTACCGATAATCCATTACACCGTGTCAAAGTGTATTTTATTCACAGTCCTAAATCTGACCGAATTTTCTGATTAAAATCTCGTTGGAATAGATTTGTACACAACTACCCAAACTTTTTTAGTGATTCATGATCCTAGTACGAACTTTCGGTTGTTCAGGTGTTGCGCACTTTATACAGATAACATAGTGCGTGTTATAGGTATTACTACTTATATCGTTTTACTTTCTTTCGAAAATTCTATTCCGAGCCTGTGCGGAGGAGGCCTCGTGGGGATTGGTATATAAATGAATTCTATGCCAAAAAGTTTTAACAGCAATAACACAGTCGACTTTCGAACATTTATTAACCGGAACACTAAATAGTGATACCGCTTCACGCGAAAAAAAAAGTACTGTTCTGCAGACTGTCATAACTGTTTAGCCCGATACGATAATAATTGAACAAAATCAAAACATAATTTGAATTTCCTAACAATAACACGAGGAAAACAAGCAGGTACATACTACCGTATTTTATCGTTTTACTTTTATTTAGGCACTAATACTCACATTATATGTTATTCTTATTACAATTTCACAATAATATTAGGTTGTACCTACATTTTACACGAACAGTATTATGGTTTATTTTATTTTTCAAATTCCTACTGACGATCTCGAGATAAAGTATCTGTAAAATTTGAAGAAATTAAATTAAATCAGAGCGATCTATACGACAATGGGGTGCAAAATTGTGAAAATATTTCCTTCGATTTTCCAACATTATTTCTTTGGATAATATATTTAAATTGAATATTATGGAATTTTTCTTTATTTTCTACTGCTCTGACTTACAGAGTACGTAAGAAATTCCATTCAAAAATAAAAAATATAAAATAAGATGTCCTTTTAAACTTTTTGATGTACAAATCGATTTTTGTAATTAGAAAGCCCTGAAAACAGTTGTTCAAGAACACCGCAAAATAAAAACAAATAATTTTTCGTTCAAATCCCGACCCTATAATATGTTGTTAGACACCTGTGTTCAAAATCATTGATCCAAAGTTGTCAATTTTTTTTCAATTCCTTGAACTACTTTAGTCCTATTCCTGTTGAGATGATTGTACCTGTGATCAAACAGCTGCAGACCACCGACAAGTTCTACTCTGACGATAATCATTTCAAAAATGGATTAGGGCTACCATACAAAATATGTGTAAAGAACCTTTATATTATTTTATATTATTATACTGTTAAAGTTATTATTGTATGGCATCCCAAAATTATATTTCTCAGTGTCACGATCGTCTTTGGCCGATACTAATTCGAGTATATTTTTTTAGGAAAATGCGCATCACTAGCCATTATGGTGTTAAACTTTTCACGAAACTGATTAGAACAACGCGTGTAAGACGGAACGTCCCAAACAATGATTGAATTATTACCAGACAAAACGTGTGATCAAACGAAAAGTAATAAAATACATTAAGCCAATCGGTTTATTTGAGCCCTGCTGCTGCCCCTACTATAATAAACTTGAAACAACCGACCGCCGATAATAATAATATCGTAGGTAATAAATAATAATTACTCTTCACGGTCCCCGTTTTGGATCGTAAATATAGTTCCTTTTACGATTTTTGTTTGCTAAAAGCACATGTGCGTCGCAAACAGCTGCACAAGCGGTAAAAACTAATCTATTAAAATATTAGCAACAAACCAGTGTTTGGTATGATATAACATTTTACGACTTCCCATCACAAAATAGTATATAATATTATATAGACTATTGTGTCACTTGCCTTAAATTATTTTAATGTTGACACGAGTCTTCGATATCGGGAAGGTATCAACAGAATTTATATCTGTACCACATACCTACCTAATGGTCTCGTCGCCCAAAGACCGATCACTGATATCGGAACAATATAGCACCACATCATAACCTAGTATATACCACGTATTAACTACCAAAATACAGCCACCAACTAACAGACGAACGTGTGTAGACGTGTAGTTATCTAACTATGAACCTGATAACTTATGGGCTAGCAGATTAAAAGTGTGGCGATTAGGTTAATTACCAAATTTCTTAAACTGGAGCCTGGACTGATACATAACACCATTTGTCGTGGCCTTTTTTAGCTTCTGAAATTTTTTTCCAAAACTGTGGCAGCGAATGTACCAGCAAATGTTCCAGTCGGTGGCAGCGAACAGTAATAATATAAACAGTATTGATTCTTCCTGTGTTTAAAATAAAATTGTTACTGTATAGCCTATAGCAGGGATGGGTAACTGGCGGCCCGCGTACCATTTTTCACTGGCCCGTGTTACATTTCAATTTAGTTTATAAAAATATAAAACGTTAAGATTTTTCTGTATTTTATTTTATTATATTTATAAAAATTATTAAAATCGATATAATGTTTATTGTAAAACGTAGACATAAATTCGTATCTAGTATTGAACTATTAAATGTAAATAATATTATATTATTTATTGGAGTATAGTTAACAATAAGTTTTATTTTTTTTTGCATTCTATGTTCTCTGGCCTGCTAGATTTTTGTACATTCGAAATTGGCCCTCTAGTAACGTTGAACTGCCCATCGCTGGTCTATAGCAATGTCGGTTCTGTTGGACTCGTTAGAAGTTAAGTTGGGAATTGATTTGATTTGTAGCGACTTTAGGCTTCTGAAACCTGAATATATGGAGTACGGAAATCTCAAAATATTTACTCAATCTCTATTACATTAGTCGGAACGTAGAAATATCAAATTCATAACATAATTAATTTAGAGCCATACCTACCGTATATTATTATTATGTACACGTCCAATCATTTCACAGTCGTATTATTATTGAACCTATACTTTAATTAGTGCCAAAACTATATTCGACCGTTTGTAGAGGATGAGCTTCCACGAAATAATATATTATGAAATATTATAACAACGTGTCTTGCGAACAAAGTTA
Organism: Sitobion miscanthi; assembly: GCA_008086715.1. Classification (NCBI taxonomy): domain Eukaryota; kingdom Metazoa; phylum Arthropoda; class Insecta; order Hemiptera; family Aphididae; genus Sitobion; species Sitobion miscanthi. The sequence continues at coordinate 24,819,229 of CM017804.1, forward strand.
TGATAAACATTAAGTTATTTGCGTTTAATCACACTATACCTCTTGTGTACATACAAAACCACATAGAAACGCACCACAAACATATAATGAAACATAATATAATATTATATACGAACGTGTGATACATAAGTGTACGCGATATGCAAGACTCGAGTCCAAACCAAAGACAAGTCCTCGGCAAATTTTAATTAAAATCAAATAATATGTATCTCTGTAGAATAGATATATAATATACATTTTATTCCATTCAAATATTTCGTGTTTAGTTTAGAGTTTACATGTATCGTGAAATAGATGATATTATACTTATGCGAATGGGGCTTTTTTCAAACTTACGATAAACACAGGTAATTTTGTCCAACATTTTTCTTTATAACGGGTGCTCCCCATCACATATCGAATTTCGCCTCCATCCGCATTGCACTAATGGTCGTAAATGTAGTAAAAACTCTGAACTTATCAATTCCATTAATGTCTCAAAAATATACACCAATGCTCCTATTATATTATGGAAAGGTATCCTCAGGTTCGGCTCTCGCAGAAAACCACTGAAGGATGCTCAATTTGCAATAGCCACAGAGGAAACATAGATAGTAAATGTTAAAAGAAAAATATGTAATAATATTATGCTTGATATTCAACTAAACTATTTTTTTTTTATATTACTTATCTAATAATTGTAATTTAAACGCATTGTAGTAAAAGTTTCATGGAATTAATACTTTACGGTAAAAATATTTTATTCTGATTTTCATATACTTTTTATTTTAATAATTATTATAAATAATATCTAGGTACTCCAAAACCAAAGTCCACTATAATGTGTTTTATCCATACGAGAGATTCATAAATTATTTGTGTGAGCTTTTGGAGAACTCCTTTGAACGAAGAACAAATGTTTAAAAAAAAAAACTATAGTCACAAGACCAGAAAATTCCACGCGATCCTATGTAAATAGCGAGTTAAGATATGAAAATAATAAAATTCTCAGACAAAAGGCATTTTAATAATTAGAGTGGACACTGTTTTTAATGAACGATATTAATATTTTAGCATATTGTCCTGCGGCCGTTTTACAAGTCGATGACGATGGAATACAAAAACGTGCTTTGAAAGCTATCAATAATTATGATAATAGCCAATACAGCTAGTGAAGCGCCAGAACATTTTAACGTCATTGTTACATCAAAGAGTATTTCAAACAACTTAATAATAATAATTACGATATTACGACTAAGATATTATATATTTTATAATATCTTAACCGCCGTTACCACGTCAAACACTCTAAGGGAATTCCACGACAAAATGTAGAATAATAATATAATAAATTACACAAATTATACAAAGTGTAAAATGAATAAGGTCAAATGCTTAGTGATACAAAGACGAAGTAATTGTATGAAGTATAGGCACCCAACTATACGATTTTGGCCGTTCAAAAAAATATATAAAGAAATTATGAAGAAACTTTTAATATAAAAAACTGGTGCCTCCAAAATTCGTTACATTATCACATTGTTAATAATAAATATATTATTTTAGGTGTAGTCAATTTGAATAGGATTTCCACATCTATGCCCGCGATTTTGGAGGATGAGTCTTAAATAGAAATATACAGTCAACTCATGATATAACCACGGTCGATGAACTCGCCCATTCCCACCCCTCCAATAGTTTATTTTATTTAGACGTTTGAAGAGTTACGAAAAACCTGACTCTCGAGAAAAACTATCCACGCAAAGTATAAACCAAATCTAAAGGTCAATAATCTCCTGACCTCCCTGAAAATATTTCTCCGGAAGACGAGAAAAAAATAATCGACTTACTCAGAATAGGACACTCGACGCTCACCCTCCGATACACCTCACGATCTCAAGGGTGGAAACTATCATATTATCCGCACCACCTGTGGCGTGCAATACGGTCAAACACTTATACACCTAATGGTGGAATTTCAAACGAGTACGGAAAGAAACTTAGATCTTCCCTCCGTCCAAGTTATACCTATTTCACAGTCCAGACACAACTCGCGCGCGGTCAAAAGTTATTCAAATATCCCAAACTTTCTAATCCGTACCGTAAAGTATTTTAATATAATTTACACACACACAAACACTAACAGTTCAAGTTGAATACCGAATTTCGTTATAGTATCCGATACTTGAAAATTGCGGTGTTGTACCGCGAATTATACACGATTCGGCGCACACTAGGTTTTCACTAGATTTCCGCCGTTTCGGGTGTGTACTACCACATAAAATTATACAAAAAATACTTTATATTAAAATCATATTTTCTTCAACCGCACGGCGTAGGTATAGGGTATAATATTATTATATACGTCCCTTGTATTATGCGCCGTTTGTGGAGGATTTACGGCGTCGCCTTAACGTCCCCGAGAAAACCTGAACCCCGCGATAAGGTGGCAAGCGGCGACGGCATAATAAATTACCACGCACACAATATTATAATAATAATATAAAAGTGTGTGCGCGAAAAACGACCGTTTCGACGTGGCCCGAGGATTTAAATACCGCCTTTTTGCGAGCTCGAATCGTTGCCACTCTTTGCCGTTTAAATGGCGCCCCCCCCCCCCACCCACGACCCGCCGACGACCTAGTGGTGCATATTTTTTTTTATTTTCGGTAAACGATATTCCGGCGGCTGCGGGAAATTGATGGCGGCCCTATATATTATATAGGTCGTTTCCGGTGTTCCCCGCGGTGTATTATTACTATCAGCCCGGTGGAGATTTACGGCACGTCCGCGAAACACATCGAAAATCTCGTTTGGTTTTGGACGAACCGCCGGCCGGATATCGCATTACTATATATATTATTCTTCGAGGACGGTCCATCACCGACCTGCAGCACGTACGAGTACATATTTTTACTGGTATTGTTGTTATACGCATATTGTTATATGCACAGATGAGTGGTTCCCATTTTTTTTTTTTATAAATAATCACGAATATACGGGGGTAAAAATCGTCTGTTACACCGGCATGCAAAACTGAACTAAAAGTGAACTAAACTGGGTACAGTAATTACTGATTGAAGTGCATGTACTGGCACAAAAACAGTCTATATTTTCAGAGCTTTTTCAACTTTTGTTTTGTTAATGAACTTTATTAATTGAATAAATTTAAAAAAATCAAAACTACTTTCAAATTCAAAGAAGCATATTAATTCATAATTCATGAACGGCCTAATCATACATTGTGATTGCATGTTGTGGCTTTTACTCAAACAGCTTAATATTAAGTATCATCATGCAAATAAAAAATTTAAATTTTTTGTTTGGGAGTGGTTCGAGCGGTTTTTGTATTATTATTAACGTCCAAATCCAAAAATTGTGTAGAAGTCTGATAATTTTTTTTATTAATTATACCTAACCATAGTCTGTTAAACAATACATCTGCGGTGGTGGCGAATCAGCATTCGTAATTATTCTTATTTTATTATTCAACGTTTCTAATAAATTTTTAAAAATTCTCGAATGTGTTTTTGTTTTCTCCGAACAGTGCTCGGAGAACACAACTGGTTGATCCGCACTGCATTCGATTTATCTCCACAAATTTCGAGTACTTTACGAATTACGAGATCCGCGTTGGTCGATTTTGACTTTTTGTGTTGATAAAATTATTGTACTTATGAACGCAATTGATCGTACGTGATTAATACTTATTTAAATATATTAAACTGTTGTGCAGTGTAATATTTTACATTTTTTTTATTTTCAACTTTCTGACTTAATAAGGTGTACTGACCCCTCCCCCCAAACTGTTTTAAATCGCTGTGCATGACCTATCCGGGGCTGCCATGCGGCAAAAACGCTTTGTAAACTTTTGGTATACCTAATATATCATATTAAGTTACCACTCGCATCGATCTTACAAAATAATAAAATGACTGATACAGCATTGTCGTCGATGCAATATAATATGATACAATACATCGGAGGAGTCCGTCTACGATTGATCTAACGTGTTTGATTTTTTGTTTTGCAGGCTCACTCATCCGAACATCGTGCAACTGTTGGAAACGTTTGAAGACAAGTCTAAGGTGTATCTCATCATGGAACTGTGAGTATATTTATTTATTTATTTTTTATTGAGGAAAATAAAGGTTTCAATAGCTAGATCATTAGCCTGTGGTTGTGATTACATTATTATTAAGTTATAAATTGAGATTACATGGTTATGGGATAAGCGGTCTTTACAGCATTATATATTTACATTATATTTGTTAGTTATGTAGTTTTGTCTTAATATTACATTTTTGTGTCGATGCCGATGGATTTGAAGAAACTATGGATCAAGTGTGTGTTGTGTATATGTGTTCTCCTAGTGCTTCCTCCATCGATGAAGGTCGGTTGAGGATGTTTCTTGCGTTTCAAATAGCGGCCAATCTAAGAAAGACTATGTGTTTGATTGAGAACAGTTCGTTTCACTGGCTAACAGGTTGTTCTTCATGTTTTATGATATGTATGTGGGTGAGGTTGGTATGACCGATTCTTGTTCTTGTTTTGATAATTTCGGAACATCTCAAAGGCATTGGGCTGAGTATACCATTTAGTGATTTTATTTTTAATTGATTTTAATTTGTTTGAGATTGGTATTTCATCCTAGGATGTTTGCCACAGATTGGTAGGGTGTATATTTATACTTCTTTTTACGTCTTGGTATGGAAGAGCAGTAATATGGTTGAGGATGAGGTCGAGGTGATTGCCTCGTTTTCCAGTATATTTGTGAGTATATTATATTTCACATGGCCGTGTCTAAAGTCGACTCTAAGGTTTATCTGCGCTTTAAGCTGTGCGTTAACTGCGATAGTTTAATTTAATATTATATGAATACAAAATTGTCTACAATAATAATGGTGGATATTAAATTAAATTTGTGCACACAAAATTAAATATTTTTAATTATAAAGTTTTGGTTATTTGTTCAATTATACCTTGTATGATCCTCTGAAATCAAATATTTGTCCTTCGTCCCCATAAGCGTCATTCGCGTTGTCTTTTTAACATGACGGCAATTTTATGAGATCTCATTTAAATCTGAGTACCTACGTATATATAATATTGATAATCTACCATTCCAGTTGTTACCTAATCCGAAATAATTGAAGTTAAGGAATTGAACCGTTTTTATTTCAGTTTAGGTCCGACAATTTAGATTCAAACAGTTTTAATTTTTTAATTTGAATTTTGGTTTTGGTTATTAAAATAACAAATATATAAAGAACCTGCCATTTCTATAGCTATAGTGAAAAATTGGTTTTTAATGTCCAAATAATATAACCAAAGAAACAAATGATCATAGAAATCATCACTGAAATGTTTACCGACGTAAGTGAAAAAAAAAATAATTTCACATTACAAATCGATGTTTACCTGATATTTGATTTAAAATATTAAAATAACAAAATTACTTACTAAAACATAATCATGCAATTTAAAAAATAAAATAGAGATAGTATATTATGTTAGTGATGTACGATACTTATAAGACAAACTTATCAATTGATCTATGTAAAATTATTAAGCTGATAAAATTCAAAGAACTAATGGTTAAAATAATAAAATTTAATTCGAACTTATAGAAAACAAAAAAAATCGATATCACGATACATGTGAAAATTATGATTCACAGATTTTCAGAAACTTCCGTTTTTAACTACTGGTCTCAATATACGTGTCCAATATTCAGTGGAATCCTCTTTTCAATTTTTAAGGTTACATTACTGTTATTATTTTTATTATATTGAGTCTTCTATTTTTCTATCTTCTACTTTTTAGTAGTCCGGCATGATCATATTATGACTACCATCGTGATTATTGCGTGTTGAAACGCATTCGGCATAAAACATCGTTATCTGCTCGTCGTACTTTATTACATTTTCGATATTCATTTTGCAAATTAAGATAAAAAAATTCATTAAAATTCCTTTTTGTATTAGTAGTTTTAATGTACGTGACTAGTCCCAAGAGAGAGCATCATTTGTAGGACAATTAAATTTTTCAAATGTCTTCGTCTACTTCGTTATTATATTTTATCGTCGTCCGTCTCGAACCTATAGCTAGCTCGTTTGTGAGCATTCCTCTCTTATTAAGTTTAATTTATTCTTATTTCGTTCGTTTCATACTGTGGTCGCCGGCATGGCATACCAACCAATAATAAATTAATGTGTTGGTACTTTTAAACCAATGCCGTCGCTAAAAAAAAATCTTTTTTAGGGGCACTGAATGTTTTTCTCTAACTATTATACATACTCTTATTAGATTTTTAATTTATGACGCTCTTATCCAAAAACACACATACGTACTATTTTCTCAAACATAAGTCGTTTGAAATGAAAAATAAATGATTACAACAAATGAAACTTAAAAACTATAATCTACGATTGTCTTATCTACAATCGTGCTAGAATCTTTGAGGATTAATATAAAAATAAAAACAATAACAATGATTGTAATAATAATAATATTACACTATTGTACAGATAATTGTATAAGCCTGGTAAATTTACCGACTTATTTTTTACAAAAAAATATTACAAGGTGATCCTTAAATTTGACGACTTTACGAAGATAAATATTTTATAACATAACAATATAATGGTTGATATAAGGCAAAGTTATACGGATAATAGACACAAATGTATTTCGATTTTCTGCTATCTTCGCAAAACAGTAATATATATTATTATTATAGTTTCTGTTTTCACACTATCATTTACTTATATAAATACAATAATATAATATACCTAGGTAAAATTGCAACAAATAATATTGTTAAACTGATTTTCACACTTTCTGACCTTTTTGTTATTTTTTACTCTTACTTATATTATTAACTAGAGCTAAATACCAACCTATAATGTTAAAAACGTGTCACGTTATTGTGATGATGTACAAAATAAACCTTTTACAAATACGTTTTATTAATAATAATTTTAGATATTTTTCATACTATAGTTACCCAAACTACTAGTAATATAAAAAAATCTAAAAACCAGGGGGGCCTTTTTAAAGAATTAATTTCAACTTTCTATTAACACGATTTAACGACCAGAAGCTTAGTCTGTTATTTTGATAGTTGTAATATATATATATATATAAAACAACTTTATGTAATACTGTAATGTAAAAATTATCTTTTAGCTATTAATAGGTAATTGTTTCTTATAATATATTACTGTTTTCAATTTTCTCTCGAATTGAAAAAAAACTGTGAACATCAAACTTACATTTCTATTTTTTAAATGCTTATCAATCAATTACATTCATATTAAAATAAAGTTACCATTTACCAATATAACCAATAAAGTTGCCAATGTTAAATATTTTAAGAGATATATTGTGAGACGTCAAAAGGTAAATCCGCTCAATGAACAGATACAGAATTTATTGTTCGAGTGTTCGACAATTATTAAGATTTACAACAGTATGAAGTTCAGTTATATATTTTCCGTGGCCTACCACTATAACGATGAGTTTAGATAAAGGTGATCACGATTCATTGTTTTTCTTAACTCCATTATAAATTCGTTCACCAGCCGTCGGCAACCGCAAACTTCATTCTGTCATAACAGTGCGCGCCATTTCACGATAATATAATATTAATTATTATTTTAACGTAGTCACACCTATCTAAGTTTCACCAACCACACTTTGACTTTAACTGCCGGTTAAGTACTTTCCGCGTCGATTAAAATATTAATATTCATCTCATTCCGACCATTAATTGTCAAACACCGAGACATTTAAAAGTTCGCACTTCGCATTATACTTTATTTATAACTCAGTCTCTGGGGCAATGAACGTCAATAGTTTTCGTATCTACTTACTTCCAAAATTTCTAGTCTTAAATTGCGATTATTCCGGTTCCGTATTATTACGTCGTAATTTTCAGGGGCTGAATGTGAATTCCAGCTCTTACTTTTAAATTCATACAAATACATTTTTCCACAATCAATTATTTAAGAGTTTGAAATTTCTGAGTGCAAATGAGCTATCTAGTTGAACACTTCACGCCCTACTACAAGGGTGGCTAACCTTTTCCCATGTTGTGCCAAACAGAAAAAAAAAGTTGAAAATGTGCCTTAAAAATTAACAAGGTGATTATTATAACACGAGTGACTTTATTATAGATTCTAATTAAATAATATGTCATATAACATAACGTTACTAATGTTATTTTGATAAAATAATGCATTGTTGTGTTATATTGTATTAATATTGAAAAACATAATTTTAGAAATATTTAAAAATTATATATAATTTTATTTCACGCTAGTGTGCCATTCAATAACATCAAATGTATCGAAAGGCAAGATTGCCGCAGGTCCCCCTGCTCTACTGTAACATATAATATAATATATATACATGTCACTGGTGAAAGTCGATAGGCCGTGTGTGGATTCAGGAGCAGCTTGAGATTAATCTGGTCCATTTTTCAATAGAATATATTTTATAATATAAGATTTCTGAACACGCTTTCGAAATAGGTCACGCAAATCCAATGGATTTTCTGGAGGTAAAATTTACCAAAGGCCATAATTCAATATTTGGCGGCTGTGAGTGCCCGAAAAAAGTTCACAAGCTTCCCTCGTGCACACGCCTATGGGCCGAACCTGGTTTAAGGATAAATTTAAATCCATTCGTAGGCTAGACTTTTCCGTCCCAAAATTCATTAGGTATAGGTAATGGTACCGGAACGTAGCTAAATATTGTTGTGCTTTTGCAGGGTAACTGGAGGAGAGTTGTTCGACCGCATAGTGCAGAAGGGTTCGTACACTGAAAAGGATGCAGCCCATTTGATCCGCCAGGTGCTGGGAGCTGTGGACTATATGCACGAACAGGGTGTCGTGCACAGAGATCTTAAGGTAAGTCGTCATGACAAAATAGTTAAAAAGCCGGTTTAAGGCGTAATGCAGATCATAATAAAACCAGAAAACCGAATAGGTAAAAGATAATATTGTGAATGTAATATACGAGTCAAATTTAATATCGTAAAATAATAATTGGTGAAATTATAATAATAAAGTGACAATGCAATTGAATTAACTGCAAAATAGTCTAAAGATATATTTTATTTTATTTGTTCAAGCATGTTCTTACCTAAATTAATCCTATCAGTATTATACAATTATAAGTTCATTACTACTATAGTACCATAAATTAAATCAATTCAAACGATATGAGGTTGCCAAGATAATAATCTTACCTTTAGATTTTATAAGAGGTCAATTCGCTCTAATTTTTAAATTAATGGAGCTACGAATGTTCTGCTGACCCTAAAACTTGCTATGTTACGCACTTTTAAGACGGAGACGGGTATCACGTTCTCTTGAGGTGTCATTTATGAAAGAAACAAATTATTCAATTATGTACTTAGAATGCATTGTCCTAAAGCACCCAAAAACTAATGAACTGTGCATTGAAATCCTGGCCCTAATTATTATAACTTTATAGGTAAGTACTTAGGATAAGAGCCAATACAACAGAAATGGGAACTAATTGTTTTTTTTTTTTTTTTGGAAAACTGCCCGTTAAAATGTTAAAATGTCGAGCCTACGCGGGCGTTCCTCATGCTCGTACTCCCAGAAAGAAAAACCAGAATGACGTCCCGCATAGTTTAACTACACAACTTTAATTAAATTTCACTGAATAAAACATTTTAATTTTATCGCATTATACACTTTTCTGTCCCTATTTTGTACGCAACAATAAAACGAAATTGAAAACTTTTTTGAAATAAAATAACAACGATTCGGCCCATTTTCAAAAACAAGTATAAGCGTGCTGTGTTATGAACTATTATTAATTACGAAAATAATGGACTTATTGTGTACATTTGCTTTAGGATCGTATAACCGTCCAAGACTGGTCGTTTTCAACGTATTAAATAAATACAATTTTAACGAAATGTTGAGAAAAATTTAAATTGCAAACTTAAAATATATTTAATATTTAAAAATCAATTAAAATCATTGGACGCCGTCAAGCAGATTTCCTACCTGATAATATATTGCTGCGAAATAGAATTTTTATTCCGTTCAACAGAAAAGTTAAGATAAATCTAGAATATCATACACTAAATATTAAATAACGCATTGAACAAAGTTTGCGTCATAACAGTTTGTACATTTAACGGGTAACGAAATGCACGGAATCAGCTGGTATTATACAAAAATTAATGTTTGTCTGTGTGTCCTTTATGCATACCTAAACCGTTCATCTGAATGCGATTGAATTTGGTACAGAGATAGATTAGAACTTTGGGAAGAAGATAAGCTACATTTTGTCGTGAAAGGCGGTAAATTAGAGGTCCGACCCGGGGAGATGCTCAAACAGGGGTTTTGAGATTTACGATAGAAATTATTGTTTGTAAATGGTTGGTATTGGTTTTAATAATTATTATTATTGTTAATACGGTAAGCCTGCAGTGGAACTTCTATGAATTTCAGTACAGAAAGTCTCGATTTCAAACCACGGATTCGGTGCTCCAATTTTTTTCATTGTTTTTACTTTGGTTAAATATTATACATGTACGTACAATACGTCATCCCTCCATGGATGTGTTATTTAACCTTGAGTTACAGGTATCACCAATATCTTGAGTTCAAATGACGTATAATTGCTTTGAATTGCTAATGTTTTGCGCTAATCACAGTAAACATTTTTTTTATCATATCGTATTATTATGATTTAGTGGCTCCCGCGCCCGTATTAAACTACCTTATAAACTACCTTACACGGATTCTTATTAGAGCTACGGTTAAAGCGTCATAGAAACAATATTCATGTTTGGTGCCGTTGGGTAAGTCAAAGCCTTGTACAGGGGACAGTGGAGGTCCGATGACTTGCAACAATTTGCAATATGGATTATGCAGTTATGCGTATGCTTACGAAGGGACGAATAAAAAAGAAGATTGTGCCTATCAAAAAACGCAGGTGTTTTATAAGTTCGTTAATTATCATGAAAAACGATTAAAGAATATAATGGAACAAAAAAAGAAGAAACGAAGTTTTGGAAATTTGCTTAAGCCACGTCATTACTCATTGTATTTAATACTAACAATATTATTGTGTAATATATATTGACTTTTGCTTAAAATTATTAATATGAACATTAAAGTTTTTTATAGTGGAAAATCTTATTAGTTTACACCTTATAAAATCCCGAAAAATAATTGTATGTACAGTAATATTATACTTAACTGTATGGCCAAAAAAAAAATAATTATATTTTGAAAATGTCATCATGTAAAGTGAATGATAAATAAACCTTTGTAAAAAATTGTTTGTCTCCTACGGTAATTTGTTTTAAATTACAATAAAATAAAAAAATCGTTCGTAATGGGTAAATTTGCTTTCTAATAAACTTTAATTTTTTCAAGTAAAAAACCTAATTGAGTATCTTGTATTCAACTAAAAAATCTTAAATACAAATAGAACATTTTTTTACGAAGCTGTAACATGAAAAATGTGCACATTTTCGTGATTTTTACGAATATTGTCGATATTCTAACCTGATATTTTTCTTAGAGTTACTTGGTTACACAAAATCCATATTTTTTTCAAAAACAATTTTGCCTAAAATTTCCGTTTTTCCTTAAATTTTTTTTTTTTTTTTTGTTTTCCCGATGCTTTTGATAATCCTTACTTGAATACCTACCTTATCGGGGCCCCGTAAAGTGATTCACTGCAGTGCACATTTAACACATTTTGCACGGTAACATAATATTATGTATTTACGTTGTTACATTTTTCTTTTGTAGTTTTAACCAAAAAAAATGCGTAACTAAAAAAAATAACCGTACACTTAAAATTTTCAAAGAAAATTTTTATTTTCTATCCACCTTACAATTTTCAAAATATTTTGACTCTGAGCTATTTAAAAAATCATAAAAAAATTTCAAATTTTCCTAGTTTTGTTTTTAAATTATTGACGATAAAACAGTTTTACTTGGTCGACAAGCTTAAAAATTGTATAGAAAGTTCCTCATAGGTTGTTTTTAGTGGAAATTTAAAAATGATCGAGTGGAATGAAATGAAAACTTTGGGACGGTTCTAATCGCGCCGACTGAATACAATGTCATTAAAAAAAAAACTATTCAAATGTAAAGTCATCTACTACGAAGATTTACACGGATTCGTATTACATTTTAGTATGCAGCTGATAGTCATTAAATATCAGTCGTACAATATTTTAACGAACGTTTATGACATAAAACCGATTCGAATAGCGACAATCATCTCTTTTTCATCGCTTCAAATCTGTGGATGGTAATTTGAAAAAATAAGGAAGTCGGATAAACTGTGCGCTTTTTGTTTTTTCTAACGCCAATATTTCGTATAATGTGTCTTATGAATCTCTGAAATGTTTTAATTAAATGTCACAGTATATAGAACAAACACCCTTTGACATCAATCTTCTCCGAATACCTTTTTTAAATATTTGCACTGCTATAAGTAATTTGATCTTTAGTAGTTATCTTAATATCGTATAATGTCTTATTAGGTCGATTTTATTTTTTTTGTTTTGTTTGTCAAAGATTAAAAAATGATCGACTCTGTTAACTCTAATTTAATTCTAACTTAATTTATTTCCTTTTTTCACATTCTTCGGAAAATTCTGCTTTTGTTGGTATTTTTTTAAGAAACTTAATTAAAAACCGACTTTTAGCTAAACTGTTTTTTACTATACCACTAAAATTTATTATTTCAAGTACAAAAAAAAAGATTTCAAAGGTTTTGTATATTAGCAAACGTTTACAGACTCTAAATAGATTAATTGCATTTCCGAGATCCGTTGAACATTTATCAGAATATTTATTAAACCGTTAGGTATATTATTTTAGTTGATACATAATAGAAAAACATTATACGAATAATATAATGAAAATAACTATTCTGTGGTAACTTGTAAGTACACGTGAATAAGCCGCATGCATATTGTTATATTATTTAATAATTTGTCTTGCAATTAATATTTTTACATTGGATTTAGATTTTAGTTAAACTGTAGCTATAAATAAAACGAATTAACGAGTGATAAATTGTCCACTTTTAACAGTCGGCTTACAGACGTCAGTCCAAAAATGTTTCACCTACACAGCGCTTATTAATTATTTCTGCTGCAGCTGAATATGAAATGTGAACGTTTTTTTTTTTTTTTTACAGCCCGAAAACTTATTATACTACAGCACAGACGATGACAGCAAAATTATGATAAGTGATTTTGGATTGTCCAAGATAGAAGATTCTGGCGTTATGGCGACTGCTTGCGGAACTCCCGGATATGTCGGTAAGTACAGAAATTTTAAATTTTTTAACTCTTTATTCTGACGCATAATATGTATTAGCTTGTAATATATTGACAAGTTCAATTCTTCTTTCCACCCTTTTACTTGTGAAACACTGTGCTTGCTCGGTCATTAAATTGTATATATTAAACCAAGTTTTCACAAAACCTATAACATAACCAAGTTAAAAATAGTAAAAATATTATTTAGTTCTAAGTATAGTCTGTGGGTTGTGAACATATTATAATCGTTTTTTGGTTTGCATAATGTTTCTCGGGTGTCATACTGAAACCACCATGACATCGTTTGTTTTTAATAGCATATAAAATATAATTCTATCGACTTTTCGTCTTCTTAATATTTTTTATCTCACAGTTATGGCACACATTTAAATTATTGAAACAAAATAAATATACTCCCAAATAAACGATTTAAACTTAAGTGTCCAAACGACGACGTTGATCCGTCATATATAGCGCTAAACGTTTCGCAAGACTACAGACACAAAATGTGCAGCACCATTATACGTTTACTTTACCGAACCGATGAACTCTGTTCGAACGCGATGATTAATCGCAGCCGTCAAATTTAAAACGAAATAAAATACGACTCCATGACTGGCCGCAGGCCCGCTCGAGGAATGCGCACTTTTCAATATTGTCCGGAATGGCGATAAATTTGTTATGAATTTTTCAAATCGAAAATGCGAGGCCGGGCGTCAATTAATATTTCGACATGAGCGATCATCAGCTAAAAAAATTAATTATGATTAAATTCGGTTGTTTCGTGTTATAAACAGAGAGATACAAATGTTGAAAAAAAAATCAAAAAAAGTTTGATGAGATAAATCATAGGCTTTTTTTCATCCTTGAAAGTATAAGTCGTGGAGACATCTCTCTATATTTACGAGTATAATAAAAGCAAGCGAATAGCGACACAACCAAAAACAATTCCGTTACATTTTTCGATGTGATGAACATTTTAAATTCATTTGTTTTTCGTCAATCAATATTAGTTTATTGATTCATCTCCCCAAGCCGCTTATCAATACTATTTAACATACTTTCAGTATATATTTAACATACGTATATAGAAACAAATTAGAAATATTTATTTTGTAATTAAATGTTTAAAAAAATACAATAAAAAAAGTCCAAGCGCACTATTTTAATCTTGCCTTTTTCTACAGTAAATAATATATTTTAATCATCGTACCAAAATATTTATTGCCAAAAAATCTTTACCCAGACAAATTGTGATCCTGAAAAACTCTCTTACATATCTAACTAGGTGAACTAAATATTTTAAACGTAGTTATATTTGTGTTTAAATGCAATTTCATTAAATTATTTTACAAATAACGATGTTCAATATATTTTGAGTAGGTACATAATATTATGATGAAATCCTATACGAGTTTGTAACACAATTAAAATAAATCAACGTTATAAAAGTTAGAGAATAAAAAGGCTTTATTTTAGTCAATTCAAAAACCACGTGTTTTTTTGGCTGTACACCGTGATGTTTTCACTATTATTTCGCATTATAATAGTAGTCGGTACCTACATCGTCGAAGCCTTTTTGCGTAATATTCAACCCACGACACGCACTTCCTCGTGTTATGAGTGCTGAAGTTGTCGTTTATTTATAGAAACTTTTCACTGCATCAAATCCTATTCCTTTCCACTAAATCATTTTGTTTTTCTTAGACTCCGAGACTCGTTCGCAGCAAACGTTTCAAAGCGGGCCTAGTGCCATTTATTCTTTTTCTCTTATTTAAAGGAAGAAATACGTAGTCCACATGACAATAGGTATTATTTTCTTGTGATTGTTTTCTCCCCGTCAAACGTTTGATTTATCTTTACTCGAAAAAAAATCCTCTTCTGGCTCTCGGAATGTGAAAACTTCGCAGTATTTCGCATTTACATGTGAACAAAATCATATCTCGTAATACACTCGTACGACCGAATAACGCGAGTTCACACACACAAAGAGATTCGACCGTGAAAATATGTTGCTTTTAGTTTTACGCGGTTATTATTGTTGTAAAATAATAATATATATATTTTAAGTGAACACTGCTATTTCGAGGTCATTACTTTAAACAGCTCATAATTCAAAAAATAAAAACTAAACAAAAATAATCTGTCCATCGTCTTTATTCTTATTTTTATAAAATTTATATTGAATAGACAATATGTTTCTTATTTTATCTAGACAAAAATTAGATACTTTATTATCTGAACTTACCAATTTCCAGGTCAAAAGAATATAAAAATTACAATGTGTAGACTCAATTATACTATACGCGTGATTACAATTTGCATTAGCTGATTATTAAAATGTAATAAAAGTTACAGTAACTTGCATTTTGGTAAAATATAACGATAGTGTTCGAACTAGAAATGTGACCATTATGGGGCTCTGGGCTTAAATAATTTCCGTATATAATTATATGTTATTTATGTTAAGGATAATATCATTATAATTGATAATTATTCACTTAATGTATTATAATATTATAAAGAATAAGATTACAAATTACTATAATATGAAGAACGGGAAAATAATAATATTTAATCACGACCGGGGTACCTAAATTGCCTATCCAGAACGCCGTGTTATCGTCATTCTATTATTTAAAATACAATTTACAAAATTATTATACTTATTGGTAAGGAATGTTATTGTTTATATCTATTTATTAGAATAAGCTACGTGAATTCTGATGAGAAATATGCACGGTTTAAATCATTCTTGTTAAAATAACACCATTTTTATTTTTCATATTTTGCATATTTGTTTTGATGTATATTATAGTGCGCATACTTTTGTTTTAAATTTTCATTATAATTAAGTTAAATTACGTTTTGGAATAAGAAAACTCTTGTTAAAATAAAATCACGAGTAACAACTTTCCAACGTCGAATAAAGTATAATTTATGTGCACTTGAATTTTTTAAACTTAAATTTAAATATTTGTAGACACTATTGTACCAAATAATATCTTACCTATATTTTGTTTTGTATTATTTTAATGTACCTGTATTAAATATTGTATTCTGATCGGGGGCATCATAATTATAAAAATAATGTATACGCCACTGCTAGTTTACCACTACGCTGTCGTACCGAAAGTAATCATAAAGATAAAAAAAAGCTTCATTTGTATGTTGGGGGTCACCAAAATTCAAAAATTCCTACATGGTTTATATTAGTACTATTATAATATTATAGTTTCGTTATTATCATAAAGTTTCTTTATGCATCATAAAAGCTATACTGTTCAACCGACCCTGGCATATTTTTTTTACTATATTTTGATATGTACATATCATTTTTTTTAATGTAACAACTCCCATTGAAAATATCTATGTACCTAATGCACTGGGTTGTAATATATTATGATGTGTGTGTGTGTGTGTGTGTTGTTTTTTTGTATCTGCCTGATAACGATTTTAGTTATCATGTTTTAATTAAAATAATATTATTCTTATCTCTTAGGGACATCGAGGTTCACGTATTTCATTATTTTCATAAGACATTTTCAAAATAATGTTTTTAAGCTATATATACCACGGACCTATTCACATCGTTCTACGGTAGGTCGGTACTGACTTATGAGTTTCTAACAACAATAATATATGGAATTTTGGAATTATAAGCGAAATGTTTTTGAAAAAAATTAGTTTAAACCGTGTTTTATTACTAACAGTAATACATAAATGAATAATAAAATATCCTTGGAAATAGAGGCTGACAAGCATCTCCACACAGAATTTATTATTCGCGTATGCAATGAATTATGAATATTTTTTAATTCAAATTGAACACTCAATGATGAGGAGGTGCACTCGAAAACAGCTATACAGCAAAGCGACTTCATCGGCTTATTTTTATTTTTTTAAAAATTCTTTAGTTTATTATGATAATAATATTATATTGTATTACTCTAAGCACGGAAAAACACATTAAAATATAAAAAATGATTTAAATGTAGAAAAAAAAACACTGACAGATTCAAGATATCTAAAAGATACGGACTAAAGCTGATTATGACGCTGACGAGTTTTATTTGCTCAAAACCTTAAGAGTTTAAAGCCGGTACGTCACGTCTGTATTTTTCTCATAACCGTTTTGATCTATTTTTTTGTCATACATTAAATCGCAACCTTTCTGCAATGCTGTAGATATACAGGTGAAAAGTGTAAAACGAAAATGCTATTCGCGATCATGTCTCGATAATATTATTATAAAATAGCGAATGTTCCAGATTTGATATAATAATAATATAACATCGAAAAGAAGAAAATTGTTTTATCTCGCAAATTGCCCATCACATTTATTTTTAGATTCTGAGCGGAGTGAGGGATCTAGTGGTTTTACAATGGTGTTTTTTTTATTTATTTTTTTTATCCTGTATAGAAAATTTCTACCATCTTTTATCTTATCTTTTAACAAATTGGATCAAGATGGTACTTTAAAGAGTTCATTTTTCGATTTTCTCAATAGTTATTTAATTCCACGGGAAAAACCACCGATAAATTGCAAAAAAACCGCTAAAATAGGATTATAATATCTAACGCTTTGTCTATCGCCATAAAAACGATTCAAAATAAAAACAAAAATAACGATTTTAGTTATTTTGTTGTAATTTATAGTATTAAATCAGGCTGACAAACCGTCTCCGCTCAGAATCGTTTTTCGTATACAATAATGATATGATATAATTGAATTCAAGTTTAATACAATCCATTATACAGTGACCCACTTGTAACCTAAGAGTCGCTCTTACCTGCTTTTTTTGTTTGGTTTGAAAAAAAACTATTTTCTACGTTGTGGCCACTGCAGTCGTTCGTATTTTGTACAGCCCACAACGGAAATTGATGATTTGTGTTTCTTGGACGATGGTACGGTCTTATTCAATGGAATAATAATTATGTTATGATCCAATTTCCGTCCTATACGTCGTGGTAGTTTTGCTTCGTCCATCGAAGACCAAGATGTCGACGTACTGAACGATCCTTATTGCGGAAAACATGTTAAAAAGATTGTGCTCGTGTCTTGAAAATACAGGGAAATAAAAAAAGAGGAACTTGAAATTAGAAACAAAAGTGATCAGATTTTATTACGGTACTTTAAAACGCCATAGAATAACTACTTATAACGAAAAAAATCGAAAAAAAAATCAAAACGAAATCAGATAATGAAAACTTTTGACAAACCATATATTTTTTAATTCCCGATCATTTTGCAAAGTACTGGGAATTTTTACTTTTTACTTCCAAAGTACAAACTAGATTCAATTCACTACCAGATAGAAGAGGGAGTTACTAATTGGAGCATTTTTTTTACTAGAAAAAGTTTTAAGTCACTATAATAAATATTAAACACACATCATAGTAAAATTAACACATTTATCCCTCTACTTAGAATCTAAAATTAATAATTTTACTATTTGAATAATAATAACTGTTTTACTAATGCAATTTAATTACATAATATTGTGTTGGTAAAGTTATGAAATCAATAAAAGACTTTTTTTTTAGCGAACAGTTCTAGTAGTTAATAAACTGAATTAATAAAAAAAGTTCCAGAAATATTAAAATAATTAAGAAATTTTGAAAACATAAAAATTATTGCATTTTCAATTTTAGTTAAATTACAGCACACCTCATAAAAACTATATTTTATACTGTTATGCATCATCAGTAGGTAATAAAAGACACTTGTCTAAATAAAAATAAAAATGTATATTTGGAAATTACCAGTTTTGTGTTTATTAAAAACACTCCAATTGTCCATTATTATTATTCATTAGTTGTATTTATGTATAACACATTATATAGTCCCATAAATATTCACCAAAACACATCAAATTATACTACAAGTCAAAAATCATAATATTTCTGAAAACAATTTCCCCGTGTGCTACCTGCAGTAGCTAAATTTCCTGTTACGTTATCCCGGGTACGCCGCTGGATATAAAAAATAATATATGATATAAAGTGTAATTGCATAAAAATTATAATATACGTCTGCAGAGATGATTTTCAGCGAACGCAATAATAATAAATAAAATTGATAAAAATAAAAAAAAGTGGTAACGCTGGTAATATTGGTATCCATATAATATCATATTATCTTATCTATTTCTGACGAATCGTCAAGTTTTTTCCGCCTTCAAAATAATAATATCATGTTTTCCGGAAACCCGATCGGAAGTTAAATGGCATTTCGCAATAAGACGTTATAATATTCGTTTCAGTGGTAGGCAATACATTAATACACCCTAACGGCCATGCGACTTTGTGAACAATTTATGTCCGACGACTTTTCCACTCAGTTATAATGCTGTGCAGAGGGGGGGGAGATCAGTATATAAAGCGTTACGCGACAAACTTGAACGTGTTGAACTTTTCCGTGAAACTTTTAATCGAATTCGAAAATTTTAATTGATTCTCAGCTAAGCCACTACTATACGTCCGCATAATGTAATTTGTTTCCGATTTACGATTAATATAATATTATTGTCGAAGTTGCTCCGATGGGAGGTTCCTCCTCACCCTATAGTCCGTGTCATTTATTTATTTTATTTTAAAACTGTTTTATCGCGCGCCATGTTCACTATTGCTGTTTCACGTTTTTGAACAGATTTCGCAATAAAGTGATATTTTGATAAAAAGTGTTATAATTTTGTTATGCTGTCGAAACCGTGCCTTATCGTGAGTTTGGTTGTTCGAGGTAGAAGAACACGTTCATTTAACTGGCTTTCTACCTGGCTCGGAATATATCATTTTTAAGTATCCACCTTGACACTCACTGAATCCTGTTGTCGATGAAGCCATTGAGTGACAAAGGTTACAAATACATCCGCATTTACCTGTAATGTTCTTTTGTTTACATCTAATTATATTATATAGCTCCATATTTTTTTGTTTTTTTTTAATTGATTAACGTAAAGTGTAGTAATAAAACTAACATAAGAAATAGTGTTTAGTATACATGAAATAATAATAGTTTTAGGTGGTGTTAAGGAGCATTCTATGTATAGGATGGTTATGGTTGTAGTTCGTACGATGAGAAGGGACGTAATTTAAGGAGTGGTTTCTAGTTGGATAGACAGGAATACGAAAATGAATAGAAGAAAGAAAATCAGGGGAATCAATAGAACCATTTAGTTAATATGTTTTAATTTGTTTTCTATAATTTAATAGAATAAATGAACTTGTTGTCATATTTATCACGGAAAGTTAAGTGTCTGACAATAAATAATATTATACGACTATTTAATTACTAAAAATATTTGTTTAGCTTAAAAACGGTTGGTATTGTTATACATATATTTAGTCCTTTTGAAGTTAACCGAAATGTTTCTATATTGTTGTTTTTTCCCCGACGCACAGCGTACTATCATAGCTTATATACGAAATGAGTAAACGGAGTAAACGAATAAAATTCCATCAAGATAATATATATTTATATATATGCCATATAATTTAGTGTTTACGACGTTACGGCGTTGGGCATATTATTATTATCTACGAACAAGCCCAAGCAATATAATATAGTTAGAGTATTATGGGGCGATAAATTTCACTAACGCTGGCCCTGCGTTGTCCAGCTATTTATTATAATAGTAGGTACGTGTAATACGCTTTACGTCTATACACGTACGAGTTCTCCCGAAAAGTGAAATAAAAATAAAAATTTAAGGAGAAGAAGACGTGGAAGATGGACGTAGATAAATTGCGTATTTCGACTAATTTATATAAAAGCGTGTGTAGTCATCGCTAGATATCGAATCCGATTACGGCGGCGACGACGATTACGACTCTACGTAATTGTATAATATTATAACCCGCGGGGCTTGAAATCGAAATGAAAATTTTCGAATTTTAATTCAATTTCACTCATCGATATGTGTATGTTTTGATTTAAATTCAAAATAATATATTAATTTTATGATTTTTATATTGTTTTAATTTTTTTAAATTTGAAATAATTATCGATTTTACATTTCATGGTTTTTATTTTGATTTCTAACTAAGGGAATCTCGTCGTCGTTCTATACCTATATGTTGCCGTTAGGCACCGCTGTGAAAGCGAGATATTAGTTATCATAGTGCGTTTCATAATAACTGCGACTCGACGCTGACGCGATTCGTGGTGTTTTTTCATTAGGGTTTCTAAAACCAGCGCGTAATAATGAGCGGCGAATTTTAAATTGATAACGAATATTTTACACATTTTTTCGATCCTACAGTTCGAAATCCCCTGGTTTGAGACAAAGCCGCCACGAAGTCGAGTCCTAGTTGCTATGAACCGCACTTTAGTTATTAGTAATTACCTACCAATGAATACTAATCAATAGAAAATAATAAAATTTTTTTTTGAAATCGTATTGCAAACAAAAATTATAAAACGATTATTATGTTGGTATAAGTTATAGATATCTTATCATTGAAAGTTATATGGGTTACATCGATGTAAATTTATATTGTAAAACAAAATTATATCCATAGGTAGGTTTTAATAATTGTTTGTCGATGGTTTCTATTGGATACGGAAAAAAATATTTTATAAAAACGAATGTATGTTCGTAGCATTATTGCATATCTACTCAAAAACTACTCTACCGATCTCAACGAAAATAACATAAGTTGTTCTCAGAGATATCGGGAAAGGTTCAGAGGTTCAGACAGTAGTTTGATTCGAGTTCGAAAACATACCAAGTGGCAAGTGTGACGGCCGACATCGTCCCTCGTCTCGGTGGAATCGGTTCACAAAGAGCTGTATAGTATTATATTTATTATATCTGTTAATTTTTTTCCCCAGGGGAAGAGTGCCGTGTTATACCGCTGATTACAATAACAGTAATGATATTATAATATTAAATTTATAAAAAACGTGTGTTCGCCAGTGCGCGCCTGCGCAGTGACTAGGGTCTACGACGACGACGACGATGGAAAACCATAATATTATATACCTACGTAAATACCGTACGAGCGTCTGCGGTTATTAGCATAATGTAAAATGTTATGAAAACCGAAACTCAAATGTTTGCTCGGTCGTAGTACACTTATATACTATACAATATATAATATTATATAATATTATTATTCTACACTTCCACGTACCTATATATAGAACTTATAGAACAGCTGTAGTACTTACCCACAATACACCATCGAATAAACGCACACACATGATACATAATACCTACTACACGTGTGCGCACGACTCGACGGGATTTAATTAAATTAATTAAATACGTATACGTACGCCTACATATAGGTAGTATACGTGGTACTACACTACGACCATAGGTGGTATACCTAGGTCAGGATGCGATTTCGCGTAAACAATGATTCAAAACTGTACGTAAGTAACATAATATTTACGTGAGGGCACATTAATATAATATTATTTTATTATAAATATTATGACCGTAAAATACACACGCGGGGTGATCGCTATTCAGTCTTGGGTAGTATTCTGAATAAAGTAAAGGTAAAATAAGTATTCGGAATACATTTTAAGTATATAGAATACTTTTAAAATACTTTTTCCAACAATATTCTGAATAACTATTTAGAATATTTTTTTAAAGTAATTTATTCCTTTAAACAAATACTTATTATTTACAATAATAATTTTTTTCTTGTTTACTGGAAATTTTTACAATATTATACACATTTTAAAATTTTAAATCAAGGACCAAATTATATTATATATTTTAGAATTATTAAATTATATATGTCGGACAATGTTCCCGAAAAAAAGTATCATTGGTTTAATATTTAAAACAAAAATTAAAAAATATTTTAAAGGTATTTGGAAAACTTTTGAAGCATTTAAAATACTTTATTTGTGATACTATTTTTATGAAGTATTTGAATACATATTCTAAATACTATTTTTCATAAGTATTCGAGTATTTATTCCAAATATTTTTTTAAAGTATTTTACCCAAGTCTGAGGGTATTGCAAGCAAGATTGACAGAATATGTAATTTACTATAATATTAAATGTTATATTTATTAAAATTCATTTTTTTGTTAACCGTTAAATGTTTTTTTTCTATCCTATGAATATTGGATAATTGTTAAAAATATATAATTATTATTGGTTATAGTAATTATTTTATAAGAACAGTAGCACAGTATGACATATTTTGTCAGATGTATTACTGTTACAACCTGTATATTGTATATTTTTACTTGCGAGGTAACCGCAAATTTATGTGTTTAAAAATGTTTACACTGTTTGAAAATATATTGAAACTTTTATTAAAATTTTAATATTATTTTTAAAATAATTGTTTGATAATCTAAATTACCAAGAGACTGTTCGCTCAGAATGGTCATTGTTCGTATGGGTATAATGATTTATCATTTAATTAAATCTCATCACATCTATTAGAGTGCTAGTCAATGAGAAGGTACACTTGAGCGGTTACCTACTTTCCTCTTTTATATTTATTCTCCAAGTAAATAATGGGCCCCACTGAACATGTTCAAATACATTTCAAGTTCTGCACATTTTGACAAATTTGAATATTTTTGCATAAAATATAAGGATTATTATAATTGAATTATAATTTAACACATCCATTACATTGATTTACTCAATAGAATATAAATATTAAACGGTGAGTTGGGAAATTTGAACTTGTATGCTCTGAAAACAAGATCAAGACCCACTTGTAATGCGTGAGAAGGCTGGAGGGATTGTCACGCCTTATTGTACGTCCGTTGCTCGGTCAATATTGTTATTGGTGCAGACCAAATATTTTTTCGTGACGGTAAACAACCAACAACACATTATTACTGTTTAAACACATCTGGCGTGGTAAAATAAGTGCATTTTAAGTAGTTATTATTTGTGTGTTGTGTAAGCTGGGTAAAACAATTTCCATTTGGATCGATGGATTGAAAATCACGAAGACCGGTGATCGGCATAACTAAGGGGTGAAATGGGAACTTATCCCAAAGGAAGCTTTTAGTCTCTCCTGGCTTAAAATCCAAATACATGCATAACAAAATTTTAAAACAAACTCTCAACGTGTAAAATAATTGATGGTTATATGTGTAGATGTACAAAGAAAATCAAAATATGCCACAGGTCGTATCTATATATTATATAAAAATGAATGATTGTCTGTCTGTCTGTCTGTCCTTTATGCATTCCTTAACGACTGGACTGATTGTGATGAAATTTAGTACAGTGGTAGATTAAGCATATGGGAAGAAGATAGGATAATTTAAAAAGGGTAAATTAGTGGGCCGACCCGGGGAGGTGCTCAAACAGGGATTTTGAGGTATATTAGGATGGACATTTTTATATGTAAATGGTTGCTAATGGTTTTAATAATTATTATTATTATTAATACGATAAGTCTGTTGGCGCAGTGGCACTTCTATGTATTTTATAGTAAAGAATGTCCCAATTTTGAACAATGGCTTCGGTGGCCAAATTTTTTTTAACAGATTTTTTCCGGGCATCGCCGGGTAATTCAGCTAGTAATAAAATATATGGAAACAAGATTTTCCTATGACCTCATTATTGATAATGATATTTATAAAAAAAAATACTTATACAGTTATAAAATATATATCATATACTTATTTTATTTTAATTAATTTGTTTTACAGATGATACTGTAATATTAATATCTGATAAATCATATGATGACTATATTTTAGAGTAAACATGATTGTATACTATGTCAAATCATGATTTTATAATAACTTGTTGGAACTAAATCTAAACAAAATTAAATATATGCACTTCTAAATAAATAATACAAATTATATTCAAAATGAAAAACAAATATATGTTCATTCATCTTCTTGTACCTACTTACTTCAACTGAAAAGTAAATTGTTACATATTAGCAGAAGTATATAATATTAAATACCTTGGCTTACATTATAATAATAATTTGAAATGGTATAGTCATATAAATATTTTAACCAAAACTATTAGAAAATTATTTTATATTCTAAAGGATATTAGATACATAATTGACAGTAATCGACACTAATGTGGTTGAAGTAGAAAAACTAAAAACAACGACGTCATGGATATTAAAAAAAACAAAAGCAATTTATAATTGAGAAACTAAAAATCAAAAAAGTTTGGACAACACTATAACGTTAAACAATGTTTGGATAGTTAACATTAAAATTGTGTAACGTTATGTAAAAACGATTTTTTTTTTTAAATTTAAGCCCCCACATAAATTAGATAATTTTCTAGAATAGATCCTAATACATCAAATTGAACTTTTATAATGTATAATATATTATATGTACAACATTAACATTTACAAACCTAGGAATTTTTCAGCTGTGGTAGACGGTAGTCGATATCACACTATAGATTTTACGACGAACCTTGAACTTTGTTAAATTCTAGGATGATTGTTGCTACTTTTCTAAAAATATCACACGACCCGATTAAATTGGCATCCATAAAGATGCGAAGGAACAGAACAATAATTATAAAATAGAAACTAGTTCATTGTGAAACACAAATATGAGGCAATTTCACAAGGGGCCTATCAGCCAAGGTGTATTCTGGAATCAGTAATATAGGTGCACCACCTTTGTATCAATGCATTTTTCAATATTTTTTGTATGATCTATTATTTCGGTCACTAAAAAAACTGTTACCTACATAAAAAAATACAAATACATTTTCATCAATCCGGACATCAATATTTTAATGTAATTATTGTCGTTGGCACGCAACAATACTTAGGTTTAGATATTTTATTAAAGTGTGCTGTCCATTTGTTGAACAATTCTATCTGATTGACTGAACGCTAAACGAATGTGGTAATTACCGAATGTGGTAATTACCTGTAAATAGGTTGTGTAATTTGTATACAATATTATACTTAATACCAGGACAGCCTGTCATTCAGTAAAGTTTGGAAACCCCATTATGGGTATCAAGTTTGTGACTGCAGTGTGTTTGATGTCAATTTTTTTTTCATTACGTTTTAACAGTTCCGTAAGTAAGAAGAAGGAATCAGTTAATAACGCAAGTCAAAAGTTAGTCGATGTTTTTGTTAAATGTTTATGAACATCTTAAAAAAATCAAGAATTAACCATTCAGCGAGAAACTTTAAAAACATTAAAAGCTAATTACCGCTACACCACAGTAATAATTTGAATTACCTACTAAATTGTTGTGATTCCGTAAATGCTTAATTTAAACTTCCATTTATCCCTTGAATTGCCCTGTCTATTTGTGAATAAGTAAGATATTAGATAAGACACCTCTACATAGAGAAAAAAATAAAATAAATATTGTGTTTATTTGCATGAATAAAAAATGAAATTCCTATTATTTGGGATTGACGTAAATGTACAAACAGTAAAACGGTTTGCATATAGTCATTTTAATCACGACGAACGTATAACTATATTTTTTACTTGTTAATGCTTATGGCTTTTATAATTACGAGCTACAATTAAAGATTAATTGAACGTATATTTTTTAGGGATATCAGTTTATTATTATTATTATTATTATTATCTCTATAATAGTTAATACATTATAGTTTACATTATTAAGCAACATTCAGCAAATCTCACAACAAATTTAATATTTTCAATTTTTTTTCCGAACCGTTAAACGTTAACGTATAAAAAATATATAAGAGCAAGAAACTATGAAATCGTAAATTAAAAGGGTTTATGAGAATAATAGGTAATATTGTATAAATAACATTGGGTAGGCAAACATCTCTGTAATAACTGTTTATATGTTATTTTCAATCAGCTAATAATCGCATCGATCAATTAAATCAATCTAAGAAAGGTATTAGTTGTATATTTTTTCTAGATAAAATATATTTTTTGATAAAAAAAATACAATAATACGTGTTATAACCATCGTAATGTCATTTAGTCATTGACGTTTTCAGCTGTAGTATCATATTTGAACTTTGAATTTAATAAAAACTAAAGTACCCAAGCACAAATTAAACACAATCATTTTTATTTCTTTTGGTTTTATCGGGCGTCATCGGTGCTATCGTCGTTTATCACCGACGATAAATTATATAGACTATACTATCTCAATTTACGAGTGATAAGCTTTTAATTTAACTTTCGCACACCCCAGAGGTCGTAAGTGTCAGAGTAGGTACTTAATTTTTATGTATCTGCAGCTATCCTAATATCATATCTATAAATTAATTTAATTATGTTTTTATATATTTAGACGGACCGTAGCCCAATAATTATAGTGGCTTAACAGATAATTAATTAATGAAAATAACTTCAATGACAAATAGCGTGATATGAAACAACGAGTTATAAAATATAATTACTTACCACAATAACGTGAAAACTCAAACACGCAAATACAGTGGCGTATTGGTAAAGGGGACAAGGTTACAAAAATAACCCAATAATAATATTTCATAAAATAAAATAAAGATTATAGGATTATCATCACATCATTTTTTCAGCACTCTTTTTTTAATGAACTCTTATGTTCTTAATATTATTTGACAAAATGAATAGGTTGTTCGGTAAACCTTGTTTCTAAAATAGTAAAAATATCGTCTTCTCTTCTTAGAATATTATCAATTACATTTTTCCCGGTGATTGATCCGTTTGGTACCTATTATATATTATATAACCAAACTTTTAATTAAATAGTTAAACATATAATAAATTTACTTATAAGTTCAAACAAGATATGATTTTTTTACTATAAAATAGTTATAACATACCTACCCGTTCATGTTTCACACACAATCGAAGTCTTTTACAATAATACAGGTAGGTATATACGTCCAGAAGTACGAACTCTGTGCAAATAACGACAGCGATTCGATGACGTTTTGTTGACATTGAGCTGTGTACAGTGTGTGTATGGTCCGTAAACAGAAATTATCCCGTTTATCGCAGTCTTTGATTAGTCGTAGGAGTTGTTGTACTCGAGCGGGACGTAAACAGCACTGTCCGTTCCGAGAACCCAGAGCTTTCCGCGGTATTGAACAACCGCGACACGATGACTAAATAAACAGGCATGTCAGCAAAATCGTACTGCGCATAATACAGTGTGCCTCAGACGTGGAATAAACGAGTTCTCTATCAACATCCCAATGTATTTGGGATGTAAATTATCGTTTATTCCAAGTCCGGGGCACACATAAATATGCAACTAATCATCATATATATACCATATAGATGTATAAAACAACTAGATAGCCGACTTGATGAGTATATTGAAAAGTTGAGCAGCCGCATTTCAAGAGGGAAAAATACGATTGATTAATCCATGAGATTAGTGACCATGCCATGGAATATAATATTGTTTTATGGTACCTAACATTTATTAAATATTTAAATAACGAATAATTTTAGAACCCGGCTCTGGCTCTGTACATTATAACCAAAATCAAATTACGCCACTACAATTTTAATTGCATTTTAGTACTGTATTTGTTGTTGATTTGTTAAATGTTGAATGTCAACAGTTATAAACATCTTGACCGATTTTTGTTGTGTATCTGGTTGTGTAAAAATAATTATAACATTTAATGCATAACTCTAGTTTAAAAAATATGAATAGTTACACTACAAAAAATATAATATATTCTTAACTATTATTATTATTTATTATTATGTTATTAAAAATCACGATTAAAGATTATACAATACAAAGTAGATTTCTATTTTCTCATGATATTAGGTAGGTATATAAGATTATTTTGGGTATAAATTATATGAGGAAAAGTTAATGAATCGCTAACAAAAAAAAATTATTTGTTTAAATTTCGGGAATTACCATATTATTTGCATACAAAATACCTATGTTTTACAGTTACTTAGACCAATAATTTACATATATTAAAAATACATATTTGTGTCGCAATATTTACGTATGCATATAAAATAAACCAGGACCATAATAATTTACATATACAATTTAAAATATGACAACAATATTTACGACGACCCACGCATTTAACTGTATACGTACAACCACAATGCATTTCGGTGAGTACAAAAATTCAAAAAATTGTGATTTTATTAAATTCATTAATAAAGAAAACTTGAGGGGGGGGAGTAATGAGCCCGCTCTGTGAATCACCAACTATATAATATGTCACAAGATATGTCAGAACATATATCTACTTGAATTGGTCGTTTTGTAATGGAAATGTCGAATTTTAGGTATACCAGCTCTATGTTATTCGTTAACACAGATATCAATCAATATCATGTAAACCACAACTAAATGGGCATTTAAATTGTATTTCATTCGTCTCAATGAATAATAATTTACCATAATTATGAATTATTATTCATTAATGGTTACAGCAGGTATCCTCCCAGCGGCATTTATCCACAATGTTTCCCAAAATTTCCCGTTGATCAAAGAGTACTTTACGAGAGTCTATCGTCAAAGTATTAACAATTATTTTATCAACAGTAATAATAATTACAATAATTTAAATTTAAAAAATTCTGCAATTATTTGCAATTATTTGCCTTATTTGATAGATTTGATATAACATAATTCATACCCGTGTGTTCGAATGGACCAGTTATGTAAAAATATGTAAATTATAAAATATAAAAATATTTAAATTAGTTTTAGAAAATATCAACAAAATTTCATCGACAAACGATATTGTGTGATAGAAAATATTGAAAAATAACCAATGAACAAACCTTTAATGTTTAAATAGAGATAATACATGATAATATGATATTAACGATGATCATTTAGTAACTAGTAATATAGATAATTATTTATACAATATAAAAACACAACAATAACGTTCAAGTGCATTTTTTTTTGTATAAAAATATTTTAAATCCAGTCCATTACATAGTTTTTTTTCAGAATTCCTGCGCTTTGAATATACAATTTTTGAAATAAATGGTAGAGTCGATCAATTTTACAGAAAATTAAAATTAAAATCTACCTTTTTCGATTATAATATATTATACATAGTACCTACCTAGATAAAATAAAAACACTTCAAAACTATTAATTTTGTATTACATTTTGATTTATCGACACCGTTCCTATTATACTATAAGCTAATGCCAATTAGGTAACGCAGACGATTTTAAGTTTTTACCGATTTTAACTGGTATTCAAAATCGGGTTCAAGCCCGGGTTTTAAAAGGGTCGCCATTTTTATGGATCTAAATGTATCAAGGTATATCGTCGCAAAAAAGTTGTGGTTAAGATACAATGGTTTGTAGGATGGTTGAACACGAGCGACACATTAACAAATTAACAAAAAAAAAAAAATGTAGCTATATATACGTAACTACTTTGGGGAAATGGGACGACGGAAAACCGTTTGGGTGTATAATATAATACCATATAATATGCTGAACGCGAATTATGAAGTCGAAATACAAACGATTTATGCAAGTGTGTCTCTCTCGGTTTTGTATTTTTTGTTTCGTTTCGTTTACAGTGGGATTACACAAACCCCATTACCACCACACTCTTTACGATTTCACTTATGGGAATACATGTCGTATACTGAATAAACAATTTACATGTGCGTCACTGCGTAATCAAATTATATTATAAGCACATCCGGCCCGAACACCGTCGCACAGTTACCTAGGTTCTGTACTTCTATGTACCTATACGATACGAAATCGTTCCCCATGATGCCATGTAACCTATTGTGTACCTATGATCATTACAGTAGGCGCACGGCGTCGACTTCAAACACTCGAGATGTAAAATTTTTTTTTTTGTTTTTACTATTTTACAATTTTGAATGAAGTTGGCTCTTAATGTAGTTGATCATCTTCCAAAAATTAAATTGCAACTTTTGTAATACTGTGTTAATCATTATGTATTGTATTATATCTTTGTGTTGTACGTCGTGTATACCTATATGACATTAGACAAAAAAAATATATTTTTTACAACTTGTCGTTATTGCTTTTTTAAGTTTTTACTATTTTGGATGACTGCATACATTTTTAATTTCATATTTTAAAGAAAAATATTTTTCAATATACATCGATACATTTAATTTCAAATCAGAAATTAATTATTTAAAGTTTCAAACTGTAGAGGAGTGTCATAGACCATAGTGGTAAATTACCCAGTAAATTGTTGATCAACTACTCCGTTTATGGCTCATCTAAACGTTTAATTATATTATAGACTTATTATATTATTAGTTATAACTAATTAACAACTCGTTTTGAATTATATGTATTTGTATGTATCAAAATAATCCAAAATATATTCTTTATCGGAATATGAAAATATATTTATTATGTTGTGGTTGTCATTCAAAAAAGTTTTTAAAAAAAGTCAAAAAATTACAATATAAATTGAAAAAAAATATTTTTGTTTTTCAAAAAAGTTAGAACTTTTTGAAATCATCAGTGTAGACACTTAAATTTATCCCCTCTTATATATTCATGAGTCTAAACTATTAAAACGATACATTGACTTCTTATTTGTTACGTGCATGGCAGGTACAGCATAAAACAACATACTGACGAGGGTTTTTCATTAGTCCCGAAATTGTGTTTTCTTTTTAATAAACTACGATCCAAATTAATGGTTGCCTGAAAATTAATATTATAAGATTATATCTTCCGTAGAAAATATCCAGCATTGTTTGTGTTTTCTAACCCGAGTCAGATTAAATTAACTTCTACGCGATATCATTAAATGCAACTATAATACGTCACTCGTTTTTACTAACTAGACGCACCATAAAAAATTAATGTGTTACTGAGGTTTATGTTTATTTTCCTCCGCTTGTAATTTACGCACAAAAAATAAATTTTAAAATGCAATGAAATGCATATCGGTCGACCTCATAAATTTATTTTACATAAATATTGCATATAAAATATTATGTTAACATTCATTGTAAAAAAAAATACGATAAGAGTAGCACACAAATAATTATATTTGTACGGTATACAGGGTGATTTCCCTCACACACCATTTTACTTAAATGGCGAATACATATATAAATTCTTATTTTTCGAATTTTTAAGTATATGTACCAGCTATTTTCAAATCATTAGAATTTTGAAAAAAATTATTGGTAATTTATAATAATTTGTAATCATTTTCTTGGTATGATAAATGGTAAATACTACGTAGATTCGATAATTAACCTATTTTTTATTTTTGTAAAACACCATCTCCAAGGGCTATTATCCTCAGAAACTACTCTTTCGTCTTTTGATTTAGTTATATCAAATTGTTTATTATCCGTTTAATATACCTATTCAAAAAGATTAATTCCCATTCGAACAAAATATAAATAGTTTATGCATCCACAAGACATTTTTTGAATGGTATATAAATCTAAACAATTTCAAAAATGATCCTTGACCTTGAGTATTGTTAAAAATGCATTATTAAAAAAAAAAATTATGGCGATCATGCTTGGAAAATATGCCAAATATACCTGTATACAGAGTGTACATGTCTCTTGTAATTTGTTTGTGTTCAATCAACTCGAATTGTATAGTATTCAGCAGTGCATATAGAATCCGCAGGTTGTCGTCACATACTCTATTTAACTATTACGTCATTCCAAAGCCAAACAATTCAACTGGCAGTTCACTCATTTTACTACCATTTTCTTAAGATAATAACACTCGGAAAGTATATTATATTATATTATATAAATAAAATATCCAGGGGACTGTAATCATTGAGTGTGCTGCAGTGGTAGAGATGTAATATTATTTTAGAAATAAACCAGAAACAAACAAACCAAAAATAAATAAAAATCTCACGGACTTTGGTGCGAATGCAACTAGATTTTTTTTAACTTAATTTTCTTTTCGGCAAACTTCGATATTAACTTGTTAACAATTTAATGCGAAAGGCGTGAATGGAAGGGGGTGAATGAAAAGTTTTAAAAACCATTCAACTCGGTGGTGGACAAAAATCCATCCATACAGTTCATCCTCCCTATGTATAAGTCCAATAATAAAAATATTCAGTTATTTTTTAAAGATTTAATTTAAATAAATTATTGTATATACTATTCAAATTGCTATCAATAGTTAAATGGAAATAATAACAAAGTATAAACAAAAATAATTTCATAAGAATTTTAAAAATAAGAAACAAATTGTTTCAATTTATTTTTAAACACCAATTTTACTAGGTTACCTACCTACCTTTATTATATCACAATAGATGGACATCAATATTTTACATTATATTCATATTTTAATATTAATCTGTTTCATGAAATACAAAAACGGTTTTGCATTAATAAACTAAATTAAATTTCAAAGTGGCTTAGTCATGAACTAAAAAATAATAGGTAGTTCATAATCGATTAATAATTATTTTTACATATTTATATCAGATTCTAACGATGAGAATAATATAATATATTAAATTGTATACAATAATTTTGCTTTCACTCTCTCTCTCTCTCTCTCTCTCTCTCTCTCTCTCTCAATCGATTTATATTTATTCAACTAACCGTATACCGCTTTTACGATACGTTTAACTCACGTTACATACGCGATACGCCGCAACCATGTAATATTTATTTACACCTGGTTTTTCTGGATTTTCCCTACGAACTTTGAGCACGATATCATACTAGTGATTGGGATAGAATACCTATATTTAGAGTTTTTTGAATGTGAGATATTAAAAGACAACCATGATAGCCATCTCATAGAATTTCAAACATATTGAAGTATCAACCACAAGAATCGTTATTGTCCTCCAATATGTGTCACGAACTTTGAGATTTTCTAATTCCAGCGACTTTTTTGGAATATAACAATTCAAGGACTTTTCAATAAATAAATTATAAAATCTAATGAATTCTCAAAAATCCTACATTTGTAAAACGCAAATGAGTTTCCGATTCCACTCACTGGCATGCAGAGATCATTCTCAAAGTTTGTTCGGAAAACCCTGAAACCTAACATTAACTCTGTATAATATAATATTATATAGTGTACCTAAAATACGTAGGTGTTAAATTGCGATTTATCAATTAACATTACTCTGCACTCTACTTAGACAGCACCAGTTGACAATCTCACTAAACGGTCATCTATCACAGCATTCCTCAAATATAGGACCGTGATTCAATTTCAATGATTTTGATTTTGTCACCAAAAAATATTAAAACGTTGAAAATTGTGAAAAAATAATTAGATGTAATTAGTTTATGACTTGTAATGAATACAGGAATAAGAAGAGTAAAAATAAATAAATTCAAGATAAATAGTTTCTCCTGGTATTCAGACTTCTTCGGTGCATCTGACTATTATTTTTATGATATAACATAATACGGACTGTAAATTGTAATAATATAGTACATTTTAGATCCTCGAACAAAACAACATAGAGTTTCATTGAAAACTGCTTGTTGTTTTTTGTTTTTCACACGAGTCAAACAATATTATTTTTAACTTTATCCTCAAAAACTTGAAGGAAAATGAAAGATTGAGATACGGTTATCCTCAAAACGTGACATTAGGACTAGCTGAATCGTTTTTAACTGTCGTCGTATTTATAACTGAACACTCCAAAATTAATATTATTTTCTCATAACGTTTTAATGTATATTGTTATTTATATGCCTATAACTGTGTTTTTCAGCTCCGGAAGTGTTGGCTCAGAAGCCCTACGGGAAAGCAGTGGACGTCTGGAGCATCGGTGTCATTTCGTACATATTGCTGTGCGGATATCCTCCGTTTTATGACGAGAACGATGCGAATCTCTTCGCTCAAATCTTAAAAGGTAAATCATATTGATGAGTCACTCGTCCGTATAATATAATATAATCATCGCATGTGCAAATCAAATAGGTATAAGGTCTAAGTACAACGCGTGCAGATGAATTATGGCTATGTATTAGTTCATATTATATACATAGGTGATTTTTGGTATATTTAAAAATATTTTTTTTTTTTGAAATGCTTTTCAACGAGCAACAATTTTCAAATACTCCCGACAAGTCTTGATAAAAGTACAAACATTTTTTACGATATATTTTACATTTGCTACATCTTAACGTATGTACAAGTGTGCAACGGTACGTCCTATACACTCTAAGCTACTTTCTTAACTTCTATTACAGTAAAAATTTGACGTCTATGTAATTTTATCGACATCTATAGAAAACAATTAAATAATATTTTGCTGTCAAATATCTATATAAATAATTCAATGACGCGAGGTACACTCATAACTAGGGGTCGAAATTCAAACGACATAAAAAATATCGAAAATTAACTTATGATCTAATGACCCAAACAAATTTCCTAGAAAAATTCCCCGGAATTAACCACTGCTGATGTCTTCGGAAATCAAGATAAATTTATGAACCGTTTTATTCATTCGAGAGAGAACGGTTTCGTGACACGGCGGATATTTACGTGTTTGAAAATACCAAATAAATCTAAAACGAATTTTGCGTGTACCCTTATTATTTTTACAGGTGAATTTGAATTCGATTCTCCGTACTGGGACGACATTAGCGATTCGGCGAAAAACTTTATAAGGCAACTGATGTGTGTTGATGCAGACAAACGTTACACGTGCCGTGAAGCACTGGCTCATCCATGGTAAGTGTAAACAGAAACATCAAAGAATTCATTAATTTTCCATTCGTTCGTGCAGTTCTACGTCTAAGATATATTACTCCTAAAAGGAGCTGTTGTTGTGTCAAAATTGCACAGCGGTCGCAATTTGATATACTATCATAGTTATTGTGAAAAGTCATGACGGAAAACGCGTATAATACTACATACATGTCTTCGGGATTTTCTCGCATTCTCTGCTACATTCACGCGATTGCAGTGAATAGCTTTCACATAAAAGTGTGTTGATGATAAACTCAACTGTTACTGTGTTTCCA
Source organism: Sitobion miscanthi (assembly GCA_008086715.1). Taxonomy (NCBI): domain Eukaryota; kingdom Metazoa; phylum Arthropoda; class Insecta; order Hemiptera; family Aphididae; genus Sitobion; species Sitobion miscanthi. The sequence goes on from CM017804.1 coordinate 24,855,442, forward strand.
ACGAATTTGGTTCCTAAAAATGTGTCTTATAATCTCAAAAGTTGAAAAGTATACTATATGGAATCTACCGGATTTCGTTGTTGTTTAAAATGTTTAAGAGGTCGTCAAACCCACACGTGTTGTCACCGTCTTACACACGTACGACTTAGACAAAACGCGTTTACACAGTCTGAGAATGAATCGCCCAATTTCGGTTGTTCTAACCTATTATACAACAGAATTGCAACAATATTCCTGGGGGCAAGTCATTGCGTTTTTTTAATTATATCCAATATAACGTTCATTATATCATTTAGAAATAGCAAAAATGTCAACCCTTTTAAAATAACTTCAACTTTTCCAAATTAATTTTTTTTTTTAAATCTCCAAAATATTGTCATATTTTAATTTTGTAATAGGTGTTCCAACACCAATATTGAGCGAATTCTACTCATACTGCGTAAACGCGTTTTGTCCATGTCGTACTTGTGTAAGACGGAGACAATACATGAGGGTGTGACGTCCTCTTAAAAGGCACATTTTTGGCGATTTTTCAGTGCGTTGTTTTCCCCAGTTCTAACACAATATTCAAAACAGAACTATTATGCATTCTGAGGTCACTATAGCTGTTACACAAAACCAAAACAGTTTTAGTTACATCGGGAAATTTAAATTATCAAAACGACATCTGCAGCGACCGTTGTGATTGTCAACACGAAATTAACGAGTACCTACCGTCCGTATAATATAATAATATTATATTATAGTGTGTGTACAAAATAATTCGAATACTTTTTCGAGTTTTTGCTTTTCATATAATACGTACAGAATGTAACAGAATTATAGAAATGACTGACAAACGTAATTAACGAACGTTGTATAGACTGCGTAATAACTTTTGTTCTAATCAATATTTTTAAATATTTTTTAGTAGCATAATAAATTGCGAGTGTAATAAAAAAAAATGTAGAAGTATAGATTAACAAAAGTTATTACACAGTTTTTTTGATTACTTACGTTAATTGTCAGCTATTTCTGTTACGTCTCTTTTATACGAGGTGCATACTTGACTCCACTTTATAGACGTATAAATGTCGTATAATTGAACGTTTTGCATAATTCACATAGACTATATTATATCGATTATCGTAGTTACAGAATAGGAGTGGATAATATTATAAAATGTGTGCATCGCACGAGCTTCTACGACCAAATATTGTTGTATACTGACGCAGCTTAAATATTATGCTACAACGATATGACACGGACATTGTATAAAGTACTTATCGTAATTGTTCAATTTCAGTTGTTGATCCTTAAAACACGGCTGGCCAATCGAGACGACCAGTTCTTTAGATTTATTATAGCGGGATCGCCCATTTAACGAAAGAGACACTGTTTATTTCAAAAACTATTTTTGAATATATATTTTTTTACATAATCTAAAAGTGGTTATATGACATGATTTTTCTAATAAAAACTGTTTCCCGTTTTTTACTTGTTTACGTTATTTTAGTGACATTAATATGCATTTCTAATTCCAATTTCGTTCAATTCGATGAATAAAAATTAAATTTTGGACGAATAGATAATAAATGACTTATAAGTATTTAAAATTAAGATAGATGGGATGGTACCCCGCAAAATGATGGTCCATAACCGGACCCATCTAAACTTTAAATACTTGTAACTAATAAAAAACTTATCTAAAATTTGATTTGTATAGATCGAAATACTCTGGATCATATTCTGCATGGGAATATTAAATTATAGTCTTTCGAAAAATCAAAAATTTCTTTTTAAAAATAATTACCTACCAGATTACGTTAACGAATAGAAAAAAATTTTTAACGCTTTAAAAAAAATATTTTCTAAAACGTTAATAGTTTTTGAGATAACGATTGTCTCATGTTAAATGGATAACTCAGAACAAAGTTTTCAGATTTTATACATTCAACCAAAAAAAAAAAAAAAAATGTTTGTTAATATAATAGTTAACCTTAAACTATAAAACTATAAAACTACTGTTGTTTTCAAATGGAAAGCGTACAGTATGCGTGCACGATGTGTTTGGACATATTTTATCGCTGTGACGAATATTTTGTTTTTCACTTATTTATCCGGAACAATCCTGCCATAATAGGAAATAACATATAAGAAGATGAAATTAAAAAAAAACACAACGAAGTACGAACCAATTAAAAACTTAAAATTATCAAGTAAAATATTATATCAATCTCAAAATAAATCCTAATGTGAAAAATCTAAGTGTAGGTATAAAATAAAATGAGAAGATATTGTTTACCGATTGTTATTATAATGATATAACCATCGTATTTTTCGAATATCGAATAAAGGTGTAAGGCAGCAGTTAAATAACAATCATTGTCATTATCGTTTTGATATTTTTCAGTTTTTTCTGTTTTAATTTGTACCTACTCATTTTTATTTCTATACGCATCGGATTGTACCCAATTATTATTATTTGTATGATATCCCGGAAACGTATCGGCAAGGAAACGATTTCATTTGTCAGTCGGTAATGTTAAACTTATACGTGTTTTATCAATTCACTTTTTTTATATTCAACACGTGGCTTTTTGTTCTTCGGATAATACTTTGGCGTGAATTCTTCTTCCGGCTATGCTTCGGCAAACCAACACGCAGTGACACTATACCCATATCCTATCTAACTAACTTTTATAATATTTTTTGTACACTGTAACGACATTAACGATGTTTCAGGATATCTGGCAACGCGGCCAGCAGCAAGAACATTCACGGAACCGTTTCGGCACAGCTCAAAAAGAACTTCGCCAAATCCAGATGGAAGGTACGTACCCGCGTCTTATCGGCCCACCCATAGTTCGTATATTATGTATCATCACTCGTACATGATAACAAATAATAATAATATTCCGCGCACGACGCCACAGCACAACCCTACCCTTAAACCTCACCCTCGAGCTCGCGGTAGACATTAGCGTCGTTTGCGTCCTGTTGTACCCCTCTAACAATACCTCATACAACTCATTGTACACACTCATCATACATAATATTATCTATCTACAATCATATCATATTATACATTTAGACAATTTAGCGTCATATTATTATTATTATTATTAAAATAATGCATCGTAATAATTATTATACAATAATGTAATAGTACCTATAATAATATTACCTCTACCACCTACCTACCTACACATACGTAGATCGGCGTATATCCGATACTTGGACGGAGTAGAAAAAATGCAACTTTAAAACCGTTAAGATGATGATGATGATGATGATGATGTTTCCAGCAATTAATGAACGCCATATCCATGGTGCATAAAATGCAGAGGTTAGCGATGAACGTGTCGGAAGTGTCGGACACATCGCCTTTGCTGCCTGCTGCGGCAGGCGCGCAGCCGAACAGACAGAAGTGTGCTACGATTGTAGAGGAAGCCGAGATTGATGATTTTGACGGTGACGACGATCATGGCCAAGATAATAATGGCTATGGCGCCGAAGGTAGAAATACAAAATAGCGTGTGCGTGTGCGTGAGTGTGCGTGTGCGTGTGCGTGTGCGTGTTGTTATACCCAGCGACTGCCAATAATCCGTGTTGCGTTTGAAATCATCCGGCTTGCGTGAATGTATATTTTGAACCCACGTAGATGAACACACACAATGCATATAATATTACATAATAATATATAATTAAAGACCGAATTTATATTCTCTTAAAACATTTAATATTCTCTAAAAAACCTTCAAATATTATCATAATATTCTCTTAAAAGTTTTAAAAATGATCAAAAAACATAAAATATAGTATGCTTCAATAATATGCATATTTTTATCCACTGTCAAAACAATGTTATTTTTTGTTGAATAGTTCTATTCTTTGTGTTAATAGGTTTTTAAAATTGACTGATTTTTTTTTTTAATTTGCACGGCGACTTATAATACTATAACTGCGTGTTTTCTTTTTATCAAAATAATAAAAAAAAAAATTTTAAATGTTCAAAAAAAAATTTCCTGGGTACCATAATTTTAAAATTAACAATAAATGAATATTTTTTTCTCACAATTTCCAAAATATTTAAAATATGCAAATTGGGTTAAATGTTCCCTAATCTATGAAATATTCTCAAATATGCAAAAAAAACTTTTTCTACGAACTCAAACGAATCGTCTACTTTTTTTTACTTTCATAAGACTGCATAAGACAGCTCAGTAACGATATGTAAAAACATATAAATCCGGTCTTTATATATAATATAGAATAGCGCACCCACGTGTACAAGATGGCGGCCGTAATTTAAAAATAAATAATTAATTCTCATGAATGTGTACGCATATAGAGGTACATATATAGGGTCGATCCGTTTAACGCAACACACTCAACGTCTCCAAAAACTACTCTTTTTTTGAAAATATCGTTTTGTTAAAAACAAAGTTTTTTTACAATTTTTATCGTTATTGTTTTTTTTTGAATGTTTACGCTTTTATTTTAGTGACAATGTGCATTTGAATTCCTCTTTTCAAAGCAAAATATTTATAGATGTAGTTCGGTGCATACGAATTGAATTTTTGACGAGCAGTTTATAAATTATAAGTACAAATTTAAAGTTTAGACGAGTGGAGTCAAGTGGCACCCCTAGTAGCCCGCAAAATATTGGTACATTACTCCGATCGTAAAAACTTTAAATAACTACCTCCCTACTTATAAGTTATAACTGATAAATTACTTTTGTCCTAGTTTTGATTTTTACACACCAATATACTCCTAAATAATATTCTGCTTCGAAAGATGAAATTATAAATGTATGTCGTCATTCAAAAAGGTAAAATAAATAGTAAAAAACATAATTTCATCTCAAAAAAGTTGTTCTCTAACGACCTTAAATTATTTAAAAGAAATATTTTCAAAAACGTCACCAAGTGTTTTCGGAAATTATGATTGTCTTACGTTAAATGTATCACCCCATAGATTTGAGAATAAGCCATTCGAAAACCGCCAATTTTAGTCTGATTTTTAAGTATATTCTTGTGATGAGGGCACGGCTCGGGACTGCATTCGTTTGTACATCCATATTGGACATAAGTTTGTACTGTGAAATATTGCAAATTAATATTATATGAATACGTTTTTAAGTACAAACGAGAAATTTTGATTTACAAATTTTTATAATATTTTGGAGGTTTTAGCATATTGCTTCTTGAAAGTATATTTAACGATTTTTATTTTGTCATAATATAGAGGTAGATAGGTTGTGTTATTTGTCAAAAATTGAATAAAAATTAATTGAAAAAAATAGATATAATAACTCGGGACTATAGACCAGAAATCAAATTGAAAATTTTAGTTTTTTCGTAACAAATTATATTTTTTAAACCATTTTAATTACCTTCTTAAAAAATTACTGAAAAATTAAATATTTCAATCCAAATAAAAGGTAACATTATTACTCACTTTTTAAATACCTATAGTTTTAGTTTAATCATATTTTCCATTAAAGCAGTTTGATTACGAAAAGAGGTCATAACACTCCTTTTTTCGAGGGGTCTGAAGGGGGTCCGAAGTGATCCAACCTGTCAATCAGTACCTACGCTCGTTTTTGGTTGTTGCGTAATTATTTCTAAATTATGTAGAACTTAAGTGTCTTAAGTGTTAAGGAATCCTGAAGACCATACATTGCATCAATTTTTCGGTTATTTTCAAACAGTAAGTGCTAACGAATTTCAATTACCACCTATTATATAGTTAATATATAAAATTAATTTAAAATCATTCCAATAATATGAAATTTGCAGAACATAAAACAAAAATAGATTAATTGGCGTTAGAATTTTCTAAATTTAAAATATAATTTATGAAGAGCAATGGCCAATGAAACGAATTTTAGTAGCGAGTTTAGCACATTGTACATGGCTTATACAAATGGAAATATTTTCAAAATTCTGTTTCCGGTGATGAGTAAATGCAGATCACCACGAATATTGGAAATAATAAATTCGAGCACTCAGACACCTCGGCTCGGAAATAGTATTTAATTACGGCGGTCTTGTATGCCGAGGTGCGCAATCTATATAATAAAATTTGATTATAAAATAATAATATGATTGTTTACAGCCCCGATGCCTGTCCGCTGTTTTACGGGGTAGGTTATTTTTGTAACGTAAGACTCACTTTTCCTGACGATTTTTCCAGTGTTTTCATTCGATTTTCCTATCATCGCGCGTGTTTCAAATGTCTTGTAAACGCGTACCGAATTATGAGAGTCGTTCACAAAAAATCGAACGAGAAATGTAGTGTACTTACGGTACGAAAATCGCCCAAAGCGGATATAGAGAGCCGAAGTGTTTTTTTCCCTGATACCCCTGCCTATGATATGACATCAAGCCCTGATTGAGGACCTATCGGACCCAAAACACAATAATCTCACCCCCCCCCTCGACTTTTAAATTATAGCCCTAATCTCTTCCATTCTAAAAAAAAATTATATTTCTACTTTTTTACGGTTGTATACAATTTAATACAATATTTAAAAACAAAGTAATTTTTAAGACCAACAAAATTAGTAGGAATTTAATCATCATGTATTTGTTTTAAAAAAACGGTACAACTCGTCATAAAGAAAATGAAATTTATCATCATACGTTTTCGTTCACAACCCGCATTTTCACTAACAATAAATTGACAAAACTTATCATATTGTAGTCACCGAGCAAATATCAATTCATTACGAATTTATCTTTTATCGTGATACAAACATGTTTTTTTATATTTTTGTTGAAATTCCTTTAGAATGAGTGCAATAAAGAAAAAAAATTTCGCAGCAATTATCGATAGACCCCTTAAATCTATGGGCCTCGGGTTCGTACCACCCACCCTTAAATCTGGGCTCGTATAACTTTGGTGTATCTGGATAGAGTTTGACAACCTTTCATTTTTGTACGCATTGTAGGTAAAAATTAGAGACACTGCAGCAGATATTATAGTAGGTACTTATGTGCATTTTTCAATGTTTTCATAGGTCAGTGGCGGTGCAAAGACATGCGCGTTAGTGGCAAGGTATTAGCAACGCACGTAGTTAAACCAAAACCGTTTTGTGAGAACCATGACTCGGGTTAAAATACTACCTATGCTAGTTATAAAACCAAATTTTCACCATATTATAAAAAGTGAAGACATTGAACTTTTATTTTTTGAAGTCACACTAGTATTGAAATCAAAACGGCATTGCGCGGTCCATGTTTTCCACTTTTTACATTGTGCTTACGTTTGATTTCTTATCTATAACTTAATGTATTATCGTCGTCGGTTCTATCACTCTCTCGAAACAGTATTTTTCCCATAATAATATAACCATATTTGCTACAAACAAAATATTGGTACTGATGACGTGGGACCACTTTTAAGTTAATTTAAATTAGTGTTTAAACGTGTTATTTTAATGTTTCATAAAACTTCATTAAAACTGCCTCTATATCAAAGCCCTTGAAAAGTAGGAGGTGGAGTCCTAGCTCTATTAACTCTAGAGGCGTATATTTTGATAACTGAACCGTGAGGTTAATTATATGATATAGTTTGTCTTCCACACGATTATACACAAATACCCGGAAGGGTTGCATATATAATTACCTATATATAGCTACCTCATAGGTTTATATATCAAGGTGTAGATAAACGATAGTTTCCGGCGTAAATAAAAAAAAGTTTCGTTTCCAGTTTCTGCCATGAAATACGAGTTGTATTTCTAACAAATGTTATAGATCAAGACGATAAGTTTTTGATACTTAAATAAAAAAAACTACTTAAAAGGCCACATAATACGGAGTACAGAATTATATAATATGTAGGTCCTTAATCTGTTAAAATAGAAGGTAATTACAGTGAGGTGTATTTATTTTTACAATAAAGAATATTTACTTTACATGGTTTATTCATAAATTGCACAACCTTCAACTGATCTAACTGTGGTCAGTTTAATAAAAAACTATTTTATAATTCGATGAGATATAATGGTGGGGCCCATGTTCGTATGCATTGATAATGGGCCGACGTCCATAATACATTATTTATATGTTTTGTGAATAATATAATAAAAATAAAATTTACCACAAATTTCACTACCTATTAGTTTCTTATTATTATAAAAAAAAAAATGTACAGAAAGTAAGAAAATATTTTCTGTCTTAGGATATAACATTTTATCTTGTTAGCATGGTTGTGCCCGTTGGCCGAAAATATAACTTGGCTGCTTTAGGTTGGGTTACAATTTATTTTACGAATTCATCATTTGTAACGCACCCATAATTCTGTATAAAAATATTGCTCAGTAAGTTTATGTCTAAGATCACAAACGAATTCATTAGAACAAATTTAGTACTGCGTATATTAATAAGCATGTTTAGAGATTTGAACTTTGAAGCATATGACTGTTATATTTTGTGGCTCCATAGAGTATATTTTGAGTTTTTTTTAGAGTAAACCGCTTGATTTAATTACAACAACAAAAAACCCAACGACGGGCGACTTTTCCAACATTTATTTTGTATTTTGTATTTTTATTATTTTTAACGAGATGGGAAATCATTTCAGCGAGAAATTATATACCTATGTGAGTACTACCGCCTATTCGAAGATTGATTTTTTTTCGACGGTGTCATTAATATTTTATATCGACTACAAGTACATTGTTAAAACTGTTCCGGAATCTTTGCTCACAACGAATTCATGAACTCTACACACGAATGAACACGCTGAACTTTTGCTCGTACGATAAAATTATGTAAAGTAATTTTATCAAAATAGGTAGATGGATAATATTCAGTGCGAATACTATCTTATTACTTCCACCAACACTGCATGTTACTATAACGTTTTTCTTTACCATGGAAGGCGACATAATAATAATAATAATAATTACCAAATCGACATAATAGAAGAAATTCAAGTTATGAGTGTATAAGTATTTGAAATGGAAGTGGGAAATATTTTCCTTTTTCTCCCTCCCTCATCCCCCAACAAGATCCACGTATAGGAAACATGCTAATATACCCGAGGACAATGACGCTGATAAAAATATAGAACATTTTAAGACTATTATTTTTAAAATAGCATCACAATTAATACTAAACAATAAAAACATATTTCTTACAGTAAATTTAATGTACGTGTCACACGTGTTACTGTTTAATTACAATTATTTCGATCTAAATACAAAAATGCACGTTCATCGTTTTTCATAAAATATACAAAACGCAATAAAAAATTTTCTCAAAACAACATAACTGGTACCTAATATTTGTAGGTTATTAATAAAAGGATAATTCAAACCAGACTGAGAATTCATAATATATAATATGCGATAACTAATAAGATTCAATGATATTATATATGCATCGGTTATAATACGTACCTATAATATTATTACGCCCACATGACTTAAATGTCAACATTTAAAAAACATCGTTAAATTGCACTGATCTTTTTTTTTCTAACAAGCTCAATCTTTCGAATTTTGAAAATAATGTCATTACATTATATAGGTAGGTAACCACTATACGTATTATTATAAATATTATTCTAGAAAAAAAGAAAACTAAGCGTTAGGTCATACCATGGAAATTCATATTTTAATTTAAATTAACTCTCTTCACAAATTTATTATGAGTTGATACTATTATTAATACGGGTATAATTACAAAATATTGTTTGTGATTTGTGGGGGGGAAGCCCTCTAATATAATTATATTAAATAAGCTTAAAAAAAATGTAGGGGAGTTGGCCCCTATTTGTGTCTATGAATGGGGCACCCGTCATAAATTATGGACACCTATATGGACTATGGTTCACTTCTAAACTTTAATATCTTATCAATAAAAACATTTCATTCAATGTTCGACTAACGTCGGTAAACTATTGATTTTGAAAAGAATATTTTGCTGCAAAATTAATATTTTAGATTGAAATAAAATTAAAAAAAAGAAAATCGCGCTATGATGAAAAAAAGTAAAAATTAAATTATATAAAATCTTAGAGTTACAGCTTATAAATACTTAATAGTACCTACTACAACCTGTGGAGTGTAGGCACGTATATGTTTCTTTAAAAAACACAAAAATTGAGTTATAAAACCAGCAAAGGCCCGTCAGATGGATCACTTTGTATAAAATAACATGATATAGTGCGGAATTCGTGTATAAAGTGGCGCACTAGGTCACGTAGGTTTCCTATAATATGTGTAGGTTTCCTCCTAACTATACACAACAAGTCTGATTAACCCGACGCGGCAGCCGAATCCCGTTGGACCGACACATGGACTCGAAAATTAATAATAACTTAAAATTACTGTACGCGCGGTATGTTATTGAAATTTTACCCCTCCAAATTTTTCAAGTTTACCGCCAAGTTCGTTTAATAAATAAATAATCGTATCACGGGTGCCAAAACTTTTGCACTGAAATTAAAAACACGTGCACTTCCCACGTATTGCAGACTGTCTGGGATTCTACAGCACCTAAAGGATGCCACTCCTAAAATTAAAGGGTCGTGAAGGAAAGAGCCAGAGTAGCGACCGCTCCTAAAAATTTTTAGTGGTTGGGTGGGTATACATATTTAGCATATAATATTATGCGCAAAGTACATAGACTATAAGGAATTAAGTACTAACATGAATAATAATAACCAACAAGATTTTCTGAATATCTAAAAGTAAATAAACTAAAAGAAGCTGCTATCAATGTATGCGTTAACTTCTGAAAAAGTTTTAAAAAATGTACTGTTGTTTAAATAAAATTTGTTAAGTAAATAATAAACGTAGTGTAATTTGATGTTAACGTGACAAATATTTTTTTTATTTAATTTAATACATTATATACATTTTTTTTAAATGTTTTATATCTTTGCTCCTTATATTGTGCTAAAATTGCTCACCTCGACAGTGCTACACATCCCTTGCCCTAAAATATATTTACCACAATTTGCATAAATGTGCCATATTCATATACATTCAGTAAGTATACCATACTTATTGTCTCAAGTTCACATATTATACAGAATACAAAGTATATTATGATGTAGGTACATGATATAATTTTTACTTTAATTTTGTATGAATAAAATATAATAATGTTTGTTCACTTACAACTCTGTTTAACTTGGTACCTAAGGCCCATTTATGTTGTTTAACATATTTTAAAAATTAAACTACCTAATGTGATACTCTATAACAGTGGTTGTCAACCTTTTTGGGTCCACGGCCCCTTTTGATTTTGAAATAAAATATACGGCTCCCATACGAACATTTTTTTGAGATTTATTTTTTACATACAATTAAAAATTAGAAAATAATTGTAAATAGTAATCGAAATATGCTATTACTCGATATCGCAAACACGGTTATCGACAACCGATCTGTCTCACACAATATGCAACATGTAATATGTATTGATGCGCGGAAATTTTATTTTTAGTTTCTATTGCGAACGCAGCTCCCTTGATAATAACCGGCGACGCCTCCGGGAGCCGCGACGCACAGGTTGAAAACCCCTGCTCTATAAAATATATAATTTTGCACATTTTTGTTGTTTTTTAACGTGAAATTGTGTAGCATCCCATGCACTTCATTTACCAGTCCGAGTGTGGACTACATATTATTTTGTCGTCATCTGTGGGATGGCTGCAGAATAAAATAATAGATATATAGTGTGCGTGTTTGTTCGTCTAGTGAAACGTTTATTTACGTCCCGACGATATCTTATTAAAATGCTTTTATCGTCTGTTGAAACAACAGCAAATTCATCGACATTTTTATTTATCGTGTAATATTTATAATTGGATAATTATATTTTATATTTGTGTTAATTATTGCATTTATACAATTATTTCACTGAGTGTTTTTTCTCCGTCGGTAAATTTTTTCCCAATTAGAAATTTTGAAATAAAAATGTCTGTACAAGAAACAGACAATTATTTCATAGTTAATTACTTTTTTCACTTTTTTCGTTTTTCAAATTTTTAAATTACCTAATGCAAAAATAAAAATAATTTAATTTTTGTTTAGTCTCTCTTAAAAAAAATCAGTTAGTGGGTGGGCAATAGACATATATGGTGAGGCAGTCGAACAGTCTGCAGGCAACCCTTATTGTAAACCATTAAAATCCGGAAAATCAATTAATTTCCAGTAAATAAACAAAAAGTTGTATCGTGAAATTTTTTTTTAAAAACAAGTCGATAATTGACTAACGATTGAAACAAATAACAATGGAGTAACATACAATTTACCAGTATCATTTAATTCCTGCACTTACGTTTATATGCACCCCAAAACAAAATAGAAAATGCATCGAAATTCCATTCCTATTTTGCATTCCATAACAACGATAATTAAGTGATTTCGAACTACCAAAAATGCTAATTTCAAACTTTCCAACGCTGCCGCCGATGAAGTTATGAAATTCATCAAATACCTGGTGTAGTTTTATTAGGTAGGTATTACATTAAATATTATATCATCTCAGATCCTCGAAAATAATAATTTTCACCAAACTGTATTGAACCGCACGCAGCCGGTGTTGGAACTATATGATAAATATTGCAATATTAGGTTTATGTTAATAATTTAAATTTTACGAATTTCATCAAGTATTCAGCATCCAGCAATTGTCATAAGAGATCAAACGTCCAAACGTTGAAATGTGATTTTACAAAGGCCCCGAAATTAGAGAGGCATTCCTGCGATGAATTTGCTCGTTTGTTATTCCTCTCGGCCGAAATAAAAAACTTTAAAGCATCAAAACTGCAGGATGAATTAAAATAAAATCGATTTTTACTCTGCCAGAACAATAATAATAAATTAATAATAATATATTCAAACGTATCGAGATTCCTAGTCTGAAATGCAAAATCAACACCCTGCTGTATGGTTGTAAGATTTTTCATTGAAGGAAACAACATTGGCGGTCTTATTCTCGATAATTTTTTTTTAATAATAATATTGTTATTATTTATATTCGTATTGGATGTGAATAAGCGAGTATAATATTATGTTTCTTCCGATTCTTAACCATCGCGCTGTTAAAAATAAATGAATTTACTTTAAAATCATCCGATTAAATAATATTATATAATGTTACATCAAATTTTGAAACCGTGGTAATTTGCAGGCAACCAAATTATAATTTTATATTGTAGGTAACAACAATAATTTTACTTTTGACGAAAAAAATGTATATCAATCGTATGATTGTATGAACAAAATAAAAAAAAAACAGCTCCGTAGTTGTTATCAATAAATAATTTATAATTTTATTTTAAATAACAAACGTTTAATAATATATTATTAATATAGGTACTTTATACGGAGTCAAAATATATAAAATAGTAAAATACGCCTTAACTTTTTTTTTATAGAAGTATATACACTTGTCCAAGTATAACAACCACTAGACTAAAATATAGTACTTAAAGATTAATGAATCAGAAACTTGTCGTTCAAATGTTGATTGAAATTCATTTCATTCGTTTTCAAAAAAAAAAAAAATATCTGCTTAACATTACAGTAAAAAAAAAAAGGATTCTTGAATGAAATAAACAAGTTTGTGATACCACAGGACGCTATCCTTAAATAATAAAAAATGTAATCAAAGTATTTTAAACGAATCGACGATCGTAGGTTATGTGTTGTGATCCAATGGTATTACCTATAGTATTATTTAAATTATAAATTAGTATGATTAGTAAATTATTCAAATCGTGTAATGCATATTAACCATAAATTATAAATTATTTAATCTTTAACTTTGTTACAAGTTTTCAACATATTGTAATCAATCACGTACACCAGATATTATATATTCTATGCGTTTAGGGTTTATTTTCGATAGTGATCCAGAGTTGTAAAATCGTCTCAAATTATTTATAATGAGCTCTATAAAGAACAAAACAATTTTAACAACAGGACTTTTATTACTTTTTAATATAATATGTATTACCTATACTTAATATTATTATAGTTTACGCTTAAAAATGTCGTGTATAACCGCTCTGTTTAATAGGTACCTAGGACCTAGGTAATTCAGGGGCGGACTGGCTATAGGGTGCCGGGTGAGCGATCCCCACCTGGGCCTGACAAAAATTTGTGCTGCTCGAATAAATTTGGTCCGATAGCTTATAAATATTTTATCAATAGCCAAAAATAGGGCCGAATTTTCTGTTTCCCCGGTGCCAATTTTTATTCCCAGTCCGCCCCTGGTAGGTATATATTATTATATATAAGTAAACTCACACATTATTTAATTCCTATACGACACCACAACACTTGCTTTATGTACACGCACACACATCGACGCTGTTGATAATATTATTTATATAATAATATATAGGTAGGTAGGTACCTAGGTACAAAATATAAATATTTTATGTTTTATGGCCTACCTATAATTTTGCTGCTATAGGTCGCTCACCGAAATGCACTTTCGACATCTGGTAAACCTATAATGCAGTTGCAGCTGCATCTCGACCATAAAACAAAAATGCAATATTTTGTAGAGGTACCTATCAATATTACCCAATGATAGTTAGTATCGTACATTGTGCAGTGTTCGTAATTGGATTATATAGGTATCTAATTTTCTTTTAAACCAACAATATTATACCAACTTACCTAATAATAATAATTTTCTTATACCTAAAGTTCTACATACAATAATAACTATTATTATTATTATTTTTATTATTTATTAGTATAGGTACAGAGAAAACTCCATTTAGAAAACAATATCGGCTATAATATAATATATAAAAATATGTGTAGATAGTATTTAAAAATCACAAAACAAAAAGTTGGTGCTAGTGTCGATATTTTGTCGAATTTTGGTAGGTACTCGAGAGACGACATGTTATATTAAACGATACTTAAGGCTCAACCCGTGTCCGAAGGCTGTTTATATTTACTTGAATTCCTGTGGACTCGCTCCCTTGGGCCACCCTCTGCAGATAAATAGGTTAGATAATGCGAAATAACTCGCTCCTTGTCCGACTCGTTAATTAACAATAACAACAATCGTACAAACAGTTAAAATATATTATTATGAACCGTTCTCGTTCTGATGAGAAAACAACCGTCGTTGATGACTGTCGGGCAGGAATAAAAATATCAAAAACGTCTAGAAAATGAATATACATATTTTATATTTGTCAGTGCTCCTAAAACACGGGTTTCAGTTTTACATATTTTAATAGTATCAGATTTCCTACGAAAGAATCGCATAAAACGCGTTTCCGCAAAGTGCATAATATTATATGGTTTTCATTTGGATTAATTCCCTGGAAAGGTATTTTACACTGTCTTGTCCGTTTATAATATTTTGACGACCACTCTCCAAACTATAAATTATTAACTGTTACAGGAAACGAAAATCAAAAATGTTATCAGACAAATAATTTATTATAGGTATCTATAATATAATACAATCCGCGATAAAATTATTTATTAATATTATGCATATAGGTAGGTATATAATAGTCTCATCCGATAATTTGAATCGTTTGTGTTAACGGCGGGCAAATGTATCATTATGAATATTTAATGACTGATTAAAATGTTTATGAGAACAATATCTGATTCTGATTAAATAATAAAATACCATTATTGTTGTACTCATCCGGAACGGTGCCGCTCGGTGAAAGCAAAATATATTAAGTTAATACTTTAGCTTTTAAATTAATTACCATATAATTATATTATGAGAATTCAATGCAAGTTGTAAGTTCTAAATGGCGAGACGAACACTATCGCATATAATACAATATTTCTTAATAAGTTTTCAACTATAATCAATTAAGTAGGTCACGTGAATTTCAAAACTGTGTTACTTACCCGACATCGACGACGACGAATTTTCCGAAAACAATTTTCACCGTATATAAATGCGCGACAAATATTAGCTTTTAATAATATATAGAAAAGCATCTTATCTTGCATGCACTTATTGTCTTAGGTCGTTTTGCGATGAATGCAGTAATTAGTAGTAAATATTATTATATAGTTATAATACTGCCTATAGTGTACCTTATATAGTTTATACCTACAATAATATTATATAGTGCGTAGTTTCACATTTATTTGTGTCTTGTTTGTTGTATATACAAACAATTATTATACAATTAATACTACAAATTTACATTATATTTTAGTTTTAAGTCTACCTTATCAATCATTGCAATGTTTGTGTTTCTATATAGGTAGGTACATCTATTATTATCTTATGTAGTAGATACCTATATAACATTTTTATTCACTATATAGTGTTCCTTTTTTATGGCATTATTTTACGTTTTACCAAATCAAACATGAAATACTGGTCTGATTACATTACAAAATAACAAAGAATTTAAAGATTGAACGACCTAAGGCCAGTTAATGATTTATTAGACGATTGTACCTATATCAATTATCTGTTATTGGATATAGCGTGCTAATATTTATATTTTTAGTGATAAATGTTATTTTATAATATTATAAACATACTTTTGAATATTATGAAGAAAAAAACTTAGTCCAAAATAATGATATTATTATAATAGAAATATTGTATAGCCGATAGGGTTGCTCGAGGAGATTGTTAATTTTTGAGGGATTAAAAAACGGTGTGGAAAAGGTGTGGACAGTGTTTCCGTTGTGGGCGAGTAAGTAAACCATCATCAGTGCGACCGTGTGAGTATTGAATGGAACAGCGTATTCAGATCTAAAAATTTAATCTAGACCAAAATTGAACTGTTTAGAGTTTGGACTGTACAAACCAAATTAAATTCTTTAAAAAGTCGATTTGCCTATTTTCTGGGTCTAGGTTGAAGTAGGTAGGAATCGTTTTTGGATATTATTTTTTTTCAACCGAAGTGTATTGAAATCCAATAATGATTGATTGTATTATTTTGTTGATGTCATTACACTATCGATAACCGTGTCTAATCCGATCGTTACCATGTTTACTGATTGCAGCAAGCATACCACGCGACAACGGTGGTGCGGCAGATGAAAAAAATGGCCTTGAACAGCGGAGCAGGAATTAGCCAGGATGCGAGAATGGACAACCAGGACTATCTGGTCAACGGGATGACCGAATCCAACAGACTCTAAGAATTTCTCGTTTTACTTTCATATTATACAATTAATATTATCATAATTATTATTATTATTACTCTTCTAATTTTTAAATATTATCATTATTTTATCTTTTATTTTAAGTCATTTTTTTAAATTTTTTTTGTGTTAACGAGAATAATTCTACACATATCTCTTATATATCGATAAAATAATATAAACTCTTTACCCGGTAACCCGTCACCCAATCAGATTCGTTTATACAGATGTATCAAACCATAAAAGCGACGATAATAATATACAATAGGTATATATAATATTACATAAGTGTACTTATAAATTGTATAATTTGTAGACGTATATGTATGTACATAACGCCATATGGGAATCGACGATATTATATATAGTATAATATAATACCTATGTGTATATATTATAATTTCTAACATAATATACAAAAATGCACGCGAGTATACGCGAACTTAACTTACACACTTTGCCGTAAATCAAATATTTTTTGCTCATCATGACTTCGAAGGCGTTGTATAATACAATATTTAAAAAAAAAATAATAAAAAAACGTGTAGAATTATACTAATATTAACAATATTATAAAATTTAAAAAAAAAAAAAAGACATTAGAATTTACACATTTATTTTAGTAAGTGTAATAATGATTATAAATCGAAACGTAAGTACCTAAATATAATATCATACAAAACGCGCCATGTCCCTTCCGTAGAATTTCGCTCCAAATCCAAAATAATAACTACCACGGGTTCACACATTTTCTTTTTTTCAATCCGACACGAAATTCCGACCGAACCGAAACGGTTTCGACAATAAATTTCGTCGTTTGAGCTGTATAGGTACACTGCGTATATTATACATTCTTTGAGTAAAACGAGATTCGACATTGTTTGATAATAATAACAATATTATTATGTACATTTCAAGTTTGTACACATTATATTATTTCAATAATACGCTGAAAACAAAAACTCAATTAATATTAATGAAAAGTAAAATATTATATCGTTGTAAAATATATATTTTAGATGTGATAATATTATATAATATATTATTATTATATATTATATTTATTACAAAACGTTACATCGTCTAAAGAATAGTTAAGTACGGGCAGACGCGTTAAGTATTATAAAGTACTTTCGATTTTCGAATAATTATATTTGATGGATACAGTTTAAATTTAATTTTAAATAGGTACGATATTAATATATTATATATATATATTAAATATAAAAAAACACCCGCTTTTATTATATTACTATATTTTATTGTTTACGACATATTATTATATATTATTATATTATACATCGTTCTAACGTTACGGTTTTTGTTGTTAACTCTGTTAGAACTTTAAATATTATTATTATTATACTATTTTCAAAAAATAAAACTCACTATAGCTACATTTACGCTATTATTATTTTATTATTATTATTATTATTATATTATTATTATTATCGTCATCGTAATTTTCTACTATTTAAACTATACAATAATTATTATAAAGTAGACTGTAATACAATAATGCGCCCGCCGATTGTTGTATTTTTGGTACCTACCTACTACAGTGTCGTACGAAATAATCGAATGGTAACATAGAAATTGATTTATAGATATAGACCATAATATTATTAGTAGGTACAGGATAAGATGTGGACAACAAACTGCGTTAGGTTTTTTAAAAAATTAACAATTACCGACCATGCAGATTATTATTTTTTTATAACGGATAATAACTATAACATACATATAAGTAATTTGTGTGCGTTGCTCAAATACGTCCGCGAGGTGAATCTCGCCGACCATATAGGAACCGTTTAAGAAAATGATAATAATAATATGTTAAACAAATACCTGTTGCCCCCGAGCTGCATCGTGAAGCATTCGAATATACATAGTTACTCACCTACTTTTTTCCCCCATCGACACATTCGAGAAACTATAGGTACCTATCTACCTATTACCTGGACACGATCACTTTTCTGAAGGCGTAATATTATTATTATTATTATTAGTCCACTGACCGGTGTTGAATGGGTAGTGTTAAACCTATTATCATTCGACTTCTAAGGTTCTCTATAACCGTCCGCGGACGAGTCGTTTACTGCGATCATAAAATATGATTATGATAAAAACCACCTGTACGATCAACAATTTTTTTTTAATATTTTGCCGCTTATTTCCGTGGCGTTTTGTTTAATAGACTCGTATTTCGAAGACACTATGATACATACTGAGTGGTAATATTATGATAATGGTTATTTTTAAAATATGGTCAGTGGTCACTATACTATAAAAGATATAATCCATAGACACAGTCAGACACACACATAATAATATTATATTGATGAAATAATATTTTAATGAAACAGGTCGTTGTTCATACATTATTATTTACCTAATTATTATTATTTTTGCTGCGACAACAACAATAATAAATCATTAAAATTATAACAACAATAATAACGAAAAATACTATAGGTAAATTGTATTCATATTATATAATAATATTATTGATGTTCTTATAATTTCTATTTAGTTGGACACGAATTTTACGAGAAAGCGCTTTTTATTTTACTACGCACATATTTTATATTAATTTTTATTATTAATAATATTATCATCGTTTGGATTGCTCTTTAGGATTTTTATCTTATCGTTGTAATAACTCTATTATACGCCAAGTGGGTTTTCCTTTCATTATTTTCTTACCGGTTCATAATATAACTATTTAACCAGCCGATAAATCACGAACATGGTTTTCGTCTTGTTTTAATTGACATATCATACTTAGGTATACTGTCATGTTTTAGCCTAACTGCGTGACCGTACAAAATTTTATATTATTATGTTAATACTCTTATGATGATCCGACCACGTTTGTAGTAATAATAACAATAATAATGAAGTACTTATATTTATCTATCATAAAACTACAAATCATAATAATTTTTAGGTACAACTTGATATTATATTTCATAAATTTAATATATTTTAATATGACGTTATTATTGCTGTAAAACACAAGAAAAAAACTATTTAAGTCACGCAGGTATCGCAAGTCACTATACTGTGTTAATAACAATTATTAATAATAGCGTAAAGTTTTATCGGATTTGACGTTTCTCGGATCATAATACATACAATAATATTATATTATAGTCATAATAACATTATGTATGTTGTGTTTTAAATATTAAGTCTTATTTTTATTACAATTATTAGTAAAAATATATCTAATTTAATTTTTGTTCAACTTTGTACAATTATAAATAATATGATTTTTTTATGTGTCATAATAATACAAATAATATATACACTCTACATATACGAGTAATAGTAATATATATAAATTGTTCTTCGCAATGTAGCTGACAATTTTTTTTCAACAATTATTATTATATTATTTAAATTTTAGTGCAATAAATTTAGTTGGATACAAATGAGTGTGTCTGTGTTTTTAATTTTAGATACCTACCTACTTACTATGTGTATCCTGCAGCAAATACCTTGTTATACATATTTAGATGACTTTTGTGGACAACTCAATAAATTTGTCAGTTCTGTACCGAAGTGGTATTACAGCGTCAAACCGACGGTAGGTAGTGATACCAATATTGCTGATTATTTCACTCTGGTTTAGGTATAGAGATATTTGATACAAATGTTTTAATTAATCGGTAAGTACCTACGAATCAATATGGCGTGGTGAAGGGAGGTAATCAAGAGGCGGTCACCTCTGAGTATTTTAAGGGGTTTTGGGAGAGTATATAATTTGCCAATAGGAAGTGATTATTTAGTATTAAATATGGTTGTACCTAGGTGCCTATTTTAGTAGGTAATAAGTAATAACTACAACAGGGAGTTACAAATGTTACAGTGAAATATTAAACTTACCTCTGAACATTATCAAATTTACCAAGCCACTGGTACGATCTATGTCTTGAGTTTCGGTTATACTCATTGGGCACAGGTATAAGAATTGATGGGATTTTCATATTTGTCCTATTGATACCAATAATACCGCAAATAACCATAGCCCATTTAGGTACAGTGACAATATTATTCACTCTGCAGGGTTACACACTAAATGTTAGCAGGCGCGGATCCAAGGGGGACTATACGGGACCTTATGCCCCACTTCTGAAATAATAATATATTATGTAATATATTATATTTCATATATCTTAAATTCCAAAATTTGAAATATATAAAAACAATTTAACTTTGGTTATCAAATCTAATCAATAATCTGTTATAAACTAAAATTATGATTGTATTATTTGTATTTATTCTGAAAAAAATGTAGCACCCCCTCCCCCACCATTTTAAATTTCAAGACCCACACCTGCTTTTAAGTAATTTTTGATTAAAATATATTGTATATATATTATACTGAACACGAGACACAATATGTGCACGGCAAGAATCCAGCTTCATTTTGATATCAATATTATCAATTTAAATTCAAATCCATCAATCAACAGAATACTTTTAGAATATGTTGAGCTGGGCGATGAATGTATATTACTATTCCTATTGTGCAAAATTGTGTTTTTTTTCTGTATCCGACGCCACATTCAGAATGAATAAAAAAGGTTAAATCATCAACTTTAAGGGTAGCATCTAATGGAAAATCCTATCTCTTTGGTACTTTGGATTATTTATTTGGTCAAAAGTAAAAAAAACATAGTACCTACTTTTCAAAATATTCAAATATTTGAGAGGAATGCTAAAAAAAATATGGAAAAACGAGATTATTAACGCAACATCAGTTTTCAACAAAATCGATTTTGTTGTAACTCAAAAATGAATGACCTAAGACTGAAGAGACGAATTGCAGTTTTCATAAAATATTTATACTGACATTTTCTAGACATGATCAAAATATTTTAGGTTTTATAAGAAATTATAATTGTTGACCTTTTGATATTTATTAATATATAATATCAATAAATTATTTGTTTGCAAGACAATTTATTAAAAAATAAAATCTAGTAGAAGCTAGGTTCAAGCGTTTGAAAATCAAATGATATAATTGGATATTTATATGAATTGATTTTTAACATAATTTATATTTAGGATATCTTTTACATACGTTGAACGATAAGCTTAATTGATAATATTAAATATAATAATGACAATAGACCTACAAAATTAAGAGACCTCTCGGTGGAATTACATCTTAGTGAAATAGTTACATAATGTTTTATTTTTATTTAACATTTATTTTGAAAATAAACAATCTACAGTCTTATAAAGTATTCAAATAAATGTATTCGAATAAAAAAAAAGGTGGGTAAGTGGATGCCGCTCTGCTGTACAGTAGGTTACAAGTGGGTCACTGTAATGGATGGTGTTAAATTTGAATTCAATGATATAATATAATTGTATAAGAAAAACGATTCTGAGCGAAAACGGTCAGTCAGACTATGATGTTACTAAGTATATTTGATGATATTATTGTGCATAAAGTAATTTATATATAACCTATGTTATTGGTTATTGAGCCTTGTTTTCAATTTTTAATCCTTAGCTATAAAAGTTGAACATTTTATAAATTTTTAACTACAAAATAATTATTAAATCATAAATTTTATAAATTTTGTCGAAATTTGAACTTTAAATGCTTATAAAAAAAATTGTGCCTATGTATTTTTAATATTTTTCAACTGCTATTGTAAAAATATATCAGGATCCTTGTATTAAATTTTCACGCTTTATTTCCTAACATATAAAATTTTATTGATATTTATAGAAAAAAAAACTAAAAAAATTGAAAACTCGCAATGTCTGCAATAGACTCAAAAAAAGTCAAATTATTTTCAAAATTGTATCGTGTATAGAAAATCCTAATATAAACATTCGGTGAAATTTTCAAGTATCTACAGTCTTTCGTTTTTTAATTACAATAAAATAAGAAAATCGTTACATGAGAAATCGAGTGAATATCAAATGTTGTAAAAATATGAATTTCAAACGCTCATGAAAATTTAATTTGACTTTCTTATATACATTTTTTTTTTTTTTGATAAAGGTAGATAATCTTATAACGAATCTTGTATTACATTTTCAAATCTTAAATTTAAAAAGAAAAATTTTTATGAATTCTCAACTCAAAATAATTTGCTAATTTTCGTGATTTTTCCGTATTTTGTCAAAATTTGAACTTTAAATGCTTATAAATAAAAACTGTGACTAAGGATTTTTAATTTTTTTCATCTGCCTTTGAAACAATGACCTAGGAGCCTTCTTTTAAATTTTCAAGCTTTTTTACTCAACAGATAAAATTTTATTGATATTTATAGAAAAAAAAACTATAAAAAATGAAACTGACAATGTCTGTAAACAGCTCAAAATAAGTCAAAATATTTGGAAAATGTTATGGTGTATAGAAAATGAAAATATAAACAACCAGTGAAAATTTCATGTATCTACGGTAATTTGTTTTAAAGTTAAAACAAAAACCAAATTCAATTTTGTGAAAAATCGATTTTGCGTAAAAATTCCCGTTTTTCCTTAATTTTTATTTTGTTTTTCTTGGCGCTTTTGAAAATTACTGGGAATTTAAAATTTTGACCTCCTCAATACACCAATGATATTCACTTTCCAATCGAAAAAGATACTGAAGTTGAAAATCGAAGCATTATTTCGACTACTTATCGTGTACACAGACACAAAAAAAAAATATAAAACACACATCATTGTAAAATCAATACATTCATCGTTCCACTCAGAATCTAAAATTTGAATATTATCTGTATTTTTATTCATTAAAAAAATACTTTTTTCCAATCCAGAAAAATAGTTTTAAATTTGTGACAAGACATTTTATAAATCATGAACATTAATTTCATTCTTTGAAAGAATTATAATATTGGCCCATGGTATGATTATTTTTATAAACACCAATATGTTGTATCCCGTATGGCCCGTATCGGCTGTATCATTTGTGGTCAAAATGTATAAATAACTTATGATTACGATGTATTTTTAATTAATAATTAATAAATGTTAATTAACAACCATTAAAAAATTTAAAAAATTAGTTGTGAAAAAAAGTATTCTAATGCTACTCGAATATGTATTCTGAACATATTTTTTAAGAACTATTCGAATACATATTCTGAATAGGTACCTTAGTTCTCATTTATTAGAATATGTATTCCGAATACAAAATAAAAGTATTATTTACAAGACTGACAATCTGTAAAGGTGTTTAACAATAAGCATAATATATTGTGATATCGATGTATACATAATTTTGTACATCATTAATTTGATTTAAAGAAACTACCTATCCAACAGTAGTAGGTGCCTACTACTTATCACTTATGACGTGATTAATTTTATGTTTTTTATACATAATATACAGTAATTTTTCAATAAACGATTTTAGATAGTTTGTTGTCAAAAATGTATTAACCGTAAGAACTATTGAAACATTTCACCATTTTCTACTTCTCAAATTATTGTTATAAGTACCTACTTACAGTGTAGATAGGTACACAGTGAAACTATCGAAATAATATTTTGAGTAATATAACCCTTATAATTATTAGTTAGTGTGTTGGTGATATTTTCGTGTTTTAATATTCAAGTTTATTACACAGCGTAGATACATTTAAAACTCAACAACTCGCAACCAGTAATTTTTTTATATTTTTATATTAAAATATATTTCATATAGTACCTACATTATAATAGTAATATACAGTTAATTGAAAACCCTTAATAATAGTAAACAATTTTAAGTAAAAACTACCATCTGTCTATAAAAAAATTTAAATAACTATACCAGTCTAGCCTAACCTAACCCTAGGTACACTGATTCCTGGTGTAGTGGTGCCAATCTTGGTGCAATCATGGTTATTGTATAAAATCAGTTTTCCTCCAGTATGTGGTCTAATTCTAATATACTTGTTTAAGTTAAAAATTAAGGTTTTTATAAAATTAGAACCTTGTAAAACTAGTATAGTAGTATCGGTGCTATTGACCAGATGAAAATCGATAAATAGAGGAAAATAATATAGTAATAGTTCTATACTAGCCTTCGGGTGAAACGAAAATATTATGTCAAAATCAGAAAATAACATTAAAAACATAAGTGCATAAAATTAAATACAATACAAATTATATGTGGCAGCGTGATCTGCCAACGAGTGTAAAATCGCTTGAAGAGCATTGTATATCCAAACAAACCGGCAGATAGCGCTACCGCTATGGTCGGGAAAATTTCTTTTTAAAACGAATTTTCCTTTTAGAGTTTTTCAATCTCAATGTCTCTATTAAAGTAAAACTCGAAAACCTGTAGCTGTAAATTATTTCTAGGGTATTTATGACATATTTTTCGTTTATTAACCAATTTTTTTTGTATAGGTAATTCTGTTGTAAATTGTATACATTATATACTGTAGTAAAATTGTATAAAAAAATTTTAAAAATTAAAAGAAAACATATTTAATGTTATTATTTGCAATTAAAAATGTATAGGTGCCCATTATATTATTTTGAATAAATGATGAATAATACATTTTTTAAGGGCATTTTTAGACATTCTGGTATATTTGCATGCATTTTTTTAGAATTTTTAAGCACTTAGAAGTCCTAACTCTAATTATTATTACATACCTTCTTACCTATGTAGTAGTATAGCATTTTCTTAATTAATTGTTCAGTGTTTGCACAACTGTACCAATATAATTTCTTCAAGCTTTAGAATTGATGAATCGATGAATCAATTAAAAATTTGTAACCTTAAACTTCTAGGGAAACAACAGAGTTAAAATCCAACCATGTGGGCACAAAATGGAAGAGTACCACAGACAGTTGAAGTTAATATCTAAATATTGTAATCAAACTGAATTTTTTTTTGCAATCCACATTGTTAAGAGTATAATACTATAATATTATATATTTTGATATTGCATCGTTTTAACTGTTAAATGATCCTTCTACACTGCAAAATATCTTATTTTAATAATTAAATTAGGTCTAATCATTAGGGTCTAAGTATTTTTACAATTTTATTTACAGATTGTTATCACAAACTTTGTGATATAGTCAAAAAAAAAGAATACAACTTATCAGACTGGGAAAATGTACAGTTATTAATTCCTAAAAGCTTTTAAAAATGTATGAAACGATAAGAAATAGTGACCAATATCAGTTGATTATTGGCACTTATTGCCTGTTGGGTGCCTGTAATTTTACTATTAACCGTTACTTTACATAATACACTAAAAAAAAAAATGTTATATATACTCTTCATAGAAGAAAATGATTCAGTTTTCTATAATTATTGTTATTATTTCATATTTATTACTAGCCCTCCGGTCTAGTAAACTGACTACATAAATAAACAACAAATATCACAACTAATAAATTAACAGTAATTATTATTTTTATGGTAAGTATACTAAAACAAAGTTTTTAAATTATATATTATGTACCTAAATTGTTATTTACTTTTTTAATGATTTAAAAACCTTTATTTAAGTAAATTATATTATAAAAAAAATATATATTTTATAAATTTATTATTTGTAATAATAATATTTGAAAGAAGACTGGTGTTCTGACACACGCTTATTTATTTATTTATTTGTATGTACAAATAATTTTAGTTAAATTACAATCAAATTATTTGTAGTTGGGTATAGTTTTTGTCAAAATGTTTTACTGCCTAAATAGACTTAGTGCTCAACTACTCATCAACCATTGTAATGTGTTTTAAATTCTTATTAATGTTTTATTAGAATAATATGTTTTTTCAGTTGACTTTGACACATCTATTTATTGTATCTTTAAATTAAGGATCTTTTAGTATTAAAAATATAAATTTTAGAAAACATATAAAATGTATATTGTATATATAGCTATATAGTCAAACTTTTTCTTAGAATTTTGGAGATGGAACCCGTTTTAAAACCTTTTGCATTAAAGTTAACTTATACATTTTTATAGTAAAATTAAATGTTACAATATTATTGCTCGCCAAAGACACGGAAAATATAAAGTGCTTTATTCAAAACCATCTGACATGCTTGAATGCTTCCATCTGAATTGGTCAATAAATAATGATCCTGATTATTGGTTGCATAATATATAAATTATACATTGCCTCTAAGAAAAATATGTGCAGTCTTATCATAGACAATACTTCTAATTGTTTATATTGTGCTATAAAATAAAAAATTGTGTATTAAATAACACATATAGTCTGTTCAAAATGATATCGGTACGGGTAGCCAAATAGTGCGCATAGGCGTGGCTTTGTTCCGTGGCAGCGCCTGACAGTAGTGGGGGCGGCATCTGGCCATATATCTAACCGCCGCCTGACGAAAACTGGTCGCCACCGTGTACCGATATCATTTTGAATGGACTATAGTTTGGATATGTTTGTTTCTTAGTTGACAGATATACTAAGTACATAATACTAACCTTCTATGTTAAGCACAGTGAGATTATTACTTTTATTTTAAGACAAATGCTATATGCTAGCTTTTTTAAATATTAAAATTTTGACTTAAAATATGAATGTATGTTATATAGTATAGTATTTTTTAATTCAATTTTTTTAATTTAAGTACTTCAAATTTGATTAATGTCCTGTATTTTACCACTATGAGGGGTTTTTGATTAATTAATTAATAAATCTTTAATTATTTACTACTTTTTATTATTTGCCAACATATACCTACATATAGAATTACCATCTACATAATTCTCATGAACCTCTTTTAACCTCTAGAGAAATTTAATAAATTTATGCTATGTTCACTCCATATGGGCACATGCAAGTTATATTATGAAATTTATTAATAATATATTTTCACAATATAACATTAATTTGAAAAAAAAAATTAATTTATACTTAATAATTTCATAATGTATAAATATGATATTAAATTAGTTTAATAACAATTTTAGTTTTTTTTTTTTATAATTAAAATACAATCATTGTCTTTGTTGTAAGCAATTCAACTCATACATTATTCTAAATATTTCTTGTGTTATTATTAATAAATAAAAATATATCTTCAATAACAGACTTTTTATCTACATAATGCCTATAACATTTAATTTTTAATCTCTGCAGCAATTCAATGGAAAAAGCTATTTGGTCTTTAAATTTCTAGTTATATTATTATATCAAAATATTATATATTTTCAATCGCTGTAATCAAGAAAGCTAAAATAAAGGTGTGTCTCATGAATTGGTTAAAAAAATATGAACTAATTTAATAATTTATAATTTATCATAAAATTGTAAAAAATTCATAATGTTTAATCATTTAATTTGTATAGCATATTTTTCATACTAATAACATAAAGATGAAAAACTAATTTATATTTAAGATCCAAAACATTTATAACTGTTATTTAAATTTTACTAAATTAATGAACTTTCAATTTTAATTTCTAACTTTCTTATTTATTTAAAATATAATGGTTGACTTAATTGTAAGCAATTAAACTATTACTTTTTTAAGTATCTCTTCTATTACAATTAATAATATGTATCGTCTACTACCTAGAATGTTTGTATTTGCAATAAAACGGTTTTAGATTCATGGTTACTTGTATTTTTACTGGTAAATTCAAACCATCAGTAATAAAGAGAGTATCCGTGGATATCAAACTGTTTGAACACTATCATCTGAATGTACAAATTGATAAATAAAATACTTTATAATATGAACTTGCCTTCCTTTTCTTTCTTATTCCCTAAAAAATAAATAAATAAAAAATATTAAATATATTTAATGAAAATTAAATTACATTAACCTTAAAAAAATATTTTGTTTAGTATACTCTTTCTGTTCAGCTTATCTTCAGATGATTTTAGCCAGGCCTCATGAAAAATTGGTTCATTTAAAGTATTAATCAAAAAGCCACCAAATAAAAAAATGTTTAAGGAACCATTAGCCCACTATTGATTCATTGAATGTTAACTGGTTGTTGATGCAAGCTGTTATTGGTATGTATCAGGTGTTGTATATCTTAATTGTCCATAGATTTTAATGTCTGTAATGTAAAATAAATGCACGTTTTAAAAATTATTTTTTCTTTATTAATCTAAATTAAATAATTAATAGTAATTGATTAGCTACGACAAAAATTATCTTCCAGTCCATCTGGATCTTCGAAATTGAAATCGTTAAGTTTTTACAATGACTAGTTTCCTTTAAAAACCATTTTCAGCAGATTAAGAATATACCAGTTTCATTGTTTAGAGGATATTATAATATTATACTGAAGGTGTTGTCTCCGTCTTACTAACGCATAACATACCAAAATGAACATTCATACGCACAATTTTTTTTTTTGCTTGTTTAATATTATATAATAATATATTTGATAAAAACTAAAAGTGATTATGGTCTTGTGTTCTTGTTAGTAAATTGTAATAATATTCGAACACACAATTAAATGTTGTGTTTACAACAAATATTTATTTGTTATATATCTATTTATTTTATTGATAGTTGATACAATAACTATATAACTATATTAATAATTAAAATACTGTTATTGGTGAATACATTAATTGGGTGTTTGCAATAATTTGAATACATTGTTATGTTAAATGTATAGATGACATAATTACTATGGTGCAGATTTGTATGTATTTACATATTTGTCGCGAATGATAATATTCGAATGAATCCTTTATAGAAATATATTACAGGACTATCTGATTCCATGCACTTTGTTACCCGTTAAATGTACAAACTGTATGCTCAACATTTTTTCAATGCGTTATTTAATAATCAGTGTATAATGTTCTAGATTTATATTAACTTTTCTGTTGTATCATATTAAGTAATTATATCACTGTGTTTAATTAAAAATGCTGAGTCTATTTAGTTAATTTAGTCTAGCTAAATTAGGGGATTTTAAATTTGCTCCTATAACTTCCATTGACGTGGAAAGAAGTCTTTTAGCTGCTATAAAAACATATTGAGTCTTAATTTACTTTTGACAACCTAAAAAAGTATATGGTTGTCAATTGTTTTGTTGACGACAAAGCAGATCCTAACTCCAATGAATAAATACTTAATTTGAATGTATTCCTAATTAATGTTAATAAAATAATAATATAATGTAGTTTTGTATAATTTATATTTACATACTTATTTAATATACTCATTTTACAATTTTTTTTCAAGAATAAAAACATATTTTTTTACATATCTTGTATACTTACAAATCCGCACCCTAATAATTACCAATAGTCATAAAAAAAATAGAGTGAATCTACCTGTTTAAAAAACATAAATGTAAGAACATTATTTATGTTCTCTCGTTGGTTTTTTGCAATATTTTAATTTTTAGAGAATTATGAGAATTTTTAAATATTAATTTTTTATATACCCATCACTAGGGCTAAGGACTTCTAGTACTTAAAAGCCTCAAAATATAAATGCACATTGCATTTATGCATTTATAAAACAAACAATATGCCCTTAAAATATGCTCTAAAAAAATGTATTATATAAAATATGGAACCTAAATTATAATATTTATGCAATAAAAAAAAATATAAAAAAATAATATTTTAGTTTATTTATTGATAAAAACTTGAAAAATTAATTGCACGATAGACAAATAACAGTAAACAATAAATTATGATGGACAACTGAAATTTACTTCCTCACAAGCCTCGTGGTGTTATCAGACAGATAATGAAGTACCTAACCGATATTATTAATATTATATATAATAAGTAGACGTTAAGAAAATAATATTTCTATACAATATATTTGTATGTTATAATATTATATTTTATATAAAAAAATTCCACATTTGTACCTTTAAAATAATATGCTCTTAATTAATTCAATATACTCAAATATGCATTTATATGCAATGACAACAAAATATGCAAAATAAAGTTTTAAATATAACCTTCTTGTGTTATGTAACATTTTACACATCACGCACATTATTCTGATATATCTATCCAAATATGAAGAAATTAGTCCTCAACCTTATTAATAACTCACTTAAAAATAAAAATATCTAAAAAATCCAACAAGAGAACACGGATAATGCTCTCATCTTAAAGTTTGATAATAGATCAATTCACTATAATATTAAAGCTAACCACACAAAATTGGAACTGCTTAGCGTAGATTTTAGTTTGTTATGTGTTAGTAAGATAGAGACAATTACCCAACACAGGTATAAGTTGATACATGCTGTCATTGAAAATGAAATAAAAGTAATTATTGTTAATAGTATAATAATACTGTATTTGTTTTTAAATAATAATATTATAATTAAGAGAACATTATACCTGTATGTGTTATCAACTAATATCGTAATAACTGTGTATAATAACGTAACACAAATTACAAATTACTGTAAAAAAATTACTTTTGCAGTAACGCTTTAGTATTTTCTCAATATATTTTATTTAAATTAAAGCAATTTATTGTAATGAGAATACTTTTTAAAAGTAATTTCTATGGAGTAAAGTGTTATTTTCCTGGTTTTTTTAAATAAGTTACAAATGCAAAATTTATGATAAACGCCTTAGGCTAGGAATCTAGGATATTTGAGAAAAATTAAAAATCAATTAAATTTATTTACGATTCCGAAAGTTTTAAATATTAATCAACGATATTATTAAAGGTTTCAGGAATTAATACTTTTACATTTGGTTCATCCTTAGATCATTTACTATGGATGGAGCTATTCATATAATTGCCACAGCATCGAATTGTGTCCAACATCATCCCCACCACCTTCAAAATTTCACGGTACACGATACTAATGCGCATGCCCAAAAGTCAGTAATAAGTATCAAAAATACCAACTGATAACACATTTTTAATAACTAGTAACTACTATTCTGATTTCTGAATAATTTTCATGCATAAAAAATATTAATTAACATTTTAACAATATTTATTAACCTTACATTTACCTTTACTTTTTACAATAGTACACAATATTTAAATTAAAAAACTTAGTCCAAATTCTAATAAATAAATAATTGATTGGCAATAAAAACAACACGCTCTATCCATGTTGATGAAAACAATTTAATAATTGAATATACAATTTTGATATCCAATTAGTAATTAGTTAGTATTTGCCACTTAATAACAAATCTAATAAGTTGACAAAATTCAAAAATTTGATTTTAAAGTTTTAATATTTAATTTCAACGTTATCAGTAAGTTAACAGTATGACACTTTGACAGTATCATTCACATATATTTCTGAGCATGTGCATTAGTGGTGTACCGTGAAATTTTGAAGGTGGTGGGGATGATGTTGGACACAATTCGGTATACGGATAGCTCCATCCATAGTATATGATCTAAGGGTTCATCTATAACATTAAGTCATTAACAATGTGCCAACATCATCAATATTATACCCGTACTGATTACTGCTATACAATTTATATAAAAGTATACCTACTACTTATTAGTTCAAAGTCGTTATTTGGAATGATTTTGTAGTTGATTTTTAAGTAAGTGACATTATTTGTAACGCCCTATTTTTCTGTTGAAAAAGTAACGTAGCGTGATAAAAATAATGTCTGGTAACGCAAATATAATTTAAATAAAAATATTTAATGTAAAGTATAACCTAACTTTACTTTTCCAAAATAATTTAACCAACACTGAGTCTAATACACCATGTATGCATTTCAGCAATTTTGACTTTTCCTCTTAGTTTGATGGGCTGTAAAGTGTAGACTGGTACATGTAGGCCGAATCATCATCCATTGCAGTAATGTTATGGTCCAAAACCAATCAGAAACCTATACAATATAATTTTATATATTTGTAACTAATTAATTTTTTCTGACTTTTGAATATTACCAGACTGATAAGCTGTTTCATTCAACAATCCCTTTTTCCAACTCCAGATTCATACACTGAAGAAGGTAACATAATCTCAAGTTTTTTTTTTCTATAATCACAAGAAAAAAATGTTGAATTTACAGTAGGAGCCACTTATTAGGAACACTTTTGGATCAAGGTGAAATATGTTAACTGATTGTTTCTAATAAGCAATTGGTTTCAACTAGTATGTCTCTAGACATTTTGTTATTTTGTTTCAAAATTTGATTGTAATATTATATAGATTATCCGTGTTTCTAAAAAGTAACTTCTACTGAATTTGTTTAGTTTTTAATACCTAATTAAAAATAAATTTACCTTTTTCATTCTTATAATTAATAACAATAATATAAAATCAATGAATCCTTAGGTAGTTGCTTAGATGCAAGGTAAGCAATTTTTTTACATTTCTGACATATGTTATATAAAACTGAATGAATCCGATTATTTATTAACACAACTAGGTACTCGTACTCCAGCTAACAATTGATTTTCGGTTTTCTCATTTTTTTTGTCACCCACACTCATAATGCAGCTGAATATTATCAAGCTTAGCTATCTGTAAAAATAAAAATTAATATTATTGGACTATCATAGTATGTACACTTTTATGATATTTTATAAGATTTTTTTTACCTAGGTACCTCTCACATGCTGTGAAATGAAAATGACATATGTTAATGTCCCAAGTCATTGGTACACATCTAATACCTTGGTACGCCTTTGCAATATCGGCCATAAACCTTAAAAAAAAATTTGATGACCTTTTATCCAGTATTGTGCACGGTTATTCGGTTCGAGCCGAAATTGTCCGTAATCCGTCAGTCCTAGTTCAATTCCTGGTTTGACATTGATTAGGTTATTTTTTTTTTATAGTTCGCACTTAAGGAATTCAACACAAAACCATTCGTTTCAAGAATTTTACTTATTTATTCAAATATTCCAAAACACTGTTATAAAAATAAAATAGAATTACATTAGTCTTCACGGAATTGCTGGCTTTTTGCGACTGTCTAACAAAATGCATACATCGACCAGCGATTGCGTTGTAATGAGAATATCAAAAAAAATTTAAAATACATTACCTATGTTTACATGGATAAAATATCCTAATGTATAGTGTATTCTTAATACTGCAGCCAATGGTTCCCAACACCGGTACCCCCATTATCATATAAATAGGAACAAAACGTGTAGCTTAAAAACTATACTAGAAAAATAATAAACAGGACTTCGAAATAGGTAGTCGAAAACGCAACTTACAATCGACGAATAGTGAGAAAATAAATAATAATATTAAATTAACGCTGAAGAATTACGATTTACGCGGATGCAATCATAACATTCGAGATAAACTGATAACATATCTTTCGGTACTTTCGCAACGGCATACCGATACCGACCGGTATCCCGTGCGGGACATGTACCGCGGTTCTCCCACGACGTCGTGTCCGGTCGCAGGGGACGCGATAACGCGGTGCGCTGATAACGGAAACGTCGAGTCGCCGCGCGCACACGAATACACGATCAATCGATCGATACGTCTAAGCGAGTCCGTCCGTCCCGACGCTGTCTACCAACGACGCGTTTCTATTCCCGCGATCGACTGCACGCCGAGATCGCAACACACCATCCGACCATCGCGTCCGGTGAGGCAACTACCTTTCCGGTTCATCCTTGGGGCGCCCCCCTCAGTACGACGACCTATCCTCAAAAGTTTTTCGTGCCGCCCGCCCCGTAAACACCCAACTCCGGCAAGTATCCAGCAACTACAGACGTCGCCATGATCGGCGGTCTGTTCATGTACAACCACAAGGGTGAGGTGCTGATATCGCGAGTGTACCGCGACGACATCGGCCGAAACGCCGTGGACGCGTTCCGCGTGAACGTCATACACGCTCGCCAGCAGGTCCGCTCGCCGGTCACCAACATTGCGCGCACGTCGTTCTTCCACATCCGCCGGGCCAACATCTGGCTGGCCGCGGTCACCAAGCAGAACGTCAACGGTGCCATGGTATTCGAGTTCCTCATACGGTTCACGCAGGTCATGCAGTCGTATTTCGGCAAGATCAACGAGGAGAACATCAAAAACAACTTTGTGCTCATCTACGAGCTGCTCGACGAGATACTCGACTTTGGCTATCCGCAAAACTGTGACACAGGCGTGCTCAAGACGTTCATCACACAGACGGGCGTCAAGTCCCAGAGCAAGGAGGAGCAGATGCAAATCACGTCCCAAGTCACTGGCCAGATCGGATGGCGGCGCGAAGGCATAAAGTACCGCCGTAACGAGCTATTCCTCGACGTGCTCGAGTATGTCAACCTGCTCATGTCACCTCAGGGACAGGTGTTGTCCGCGCATGTTGCAGGCCGCATACTCATGAAGTCCTACCTGAGCGGCATGCCCGAATGCAAGTTTGGTATCAACGATAAGATTATTATGGAGTCCAAGGGCACCAAGATCCTTGATGACACGGGCTCGAGAACCGCCTCTGGCAAACCAGTTGTTGTCATCGACGACTGTCAGTTTCATCAGTGTGTTAAACTTTCTAAATTTGAAACCGAACATTCCATAAGCTTCATTCCGCCCGACGGTGAATTTGAGTTGATGCGTTACCGTACCACTAAAGATATATCATTGCCATTCAGGGTTATACCGTTGGTGA
This sequence comes from Sitobion miscanthi, assembly GCA_008086715.1. Classification (NCBI taxonomy): domain Eukaryota; kingdom Metazoa; phylum Arthropoda; class Insecta; order Hemiptera; family Aphididae; genus Sitobion; species Sitobion miscanthi. Next base: position 24,891,093 of record CM017804.1, read on the forward strand.
GGGAAGTGGGGCGTACTCGTATGGAAGTAAAAGCTGTATTGAAGTCTAATTTCAAACCCTCCTTGTTAGGACAAAAAATAGAAGTCAAGATTCCCACTCCCTTGAATACTGCTGGTGTTCAATTATTATGTCTAAAAGGTAAAGCCAAGTACAAGGCTTCAGATAACGCAATTGTGTGGAAAATTAAGAGGATGGCGGGCATGAAAGAAACACAGCTCTCAGCTGAAATTGATCTTTTAGAGACTGACACTAAGAAAAAATGGACAAGACCCCCAATTTCTATGAATTTTGAGGTACCATTTGCTCCTTCTGGATTCAAAGTCAGATATTTAAAAGTTTTCGAGCCAAAGTTGAATTATTCTGACCATGATGTTGTCAAATGGGTTCGTTATATTGGACGGAGTGGATTGTATGAAACTAGGTGTTAATCAAACAAAACCTTTATACGTATTTTAATAATTTCCCAATATTCTGGTCCAAAATTTTTGACTTACTAAATAATATAAAATATAATATTTATTGTATCATATTATTTTATTTTTAATTTATAATCCATTCAGTATGTATGGTATGATTAAATATATTTATTGTTATTTAGGCTAGTCGTATTTTTATGTTCATTTTATATACAAAATAAATAATATTTACATTTTAATTGAATTGAATTGATAAAAATATTGGCAGTTATGAATTGTGTTATTGCTATTCACCCACATAGTTAATTTATTATTTTATAATTTATTTTTTCTATTTGCTTTGATATGCGCATTATTTGTCTAGGTATTTATTATTTGTAATACTGCAAATAAGTTTAAACATATATTACCATAGGTAAATAATTATTGAACATGTAACAGGTCATTATTTTAATGTAATAATAATGATTATATTTAGTGCTTTATTATAATATTATATTAAATTATAACAGAAACATTGTGTTATTATTTATATAGATATTCAACTACTATTGTTAAGCAGTTAATATGTTAAGGAAGTTTAATTTGTTTGTATTACTATTGCTGGTAGGTTACAAAATGTTTTTTAATAAACAGGAAATATTATTTTGTTGTCCCTTCATAATATGAAATTTATTGGTTTAATAGGACTATATTATTCTTTTTATTAAATAGTTCAGAAATATGAAATTTAAACTTTATAGAATTGAATTATTTTTTTTATGTACCTAGATGAAGATTGTATTGTTTTTAAAATAAACTGATTAATCATAAATACTATTTAACATATTATAAGTAATGTATTGATTTTATCAAAAATGAATAATATAACATTCAAAAATTACATTTGATTATTTTATGGTTAAGAATTATGAACAGTGGCGTAGATACGATTGTTTTCTGGGGGGGGTTTTAAAATATATTTATGATACAAATTACTTGGATTATTTCTCATTTTTAAAAAGTTATCATTATCTATTACACTTTTAATATGATAATTTAGTTTATCATGTTTAGTAAATGTTTCTGTAGCATGTTTCCAATTATCAAATTTGTTTAATACCAAAGCACCAAGTATCTGGCCATTTATTCCACCTTCAGATTTTAAAAAAGCAACACAAAGTTTACAAAATGCACCATCTTTTTTTTCTGAGTATGCTGACCATCGCCATCTTAATAACCAATTAAATTGAAATTTGCTCGTTTGCCCTTTTTTAATTTTATCGAAGTTTTTATGTATAGGAAAATTAAACGTTATATCTGGTGTCCATATACTATTTATAACTGTATGAATTTCACTATGAGACAATACACGGTTAACAAAATATGTTATGTCATTAATTCTTATATCAACCGAAGTAAAAGATGAAGAAGGTATACAGGTTTCAAGAGTCTTAATATTTAGATCATTTTTAGGTGCTAATAAATTTTCTTTAGTAGGATCTTTTGTTTTCGTTTTCTAAAATACAAAATTAATACTTTGATCAATTGTTAGTATTTGTTAAGTAATATTAAAATATTTTAAAATATACGAATATACTAATATATGTAATAGAATCTAGTATAATGTAGTGAAAAATAAACATTCAATACTAAACAGAAACATCAACAAAAATAAATAATAAATACTAAAATTGTTAAATACACAATGATTAAATTATTATTTTATTAGAATAAATAAAATAATGTTTTCAGAGTTTAAGCTATGCATAATTAAATAATTTATTATATTAATGTACTAATATTGTACAAAAATAATGCAATATTGTTTAATATGCTTACCTTTATAACAAATGTATCCATAGTTAAATACTTAAATCTTAAATGATAGTTAATAGGAGTATCGTGTAACGATACTTAAGTTTCAAACTCCAACAAATCAAATGAAATATTATGACGGCCGACAGATCATAATATCATATTATCGACCGGCATGATCGTGTTGTTACGTATTGGACATCGGAGGCCGTTATCGCTGTTTTCGTCGATTTTATAATTGGTTTTCTTAAAATAAAACTTAGAAGTATAAACACTCGGATAATTTCTATAACTATATTAATATATATAGTAATAATAATTAATAATATTACACATGTTAATTTGTACTAGTATTATTTATCTATTATTTAAATTCTAAACAATATATAAAAGATTTGGTTTTTTTTTGTGTAGGGGGGGGGGGGTGGAAACCCCTTACACCCCCCCCCCCCACGTAACAACACCACTGGTTATGAATGTAGGTACCTTATCAACTATCATGAATGTTATTAATTACTATGCCCCTAATTTCTACGAGTGAAGTGGCTGCAGTATACACTTAAATACCTTTTGATTTTAATATCTTCTACATTTTTTATGATTGAAGTGAAAGCTTCAATATTATCATGTATTTCCTATTAACGGGAGTAAATAATAGGTCATACCTAAGAGAAAACATTTTAGAAAATTTCTCTTATACAATAATTGCAAAATGTGATTAAACAGTGAATGTTTAAGCAAAAATGTTTTAAGTACCTTATAGCATCTATAAAATAATATAAATTATAATACATATTATCTAACAATATAGTTGAATAAACAATAATTTTAATTGAAGTATCTTTTTGGAAAAATATAATATTTTAAATCAATATTAATAAGAAATTTACATCCATAGAATTTCCATGAATAATGTTAAAATAATCTTCTGGTTTTTCAACCAACATGATATATTTTATTAAAAAAATACATTTTAAGTTTGAAATTAATTTTCTTTCTCGTTCGAACAGAATTTATTTAAAAATATTAATTTAATTTTGTCTTTAAATTCTAATGTGCTTATCACTCGTCTATACATATTTAGTATCCCAGTATCTCAAATATCAACAGGCCCGGATAGAACCTGTGAGTTACTGTGTTTAATTCAGTAGGCCGGACTATATTTTGGTAGATTGTATTAAACTTAATTATAATAAACCCATTTTAATTTTTTTTAAATATATATAGACGTATTTAAAGCTATAATAAAATACCTGCCTAAATGAGGGCCAGATTGACCTGGTAACCGAATAAAACTCAGAGGAGATACAATAAGGATCAAGGATTCAACAAATCATTCTAATTACACCAATACTTAATATTACTAGAAATTGTATCATAAAATTCTTATTATATCTACCTATTTTAACCAGTGCAGCAATTACATTTTAAGAACTTAATATGAAAAAATCAAAAATGTATTCATAATTTCTCTGTTTTAATCCATCTATATAAATATAAAAACTTATTTCCTTTTTTTGATCATGAATCTCAAAACTAGATTTAAACATAATATTAATATATGTTTAGCGAGTGGAGTGGTGAACTAAGAATTTTCCAGAGGCAAGTTACAAATATCCCAAGTCCTAAATAATGTATTAATTTAATATAACTAATTATATTTCAGATCGTTATTGACTACCTATTGAGTATATCATATTACCAAATTGTATAAAAAGTTTATGGACAAAATGGTGTATTTTATATGGGTATGAAACTATGTTTAACTTTTAATATTAATATGAATAATTTTAGTAATTTAAAACCAAATGTATTATATTCTTAAGAACTGCTCCCCAGCACAAGCTTTGCTTACTGGGGGTGCTGCAATATTGTATTTTCATTTGTATAATTTGATGTAAAACCTGAGATGTTGTAAAAAAATAAATTATTATTATTAACATTCATTTAGGATTTCAAACATATTCCATTACTTTTCACAAGCACACAATTCAAACTTAATAGGTTCAAGCTAAAATAATTGCCTATATAAAACTCCTTCATTTTATTGTACATTTCATACATTTTTAACTACAAAATAATTTGCAATTTTTCAATTTGTTAAATTTTGTCAATATTAATTCAACTTTGAATACTTATATAAAACAAAAATTGTACCTATGTATTTTTAATATTTTTTAACTGTTTTTTAACAATGTGTGAGACGTTTTGTATTATATTTTCAAATCTTCGATGTAATATCAAAATTTTTTCATAAATTTCTAACTCAAAATAATTTACTAATTTTAGTGATTTTGTCGAATTATGCAAAATTTTAACTTCAGATGTTCATAAAAAATTTTTGTAGGTACTACTTACTAGGTACCAATATTTTAGACAGCAACAGTGTTGTAGTGTTGTGTACTGTATTAGTGTATTATATTAAATGTATAAAGGCAGAGTAACTCTCAATAGTAACTATTGTTGGTAGGTATGTAAAAATGAATGATTATAATATTATATTATATCATGTATTATATAATATTATTAGACATTAAGTACCAATAATTTACTATCATTAGCCTGCGACAATAATATTCACAGATATATTATAATATAACATTATATTAACCATTAACGTAATAATATAATGCTATATATCTGTAAAAATATTATAGTTGGCCACTGATGATTATAGTCCTGTCACAAAATATAAGATAACATATTTTATTATTTTGTCGAACAAGTAGGCGTTATTCAACTGCTAGTTGTAATGGAGTATAAACAGAATATTATATTATTGCTGTGACACTATAAATGTACAGATATATCATGATATTTTGTTTTTTTTAAAGCGATTTATTATGTTTAAACTCCGACGATACGCCATTGACATTATATACGCTTATACGAGTCACAGCAGGCGCCCACAGCTGCTGTACTCGTTTGTTCGTGTTCGGTTTTAGAAAACTATAAAACAATACAATACAATACATAATCTAAGGGGACTTGTGTTCATTATAATATTTTCATTCTAGGTATATGGATTGAAATTTAAAAAAAAAATCTATTTTATAATATACCATTATAACGGACATAATAATATAGCAGAGGCGGCGAAACGGTGGAAGATTGCGATCGATTTCGGACGATTTTCAAATCGGTCCTTAGCCATTTCCAATTTCCTCCAATAATGAGATTATACCATTTTCCTCTACTGTCAATTATCCGCTGATAAGGAATTAAGACGATAATAATAAATATATTTTAAAGTGATTTTATATTTAAAAAAAAATGTACCTACCTAAGAACCTTTGAATTATTAACAATTATAAATAAAATAAAATATGTACCTAAGGTACGTATCGTATGGTTAATCAAATTCACGATTTCACGATATTATCGACTGCAGTTACTCTCCCTTTATACATTTAATATAATACACTAATACAGTACACAACACTACAACACTGTTGCTGGCTAAAATATTGGCTAAATATATTAATATTTGCAGGAGGAAAATGGGCTTCATAATTTTAGTAAAAAAAAAAAATATTTGAATGGAAATGGCATCCTACGTATTTTTGTAGGGGGAAATTGTCAGTGGAGGTATCTTATTTTTGGAGGAAAGTGGACCCGCCCCAAAGTCCCTTTGTTAGTACCAGATATGCGTCAATTGTTCGCCGAAAATAGTTCCCGCGACAGTTGTTCACGCGCCTAATTTTCGGGCAGAAGTTGTTCGAACACGACAATAATATTGTTCGTTCGTAAATTGTTTGCAAGACTAATATTGTAGCTGCTGAGGTTCGTGAATCGTGTTTCATAATAATATAGATTAATGCCTTTTGGCTTTCTCTCCACTTGAGCATTATCTGGTACACGATTGTGATAAAACCCGACAATTTCGTCATTTTCCACACGAATAGGACCACCGCACGCCAGTCGTGGCTCTCGTGTATATGAGTATAATTTATATCAGCTGAACCCTGTTCATTTGTTAGTTTTTGCGTATTTTAAAGCCATAGTTAGTAATTTAATATTCATTACAGTAAAATAACATAAACTCTGGTTGAAGGGATTCGTAGAAACCTGAACTAACAACCATAATATGTTGTATGGTAGGTACTACGATTTATTGTGACAGCACCATATAAGGTTCGGTGACGATAAGTCATCGTTAATATTTTAAAACGTTTTTTCAATAAGCCTCATTTCACACTAAATCGAATTCCTAAGTGTTGAAGATACCTCATGTCTTCACCGACGTACAGATTACAAAATATGTTACAATATGATAATCAAAAGTCTTATTATTTTAATATTTTCGAATTATTAATATTGTTTAGGTACGAACATTTTATGCGCGAACAACCGACATATTTTCGGCGAACAATAATTGACGCAGTATACCGTTACAACTTATTATTATACATTTAGTAGATACATATTTTGATTTTCGGATTAATTTATTTTTGTAAAAATGGCATATTCTCAGTCACTCGGATGAAAGTTATAATAGGTGAATCACTCATTCCGATGATCATTTCGAACAGTGTCATCGTTTAGCAGTTAGCGACTATTCCTAGATAATATAATCAACTGGCCAACGATATGTAAATAGATATGCTTCTACGCTAACATTTGAACAGTAGGTACCTATAGGTATAATGATGTTAATTTTTTTTGAAATTATTTCGAAATGTAATGTGAAACGCGCATTTTTAAATAACTCAATTCTTTAATTTTTTTTTTTTACATCGGTATGTTTATTACTAATATTTAGTGAAAAATATACTATCAGTAGATCTTAATAATATAATCAAAAAAAGTTTGACCGCCACTGCTGCAGTCGTAATATAGCATTTTTTATAACTAAAGATTATAACTTTGTATAGAAATTATTTGCAAAATAATTAAAAATTTAGATTATAGGTGGTAGGTAGGTATATGTTTTGGCGGAGTTCATTACACCGTGTTTGAGCGACTGTGATGCAATATAACAATAATATAAAAGACAACATTGAAGAGATTAAAATAAAATATTATATTATTATATCAAACTAAGCTTAAAGATTATTACTAAAGGTATTAATGTATTATTGCACAAATATTAGAGTAATAAATGTTTGACAAAATCTGAAAACGCAAACCGGTACAATTTTATTAGAACCGAGTGCGAGTTTGGCAAGTATTCACTTATACTCACCAATATACTAAATCAGTGAGAAACGATAATATTAAATATAATATTTCAGACCCAAGGCTCTGACGTTCCGCAGAAATTAAATAATTAATAATTATTGTTAAAATATCATACACTAGTCTATTACACAGTTGATTTCTTACGGTTATTTGAATTACATAAAAATAACTAAAATCGATATTTTTCATTTGAATAACCAATTTTGTCAAAATATGAAATTCAAACAGTTATAAAAAATAATGTTGAATCTTTATTTTCGTTATTTTTTAACTGATGTAAGAACAACTAATGAGGAATTTTGTGGCTTGCATACAATTGTCAGCATTTTTTACTTATAAGTTATAATCTAATTTTTCCCATCATAAATTCATAAATAGAAAAAAAAAATTTCATATTGTCTATAATTACTATAAATCGATGTGAAAAGTACCAAATATTTTCACAATTATATCCATAGTCTAGAAAATTCTGATATAAAAATTTAGCAATTATTAAAAACAATATAAATTTTGTCCAAAACTGGTGTTGCGAAAAAATTCCATTTTCTTTATTTTTTTTTAATACATATAAGTAGGTTGTAGGTAGGTACTAGCTAGGAATCTATACATGTGACATCCTCAAAGGACAAATCGATAAATGTGCTAGCATAAACCATTCTCAATGATGAGAGTAATGACTAATGATGGACAAAAAAAAAAAACCACTCATTATTGTAAAAATACCTAATAATAATAGATTCAATTATCCGCTCAGAATCTAAAAGAGTATAAATCAAAAAAATACCATCATTCGAACCGATATTGGAATGAATAACAAAAATGATCGATTGACAATATTATGATTGATTAAATGAATAAAGCAACGTGTCAACGTTACCTACTGTACTTATACTACGTAGCCGGTATTATTGTTGTAACTAGAAGCGATGTGAACCATGTAGATTGGTATTGTGTTGTTGTAAAAAACTATACATACAATTTTATTTAACGATACACTCTAAGTTGTAAAGGTCAAATACGGTTATTTGGAGTTAGTTGATAATATATTTATTCAGCGGTTTTCAACTTTTCTTTACACAATTACTATCGGAACCTATACTATATTATACTAGATACTAATATACTATTATATTATGTATATTGTAGGTATATAGGTACTTATAGCAAGATATTATGTGCCTTTTTATTACTATTTTATTTTCCCGACGGCATAGGTCATTCAGTTATCACAAAATAATTTTATTTTACATACATACTTATTTATTTATTAAACGTACCTATATACACATGAAAAGAATAGTAAAATAAAATAATAATTGTATTCAGTGGTTTTCAATTTTCATAATTCAGTTATTATAAGAACCTACTAATTTGATTAAATTTTATACCTGCCTAAAATAGGAACCTATGCTTTATAAAACACAGATAATATATATTAAATATAATATAGGTACCTAATAAGTATGGATATCTGTTATAAAGATAACTAGATATATAGTAGCTATCTATAAAGTTATATAAGTAACTAAAATCCAACTAGTTTATTGTATTTAAAGCAAAATATAAACGAATGAGAAATTAGAACTTGGAAGTGTACCTATATAACTATTGATTATAAATATTAGTATTTATAATAAATGTTATATACCTAAGGAAACCGCAAACGAATACCAACGAAAAAAACCCTATCTGGAAGGCTGGAAATAATTAAATAGTTTTTTATCATCCATACAATATCTATGATAATACATTTAAATATCATGGTTTACATAACAATATATAATATATTGTAAAACTTCCGGAATCATAAATAAATTGAATTGAATTTTAACTATTCTCGAATATCGTAGGCTCCTAGCCTCCTAGCTCCAGGCTCATTCTACATTCATAGTTTATACGATATATATAACGTGGAAAATAGCATGTTATCTATACTTTCCTACTCCATAGAAATTAATTTTAAAAAGTAATTTCTTTACAATTGCGTTAGGTAACAGCGTTACTGCAAAAATTATTTCATTACAGTTATTTGAAATTTGCGTTACGTTACTAGAATACTACCCAATAGTGTACCTAATAACTAGCAATAAATAGTAGCTACTATAAGTATATAGGTAAACGAGTCGGTAAGTACCCATAGGCGCAATTTAAACTTTTGACTTGGGGGGCTGAATATATTAAAGGCAAGCAGACCAATGCAATATAGCATATTAAAATTATATGTCCTAGGTTTTTTTTTTAAGTATCTACTTAATAAGTAATAAACTCGACAAACCTTCCGATATTTAATGACATAAGTAAAGCACCATATAAAAGACTAAAATCTAGACACCCGATCTGGGCAATCGAGAACAAAACAGATAACCAAGTGATATGAAAGAAAAAAAAAGTAATAAATAATAACCTACTTAAGTATCTACCTAACTAGTAACAACACAGAACACTATAGATATAGGTCGTAGCCTCGTAGGTGGTAGGTACCAACCCATATATAATAGTGGCGTACCTATATATAAGTTTTGATTTGGCGAGGAAATCAGTAAAAAAACCTGCACAAAAACGTATACATATATAATGAAGGTACTTTATTTTAAAATTGTATGCTAAAATAATTAAATTATAATTTTAATTTTATTTTATTTTTCACCAATTATTCGTTTATTTTTTCTACAGCAATCATAAGCGGAAATCTATTTAAATTTCAGAGGGGGTCTAACATTTTTAACATCAATGTGAGCGGCTTTGATCCCACACAAATAATGAACTGAATTTTTTTTTTTTTTTTTGGGGGGGGGGGGGCAAGTAGTACCTACAAAATTTTTTATGAACGTCTGAAGTTAAAATTTTGCATAATTCGACAAAATCACTAAAATTAGTAAATTATTTTGAGTTAGAAATTTATGAAAAAATTTTGATATTACATCGAAGATTTGAAAATATAATACAAAACGCCTCACACATTGTTAAAAAACAGTTAAAAAATATTAAAAATACATAGGTACAATTTTTGTTTCATATAAGTATTCAGAGTTGAATTAATATTGACAAAATTTAACAAATTGAAAAATTGCAAATTATTTTGTAGTTAAAAATGTATGAAATGTACAATAAAATTAAGGAGTTTTATATAGGCAATTATTTTAGCTTGAACCTATTAAGTTTGAATTGTGTGCTTGTGAAAAGTAATGGAATATGTTTGAAATCCTAAATGAATGTTTATAATAATAATTTATTTTTTTACAACATCTCAGGTTTTACATCAAATTATACAAATGAAAATACAATATTGCAGCACCCCCAGTAAGCAAAGCTTGTGCTCGGGAGCAGTTCTTAAGAATATAATACATTTGGTTTTAAATTACTAAAATTATTCATATTAATATTAAAAGTTAAACATAATTTCAGACCTATATAGAATACACCATTTTGTCCATAAACTTTTACACAATTTGGTAATATGATATACTCAATAGGTAGTCAATAACGATCTGAAATATAATTAGTTATATTAAATTAATACATTATTAAGGACTTGGGATATTTGTAACTTGCCTCTGGAAAATTCTTAGTTCACCACTCCACTCGCTAAACATATATTAATATTATGTTTAAATCTAGTTTTGTGTTCATGATCAAAAAAAGGAATTAAGTGTTTATATTTATATAGATGGATTAAAACAGAGAAATCATGAATACATTTTTGATTTTTTCATATTAAGTTCTTAAAATATAATTGCTGCACTGGTTAAAATAGGTAGATATAATAAGAATTTTATGATACAATTTCTAGTAATATTAAGTATTGGTGTAATTAGAATGATTTGTTGAATCCTTGATCCTTATTGTATTTACCTAATTATTGTTTGTAATTAAAATAACATTAGGGTTGCTGCAAAGAGATGATTAGTTATTATAATTTATAGTTACGTATTACATTAATTTTATTTTATTTATACCTAATAAACAGAACTCTGACTCATTGGCGCAACTATGGTGGGGGGGGGGCTCCTATCTCCCCCTTACTAAGATTTAGCCTGTCCAAAAATGTCCTTTATTGATTTAGATACAAGCCTCCTATAGGTTATTTTTAATAAATATTTTTCTTAGCCCCCCATAATTGTAACCTTAGTTGCGCCTATGCTCTGACTTTATAGCATTTGCTAATTTCTAATTTTTATAGGGATACAAATAAAAAAATCGAAGAGTGAGCTATATATTTGTTTTATTCACCAAAACTCCAAATATGAAATTTTATTTTGCTATATTTTTTGAATACTTCAAATATTTTAGATTTTTAGTGCTTTTTTTGCTAATATCCACAATATAATGATTTATTTTATATTTTCATAAGTTTTGTTTATATTGAATAAAAAATAGTAGAAACAATTTCTCAATTATGTGAATCCATAATAAAAATACCCACATTTATGTTTCGTATTAATAAATTATTAGGTACCCCAGTGTATTGGACCATCGAACAGTATACTGCAATTATAACTCTTTATGGGTTGTATTTAAATATTTTTGTTTAGAATATTCTGTCAAAGTATCTGAGTATCAGCCAGTTATCCGTATAAATAATTATTTAATTAATATATGTTAAAATATGATATCTTACTTAAAAATTCTAATAATCAATAATACATTTTTTTAAATTTTTTTGTATATATAGGTACACCTGTATTAGATAGGTATTCATACACATTTATAAAAACTATTAAATAGTGTATGGTAAACATATTTTAAAAACTGGGGTACACATTTTATTTGTATTTGGTTATTTATTAGCATACCAAACATAGTGTCCTAAATATTATTATTCCCTTTATATTATTATTTATTAATAGCTAATTCTTCGTATATATATCTTTTTTTTCTAATAATATTTTCTATATTCTACGGACTTCCCAAACCAAGTTCAAAAAGTCTTATGAAGTAGTTGACGTCATTCTTAAGCCAACTTTTCTAGCTGACACAGGCAGATGTACATTACCAAACTTTCCTGAAGGTAATATATTTTATTATTTATCTTAAGTTATTAATATTTATAATAAGTATCTTATTTATTTAGGTATGAAAGAATCGCTATTCAAACTTTATGTGCCAGTTGAGGCCATCAATATTGTTGCTTTGAGTCGTAATATTTCTTTGGTGAAACATGATTACCCTTATCAGTTCCTGATTCAAATTAGTCAGTTAGTGGAACCTATGAGTAATGAGGTAACAGGTTGTATGCCTCTTGGACTACACATTCGGCTTGGTGGGAAAACATGTCCATTACCACCTTATACTCGGCCAGGAGCTGAATTCAGACGATCTCCAAGACCTATAAATTGCACTGAACTAGTCAAACTTTCTCCAACCACTCCTAACGTGATTCATATAAATTGGTTGCCTGACGGAAAAAAGTACGTTATGTCTATGTATCTAGTTAAAAGATTAAGTTCAGAAATATTGATACAAAGAATTAAACAAGAAAATGAGGGACAGGCCGCTGATGATATACAGCCAGTTGCCGTTGTTGATTCCATACCATAAGCTCAACTGAAGATACATCAAACTTTAACATTTTTATAATATATAAGTTCTACCCGTATAGCATAATGTGTAATAGGGTACCTTATAAGATAAAATTAATTCTTAAAATGTTATACTTAATAAAAATTCAATTAATTATACAATAATATCCTTATTAAATTATAATCTATTAATTAATAATTATTGTTCAATTGCTATATTATCAATTATTCATAAAATATTTTCAAAAACGTTCAATCAAATTATTATGCCTTAGTGCCATAAATTTTTGTCAAATAAGAATGATTCAATAAATTATTTTATTTTTTTTTATATTATAACTATTTAATAAATATGTTTTTTTTTAAATCGTTAAAATTGTTATGAAGTTTATTTTTTGCATTTTTTTTTTTTATCTTTTTTATAATCTTTTAGGTTATATTATCGAACATTTATCAGATTTTTGTTATTTAAAATTCAATCCCTGCTACTAAATAATAATCATATTACTTTGTTGGTATTGAGAATTAAAATACTCATAAATTCTGTTTTTGATGAAGATGCTAACAATTGCCAAAAAAATTACATAAGTACCAACAAATTGTGCATCCACATCCTGAGCTCCAACATTTATTTTCTATTTTAGGTGTATTTAAAATAAAATTTTACTTATCTACAAATAAAATAACATTAAAAATGCATGAGGTACTTTAATTTAAACATTTAAAAGTCAATTTCATAAACAATAACATTGTTCCTACCGGCTACCACTATTTTTAGCAATTTGTACTAGTTGAGGATGTCTGATTTTATTGAAATTCAATATTTATGTCAGAGCCGGGTTGGACAAATTCAGCCGACTGAGTTTTCTGTACTTTACCAGACCAGTTACAAACTGGTGGCCCTTGGGTACGTTTTTATTCCGTGCCATTTTTTTTTATAGTATCCATTCCTTCAACTTTTCACCCTCAACAAATTTTTCACAAGCAGCCCCTGATGACTTTAACGGCTCAAAATTGTCACAGCCTTCTGAGTTTTATTCGGTAACCAGGTCAATCTGGCCCTCATTTAGGCAGGTATCTTATTATAGCTTTAAATATGTCTATATATATTTAAAAAAAATTAAAATGGGTTTATTATAATTAAGTTTAATACAATCTACCAAAATATAGTCCGGCCTACTGAATTAAACACAGTAACTCACAGGTTCTATCCGGGCCTGTTGATATTTGAGATACTGGGAATTCTGGGATACTAAATATGTATAGACGAGTGATAAGCATATTAGATTTTATAGTTGCTATAAGGTACTTAAAACATTTTTGCTTAAACATTCACTGATCTATCACATTTTGCAATTATTGTATAAGAGAAATTTTCTAAAATGTTTTCTCTTAGGTATGACCTTCTATTATTTACTCCCGTTGATAGGAAATACATGATACTATTGAAGCTTTCACTTCAATCATAAAAAATGTAGAAGATATTAAAATCAAAAGGTATTTAAGTGTATACTGCCAAGTTGACATTTTTAGCAATATTGCAGTTAGTCGTAAACATTTTCAATATTAGGTGATTAAATAATTATAAAATCTTAAACTGTTCAGTATAAAACAAAATGTGTTAAAATGCTTCAAAACTATCAATACTATAAAGTATAAACATATTTTGTACACATCAATGTCAAACTATCATAATTATTATATATTTATAATATTTATAATAAATATAATTTTTTTTAATAAGAAAACTGTATTTTGGTTTTTTTTTATAAAGAAGTAGTCAAAATAATTACCACACTTATTTCAAAAAAAAAAAATAAGTATTAGAATTGAGAAAGTATGAAAAAAATATTGATATTACTATTATTATTTACATATTTTTTTTATTTATTCATAATTATGATATAATAATAAGTAAGTATTGTAAAACATATGTAAATATATAATTTTAATTTTTATATTTGTACCTATTTGAATATTGTAAAAACTATAATAGTCTGTTATTACTCCTATAATATGAAAGATGTTTTTTAGGTTGCCTATATGAAAGGCCTTTATTGGAAACTGAAATGAAGTCACTGTACCTAACTAGTATTCAATTATTTAACTTGTTATTAAATGAGTTGTGAAATGTACACTCAAATGTTAACTACAATTTTGAAAAATGGTACGAAGTTATTTTCTTTATTAAAATGTCACAATTGTTAATAATAGACTCTGTTCTAATGACAGATTATAATCTCTGAA
This sequence comes from Sitobion miscanthi, assembly GCA_008086715.1. Classification (NCBI taxonomy): domain Eukaryota; kingdom Metazoa; phylum Arthropoda; class Insecta; order Hemiptera; family Aphididae; genus Sitobion; species Sitobion miscanthi. The sequence goes on from CM017804.1 coordinate 24,906,253, forward strand.
TCCGTATGGGAAGATAACTTGTCAAAATCATTATAAGTCATAATTCATAAATATTAAATATACACTAATGATTAATTAATTACTTCTAAAATCAGTTAAATTATCTTCATTGATTAAAACCATTACATTTTAGTGCAGGTTGTTGTTAATCAACTATCATGTAATTGTAAATAATTAACTATTTTTACTGATGATATTATAATACATGACATATTACATAGGTACATCGTTTATCTATGTTATATATTTATTTTCTGTTATTTAATAAAATCAATATGGTTGGTTCTTGGTTATTTTTTTTATGATTTTGTCACCCTCATGCTGCAATATTTTCAATTTATTTCTTTTAAAATTTATATTCAATCCTACATCTTGATTCCCCTATGACTTACATTGTGATAAGGAGACACATAATAACTCATGTATAAAATATATAATAATATAGACATATTTTAGTCTTTTTACATGTTAGTTGCATATTTTTGCGCATATTTCGGTTATTTTAAGCGCATATGTGCATGCATATTTCCTACAATTTGGGTGCAATAAGTCCCGAACCCTAATTATTACCATTTGAATATTATATTATGTCATATGAAATTGTTTGTAAAATTTATAATACAATATTTATAATTATTATTGTTAAATAAATGTCCAAAACAGTGTATGTACTCAGCATAAGCGATGAGCTATATTGCGACAGCAGTAAACAGGTCGCTCACTCCGTTGTCGTTATTTGACTTTTTTATCGTTTCATCAATTTTTTTTAAATATTATTTTTTTCTTTACAAACAGACTTCGATGAACTCGAATAGAGGTCGAAGTGATTAGATGATTAATAATTTAAAACACGAAGAAATTCATTTCCGTTCGTTATATTATACTCGCGTGGCTACGTTTGTTATTAAGCATACGTTCCATCACGTATATTATACGAGTATTATACCGGCGATTTGATATTATATTTATTATTTATATATATTAATATATCATATAACTACGTTGAATATGGATGCACTATAGTACTATACACATACATAATATAATTATAATATTATATAAATTGTCTGTGTACTTATATGTGTTGAACGGACGCGTATGATTTCGAGAAGAGTTATCGATAAATGATAATATTGAATTGCAAACCACCACCATGAATGTGCAGTGTAGTATTATTTTTCATGATAATATACGCCCCGTTTTGAATATAATTGCCGGTGACCGGCTATCGTTGGACTTCGAACGTATTTTAATTTATAATAAATATTTATAACCATAATATATAGCAGCTGCAGCGTACTTAAAAAAATAAATGATAAGAAATAACATTTAAAAATTAAAATAAATCTTCAAGGCGTTTTATAAAAAACTTACAAAACTATTTTTCGTTATTGATCACACCTGTATGGTACCTACCTATATTAAAAAACATATATTTTATTTTAATATGTAACATAATTTTTATTTCACCGGTACCTACCTACTTATAATCATATTAATTTGAGTACCTAGGTAATAATTATTAATTAGTTAAATAATTATAGTATAGAAAATAATAAAAAGTTAACTTTTTAAATAATATTATATTACTAGATAGTGTTAGGATGTTGATGATTTTAGAATTGTTTTCCTTTAATATTATACAATATGCTAACCATACTAGTTTTACAGACGTACGTTTACCTAATATTATAATTAAACATAGTATCGTGCAAATTCAATAATTCATTTTTTTTTAATAATTTTGATAAATGTTTAGGTAATTTGTTATTGTAATTTTGTTTTTAGGTCGCTGAAGTATTAATTTTTTTTTTTGGTTATTTTTGATACTTTTTAAGTCATCGGCAGGCTAATAATCTCTAAGTATTACACCAAGAGAGCGTTACCAAATATATATTGATTATGAGGCTCAATTTAAATAACATGAGCGCTTATAACATTAAAAAAATGTGTATTAAAATTAAACAGCTTAAAAACAAGTGCTCATAATAAGTCACATAGCTCATCATTTCTGAACACTTTTTAAATTACCAATAGCATTAGGTTTTTATAATCAATGCCCAATAGTAACAGGTTAAAGGTTTAGGTACAAAAGTTTTTAAAAATAGTTTTGTCAAATATTTACATGGCAAACAAATCATAAGGAAATATAAATTATAATAGTTATAATAGTATTAAGTAGGTATTATATTTTTTTATTTACAATATAAATAAGACATTCCTAGATAGGTTGCTATCTAAGTCTGCTGATGTGTATATACATTATTTTTTTTATTTATACAAAATTACGATATAATAATGAGTAAGTACTGTAAAACTATAAGTAGTAAATATATAATATTAATTTTTAAATTTGTACCTATTTGAATATTGTAAAAATGTATACTGTTACATGTAAAAAGACTAAAATATGTCTATATTATTATATATTTTATACATGAGTTATTATGTGTCTCCTTATCACAATGTAAGTCATAGGGGAATCAAGATGTAGGATTGAATATAAATTTTAAAAGAAATAAATTGAAAATATTGCAGCATGAGGGTGACAAAATCATAAAAAAAATAACCAAGAACCAACCATATTGATTTTATTAAATAACAGAAAATAAATATATAACATAGATAAACGATGTACCTATGTAATATGTCATGTATTATAATATCATCAGTAAAAATAGTTAATTATTTACAATTACATGATAGTTGATTAACAACAACCTACACTAAAATGTAATGGTTTTAATCAATGAAGATAATTTAACTGATTTTAGAAGTAAATTAATTAATCATTAGTGTATATTTAATATTTATGAATTATGACTTATAATTGATTTTGACAAGTTATCTTCCCATACGGATTCAGAGATTATAATCTGTCATTAGAACAGAGTCTATTATTAACAATTGTGACATTTTAATAAAGAAAATAACTTCGTACCATTTTTCAAAATTGTAGTTAACATTTGAGTGTACATTTCACAACTCATTTAATAACAAGTTAAATAATTGAATACTAGTTAGGTACAGTGACTTCATTTCAGTTTCCAATAAAGGCCTTTCATATAGGCAACCTAAAAAACATCTTTCATATTATAGGAGTAATAACAGACTATTATAGTTTTTACAATATTCAAATAGGTACAAATATAAAAATTAAAATTATATATTTACATATGTTTTACAATACTTACTTATTATTATATCATAATTATGAATAATAAAAAAAATATGTAAATAATAATAGTAATATCAATATTTTTTTCATACTTTCTCAATTCTAATACTTATTTTTTTTTTTGAAATAATTGTGGTAATTATTTTGATTACTTCTTTATAAAAAAAAAACCAAAATACAGTTTTCTCATTAAAAAAAATTATATTTATTATAAATATTATAAATATATAATAATTATGATAGTTTGACATTGATGTGTACAAAATATGTTTATACTTTATAGTATTCATAGTTTTGAAGCATTTTAACACATTTTGTTTTATACTGAACAGTTTAAGATTTTATAATTATTTAATCACCCAATATTGAAATTGTTTACGACTAACTGCAAAATTGCTAAAAATGTCAACTTAAATCAAAAAATTTGTGAGATTTTCAACAAGTGTATAATTTAATACTTCATATTATTTAAAGAAACGCATAAAAACATGTAGTTATAAATTTGAATTTATTGTTTTTTTCTCATGTGATACACTAAGATTCAACTGTGGATTTTTCAACTTATTTAATTATAATATGCATTTTTTTTTTATTTTGCAACACTTTATTTTATTGGAAAACATATCTAGTATCTGTAAGGATAGTTTAATTTAATAATGCGCAGCTCAAAATACATAATGAGATATTAGATAATGTGCACAGTTGATAATTGTAAAAAATGGATTAAAATGATTCAATTTTATCATTAAAACAGTTGATTTTAAGTATTAATAACTTACATGTTACTAGTAAATAACTATTTATTAATTATACTTAAAATACTAACAGTGGGTTATTCAAATAGTCGTTGCATTTACACTGACACCACACTGTATAAAAATATTAAAATTAATTATTGCGTTTTCATACAAATGCGATTAGCAAAAATTAAATTTACCATAAAAAATTAAAAAAAAAAATCACACAATCGTCAAAAAGTAATTAATATTATTGATACTTGGTAAATATTTACATATCGCAAATTAATGATCTTATATAATATTTGCTTAAACATAAATGTGTTGGACACCACTATTTAAATAATAAAAATAAATTTATAATATATACCATTTATTTTTATAATTAATTTTCTAGCTTACAACAATTGAAAAACCAAATGTCGACACACTAAAATATACATTATTACTATAAGAGTATTCTTCTTCATTATAAATAAAGGCTAAAAATCATCTACCGGCGGGCTGTTAACGAAATACATTTTATACTAAAATTTTTAATAATACAAAGTATTGGACTATGTTGTAAAAAATTATTAGAATAATATAACTCAGGAAAACATAAATACAAATTAACCAAAAATAGAAAATAAATCACTGTCTTTTATAAATCATGAGTAAGAAATAATAATTATAAGTCTTGTTAGTAAAATCTGAGTCAAATAATTTGTATTGATGTGAAAAATTTGATTAAAATAAAAACAGTATATTATATAATAATAATGCATTTACAACATTTACAGTCCAACAGTATTACTACACTCGTAATATTTCCAACGACTTGTTGTAACAAATGGCGATCCAGTCTGGTTGAGTGGCACCCCATTGAATTTGATTGATTTCACCTTCTGCAGCGGTATATGCTAGGATTGGATCTTCAATGGCCCTAGGCATTTGTTGGATATCCCATATAAGGGCCTGGTGATCATCACCTGAGTAAAAAATAGTGGTTATGATTTGTCATATCAAAATAAAGAAACATAATATTGTAACTTTATGCATACCAGCAGTGCATATATGGCAAGATGAATGTGGAGCCCAAGCAATTCCATTAACACATGCCCTATGATTGTTTAATCTAGCCACGGGTGTACAAGGCACTCTGACATCCAATATAATAACCTTTGGGCAAAAAAATTCAAATTTAATAAATAAACGAGTAAATAAAATAACAATTATTTACTTCGCATGCATCCATAGCAACTGTAGCAAGATAATTGGGATCTTGCTTGTTCCATGCGAGCCTAAGTAATGGAGAGTGCTGAGGATCTTCATAAATTATTGTAGAATGTTCCAAATGCCGCAGATCAAACATTCTAACTGAACCATCAGCCCCTGCAATAAAATAAATTAGGTTATAGAAAGTAATAAATACATTTGAATTTTGTGTTTTCATACCAACTGAAGCAAACATATCACGGCCACCTCCAGCACGACTAAAAGCTATATCATACACTTCTTTATCGTGGGCAATAAGTTGAGTCTTCACATGCCCAGCAACAGAATTAATTCGTCCAACAATCTAAGAATTTATTTTTAAAAAATGATCAATATAACATTAAATTATTTTTACCAATTAAATATTGTTGATAAATTACCTGAGTTGTTTCAAGACCCCAAATTGTACATGTGGTATCTATACTTGATGTACCAATTAAGTTTGGATCAACTTCATTCCAGTCAAATGAGGTTAATGGAGCACAAAAGTCTGAGTTCTTGTTCTAATAACATTATAAAATAAGAAATATTGAAATACTAAAATTTACAAAAATACAAAACCTATATTCTATTTTTTAAAATAAAATTAAAATGTATTATTGAAAACTTTAACATTAAAATTAAGTAATAAAACAAATAATCACTGAGGAAATTATTTAAATAATTTTAAATTTAAATACCCACATTATTAAGAATGCATTCCAGTCTTGTTTCTGGTTCACCTGCTCTCCAGATTCGTAAATAATCACCACTTGTGGCTAGTAAATCAGGAAATACTCCTTTCTATAATGCAAAAAAAGTTTGTTATGAAACTTACAATAACTATCAAAAATTAATAACAACTATGGTACAATACACAACACATACACTATCAGGAATCCACATAATTTTGGTCGTTGGATACGGATGATCAAATGTGCTCTTAGGACTGAACTCTGATACCTCTTCGTCTAATGACACAATTTGTACTTTGTTATTGTATTCCTCTACAAAGCTCCCAATTGCCAGGCTACAAAATATAAAAAAATATTAAAAAGTTAATAAACAGTCGTCGGCTAATGTATTAATCCTTACCGAAATCGTTTATCGGGCCGCACAGACCAGTTCATACTGTACAACGGCCATGGCGCCTCATGTTTGTAAATTTCTTTACGCTTGGGTGTTGACCCGTGAACTGCCATTTTATACAATCGATTGTTCACGACAAATTTATATTATTTATAGAGATACACCTAATGACATAATATTATTAAATTAATATGGAATAATAGTTGAATGGCATAGAATACAGTGGGATAATTTTGATGACTTTTTAATGAATTTAAAATTACTAAAATGTTTGAAGGTAGACAATATTATATTATCTAAAGCTATACCTAACTATTTTTTATTACCTAATAAACTGTAAACAAGCTTTACATATTATATAGTTTTTATCAGATGTGATACTTATAAAATATTTTTATTTTTACTATTTTGTACATAAAAAAAAAAACAGTATTGACTGACAATCTTTTTATATAAGTACAATGAAAGAACCGAAACACGTTACTTTCAATAATGTAACGAGAGTGTGAAACTCTCCACCACAAGCTTTTAGCTTATTGGAGGGTTGCAAACATATATATTATATATTTGTTTTGTTTAAATATCTTTAATTATTGTAATCGATATATTAAATACTGTAAGATATTACCTATATTGTATGAACAAGAAGAAATTATTTGAAAATGTAATAAATACCTATATGAGTATTACAACGGTAAATAACATCAGTCCCAAATAACTTAAAGATATCTCATATATTTTAGTCTCTCTATAACAGAAACCAAGCAGTACCAAGCGATTTAGTTAAAAGGTTTTAAATAAAAACTCAAGTAAATCAAATTTAAACAACAAGGTATGATCAGAACTTTTTGACGGTCAGGTTCTTTCGGTAGGCAGCACATAGCGTAGAATATAGTGATAATAATTGACAGACAATATGAAAATATGGCTAAGTGACTTGTTGTACAGACTTCAACCAAATCCAGACCTTTGAAATCGGACCATGTTTTTTACACCACAATCAAAATACTAACAAACTCGTTCACAGTTTTGTCGACGCATTAGTTGTGGTACTGTGATGACAGATGCAGTAATATTATAGACGTAAAATGTAATTTATAATTTTTTTAAATGCTGTCCAAATTTTCTAGAAAACACGGTGAAGCAGGTGCATAGATACTGTTGGGCGGGCGTCTCAAAAGTAAGATCGTTATAATATTATTATTGTCAAAATATAAAACTTGAAAATGAAAACAAAAACCCCTACAATCAAAAACGAAAAACTTCAAAGGCTCGAGAGCGCCGGCCGAGTTTACTTACCTACAGGCGTAGTGTGAAGTCCACTGGCTCCGCTTCGCACGCAGTTCTTCCGGTCGCGGTGGGTGCTCAATGCCGGTCAAGTGTCCGTCGTCCGCCGTGATGCATGGCGCGCGCGTTCGTTATCGCTACCTACCGTCGGCGACTCGGCGTTTGCATATCGTGCTCACGGTCAAGAGAACCGGCGCGCGGGTGTTCGGTTCGCACGGTCGTCCCCACTGGCGTTCGTCCTATTACCTCTTTGCGACGCGCGAGTTTCGATCTTTTATCGCTCGAACACCACTGTCGACGGTCGTGTCGGGAGACGCCGCGTTTTACTGATAACCAAGAAGCGTTTCGGGGTGGGTGGTCGGACGGTCGAGGTGGCGGCGTGGTGGGGACGGTAGCGGCGTCGGCGGCGTTGGTCGTTGGTGACGAGCAAAACGAAAAATAATAATTATTTTTTATATCGCGCAAACCGGCGACGGCGGTGGGGAAAATGGATGGAAAAAAGAAAAAAAAAGACGGAAACGCGGACCGCGCCAGATAGGTAAAATATTATCGTAATAACAACAACGATTATTATTAATGATAAATGATATTGGAAACGTAAACAAACGCTCCGATAGGCTATGGTGGCGGCCGCGGCAGCTGCTTCTGTTCAGGCGGAGGCGGATCGGTGCGGGGCTATAATAGTTCGCTGCTATAATATTGTCACGTTTTGGAGGCAAGAGACGGCGGCGTCTGACTACGGTTGATGTTGTGTCGGTTGCGGAGCGCGGTGGAGGTGGCTCGCTATCGATTATCGACCGGTCGGAACTCGGCGGGTGCGCACCTGCGCGGTCTAAACATGCATTTTGCTACGGCTAAATAAATAAATTAACATGTATTATAATTAAAGACCGGATTTATATTCATTTTTACTGTTGAACATCCACTAAAAAATGGCAAAATATGCAAGAAAAAATTGTACCATTGCACTAGTAGGAAGTTCGTTTACAGAATTCTTGTTTACTTGTTCCAAAATTTTTTACGTGTTTACAGGTGATAAATTAAAGGTTTCAAGTTACACTTGGTTTTGCCTCACACTTCTTTGGATCTTTAGGTACTTAGGCGTATATTTTTACGCTTTTTTGTTAAAATATGCAAAATAAGCAGTATAACCTTTTGATCAATCGAGTAATGATTTATGGATACTTGTTGACTGCATGTATATTATGATGTTGAAAATGGCAACATGCATTTCATGTAAAATCCTGTCTTTAATTATAATCTATGTATTAATGTATAGATATTTATATATTTAGTTATCTTTATTGAAACTCGTCAAAATAATAACTATAGACGCTTAAATTGATCACCTATAGTATATTATATTATAATATAATAATAAACGTAAAAGTTTAAAAATGTCCACGAAAAATATTTTTTAATTACGATTAAATACCTAACTAGAGTCTATTATAAAACCATTATTCAATTCAATAAGTATCTAATTTAATTCAAATTTTTACTTCAAATTCGTATAAAAAAAATTCATGTTAAAATTTTTTTAGATTTTTTGATTTTAGTATAAACTACTTATGAGGTAGAGGAACCTTGTATTTATTTCAAGTCATAAAGCTATATATTTTTAGGTACGATTTTTCTTAGAAACTTTTCGTTATTTTGAAGAAATTTGTCAACATTTGAACTTGAAAGTGGAAATGTTCTTAAAAATAACCATGCAGCCTGTGTAACTTACATATTTTAAATAGCCAATAGATATAAATGTATAATAACTAAATAACTTATAGGACGGAACTTATTGTATTAAATTTTCAAGGTTTTTAATCGAGTGAAATTTTTTTATCAACAGTTATTAAAAATCTAAATTAATTTGTTATCTGTTCGAGCTGTTATATAGTGTTGGTAAAACTAAAATAAATCGTAAAATGGAGTGTTACAACTGATAATTATCTTTATTTTAGTACAATTTCAAATTACTCTATATAAGACTATAACTTTGTTAATTCTGTAATTAAGAAAAAACATTTTATACAAACTTGTTTTAAAATAATATAGTACCTACTCGAATATCTGAATCTATAAACAATTATTTAAAACATTTAGTTGTATTGCATGTATCAAAAGTGTATACAATTTTCTGAAAATGTGTACATATTGATACTCTCTTTAATGACTATTGATTATCTATTTACGTATCATTATTGTCACAATTAATGGTGGCCGGGTCTCTACGCCCATGTACAGTCTTAGGTTCCTTTTTGAACTTTTGAAGCAAATACCTACATAATAAACCATAAGGCTTTATTGTTTCTAATGCTTGTATACTTAATATAGTTATATAATTATTGTATACATTTATATATTTAATTAATTTACCATATTTACCAATGAATTGTATGCACGATTGGTCAGAACTGGAGAATAAAGATATATATTTATTATTATTATTATTATTAAGAAAATGAGTATAGGTGCCTATTTACACATTTTAAATCTGTACACATAATCAAAAACAACAAGTAATATAAAATTAATGTGGCTCCAAATTCATAAATGTATAGGCGTGTGCAGGATTTTATGTCTCGGGTGCAGGCGTGCAGCATACATTTTTAACAGAATAATAATTAGTCCATTTATTTCCTTCATAATGTTTATAAGAAAACATCGTTCAAAAGTCCAAGCGGCTACAAGTTATAACAATATCACGCCACCTAATCAGGCCACTGATGCTGCCATCGCGTCGGATTAGTGCTGAACACAGCACTAAAACACATCCTATGACGTCAATCACCCTCTCCTTAGTCCCATATAAATAGAGGCCCTTTTCCCAAAGGACTTCAGAGTAGCTGAAGAGTAAACAGAAGTAGTTATCCCAAGCTTATAGTATACTTATGTGGGTCTTTTACAGCCACATCGCCGTTCACATTAAGTACCTACATTCCCAGTTATAGTGTACATACAATACTCTCCGGCAGAATATCTCTATTCTGTCAAAAAATTTAATAACTTAAACTTAATATTCTAATTATTTATATTGTATTAATACATGTAGATAATAAATATTTATCATATTTAATACATTGTGTTCAAATATTCATTTAACAAACTTCAAACCTCTTCTAATCCAATACACGACGTGTAGGTACGTACGTGCATTTGTCGTTAAATAAGCGTGAAGCAACCGAACGGTGACAACGGCAGCCGGCAGGTTACTACAATACTAATATTCAGTGGCACCGAAATACAAAATTAAATGAAAAAACTATTATGCTTTTTTTGCATATTTTGCAATTTTTAGTTTTCAGTGCTTTTTTTGGACTTTTTGAGACTTTTTTGCATTTTTACCTGTTTTTGAATCAAAATTGGTCATATTTTATGAAATTATATTTTAGTAAAAGTATTTTTAGATTTTTGTCAATCGAATTGCTACGATAATTTCGTGTTAGGTATATTTTGGTTCTTATTTATGTTATCTGCTGATTTTGTGGGTTTTTTTTTATCGATTTCTACTTCGATTAATCGCCGATTATAAACGAACGAGCGTTGAATGCGTTGTATAGTCAATTCATTTGGATTCTGATCAGAGTGACTAAATTATTTCAAATCTTAAGATACTACTTATAATAATTAGTAAGTGATTAAAAAATTACTAATTAATAAATTTCCTTTTTTTTGCATATTTTGTTGTTTTTATTACATATTTAGCGATATTTATTTTAAGGTAATATATGATTTATAGCGCATATTTATGCAATTTTAAGTGCTATAAAATCCCAACCCTGTTAATAATGAATTTATTCTCCTATGGACCCACTCCCCAGCCAAATGTTTATACGTACGGCAGCTGCCATACATAAACATAGACTTCGGCACCACTGGTAATATTAAAGTACCTGCATAATTTTTTTTTGTACTTAAATAATTTTTGTAGGTATATGTAATATTTAAAAAATGAAAACTATATTTTTAACCACATCGATATTTTATGACTATAAAATAAATAATAGTAACAATGTAACATAGAAACTTACAATATAAGTGCATACGGAGTCAGCACACGCATCAAATACAACATTTATACATTTACATTTATACTATTTGTTGGTGGTCACTAGTTAATTTAAGGGACTGACATACTGATACACATTACACATACAAAAAAATAAACATCATATATTTTCTTGGTGAATTTTATGTAAATTCAAATCTACAAATCTCTATTAGTTTTTTTTTTTGTACATAATAATATGAAAAATATTTAAAAATAGTAATTTGTAATTAAAATCCCTATTAATAACTATTACAGTGGCTAAACCCTACTAGTATTTTGTAATGTTAATGTATCCAAAAATCATGTCATAAAAAATTTAAAATTAATTAATTATAATATGTTGCATTTGATAGGTACTATACAAGATCTTAAACATTTAAGGTATAATATTGTTAAGTATTCCAATATTTGCAAATATTTAACTAAATCATATAAACTATTAATAAAAAAATTATTTAAAAAAAAAATCTTTATTTAAATAAGTATAATAATTGTTTTGATGTTAGTTTATTTCAAGGATTTTAAGCAGGACAATGAGTTATAACAATAGCTGTTATACATTTCATCATGCTATATATTAATAAATAATATTTACCTGCCTTTAGAAGAAGCACGTCGTTTGGATTGACATGCGCTTTTACATTTTCACACAATTGCACGAAAAAAACTTAGGAACTCCAACCTCATGAGTAAAATAATTTGAAAAATATGACGAAAAGTTAATTATTTTTGTTTGCTGACTTGTTTCAGTTGAAATACAATTTTTAATAGCACATTATGGTAGACATTTTATAGAATATTAAATTATGAATAAAAATAAAAATAAATTAAATGTGTGAATGTAGAATACCTATAGTATATTATGTTATGTAATATACTAAGAAACTATATAGGTAGGTACACTTGAATGCAATGTCATATCAAAATAAAATCTACACATTTCGGATTACCCAGTTAATTGTGCTAAAATGTGCTTGTTTTGAATGTAGCAGTATAGCATGAAATATTACAGCTTCTGTCAACAAAATAAAAATAAAATTACTGTATGAACTTATGTATAAACATAATCTTTTAATTTTTTAAATAAGAATATAAGATGAACCCATGTAGGTACTTATATATTTTTCGTACGTATGTAGATATTAGATTATATATTATAATTTAATAGATAAATATTATACTTTAGTTTAGATACTATGTCGGACTTAACTGATCTTTAAATAAATACAACATATACATTACGTACCTATATGTTATATTATGTAGATTGTAGGTAGGTTCCCTATAACATTTTGTACCCATAGTTGTAAGGTGTTTTATATAAATAAATAAATAATAGTAATAATAATTTATTGTGTGTAGTATATTTTCTTTTATTTTAAGTGAATGACCACATTGTGAAATAAATTACACGATGTCAAATTGGAGAGATCATTTTATGAAAAACTGAAAAATATTTTTGTATTTCATGCGAGTGAAAAAATCATTTTAATTCTTTATGAAACGGACTATTATTCATGAAAATATTGATCTCACAAGGTAGCAGATACGACATATACATTACAATATGATTTTGCATTAATGACCTAACGGTAGGTATTATAAGAATTAACATTAAATTGTCAAAGGTTACCTTGGAAACAAAATGTTAAAATATTGATTTATAAATCGAAATAAATAAATCTTAATTATTAAATTATTGTTGTATGTCGGAATATGTCGTTTTTAAACATATTTAAGAAGAAACAAACCCAACCAATTCTTCCGAATCGTCGTACGCAAGTAACTTCAGTGATGAAGTGTCGGACGATTATGTGATAAAGAAGTCGCGGAAACCAGTCGTTCAGGACGCCGAAACGTTGTGGGATTGCAGAGACCGAATGTTGTTAAATTTGCGCAAGATAAAGACAGGGGTCGACGAAGATGAAGTTAAAATTCAACCAGAGGATTCACCTATAATTGTTGAAAGTATATAAAATTCATAATTATTCATGCAGGTGTATTGAAATATACCTATTCTATAATATTAATAGAGATATTAGTGGCGGATCCAGAGCCTAATTTTTGGGAGGTATGGGGGGGGGGAAGTACTAAAAGTACAAAAATTAACTAAACACAGTGTAAAACAAAGAGAAACTACAGCGATAGAGGGGGAGGGGGTCAAATGCCACTGAGAGATAGTCTTATAGAGTCGGTTCTAGACAAAATGTGTACATGGGCAAAATCAAAATTTGCCGCCCTTTCGTTTTGATCTCTCTATTTACCCTTGTAAATGTTACTCCTTAACCATATCTTCAAACATATTCACGTCTTCTTCGAGTTCAAGTTACAGTATACCTTATACGTTATAGTTAATTTATAATTAACAAAAAAAAATTTTCTTATTAAATTATTAATTAATATATTAAAGGATAAGAATTTTTATTTTTCTGACTGACTGGAACCACCATTAAGGAATATCAAATGTACTGCTTTTTCAGACTAATAGACCTATTTTAATTTTTGATATTGATTGGTACCTACAATAATGTATACAATAATAAAAACATCATATAAGTATTAAAAATAATAATCTTTGTAATTACTAATAAATTAGCATCGTTTAAAAAAGTTAAGATTAACTAGATTTCATTTAATTATTATAATTTAATTAAAGTTTATTATTATGAATATGCTCTACGTATAATTTTTATACAGACACACTTTGAACAGTTTACGATACAATTCGTAAGATTGAATAGCTTTAATAATATACACTCTAAATGCTCATAATATAGCCTATTACAACAATTGTTATAAAAATTATTAATTACTTAATTTATTAATATGCTAATAATATAGGTACAATTTTGTTAGGTATACAAAAATATACATACAAATCATACAATGCGTTATAACATGGGTACGATACCTGTAAGTTTTCAGCCACCGTTGTCTGTAATTAGCTGTACCTTATTGCTGGAGGTAAACATATCGCAAGAGATTACGACAAAGCGACGGATGAAAAACAAATAATATTCTTATTGATATTAACGCGTTGAGCTCTGCCATGAACTAAGATCTACTATCTTAGTTCGTGGCTCTGCTAGTATTATCAGTGCATAACCCGTGTCGCCGCGCCAAAATTAAACAATATAATAAATAATAATAATATGTATAATAGATAAACTGGTCCGCCACCTGGTCACAGTCTTATTTTTAACGGAGTTTAGTATATTATTGTCACAGAATAACAATTATTATTCTACGATATTATAATATATTATAGTATGTTATTGTTATCGACGTTCGACGACCGCGATGTCGTCATTTCAGGGAAAAATCAAATTGTAATAATATATATGTTATCTTAAGTTTAATTTCCGTGTATTGTACATTTGTACTTTTACATAAACCATCTCTACCAAAACTAAATTTAGTTAATTGCCGGATATCAGCTATTATTTGCTACGCACATAGGTATAATTCACAATATATAATATACTATAGTAACACATAGATATTTGAGACGATGTCAGCGTTGCACGCAAATCCTATTATGTCACCATCTCCTGGAAGGTGGGTGAACGCAACATATTTAAACATATTAAATAATTTCTTTCTTGCTTATTAATGTTTCAAAAACGGTTTTCGGCTTTTGCGTTATAGCCTAAGTATCAACATATTATCCTAAATACGGCCCTGCCTCCCACCCGAGAAATGCCTCTTACATATTGCCTGTGTTGCCTGTGCTTTCTGCCAGGCCTGCTTATAGTATCACTATATAGTATATATAAAAATAAAACATTATTTCATCTTAGGGACGATTAATGATTAGATGTAATAAAACAATCTCACAATATACCCATTGTTAGTAATAATTTATTATTATCGAATTTAACGTACTTATAAAATACTTTTTTTTTTAAATGTAAATTAAAAATTTTAATGTTGAATAACTTTCACGTCTATATAATTAATATAAGATTTGAATTGCGTGAATACTACATAATATCTATCGATGTTTACTATTCAATTTGGAACACATGACTTATTCGAACAGCAAAAAACGTTAAAACGTTTTTATATCCTCACGACGACATTATTTTACATGATTAATTGTATTTTTTATCCGGTTTCGAGTAGATGTCTGATATATCATACATTCTTAAAGCTAGTGTAATATTGCGTTCACAAAAAAAGCAGTTAAAAGATAAAATGTTATCCCCCGATTCCCTGTTAGATAAATGTCGAAGGTGTGACTAGGCATTAGAATATTATATTCTAGACCGGAAGCAGTACCCACCAGTAGTCTATTATTATAATTACATATTATATGTATAATAAGCAGTATTGTTGTAGAATTTCAGCCGGACGCTACAATAGTGGACATGCAGGGTAGTAATGTATCGAGTCAGACAATCGATCAGTCAACGGGGACGTCCACAGTTACAGACAACCCAATGACTGGCAAAAGCCAACAGATGAACAGTCGTACTTCGAGTATAGGTATTTCATACGTTTGACCTAAAGCTAGTGTATTGCGTTCACAAAAAAATGGTAGTTAAAAGATACAATTTCGTAAAATGTCTGTTAAATGTTTAAATGTTTTATTGTTACACTATAATATATTGTAGACCGGAAGCAGTGCCTATATCAGCTAGGTAGTAATATTTAATAAAGTATAAGACTTAATGTGTCATACGACGTAGTTGTTGTAGAATGTCAGCCGGACACCACACCAGAAGACTTGCAAGGTAGTGTTTCGAGTCAGACAATCGATCAGTCAACGGTCGAGGCGGCGGTTACCTACAAGCCAACGGCTGACAACAGCCAACAGATGAGCACCGAAAATAGCATAAAATACGTTGCAAAAAATACGAAAATTCGAGTACATTTGATTTTTGACTTACATAGACACCAACATAGTTACATATTATAATGATTAATCTAGATACAGCAAAAACAAATTATTTTATAGATATGTAACGACATGGCGCAGGTTATGTGCAAGTTATCGGCTGACAAGAGCCAACAGATAAGCACCGAAAGCAGCATAAAACACGTTGAAAAAAAGACAAAACTTCCGGTATATATAATTTAAGGGCAAGGGCGTCCATATTTGAAAATACAGGGGGGACCACTATATATTTGCAATAGTATTGACCATTTTGTTAACCTGTTAACTGATATATGTAAGTTTACCTAGTACAATACTATATATTTATATGACTGTATTCATACAATAGTATTTACCTATTAATTTATCATAACTATATAATTATTTATTAAATAAATAAGAGTTGGTAGTTCAATTTTTAATAAAATGTATAATATACAATATAAATAATTCACTTTATTATTTAATTCTATAAGTGTCAATAACTTACAATACTAGAATAAATACTTAAAAAGGTAAAAAATAATTCAGTTTATTATTTAATTTAATTAGTGGCAATTACTACATACTATGATTACTATGTCCTTAAAAAGGTAAAAAACATTATGTTATAAAAATAGTATAGATAAACATTAAAACAAAAACTGTAAATTCATTAAGTCTTTGTCACTGACATTCTGTCCAATATTTACTGTATCACTTGTATCTGCTACACTGTTAAAATTTGTAGTCACAGCGTTATTTTGTAAACATTCTTCATTATAACAGAATTATGACACACAATTTTTATATTGACTTTATTTATTTACATAAATATTGTTTTTAAATAGGCAGCATAAGTTTAGCAAATGTAAAATAATCAGAGCACATCATATTATTTAGTATTAGTGCATAAGCTAGTAAGCTACTGCAGTGATAATTGACCAGTTTTTCTACTTTTTTTTATGGTTTTCTACTGCAAAGTTGTTTTTGATAGAATTAAAATTAAATGATTTAATGCAATAATGACGGTAAGATTTAATTAATTAATTTTTTTTTCAACTATATTTGTAAATATCGTTTGCATTTTAATTTTCAGAAAATCCCTCGGAAAATCTTTAAAGAATAATGCAAATCGTCTAGAAAGTGAAGTTTGATTTTTTTATAATATAAAGATTTATTTATTTTTTTATTTATTTATTATTCAACAATCGCAATAAAATCATTCGACGTATTTTTCTTATACCACAGATTCGTGTCTATATAAATAATAATAATATATATAATAGTATAGTAATTATATAAATGTATAATAGACACGGAAAAGCCAGGGGGGACATGTCCCCCTTGCCCCCCACAATGGACGCCCTTGTTTAAGAGTATGATTTTGACTTGCATAATATGACACCTAAATATTATAATAATTAACCTACGACAAAAACAAATTATTTTAGATAGGTACCTAATTCATTTATTTTTTACTCAAAACTCAAAATTTTATTTGAAATTAATAACATAGCAATTTATTATTATAATGATTTATGTACAACATCACTGATCTGATCAGCCTGTGATTGAATTGCAGAATATTGAATGGGATGAAAATTGTATGACAGTGAAAGAATATAGCGCGTATAACTCTATGGTGGACAAGCTGTGTCAAGTGCAGACGAATACGAAATATCCCAAAAACGTCAAGAATAGAGTATTTGCACCGGTAAGCTGCAATTTGGTGTAACACCGTATGTAATACACACGTGGGCTTTAAATGTCATATAAGACAGCGGTGAGTAAAAAAGTCACTCTATATCACATTTATATCCCATAGGTATGCCTTTATATAAATCTGTATTCTCTTATATTTACACTTGTTCAAAGTATAAAAATAGTTGATTAAATAATCATTATTATTTATTGCCTGTATATTTATTTTAACACCAGCGCTACCGGTGTACCCTCGGAGGAAGTGAAACTCGTTTCGTCAGGAGTACCTCTAGGTACGGCTATACCCTTGCAGGTCTAAAAGTTTTATAAGCTGCAAGTTTCGTAATGTTGGTACCGATGATAACTTTGCAATCTGATACATGACTGTGGTTTTTTCGCAAGTGGTAATTTAAATGCTTTAAATAAGTATCTAGTAGCCCCTATTTTTAAAAAAAATAAACCTACTACACATTTTATTTATAATGATATAAAGATACAGTGACGAAGAGAACCAAGAAATTAAATTTAAATTGATATATTATGTAGTGAAATATAGGCATAACTTTGTATAGGTACATTTAAGATAGTTAAAATCATATACCATAGAAATAATTAAAGGTATCCAACCTTCATAATAATTCAACAGCGTTTTTAAAACTTATTTTGTCTAACAATTGTGGGATACAGCACGCTTTTCTATATGATGTAACGAAACTAATCGGTTCAAATTCTAGACATGCACCTATCTATCTTATTGTGACACATTTTTAATTATTAGTCATTAATTTTATTATTTTTAGTTATTGCTTATTTAATCGTTGTAATTAGTTAATAATATTATACTATTTTGTATACATATTATATACCTTGTCAATGTACATTATAAATATTTTATAGTTTATACATCGATAACATTTTGAAAAAAAGTATAACGACAAGTCTTCTTCACGATAGTTGTGGCTACTTGTAGGTATGTATCTACTATAGACCTGCAAGGGCCGTATATTTTCGACCCGGTCCGGTCCATCAATTTTATCTTCAAGCCCGACCCGGACCGGTACTCATGGCGTATTGGACACAGCGGCCAGTTTAGTTTAGTGTATCTCGGATTGTGTTAAATTCGCTACAGGTGTAATTTATTGACTTATGTTGAGGTCCAGTCATTAGTTCAAGTGGGTTGGGTGATGGTGCCCCCCCACAAATACATCTCCAATATTCACAAAAAAATTGAAAGACAAGCGTGAGCTTAGTTATGAGTTGTATATGGGATACGGGAACTTGTGTACTTCGGATTAAGTGTATACCGTGTACAAGGAGCTCCTTAATTTTTGGGATCAAGTGCATGTGTAAATGTACCCATTGCGCGTGTGTAAATGCTGGCCTACTAAATTGTGTCACAGGTTTACTGGTTTGCATACACACTAGTCTTGGAGTGATACATTATTAGTGTTTGATGTATACACAAATGGCCATATAGGTACTAAATGGTTAGGTAAATGAATGTATTAATTTTTGTGATTTAATGTTTTTGTACGATTATAACAAATATTGGTATACCTACAATATTATTTACATTTTTAGTTGAATATAATATAAATGAATTTGAAAAGACAAAACATTTTTAACCGTTCGTGGGTTTTATTACGTTATATACAATCTGATTCATTTATCATGAAACACTCATTATTTCAAAAAGTATTAATGTTTTCTTCATAAAAAAAGAATCACTCTGTATAACAGGGCTACAACACATTTGGTCACAAAATACAATGCTGTGCTAACTTTTTTTAGCGCCTCAGGGAAATACTATTTGCCATTTGGCACCCCTATACTAAACATACATATTTGAACATTTGCCGCCCTTTAAAATGTTACAACTTTTGCCGCCGTAGGGCACTTGCCCCATTTGCTACCTCCTTGACACGGCCCTTAACAAAATCATAATATGCTTCGGCACTATTTTTCTAATAAAACTATATATAAGCTATGATTCTAACAGGTAGTCTTGACTTTTGAGTCTGTAAAAATGGGAAAGAAAATGTATCGTATTAGGTATTCGTATAGATTGTGAAAATTTAGCTCAAATAGGGTAGTAGGTACTACTGTACTAGGTACCTGAAGAAACATAGGACTGAATTAATCGGAATTCGTTCCGAAACGTCCGAATTGGCTTTCGAGTTGTTTCAAAGGGTAATCCGGCTTACGAAGGATTCCCAGATTGTTTTAAAAGTTATTAAATTGTCTCAAAATAAATACTTATAAATAATATTTATAAAACATTTTATTATATTTAAACAAAATGTTTAAAAATCCAAAAAATTAATAACAAAATATTTTTACAAATTTTAATTTTGTTTTAAATATACATATACTGATATACAGTAAAAAAAGGAGATTCTCATTTGAAAAATAGAAGTTTGTATCGCCACAGAACACTCCTTAAATCAAAAAAATATTAGGTATATAGGAAAATATGAAATCTTACTTAAAAATTCTAAAAATCAAAATTTTCATTGATACACTATTAATATAAAAACGAGTGTGCATGCTTAAAAAATAGATTGTGGAATCGTGTGGATCTTATTAGCCATTGATATACATACACGATTCCAAAATTCGTAAATAAAGGTATACACGATTCCGCATAATTTTAAATGCAACGTTGCCATACAATTGTTTGCTCTTGTTATTATAGATTGTAATTTTTGACAAATTTAATATTTTCTTTAATTTAATTGGTTGGTTATTAAAAAGATTAAGCGCTTACATATAGCGGGCTACTCAATTAATTGGTGAATATAAAATTTAATGATATGATAAAAATATAATATGGTGTATATAAATAATATCATCTATATTGTATACAATTATATTAAATAGTTAATAGGTAGTTATAAAAATTCATTAAATATTAAAAAATTATCAGCGATTAATCAATATAGTATAATTATTATATAACATATAAAAATATTTAAGTTATCAAAATATAAAATAATATAGTATTATGTATATACTAATTATAATATTTAAGTTGTCAAAATTAAATAATTAAAATAATAATTTCAAAAATATTTTGATTAATAATTTTTGTTAATTTTGATATCATACGAAAAATGTATGAAAAATGTATTAAAGGTATATATTTTTAAAATAATAAATAATTATAAATTTTTCAAATAAATTGTTTATGTCAAATACTATCTAATTCTGTAAATTGACTCTGACTGTCTTACAATGTTTGTGTAATGATGTAAGTTAATTATCAAATATGTTTTAAAAATTAAATATGTTAATTTTGCCTACCTATATAGTAGATAGAATAAAAATTTGATCTAAAAGAGATTTTAAAATAAAATAAACTTCTACCTAGCTTTTAATATTAAATAGATAATTAAAATTTTTGGTTTTTAGGTATTTCTGACAAGAAATAAGATAAATATTTCTTTCAAGTTACTTATATTATATTGTATTATATACATTTTCATCAAATTACAAGACAAGTTGAAACTCACCGTACGATTTAAAAATAAGTATTATCAAATACCAATTATGTTCTCATTATTATATTATTATTACTATTACACGGATAGATAAAAAATATTGTTATTTTTTTCTCGATCAGCATAGGTGCAGTGCTCGAATTGGAAAAAAAATTGAGGACGGACGCTGGTTTTAGTTTAAAAAACACCGTTCCATAGCTAATAAATTGTAAAGTAACCCGTTGTGAAAATTAAACAAAAAGTTCTCAAAAGTAGAATGTAGAAACACGTATACGGCGGCAATACAACCGAAATCACTTCAAAATTATTACACTTGCAGATAATAGAGATAAGGTAGACATGATATCTTTAATCGTGGTAGTGTACAAACCAATGAAACCACCGCGGCGGTAATAATAATCGAAACAAAAAAAATCCAAATACACCGTTCAAAAGTAAGCATCCCCAGGGGTCAGAGGGGGACTCGTTTTTAGCGTTCCCCGCTTAATTAAATGAAGGGGGACGCTGAAATCTATGAAAAAAATGAAAGCGGACTCCGTCCACCCGCGTCCCCCCCCCAATTCGAGCACTGCATAGGTGTAAATGTGTAATGTCTCTCTCTTTCTCGGTGTTAATGATTTACCACTTTTTAAACTTCGATGAGTACCTACCTACTTTACCATATGACTAATAGGTAAATAACACGAGTATTTTTGTGTTCAGTCTCCACTTTAATTTGTAGATCTATCCCCACATGAAATGATTTTGAAGAAAATTTAGGTACGACTCCCAATACCTATATGTGGGTGAGTGGGTGACTTTTTCAAAGCGCTTTCATCCCACTCACGGTAAAATGTCGATAAGAGATAAAACGCCACAATATAATAGCTAATATAGTAATATTATATACACGAACAGTCATATCGTTGCAGCAACAGTTACCATTGTTGTCCGTGTCACGAGGTCATGGTGCCTGTACATAAAATCGCGTACGGCGTATCGGTGCTCGTCAAACACGTGTTCGAGACGCGTCAGTTGTTGGAAAGGTGGCTGCAGAAAACCGACCCCGCCGTACAAAGGTCTGAAATCCAATTGAGGTGAAAAAAATATGTTTTATTACAAATATGTATTTCAACTTATTTAGCTATATTGTAGTAATTATAAATACCTACGCTCAATTCAACATCCTACCTACCTACTTGTACTATCAAATTCATTATATATTTGTATCGTTATTATTTGGATTTTATTTATTTACTATCTATTATTTTTTATAAAATAATACACATGATGGACATAAAATCTGGATGAACATAAATTATTCACATTATTTTTTTGTCAGTTTTTATAAAAGTTAAAATGTCTATAAAATATTTTGGGGAAACTATTGGAGGACCCAATTACTTGAGAGTTGTGACATTAGTAAATAGTAATCATATTACCTTGTGGACAAAAAATTAATGAAAATACATCTGAAAAGCTGGTATAAATTACTTTTTTAAATAACTTTTAACTCAACTAGTTTTTTATTTTATTTTTTGTGTCTATCATCACTTTTTAGGCCAGTAATAATGCTTGGATTTTCTTCAACAGTAACTTTTCTGATAGGAAAGTTAAACTAGTTGGTACTTTGGGGGGGGGGGGGGGTCAAAAGTAAACATTTCCCAGTAGTTTTCAAAAGCGACGTGAAAAACAAAAGAAAAATTAAGGAAAAACGGGAATTTTAACGCAAAAACTGTTTTCGAGAAAATCGATTTTGGTTTTTGGTGTAACTCTAAAACAAATGACCGTAGGTACATGTAATTTTGACTGAATGTTTATATTAGCATTTTCTATACACCATAACATTTTCCAAATATTTTGAGTTGTTTACGGACATTTTCAGTTTCAATTTTATTTAGTTTTTTTTTCTATAAATATCAATAGAATTTTTTTTGTTTGTTAAAAAAGCTTGAAAATTTAAAAGAAGACTCTTAAGTTATTGTTTCAAAGGCAGATGAAAAAAATTAAAAATCCATAATCACAATTTTTTTTTATAAGCATTAAAAGTTCAAATATTGACAAAATACGTAAAAATGACGAAAATTTGCAAATTATTTTGAATTAAAAATTCATAAAAAATTTTCTGTTTAAATCTAAGATTTGAAAATGTAATACAAGATTTCTCATAAGTTTGTCTACCTTTATCAAAAAAAAAATGTCTACAAGAAAGTCAAATTAAATTTTTATAAGCGTTTGAAATTCATATTTTTACAAAATTTGATATTCACACGATTTCTTATTTTGTTGTAATTAAAAAACAAATGACTGTAGATACTTTATAATTTCAATGAATGTTTATATTAGCATTTTCTTTACACGATAAAATTTTGAAAATAATTTGACTCGTTTTGAGCTATTTACAGTCATTGTCAGTTTTCAATTTTTTTAGTTTTTTTTTTCTATAAATACCATTAAAATTTGATGGGTGAAAAAGCGTGACAATTTAATACAAGGCTGCTGATAAAATGTTACAATAGCAGTTGAAAAATATTAAAAATACATAGGCACAATTTTTTTTTATAAGCATTAAAAGTTCAAATATTGACAAAATACGTAAAAATGACGAAAATTTGCAAATTATTTTGAATTAAAAATTCATAAAAAATTTTCTGTTTAAATCTAAGATTTGAAAATGTAATACAAGATTTCTCATAAGTTTGTCTACCTTTATCAAAAAAAAAATGTCTACAAGAAAGTCAAATTAAATTTTTACAAGCGTTTGAAATTCATATTTTTACAAAATTTGATATTCACACGATTTCTTATTTTGTTGTAATTAAAAAACAAATGACTGTAGATACTTTATAATTTCAATGAATGTTTATATTAGCATTTTCTTTACACGATAAAATTTTGAAAATAATTTGACTCGTTTTGAGCTATTTACAGTCATTGTCAGTTTTCAATTTTTTTAGTTTTTTTTTTCTATAAATACCATTAAAATTTGATGGGTGAAAAAGCGTGACAATTTAATACAAGGCTGTTGATAAAATGTTACAATAGCAGTTGAAAAATATTAAAAATACATAGGTACAATTTTTTTTTATAAGCATTTAAAGTTCGAATTTTGACAATATTTATCAAATTTAAAATTTAATAATTATTTTGTACTTGAAAATGTATAAAATGTTCAACTTTTATAGCTAAGGATTGAAAATTGAAAATTGAAAACAAGGTTCCATGTAAATGGGTTATGGCGTATAAATTACTTTATTGACAATAATATCATCAAATATACTTGGTAATGTCATAGGCTGACTGACCGTTTTCGCTCAGAATCGTTTTTCTTATATAATGATATTATATCATTGAATTCAAATCTAACACCATCCATTACAGTGACCCACTTGTCACCTATTGTACAGCAGAGGCACATCCACTTATCCACCTTGTTCTTATTGTTGACTGTAGATTTTAGAAGCGATAACTGTATTTGATTTTACAATGATGTATTTTTTTATTTTTTATTTATATTTTTTTTTTGTCTGTCATCACTATTTAGGACTGTAAAAATGCTTAGATTTCTTTAACAGTATCTTTTCTGAAAGGAAAGTGAATCTAGTTGGTACTTTGGGGGGTTAAAAACATTCCTAATTGTTTTTAAAAGCGCAGAGAAAAACAAAATAAAAATTACGGGGAAAACCGTAAATTTTACGGAAATTTGATTTTGGTTTTTGCCGTTTTTGGTGTAACCCTAAAACAAATTACTGTAGACATGAAATGTTCACTGAATCTTTATGTTATCATTTTTTATACAGTACACACCATTTTCAGTTTACAATTTTTTATATATAACATAGATAATAATATTTTAGTCTCCCTTTTTTACAATTATACTCTGTAAACAAAACATCAGATAAAAATTTGAAGTTAATGATGTTTACAAAATTATCCCCCCCCTCACCACCAACTGAAAAATAAAAATTCGGAAATACGTTATTAACGCCTAGGAACTTATTACAATTAAATTGCATCTCAGACTGAGGTCCGCCGCTGTCGAGGCGAAGCATCTGGCCGGTAAACTGACATTTTTGGTGATTGACGTGAACCACACCACCGGCACACCGGATCAGATCGAAATGCTCATCAACGTCTATGACGCGTGCTTCAAACGTTTCAAAAAGATCACGAAAATCGTGCGCCGGATCGAAATGCCAGAGCAGAAGGAAAAATTACGATAATTATCGTTGCGGCCTTTCGACGACGGATCAAAATTGAGATATTAAATTAACAAATAATATTACAGGATGATAAATAGCAAATATTAATCTAAAAGGTTTCGATAATTTTATATTACAGTTGTGAGTTAGAATAAAACGAACAACATAAAACATTTTCAATGTATTTAAGAGGTCTTGTTACCCGCATGTGCTGTCTACGTCTTACAAATGTACAACATACCCAAAAACTGTTTAGCGCATAACAACTTTACTTTCTCTGTATTTATAGTAGAATTACCAAAATTCCACAACGCATAGGGAAGAGCTTTATCTGTGACGTAACGTTTTAATTGTTATGATAACATTAACCAATCATTTTAAATAATTAAATGAAAAAAACCAAAAAAATACTAACGTTCTGAAACTGATAACTTTAATTGTATTTAATATGTTATCCAAAAAACAAAAATTCTATAAAGTCTTATTACAAAACAGGCGGTGTCGCGGAAGTAATACGAAAGTAGTACCTGGGACGTCGTCGGTTCAAACCTAAAAAAAAAGATATTACAATATTACTAGGTACAAAATATAATATTAATTATTATCGTATGATTCGTATGTATTCAATTTGTAATGTTTGTATAGTAATATTATATAGACCAACACGAATTATAATTTATACCTATACAAAAAACTACACATAAGTAGGGATCAAAATGCTGGAAAATTTCGGAAAAACGGTTTTTTTTTCCAGAGCCACGGAAAACGTGGAAAAATTGGAGAATATTAAAATAATACATTTCCAAAAAAACGGAAGTTTTCGGAAAATTAAAATGATCTATTTAAAAAAAACTATTTTAAAAATAGATAGGAAACTTGTCATTTTCATTTCACATTTGCCAATACAGTTATCGATGTATTATTGTATTAAAATTTAAAAATATTAATACAAATATTTCAGTATTTATTCTAAAAATAACGTAGTTCCATATCAAATTGATATTTTTGTGGGAGAGTGTATTTCCCCGAAAATAAATCATCTGTATTTTTAAATGTTAAAAATTGTATACTTATTGTCTATTTATATTTGTTATAACTAATAAGGTATTATAGTAACTGGCAGATAGCTTTATAAATAATATTACAGTGACTGGTGAGTTGTGAGTGATGACTAGAAACTATTTGATAGTTTTTATATTTTTAAACTTAGTAAGTTGGTAATAAAATATATTGATGGCTTAATTCAAAAATTTTGTAAGTACATTTTTTGATGAAAATGAGTCTAGTGCATAAGAGTATAACTGTATAAGAATAGTAATAATTGTATGTTTGCAAACATGTAGTAAGTGATATTGTACATATTTAAGTCAATATAGATAGCGGACTATCATGTGAAGTAGGTAATATAAATAAATATTCTTATTTCTAAAATGTGTCAAGTCCTATAATTGTGTATTAATAACAGTTTTGCAATAATATGTTATAAGTGAGCACTTACAACATTTCTACCGTCTACGAAATTTTTCCCGCCATATTGAGTGTGTGGTAAGCACAGTTTTAATTTATTTATCTTTAAAATGTCTTCTACTCATAAATAGTTCGTATATACTATTGATAGGGTAAATAATAAGTAGTGCGTCACAACTATTCAATTTGGTTTAATTATTGCATAATCTCTTCAGTGATACATACACATTTAAAAAATTGAATTGGCTCTACTGTAAAATTCATTATTTTTACATACAACATTTTTGAATTAAGCCATCGATATTAAATATGTATTTAAAATTTAAATATAAAATATTATAAATATATTAAATAATATTAATAACTAATAAGAAATAAATACACAGTAAATACTTAATAGTTAGTACTTTAGTAGTTAATTTACAAATTATAATTATTTATAAATCAAGTATAGAATCCTCTAGATTTATCCACTACAGACTTTAAGTTAGGTATGGTTTACATAATATGTATGTAATATGATTATCAACTATCATTATTATTTATTAGATTGTTTCCACCATCATACACAATTTTTTCAATTCTTTAGAAAAAAAAAGTGTCGGTTCTAAACGGAAAAAAAAATGTATGACATTTTGTTGTTTTTTTTTATATATTTTTTTGTTACACGTGTATGCAAGGCTGGAAAAATTAATGATATTTTTTAAACTCAGTTGAGTCAAGTTAAGTACCTTTTGTTTTTTCAATTAAATTAAAATTTAAGATAATAAACATTTTTAATGCATAAATTGAGTTTAAATTAAAGTAACAAATACTGTTAACTTAACTTAACTTCAATTAATAAGTTAAGTTGATTTGATTTTTAAAAAAATTGCATTAAAAAGCTATTAATATAAGTTATAATTACTTGTTTATATATTATTATGCATGTATAATTTAAAACCTGTTGGGCAGTATCATTTTAGAATTATATTCATATTTCACGATGGGTTCATATAAAAATAAATATTGTGTGTAAAAGTGCTTACTGTATTGTTTAACACATTCTATAATTCAAAATATAAACTACTCAAAAATGTAAAACTTTAAAAAAAACTAGTATATTACTACTTATAAATGGTGAATATTATATATATATCCTTATATATATGAAAGAACAGGCCTTTTTTATGTACCAATTTTGTGACGACGCTATTTAACTTTTTTCCAATTTTTTTTCACAAAGTTGTTCCAAATACCTTCGTGAGTGTAATCCACGTCGCCCGATTTTCAAAATTTTGATTTTAAAGGGTTGAAATTGGCAAAAATAAATTTGTACGTGTAATTTGTATATGTATATTCATATAACAATAACAATAGCAGTCGACCGATAACGGGAAATACGGTACGGCACGGCGGCCCAAGGGTTTCCATCTACCTGGACTCTGACCTTTTTTTCGTGTGTGTATTTTATCAACAATTTTTTATCTATATATTACTATATCTATCCATTTATCTATCTCTATAATATATAAATTTGCCTTGGACGCTCCATCACACGTAAACGGCTGCCACCGATTTGGCTAATTCTTTTTTTCGTGTGTTCGTAATATTGTCAGGAGAAGGTTCTTAACTCTCGAGTAAGATAATTAAGAAAATCCACCGGAAAAGTAGAAAATTTGGATGTAGGTGCCATCTGTCCAGTAAGAATAGAAACTAAATAATATTATATTTTCGTTTATTGTAAGGTTGCTATTGGTCATGATTGAATAATGAATATAATTTTAGACCTGTTGCTATATAGCTTAGTAAAAACGGTATTCCCAAGACCAATTTTTCGACACATACACATCGTAATATCAACGTGTTAATGAAACATTCGTAATTACGTACGGTACGCACTTCGAGGAGTCTGCAATCCACCGCAGGTGGATTACCTACCTGAAAACATACTACGTGTCTCACGCATACAATACATACAAGCGTAGTGTCTCTCGGGTAATATATACAAGATGATCGATGAAAATTTTTAAGTTTTGAACATCATACACCGAATTTTAAATAAACAAATTGAATAAAGTTTGAATCCTATAGAGTTGGTACATATTTTAACGAGCAACGCAATGAACGGGATCAGCTATGATATATATACAATTAATGCATTTTTCAGTTCTTGAACTTATGCACATAAGTTATATTGGCTATTGCCAACTATTTCACCTGAGGTAATTTTTGCCCGGGCAACGCCGGGTGGGACAGCTAGTATATATATATATTTATAATATTTGTATTTTACAACTAGGTTATTCTAAACATCTATTCAATTTTAATAACAGCGTAACTGTATGAATTATGGTATTCATTAATACATTATTTTTTTATATATATATATACACCCGTATGAGGTAGGTAAGTATTTTTGAAATACAATTATAATATAAAATATAATTTAATGTAGAAATCGAAATGGTCACAATTCACGGTTATCGATTATACGGGCAACTAAATAAATACACAATATGTTACAGTGAAACCCCTATATTATTATTCATCACTCATCGGTAGGTAGGTACTTAATTCTTGGTAAATATATCTTTTTTTTCTGATAATATTTTCTATATTCTACGAACTTATCTATGTATATAAAAAGCGGGTAAATGGATGTCGCTCTGCTGTACAAGTGAGTCAATGAATAATGGATTGTATTAAACTTGAATTAAATGATATAATATCATTGTATAAGAAAAACGATTCTGAGTAGAGACGGTTTATCAAACTGGATTTTTTAAATTTGTATTATTTATTATAGCCTTCAAGTTGAATTAATATTATAATATTATATTTTTTTATTAGTTGCTACAGTTATACAGACAAATCGTTAGAAATTAAAATCCCATTTTAAGCTGTTTTTTGTAATTTGTCAGTAGTTTTTCCCGTGGCATTAAATAACTATTGAGAAAATCGAAAAATGACCTCTTTAAAGTACCATCTTGATCCAATTTGCTAAAAGATAAAGTACTTTATGTTGAAATCGAAGCACTCTATCTGGTAAAAATTGTGTATACATGATATGAAAAAAAAATAAAAACTATAGTAAAACCACTAGCTTCCTAGGTCAGAATCTAAAATGAATGTTTGTCTATCTGTGTGTTCTTTGGTTGCCATGTGTTTTGATGCTATTATAATAATAATTATTGGTTTTCGGGCAAAGAAGTGCAATTTCAAAAATCATTTAAATTAAGTATATACGCATAGTTTAGAGTTCAATAGTCTCAACAGGTTTAGGTACCTACTTAATATTCAATACTAAAAGGATTTGAATCAAATAATTTACGACACTACTTAGCACCATAGACCTATTAACTAATGGACGGCGCTTAGAGAGAGAAGTCAAGGGTATGACATAGAGTGAACAAGAAAAGTAACAAAGTAGTAAAATGTACAAGAATCTAGAGACAGAAAACGCCGAATAGCTGCAAGATGGCGGCCTTATGTTCTTATCAATCGTATCTCTTATCTTCACAAACATTTAACAGTATTATTGCAGAATATGTACTTTAATTATGACGAGCCGTTCGCACCAGCATCTTTTTATCGTGTTATCATCACATTCTTATCAGTGCGGGATTAAAATATTATATTTAAAATTATAGTTGTTTTCAATAAGTTCATTAGTTTATTTGAATCCTTCATTCAATTCTCTTATAAGTTAATAGTTACCTATGGTTATAAAATGGAATTACGGTTGAAATGTTCCATTTGTGACAAATCTTTTGCTCAAAAATATCATTTAAATGAACATCAGCGAAAAATTCATAAGTACGATCCAATCCCTACCAAAAGTTTTACCTGTTCATTTTGCAATAAAAAATATACAAGTAATAAATCATTGCTTGCACACACCCAGAAATTCCATAATACAAATGGAAACATAATAAAAAGGGTGAATCAATCCAGAATATTCTGTCCATATGAGGATTGTCAAGAAGTATTATTGACACTTGTAAGACTGCAAATGCATTTAACTGAAAACCACCGAATTGAATCTGAATTGGGGGAAATTAAATTCAATGATGAAACAGGTAATTTTTTTTTTTACCTTAAAGTTATTTTGAATCAAAATAAATGCTAAAGAATGTGTATTATAGAATTTCAGCAGTGGAAATTTGAAATGGAACAAAAAACATTGACCATGTATGTTCGTGATCATGAATCATGGACATTAAACGATGAAAGTATTAAAAATATCTACTATTGCCATCGATCAAATAGTTATATTAAAAAGGAAAAGATATTCGACACATAAAATCTACAGGGAGTAACAAAATTGGTAAAGTTTGTCCATCTCTTATAGAAACCCTACAAGATAATAAAACCGTAAGTGTCAAGTATTGGAAAACTCATTGTGGACATGGTCGAAGAACTTGGTCGAATTAAACTTGACACAGAATCAAGAACTCAAATTGCAGGTAGTTAATAGTTCATAAAAATAATTATTAGTAATTCAATTGCTCAATTACAATATCAAATTGGTAAACAATTTATTGTATAGATACACATAAATAGTTATAATAAAATATCAATATTCAAATCGGTAAGTATAATAATATAGTTAGGTTCACATTGACTGTCATAATAATAATAAATAAAAAAACGAGTGTGTGAACCCACTCTGAGGGAAGTAAAACTTCTTTCATAAGTATTGGGGCCCGTGAAATAATAAGTGAATTAGGGAGAGTGAGAAAAATCAATACAATAAAATTAAATGTGCACACCGCCACCGCCGTGCATGACTTGCAAAATAAATAAATAAACAAACTTGTTTCATTTTTCGTTACAATTTTTTTCCAACTAAACCTCAAGAAAAAATTTTACTTTAATAATAATTACAAAATAATAGGTAGGTATACACAATACACGTCATAATACACAACAAACAATTTCTTGTATAGATAGAGCTAAATAGTTATAATAAAATGTCAATATTCAAATTGGTAAGTTTAATATGGTTGGGTTCACATTAATTGTCATAATAATAATAAATAATAATTAGGTAAAATAATTTAATTTAAATAAAAAAATCAAATAGTTTGATGAGCTTGATGTATAATTTTTTTATTTTTTGGTGAATTATTTAATAAGATTTTTTTAAAAGGCTTTTTGTTAATATTACTTCTTAATGTTAATAATGTAGGTTGTGCAGACGATAAACATTTTTTCAATATATCAAGTTCTTCTAAACTTGAAACAGTGTGTCACATTATATCAAATATGTTTTTAATTTTTTTTTTTTTGCATGTTCTAAATTGTCTACTTCATGTATTACTTCTGTATTATTCAGTTGTGATACTATACTAACAATCTCATTTTTTTTTATTATTGTCTTCCAAACTTAGGTTTTTTATATAACTATTAGTATTTATATTTTGTGATATTTCAGATAGGCAAACCAAATGGATATGTTTACAAAAATTTGATTTGATTGCATTGTACATGTACATGAAAAACAATGAATACAAGTTTTGCATTCATCACAAACGATTTGGCAACCACAGGAGTTTTTCAATTTATTTTTAGTGCCATATGATCATCATGACCACTTGCCATCACATCCCAACGATTTTCTCCATTTTTAAGCACATTATTAGTTGACATTTCTAGACTATTTTTGTGCCTTTTTCTTAATTCTTTAATTTTAGAAGTAAGTTTTCCTTTATGGAGTACAATAAGTCTGTTTATAGATTTGTCTCTAAGAAATTTCAATAATGCATTTATAGACTTATCAAGTTGTTTAACTTTTTTACCTTCTAAATAAATATGTTTCAGAGTCCGGTGCATTCTTTTGTTATGTATATTAGTATTTATTCCTGCATGAAGACGATGACAGTAAGCCCAAGATTCAACACATGTACCATAATTATTAACAAAATAATTAGCAAAATAACAGTGTCATCATTAGCCGACAATTGGTTTATAGCTTCTTCAAAAATTATTTCAAAGGCTTTTAGATCTTGTTCATGAAGTAAAGTCCTCAAAAGTTTGTATGTTTCACATTGCTTATCTTTAGATTTGATTTCAACTAAATTTTTTCTCCAGGCACGATCAACATTCCAAGTGCAGTATAATCTATGTTTTGGACGTTTCATTTAAATAATCCATGCATTGAAAAAACTTTCAGCCATATCAGAGATGAATACATCGGGCTGCAACTGTCCTGATAAGGATTTTATTTTAGAATAAAATATTGTCAGTACTGCCTCATTGATACGATTACTAATCATAAAGGCACATGAAAAACCTTCTCTCATATCGTCAAGTACTAAGAGTGTTGTTAAATTAAAGTGATAGGAATTCATACCACGAGTTTCATCTGTACAAATTACATCATGTCCATATTTTTCCAACATAGACTGTTGATAATTATTCATTATAATTAACAAAAAATCATCATATTTTTGAAGTTTGAAAATTGTTATTCTAACTCATCTTGTTGCTTATAGTATGTAATGCTAAATTTGTCATCTTTTTTTAAATTTTGAACCCAACTTTCAACACTTATTTCATTCGCATGTAATATAGCTTTATTATTTAGATTATAAGATGTTTGAATATTATATAAATCTTTCTTTGTTAAGAGATGTATTCTTTCTAAAGAATTATTTGAAATATTATTATGAATTTCATCTTAAAGATGTTCAAAAGGTATATTCTGAGACATCTTACTCACTATGTTATCTCGAACATCCTTATTTAATGGTAAATGCCCTAAATCATTATCATGGCCTGTATGATTTGCTATAAGCTTAACTGTACATTTTTTACTTAATTGACATATAGTAACATCAATATGAGATGGGCAGTATCCATTAGTTTTATTTGAACGTTGTGTTTTTAAATGCCTCAGACCTGTACCTTTTGAAATATAATTTCCATTCCTATGGCATTTATAGTATATAAATGTTTTATTACTATGATCATTATCAATAGATCCACAATTTTTTATGTAACATGATTTGGTTTTATGTTCCATTTCATTTTTCCATAAATTAAAATTTTCAATATTTCCGAATACAAAACATTCTATGGGATACTTCAAATCAGGTTTAACTTTTTAAATTGAATGGGCAATTGGTTTATGTTCATTGAGATTTTTGGTATGGCAAAATAAAAAATATGATGTATTATTTAGTCACTTCTTTGGATATTTGTATCTTTCTTAAAATCTTTAAATGTATATGACTATTATGATTCTGCTCCTAATTTTAAAAGTAGTCTGGAGTATTATTTTCTGGTGCTCATAAAAAACTCTAAAAACATGTTTAAAATATTTTATATATTTTATTATATGATTAGCCCCATTAGGTATATTATTTATATTATAATATTATTCAATAATAGTTATCTTATAAACTTAAAACTAATATTGAAAAATTGTGAAGTTTTTTTGGTGTTATCTTGTTTTTAGCAACTTGCTTATTTTTTTTTGCAAGTGAATATTATTCTTATTTTGACATAATGCGTTATGATATATTTGGTCAATATTTGACTGTGTATTGAGCAACCAACCGTTTTCAAAAATGTTGTTTATATATTTCTTCAATAACTACAAATTATGTTAGAAAAATAAACAGTAAATAATGTATATGAAGTTTTTAAATTGAAATGCAACATTATAAATATGATCTTTTGCCGGAACAGTTAGTTATATATATTTAGATATTCTACAGTATAATCTAGTACAGTGCTTCTCAAATTTTTTTGTCATGAGGCTCCCTAAATTTAATGTAAAACTGTCAATACCCCCTTAATTAAAATTATTAATTGTTTTTTTTAAATTAGGTATAAATTAAAATTACATGTACTATTCCACACAGATAAATTATTAAAATGTATAGTAAATGAATTTACTTATAATTGAAATTAAAAATATTAATAATAGTATTAAAATGTAACTCTTTAAACTTTTTTCATACCTAAGCGCTTAAAGTCTTTAGAAAATAAGTACTGATCTAGGATTACCATATAAGTCTATCAACCATTTAGCATATAGATATGTAAATATGTTTCTATACCCAGGATCCCGTTTAATATATAATAATATATAGGTAATAGCATTTATTTTATAATATAATATAAATACCTACTATGAATATATTATAAAATCAATGGTGATAGGTACCAACCGAGTAATAAATGCTTATAAAAATGTATTCAAAATGTATACATTTTGGTAGCACATAGGTAATATGAATACTAGTATTAGCCTCAATATCCAACATATTATGAATTGTATTTAAAATAAATATATTGATTAATAATTAATAATTATTATTTGTTAATTGTAACACCTTGAAAGCATTATGTATGATAATTTAGTGAATTAACTCTTACATTTTTCATATATTTTTTTTGTAATAGGAAATTTAAACATGAGAATATTTAATAATAATATAATATTATTAAATATATTTTGAAATAAGGAAACATTTAAATACTTGTATAAAAATTAATGTAGAACATAAATGTCACTAACATAATATAAAATTTTGAATTTTATTCCTTAAATTATAATATATTTTCAATTTTTTATGGATTTAATGTACAATAGTGTTCAATTATTGGCCTCCATAGGACATATAGCACTCCCAGTGGTGATGACTGTAGTAAAATTTTCAAACAAGTGACGACACTGTAAAGGAATTGGTCTTTACGTATTAATATATTATATGTGTAGGTAATTGATTCACGTATATAATTATTACTCGAGGCAAAATCCCGAGTAACAATTTAGGTTCATACACGGTCAGGTTAATATTATAGCGGTGCTGCACTGCGTTCAAATCTCATTCCAAACACAGTCTAATCAGTGATTTGCATACCGGATTTAACATGGAGTGCACTGAGTTCCACAAAAGTGTGAATTCAGTGTTGGGATGGTTGTAAGGTTTATTTATTGACGGTTCCACCAAAGTGCAAATTCGGTGTTGAGACGGTTGTACAACCTATTTATTGACCGTTCCTCTTCCAGTAAAGTGCAAATTCGGTTTTAAGACGGTTGTACGACTATTTTTTTACGGTTCCACCAAAGTTAAAATGTAGTGACCAGACATAATTGAATTAAAAACAGCGGCGCTATTTAGGGTGTTGTGGGGGGGGGGGGGGTATTGTAATTATGTTTTTGAATAATAAAATTTAACTATATGATATAAATTTGAATAAACAATCTTAATATATGTGGGTATATTAAATTTAAAATGTAGGTATATTAAATTTTAAAAAAAAAATACAATAATTCAATTAGAAATAGAAATACCCCACCACCCTTCGAATTAAGAATGTTATTTTTTTATCACACTGCCATCCACCTCCTTTTTTGAGAACCGTTTTTCTAATTTCATTATTGCCTTTCATGGAATTCAAATTTAATACATATATTTATAACAGTGACTAATTAAATAGTGAGATAGACTCGATAAATAGTGTAAAGGAGAACTGTAATACAGATTTACCATTTTTTTATTATTTGAAAGAGTATAATTTTTAAAATAATATATGTAACACAAAATAATATTATAAAATCTCTTTTTTATTCCTGTATATGCTTATCCCAGCTTATGAATTTTAAATATAAAAAAAAAACTTTAATCTATTTCAGTGATTGCTTCTGTAAGTTTTTTTGATGTTGATGTTAACGGCAATGTTTCAAAATATTTGGAACTATTTTTTTAAATACCTTGTTGTCTTGTGATGTATTTATCCAACCAGACAGTGATTCTAAAATACAAAATCAAATAAATTGAAGGTGATTAAAACTTAAATAGGTCAACAAAATGTAAAGGAATCAATTATTGTATAAAAAAATATAAACAATATAGGTACATATTTAAATCATATCTTTGGATCTGAAAAGGAATAATCTGTTAACAGGTTGTAAGCAATACACTTAGTTAGAAAATACACTTAGAAGTAACTGGATATAAATGATGGATTATTGAAAAAAAGCGATAAATAAGTGTTTGTTGAATAACTGAATAGTACCTACCGTAACATACCAACATGACCTATACAATATAGTTGTATATAGGTATTATAATAGGTACCTACGTAAAGGAATTATGGTATAGCCTAAAATTATATTAATATATAATAAATAATTTATAGCCTTATTAACAATACCTACTTTTAGGTCCATCGCACACCAAAAGAGCAAAATTGTGTTAGTCATCGTTAATCATTTTTGTTTTAGTCAACTTAAAACAATTTGTTTTCTATACGCGCATATCAGTTAGTCAAGACAAGGCTAGAATTAGATTTTTAATACATTATACATACCACTGACATCCATTTCCTTACTGATTTCCTCCCACAATTTGTTTTGGACTGTCCTATTACTATGGTCTTTATGTTTGAAGTCGTAAATTGATGACCTTTTTTCTATCAAAGATACTAAAATTTCGCCATCACAAGCCATTATTATATATTATATTATAGCTTATATTATTATTTTTATTTTATACAAATAAACGCGCGAGGCACAACAGAAAGAACATTCGTTGTCTAATTATGACTAAAGAAAAATGTAGACACTTCAGACAGTATTAGTCATGACTGATGGTGTTTAAAGCAAAAATGTTTTTGTTTTGTTTTTGTCTTATTAATGTGCGTATGCAACGTAATTCCCTAAGTTCTATTTTTAACAAAACTGTGTTAGGCTGACTAACACTGTTTAAAGCAGTTTTGCTCTTTTGGTGTGCGATGGGCCTTACTGTAGTACACTTATGTGATATGGTCTCTAAATATATAAACTACATAATATTAATATTATAAAATAATGCTCAATATAGTAGGCCTAAATATATAAATTACATATTAATATCATATAATATAATATTCAGTATAGTAGATATTGGTATTATAGCTTATTTGAAAAAATGAATTAGGTACCTACACCTGATAATACATTATATACTACTAGGGCTTTAAAAGACTTCTTTGTTTTGCCATAGAATCTAAATTGCTGATCAATTTCTCTTGTCGCACAAAGATCAAATGCTGTTTTAACTGCAAGATTTATTGAAGCAGATGCATTTACTTGAAGCGATATATATTTTTTCTAAAAAAAAATTCTGTTAGTTACCTATATCACACCATAGTACAATAAAACCTCCTTATAATGGATCCGCTATAAGATGGAAATCTTATAACAAAAAATATAACAAGTCGTAAATAATCTATATTTTATATATATTTTAGTTTCCCTAAAACGAAAACTCCTTATAATAACGAAAATATAAGTTTGGCCGAGTGATTCCATTGTAAGGAGGTTTTACTGTAGTAATATAATGCAGTGTTTCTCGACCAGTGTATCACGAATTACCATGATGAGTGTCGCCAAAAAAAACTGTTTATTTATATATTGTATGTGTTCAAAAAATAAATATATGATAAGAAAAATATAATTGTAAAGATAGTCTCATTCTGAATTAACATTTAGGTTTATAAGTGTGGCTTTTTCACAAATCCTTTAACTATTTTAAGTGTGTCTATATTTTAGTGAATATAAATTAGGGTGTCGTCATAAAAAAAAAAGGTTGAGAAACACTAATATAATGTTCAAGTATGTATATCAATACCAATACTTCTTTATTAATTAGAGAATGTACATGTGTTGATGATAACAGTTCTTCAACCATTTCAAGGTTATTATCTGTCCCAATTGGTAATAAACCTAAAAAGGGCACAGGTATTTTTGGAAATGGAATTGCAGAGCTACGGGTTTTTTTTTATCACTTTCCAGTATTTTGTTGATTTTTTTGTCCATAGATTCCAAAAAGTTACAAACTTTTACTTGATTGGAATTATTCAACAAAAGTTGAGTTAAATTTGTTGTTGACTTTTTTCAATACTTAATTTAAACTCTTTCAGTTCATTATTGCAACAACAATTCTGTTTTGGTGAATCCGTAGCCGATATATTGTAATCTGAAATTTTTTTTATAGTTATTATGTTCATAAGCAATGCTATAAATTTAAAATAAGATAAATATACATAAAATAATAAAATATGTATTCATTATATTGTGTATAATTTAACAAAGTTACCTAACAAATATATGTGTTCTAGACACATAATTAATGTAGTAATTTAAATAACATATTATGAGCACATTGTAACACATATTTAGAAATAACTTTAAAGTAAATAGTTTAATTTTATAATAAAGTTTGAATTATAATATTAGCTTATTTGGGTGCTGCTATTTAGATAGAATTTATATATTGTTTATGTTTCGAGAGTAATAAAATGTATAAAAAAGAGGGTAGGTATAATGTATGTTATATAGGTATAATATATTAAGTACAAATATTATAAATATCTATGCAATTATATTATTAATTCAATACTATTTTATAGTCAATGATGATGTTCCTACAGTAGAACCATTTAATAAATTTAAGGCTGCCAGTGCAGCTTTTTTACGGTTGCGATATCTAGTACTTTTACATATGTTTAACTTTTTACTTTTAGAATTTGAATGTTGATATTCCATTGTATATATAAGCACTGCAGAGAATTAAAAACAACCACAACAAGATTTATTTATTTCTAAACACTAATAAATTATAATTTTTATACTTGGGCCCAATAAATATACAAATTTTCTAGATTATATAATATACTAGCTGAACCCGTGCACTTCGTTGCTCGTTAAATATATCAACTCTTTATGACTCAAATTTTGTTCAATTCGTTATAATATTTAATATTCGGTATATGGTGTTCAAAATTAATCTCAACTTTTCCGTTGCCCGGAGTAAAATTTTTATTCTTAGCTGTATATTATCAGGTAGATCGCGGATCCCGTGCTGTTTGTATGTAAGTGTAAAACTAACTCTAAAGTTTCAAAGTTATAACAAGTTTGTCGTATTCTACCTATGGTGAATTAATATAATCAATTAATACAAAATACTAACCTAATCTGTTGCGTCACTGTTGTATTTTTGACATCCAGATTTTCTATTTTTCCAGTGGATTTTCCTAAAATTTTCTTTCATAGAAAATTTTTCCGTGATATACTCTTTTGTTTAAAGAAAAAATCAAGAAGATCTGATTAGTAGTTCCAGAGTTTACCCTGTACAAAGATTTTCATTTCACATTTAATGTCTATATGTTTAGAAATACTTATAATATAAAGGTATGCAATATCGGCCAAAAAAA
This sequence comes from Sitobion miscanthi, assembly GCA_008086715.1. Classification (NCBI taxonomy): domain Eukaryota; kingdom Metazoa; phylum Arthropoda; class Insecta; order Hemiptera; family Aphididae; genus Sitobion; species Sitobion miscanthi. The sequence goes on from CM017804.1 coordinate 24,946,735, forward strand.
GAATATTTATATCGGTGCTCCAATTCGTTATAAGATATACTTAATGTTTGTTCTATAGTTGTTTTAGAGCCTGGGATTATTGGATTATAATATTGTATAATTTATGAATATGATAATAACTGAAAAAAATTAAATATAGGTACAAACAATTTAAATGTAAGAAGGTATCTATATTGATATAAAAGGGATAATATTATTATAAGTTAGACTAGTTAAAATATATGTTTAGGTATCAGTAGTGGCTATTCTATACCTCAAGTGTATCAATAGATACACATGGTATTGGTGGGTAGGTGGGTTATAGGTGCTTGCAGTGTGTTTGAATGTCTGTGTAAAATGCTACGATATTATGTAGTTGCAAATAACACAATAAAAAAAAATTATTTTCTGTAGACTGGGTAATGTTGTGAAATGGGTGGGTGTCACAGATTTTAGAACTTTGGATACCCATGGTAAATGTACTGTAGCTGCCACTGTTAGGTCTTAGGTGAATATAATATGTAGAATAAAATAGTATAGTATAGTATAGTACGTACAAGTATTTTATTTTTTCCAATACTACTTATACTATACTACTATTATAGGTGTAATGTAAAATTTGTGTAAAAAAAAAAAAATGTTTTTATATTTAGTGGGTAGTTGTATGTACCAGGTTAGGTTCTATAAAAGTACATATTATAGTGTTATACCTATACTTATCTGACATATATAACAGGTAGTTTAGCTGCAAGCATAGGTATTATTTATAAGCATATCTTATACACACATTACATACTATATTGTTCTTGCACATCAGTGGCGTAGCCAGGATTTTTTTTCGGGGGGGGCTGATCAATTTTTTACACAGCGGTGGTTTAATAATATACAATAAATTAATTTATTTTAATTAAAGATGACAACTTAAAATTAGTAAAATGTAATTTAAGACTTTTGATCGAATATCATAGACCATTAAAATAATTTTTAAATTTTCTTAACATTTCGGGGAGGGCTGCAGCCCCCATAGCCCCTCCCCTGGCTACGCCACTGTTGCACATGGTACCTAAAGTGTTTACTGTATAGATAGGTAATAGGTATAATTAATATATTAAAGTAGTAGGTACATACCTTTAAATTCGTTGTACTGTTGCGACTTGTGAAACAATGGCAAAATGTAAAAACGAACAAACCAACAACCAACAAAAAAAGTAATTTTATATTATACTATATAATATATCTGCTAAAATTTGAGGTTATATGTATACCTACTTATATTGTAACTTATAACCGTCCAAACACGGTTCAGTCCATTGCATGGACCTAACACCAAAATATTATTTCCCTCGGTTAATTATATAGGTACCTCATGAACGGTCCAGACGTGGTACAGTCAATCGAACGGACCAGGCACCAAACAAAGTTTAAAAACAGTTCAAAATAAAATTAGCACTCTCCATGCACCTATCGGTCTGTTTAACCGACTCTCACCCCCATGGAATTGTTACTCGGGAAGCGTTTCTCCTCGAGATATGGCCTCGTAGCTATGAAATATTATACTCCATATAAGGAACATTTCGGCAAACCAATTTAAAATACACATTTGGCAATCAAGATGAGCGGGCACAACATAATTTTCATTTCGAGGTGGCAGTTTCATTCACTGTGAGAATAACCACTTTTCGAACGGCTACATCCACCTCAAGGACACCTGGGTCCACGCGCCGACCATATCAAAGGAACCGACATCGTATAAGTATGGGGACGCTAGAGATAGAGCATGTACCAGAGTGACTGAAAACACCGAAAGCTCCTCCACTCACCGGCCATTAAACTACTAAGATATTACACATTTATTCTATTCTAATAAACAACGTACACTTTACTGTTCTAAATAATTGATTACCATTTATTTTCAAATCATCATCTTTCTGGATCCCCGAAGGGGCAGCACGTAACAGCACCCTAATCGGCACGTACTTACGCCCCGTGGAAGATAAGGTATTAAAATAATTTTATCCATGTCAAATCCATCAATAGGAACTATAGACCTTATACTCATAGACGGAGCATGGTAGTAGTGGTGCATACTACTTGCGTCCGAAATAATTATCAGTAGGTAGTTGCGTCCCGCAAAAAAAGGTTCAAAAAGGGTCATAGCCTATTTGCGTCCCGGTGTATCTTTTTTGACAGCCTATTTGCGTTCATAGTCTTTTACAGTCTATAACATAAAATTTTTGCAATTTTTGTTTGTGCATTTCCACCGTTGTACCTTATTTTCAAGCATTTTATGGTAACTGAAGTTGTAGCCATTAATTATAAAAAATTCTTTTTTCACGCATAATTTGGAACTAAACATTTTTTCCATTTTAACGGACACTAAACACTGTATAACGGGACGCCTGGACGAGTGAACTTGTACTGAGAAATGAACACTGTACAGCACCGTGCAAAATACTTTGTGTTATTTTGATCAATCATATAAAATGAGATACCTATCAGTCATTAGGTGATGGTGACAACTAGACATCTCCATGGTGCATAATCAATTTCCTTATACTAACCCGCTATAATAATATTAACATTTGTATTAAGTGGGTAAATGCTGATAAAATTGTATTGTTAGTCGAAGACGTATTATTGTAACGCGTTTTATGGACGCAACTAAGTAACGACTTTAATGGCAGGTAAGAATAATAATATGGTTGAATTGTGTCCCCAAAATGGGTCGCAAGTTACCTGCTGAATTTACCTTTTTTAGTAGTACCCTCGGTGAGAGTAAGGTGCGCTGCAATTGTCTTTCCAATACTTGTCCGCATGAGCAAGATAAACCAGGTTCTGTTCATATAGTTCAATATTTATCTTATCGTAATATAGTACCTATGTATCATAGACATTAATATGCTATGTATAATACTAATTGTCTACCTAACTGTTTTAACAATTTAACCGTGTTCATATTTTGAATTATCATGAAATAATACTGCATTAGGATATATAGTATAATTTATAAAGTTATATAATATTATATGATGAGTGTTAAAACGAATTGTTTCGTCGCAAGGAATGGTATCACTGCTAGACCGTTACTAAATAACTAACCCTACATAATTTGACTCCTCGTCTCTTCATTATTTTGATTTGTGCATTTGGAAGTGCATTTTGTTATTAATTTGATTCACTTAAAACTCTTACTACACCCACAGACAACTGCGAATCAGGTAAGACATTTAATATAACATTTTATATTGATCGCTCATATTAAATCATATGTGTATTTTACATACGATTATATTGTACGGTGTATTTAATCAAATTTTCGAATACACGATATCGCGAGCCCTCCGAACACCTGCACCCAATAGCGTAATTTTATTATTTTAACATTCGATTTTAATATAACTATCGACAGGAGTAGTTTTTATATTTTTCGTATTTTTTTACATCATGATTCATGACAGTATCTTTTTTGTTTAGCGTCTTTGTTATGTGGGACATATGCAGGTACCTACTTTACTACTATGGCGAACAAACTATTGAAGCCGTTAATAAAACAATGCAAGATTTAAGAATTAATCAAAGAATATTTCTTTATAGCCAGTTAGATTCTTTGGATTGGATGTTATTTTATAATATTTTCTTCATTTTTTAAATTTTCATTACGTACTCGATTTACATGAAGTTTTTCGTAAATTGTAGATAATTTTCAAATTAGAACGTGGGTTACATAGTTACATACAACTAACTCTTCTGTCGATCCCAGAAAACTTGATTGTAAAATAGAAATACCACTGAACTCTATACACGGAAGGCGCGTTGTAAATAATTCATGACGTGTTGAAAGTGTCCCTACATCGAGGGTCGCCATTTTTATTCCGTGAGGGTCCTTATCGATGATTTGTCATGGATGAAATTAATTATCTACCAAATATCAGTGATATACCGGTGGTATCCACGGTTAATATCTTTTAACCGAGGGTGGTATCTTTACTTTTTATATATTATCCCAGATAATTTTTATTGTATATTCCACGAGATGAATCAAAATGGCAGTCTATTAGGGGGTGGGCGAGGGTGGAACAGTTCTTTTCCCAATGCGTTTTCCATAGTATACAGTTTAGTGAGAAATACACTTGTGAGAGCAATTAGCTATTTGAAGTCCAAGACCCACCCAATTTACAATTAAGTCTGACCGCCAAAATCTGACTTCGTCGTCATTACGAGGTACGTTTTACGATAACCATTTTATCGATTTTAAATATTTTATAAATATAATAAAATAAAGTACAGACAAATCTTAACATTTTATATTTTTATAAACTAAAATTGAATGTAGCACGGGCCAGTGAAAAATCGTACGTAGGCCAGACCCCTGTTATAAACGAATATCCTAGTATAGGTAATAAAAATAATAAATGAGATTGATTATTATTATTACTTTCTTGGACGAGTTATCAAATATTTATCACCCTTTACAGGAATTTGATCTAGTTAGGTCATTTGGTTACCACAATTTAAATTTATTACGAATATAAAAAGGCTACATAATAATTTGTACATATTATATTTTAAAAATGATAAATATATACATTTTTATTATGTGATAATTATAACTATACACTTACTTAATAAAAATTATTAATTTTATTTTTTTTTTTAGGGACTATAATGGCCGACCATGATTATAAAAAAATGCTGGACAGTTTCCGGACTATTGACTTGCAAACATTATTGGGATTTTTTGGTCGAAGCAGGAAGAAGCCGCTCGAAGCAGAACGAAAATCTGAATTAAAAGATCAGGCACTTGAATTATTAAGAACTAGATCATCTGGCTTTAACCACGCGTCATATGTATCAAAAATACATGAAATATATCACTCCATACCAATAGTCATTATGGAAGACAACTTATTACAAGCCAAAACGAGACAATTGATGGAGCAGATGCAGGTCATCCCACGACAAAGAATGTCCCAACCTGACCCACAATATCTTCAACAGCCAAAGCATATGACCCTTGGTGGATTACCACAGGACATGCCCCAAATTCAAAGACCCATTTATAGTAATATCTTTGGAGCAAATATTAGGGCACAAATGAATGTGGTGTCACTGGTTGAAAATAATCCTTATACTCCATCTCCTGAAACTGTTGCCCAAATCAAATTCAAAAAGTTACCATTTTATGAGGTAATTGACGAAATTCTTAAGCCAACTTTTCTAGCTGGCACAGACGAATGTACATTACAAAACTTTCCTGAAGGTAGCTATATATTTTATTATTTATCTTAAGTTATTTATATTTATAATAAGTATCTTATTTATTTAGGTATGAAAGAATCGCGATTCAAACTTTATGTGCCACTCGAGGCCATCAATATTGTTGCTATGAATCGTGATGTTTCTTCGGTGAAACATAAATACCCTTATCAGTTCCAGATTCGAATTAGTCAGTTAGTGAAACCTATGAGTAATGAGGTAACAGATTTTATGCCTCTTGGACTACACATTCGGCTTGGTGGGAAAACATGTCCATTACCACCTCATACTCGGCCAGGAGCTGAATCCAGACGATCTCCAAGACCTATAAATTGCACTGAACTAGTCAAACTTTCTCCAATCACTCCTAACGTGCTTCATATAAATTGGACTCCTGATGGAGAAGATTACATAATGTCTATGTATCTTGTACAAAGCTTAACTATAAAAACATTGATACAAAGACTTCAAGATAAAAGAGGTACAAGTTCAGAAGAGATCAAAAATAATATAATTAAAAAGCTAGCAGATGTCAATCCAGATTTGACCACTACATCTTATCGATTTTCTTTGGTGTGTCCATTGGGTAAAATTAGAATGAAGATACCTGCAAAATCTATCCATTGTGAACATCATTTCAAATGTTTTGATGCTAAAACATTTATTTTAATGAATCAAAATAAGCCAACATGGGTGTGCCCAATATGCAATAAACCTTGTTTGTACGATGACCTACAAATAGACAATTATTTTTTGGAAGTTGTTTCGAGCCCAATAATCAAAGACTGCAAAGACTGTAAGGAAATTGAATTTTTAGCTGATGGCACATGGGTAGTTTATGAAGAAAATAAAAAGACAACAACCACAAATAGTACTATTGAAACAAAATTAAAACCTATTGATTTTGTGAATTTAGATAGCGACGAAGAAAAATCTGTGGGTATAAATTTAGAACTTAATCCTGGAACTGTCAAATGCAAAGAAAATGAAAACTTAAAGTTTGTTGATTTGACTTTAAGTGACAGCGAAGAAGAACCATAAAAGAAAAAATATAAACAAGAGAATGAGGGACACTGATGCTATACAACCAGTTGCCGCAGTTGATTCAAAACCACAAGCTCAAATACAGCCGCAACAAGCAGTTACCAGTTCTGAACAAGGAGTAGTAATTGAAATAGACAGTCCATCCCCTTCTTCAAGTTCTTTCCCTACAACTGAAGCCTACTAATTTTTATTATTATTGTAATTAAAACAATTTTAAGATACATTAATTTGTATGATGTATAAGTTCTATCCGTATAGCATAGGGTATGATATAAGATAAAATTAATTCTTAAAATGTTATACTTAATATACTCTATATTTAAATAATAATACAATAATATCTTTCATTTTTTTTATAATATTTAATTATTTATTATTTTAACACAGTTTTAATTTAATATAGTGAAAACACACTTTCTTTAAAATACTAATTATGTTAGTAGTCTCAAACTCAAATTACCAACGGGCCTATATATTAATTATACTAATTATACGTCAAAGGTATGGGGATAAAACACTTTTTTACTCATCTTAATATTAAATTCAAAATCAACAAAATAAATGAAGACAATATTTATTTATTTTATTTGTTATAGTTATTTTTTTAAATAATCTTATTATAATATTTATTTCTTTAAAAATTATAAAATAAATGTAATTTTTTATACCTAGTATTAAATACAGTTGGAGCCAGAAAATATTATTATGATATAACTGTATATAATACTAGGTATTACAAACCACATATTTATTTTTATTTAAAAAAAAAAAAATTATTTTTTGAAAAAATAAATGTTTATTGTGGGTCATATTTTTGAGACCACTGACTTACATAGTGTTTGGCCAGGCAGGATAAAATATATTCTATCTCAAGATAAAATACCCCGAACAGAGACCTGTTTCCGTCTGGCATATATGTGACCTGTGGAATTGGAAAAAATTTGCAGAACTGGTATTTTTACTTTGAGACAAAGATAAATTACAATATTATTCTTATAACCAGGGGTCGGCAACCTTTTTGGTGTCAAGGGCCAAAAAATAAAAATAAATTTTTTCACGGGCCATAATTTGAATACACCTTATTTTATTTAAACGAAATATTGTAGTAATTTAAAATTTAATTTATTTAAGTACATCACTGTACCATAGAGTTACACGTACAAAAATTTGAAACACAGAATTGAGACGATTACACTTCACTAGAAAATCAATTCAGTAATACTAAGTCGTATTTTGTTTTGTATAATACATTATTATCGATGTTTAACGAAACGTAGATAACGTGTACAATGTTTCTATACATAATATCTATTTTTGTTCAATAATTGTATAACTAACTTCTCGTGAGAAATCCCAATTTTTATCAGCAAAGATAATGTGTTGTATAATATTTTTAAACTAACTATAAATTATTATCGCAGGCCGCATAAAATTGCTACGCGGGCCGCATGCGGCCCATGGGCCGCGGATTGCCGACCCCTGCTTATAACCATACTATTTTATTAAAATGAACAAATACTTTTTTCACTTAAAATTCTTTCATTCTTTTGTACTTAACCTAATCAAAAAGATATTATAAATATGAAATAACTAATAATAGACGATAGTGAAATAGTTTGACATGTAGAATAATAAGTTTTTTTTTATGATCAAATTTCATATTATTCCTTGATATTTAAGTTCTATATGTTTATCATCATACGAGTGACAATTAATCTAGATTCCTTACTAAAACTCATAATTTATTTGCTTGATATATTTTCATTTATATGGTGGTTTTAATGACTTATTTTGTAGGCATCTATCACCTATACATTTACACTTTTTGTTTGATACTAATTTCTCAGTAGACAGTAGTCATTAAATATTGTTTTATTGTCCATGTAATGATTAATCAGTATGTTTATGGAGTAGATACCAATTTATCTTCTGTAAGAGAAGAGTGAAAAATGTTATTGTATAAATGTGGCTACTGGCTACACAAACTGTAGAATAATTGTAGGACATTTTAATTTAATTAAATCAATATTTTTTTTATTTTATTTATTAAAATAATACTTGCAGTCTGTTAGTAGTTATATCTTAAATGAAGAAACAATAAGAAAAATTGTTATAATTACAGTAAAAGTGATGTAAAAAACATGTCAATGGTTGGCCCACTTACTAACTGTAGGTACCTACCTCAAAATTTTCTTGTTATGTATAAGCTCGGTTTAGGGTTGAGGTTACAGAAACATTGCTTTGGCTCCAAAACTTTATACTCAACCGTATGTTATACGTGTAGAAATAAATAAAAGTTTTACAATTGCAATATATATTCTCTTACAGAATAAGACATTGAAAACTTATGAGCAAATGCTCACTGCACTTTTAAAAAAATGTGAAGAACAACATTTATATCCTGATCCTGTGATGCTAAATGTTGATTTTGGACATGAAGTATACACAGCTATCACACATATTCTTAGACATATTCAGGGTTGACAAAAATAATATCAATCCTATTAGTAAAATTGAAATAAAACAAACCGACATTTTTAATGAATTTTTTAATATTTCTTATAAAACAGCAATCGGCTCTGATGTAATTTTCCCAATATTCTTAATAAATTGAATTTTTATATTCATTTTTAAAGTTTTAAGAATGATTTAATAAAGTATTATTTTTTATATTATACTCTCCTTTAAGCCTATTTATTATTATTATCTTTACCTCTATTATTATAAATTTTGTTATATTTGTATTAATAATAAATAATAAATAATTATTTTGTAGTTGAAAATTTATAAAATGTTCAACTTTTATAGCCAATGATTGAAAATTTAAAACAAGGTTCCACGTAAATAGGTTATATATAAATTACTTTATTCACAATAATATCATCAAATATACTTGGTAATATCATATGCTGACTGACTGTTTTTCTCATACAATGATATTATATTATTGAATTCAAATTTAACACCATCCATTACAGTGACCCACTTGTAACCTACTGTACAGCAGAGTGACATCCACTTACCCACCTTTTTTTATTTCTTAAATTCTTTTTGCTCAATAATTTTATATTTTTGTGCGAGACACATGTAATAACCTATTGACCTAAAGAGCCTTTAACAATACTTAGCACCATAGACATATGGTATATAATATAATATGCATATGCTTAGTACCCTGGACTATTATATCCCGGTCCATCACTATTTGAGGTGCCTATGCAAAAATAAAAATAAAAAGTTGATTGCCTCGCTGCACTGGCCAGGCCGACACTGATCGTATACGAAAAACGATTCTGAGCGGTGACGGTTTGTCAGGGTGGATATATTATATTATATTTATATATTGTTATTACTATTATTATTAATACCATAGCCAGTAGGTTGAATTAATATTATAAAGTTACAACAAAATGACTAAAATCGTTATTCTTGGTTGTTTAATAGGTATATAATTTCCCCCAAATTTGGACATAAAATAACAATAAAAAAAATAGTTTTATATTTTTGAGATTTCTTGGTTACGGAATAACCTACTTCCGTGGAACCTTGTTGAAACTTTTCAATACTCAGCTTTAAAAGTTGAACATTTTATAAATTTTTAACTACAAACTTGAATAAATTTTAAATTTGATATATGTTGTAAAATCAAACTTAAAATGCTTATAAAAAAAAATTATGCTTGTTTTAATATTTTTCATCTGTTATTGAAACAATATATATCAGGAGCCTTGTATTCAATTTTGACACTTTTGGCCCAACAAATACAATTTTATTGATATTTATAAAAAAAAAAAAAACTAAAAAAATTGAAAATTAAAATTGTCCGTAAACAGTTCAAAACAAGTAAAAATATTTTGAAATAGTTATGGTGTATAGAAAATACTAATATAAACAACCAGTAATAATTACGGTCATTTGAGTTACACCAAAAACCAAAATCGGTTTGTCGAAAACCAATTTAGTGTAAAAATTCCCGGTTTTCCTTAATTTAAACAAATTATGTTTAAATTAATAAATGTATCAAAATTATTATTTTCCGTGGTTAAACTGTGCTAGACGGAGTTTACCGCGATTACCAAATAAGCTAAACCACTGTAGTGGTTTTGGTAATACTGCACTAGCGAGATGTCAAAAGATGCTTAATAAAAAAAAAACAATAATTTTATGCATAATATTATTCTCTCTTATTATTACTTCTTTAATTTTAATTATTATAAATTATAACAAAACTATGTTTTTCATAATATCAAATTAATAAGTTAATCATTTTAAAATACTTTTTTTTTTATCTAAGACCAATTATATCACCATTAAACATTGATAACATCTATGATATTTGATCGATCTATAAGTTACCGAATTAAAATCCGATCTGTCGTTTATAGGCCGGGTAATTGATAGTTTATGGAACCATAAACACTTACGGGCGTTCAAGTAACACCCAGTTTTATTTACTGAATCGTTAGCGGTGTGTCGCTACAGGATGTTATGTATAATGAATTTTATAATTTAATTATTTTTATTTTTATTTATTATAAATTGTTTATTCATTTTACTGTGGTTTATGCAAGCCAACTTTTAAAATATAATATAATGATGATATTATACTTATTAATAATAAATTGTTGTATCCAATCATAGATAATACAATAAACAATAATATTATTATCTATGGTTATCAGTACTTATCACTTCCTTATCTGCCGCTTGTTTGCCGATTTTTCCGCCGTCGCCACAATCGACGGACGACTATAATAATCGATACCCACAACGACCAAACCGTACGCTGCGCCGCCGCGAACACAATCGTGAGCAACAACGCGCGCGTGTGGCTCCTATCGATCGTGTTTTACTATCGTCTGAATGTCCGATTGTCACCGTTAGTCGGCGTCAGTACTCAGTCGTCGCAACGCGCGCTTATAGTTTGGCGTCGTAGCGGCGTCTTTCGCTCAAGCTACGGGCCGGTCCGTCTGAAACAATTCCAGTCGCGCGTACGCACCGCCGTACCGTCTCTCGCACACCCGTGTCCGGTCAGCGGTAACCGGTGGCCGGGTCGCTTTAGGCTGCAATGCACTTCGCACTAGCCACAACGCAGGGCGGTCGCCCAACGACGGTCACCACGGCCGCGATGTCTAACGACGGCCCGCGGACGTCGGCCGTCCCTGCACCCACCTCCTACTTGCCGCACGCTGTGCCGTCCACGTCCAAAGGCGTCGGCGCCACCAGCGCAGACGCATCGACAGGCCCTGATGCAGACGACCACACAGCCGGTGGATCTCAGATCACGATGGAAGACTGCGATGACATATCGTCGGAAAACGAATACCAAAAGTCCGGGTCCACGTTCACCATGGCTTTGGGCCACTACTTTTTCGAGAGGAACTTGATCGTGAGTTTTGCAGTGACGCTTGAAGTTAGGTGGCTGTCGTGGTATGGGGGGGGGGGGGGTGGTGATGTATCGCGGGTGACGGGTTGTTGCTTTCCTTCATCGTATCTCTTCTGTTTTCTCTGTCACATTGCCGGTGTACCCACGACCTACCTGTAATATATTTATTAGCATCTACGATTTTCTTATAACAATCAGTTTGGTACGTATAAAAAACATAATTCCCCCATCGGTGGTAGTGCAATATGTTAGTAGGTAGTAGGTTGTAGGTTAGGTTATCTACCGTAGAAGTGCTATACATTAAGGGGATTCGATACCGTGGTTTTCTGTTTTTGTCTAACACACGTGCGACATAGTATTTTAGACGTGTTTTTTGCCAAACATACCAATTGATCTAATGAAGCGATAAGAATTCTAAAAAAAGATTTGAATATGTTGTCAAGTCTACTTAAAATTAACTTTCCCACATTTTTGATATTATCCCCTAAATTCTAAAAAATGTCTTACAAAAGATTATTTAAAAATTCTGGTATTTCAATTTTTGGAGAAGTTAGATCAAAAAATCAAAAATGTGGGAAAGTCGTTTTCAGTTTGTCAGTTATATTTATAGGTCAAATGTATTAAAATTACCTATTAAAACTAAAAAGTATTTTTTTGAGTTAAGTATAATTTGAGTCATGAATTCACGTAATTCATTATTATTAATATTATATTATATAGGTGTTATGAAGTTTTGTATTAATTATTATTAAGATTTAGGACTGTACCACTAAGCACCTATTTTCTAACTAATATACATTGAAGAAATGAAACCTAATGTTAAATTTACAGTCTGATTATTCTTCATTACTTACCTAAAAATATAAAAATTAGTTTGAGTACAGTTGATTACTTAATGAACAATATCTACTACAAAAACAAGAGGGTTATTGAGATTTATGCTATTATCTCTGTGCACAAGTTAATTATACTGAAAATTAATGTAGGTATTTTAACTTAAAATATTATGTAAGATAACAGTAAGAAACATTTTTTCTATTATATATTTTGCTCGTCCAAGAACTGCCCTATTAAAGCTTACTTGCGGCAGCCATATAAAAATTAATATAAGATCAGACATGTAAGTTTGAACAGTATTTAAATACCTGTTTATTTAGACATATAATGCAAGATCAAACTTTTTTCTCTAAAATTTGCCTTCTATAATCATTTATTACGAATTTATATTTATACTAAGTTATAGTTTAAATTTGGCCCAGATATGGCACTGCTACGGTACCACCTAGATTAAATTATATTTATAAGTATAAGCACCAAATCTAAAACCAAATTAATCGATCCGGTATGATTTAACGATCCTAATTTGAGGGATGTGGCATAAGTAATTGTAGAACAGCTTTGATGACAAGGCGACCCCCTTATCTGTTTATGCCGCCAAACTTCCCAGCTATAACCTTTTCTCTGCTCATGGCAGTCGGTAGTCATTTTGACTCATCATTTTATTTAATAAATGTTATTTACTGATTATTATTTCATTTTTTTTTCATTATTAATGTTAAATTTATTTTTTTTAGGAAACTCCAAATAATTACCTACCCAGCAAACCTGTCATAGACTATGTGAATTTGAAGTTTGTTGAAAACAATTTTAGAACATTGGGACTTGATGAAATGTTTGATAAGAATAATATAATGAGAGCTGAAATAGAATTTGAATCGTAAATTAAACATTTTATTAATACCTTAACAATTTCATTAATTAAATATTTGTTTAGGTTTGAAGTATGGTTCTCTCACTTGAAGAACTATGCTCCTGACAGAGAATATATCAGAGATCTCCGCCTACCATTGTTTTGTCATCTTTATTTGAATCTATATGCACCACGTAATCATGCACGCCTACAGGCCTTTTTGAAAACATTTAAGTATATATTTGCAAGCGGTATAGGAGCTATTTATCTGGAGGAGCTGCGAAATGTTACTGATGCGTTAAATTTATCACCTCGTCTTGAATATTTCAGGTAAATATTGTATATAATCATCAAATTGCTTACATTAATAATGATATTAAATGTATTATTTCAGACGAAACAAATTTGTATATGGTGTCTCTCCTATGTTTGTAAACAATCTTTATGATTTTTTTCAAATTAATTTTATGCTCCAAGTGGTTTGTATATTTATTCTAATCAATATAAATAAGTTAATCATTATAAAGACACAGTAATAAAATCAGTTATCTTTGAAGACAGATTTGTATTGTCATAAAAAAATATATATTAAGAGCATAGCTGTATTTATTGTCTTAGTCTTTCAATCAGCTTAACATAGCAAAATTATATTCTGTTGAGCAAATTAAGTTTTAATATTATAAACTTTCAGTTATATAGTCTATTATTAAATGTAAAAGTAAGAACATTATCTGTGTTATGTTGTTGGGTTTTTATTTAATGTTTTAATTTTAAAGCAGAGTTATTTGTATAATATATTGCAATTTAAAAAAGTTCATAATACCTTTAAAATCTAAATATTTTAAATAATATTTTAATTATTAAATTTGATAATAGGTAAATTAATTTTAATATTGTAACAAATAATAATAACAGTTTCTACTGCTGAATATACTTTTGCTATGTTATTCATTTTATCTTTTAATATAGATTTAGCGTCCACTTAAACACAGTGTTTAAACAGACTATAATTTTATATAATTATTTAAATCACAAATTTAACTTAAGGAAAATGTACAGTTTGATTGTATTTGTTATATCTTATTATGGACTAAGTGGATAAATACTAAAATTTAATTGTGACTTGCAATATAATATAATTATTTATATAGAAACAAAATCAAAATACATTGCCTACTTTAACTTATTGCAGCATGAGACCAAGATAACTGGTTCCATTACCATGCCTTTGGAAGTTAACTAATACCTGAGCTATATGCATTCAAGCCATGGTCTCATGATTATAGAAAAACGTGATAGTTGCTATTTTAATAGAACTATCATGCATGCATGCTAGTTAATATTAGATAGTAACTATCGTGGAGTTCGTACGGCGACAGTACGCTGTGGCGAAAGTAACTATCACATTTTCTATCATCACGAGACCGCGGCTTTAATTATTAAGTTTAGTTACTATAGAACAGATGGGCAACTGATGGCCTGCTGGCCGCATCCGGCCCGTGTACTATTTTTAACTGGCCCATGCTACATTTCAAGTTACTTTATAACAATATAAAATGTTAGGATTTTTCTGTATTTTATTTTATTATATTTATAAAATTATTAATATCGATGAAATGTTCATTGTAAAATGTAGATATGAATATTCAACTATTAAATGTCTTAATGTTGTATTATTTATGGGGCATAGTTAACATAGCTTTTTTTTTGTTTTCTATGTTTTATGGCCCACTATATTTTTTAACTCAAAAAATTATCTTACTAGTAACATTGAGTTGCCCATCTCTGATATAGAATATTATACCTGAATTTATCCACCGCACAAAATCATTTGTAATTTAATTAATTAAATAAATTGTGTTGTCCATGCGAAAATCACTTATTTAATAATATGTGCCAAAATAATGCCAAAATAATTTGAATGTGTATCATATACAAGATATTGTTTTTTATTATATACATTGTACTGTTAGTTTTAATATTGTATACACAGTAAAAATGTTAAGGTTAAGTTTTCTACTCAACTGTCGCAACAACAAAAAAAGTCTTAGCTCAATTTTATACTTTATTTTTTTCAATCTGGTGTTATTGTTTTTCTGGATTTCCAATGAAACTGATAGTCTATACAATAAGTGCAGTTACTTTCATCTTCGTTTGAAATTCAGAAAAAAAGTTACAACCTATTGAAAATAAGTTGTAAAATTAAGTTACGACTTTCTTCGTTGCGGCAGTTGAGTAGAAAACTTAATTAGTAACTTTATTGATGTAGTTGTTCTTTCTCAGGTTATAATTGTTATAAACTATTTTTTTAAATGAAATAATTATTACAGTAAAATGTATACTAATTTATTAATTAAAGGTGTTTCAAGAATGGATTGACATTAACTATATTACTTATGAAGATCCAAGAATAGTATTTGATGAACCTGGTACCAGTAATCAAGAACGAGTAAATAATTTGGATAAAGCAAATGCTCCAAAAGTAAACAATAATGTTAATCCCTTTAGAACTGAATTATGTAAAAAAGTAAGTTATTATTTACAAGCAATGTAAAATGTGATTGTAGTAACTTATTTTCATTTGTGACTTTTTAATAAGGGTTTAATGAAAACTAAATTAACACATTACATGATTATGAGCCTAACCTAAACAGAAAAAGTATTTAATATATTTTTTTTAATTTTATTATCTAGACACTGAATTCATCTCAAAATCAGAACAACAATCGCAAAGTCAATAATTCTGAAAATGATGTGAGTAAATTTAATATGATATTTGTTATATTAAGAATAGTAAATCAAATATTAAATAAAATTACTAATTTTGTTTATTCCATAGATCAAGGTTTATTATATTAGAACATATTCAATATATGCATATATTTTCTTATTATTATTATTAATGTCCCCGGAACTCTTATATAGGACAAATTAAATGGGATGCAAAAGTCAAAATCTTTAAGGAACTTAAAGAAAAGGCGACTAATCGGTTAGAATGAAAAATTGGAGTTGTAAACCAACCTTCGGGTTGAAAAAAAAACATAATTATATACATTTTTCCCAATTATAATTAAAGTCAGTATTACTTTTTTGAATGAAACTAATACATTATTTAAGTAAATAAATAGTGATTGTTTACAAATGTTTATACATTATTATGTATAATCGCAACATTCTTTGGCCACATTATAATTCGTTCAAATATTTTGTTACTTAAAATGGCGAATGTAAGTATGCAATCACCAAACTAAACAACCTTAAACTTAGACATTTTACTGTTGTCAGCCAACAGCTACTTATCGCCATCAATTTAAAAGAATTAATAATTATTTTTCATAACTTAATGAACCTAAATATTTTTAAAATTGTGAATTGTACAATTTGCCAATTTTTGATAAAAATTAGTTATTCATTTTCATCTTGTATATAACTTAGGGCCGTTCTTAGCATTTCCAGTTAAAGTTAACGGACCTTAATCGGTAGAATTCTGCTGGTAATAAAATCTGTTATCAGCATGTTAGCGTTAAGTGGACATTGTAAATTGGCCCTTAATATACTTAAATTAAGTTACTTTTGCGACAAATAAAACTTTTTAACATTTATTTATTTTGATTCTATTAATTATACAAGAGTTATTAAAAAAAACAATATTTTTAAATATATTTCAACAATAAAGAAAACATTTTTTTTCTTATTCATTATTATTATTAATTTTTTTTAATCAACTAATTAATATTTTACTTCTTACATTCACAATATTATTGTTTCTCTAATTAATCAATTTATTTTTTATTAAAATTAACGTCAAGTGGTAATGATAAGTAAAGAAGGTTTGAATTTGACTCAAGTGGTTCAGCGATTGAATGACAATTTGTAAGAAGTACTGTTTCTAAAGATAAATAATGTTTTTAATATATTAAATTAAGAAAAATATAACACATTTTTTTAAAAATTAACTCATATTTAAACATACATTTTAAATCATCAGATCAACATTAAACTCTAAAAGTTTCATTTTTTTGTCCAAGATTTTTTTTTACAAAACATGTTTACATCAAACTATATTTATACAGCGAAAAGGATTCAAACATGAATGCAAAACCAACAGTAATCATTTAACAGTTTCATAATGAAAAATGTACATCTTCAAAAATAATAAATTTGTATTCATATATCACATACATATGTTTTTAGGACGCCGTCCTACTTCACATTTAATATGAGACATATTTTGATTTTTAAATTAGTTATTTAAATGCATAAATAAGCCTTAATGCATATTAAGCCATTTTTTTTTAACCTTTTGGTTCTTTCTACGTGGAATTCAGAACCGGAGAAGGAACTTTTGTTGACATTGCTTCCCCTGACTATTTTTAATATAAAAATTAATTTTATATTATAATAGTTTTAAAAATTTGTACAAATATTGAAATAATCAATTAAAAACAATAATTTTCACTTATTTTTATCTCAATTTGTAATGACGAAAAACAATTTAAATTTACTTAATTTCAGTAAGTACCTTGTAGCATCAAAAAATGTTTTTTTTTAAATATTTACACTATTTTGATGTAATAAATAATTTCCTAAATTATAAATATTATTTATAAATTTAATGACATGGGTCATTTTTTTTGATTTGATTTTTACTTTTTACTTTTTAATAATTATATATTTAATAATTTATGTTTTTGGTTTGAATCAATAAAACTTATCATGTAATATATTATGGACAGTTGAAGTCAAACCTGCTGTCCATTATAATATTTACCTAACTAGATTATTAATTTAGTTTTATTTTTGTTAATGATTAAAAATCAAGTTTTACAATAATCAACGTCCTTCTACGAGTAAAGATTTTGTTGGCTCCAGCTCTGGCTCAAGTTTTCAAGCATCTAATTGCAGAAAAGTAATTTAATTACTTAAATGATTTAATTTTGTATATGTCAAAACTATAGTAAAATGTTTGTATTTTATTTTAAATACTTATTATATTTAGTTGGCTAACAATTGTGTTGAAGATCAACAAAAACAGGATACAAATTCGGAACTAGACGAAGTAAATATTTTTACATATTATGTATTATAAATACTGACAGAATTTCTTGATTATTTGTGAACAGTCAACTGATTATTCTGAACAGTCTTCAACCCAGAATCGTTACCTAGAACCAAGATCTAGACGATCAAAGAAGGTATGCTTTAATACTATACTTTATACATTTTAATTCCATATTTTGTAATTTTTTTCTTAAACTTAAAACAGTAATTTGTTATATTTAATATAATGAAACTTGAGAATAACATTTAATTGGTTAGGGTGTTAAACATACTTTGTTATAACATCAATATTAATAATTTGTGTTTTAAAAATATTAAATATAATTTGGTTTATTCACTTTATTACTTTATTATTCTCATGTTAATTTCATGTATTTGGTGATTTATGGCTGCTTACTTAAAATAAAAAATACTTTAGGTTGATTTAAATCATTAAACTATGTATTTTAAGAAAAAAGTTTACAAATTAAGATCTAGACGAAGTAATTACTTTTAAATATTATGTATTTTAAAATACTGACATAGAATTCCTTGATTATTTGTGAACAGTCAACTGAAAACTCTGAACAGTCATCAACAGAGGATCATTATCTAGAACCAAGATCTAGACGATCAAAAAAGGTATGCTTTAATATTATATTTTATACATTTTGGAATTTTTTTTCTTAAATTTAAAATAGTAATTTTTTATATTTAATATAATGGAAATGAAAAATAACATTTAATTAGTTAGGGGTTTAACATACATTGTTTTAACATCAGTATTATTAATTTAGTCGTGTTTTAAAAATATTGAATATGATTTGGTTTATTCACTTTATTACTTTATTATTCTCATATTAATTTCATGTATTTGGTGATTTATGGCTGCTTACTTAAAATAAAAAAATACTTTAGGTTGATTTAAATCATTAAACTATGTATTTTAAGAAAAAAGATTAGAAATTAGGAACTAGACGAAGTAATCATTTTTAAATATTATATATTTTAAAATACTGACATAGAATTCCTTGATTATTTGTGAACAGTCAACTGAAAATTCTGAACAGTCATCAACAGAGGATTATTATCTAGAACCAAGATCTAGACGATCAAAGAAGGTATGCTTTAATATTATATTTTATACACTTTGAAGCCATATTTTGTAATTTTTTTTCTTAAATTTAAAACAGTAATTTGTTATATTTAATATAATGAGACTTAAGAATAACATTTAATTGGTTAGGGGTTTAAGGGGCTTCACTACAGTCATTTTTTAAGGGGCAACATTTAGACAATTTCTAATCTTGTTATAGCCGCTGAAGATCTGTGTTGGTTGTAAATAATTATTAAGGTTAGTGAAATTAAATGCGGGTATCCTCTCTCGTACGCGAATGAACATGTCAATTACACAATAACCATATAAATTTCACCACACAAATTTTACAAAAACATACATTTGTTTTGACAAAATTAAAGTTAGTTAACGTTGTCTGATTTTGATTCTGAAAAAATATTTGAATTCAGCAGAAAAATGTCTGTAGATCGTATGAAACATTTTCGGTTTTTATTATTAATTTTAATTTTAATTATGACTCGAAAAAGTTCATATTTTCAAGTTTTCAATTACAGTTCACAATAATATAAAATTTAGTTTTTACAAAGTGCTTTGTAGGATCTATAGACAATTTTCTAGTGTGTTCAAATTTTTTTCAGAATCAAAATCGGACAACGTTATCTAACTTTAATTTCGTCAATATTTAAGATCTTTTCAGCTAAAATTGACGACAGTAGTGAGGCCACTCAACATACTTTGTTATAACATCAATATTAATAATTTGTTTGTGTTTTAAAAATATTAAATATAATTTGGTTTATTCACTTTATTACTTTATTATTCACATGTTAATTTCATATATTTGGCGAATTATAACTGTTTACTTAAAATAAAAAAAAATACTTAAGGTTGTTTTAAATCCTTAAGCTATGTACTTTAAGAAAAAAGTTTACAAATTAAGATCTAGACGAAGTAATTATTTTTAAATATTATGTATTTTAAAATACTGACATAGAATTCCTTGATTATTTGTGAACAGTCAACTGAAAATTCTGAACAGTCTTCAACAGAGGATCATTATCTAAAACCAAAATCTAAACGATTAAAGAAGGTATGCTAATATTAAATATAATTTGGTTTATTCACTTTATTATTTTATTATTCTCATATTAATATCATATATTTGGCGATTTATGGTTGCTTACTGAAAATAAATTCTTTAGGTTGAATTAAATCATAAAATTATGTATTTTAACTAAAATTTAGAAACATTTTTTAACTAAATTAGGTTCTACTATTACTAATACCACTCGGCTTTCATATTACCATTATTATTTCAAAATCTAAATTGTTGGATGTTATTTTGATATGTAGTTAAAATTTCGAAGAAAAAAAACCACTAAAATAGGTGTACAAAATTCCTTAAATAAATCCAATACCTAACCTAACCAGTGTAAAATGTTATAAATTGTATTGATCTCAAAATATAATATTTTTTAAAAACAATTGGTAATAAGGTTTTTTTTTTTAAAAACAAGTGGTAATTATTTGAAATTTATTTATATTTTAGTTTTTTTTTTGTTATACAATATAAGTAACTAAATAATATTATTTTAATAATTCTTTTGTTTTAATTATTGTACGTATTTGATTTTGCTTACTTTCATGCATCTTTAAAATAATATCACTATCTGTATCATGGAAATATCAGTGAAGTTATGATGTTTGGTCTGGTTAAAATGTAACATGTTTCATTAAAATGATTATATTAAAAAAAAATAATTTTAGTTACAAGGACTTTTGGTTATAACGACGTATTTTTAACAATCCCTTGGTCATCATTAATGATGTTACCGACTGTATATTTTTATTTTATTTTATTGCATTTTAACAACAATATTATCCAAACTTTTAATTTTTTTTTTAACTAAAATATAATTTATTTTTAAATTGAGATATAAAATAATATAATATACATTATTTTGACTTGCATTAAGAAAAATATCAAAAGAAAACATATTAGACATGACAGAGATCGTCCTTCGTCGTATGAACGAGAATCAAGAAGACTTAAGGTAATTTATATGATAGTGAACATATAATGTGTACATAAAAATTGTTTAAGAGGACCCACATGTGTTGTCTTACACATGTACAATATAAAAAAAATACGTTTACGCAGTCCGAGTATAAATCGTTCAATTTTAGTTCCAGAATAAAAATACTTATTTTAAAATTGAATGGTGACAATATTTCTGAGGGAAAGTTGTTACGTTTTTGCCATTGTACCACCTAATATAATATCCATAATATCGTTTAGAAATAGCAAAAGTTTCAACATTTTTAAAATACCATTAACTTTTCAAAATTTAAATTTTTTAAAAAAACTCAATGTCTTGCCCTCCAAAATATTATCATCTTTAAATTTTGTAATAGGTGTTTTACTTCAAACACCAAAATTGAGCGAATTCTACTCAGACTGCGTAAACTTGTTTTGTCTATGTCGTACGTGTGTAAGAGGGAGACAACACATGCGGGTGTGAAGTCCTCTTAACATATATTTCATACAATTTTTCTTAATAATGAATAGAAATTCTGCGTTGAAAAAAATGATGATACCAGCTTACAAAAGAGATCCAAAAGTCATCAAGAAAATGAAAAATTGTCAGAAGTAAATCAACATTATATTTTATTTTTAAGTATTAAATTCTTACAAAATGTATTAAAATTAATTTTTATTATAATTTTGACTAAAAAGGCACATGGAGAAGGTCAAAGTTTATCTAATCAGAAAGAAGTTAAAGAAGAAAGGATAATATTACGGATTTCAAGAAAGTCTAACAGATTGCACGTCGTAATTACAATTTATATTTTAATTATTATACAGTTTAAATGAATACTTAACATTTTTTACCAGTATAGTTTATATATTGACTATTTTGAACTGTAATTAAGTTGTCATGATTTATTTATACAAATTAATATTGTGCTGAATGTTATATCATTAGTGTTAAAATATAGCGGTTAAATAATCATGCTAGATCATATTAACGTTAAAAGCAACTGTGATTAGTACACTATTTTTTCTGTGTATATGTTCATTATTTAGGTAGAAGATCCTTTGAAAAACTATACAGCATATAAATTGATAAAATATTCTTCTAAACACATTAATCCATACCTTAAGTTTAAAAATAATTGTTTAATAACAACTATTTAAAATCATTAAAAAAATAATAAGTCAATTCAATCATGGCAACTAAGTTTCAAGTACAACAAATCAATTTTACTTAAATTATCATCTTGATACAGCAATGTATTATCCCCAATGTTGTATGCAGTATTATGTTTTAATATAATTAAATCTTATTTCAAAAAGATTTCCAGTAATGAGAGGAAAGAACCTAATGATCCCGAAAATCCTAATCTGGAGAAATCAAATGAAGAACAAGTAATTGTTTTGTTTATTTTATATTTATTTATTTCAACCGTATTACATACATATTTTTCCTTATTTCAAACTCTATATTATTATATATTATTTAACAATCATAATTCATTTAAACAGTTTATTATTTGTTACCCTTTGTTAATGTAAATGAGGAATATTTAAAAAGTTTTTTCAGTGATAAATGAGGACTTTTCTACTGTATACAAGCCCTAAAACAAAATATAACTAGATGTGGTTTGATTTGATTGTTGGCATGGCCAGAATTATTTAGGTTTTGATTATATTATATTTTTTGCATTTACCAAAAAGTATATTTTTATTCTGTTCAGTTTTTACAATTTTTACAATTTATTCTAATAATTATATATACTATTTTCAAGAAAAAAAAATGAATTATGGTTATTGCTTGTTTTTGCCAACATTTAATTTTTATTTACTTAGATCTAGATTACAATATGATACCTTATACAATCATCAATAATCTTGACAATAAAGTTAATATTATTAATGTCATTTTATTTTTATTAAAGCAAATTAAAAAATATATGTCAACATTTTCTCCTGTTTACAAACTTTTGATAATACAATAGTCATATATTATAAATAGTACAACATTTAACAAAAATAAAAATAAAAAATATTATATTTGTTTGCGGTTTAATTAACAAATTTAGTAAAAAGTATGTACGGTAAACCCTTTTTGTACTAGGCAATTAGTATAAAAGTGGGAACGATCGTAAAGAAAATTGACGGACTATTCTTTGCGTCCATTTTTTTGATAAAAAATATAATCTGTTTTTTTATATTATGTACATATTACAGTATCTTAATGTATTATGTAACGATAAAAGTATTTATGATATCATGTCTTAATTTGCTTAATATTAATTTATCGAAGTTTAATTATTAGGTTGAAATCCATTATTAATATTTCATAAATTGTTCCAAAAGGTATTGCTATTTTGTTAACAATCATTGAAACATTTATAACTAAAATAGTTTTAACTACGTTGATTTAATTAATGTATAAAGTATCAATAACCATAAATAGTCTGATTTTTAAAATATTTTATCAAAGAAATAGGTATACTATAATATTAAAATGTATTTTATGATTATTAAAATGCTTTTTTAGGTACCTACATAATAAATATATATTTTGTACAATAATTTATACCAAAATACTAGTAAATGGAAAATTAATAAGAATTTGATTATATATTTGTATTATTTTTAGATATCAAATAAAGGGAAAAAGTCTCGAAAACACCGAAAAAAACATAAATTAAGACGCAAAAAAAAATCTACCTCCGATAACAATTTGCACGAAAGCTCTAATGATGTAAGACCAAAATTAATTATATTTATGACTTTAATTTTAAATAATACTATAAACATTTCTTGAACTCAATAAATAGAAATCTTCAAAACACTTAAGAGGATGTCAGCCAATAGTGTTTTATCTCTCTGGCAAATAGCAACATATACAAAACGTATTTAAGCAGAATCATTTTATTTTTAAGTACTCTTGAATAAAATCACCCATTACAAAAACAATAGAGAATAACATTTTTTAGGGTATAACATATCAATTTGGCCATTTATTGTCTCAAAACAATTTAAACATCATTTAAATTTACAAAATTTTTTTGTATATTTTGAAAGTCAAATAACAATAAAATATAAAATTGATATGTCATACCCTCAAAAATATTATCCTCTATAATATTTGTAATAGTTGATTTCACTCAAAGATCATAAAAAAATTCATAAAAAAAAAAAAAAATTTTAAGGTGAAAGCGTTTTATATATGTTATATGTGGGTCTGAGAGAGAAAACAAATATTGTAGTGACATCCTTTTAATCTCTACTATTATATTTAGAAATGGAATATTTAAAATTAATTTTGACTATGTATGTTTTTGAAGACATCAAATAAAGACGAACAATTGCGGAAGAAAATTAAATCAAGCAACCGAAGAAAATCTACCAGTGATCAAAATCTAAGTCGTTCATGTGAAAAATCATCTGAAGTAAGATTTCAATAATACCCATATTTTATAAGATTTAATCAACAATAATAAAGACTTATTTTAAATTCCCGGCCGATATTTTTTATATTATTGTTATTGATTAATGATTATATTATATTAATGTATTGAAAAACTTAAGTCGTAGATTCAAAATAAAAACTGATTATAAATTTGTCTACTATTTTTTAAGATTTAAAACTCAATATCACATTAGTGACTTAATGTCCGGAAAAAAATACTTTGTATCTTTAGATCAAAAACTCATTAATAGTCTATAGTCACTTTTTACTTTTTGAATAAAATGTAAATAACTTGTTTAAAAATTGTTTATGATTTGATTTCTCAATATTCGGTTTTGCAGTGAGTTTTTGCTTAAAGCCAACAAGTGACGTGGTGTTTTTTTATAAAATCATAATTTATAATTAATTATTGAATTATTGAACTAATACAAAATTTATCACTTAAAAGTTTTCATCATTCTATCTATTTATATCCCCTTAAGGAAATAGAAGCACACATATTTACATTTTAGACCAATAAGCGGTGGTTAATTACATATACTTCGTAATTTCTTATTTTAATTTTCAATATATGTATGAATTATAATTATTTGACAAAACATCTAATCCTTTTAGGAACTCATAAAATTAAGATATTTTTTTCAATAATCCCATGAAATATTTACATTACTTATTTACATTTGTACAGTCTTGTTAAGTATTCGAATACTTGTATCTAAATACTTTTCAAATACTTTTTATGTATTTTAAATACTTAAAAAATACTTTTTATTTGTATTTTTATTCTAGAATACTAAATACATTTTTTAATTCTCGTGGTCTAATCCAAATTCCAATTACTAATATTTTGGAATGCACTATTTTAAATTTTGTTTCTACAATATTATTTTGAAATTTTTCTAACTTCTGATAATTTATAAATAAGGTTTTGTTAAAGTACAAGCAGAATAGTTTATAATTTAAATACAAGTTTTGGTATTAATGTTATTGAACTTTTTTTTGTTATATTTATTTTAATTTGTATAATCTGTATAAAATATTTTTACAATAAGCACGATATATGGAGGATACATAAGAGGGTTTGGTTGGCTTGATTAAAAAAACTATTCAATAATAGTACTTCATTGGGTGGGTATTATTGGTTAGTCGGCTTGTTATTGAATTGATTTAATTATTGATTATTAAATATTCATTTATTGAACTTAAAAAAAAGTATTTGTGTTAGTATTTTAAATACTTTTAAAAGGTATTTGTATTTATATTTAAATACTTTTGAAAGAAAGTATTTGAATACGTGTTTTAAATACAAATTATACCAAGTATTTAAATACGTATTCTGAATACATTTGAAAAGCATTCTTAACAAGACTGCATTTGTATTTATTTTGGGCACGCCACATCTGATTTTAAAGTTTAAAAAGTGATTCTTAAAGAGCATATTCTAGAAGCTTATAAATGAATAACATTTTTTTTTAAATCACAATCGAACTTCAGGAGGAAACTTGAGGAAAACGTATACAAAATGACGGAAAAATACATAAAAGCTGATAATAGTATCCCGTCTCCACGTAGGGGGAAACCCCCCAAACCATCAGTACGACAGGCGTCAACAACGCTCACGGTGTTAATTTGTTTATTGGACTGGAAGCGAGTAGCTCATCAATGGCTATGAATGTATGTACAAGAGGCAAGTGCGGGGGTCACAATGGGGACCCAGAATTTACAATGCCATCGGTATAAGACACGGACTAAGAGAATAAATTCAGTGGCTCCGACACGGGTATCAACTGAGGAAAATTCCCCAGAACTATTTATGGTTGGGTCAGTTGGGTGGGTGGGTGGTTGATAATAAGTAGGGCTCGTAAGTTCATGCCCTAAAAAATATCTAAATAACCATGCATTTATGGACTAAAAATTGTCAAAATGTGCATTGAAATATGCCTTAAAAAGTTTAAAAAATATGCATTTATATGCACTTAAAAAATGCTTACTTAAAAAAATTCTAAACAATTTTTGAAATAACATGAATTATCCATTAATTTATTTATAGTTATATTTTATTTTTTTTGTCACAATCAAAATTTGCCCGATAAAATAGAAATATGCATAAATATGCCAAATAGACAAAAAACCTCTAAATATGCAAAAACATGCAAAATAAGACTTCACATATTTAACCGTGGTACCTTGAAATGAATTTCTATGTCATCTAGCATCAAATACAACTTAGCAAGATTTATATGCAAATGCATGAACTTACGAGCCCTGAATAAGTGATAAGTGATCAGTCATTAGTGATATTTAATATTTAAACATCATCATAATTTAACAATAATGGTAAGTGGAAAGAATAGGCAATAACAATTAATGGTAAGAGTATGGCAGGTCACCAGGCTGTATATCGCGATTATAATGCACTATTCGTGAGTAGCTAAAAATATTTTTTAAGTAGGTGGGTCTAACACCAGAATTTTTCCCCATAACATGAAATATAGATCGGCGCCAGTGAGTCTAAGATACAAAATGTAAAGCCAAATAAAACCACCGGTAGCTCTGAAAACATCGGGTCCCCAGTGCGAGGAACCTTCTGGTGGCTGTCCCCCGACCACCGCTGACCATGTCGTTTCCAGTCCATTATATCTTAGTCCGTGGTCTGTCTCACAAAAAGTATCGGTGCCCAGTGTTATCACCATGATTTAAAATATTCTGGCGACAGGCACAAAGGTTAGACCGACCAGTATCCGTTAGGACATTAGGTCTGGTGTTTGGACCCCGTCAAATATCGAGTCGATATGTCGGTGACGCGACTGGGCAGACAGCGGAAGAGTTTCTTGTATAGTCGTCGGTATCTGAGCCCGTTGAGGCGAACAACCACCAGAGGGCGCTGTGCGTGGTACTTATGTGCGTCACCATGTCACTCCCCCCCTTTCGATCTATACCATGGCTAAATATACAGGCCTGTTCTCCAAATAACAGTGTGCATATTATGATGACTTGGCCACTTGGGTGTGTAGCTTGGGCAATATGGAGGAGACAGTGAAATATATACTATGTATAAATATGGACTGTATAGATATCTGTTAATTTCTAGCACAATTAAAGAACTCAGTTTATTAGTCACCAAAGGACTTATACTAAGAACATGCCGGGTTGGCGGGGTAAAGTGAATTAGTGTTAATATTAGATAATAGAAGTAATCATAACAGCAATCGTATATTTAACATAAAGATGCGTAACTACTGCGCATGTGCGGTGTGCGTCGGTGCTTCGTGGGACTCACTCATAGGTAAAAACTACTATGTTCTGTTTAAGAGAACTACTTTATAACTACTACCATGGCTTAAATAAACAAAGTATATATTGCACGTAGCCTAATTTGTTATCAAACAAAAATAAGGCAGCGTAAGGGTACAGTCCATATATTAATATTAAATATCATAGTATTGCCAGTATAGGGTGTCCCGTTACGCTGCCATTTTAATTCCTTAACGTAATAAAATTATATAGTGGGGGTACTATTGCAAGAACCTTGTATATTTAAACGATAGATCTATTACCTATAAACTACTAATGGACAGCGCATTTCACTCCGCCCTGCCCTTAATGCACGGGAATCATATAGAAGGAAAGAAGAAAGGAGAGAAAGAACATAAATTGGGGTAATCATAGACCTATGAAACTACCACTGTATTCCTCCCCACGTTCTCTTTTACTCTATATCGTACCCCTGACCTATCTCTCCAAGGGCCTGTTTTACAATCATATTTTAAACCTCGGTTAAATATTTTACCGGCTGAATTCGGTGGTTTAACGATTGTAATACGGGCACTAAGCGCTGTCCATTAGTTTATAGGTCTATGATTTAAACCATGACTACTACTATGCTCCGTCTATAGGCTGAGAACACACTGTCTGGTTTTATAACAGCAGTGGTCGAAATACCTATTTTGAATTACTCTGTTAAAATGTTGGTAACGTGTATCCCTATTTTTTACGATATTATAAAAACGGAAACAATCCATTGACTACGGACGACAGCCGATCAAAGACTTTGAATCAAAGTGTTTTATGTATGGTATTGTCAGTTTCAGTATTGTACTTTGCTATGCTTTAAATATTATAATACTGTTAGTTGACATTTTTCAAATAATTTATAATATTGATATAAAATATTTAATTGATAACGTACACCACGTTTAAATGTTGTTTAATATTTATATATAAAAGTATAAAATATGTTTGATGTAAAATTTTCGATTTCTATATTATATATCCTATATCAGGAATTATTGAAACAAGTTATTTTTCTTATCTTCAATTTGCAACGTCAAGCAAATTTTTGAATTAATAAATAATAATTATTGATTCAATATTTATATTTATTTATTTATATTAATTATTAATTTGAATAAGTAATAACTAATGACTAATGACCAATGAGTAGTAAATAGTTAATATTTAAAATTATTTTTGATATTTTCGATACAATATGTATATTGTACAAATTACGATTATTTACGATATCGCGATACAATATCGACCAAATCGGAACGGTATCAATACACAAAATTATATCGTTGTTCATAACTACATTTGAACGAATTTGAGATCATTTTCTAAATATTTCTGATGCAGCATAATCAAAGTATTCAGACATTGTCCATTTTTATATGAATTGATAGGATTACATTATCTGATTATATTAAGGTGCAATCTCAACATCGGCCACGTATCATCTATGGTCGTGAGCCAATCAATCAATAAACCTTATAAAATATAAGTTACTAACATTATGTGCAATTGAATATTATTACTATGTTTCAATGAAAAAGTTAAGTAAATTTATCCAAAACGCCTATGTGAAAATAAAATTATTAAATTTTCTGGTTTCGCAAAATTCAAATGTTTCATTAAATTATGAATGAAATCTCGTCAATTTTTTAAATTTGTCAAATTTAGTCCATGAAATTCTCAACTTAAGGGGATTTCATCCAGTGATTTTCTGTCCTTGTCTAACATACGCGCAACATATTTTAGACCGATTCTTTGCCAAACATACCAATTGATCTAATGAAGCGATAAGAATTCTGAAAACAGATTTGAATTCGTCGTCAAGTCAACTTGAAATCGACTTTCCGATATTTTTGATATTATCCCCAAAATTCTAGAAAACGTCATATTAAAAAAAGATTATTTAAACATTTTTGTATTTCAATTTTTGGAGAAGCTAAAATCAAAAATCAAAATTGTGAGGAAATTGATTTCAAGAAGACTTGATGACGAATTCAAACCTGTTTTCAGAATTTTTATCGCTTCATTAGATCAATTGATATGTTTGGCAAAGAATCCGTCTAAAATGTTATGTCGCGTGTGTGTTAGATAAAAATAGATAATCACAGTATGGAATCCCTTTAAACGAAAATCCACGATTTAATAATTTGGCATGTTTTAAAATTAAATTACCCAACAATGCTATTTTTTGACATTGGCCCATTCTTGCAGCTATAAGTGTAAGTTTCAAAATAATAATTCAATATATTATATTATTAATTTTTGAAGATATCTGATGACGATTACAAAGAAAAAAAGTGCAAGCGGCAAAAGAAAAGTAGTGGAAGCCAATCCACCAACGATGATAATAATATGCAAATGAGTGAAAGTTTATCTGAAGTAAGAGTAAAATGATCTTTTTTGATGAACTCTAAAATGCCTATTAATAAATTCTATTTTTACCATTTGTTAATATTACTTAATACAATTTTATTTTGAAAATGTTAAAAAAAATGTCATTCTATAGCCAGACTAGCAATAAGTGAGGGATGAAAATCTATAATTTAACAACATATATTTTTAAAGGTATCTGATAGCGAACAAAAAAAGTATAAAAGACAAAAGAATAGTGGCCGATGCAAATCTACAAATGATGATAATAACACACAAATGAATGAAAGCTTATCTGAAGTAAGATTAAAATTATGATTTTTTTATGAACCATAACATTTAAAAATTCTTTTTTATTCCTTATTATTTACAATAAAATAAAAATGTAAAAAAATAAGCTTAAACTATATTTTATCCAACTTAAAAATCATACTCAGTATCGATCAGGTTTCATCTGGTGGCAGTTAGTCAAAACTCAACACCTGTTTGTATCCCATCTATAAACCGATAGTGTTTTGCACCTGTGCATAAGTTGCCCACCGAGTATGGTTCTTAACCTGAATAAAGTGTAGCCTATAAATAAGAAATTAAAATTAAAAATATAACAGTATACATTTTTAAAGGTATCTGATGGAGAAAAAAAAAAATATAGACAACAAAAGAAAATTGGCAAAAGCAAATCTATCAGTGATGTTAATTTGCATGTAAGTGGTTTGTCTGTGTAAGAAAAATATAATTTATTTATTTTAAATATTTACGGACATTGTCCAATTACAGCATTTAGTACTAAATTTAAACGCAAAGGAAAGAAAAAAAAATAATAGTAATTAAAAATACACATATACATATGCTTTATAATCTTACTTTTATGATGATTTTATTAACGCTTATTTTAAAAATACTTTTTAAACTTCTAGAATTATTACTTGATAAACGTATATTTTAAAAATGTAAAAAAATGCTTTATCTATATTCAGTCAATAATAAGTAAAAAATTTAAACAATAATTTTAACTGTATTTATTTTTGAAGACAACAAATGACGATGTAAAAAAGCAAAAACGGCAAAATAAAAGAAGCAAAACTAAATCTACCAGTGATGATAATAATCGTATGTCCGAAGTAAGAATTAAATACATCCTGTTGGTTTTACTAACTAACCCATTTTCAATATACTAACTTACTAAGAGATGAGAGATTAAAAATGTAATTGTTATAATGTTTAAAATTTTAAATATATCCAATAATATGGAAACATAAAAAATCAAAACATTTACATAATGATATAAGTAGCAAAGAATCTCTCATCACTGTTAGTAATAATCTGAGTATAAAGGTATGTACCTTTATACATAATTAACTCTAAATTTATATCTCCAACCTGAAATTAATGTAATTTTATTTATTTTTTAATGCCCTGTTATATTATATTATATTAGTTGTTTTAAAAATATTTTAAATGTATGATAAAATAAACAGAACACTTATTTGCATGAGATTAAAAATAATAATTTTACAATGTGTACATTTTAAAGATATCAAGTGATGAACAAACATTTCAAAAACCTCAAAAGAAAAAAAAATTAAGAGGCAAGGAAAAATGTGACCATAACATAGATTATAGTAGATTGTGTGGAAGCTCATCCGAAGTAAGAACAAAATTATAATTCCATTAATAATAATAATATTTTTTAAATATCTAAAATTAGATTTTTAAAATAAGAAATACTTAATATACAAGAGTATAACTATAATTATGATAAATAGGATATTAAAACAATTTTAATTATGTTCATTTTTTTGATGATGTCAAAGGATCAAGAAAGCCCAAATAAAGATAGAGAAAATCATAAATCAAATGCCAGAAGAAAATATGAGTGCATTAACAGTAATACTAGTCTTAGTGAAAGTTATTCAGAAGGGGTAAGAGTAAAAACAATACCCCTGTTTTATAAGATGAACTAATCAGTTAAATATTTAAGGATTCTTTGGAGGATTCCAGTTCTTTGTACTCATCTTCTTGTGATGAAGAACTTTCGTTGCGTAAATATATGAGAAATATCAAAAAATCAACTCAATATTTACGCTATGTAAGTATCTAATTTTTTTATTTTGTATTTGTTTTTAATTTTTATAATTGCTTAAAAATTATTTTATTTATATATTAAAGGATACTTCACGTTATATGAAACCCATAAAAGTTACTAAAATTAATTTGAAAACCCTTGATGAAGATTTGTATCTATGCTTAAGTCGAAAAATAGTCTTGAAAAACTGTAGCAAGTACGTGTTAAATAAAAAATTATTATATCTAAATATATTAAATTTAATATGCTTATATTGTATAACTTTGTAACTTTTCAACTTTTGTATATCCTCGTACTACCTACAGAGTTTGAAAATTTGCTTGTACCTACCACTTGACAAATAAATAACTTTTTTGTTTTGCTTATCAAAAATGTATACGTTTAAATTTTATTTTAAATTTTTACATGTATCAAATTTTGCTGTTTTAGGAACTACAAAATTATGAATAATTCATAATTTAATATAAAAAAATTAAATTTTATATTTACAATTATTATCTATACTATTATTAAAATCTAAATAATATTTAATGTGTACAGTAAATTTCTTATAAAGGGAGATTTTCTTTGTGTATCCTATATGAGCCTCCAACGTACCACAGGTCGAGAAACGCTGCTTTATAATACAAATAAACAACATTTTATCCTTAAAAATAATTTTCTTAAACATCTTAATTTATAAGTTTGAAATAGTATTAATGTTTCTTTTAAAAAATATATTGTTAATTGCTATTGATTCATAGAGTATCGTGTTCTTTTTTGACTTCCGATCAAAATTTGGTTGTTGCTGGTTCAGTAGATGCTTTGATTTATTTATGGGAGAGAGATAATGAATCTGTATCAAAAGAATCTCATGATGTTCTACATACCATTGGAAATATAAATCCCAGCAATTTTGCATCATCAGTTCAAGGAAACAATTTAGTTGAATAGTAAGTAATTTTACCATATTTCAACCTGTCTTTATATACAAATGATTGGATTATTATTGTTTTTTAAAGTTTGGACAAAAGTAAAGCATTTATATTACGTGGACATGGTGGATCTATATTTGATTTAGCTGAATTGCCATCAGCTAAAATCCTGCTCAGTGCATCTGATGACAAAACCTACAGAGTTTGGGACTTGAGAACTAAACAGTGTGTAGAAATATTTGAGTGAGTTAATTTTGTTTTTAGTTGATAAAAAAATGCAATCCTGTAATAATTATAATATTTATATACAAAAATATTAGAATATAAACAATATAAATGTTGTTTTCATGTTGTAAGTTTCTTACTAACCAACTAACCAATTAAAGGCTAGTAATCAAACATTTTGAAACTGATTCTGAAACTTGTAATATTTAAAATAAACAATTTTTTGTAACTAAGGATTGTCTGGATCCTACAATTATTAGCTGTAATATTAAAATTCTTACAATTTCTTTGTACTTCTCCGCATTAATGTATAACAAAATTGATGTCTAAATCAGCACAATTTGTACAAACTAAACGTAAATAAAAATATTATATTAATGAAAATCCATAACAAAAACATATTGAATTAAATTTTGGTTTGTTTCTGCTGTATAATTATTCTTAGTGTCTTCTAAAAGAACTAACCATCTACTTGATTTTTTTAGTGAACATGAACATAGAACATGGTGTATTGCTGCCAGTCCATATAGCTTGCAAGTGGCCACAGGATCATGTGAGGGCACTAGCTGTTTATGGTTTTTGAACTATAAACGTCCGTTAAGAATGTTTGTGGGTCATCTCGATGATATTTTGGTATATTTTAATATGATGTTAATCTTTTAATAGTTAATAGTTAATATTATTTTTTCACAAATTATATTTCAGGTTCTAAAATTTCATCCAAATCAAGTGTTCTTAGCTACTGGTTCATCGGATAAAACTGTTAGAGTGTTTGAGATAACAACTGGTGACTGTCATAGAGTTTTAATGGGACACACTGATTATATCACCTGTTTAGAATTTAATACTGAAAATTTTAATTGTCTAGCATCTGCTGGTAAGTCATTTTTTTTTTTTTTGTAGGGTAAGGTTGGTTAGGTTAGGTAAGGTTTTAGGGGAACACATAATACTACTTTTTAGACACAAACCTGTTTTTTTTTTATTTTAATAATTTGCTATAAATATAGCAATTAAGCAATACCTTTAAATGTAATGTTTTATGTATTCATACTATTTCCATTTTGAGTAAGAAAAATTGGTCTATCCTACAATATTTCATATTTTCTTATATAGTTTAGATTGTATCATTTTTAAATATTTGTTTTTAGCTGGTAACGGAGAAATAATAGTATGGGATGTGCCATCTGGTGAAATAGTATGGAGGATTGGAGTTGGTAAAGTGTTTTTTTCGGATCTTGTGTGGATAACAAAAGATGTATTATTAGCTTCATTGACTACTGGTGTTGTCTTAAAATGTGACACTACCCTGTAAGTAAAACATTTTTTTTTTTTTTTTTTAATATATTATACAATATACCTTTTATATAATATTTATTTCACTTCTTTTTTTATTTTCATTAGGAATTATATAGATTCCTCCTGTAAAGTAAATGGATTTGAAACTCCATTTTATCGTCTGTTTTCCTTACAAATTATCAACAATATAGTGTATACAATAGGCATTCCTGATAAATCAGGTGGTCTTAAACCACTATCTAAGAGAACCAAAGAAAAAGCTTTACAAATGAAAAGTGGACAACAAAAATCTCAAAAGGAACCTTCACCATTATCTAAATTATTTTTCCCACAACATATTATTGATAATGGCAATTCAATGACACCTTTACGTGGATTGAGTTTGTCAACACCTATTCCTACTTGTGATTTTGAATATCAAATAAATACTAATGATCAGCTTAATAAATCAACATTGCCAAATTTTTTGAGTATGAATTTAAAATCTTCACCATTTCATTTAACTGCTGATGAAATATCTAAATTAAGTTCCGAATATCAATCAAAAAATATACGATTAATTCCAGCATCGGATATAACTAATAATCTTAAAAATGCTTACCTATTACCTATTCAACAAAATATTCGGACAAGCAATGCAAACTCTATAAATACCCATTCAACAAATGTCCAGTTACCAAGTACGAGTAAATCACAAAAATTAAATAAAACACAAGTACCACCAAAATCAAAAATAACAACAGCAAAACAGCATAACTTTGGTAACAGTAGTTTAAAAATGCATACAAGTATTCAACACATGCAAATAAAAACCACTATAGCCCAAGAGCAGCTGCATTTAGATGATCATAAAGACACTGATATGTTAGTCCAACAATATCTACAAACACCGAGCACAAGTACCCACAAGCAGCAAACTTCAAACCTATTGCAAGTTACACGACCAGGGATGAGCTCTCCATTGCTTCAGAATAGCATTGTACAGCAAGATCAGAAAATGCAACTACAACATGGCACTGGAAGTAATAGTAATGTAGCTGGGACAAATGTTCAACAACAGCAGTTATTACAACAATCACGGTCTAATACAAATTTAACAAAAGGGAATGTTCAACAGCGCTTATCCTCACAAACAAATAATCGATCTTCCAATGTTACTAAACGTCCATCTCCTAGACAAAGTCCTAATAAATCATCTTCTTTGGATGACACAGGCACAAGCAAACATACTCGCATGCAGTGATGGTAATCTTGACACATTCAAGCCATTTAATGCTTCTGAGCTAAAATATAATAATTCAACATTCATTAATATTTACTACTTATTAAGATATAAGTGTTTTTCAAAATGTAATTCTTAGTATTTTTAATCATAAGTTTTCATTAATGACATTATTTAATTATTTATATATTTTATCCTTTAATATAAAACTATTGTAAAACTAATGAAAAACTATTACAATTATTGTTTTATTTTTAAAATCGTTTGATACTTAATATATGATATTATACCATTATCCTATACCTAAATGTAATTTGTGGAAACAAAATTTATAGTTTGAAGAAAATGAGGTGGTTATTTGTAATTCTTCATTTAAATATTTCATTCTTATAGCTGAACGTTATTTTTACTTATTCTATTATTTTAGCGGTTACCAACCTTTTTAGTAGTATATAAAAAAAAAATCTTGTGGCCCATATACCTAATATACAGATAAATAATACTAACACACACAAATAAGACGACAGAAGAAATATAGACTTGTTTAAAATCATATAAAAAATCTCGATGTTGATGCCAATTAAAATTTGCTGACACTTGGCTTAGACTCTCGATCACTATCCGCGGCCCAGTTCCACATTGCCTGCGGCCCACCTTGACCACGGGTTGGTAACCGCTGTATTATTGAATTGAAACAAATATATACTTTAATATAAAATAATATAATAATAGATTAGATCATGTATTAAGTTAATAATGTATGTATATTTATATGTAATTAATTAAGACATTTAATAAATAAGTTACTTTAATATAAAACAATTGCATAAATTGGATAAAAGAATATTGATATTATGTACTTAATTAAGTTTTTGATCACAATAATGAAAAACATACAATGTTTTCATGAATAACAACTTTACAATATTTATTATAATTGATTTTAAGGCGGCTTTAGGTGGATCTAGGCAATTTAATTTTTCATGCATTTAAAAATAATTATAATTATTCTAGTAATGCAATTTTTATATTGAAACTAGTTTGAATTCGTTAGTTTCTTTCCTATGTTTTTCAGGAAAGTCTTTAAAATACATATTTATTTTGAAAAATTAAGTAAATTAATTTGGAACCGTAATACCAATACTTTTCATAATTTTGAAAATCCACCTCCTATATAACATAGAATAGAATCAAAACGAATTCAAATTATTTTCCAAAATTAAAATTGGATTACTAAAAGTAGGTATGTTAATTTTTTTGCTTATTAGCGTTATTCATTGTCCCGTAACCCCGAAGTAGAAAATTATTTTTCACCGTGCCTACAATGACATTGGCGTATGCGCGCTATATAATGTGTCATCTTGTTCGCCTGCAGCTTGGCGATGAGGAATCCAGAATACACACAATAATCATTTATGAGCAACAAAAGATTAAGGGATGTGTACAATTAAAACTTAAGTACCATTTTTTACTCAAATAATTTGTCTAACAAAGGCTCAAGGTATCATATTTTTGATTCTTGTAAATTGAACCAGAAATTAAAATAAAACAATTCATCTTAATGTTGATTATATTAGACTAAATGTTGGTTTTTATGTCTTCATTGTACCAATACATTTTTATTAAATATACAATTTTTCATTGTCAATGTTTTGTTTAAAAGGAGATGTTTTTTTGAGAAATAAAATAAAATACACATTAATTAATCATGTACAACATAACTATTAAGCATAATGAACGCACTTAGTATGTCTTGTTTTCCTTAAATATATTCAATTATAATAATAAGAAAATGTACCTATTGTTAAAAAACATTTACCAACAAATTAACAAGAAAAATGAATAGTCCAAAATCACGATAGTTTTACATAGTATAGATTGTTGAGGTCTTTCTGTAATGTGTGTTATATGCTGAGTCTACACAGAAATAATACAGTTGAAACTAAAGAGTGTTTGTGATGGGAAACTTGGCAATTTATCATTTCCATTAATTTCATTCAATGTAAACATTTTATTATAATAATCGAAATTTGCGGTATGGTTATGAAAATCAGTTTTTACAGATTTTTATTCAATAACGTTTTTACCTTAGTGCAAAATCATATAAGATTTAAATTACGCCATTTTCATTAGTCAAATGAACATATTATTATTCATGTTTTCAAATAACAATACTGAAAAAATGTTTACATTTTAATTAAATGTGGTGAAATTCATTCAACATTTAAAAATAAAATTTAAGACCACAGAGCAACCACATCCATATTTTTGTTAAAACATTTAACAGCGCACTCTCTATAGATGTCAATACAATTTAATACAAGGCTACTTATATATTTTTACGGTAGCAGTTGAAAAATATTCAAATTTTTAAAATATACGTAAAAATCACGAAAACGTGCAAACTATTTTAAGTTAGAAATTCATAAAAAATTTTCTTTTTAAATCTAAGATTTGAAAATTAAATACAAGATTGCTCATAAGTTTTTCTATCTTTATCAAAAAAATAAATTTGTCTACAAAAGAGTCAAATTTAATTTTTATGAGCGTTTGAAGTTCAAATGTTTACAACAGTGGATATGTATTCTATCGATTTCTCATGTAAGTAACAATTTTCTTATTTGGTTGTAATTTAAAAACGAATAATCACAGATACTTTAGAACCTAGAAAAACATTGACAAGGCCTTTCCGTTCCGTATCCTGTATATCTTAA
Source organism: Sitobion miscanthi (assembly GCA_008086715.1). Taxonomy (NCBI): domain Eukaryota; kingdom Metazoa; phylum Arthropoda; class Insecta; order Hemiptera; family Aphididae; genus Sitobion; species Sitobion miscanthi. The sequence goes on from CM017804.1 coordinate 24,985,809, forward strand.
TTCGTGGTCGATAGGTAGGTAACTAAAACCATTGATTAAGAAAAATTAATTTATGGGTGCCGGCATTTATTAAGGAGTAAAATGTAGGCAATTCAATTTACAAGTTGTAACGGCCTCGCGCGGAACGTGCATGCGTGTGAGTATGTAAATCGACATTAGTATGAGTGAGCTATAATTACATGCGCAGATAAAGATATTAGCGCACGCGCATGCACAAGTCAGTGACTGACTCCGATGACTATTATCGAAGCACTATTTTGATAAACAAAAAAGCCTTTACAGGAAAAACTCACACCTCGTTGATATTATGTCGGATTTTGGTAATTTTTTTTTTATCTGAAAGATGAGAAGTTTTTGCTGGTCGGATTAAAGCTTGAATTTTTATTTTACTTTAAATAGTAGTAGAAAAAAAATATGTTTGAAAAAGAACAATTAATATTGTGCATTGTTCAAACGCATATTCCAGCTTCTATAATTATAATTTTCAAAATCGGGCTTTAATCCGACCTACAAAATGTTCTCTACTTTTAAATTAAAAAAAAAAATTAACGAAATCCGACTATTCCACAAGGCGTGAGAGTATTTTCTGTACCCAAGACATGTTTTTGTACCAAAAAACACACCGGCTCCGGCTTAATCGATACCTATCTCAACGCAGTATGAGGAATAAATGATTGTGTTACACCTTTACAATAAAATACCTATATTGTATTAAATAATATGAAAACGGTTAAGAATTTCATAGACTTATACTAATAGATACGGTACACGGTATTAGACACGCGATTTACCAACCTAAACATTTTATTTTTGAAATTTTATTTACACAATATAAATGTGTGGTTTTATGTGTTTAAGACGATACAAGTATCAGAATTTCAGTGTAACGTTTAAGTTTTTAAATATTAAAAATCTTGAATGAGATATATTTGAATTTTTATTTTATGTTTAAATGGCGCCGTTTAACAAAAATACTAACTTAATATTTTCTGTGAATATGCAATATAATAACTAACTATTATTATAAATTTTTATTTACTAAAATATATTTAATATTTCGGGTTTTTTTCATATAATTAATTTTACAAAATTGAATTTTTTTTAAATGAGTGGTTTGGGAAAAAAATTAACTTAACGTTCCAATAAAATTAATTAACTTAATTAAAAGTAACTTAACAACTCGTTAATGGCCAGCCTTGCTATTTAGTACTTATACAAATAACAATAATTGTATTGGAATAATGTAATACATCTTACGTAATAGTTCACATCAATCTTAAAGTTCACAAACACTGAAAGCATTTTTAAATAAATGGCCTTCATATATTATAATATATCTTTATATTATTATATATTATGTCCCGTCGACGTTTTCCGGCCAAATATTTGTATCTTTAATAAATATATCTGTAAAAAAAATGTGTAGGTACCTATGTCATATTTCTTCTAAATATAATAGTACTTATCTAATATAAATGTATAATACCTATATATGTTACCAATAATTGCAACCATTTAGATGTACAAAAAAATGAATAATTTATAATTAATTAATCATTACTTATCGAGATAACGACTGCATTATCTCTCAAGTTGGATCAAGCAAGATACATTTACAAAATGTCATTAAAATTGGTTAACTTGTTTCGGAGATTAGCGTGAAGAACATCGTGAAATTTCTTTGTTTGTCCTCAATATAGACTCAAAAACAGCATTGTTATAACAAGTTATAACAATTTTGATTCATTATGTCTCGAGGGATGTTTATGGCTTTTTCAACCCCTATAAGTTGCTATAAGTGGCTTACACATTTATTTAGTTTTGGCTCATGAAAACCTTATATCGTTTTGTTTACTTAAATAGTTGCCATTAGTTACAGATTATATCACTATTATTATAATATTATTAGATGTAATATATATGACATATTACCATTTTAATAAATATAATTTTTAATTTTTAAAAAACAAAACTTATAATCAAATATCTATTAAATTATGATTTGTTTTCTTAATTCTAGGCATATTTTTTATGTGAACACATAAAGTCGATTGATGAATTTCGGCAATCTTAGCGGAATTGGATTTACTTCGGCTTTAAACATTGTAGTTGAATTTTTCTAAAATTTTTTTACGTTTACATAAAAAATAGGTCCAGAATTAAGAAATGAAAAATGAAAATCATAAAATAAATCATTATAATAATTGTGTTTAAACTGAATCAAAACAGAAAATAGTAGAAGAATGAATAGTTTTAACACGGCGATGTCGAGTAATACAGTTAGGTAATATAGGTACCTAACTAATAATTAAAATCGGATGTTTTGAAGAAAAAAAAGTAATTGTGTCTTATTCTAGTCGGAATGCACTCATTGGATCGATAAAAATCTGGCTATAAAATAATGAATGATAATAGTTTGTATTAACAATGTTAGCCGTATTTTATGATCAAATAACAAAAGCCAATAAAATTATCTACGCTGTTGGTACATTTAAAAACGACGTTAGTACATCACTATAATACTGGTCGGAGTGTATTTTGTCGGATGCGACAATTATTCCTGGACCAGTTTTATCACTTCGGCACCCTTTCTTTGGTGTTCATGCTTGTGGTAAATTAATTTTTTTGTATTTGAAAATAATAAATATTTTAGTCAAAATAATATTTTTTTCGTCTCTATGGAAATATTTAAAATAAATAGTTAATTTTGATTTTTGAAAAAATATATTATTCATTTTATATCGGTTTATTTTACAAACATGTATATTCTATAAATATGTCTAATCACGTTTGTGATGCCATTAGGCATAAAACTAAAAAATTCAGCTTTAAGAGAAAGCCGTTCAATGTGAATCAAACTGGACAGGTGGGTAAAGTGCATGAACACCATAAACAGCCAGAAGCTAGTCAACCAAAACAGGCCGAAAAGAAGACACCAGAACCAAGAAAACCGACCACAGCAACCAGAAAACCGACACCAGAAACCAGAAAACCGACACCAGAAACCAGAAAATTGACACCAGAAACCGGAAACTATCCAGAATGTGTTAAAAAGTGTAAAAGCCAAAACGAACAAACTGAAAAAATAACTGATAATGATGTTGCAATGGTAATAAAAACAATGAAATAAAAAATAAAATAAAATATACGTTCGTCTGTTTCGATAGCCTGACGGATTTGAAAATAAAGCAACGCAAACAAGAATTTGTTGCATTCATAATCGTTGCAAGAGAAAACAGCGGAGACGAAACGGAAATTTCATTCAAGACACGTGGTTTTGTTTAACGAAATTGTGTAAATAAATAAAAATAATAGTATTTAAATTTGAATTTTTTTTATTCTAACTTTTTTACATTTCAAAGGTACATAAATTAATTATTGATTAACTGATTAGGACTTTAGGTACTGTATCTAATTTAATTTCTTATTCTTATAATATACAGATTACAGATATGAATATGTGCATATCTACCTATACGTTATTGTGTTTATATATCCATTTAATGAAGTAGGTACCTGTATAAAAAAAAATTATTCAACAGTAATTAATATGGCAGTATCAATATTAATACAGGAATTAATTTATGTATTGAAATGTAGAAAGATTAGAATAAAAAAACATAATTAATTGGGCTTAGATTTAAATAAAAAAACATAATTAATTGGGCTTAGATTTAAATAAAAATTAGGTAGAATGGTGAGAACTTTTAGTGTTCTCTGCAGATTGTTGACATGCAGTTAAGTAATTATTTTTATTTTTATTTTTCTATTACATTATTATTAATATCTATATGAATACCTTTAGGTACATTTACTTACAATAGAAAATTATTCGTATTTAAAATATCTTCAAATTTTAATTGGTTCAACTTTGTTTGTTTGTTATCCTCGTTGCAATTAAAAAATATTGATAGTAAAAAACTATTTAATAATATTAATGGCGTTTCCATTTTATACATTTCTTTTTTCGTAACTCCCTCGATGAAGAAATCCTGCACACGAACCTGAGTGGCGATGCCTCCTTCCTAACTCCTAAGTCTTAACCCAAAATTACATCCAATACTAAGAACAACATAGGCATCAGTTGTCGTATACTTCAGTAGATACAACTATTATAAAACATACAACTATAAATATTGTAAACTGACAATAAATATTATAGGTTGTAATACCAATTCAAGTATACAACTCACGAAATGAGCATTCTTTTTTTTAAGTAGTTATTTACTAATTACTCATTATTTTTGTATTCAGATCCTGGTAAACACACGTTACCTATCATGAGGTGGCTTGAATGCATAGTGCATAGTTTGAACCATTCAAAACGTTGTTTATGTCATACATTACGACTCAATATTTTTATATTCTTATAAACCGTGAAATAATTTTCAATAATTGGGAAGGGTCACGGGGGACCCAAGACTTTTTAAGGTAAGGTACGTCATAAGTATATTCATATTTGGCATAGGCGGAACCATATGTGTGTGTCGAGTATGTGATGGCACCCTCTAAACAAAAAAGTCATGTACGTGAAGCTTTTTACTAAATTTATTTATTTTAGTTTTAATACATGAACTCAAAATAGGTACGTCATTGTATATATTAGTATATACAGTACAAAATATAATATGATAGTGTATACAAACTATAAATAACTAGCTGTCCTGCCCGACGTTGTCCAGGCCAAAATTGGCCCACCTGTTTAGGAATATTCATAAATGACATACCTACAAGCAAACATTCATTTATATATATATAGATGTTATTGTTATTATTTTTGACCATCCAATTAATTTTTCCAAAACAAATTATATATTAAAACCTTCCCCGTGCCTCGATAGGTCTTTTAGGGAAAACCATATTAAAATCTGTTGTGTACTTTTCGAGATATGCGAGTAGGTACATTCAAAAAAGGGGCTGATTGATACATACAAAAAAGAGACATTATTGAAGTTTTAGTAAGGACCCCTAATTTTTTCTACTAATAAATAAAATCTATGTTACTCAAGGATAATGTAGCATTCTAACGGTGTAAGAATTTTTAAAACCGTCAAGTGCCTAGTTTTTGAGTTTATTTGTTACAAACATACAAATCTTTCCTTTTTCTAATATTACTATATAGATATAGATATAAAAAATGGTTAAATACGATTTTAAATCATTAAACAAAGTCAACCTTATGGGGTCACAGAAATATATATTAGGTGTAAACAACAAATTAAACTGTTGTGAAATGACATGCAATTATTCAGATTAATGACAAACAGTACTTGAATTGGGATAAAACTATTTTAAGATGCAAAAGTGTAAAAAAAAAAAATGCGCGTTCCTGAATATGGCTTATTGATATGGTATAACTAAAGGAATACATAAATATTTTTTGAATGAAAAAGGGACATGGTCCCCCTTTAGTTCAAGTACTGCTAACAAACATGTAACATTCATTTGTAACAATATTATGGTTGTAAACATATTGTGTTTAGTTATTTGAAAGTGTATACTAATCAAATATAGATAAAGTGATATGTTTGTTACTTATAAGTGTACATTGCCTGGTTAATTTGGTACAGCTCGGGCAATCCAAACCGCAAAAAAAAAAACAACAAATTATTATCAGTGCACATTATTTTATTGAATTTATTATTACTAATAATAATTATACAATGTTGATGGGAAAACAAAAAATAATAATCAATTTAGTATTAATTGTTATTGATTTATTTATCACCTGCTTATTATATAACAAATATTTTAAAACAATAATTATAATATTGATAATAGTTATATACCTGATATTGACAGATGATCATTGAACTGCTTGTATACAGTTTTGTAAAAAATTAAATACTATTGTAGGAAAACGGAGAGATGATAAGTAATACTAAATTTAAAATAATTAATTTATAATAATGAAATATAATAAATTATTTATTTTGTATTTTGTGCCATCAATATTAAGTATATAATTATCGTTATTATCATTATTTTAAAATATTCAGTTTTAATATATAAGTATTAATGCTATTGTGGTTATTTTTTTTTTGTTTTTTCCATGAATATTATGCAATTATTAGTAATAATACATTATACATTTAATAAAAAACTATTTGTTTGGATCCGTGATACAAATTGCCCAGACAGGACAACATTGACCATGTACATTACCCGGTACATATTATATACATAGTGTCAACAGTGTTAGGTTAACGACCTAAAGCAGAAATTAACATTTTAATTATATTCAACCTATTGTAAATATTCATCAGTGCTTCTATTTGAAAAACCATTGCATATCTGGTGATTTATTTTCAGGTCATATTTACTTAATGTCAAAATTTATACTACTGTACAACAACTTATATATATATACATTTTATGATATAATTATTATTTTCATTTTTATATAAACCAACAAGTATATTTTTTCATGTTTGTGATCATAATATTTAGTTTTTACTAATTAATAATTAATACATTGTGATTTTACTGTTTCCATAAAAATGATAAAAATTTTTATACATAAAATAGTTGATACACTCTCAAAAATCATAAGTTTAACTAAAAAAAAAAAAAATAATAATATCATTATTAGATCAATAAGTACTTCTTCACTCTTTTGGAGGGTTTGAAATAGAAATAATAATATAAATAAAAAGTTGATTTAACTAAAAATAATAATAAGAAGCCCTAAAAGTAATAGTACACTAAAAGTATAAAAACATAAAAGCATACAGTAAAATAGCCTACCTAATAACATTTTATAGTTTGAAAATTGGAATGTATCGTACAAAATGAACCATCCGATTCAGTCCAGCTTGATAATACTTTATAATATAATATTATTAACATATAATTATATTTATTTTAATCAAAGACCTTAATACTTTTGATTCATTTTATTGAGATTTCAGTAACTAGATCATTATACCCCCTGTCTCTAGAATTACAAAAAACTTATGACAAATTTTTGAACGATCAAAATTGATATACAATAATACAATTTAGTCACATATAAATAAAAAAAAAAATATCCATAAATAACAATAAGTTTTTAAAACCTAATACTATATTTAATAACTATTATAAATAATCAATTATAATGAATGGAATATATATAAATCACGGTATAAAAATAAAAGAGAAACATGATGTTAATTTATTACTTATTAGTTAAGTACTTGTTGTATGTGATTTTCTTTTTGAATGCGTAGCTAAGGAAGATTGTTTTGAATTCAAAAATGAATAAGTTCGAATGATTGGTTGTTCTATGCTCGAATGTTGTAGAATCTTATAACAGTTTTCTAACGCGCACATCATTGACTGCGATGTTGCTTTTATTATCAACAAGTCTGGATCAGTATTCCTTAAACGTGGACCTATAGTATAAAATAAAAACAAAATTATTATTATTATTGAAGGAAAAAACAAATTTACTTTAAGTGTACAATATTAATGTGTGCATTGCATATTTTTTTAGATTATATTGTATTAAATGATAACAATGTAAAAATAACAAAATATATAATTTTGTGATAATTGGATGGCAATATTTCAAGTAGTACAAACAATATAATAATCTAAATCAAAGGTTTGAAGTTGCAATTATTATAGATACAGTTGAGTTACTTGGCCAATCTTCAGAAGTCACCAGTCAATAATATAACAAGGATTTATTTTCTATTATTCTAGTTAATTTGTATGGTTATATTTACTAGGATACCTAATGTTTACTCAGATGTGTATCCATACATAGCAAATTTGCATTCAACAGTATCCATTTTATGTTATTATTTTTAATATTTCAGTAAATTTAATTTTTATCAAATTTTAAAGATAATGATATTATTTGTGTTCTTTCATCAGGTTTTTTTATATTTTAATTTTAAGGCATTTATTCATAAAAATTGTAATATAAAAATGCTCATACCTTGCTTTTAACTTTAAAAAAATCCAACTAAATTCAACAATATTCCTTAAATTTTATATAAACCTATAAAAATACTACACGGTATTTTATCACTGTAATTTAAGTCAACTGAAAAAATTCTACAAAATACAATAGAATACCAAGTTACTCAATCCACATAAGGTTACTAAGCAAGTGTATTTTTTTTTCGTAACATTATATAGTGATTACAGCTTTATGGCTCATCAATGTTTTGTATATACTTTAGCAGTGTGGGACTTATGTTATTGCTATTAACATTCAGAATCATTTTGAGAGTGTTGCCCGATTGCGGCCCAAAGTGAATATTTTTCCTTTTTTATATTCCAATTGTGGCCCTTACAAAGTAGGTAAGGAAAACTGTTTTCAATGGTTATTAAAACTAAATAAATATCCCAATTGTCTTGCATAATATTATTTTGATTTAAATAGAATACAGTGCTCACACACATGAGCTCTAACAATGTTTTGAGCAAATGGTGAGTCCATAAAAGATAAGAATGCCAAAAAACTGAAAAGGCAGATAAAAAATGTTGTGACTATGGATTAAAATTATGATTTCCCCTCCCCCCCTGAAATATGGGCTGCAAATAGTTATTGTATGTATTTAACAACTAATGCATGTGAAAGTTTTCATGCCAAATTCAATTCTTTTATACTAGTTTTAAATTTCCTTTTCAAATATATTTTATTTTCTAGAAATTTTAAAACAATGCCAAACAGATTCTCAAATTAAAATGCAATCAATGATTTGTTCTCCTTGGAAAATAATAAAATAAATAAATAAACAAAAGATTACACAAATCAAATCGAAAAACTTAGAAACAATAAAATATCTAACTTTGTGTTTATAATTATCAGCCTGTAACATTATACAATTTTTATTTTAATCTATTATTGCTCGACTAATAATTATACTATTGAGTTGACTTAACTATTTATTAATTTTTATTATATTTTTAGTATGGCATTTTTTTGTATACATTTTATAGGAGCTTTTTTCTAATTCGACTAGGTATATATTATTATGTATAAGTATTAATAATTTGACTATGTACTTAAATATATTATTGATTGTTTCATAAAAAATATGTACATTTATATTTATATTTATTTACCTATAATACTTTTTATTTTTATTTATTATATTATACTACTATGCGTTATTTGGTGAATCAATTTGTGTTTGAACACAATCAAGATACTTATATTTGGGACGCAATAGAACTACCTGTGTTTGGGCATCAATCGGGCATCACCGCATTTTGATGACTGGAAAGATGATACAAAGAACAAATAATAGGTATTAATAATAAGTAGAAATAGAATATTAATGACTTTAAATGTACCAAACATGATAAATAAAAAATACTTAAACAACCTAAAAGCTATAAAATAAACTACATTATTTCAAAATTATTTATATTGTATCAACTATGTAATTGAAAAAACCTTTATTGTTCAACGATATTAGAGTAATTTAAAAAGTGTATTGAAAAATGAATTGTATCCTTGTATATATAGTATTAAGTCAAAAATAAACAAGAAATTAATATAGCTATAAATGGTAAAATAAAAACAAAATTAAAATTTGTTTATCAGATTTATAGAATATAATTTATCAATAAAATGTTTGATAACCATTTTTATAAATATATCTGTTAAGAAGATGTGATACCCACATGTGTTGTCTCCATTGTACAAGTGCGTAACATAGTAAATTTTACGCTCAGCAGAACACATGTAGCTACGTGGGTTTAAAAATTAAAGTGAATCTATCTCTTATAAAATCTAAAGGTAAGCTTATTATTTAGGCAACCTAATGGCATTTTTATTATATTTTAATTTTAAAGCAAGTTATGCGTATTTTAAAATTGTAAATTTTTTATACATGTTAAATTTATAAAAAATTTTGTTTTTATTTTAGCATCTTGTCCTCTTAAGACGTGTGTATGTGTGACATGTGAGCATTTATACTTGATTAACTACAACAAAATCCATAAAATAATAATATTAAATCTAAAATTTACTTTGAATTCTTAAATTTAAGAAAAATCTCCTACAATTCATAACAATTAAAAAAAAACTTAACTATAATATAAATCAATTATATTAAAAAAACAATAAAACGCTTTATCTAGGAATGCAAAAATTAAAAAATTAAATTTATATATTCTAAATCTATAAAGCATTAAATGAGTTTTTAGCTAAGATAGTATTGTATACAAGAAGGGGAAAAAATGCAAGTCATTAATATCCAATCTCTATTATTAAGATTAGCTAATTGGTTTGTTAACTAGGAAAACGAGTAAGATAAAAAATACTGGCAGAATAGTACTTTAATTTTTAATACTTGATAAAAATAACTATCATTGTTTGTTAATTAGAAATATTGTGGACCCTTGTAGACATAAATATTTAATAAAAAAAAAATAGTATATTTAGTATTTGGGTTTAATTTTTTTTTTTGATCTATTTTAAATATTTTTTACAATACACATTGGTGTGGTCTCATGACTATTATTAATACCTATCAATATTCTACACTATGATATATTATATAGAATTCTCAACATATAATAAATTATACATTAGATTTTAACTACAACAACTAACCTTGAGATGGTAACTTCTCTATGACTCGAGCCATGTCAATAAAATTGTTTTCAGCTTGAGATAAGTATTGTCGTGCATTGGCCAATGATCTTTTAACACCACTTGGGCAAAAATCATATACATAATTTGTTCGTGAATATTTTTGTACATTTTTCTATAAATAGGAAAGTAGTTACAGCATTGATTTAAATAAATCATTTTAAAGTTTATTTAATAATATATACTTGGGAATGATACTCAGCAGCAGCTCTCAAACGATTCACCCAATCTTGTCTAGCTCGCGCATCAACAGCTCTTAGCTTATAACATTCACCATTCCAAGAGTTCACAGAAAATGTATTTGAATCCTCATCACTTGGAGATACAACAGCAGATTCCAAAAAAATAAATCCACGTGGTTGTTGCTTTGTATCATTTTCACTCTGCACAATAAAACAACATAATTTTTAATAATAATAGTAATAGTAATAGCTTATATTAGTAATATAATTGATTATTATACTATATGGTTTGTATAATCAATGGTAATAAGTAATAACTAATAGTTTAGTTATTATTTTTGATAATTTACATTTATTTGGATGTATTAGTATAATCATTCAATTGTTTTGCAGTAAATTAGTTAGCACATACCATAAATATTAATATGAGATATAGTAAATACCATTTGTTTGAAGGAAATTTTATAAATTATCAATCGATTTAAATAATAACTAATAAGAATGTTGGCTTCATCCTTCAGAACAACATTTAAATTCAAAGTAAAAATAAAGATTTATAGGCACACTATTTTTAAGTTTTTAACCGTTATTTTTTATTAAACCATTTATATAGACGAGTGTATATCTTTCTGCGAGAGATGTTATATTACCAGCAAGTTATTTCGAATAGGTGTTTTATATTATAAAAAAATAAGTCAGTTATACTTTAACCAGTTATATTTGTATGACTTAATAGTAAATTAATATTATACATACACTATTAGTGAAACAAGTTGTTCAAATTTATTATTATAAATTATATTACATAATATTAATAATTTTACTTAGTTATACACTTATATATACCATAAACACCATACTTTCTGAAACAGGTATTAAATTAAATTTACCAAATTAACTTCTGAGTGATATTAAAAATTTTAAATCAATAATGAATAATCATTTGGTATTAATTTTTTTTATTACCTATTGGAATTGTATAAGTATTTGCCAATCAAACAATTGAATAATTCTAAATTGAATGGACATAATTTTAGTTTGAATTTTTTATTGATACAAACGATTTTAAAAGTACTAACAATAGTGACAGTTTTGTTTATTGTTCATCAACATATTGTAAGCCAATAACTAGCCAACAATCTCTAAATCATGTTTGAGAGGGGCCAATAGTCAAATATATTGATTCATTAAATATTTAGTGAACGTACATGTGACACAACATATTATATCTAAATTCATAAAGTAAATCATGGTTTTTTTTACAAAGCTACATGATTTCAAAACTGAATAAATGGGCATAAGTGTGTGTTAATATTAGGTATTATATTAAATTGTGAAAAAATCAAGCGATTTTAAATTTGAATAGCAATTAATTTAGATGGATAATCGTTGAAAGCAAAACAATATAATTGCATTTAAACTATTGACCAAGAAAGTGTAAGAAGTCTAAGATTTAAAAAGATAAAAATCTAGATGAAAAACTATGGATTTAAGTAAACCACCATCAAAAGTACCTATCATTATATTACAAAATAATATGTACGTCTCTGTAGCTTACCAAAAAATAACTTAGCGTTCCTTCTCTTGGGTCCACTATAAACCACCTGTGTTGCCATCCTTTGACCACATTTGTGTACTTGTACAGTTGTCCTTCTTGAATTTGTGACAAAAACTCTATACCACCCGTGTCCATGATGTAGGTACGATAGCCGTTGCCAAACGCGCTTGCTGTGTACGATCAGACAATATCAACGAAGACTGTCCGATGTCAATACCGATGAATGTGAGAATGTGAACTTAAAACACCTAAAACGTCTACAACAATTTAACCTATTATTTGTTCGCAGCGACTTTTAAGCAAGGACGGGCGTGGTGGGGCTTACAATATTGCGTAAGTACACTTGCAACAGTCCGAAGGTATGGCGTTATTAATTAATACAGTTAAATCGTTCAACACTAATAGCCAAATATATTTTAGTATATTTTGACTAAATTATTATTGTCGTTAGCTGTTGTGTAACTTTAGTTACTTGTTATCGCCACTTCAGAGTTTCAGTCTTTCAGACATCTGATTTCTGATCGTGGGCAGCGGTATAAATATTGTAGACGCCAAAACGATAACAACATAACAACGATAACAACGATTTGTGGCCCTTATCGGCTGCAGTCGTCGTAAAAACAAAATAATACTGATAACAGCTACAACAGTCAACATTCGCGATCTTATGTCCTTATGATTACGGTTTATAATTTCTATTTTCTTCTTTTCTGGTACCCTACAAGTTACGACAGTACATCGTGATAGATAAGTCTTACAACTTACAAGTGTGTTCGGTTAAGGAAAGATTCGATGTGAGGTTTGAAAGTGAAAAAAGATAAGCCCGAAGAGTGACAGCCGACAGGATACAACTACTGTGTAGTGAATAGTGATATTGAAAACAAAGTTTTGTGACGGTCGATCGCATTTGACGACAAAACAGAATATACAGCTTGGTTTTAAAACATAGGCGTGCGCAGACTTTTTGTGTGTGGGGGGGGGGAAGCACAATGCACATGATAAATTAGGGCCCACATAAATAGGTACGGGCAATTTTTTTACAATTTTAACAATTATTACAGTGAAAATTTATCAAAAACTCTATTTAAATAAAAACAAGCATATGTATTATAGGTAAACCAGGTTATGTATAGAAGACAATAAAAATATGAACTTTATAAATAATTGGTAATATACCATTGAAATAATTCAAATTTTCAGTGAACGACTCCGATACGGCCAGTACCTTTTTGATAGGAAGACAAAGTTGCAAATGGCAATAATACTTAGCTTTGCGCTTTTGATATTCAGTACTTAATTTAAGTAAAGCTCCAAAAACTAAATACCTACTGTAAGTAATAACCCCGGTAATAACATTATTCACATACATAGTTCGGTAAAAGGAAAAACATCGAAAACTAACCAATTCATTAGGGTCTTTATTTAATAACTAAGGCCTTGGGTGTAAGGTCCATGGGCCCTGTATGCACTCTTATGGCTTACAGGATTATGTAGGTACCTAGATAAGTTATTTAGGATTTCTAAATTCCTCAGAAATATACATTTTAAACATTTTTTGAAAATTGTAATAATGTAATGAATGATAATTAACGTTAACTAAGAATCAGTAGATTTAATATTCTAATTGTAGCCGTTGTCATTGGTTAGGTATAAATACTAATATTTAAATTTAAAATTAGTGTTATAAATTATCAATTTATTGCTTGACCATTTTTTTTTAGTTACCATTAGTTTATATATAATAACACCTTTATTATTGAATTATTATAAAATACTTAATAATGATTTAAAACAGATTATTTTAATGCAAATTTATCAATTATTTAACGCGGTTGCATTAACCTAGATTAAATCTTTTAATTGTAAATCAATATTGAATCATGATTTTTTCTTAAATTGTCAGAATGTGGTGCAAAATAAAAACAGAAAAAATAATAATATATTCTTATATGTAAAATATAAAAAAAAATGAAAACATATAAGTACTCAGGTAAGTTAGAACCTAAAACTATTTCAGTCAGTTCCTTGAAAGTAAAAACAAAGACTGGTTAGGTCAAATCCTAAGATTGGTAAAATAACTAGTTAATGCCTAGTTTTGTTGGAAAAATTTAAACTCCAATAGGTAATAACAACAATAAATATTACTTATGGCGTTTTCGATGTGACAAAATGGTGTGTACTCAAATTCCACTGGCACTAGACGGAGTGAAAATTATATATTTGAAAATAACAAAAATGAAAACAACAAAAGCGTAATATAATAGTGTAATCATTTATTACCAAAGAGTATACCCACCAAATATCTACACATTTTTTCCCCATTATTTTAATTTATTGATATTAATTTGTTATTTTTTTTACTGGCAATTTTCACTTGGCAGTTAGCTACACATTCCCTTCCTTGCCTACCAAAAGCTTAGGCATATTTTACATTTTAAAAAATATCTTAAACTTTCTATTTAGTTTGATTTGTAGATTGAATAAAATAAAACGTTCCGTTATACAAGGAAATTATTTTAATTCTTGGTACCTACCTCTTTATTTTATTTCAACTTAAGCAATTATGACTTTCATTTAAATTAAAATTTTAAGCATCACAAGCTTAGGAGTATTGTGGGGATAAACCTATTTAAAAATATAAATACATAATTTTTTTAGTGGGGGCATGTCAACTTACCTATTATTTTTAATTGGTTTTTAGAGTACCTACTACTTACTTATCTGCGCAAGTTATAAGGTAGGTATTAGGTATAACGTGTGCAAGTATTATTATCACTTGCCAGCGACGGTTATTACGGTTATTATAGGATAATGCTGTAGAAGATTAACGAGTTAATATAATTAAGTTTAGTTAATTTTATTGTTTTAACATATCGACTAACGTAAGTTGTAGGGACCCATATAGTTGGGTACGGATCTTATTAACTCACTTTAATGTATATGTATTATTGTAATGAGATAGTTTTGAATCGAGTATTAACTCTTAGTTAGGATTAACTTTTATTAGTTTATGTTGACACTCTTATGTATATATGTGCCAGTAGCGTCTGCCTATCATATACAGTATATTTGGCCTTTTATTTTGTTCACTATTAACGTATAACAGGGTACTTATATAAACAAAAAATGCATAAATTAATTCTTACCATTTGGTTGAACACTTAACCAGAAAAAATGCTTAGACCGTAATATGTATATGTATAGATATTGGATAATTTGAATTTTGAATGGTGTAAAACTCTAAAATTCTTCTCAATATGCATGGAACACCCGCTCAGAGCCTCAGGCATATTATAAGGAAAGAATTATATAGGTGTTCATATTATAAGTAGGTACAACTCAATTTCACACTAAAATACTAAATACTAACTATGTACAAAAATATTGACATAATTATTTATATATTTCAATTCATACATTTTGTTTTACATAATTTTTTCCTAGAACTCAAATAGGTTAGTTTAAAATCCAACCGTTAGATACCCATACCCATATAATGATAAATAATTATGTATTATGGTTATCGATATATTTTAGAATTTACATTTAATATTGTTTATAATAGGTACTTATTGATAACTTTCACCTCTGATTAGAAAAAAAATAAACAATTAAGTAGGTAGAGATTAATCTTAATATTATAAAATAATATAAATTAGCCAGGTTTATCATACAGCAAACGCATTGTTGATATCATGGGCACCGTTTAAATAGTTCTTGTCCAAGCGTATCACCATGTTCATACGCTTCCATATTCTGTAAATAAAAATGTGTTTCGAGGTGAATAATGGCGTACCTAAGTTATGGTAAAGGTACCATTTTTTTTCAATTCATATGGTCCGGATTTATATGCAAAAAACTCGTAAAATATGCAAAAAAAAATCCCTTATCTTAAAATAATTTATATTTTTTGTATTTGTTAATCACTACCAAGTAGGTACGAGACACTCGGGCGGGCACTTGACACAACCGCGGCAGCATTTTTCGGTTTTAAATTAATAACACAATATCATGATATTATAACCTATAACACTACAAAAGTTTTAAATAAATAATAAGTAACTATAAAAATTGTAAATTATATAAATAAATACGTAGAACCAGTCCTGAACTACTGGTTTTGCAAAATTATTATTCACGCAGCCGCTGTTATATACCAATAATTATCTGACAACGACTGTATGCCGGTTGATCCATTTAACGTAAGACACTCACTATTTCAAAAATTGTTAACGTTTTTGAAAATTTTTATTTTACATACTTAATTTTAAGTCGTTTAAAAACAAATTGTTTTTAAAATAAAATAATATTTTACTATTTTTTATTGTTTTAATTTAAAACATTTTTCAAAGCAGAATTTTCTTTGAAGTTCTTTAATTTATAAAAATCGAATGTTTTTGAGTTATAATTAATATTAGTTAAAGTTTAGTTAAGCAGAGTAGACTGGTATATAGAGGTACCCATATAAAATGTGGTCCAATATCTAATATTTAAATACTTATAAGTTATAATGAATAATAACTACTTGTCTGCCACTTTTATAGATCGAAATACTTCGAATAATATTCTGCTAAGAAAATAAAAATGGTTGTGCCATTATTCAAAAGAGTAAAAACTTTATAAATACTGACGATCAAAAATAGAAAAAGTTATAATTTTTTTTTCTAAAAATTTTGTTTTGTATAACGATTTAAAGTTTTTTTTTTTATTTATTTATTTGAAAAGCATATTTACAATTTTACAATCTATACAATTTGTACAATAAGTAAATTTGATAATATAGGTAATATATGACTTAAATGTCTTGTGGGGGGAAAACCGTCCATCAACAGTACCTCCTATTTATTTGATGGGTTCATTTATTATGGAGACCGTTTTTTTGTTGCTATTTCGCTGACTGTTGGGATTTGTAGATCCTTATGTAATGCGTCGTTGGTCATATACTATGGGGCTCCAGTTATTTGTCTAAGACTTATAGACTGGAAAGCTTGAATGGGTCTTATATTGGATGGTTTGGCTTGTCAAATTTGAATACCATATGACCAGAGGGGGGTAATAATCGTCTTGTATATTAATATTTTGTTTTTTAAATTTATTGAAGCAGATAATAATGAACGGAGGAGATGTAGACGTGTGTTTGATTGTTTTCTTTTCTGTTTTGTGTGTTGGGCCCAGGTGAGTCTTTTATCTAGATGAACCCCTAAGTATTTGGTTACATTTTGGATAGTAATTGGTAAATTATTGAGCGAAAGTTGTGGACATTCGTTTTTATTTAGAGAAAAATTTATTTGAACTGATTTGTTTTTGTTTATTTTAAGTCCAATTGGAGATTAGATTTAAATGGTATTGTACATCGTGGGTGGCTATGTTTGAGTCTTTGTTTGATGCTAGTATAGCGGTTAAGTTTAACAGAGAAAAATCGGCCTTCAAGATAGGATTTTTGAATGAGAAAATACGGAGCAGGTAGAAACGATTTTAATTTGAAATACACCAGGGATTTCAAGTTATGTAAAAATATATCTTTTAAAACGTCAGTGTTTTCTGTAATAATGAGTGTCTTCCGTTAAATGGATCGTAAAATTATTTTAAATGACCTATACCTATTATATGTATTATTATGAAATGTGTAACACTGTACCTAGAGTATGAACTATGATGTTATGCGATTATACGAACATTTATTTAATATTTTCAAATTTAAAGTTCTTATAATTACTCGTACCAGTGACGTGACGAAGGACTTTATTTGAGGCACGTGCCTCAGCTTAAAGGGTGGTGGGTGTCCTGGAGACTAAGGGCATTTCACATATAGTAAATAATTTATTAAGTACACACTAAGACTTAGCCAATCATTCTCAGTTACCATTTAAGTAAATACATAATTATTTATATAAGTATTTATAATTACAAATATAAATTATCGTGCCTCATAAGTTAATGAAGTTCGCCACGCCACTGACTCGTACAATACTTTATACTTCGTACAATTTTTCTGACATAGATAATTTGATACAATAGGTGTATATTCAAAGTTGAACGAATCTTTAGCTGACAGTTCATCAATTTCCTACCATCCACTCATTATTTCTTTTAATTTGTAGTATCCTTGATAGTTTGAAAATATTTATAAGTTATAAGTCAAAGAATTTTAGAATTAATTTACAAAAAAAAGTTAGGATAAAAAAAAAATAATTGAGTTTATAAAATAGACGGTCCCTTACTTGTACTTAGCCACTTAGGTATCTATTTATTCAAAAACATGCAAAAACATGCAAGTACAGTTTAGCATTTGAATCTACATATTATTAATTATTATGAAATAACGTACCTATAGTTTTAATTCAAATTATTTCAAACCAAATATATAAAAGTATCTATGCATTTGCATATAAATCCGGAACCAATAATATACATAGGTACAGTAGGTAATATTATAGGTATGTGCTATTTTTATATACTGACGATGAAAAAATTACGAGCCAAAACCACAACATGGCAGCCATTGCAAACGTTATGATAGTCATGAGTAACCCGTTGGAAACAGAATTTTTATCATTTGTGTCTAGGAAATACTCAATCGTTTTCAATCCACAGGCTATGAGCACTAAACCCCATATTGCAACGAAAAAGAACATGACCGTGAACTGTTGACAGAAACCTTGACAGGTTCTTCTTTCCCGCAACCACTATGCACAAACAATATATTGACGATCAACGATGATGATTATGACTTGTACAATGATTGTAAACAATAGTAATAATAATATATATATATATAAAGTTTGTTTATGGATGTTTACCTAATGGCTAATATTTTAATGTATGTATAAGTGTATAACTATAAGGACCAAGGTAACAGATAATATTCCAGTATAAAATATTAAAACTGTCAGATTTTCGTGATAGGCAGGTACATGGTACATATTACCACACTTGGTATTATACATGTGAGTAACTACTAACTAGGCCTTTAAGTCGGGGGGCTGGAGACTCGACATTTAGCAAAATAAGATATGATATACAGAGTCACTCTTACACAGTTATAAGTTCTAACACAACCACACTATTTATTTTTATGAATATCTAATACATAAAACAATGTTTAAACCAGATGTCGTGTTCATCCGAAAAAACCACGGTTTGATTAAATAATAAATACTTACCGTTTATTCGGGCTATTATATAATATAATCAATATAATCATTTATAATATCTGTAATTTACTGTAATGGATGTGTTAAATTTTTAATTCAATGATGAATAACGAAATCATACGAAAAACGATTCTGAGCGGTATCACAGCGTTTATGTAGATAGGTACAGTTTATATATGACACACCGTCAGCACTCTTGATAAATTCTAACGATACGTCTGTATAATTTATTTATATTGCTATTAGTGATGTGGTAGGTTAAACTAATTTCTACCAAAAATATCACATCATTTATTCAATAATAATTAGTATGGGGGACGGAGTGGTCGAGCGGACTAAAGCGTCGGTTGCGACGCGCACCGACGCCGGTTCAAAACCTCAGCCGTGGGCGGCATTTTTCTTCGGGCAAGTCACGGTGTCTGGAGAGAAGTGCCGCTATCCCCCACCCGGGCATGGCAGATACCTATAAGGGTGCCCACTTAGAAATCTGCCCAATAACAAACACGTTTTTAAACCTGTAGTATACCCTCCCCACAGTTAAATACCACCTAATAGCCTAAGATGCCACGAGCTAATTAATAATAATAAAAAAAAATTAATAATTAGTATATGATTGTATACCATAATATATTATAACTTACTATGAGTCATATTGATGAACCGTAGGTAGTACCCATTGGCATTCATGGTGTAAACCTGAATAGTTAAGTGGTGTAAAATAGCTTAAAATTGGTCTAAATATTTTTAAAATGTCAATCAGTATAAAGAATAAAAAATTGGGAAAGTGGGTACCGCTCTGCTGTGTAATAGGTGCCGTGTGGTTCACCGCAGTAGAGGATAATATGTTAAATTCGAATTCAATGTTATAAAATCATTATATTATAATATTAAGGCTGTGCAATTGACAATTTATCAGTTGTGATTAATTTCATTGTCGAATGGTGAACGGTCACATTGATTTTTTTCGTTAAAATTTAAAGAATTAGTTTTTTCGTAGAAGAGTCAATAATTTTTTATGCACCTAACTATTATAATTTTCTCGGAAATAAAAATGATCGTGACTTTTTATTGAAATGTAAGAAAAAAGTGCTTATCAGAGTAAAATAAAAAGACACTGAATGATATAGATAAAGTTCACTTCTTTCTAATAAAAATTAAAAATAAATGTTCTATAAGTCTCATTAATAATGGAATACGGGACTGTGCATTAATCTAATAGATTCTGCCACATGAAAACTGATATGTCATATAATTACCTACCATTTATTTTAAAGTTAACAGAAATAGATATTAATTGTAATTACAAAAATATTTTATGAACAATATTATCAATTGTGTAGTTGTATAATCGAAGTGAAAATGAAACTTATTGTGGCTCGGTTAATTACAAAATTGTTAGGTATTTTGCTTTGTGAACACTGATAAATTACAAACAATCGCTCTATGAAATATACCTAGATATAGGTACTTACCTTAATAATTTTTGTTTACACCGTAAACGATTTATTAAATTAAACGAATAATAAAAAAAAAAAAAAATAGAGAGGAAGAGACACACACATACACACACGTTGTAAAATAAAATTGTATATTAATTTGTAGTAAATTATAGGGTGCACGAATTTAAATTATCACTACATATAAATACCTATCCTAACCTAACATATAATAATAATAATAATATCATGTCCCGTTGGTTTTGTTGACTCTGATGTAGGTAATGGGTATATGATACCTTAAAAATAAATAAAGAGGAAAACTGATATTAATAAAATATTATTATAATAACATGTTTGATGTTTTGTCTTGTGCTTATAATTATAGGTACCTAGGTATATTATAATGCGCGAAGTGCCCCCCTGTGGTACGGTGATACCACGTACAAAAAAAAGGAAGGTATATTATAATAGGTATGTTACTATGTTAGTTTACCTCGTGTATAGTCAAAGAACGTTCGATTGTTTTGAAAGTGTAACTGCAGATGTCACATGTACTGGACTTTGATACGGATAGCCATTGCTCGAGGCACGTCACGTGGACGTGCGCATGAGATCCGACACAGTTGCATGGCGATACTGTGTTTTCCTTCTTATCGTCTAAACAACATAAACGTCACAATGAGCAATGATGAAAATATTTCATGAAATATAATATAGCTATAATAATCATCTGCAGCATCACCACCATAAAACACTTAAGGATACTCGCGTGAACTAAAAAAACTGAAAGTGCGTCGTTTTTACAAAATAGATAGGTACTTACTCTATATGCAATATAATATGTGTATAATATACATTATGGTATGCAACTTGATGCATTCGTTGTCAGTTTATTATTTATTAGTTATTATTATAATATCGAATGCAGTTATCTTAATACAGAAGACATATATTAAACAGAGTGATTCACGAAGCATGATCACCCATTATTTTGCTTCAATAATACAGCTATAAAAAGTGTCTGTTTTTTTGGAATTTTTAAATATACTCCCCTATAAAAACCATAAATACATTGCCTATGATTTGTAAAAACGGTCCAAGTATGATAAATAATAGATCCAATATAACGTCTATTTTATATTTTTGATAAATCACTTTTGAGGAATATTATTATAGCCTAAGTATAAACATTTAAATAACCGAGAAACTATACTTTTTAAAATTTTGAATCAGGTATAATGTAAACATTTAAAAAAAAAATAAAAAAATATTCACTTAATATTTTATAATAAAAATGGGCGTTCTCATTTGAAAATCAGAAGTTTCTATCGCTACAGGTTTATATATACTTTAGGTAGTACGAACAAACACAAGAATTTTAAAATATTATGGTATAAGTCTATTTAAAAATTCTAGAAAACAGATTTTGAATAACTGCATCGTGTAAGAAAAAACGAGAGTGAACGTGTTTGGTGAGTCACCCTGTAGATACGTGGATATGAATGTACTATAATATAACGATTAGAAATATGAACGCAACAACAACAGGTGATAGGGGCCTATAATAATTGTACGTATTAGATGAAAAACATATTTTTTTACAAACAGCGTTGGCCTATATCAAAAAATAAAAATACATAATATTTGTGAGTACGTTCATTCTAATAATGTGAAAAAAGAAATAAAAAAAAAATATTAATGCATAATAATAATACGTACCATTTAATTGTGTCCTGCCCCAGGTGAAAGAAAAATAAAAAACTGTAAAACAGTAATATTCATATAATAATAATATAATATTATATTATTAAAATCGGAACAACGACACGGTCTTTCGTAGGTCAGTACTGAACTTTTACCTAAGATTATGCGCAGACGGACAATAATTGCAAGTCATTGATATGACAATATCCGATGATCTTTGCCGATAAGTTATAAATAATAATATATAACTATATGAGTATGTTAATTGCAGGGTTCGGATTTACATGTACTAAAAAGTAAAAATTTAGAAATACCTATGTTGTATTAATGTGCATTTATACAGCAAAAATGGCCAAACATGCTTGTAAAACCTTATAAAAAGTATCATTTTAGTTAAAAATTATTACAAAACGAGTTGCACTTATAGAAATATCGATTTGTTCATTTATTATTGTATGCTTATAATTTCCTAAACAAGTAAAATACAGAAAAAAATATTATCGGATAAAACTATAAAATAATCATTGGGTAGTAGGTATTGTCAGTTTGACATTGAATTTATCTTTTTGCTCCCACTATAACCACTATAGAATCGGCAGCAGTCTATATCAAAATGTTTGTTTTCTTGAAATTTTTACGGTTCTTAAGTTGTTTTTAAGATATAAAATAGCGCGATATGCCACAAAAAGACTAAGTGTGACCTTATAATTATTTTTAAATATGCCGTAAAAGAATTCGCATTTTTAATCACACTTTCGTAAAAAATGTTTTGTGCTCGCTTACTCACTTACCAGTTATTTCGAGCAAAATTTGTATACAAATTGCTTACAAATCTGAGCCCTAACTATAGGTATTACTGATATAGTCATATAGATTACGTCATTTTCCGCCTGGATTGTAATTAGGAAAGTTTAATGTACTTGTAATTGCATTATGTTTGTTTTTTGTAATTAATTATTCAATAATCATTACTTGTTAATGTCTAATGTTTTATTGTTAGGAATCGTTTATTACAATCATGTGTAATAATTCAATAATTACTAACACGATGATTATGAAATGCGTCTGATTAACTTTCATGTCTCATGATTAAAAAAAGGAAAATAAAACTAAATGTTTGTAGGTTTCCTCTGTTACACATAATATTGTTTCCAATGATTTTATAGCATTGAGGACTTACATAGTTGTGACGAATGTTGGAGAGATTATGCAGTAGATTGTATAGTTAATGAAAATACCTATAGGATATTACCGCATTGTCATTGTTTCTGTTTCAAATATTTTTACATTTATTGTGTACTTGTATGTTATTATTTTGATAATCGGTTATTTTTTCATTTATTTGATCTCGATATAAGTAGGGTGATGTAATGTATATTATATTATTAAGTTGTAAAAACGTCAAATATATTGTGCTTACATTAAGTAACATATAATATTATAAAATTTTATTCACAAAACGACGGAACACGCTTGATAACCCAACTTGGTATTATTTGGTATTATATTTTGTAGGTGTTTATTTTCGAACAAATTTGATGAAAACGCACCACTCGCGTACAACACGTGTAGAGACGCTATACCTAACTATATTTTAAATTGAATTTTTTTTGTCATATTATCCAATAATCATATTAATATAATACCAATATTTTAATCGGGCATAAGTATATATTACATTGTGACCTGCAGATGACGTGTGATTTGTGGGATACAAAGCTCAATGGTATCTAACTCTTTTCAATTAATAGATACTTTCCCAACAGAAATATCAAAATATTGATGCCATTAGACATTTACTAATGATACAAATTATATATTATTTGTTTTAAAATTTATTTTATATATTTCTCAAACAATTACTTTAATGATTTTTAAATGTATAACTTATTTATGGTTACTGTATGGTTAAACTGTATTAATTCTCTTAATTTATCTTACGAATTTCCGCATACCAAATTTTAAAAACATATTAATTGGGTATATTTTCTCATTTTATTTGCTCTTGTATTGTGGACAAAATGAAAACAACGGCTGTTATTAATAGATAATTTTATTTATGTTTTAAAGTTGCTTAAATGATAATAACTTTTAGATAAAAAAATATTTCGCGAGCGATTGGCTCTAATTTTACAGTATGGGTATGGTATTGGTAAATTATTTTATAAAACTCGGAAATTACGTCTACTGATATTATAATCTAGGAAACATGAGGCAAAACGGAGAAATTCTAATATTTATTTTAAACTGGATATTTGGATCCTTGTTTTGACGATATTACATAAAAAATGTCATATTCGCAAGGCTGGGCAAGTTAATGGTTTTTTTAACTCAGTTAAGTTAAGCTAATATGCATCAATAAAAAAAGTTAATTCAATGATAAGTTAACTCAGTTAAGTTAAAAGTTAATACACACTTTTTATTTAGTAAAAAAAAAGTTGATTTGTTACAACGCTAGCGTACTTAATTTTTTTCCAACTCAAAACCAAATTAAAAACTACCTTTAGTATTTATACTTTTTACAGTATTTCTATATAAGCTAGATTGGAATAATATAAATGTTTAACTTTAAATAATTCACGGTGAATATTTTTGACATGAAAACGAAATAGACTTAAAATAGTGAAATGTAATAAAAATGAAAACATAATATATAAACTTATTTCTTAAAATTAAAAATTAATTGTTGATTTCACGTTAATTTAATAAGAAATTTAGTAAGTTAAGTTAATTAAAATCCAAAAATAACTAGTTAAGTTAAAAAGTTAAAATTAAATTAACTTTTTAAATTTTTAACTCTTCAGCCTTGTATATTCGTACATCAATATAAAAATCATCTCAAGCATTTATATGGGTTGTTTGATATAATTAACTGTTATTTTATCTTTAAATTTGCGTTTTATTTATAGTTACTGTAAATAACTGTCCCATTTTTAATTTTTGATTTACATTTTGGCCTAGGTATATTTTGTAAAAGTTTTTTTTTTTTATTTTGGTTAGTATAATTTGACTAAAATATGTTTATTCTATTCTTAATTTTTTATTGGAGGAAAATAGTTAAAATATTTTATTTTTTTTTAGAGGAAAATGGACAGTGATAAGGAAAATGGCACTAATTGTTATTACTCAGTACTCAATATTAGTATAATATTCGTATTATGTACATACCGTCGTAGCAAATGCGACACATTATCAGCTTGTCATTCTCGTCACATTCGTCCATGTCCTGCGAGTCTCCTTGGCCGTGTCTCTTACTGTCGTCCGAAAACGGTTCCATCTGTACCGCTTCCTCCTCCGACCGTTGAACTTGAACGATGAAAAGAAAAAACACAAGTCAAATAAATATATTTTGAAACATGGCTACTGGTACTCAGTATAATAGGTGATATAATAATGTGGTCTGCGCCACAGGAGCCACGAGTGCAGTGTGCTTGTTGTAACAATTAATAGACGTCTATCGAAAAAAAATCGGCAAAAATATATTTCACTATTTTTTCTCAGCGTGAACACAACGCCGCCGTAAAATATAATAATATTATTATTATTATGTATGTAGGTACCTACATTATGCATGTACGATTTACCGAGAATATGATATACTTCGCGGTCGCGTAAGTACATTGTAACATGCCCATAGGAAAAATAATAATTCCCCTCGTTTGTTGTCACAGTGTTTAACACTTTTGTCATTATTATTACAATTTGTTTTCTCACCTAGCGTGCCACCAATATACAACTTTATAATGCTGCTGAGTGCAGGTACCTTCGAATACTGTACTAGGTATATATTGGGTACTGTATATTAGGCACCTATATATGCTACAGTTTGTTTGTTTATTTTATTAAACTGCGTTCGAACATACTATTATGTAGTATAGGCAGATTAAATTATTGTGACGTTTACTAGAAAATAATAAAATTATAATAATTTTTTGGTTGATTTCGTTAAAAAAAAATTATGTCAAAAGCCCAATGGAAGACCGTAAAAACTGTCGACTAGATAGGTATATAAAATATGTACATTGTTATAGTAGGTATAGTAGTACTGAATCGTAGTGTATCGTTAATAAAATCTATAATAAATTGTAGTAATTCTTTATGGGAAGGTACGTATAAAAACAACTATAGAGTGATGGCCATTCAAAAAAAAATACTAAAAATAGATTCAAGATAGATATACCACACAAAATACTCATGCGACGACATGAATGTATTGCCAGTAAAAAAAAATATTTTATTGAGTTTCGGTACTTTACATAATTAAAAATAATCTTACTTTAAAGCTGAACACGGATATAATGCCAGTCAAATATTTTAATCAAAGTACCAACCGTGCGTAAAAAAATTAACAATCCACATACTTCTATACCTACTTATATATCGGTGCAAAAATGTACAATATACGTATTACCATTAGAAATTAAACGTAGTAACTCATTCAAGATTCTTAAAAAAAAATTAAGCTTTGTCTAGGTACCTAGTACAAGAACAAAATATAGAAAATCTTAAAACAAATGTATAGGATTATTGCATTATACTTATTATATTGACTAGATGGTGATGCTAGTAATTATCGATAATTTTAGTTTTATAGCTTTATACTGTTGTTTCATTTAACTAGGTACACGATTGTTGCATAATACTACATTATATTATGTAGGTAAGCAAAGAAAAAAATATGTATTTATGTACAATGATATTTTACTATGTGAAAAATTTGTATTGTAAATTGTAATTATTTAGTTTATAATAACTATAGGGTTTTAATGAATTTATATTTGAAATTGTGAACTCAAAGGCCCCCCTCCCCCAATACGAATAAATGAAAAAAATATTCATAGACTACGTATTACCAATAATATAATCGTATAGATTTCAAATAGATTATTAATATTATGCGACTATACAATTATTGTGATTGAAAGCCAAAACCTATTTAGATGTACAAATATCCGATATTGAGATTATGATAATATGTATACCTACTATTAGAGGGTGTCGGAACTGATATTTATCAAGGGGTAAACTTCAAGCCATTTTCAGTTCCCTCCCCCCGGGAAATGTTGTACATTATGTGTATTATTTATTTAATAAATAGTTCATGTGACTTAAAATCCATAGATGTAAGATATAAATAAAAATGTTAATATTGTTATCATATCTTAACTATAATATTATAATCTATTATGTAGTCAACTAAAATAATTATTGTATCTTTACTGAAATAATTTAGTCCCTCCCCACCCATTCCATATTTCTAGATCCCTGTCTTACGTGGTGCGGCGGTCATACAGAAGAATACAACCATTTGAACGATGATTTAGAACAGTCGGATAATTATTAATTTTTATATTGGAAAATGGAAATCATTATTTAGGTAGTCAGTCTGCATTGGGTCACAATTTAATTTTTTACTAACATTAAAAATACTAAAATAGTATAGTATATATTATAATTTTAGACTTCTATTCAAATAACTGAAAATGGATTTTTTTAAATTGAAGTCCAATATGAGCACCCTATATAAGTCTTTTAACTTTCAAAAATATTAAAATACAACTATTTCACGAGTCATGAGGGTTTTTTTTATGAAGGAAGTTTTTGTACTATAAAAACTGGTCGGTTTAGACTCAATTAAAGTCCTTTTAATAAATAATGTTTCAAACGCTCATAAAAAACGAACGTGGCCTTCATTAATTATATTTTTTTTAGCAATTTATCACCGACCTAGCTTTTATTTTTAACTCTCTCATCGCGTTACTCGCATCTTTCTATTTTGAAATGTTTAAATATATATTAAATATTGCAGTGTCCAATGCTGGACAAATTTACGAATTTTCTAATACGTTAATTAAAATTTAATAAAATTTCAAATATCTTTAACTTTCAGAAACTATCATATAACATTTTTAAAAAGGTGGTTGTGCAGCTTTTATGTATAGAAAGTTACAAGTGAATCATATTGTAATAAATGGTGTTGCAATTGAATTCAAATTTCAATGGTATAATATCATTGTACCTATATGAAAAACGATTCTGAGCGGAGACTATCTGTCAGTCAGCCTAAATTATAGTAAAATTTTTAAATTTCAACGAAATAATTAAAATCGTTAATTAATATTCTTCGTTTAAATATCTAATTTTGTTCAAATTTGAACTAAAAATAGCAATAACGAAAAGTGTGTTTATATATTTTTTTTGACTTATTAGTAATATGAACTATTTATAAGATGCATTGTTTTAAATTTTATTGACATTTATAGGAAATATAAATGAAAAAAAAATTTAAATATCTATTAATAGCTTCAAAAAAAAATTAAAATTATAAAATAAACATAAGGTAAAAATTTCAAGTATTTATGGTTACGTTTTTTTTTTTTTATTAGTTAACCTGTGGCAACTTAGGCCATTAGGTAGTTTTTAACTGTGGGGGAGGGTACTGTAGATTTAAACACGTGTGTTTGTTAGTTTGGCAGATTTTTTAGTAGGGGATGGAGGCACTTCTCTTCGGACACCGTGACTTGCCCAAAGAAAAATTCCACCCGTGGCCGAGGTTTTGAACCGGTCGCCCACTCCATCCCCCTTATTCATTTTTCTAATTCAACAAAATAAGAAGGTCGTTCGAAGTGAATTAATTTATATACGGCTCAAAATCCAATGTCGAAAAAATAAAACTTCAAACGTTCATAAAAACTAGGTTGACTTTCCCGTGTACTTTTTTGTTTGGTAGGGAAACTTATAAGGGATCTTTTATTAAATTTCCTTATTAAAATTAGTCTTAGTTATAAATAGAACATTTTTACGAATTTCTAAATAAAAGACTCAAAACAATTTATCAAATTTTTGTGATGTAGACGAATTTTGAAAAAATTCTAACGCTCAACAATTATATGTAGATTTACGCTCAATTTTTTTAATAATTTCTATTAATAACTATCGACATTTTTAGTTACACTAAAAAAAATTCAATCGATTCTGACAAGAACTTGTTTTGCGTAAAAATCACTGTTTTTCATACATTTTTTTTGTTTTTCCCAACGTTTTTGATTTTGAATTTTGAATTCTCCCACCAGAAAAGATAACAACTGAAGCATTATTTCAACTAAGTATCGTGTTCGTGTATAAACATATACAAAAAAAACAGTCATCATTGTGAAATTTATACATTCATTGCTCCTCTAAGAATCTAAAAAATTGTTAGTAGTTGCCTATATATCGGTACCTCAAAGTACGGATTGAATACAATCCGTACTCCAAATATTCTTATTACGACTTCGGACACCTGGAAGAAAATTGAGTATTTGACCACGCATTAGAATATTATTATCATTTTATTAAATTTGAAAATTAATTGATCAGTCAACGTTTAAAGTCTTAAGAATTAATAATAATTATTTATTTACATTTTGAAGCATATTTAATATATGATTAAAAAATAAATTCCTGTTAAAACAGCCTGGCATATTATATTGATTATTACTGATTTCTATCACAATCATTTTTCAAATGTTTTCTGAGGACACAAATCAAATAAAAAAAATAATCTGTATCTTCATAACATAATATAATATTATTTGTATTTAAAAGTTCTTACAAAAAAACCCATACCGATGGTTAAGTAAGATTAATCGATATATTATTTTAAAATTATATGACTCTCACGACAAAATATCAAAAAGTCAACTATAAAATATGCGTTACCTACGTAAACTTGCCTTCTGACCATCGATACGTGTTTATAAAATATAAATATTTATAAATAAATAAACCTATACAAATACAAATTAAATATAGATAATAATAATAAAATGTGTAGTTAATAATAATGAAGAATGTCAACCGGAGTTCTGTTTTTATTCGATACGGTAGATATAATAATAAAATCAATGATTTTTTAAGCTTGTTTTAATATGCACACGATGTTTTGTTTTCAATCGATATCACTAAATAATCAAATAACTAAATCGGTCCAAACGTTTGAAATATTTTTTATTGTATATAAATCCGCGATACTCTTATAATAATAACGGACTGCAGAATACTTAATATGTACCAACTGAAATTTCATCAGGGCAATTTTAACGACTGCCTAATTCTTAACGAAAAAAAAAGAAAATCGCAAACGAATCAATATTTTCTGCATCCTGATAATTATAATAATATTACGTAGGTGTGGTATTATATTATTATCTCGGTGAATTATTTTCCTCATCTCTATTCCAGGCCGTGGTGTTGATTAATTGCAAAATAATAACGCGGCGCGTGGGAGCTGTTTAATCTATGTTCAGGGTGGTTCACCAAGCATGCTAACCCCTTTTTTCTTCAATAATGCAGTTATTTAATATCTGATTTTGAAATTTTCAAATATACTTATAAGACCATATTTTTAAATTATTGAGATTTTTTGTACTACTCAAATCGTGTCCTGTGGAGATACAATTAAACCTCTGTTTTTTTAAACGAGAACCCCCGTTTTCAACTGTAAATAATTATTTAGTGGATAACTTTTCTGAAAAATTGGACGTACCAGAATCAAAATTCATATACGGGTAGTTTTTGAGTTATTGAACTTTGTGTTCTAAGGATAAAAGGTCCGTAGTAATGGGTTTATGAGATATATGGGGGTTATGGTGATTGGAACATTTCAGTCATTAATGATTTGTAAATATAGCCAAAGTATAATAAATACTAGTTACAGTATTATGTCTATTTTATATTTTTGTAAAAACATTTTTAAGGACTAGTATATTATTACAAACATTTTAATAACTATGAGAAACTACTCATTCAAATTTAGAACCGAAAAAAAAAATTGAGTTTTAGTGATTTTTTTTTCGCTCATTCTCGATCTACGTTACAAATGAAGTGTGGGTGCCATAAGCGCAGCTACTATACAGCTCTCCCTATATGCCCACCCGTTTCCTGATCTATAGTTGTTTTAAAACAATTTGATCATATAGCATGTAAAATGATGAAACTAGGGATCAAACCTTATTTAATATTTGCGGAAACTGGTATAATTGACCAAAATATACCGTCACAGGGAAATGGTGTAGAATATGGTCCTTAAGTATACTTAAAAAGTCAAAAATTCTGTATTTGAATAATTTCATCATTAAACGGTAAATTTGTGGTGATCATGCTTGGTGAATCACCCTGAACAATAACAATATTGATAAATTATAGCGGCTAATACGAAACATTTTCAGGAAATGCAATTTGTTGACTGTCTAAGGAAATAATAATTGTTCATAATAAAGTATTACAATATAGAGGATAGTAAAATATAATAACGAAAAAAAATTAACAAAAGGTTATTATTGTTTCAAAAAAGGGTTTTGAAAAACTATTTTCAGTAAAAATGGGCAATTGAAATTCACAAAATATAATTTGCGATATATAGGTATTACAATATTACGAGTACACTTTTTACACCTTAACTGGTACTAATGTCATGAAACATATTATTTGAATACGACTAAATATATTATTAATAGGTTATAGATCTGTACCTAAGTAATTGTAGTCGAGTCATTAATACATTATTATAATACTTAAAATACAGTGAATGTCAAAGAATGTATGTTGTAAGTTCAAAGTCATGTTTAAAATTCAAAGTAAAATATTGTAGTAAACAAAGATTAGGTTTTCGTCGTTTTCATAATATAATAATAATATGTCCAACATGATGAATATTATCATATTTTAGTGATCCGGAAAATTATAATTTCTATTTAATATTATTTAATATTTATTGATAAGTTGACTGTATAAAATAACTGGCCATTGACTTAACCACAATGCTAATTATTTTAATTGCAGTTTTTATGATCCCATCATTATGTTTTACTTTGTCAAACGTTCTCCACGAATATCGATTGTTATTCAAACTAATTCGTCATATCGCAATAATGATAATATACCTAATGTTTAACCGTATAATATACACGATAATAATACTATTGTATATCGCACTATAATTGATGTACACGAAATCAGAGTTGTTTTTTTTGTTTGGACATGAAACATTATTGCACGACCGAATTGATTAAAATTTGAAAAAAAAATAATATATTACAGAATTCATATTTTATTTAAAGTAGGTGGTTTCAAATGTTTTTGTGTTTTCACAGTTATTGTTTATAATATTAGCCTTTTTTTCCTTGGCCATCGATTGATGAAATCGGACGTGCGTACAAGGCTAAACATTATTTGGTAGGCAAAGTTGTACATATATAGGTATAATAATACTTATACTTATATACTTATTATAATATGGTCACTATATGTATAGATTGTTGTTGTTAATCGGATGACAAATTCATATTTTTTTGCTGCGTTTATACTATATGGGTACCTGCTACTTTATATTATTACTATGTTAAATGTATGTGTTGTAGTACAAATAATTTACACTTATCGGTGGTTTTGATTCCTTTCTATCGAATTTTCTCTGTTAGTTTTTTACAATTTACAACACACGAACACTTCCAAAATCAGTGAAAACTTCGATGCTTCGAATTATTTACGATTTACACAACCGTAACGCTGACTTCGATGGATACATATGAATACACCCCGAATTAGCCGAGCTAAAAACAAAAATGGAACTCATGTATAATATGCATCAATTTAGGGCCGAATCAAAGATTGCTCTCGAAATCGGTGACTGTAGGTACGTAAACCGACGACGGATAAAGTTCAACTTTCATTTTCAAAATACAAAGCTCACCGAGATGGTACCTATATCCGTTTAGTTTTGCTCGTTACATCGGGCTATTACTCAATCTCCGTATTCTGTGTAAGCGGCATGTGTGGTTAACACGTAACCAGAATATATGGATACCCGAAAATAGTTGAAAATACTCAACTATGCTACCGTGGGTCTGGTGGTTATATAAATAACCAAATGACTAGTATTTTATTAATTTATCTGAAAATTATTATTTAATTTGGTGTACAACGACAAAATTCTCAACACTGGCCACACGGTTTACACGGACACGGAGGCAGCATTGAAACGGCCACTTATAATAATAGGGATTAAGGATTTGGGTCTGTAAGAAATCAGTAAATCCTTAGCCCTCGTCATATATAATAATATCGTATGAATATAACTATATGTAAAAAAAAAAAAACTATAAATTATATTTGTAATATAACAGACACAATTATTTATTTATATTTAAATACGGGATGATCGCAATCATAAATAATATTATATACATACTTATATTCAGTGTTGGGAATAGATAACTAATAATAGAGATAAAGATAAATATAAGATAAATTCATGTTTAATTCAAATTTTGCATATTTTCAGATAGATTTATCTATAGATATTATTTTCCCAACACCGCTTATATTATAATATATACGGTATGTGTGGTATTATCTTTGCAGTCCTACGGAGGGGGGGGGGGTTAAGCATTGGCCGAGCTTGATACAACTCACAAAATATATAATCATAGGTAGGTATCCAATAATTATTAGGGACGAAGTTAATAATATATAGATGAGTAAAGATTGATAATGAATTAATGCGTTTTATAATAACGCAGACATTAAACCTACCTACCGTGGTTTGAATGAATGGCAAAAAAAAAAAAAGTAATAATAATAATAACAACAAATGATTGACTGACCACCAACCGTACTATATTTTAATACGTTATATCTATTATATTAATATATGGTTCGATGTTTTGTACCTACCTATTTAATATATTTTACCCCATTCGATTTGGCGAGGTCTCAGATGGTGAGATTATGACTATTTGCATGTAACGAAGAATCGGGACTGTTGCCATAGAGATTCGGCCACCACAGAAGTGTCAAGGTCTAGTCCAATAGATGCACGCGTGACGTGCTCTACTTTTAATTTTTTTTTTCAACATGTCAACACCCTCATCGTTTTTTTTTTTTAACTTTCGGCCGTCATGTTCGGTGTGTATGTGTAGACCGTCGTCGTGTATTATAATATAAATATCATGTTACCCATACTGTGGTGCACTCGCGATGACGATAAATCGAGACACAAAACAATAATATATGTCTATATATCGGCCACAGACAATAGTCTTTGGTATCTACAATGACGCGTAGGCGTGTTACGATTACAATATTATTGCATACAGCTGCAGCTGCTGGAAGACATATATTATTATTATTATGTTGTGTAGGCCCCGGTACCGTGTGAGAGACATTTTTTGTTGATAAAAAAAGGACGCCATTAATTTATCGTGCACCGGTCTAGTTAATTTGTAAAAAACTTTAAAACGCTATTGCATATGTGAAAATGAACTTTCTTATGCTCCGAAATAGTTTTACATATTTTTATCAATTAATTTAAATTGCAATTTTATGCTTTTTATCGTACAAATATAATATAATTTGTTGTATTAACTATTAATAGTAAACAAAGGTAAATAATAGTTAGGTAATAACTATACTTATTAATAGTCAACATAATACACAACATGATAAAACTACCAATGTACCTATGTTATTGTTTTTATTTTTATATCTTGTATTTTTTTTTTCAGAAATTCGTATTTTAAAAAAATTTAGTTTGTGGCTTTTAAAAAATAAATGCCCACCCAAATGACACAAAAAAACCCCAAATCCCATAAAACAGGAACTGTAACTATGTATCGGGTTTTAATGATTTTTAATACATTTTTTCTTCTGATATCAATTTAAAAAAACTTATATTTATTAAATAATATTATTAGACCAAAGTACAAAACTATATTATAAGTACAATAACTGATAAGAAGCCTTAGTCTAGGTATAGTCTATAATATATATTATATATTGTTCGAAGGGCCAATGTCCCCAGGCTACCTACCTAAAAATATATAATTATATGAAATGAAAATGTGGGTATTTTTCTTATGGACTCACATAAATGGTAAATTGTTTCTCTACTTTTCATTCAATATAAACAAAATTTATAAATATTAAATAAATCATTATATTACCCATACATATTAGCAAAAAATTGCACTAAAAATCTAAAATACTTCAAATATAAAAAAAATAGTGATATAAAATTTCTTGTTTGGACTTTGGAGTCCATGGTGAAAAAAACAAATATATAGTTAATTTTTTTATTTTTATCTGTATCCTATAATAATTAGCAAATTACTATCAAATCTCTTTTTTTTCAGTCAAACAAAATAAGATTACTCTTCTTTAAAAACAAACCATTTAAACAAAACAATAGGTATTTAACTCTTAAATAATATAACATAATTATAAACAATTGAATATTTTGTGTTTTAATTTAAATCAATTATTAAAACACCGCAAATACTTTTAAACTTTGCTTTATGGAAAAATTAACGGAAACCATGTAAATAGGTAAATAATGTATACCAGATTTATATGGCTATATTAGCCATATGCCAAGTAAGTAATAAAAAGGTATAGTTAGATATAATTACAGTCACACCATTACAATATTTGCAACTTTTTATATATTTATGGTTTCTTTTTACTTTTTAAGACTTCTGGTAAGTATCCGAATTATATAATTAATGTTTAATGTTTATTTATATGACAATAATATTACGGAATATGTGTTTATAAAAGTTTCATGCATAGGTATAGTTTTACCGCAGACAATATGATATAGGTAATATGGAACGTCATTAACTGTTTATGAATTTGCTAGTTTCAAATTTTGTTAAGAGAATGTTTGAACAAATATCAGAATATATATCAGAAATCAAAATTTCATCAAACATTTCAGTTCGGAATAGTTTCAATAATGCGATAGCCGACAAATAGTAATTTTATAATGTAATAAACATCTGCAGTCTATCAATAATATAATATAATATAATAAGATAAGTGCAATACCTAATTTCAAATTAAATTGCTTAGCTTTATCTCATACATCTATACACCGATATCGTAGTTGAATGTTTAGGTAGAACGCGATTGAGAACGGTTCTTATCGGCCGTACCTATTTTTTTAATAACACGATTGAGAACGTTCTTACCAGTTAAGTTATATGCTACGTTGCCGCATTTGGCAAGGCATACGGCAAGTTTCAATAATGACATTTGAAAATATTTATTAGACTGCTTCGTGAGACTCGTCAGCACCGATTTCGAAGTTCAAATGCAGCTTTTGAACGTTAAAAGGACGTGATACCCGCACAGGGGTGGGCTCCAGTGGTATGGTTAGGGGGGGGGGGAAGTCATCATTTTCAGACAATTTCGATGATTTTTTTTTGCAATTTTGTTTTTAATAGTATAAAATTGTTTAGAAATACAGCTTGGGGGCCGTGGCCCCTAGGCCTGCCCCCTGGAGCCACCCCTGTACCCACATGCGTGTTTCCGTCTTACAAGTGCGTAACATATAAGCAAAAGCTAAGTGGAACATGTGTACCTACCTTCATGGGCTTAAAAATTAGAGTGAATCTACCTCTTATAAAATCTAAAGGTAAGATTATTATCTAGGCAACCTCATGGGATTTTTATTATATTTTAATTTTAAAGCGAATTATGAGTATTTGAAGATGTACAACAATTTTACAATACTCATAAGTCATAACTCGCTTTAAAATTATATTAAAATAAAAAGCTAATGTGATTGCCTAGATAATAATCTTATCTTTAAACCTTATAAGAGGTCAATTCACTCTCTAATTTTTAAACTACCAGAGCTACACGTGTTCCGCTGAGAGTAATATTTGTTATGTTGTTTTGTTTTGTCTGGTAAAAAAAAAAAGCAATACCTATAAAGGCACATAAAACCCGTTTACGTATGTGTAAAATGTATATTATGTATAACTGTAAAAAAATATTGGTGCAAATTCATAAATACCTTCTCCGAAAAGTTCGATTTGTTTCGGTTTACTTAAATAAACATAAATCATTATTTTGCAAATTATTTAATTGGGATATAGCTTCATTTTAAGAAGTAGGATAAATTGGGTATTGTTTTCTCTTCTTGTCATAAATTGCCTTTCACACAGATGTAATATCATTGTGCGTAATATTTGGTAAGTCAATATTTTGGTAAATTCGGTTCTAATAACTTTTAAAGGTCTTGTAGATGTATTTTCTTCAGCTTTTCGATTAGAATTTTCTCTTAAATTGTTCACAATCGTGTTACTATAAAGTTAAAACGTTCTCAATCGTACAATACCAGAATGTTTTAATCACCTCGAATTTTGATTTGTAATATCGCTAAAGTTTCCTTAATATCCATGACAAATTTATTTATTATAAATGTGAATAATATGGTAGTTTCATTTTTATGTACAAATAATTGTATGTAATAATTTTAATTTTCAAACTATTGTTAAATTAAAATTTATATAACAAAA
Organism: Sitobion miscanthi; assembly: GCA_008086715.1. NCBI lineage: Eukaryota > Metazoa > Arthropoda > Insecta > Hemiptera > Aphididae > Sitobion > Sitobion miscanthi. The sequence goes on from CM017804.1 coordinate 25,023,790, forward strand.
AAAATAGTAAAAATGAATTAATATTTTAAACAGTTGTAAAGCTTATTATTTAATGATGTTGAAGTATCCATAAGAAAATGTTTTTTCTTATTTCTCTCTGACACAATAATACAAATTTCTGAATTATTGATTTTAATTTATAAACTCACACGGAATAAAAGTCAACAATAAAACACAAAAATGTGATCGCAATATATTTTTTATGATATGTAATAAAAGTAGGTACCTATATTGTACATAGTTAGTTTGTGTTCCTATTTTATATTATTATGATAGTATGGTATTTGACTTCATTTATCATCCATAATTATTTATTCATTTGATGTATAATATTGTATGTTTGTTACTGTCATCTGTCATTACCTTCTCTGACTAATATAAAGCAAGACAAAACAAAAAATGAGGTTTATTATAATACCTGCCTTACCTATTACAGCAAAATAATGTCAACGAAACTTCCATGTCATATTATGACACCGTCAGTTTAAACATTTCAAAAACGTATTCCGACGGCCCATAACATGCACGTAGTCTGATCCCTACAATAATAATAGTAATAGTAATAATACCTAACAACAACAACAACAATTATTAAAACGATGGTTAAAAAGCAAAAAATGCGGGACATTTCACTGTTTTTGAATTACCGGGTCAGTGGACTGGTGTTTCTTTGTCTTGCGTAAACAAAGGCAACACAGTGACGACGAAATACAGACAAATAATACATTTTTTGTTTTTAAACAATAGGTAGACAGCTGTTGGAAATAAATGAATCACGTGAATTTATTTAATCTGCTGAACTTTCATCAATACCCACATCACAACTTGAGAACACGAACAATTAATGTTTCTGGATCATAGACGATTTACTAGTATATTGTATTATTTTGAATAATACATAATATGATATAATATGATTATTAATAATTATGAACTTAAAAATATAATCTTAGATATTTTTAGGGTGTGACATCAAATGGCATACAATCGTCGAAAGTGTTTATCTAAAATAGTTGTGTATACGATGGCTATCTATATACAGTGAAACTTCCATATAACGAACTTCCATTTAACGAAATTTTCTGTTTAACGAAATATTTTTAAGAACGATGACCTTCATTGTTAATTACACGTAAATTTATCTCCAAATAACGTATCTGATGTTTCTATATAACGAAATAATTATTCGATAAAAACCAGTTTTTGTAAATGTTATCATTATCAAATTTTATATTAAAGTTTATGTCATAGTTCTAAAATTGTACATGAATAGTGTACCCGACAATGATAAGACACCGAAGGTAGGCAAACTGATTAATTTTACTGCGGTCTTTCAGTTCCAATCCAAACTCACAGAAGAAGACATATTAAACGCTTTATCAGTGGTACTTGACGATATAGAACCTTTTTACGAGAAAAGGACAATTTTCAAAAATAATAAGCAAACAAAACTTACAGATTATTTCTTTTAAATTACATTTAAGGTTAAAAATTAAATTAAACTGTAATATGATGTTTGATGTTGTTTTTTACATACATACATAATTAAATAGAAAAAAAAGTTGAAAAAAATACGTAATTCTATTTAACGAATTTCTCCATATAACGAATTTTTTTTGCTGCTTATTCGACTTCGTTATATGGAAGTTTCACTGTAGTACCAACCTAGTTTTGATAGGTAGGTACTTGCTACTATAAAATTTGCCTAATACCTTTTATTTTACCTTATCGATTGGCGATTGCTTTACCTATTCATTTCCCGTTTGTCGAGTTCCTAAATTGGAAACAAGCAATTTATTCAGCTAGGTACCGGTGAATTTATTGAATTTACGAGTATAATATATTTTACACTTTATAGCACACTGCGTCAAAGAGGTCTGTGCCCAACGCAATTATAGTATTAATTAATAATTATATCGTCTCCTGCATAACTATAATATGTATTATTATAGAACTTATAATATTTTATTCATTCGGAAATAAAACGACAATTTTCTTTTTCCATTTGTTTTTATGGTTTATTATTTTAGACAACATTTTTATGATTATTAAAGAAGCTGTTACTAATTCCTGAAATATAATGTATTTTATTACTTACATTTTTAATTACAATTATTGACAACCAACTATTTATAAGTTTTTCATTAATAATATTTCTACAATATACATTTTGTGTCGGTAATTATAGCGTTCTAACATAACTGGTCATATAATATATGATAGGTAATTAATAATGTGCAAATAAATGACTAAATTTTTTTAAATATTCTTTTCACTGCGTTTATGGTACCTGAACATAAAAATATTTTACCATAACTCGTTGTGAAGATTTATTTCGTCATGTGTGTACCTAAAATATTTTAAGTGATTTATAATTATAAATAGCTACCATAAGAATTATAGTTCATAAATGTAATTTAATTTAATTTAAACAATAATTATTGGTCTTAAATTTTAATACTCAATCACAATCGGATAATAATAGTTTTAACACGTGCAAAGATTTAAATGTTTTTATTAGAATTTTAACACTAATAAATTAATATCTAGAGAATTGAAACTGTTATAACATATAAAAAAAAATACTTGTTTTAAGCACATACATAATATTATATATTTTACATAATTATTGCTGTTACGTTTACATTCTGTTTCAATACACAACATACATCGGAACAAGAAATTTAATTTAAAATTACTAGTAATTTATCAAAGATTTATACCGACACAAATCTATTAACAAAATATTTTATCCATATCATAATTCATAATTACCAGCGCGATACATGCTGTCGTATGTCATGATATTCGTTTATTTAATTCTTGAAACACGTCAAAACCAAAATTGAGTTGAAGTCTTAAAATATAATAATAACAATAATAATAACAAATAATTACAATAATAATCTTGCATCAAAACAAATAAATAAGGTAATTAAAACTGATTTAATTAGGTATTGCCTTGGATGGTGAATATAGATATGATCGACTAACCTGCGGAACCCGAGTACAGTGTATAGGTACAGATCGGTTTAAGTGAATTTAGAAAATAAACGATAAATGGTTTGGATAGTCGTTAATAATATTATTATGATAAACATTGTAATCTATTTTTGATAGCAGAGCATTTAATTTAAAAACTGCGTTTTTTTTTTTTATTATTAGCTTGTATTGACAGTTTGTTAGTCATTCTGATTGGATAAGTCTATATCACTATAATATAATAATTGATGTTTGTATTTTTTTCATCGGTATGTTCCTTGCAAACAAACTATTTTATATTATAACTATGCCATTGTTCGGAGACTAATCAGTAAGTAAGTAGATATACGAATAAAGATGTGTACATAACAATTAATTACAGCATACTTAAAAAAACATAAATCGTCACTTATAATAAGGTATTCCCCATCGTTGTTAGACAAATAGGTTTGGACGATTTCAACTTGAAACTTTGATTATAAACAATTAATTATTTTAGAATTCGAACTGCAAATAACAATAAATTCTCAAACAATATTGACGTTCACTGTTTGGATTGTACCTACACTGTAAATCATATGTTGTACGGTGTCGTAGCATAAATTAAAGACAACGCACTGAGCAGTTATTATAATAGTTATAATAGTAAATTGTAATTAATGAAAATTGCATTCGGCGATTAAAAATATTAATCATCTCGTTTTGAAAAATTAATTGTTTGAAAAAAATGTCAAATCGAATAACCAGAAGGCCCCTTTGGTTTTAATAAGTCTATTAGTTACAATATAATAATAATATAATGTTTAATATCATATTATTATATCTATTTTAGCAGCTGCAGTCACATAGAAAACGATAAAACACATAATATTTTGGCCGATACGACTGACCAATATCGGAGAGCATATTAATACCGATCAATACCTATATTATATTATTGAAAAAAATATTATATTAGTGGAATACATACCGATTTTATGAAAAAGTTATATTGGGTTTTTCGTTATTATTGACTTGACAATCTATAACATAATATTATGAACGATCAGTGGCGTACGTATAGTGCCGCAGTGGGAGACCCGCTCGAGCTGAAGACCCTCCCCATTTGCCCGTATAATAATATTATTTTTTTTCTTTATAAAGTTTCGACTGTTGTAAACAAGTAAGGACATGTATTATGCATGTATATATAGGTACGTCTCAATGGATTAGTGTGATAGTCGATGCCCAACATAAATAAAAAAAAGAATAATTATTGACAGAAATTTAAGTTGTACAAACATGTTAAAATACCGACCACATCAAAACGTATAAGAACAATAATATTATTAGGATAAAATAAAAATAAATTTGCATTTTATTAACAATTATTTTTATGATATAAGTTAAAAAAAAATAAACATACTTCTGTGTATCATATCAGTAATAATACTAATAGAAAGCGTCTGCTTTAATTTTCGAGCCTTCCCCCCCCCCCTTATTGAAAAATCCAGTGTACGCCAGTGCGTTTGATGACATAGTTAAACGATCAATAATATATGACACGATGAGAGTTGGAAAATGATAGGCCGAGACAGCCAATACAAATTGAGGCAAACAAATTGGATTACAATGTTTTAAGGCCCCGAGAGACATTTTCGTGTCCTCGAGACAGTCGTCCGGCAACCCTAAATCGAAGGCCCAGCGTAGTATTTATATACTTTATAGTCAAGTTCGTCGATGGCAAACGAGCCGATCACGAGAATTTTTTCTCGCTAAGACCGTATTGCCAAACCCATCACCGCATATTATAATGTTATATATTATTATTTATTAATTATTAATAACGCGTACGACTCGACACATTTTGCGTTCATATTATAAACTGTGCACAAATCTCAAGGACACGAACATGGTTTGTAATACCATTTAAGTGTAAACAAATAATAATAATTAATTTGTTAAAACAATATTATACGACTAATGCGATTAATAAATAAATAATAATTATGTTATACTGCACGCGGAAACACTAGAACAATACAAAATATAATAATAACAACAGACGCAGTCGGTAAGTATTAGGTATAACTTATACCGTATAAGCATATCGACCGAACGCTTTCGAATCGGTTACAGCACTTTACAGATGACATTTTCATGTCGACGATGAAAATATTATTATATTGTGTTATAACTGCACAAGTCGTAGGTAGGTAACACTACACATGTGTTGTGTTCGTTCGGCATAATAACCATAATTATTGTTGCTGTTCGAACACGCGCATCTGACTTTTTATTCGTTTTATCATCTGCGAAATTAATATAATAGTATCATATTATTCGTATTATTACATAATAGTGCTTAGTCATATTATAATAAGTTATCGCCGTCGTCCCGGGAACGTCCTCGTCGACTATCGCAAACCGTTTACATATTATTATAAATACATTAAATTGAAATCTACGATTCGTCACTAATTATTATTATAATATTTATATAATAGTACGGGTGTACCGCACTTGTGGATATAATATTATACGTCATAACTCGTAATAATATTATAACGTTGTACACTATAATAATGATAAGGTGTATATTATTATGAAAATTATTTGGAATTGTTCTGTGGCTGTAGATGTGCCGAGGGCGGGCAGGAGGGAGATAGCAAAACTATAGTCTAAAATAAATGCTCCTATACAAATATGACGTATACAGTTTTTAATTTTAAGATGATACTTATTTCAGTATTTAATGGTATAATATTGCACTATTTATCGATTTTTAGTGCATACTCCATACACTAATATATGTCACGGTCTGCCTGCAATTCTTTCAGCTCATTTATGAACCTCCATAGTTTGGGATTTGTCATACCGAGCTGTGCCTGAAGACGCCTATGAGCAGCTTCCGAAATGTTATTGGTTTTCTGAAAAAGAGCTAATGAATTTTTTTTTAAACTTTTTTTAATGATAGATGGAAAATAAATATTAATAATACCTATTTTTATAATTTTTAGGGGAAATATTTGGAAGTGATTATGGTAATATTATGGTAAGGTCTATTATATGTAGGTCTATAAGGGAACCTAAAAAGCAAGGCTGGGCAAGTTAACGATTCATTTTAACTCGTTAAGTTGTTATTTTAAAATAATAAAGTTAAGTTAAGTTAAAAGTTACTCGTATTTTTTTTCGTTAACACGTAAAGCTAAGAGTTAACTTTGAAAAAAAGTAACTTAACTTGGTGTTAAGTAAAAATTTGCTAACTTGTAAAAATAAAAAATTCCAGACACATAATATGGTTTATTAGATAGTTTTTCTTTACGCTCAAGAAAATTACTGTGGAAATTTAAAACGATATATCAAAGCAAAAACCCATTTAAAAATTTGCATTATTCTTCGGACAAAAATTAACTTAATTTAGATATTTTTGAATTAAAATTAACTTGAAGTTAACACGTTAATCTTGAAAAAAAGTAACTTATTAAGTTAAAAGTTAATTTGGAAAAAAAGTAACGAGTTAATTAACTTAATTCAAATTAACTTAACGTTTTAACTTAATTTCAAATTTTAACTCGTTAATGCCCAGTCTTGTTAAAAAGAATACGCACTAAGAATACTTACACACATATTATAATTAGTTGAGTGAAAATACAACAAAGAAATTCCATTTATTATTATTTATGAATAGGTATTTATTATATCTATCAATTATCTAATTATTATTTTATAATCAATATTTTTTACCATTGTTTTTTTTTGTATCATGTAATTAAATGTTGACACTATGAGATAAGTTTATAAAATATAATATCATGATTGACAAACATTTAAAAAAAATAGCCAAACCCAAACGTTCCATTTACGAAATATTTATAATATAAGTATACTTAATTAGTACTTTTACCTCATACGAATCATAAATTTAATACATATGTTAAACACTTAATAATTGATATGTCATAACTCATATAAAATTCATATTCTTAAATTCCTAATGTTACACAATGAAGTATCGGTACAAACATTTTAATGAAATAGTCAGAATTATTTAAAAATATTAATTGGACAAGATTTTCGACAAATTTCGACTGCGATAGATCGATTTGAATAATAAATTCTATTATGCTGCTAAGTAGTTATATCAAATATATATGACCACCTCTCTTAATTTGAGCCTTTTTTAATTGGAAATTTAAACTTATGACACGAAAGTCATATCACGCATGTGTGCATAATATGAGGTATTCAGAACTATTGCCGGCTGAGCAAGTGAAAACTATTTTTAATTAATTTAAAAATATTGACTTACCTTTCATTCCATGTATGAAAATCTTATATTAAATCATCAAGTTTTTTGATTTGAAATTAACAATTTTTATCATTATAAATTGAAAAAAAACTTAAAAAGTTGACAATTTCAAATGTTCATAAATACTAAATAGCATTAAAATTTTGAATACCGATATCGCGTAAATATATATTCCAGTTGTTCTGTGTTATAGTTTTTTCTAATTATTTTGAAAAGTACAAGATTTATTTTACATTTGACCATTAGTCAAAATCCTAAAGAATTTTGTGATAAAATATTGGAAAATTTAAGCAATGTATTATGAACACCATATTATTATTGTATGGTTAATAAAATGAATATGAGATATACATTTTAGCTATCACAAATTTATTTTATCATGCAGGTAAAACCTTTTGGTTTCAACTTTTGTTAAGAACCAAAAGGTGCTATTTAGATTGCTATCAAATAACTAATGTGTAAATTTGATAGATTTTGGTTCTGAATAACTCTTAAAATAATAGACCAGGGTTGGATGTGAGCTTGAATTATAGAGCACTGATCTTTAAACCTGTATGTATCAAAAAGTGGATTTTCAGAAAAATCTATTTAGCACCTTTTGGTTCTGAGCCCACGATGTATCCATTTCTATGGAAACTCTTCGTGTCAGAGTCTTCATCACGAGTTAGGCTGATACTAAAAATGCATTTATATAATATAAACAACGTCATTAATATAAATATAATATATAGGTAATTTTAAACTTAATTTTTTGTGAACTCAACATCACCATTACAAGCTAATGCTTATAGGTGATGGGGCTTCAGGGGTTCAGGGTTCAGGGGTGGACTGGCAGGGCAGGTGAATGGTCATATCCACCCAGGCCCTCTAGAAATTTTATGTTTGGGCCTCGAGTTATATATTTGTTATTTTTAATAATTTTTCAATTCCACACCGTAATTATTACCGTGAAAACGAAGAATAAAATATTACAAAACTATTTACAAAAATAAAACAACAGTCCACTGCAGTCGCGAAGGCGATAAAATTTATTTTAGATTCATTTTTGGAATTTATTATGTAATGATACACGTTAATAGATGGTATTGGTAGAAGTTCTGGAACACTTAGTAATTTATTAATTTTTTTAAACAATAATAGTTATTAGAATTAAAAATAGTATTTAAATTAAAAAATATTAAATTTTTTTTTTGGAATTTGAGATTCTAATTAGAATGATGAATATATTGATTTTACAATGATGTGTGTCCGTGTAAACGATTAGTAGTCGAAATAATGCTTCAATTTTTAACTTCAGTATCTTGTTCGATGGGAAAGTGAATCTAATTGGTACTTTTGGGAGGTAAAAATTTGAAATTCCCAATAGTTTTCAAAAGTGACCGGAAAAACGAAATAAAAATTAAGGAAAAACGGGAATTTTTACGGAAAATCAGTTTTTGACAAAATCGATTTTGGCTTTTGGTGTAACTCTAAAACAAAGGATCGCAAATACTTTTTTTTCACTGAATGTTTAAATTAGCCTTTTCTATACATGTAAAAAATACTCAGTTTCCAACTTTTTTAGTTTTTTTTTCTATGAATGTCAATAAAATTTTATTTGTTGGGTGAAAAAGCTTGAAAATTTAATGCAAAGCTCCTACTATATTGTTACAATGACATTTGAAAAATATTAATAATTTTAGTCGCAGTTTTTTTTTGCTTATGCATTTGAAGTTCAAATAATGACAACATACAGAAAAAAACACGAAAATTAGCAAATTATTTTGAGTTAGAAATTCATAAAAATTTTTCTTTTTAAATCTAAGATTTTAAAATGTAATACGAAATTCTTCATAAGTATGTCTTGCTTTATCAAAAAAATAATATCTACAAGAAAGTCAAATTAAATTTTTATGAGCGTTTAAAGTTCATATTTTTACAACGTTGGATATTTATCCGATTTCTCATGTAGCGATTTTCTTATTTTGTTGTAAATCAAAAACGAACCACTGTAGATGCATGAAAATTTGACTGAATGTTAATATTTTCATTTTCTATAAACTATACAATTTTTAAAATATTTTGATATTTTTTGAGTTGTTTACGGACATTGTCAGTTTTCAATTTATTTAGTTTTTTTTTTTTATAAATATCAATAAAATTGTATTTGTTGGGTAAATAAGCATGAACAGTTAATGCAAGAATCCTGATATATTATTACTATAGCAGTTGAAAAATATTAAAAATTCGTAGGCACAATTTTTTTTTGTAAGCATTTAAAATCAAATTATTTATCATATTGAGGTTGGTAACGTCCTAGTAAAAACACACATTTCATTCAGAACAAAAAAGTTCTAATTAAGTAAAAAAAAATATATTAACAATCAAAAGGTTCTATCTAAAGAACTTTTTGGTATTTAACGGGGATTTTTTACATTTTTGTTTTTTACGTTACGTTTTGATTTTAAAAATAATAAATTGCTAGTGTTAACTCAGAACAACTTTGTGAATTTTTAGATGTGCCAATCATAAAAATCATTCATTACGAAAAAAGATAATGCAGTTTTAAGTTGAAAATAGTTTAAATTGACTCTCCTGAACAATTTGATATTTTGAGATAGCACTTTTTGGTTCTGAGCCCACGACATGCTCAAATACGATACGTATCTACCAGAATAAGATTTTACGTTACTTTGAGATAATCGGTGGAAGACAGGCGCCGAAATGAAAAAAAAAGAAACAAAAAGTTATCGTACGAAAGCGCCAAAATCCTAGATACCTGTGTGCCACGGTTAATAGATATTAAATAGCAGCTGATATTAAATTTAGAACTATATATTATTATATTTTAACAATTTATTATTGACAAATTTTTATAAGATCGACTTTTTTAAATAACTACTTGTATAAAATATTATAGTTTTGGCGCAAATGGTACGTAATTTTTTTAAAATTTTTCGCGCTTCTGTCGTATGTTGGGTATACAATATTAGATAGGCACTAATGTCCTACAAATTTTGGTGCAAATGATATATCATTTTTGTATTTTTGGCACTTATGTCATATACTCATATAGCTGAAATAATTTCGTTCTTTATTTAAGCGATCAATTCGATTAAACCGTTGGTTCTATGATGTGTATTTTTAAAGGCGTTATGTTTTAATACATTTAAATATAATTGCTTATACTACACGATTGAAGGTTGCAAAATCACTCAAAAGTACTTAAATTATTAGGTTTTTTTTTTAGCGAAGGGCAGAATGTATTTGATTTACAATAGGTTTTTATTTTTTTTTGTTACCAAGTCTTATCTGTTATCATCTTTCGGCTGTCTTATTAGGAACGTCGTTCTAAAAGTTTTGCGTGACCTCATTATTTTTTAATTTGACATTTTATTTGGAGGTCATTTTTTTATATAAGCATAAGGAAAACCCACTGAAAAATGGTGAAACACGTAAAATTATGGCATACTTATATTTTTTTTCACAAAATCAATATTGTAAATCACAAATTAATATTCTTACAACGGCTTGACCAATTATTATTTTGATTTTATATATTAGATTGGTACCTAATTGACGTACACACATTTTATTAAATTTAGCAGTTTTGAATTAAATTAATTTACAGTCCTTTCAGTTTTATTGTTATGAACTAACAGGTGTGGCTATTATTTTTAATTACCATTGTCATGTTGCTTATTTATATTCCTCTCAAGGACTTATAAGGACGTTACCCATTGCATTTGTTGTCTCCGTCTTGCACACGCATCACTTACCAAATTTTCGTTCATCGTTTTCAGTGAAAAAGTGCTGTTAGTTTTGATATTAGATTGAATTGACTTATTATCAGACTTTTAGGTAAGAACCTATAGATACTAAAGCGTCGGCTTTTACTCGATATTTTAATTTTTAAGCGAGATATGTGCATTTTTAATTTTTCATACTCATATACCCATATTTGGCTTGAAAATAAAAATATCAAAAAATCACCGACGCTTAAGCACAGGCGGCGCACAGCTAATAAATGTTCTTACCTAAAGTTTGATAATAGGTCAATTCACTTTTAATACCATAATTATTAACATCACACTAATGAAACTAGTGAAGAAAAATGTAATGTGTTGTATACGTTTGTTACGGAGACAACCCCTTAATCCTTGCAGCCATACATACATTTTTTTTTCAATTCAATTTTTTATTAAAATATCAAAATAAAAACAAAAAAGTTAAAAAAAAAATAATTTACAGTATTACCAACATGTTTAACTGGAAGTGGTTTCAATAGAATATCACTGTGAATGACCACACACAAAAATAACAAAAAGGTGGTTTCGGTATAATACCACTATACTTCAAAGGGTTAATTGATTTTGAAGTTATTTGATATTATATTTTAAAGCCAAGAAAGTGTCAGAAGACGATTCTAAAATTATCTTTTTATTCTAGAGTTTAATAGGACGGTAAAAGTGCCCAATTTGACGGATGTTTACGCCAACATAATGCGAATGAACAATGAATACAAAGTTAATTCAAATCTACAACCCTGGAAAGGGCTGACCACCCAAAATCAAAATTCCTAAGTACAAATATACTAGAAAATTGGTAAACAATTTGTTCACTATAAAAATTTGTTTTACAATTAATGAAGCTCTGTTTTCATAATTATTTGTGTAAATTAGATTAAGCTTATAATTTCCAACCCAACATTTAGCCAGCTGTGCTTATTATTTTATTCTAACACGCGTAGATAGCGTAGATAAATATTTTGTACACGAATAGTTTATAATTAATGTATTTAAACGTTTTCATTTCCATTTCTGCTATGCATATTCACACGCTATTATTATGAGTTAATTTATTTACAGTCAAAGTAAATATTAAGCTTCCCCAAGGAATTGAATTAAAAAATAAAAAACAAATGATATGCTATGTAAAATTACTCATACAATGGGTATGCAATTTATTGTGTGTATCATTTTGGTTATTTTCGATCTATGAAAAACATAAAAATATTATACAAACACTGACGTGATTTTGGCTTTCATGAATAATTTGTATATTTTTTTGGTTTGTGTACATTAATTAGATAATATTTGTTAAAATAATATAAATTTTTTCTTTAGCGTGTAAAAAAAACTGGGCACAGTATTATATTTTATAATTTATTGAGGCTTGTAGTTATAGCAGTCCATGTTCTGTATCGATTTTATTTTATTTTTTAACTTAAGTTGAAGTCAAATGTTAGGAATATAAAGTGTTTATATACATAATATTACATAAATGAAATAAATAACATGTGAATTAAGTGTCAGTTATAAAATCAATAGTATTTTTAACTACAGCGAAATTATTAAAATGTTTTTTAATAATGTTGTTTGCAATTCTTTTTGAAATTTATTGATAATATTCCATTATAGTACTCTATAATACTAAATTGACACAATTCGAAAGATATAAGAGAGAGCATAAAATTTCACGAGAGCTGACAAAAATAAAAAGTACGTAACTATAGTTTTTAGTTGATTACCGATTAAGAGACTACCGATATAAGAGATACTTATAGATATAGGTACATATAAAAGCCACAGCCATAAATATGGTGTTTGAAATTTATAGGGCTGTAGCTCAGATCAATACTTGATACTCTTATGATGCTTTTCAATCATAGTAGTGAAATCACTAGTTTTTGGGAGGGCTATAGGAATGCTAAGGGGCTAAGCCCCTCCCCCCAGCCCCTACTTATTTGCGCCTATGGATAGGTATCTGTTATGTATCGGGCATCGGTTTTAGACCAGTTTTTCTTGGAAGAAAGTGTTGACTGAAAATTCGATAATGATTTTTATATTGTAATATTGTAATGCATATAAAATACTCAATTCTTAAAAATGTTCCGAGTAATTTCGTCGTGGTGAGGGGAGGGGGTGGGGTCACTTGCTACAAAATCCAATCCCTAATCGTTACAAACATATCCATACTGTAAAAAGCTAAAACCAATACACTCTTCGCTCTGATCAGTATCAATATCAGTACCTACCCTATAATAATAATAATGAAGTATGGCTATTACATATAATTTCTTTTTGGAACAAATCAATTTACATTATCAGATTAAATTCGAGGACATCAGCAACAACACACGTGTGTACCTACCTACCTTGTAAAAATAACAGACTTATAAATGTTCCATTATACGACCTATACGGCTATACCTATATTATAATATTATGGTTATTTCAAAATGCCCCAAATTACTTTGTAGCTATAATAGGACAACATAATAATATGATATAATATTAGTACGAGTGAGCATCATAATATTACGAGCAAATACGTAGTTTCTTTTAACAATATTTGTTTCGGTTGATTTTTTATTTATCGAGTGTTCTTAGTAATAAGCATAAAGTGTAACGTAGGTACCTATGCAGTACGCCATAGCACGCCTACTTGATAGGTATGTACCACACTTAGGTGCCTGAATAAATAGCCTGAACATTTCATTTTAAAAACCAAAAAAATTAAGTACAATGGGGTCAGGTAACCACCGTTATAATAATTAATAATATATAAGCAGTTCAGAGTCCTTTAAATTAAAATTTTAACCATATAGCTAGGGAGCTGCAAAAAAGCTAGATTGAATAATAAGTTTCAGATGATGTAATTTATTGCCTATTAGGTAGGTTCTTAATTAAATATTATTACAGAAACTTAGTTAAATACAGGGTGATTATATTATCATTGAACACTAATTATTTCAAGAAGTGTAAATGTTTTTGAAAATAATATTATGTTCAAGTCATTTACAAAACAACGTTTTTATTAAAAAAATTATATTTTTTATCCTTATAATTTTTAAGTTTTTTACTTTTTTGAATGACAACATAGAGTTTTAATTTTATATTCCAAAGCAGAATAATTGTCTAAGTATTTTGAAACACAAAAATCGAATTTAGGGCGAGTATCTACTATGAAAAAACCAGAAAGTATATCAATATTATAATCACACCAGTATCATAAACACAAAAAAAGATGGGTAAGTGGTAGATGTCACTCTGCTGTACAGTAGGTTGCAATTGGGTTACTGTAATGGATGGTGTTAAATTTGAATTCAATGACATATCATTGTATAAGAAAAATGATTCTGAGCGAAAACGGTCAGTCAGCCTAGATGTTACCAAGTATATTTGATGATATTATTGTGAATAAAGTAATTTATATATAACCTATTTGTACCCAACAAATAAAATTTTTTATTGATATTTATAGAAAAAAAAACTAAAAAAATTGAAAACTGACGATGTCCGTAAACAGCTCAAAAAGAGTCAAATTATTTTCAAAATTTTATCGTGTATAGAAAATGCTAATAAAAACATTCAGTGAAATTTTCAAGTATCTACAATTATACGTTTTTTTGATTACAACAAAATAAGAAAATCGTTACATGAGATATCGAGTGAATATCAAATGTTGTAAAAATATGAATTTCAAGCGCTCATAAAAATTTAATTTGAGTTTCTTGTAGACATTTTTTTTTCGATAAAGGTAGATAAACTTATGGATAATTTTGTATGATATTTTCAAATCTTAGATTGAAAAAGAAAAATTTTTATGAATTCTCAACTCAAAATAATTTTCTAATTTTCGTGATTTTTTCGAATTTTGTCAATATTTGAACTTTAAATGCTTATAAATAAAAACTGTGACTAAGGATTTTTAATTTTTTTAATTTGCCTTTGAAACAATAACCTAGGAGCTTTCTATTAATTTTCAAGCTATTTTACCCAACAGATAAAATTTTATTGATATTTATAGAAAAAAAAACTAAAGATGATGGAAACTGAAAATGTCCGTAAACAGCTCAAAATAAGTCAAAATATTTGGAAAATTTCATGGTGTATAGGAAATGCTAATATAAACACTCAGTCAAAATTTCATGTACCTACGGTTATTTGTTTTAGAGTTACACCAAAAACCAAAATCGATTTTCTCCAAAACAGATTTTGCGTAAAAATTCCCGTTTTTCTTTAATTTTTTTTTTGTTTTTCACGGCGCTTTTGAAAACAATTGGGAAATTTTTACTTTTGACCCCTCCAAAGTACCAACTAGATTCACTTCCTATCAGAAAAGTTACAGTTGAAGAAAATCCAAGCACTTCTACTGTCCTAAAAGATGATGATAGACACAAAAAAAATTTAAAAAAAAAAACACACATCATTGTAAAATAAATTTATGATTTTTTAACTTCTGTCTCATCGATCTTATGTTCTCTTAAACTTGATTTAATTATTTTTATCAACTTGCACATCTTTGATTATTGATATTATAGTAATTTATTTTACTATTAATCTTCACTACAATAAGAATACAGTTGTAATGATATGCTCACATACCATTATTATAAATTAAATAAAATTTTATTGAGTAATAAAATAACGTCCAGACTGTCGCTTGTAGAAATCGAACATCCCTAATAAAACCGTTGTCATCGACAAATAAGTATAATACCCATTATGCGATCACGAATTAAGAAGTCGGCACGTACCGGCGTCCAGCGGGACGCAGGGCGTGCGGGGTTCTTATATGCCGCCAGAGAAAATATACGGTAAAAAGGTCCTTGCCGCCGAAGAGAAATTTAGTTCGGGGAAGTGTAAAAAGCCTTTGATAAATACCGCCTACTTCTCTCTGGTCGGCATATCCGTGTCGTCCCTTAAATCAGTGCATGAGCACCCATCATCAGTGCATGAGCACCTATCACGAGTGCATGAGCACATATCACCAGAGTAACAACCTCTCAAGTACCAGAAACCGATTTCGACGAGCGACAGCTGGACTCCTTATGCGAGCAATAATCAGTGCGTTCTTTAATTCAATTTTGTGTATTTGAAGTTTTACCTTATTTCATTTAAAAAAAACCTAAAACTCCTACAATATCATTCAGATACAACTGCGAATCAGGTAAGGCATTTAATATAATATTTTATATTGATTGCAGTTATAAGATTGTTTACATGCTTTTACATAAGATTATATTGTACGGTGTATTTGATATAATTCTCGAATACACGATCTCGAGAGCCCTCCGAACACCTGGAGGAAGGTAATAGCTTAAATTTTATATATTAACTTCAGATTTAAATATAATTATCGACAGGCGTCGTAATTATATTTATATTTACTTTTTTTTATTTTTAAGTTATTACACAGTAAGATGAACTAATTTAAAACTTGTATTATGTGTATAAAATATGATAAATAGTAATATACGAGTACACTAAAAGTTACGAGTACCCGCAGTTAATTTTAACAATATAACTAAAATCGTTATTATTCGTTTAAATATCTAATTTCGTTAAAGTTTTAACTTAAAATGTTATCATGTATAGAAAATGATAAAATAAAGATTTGGTTAACATTTCAAATATATACGGTTCTCTTTTTTTTTTTAATTACAAAAAAATAACAAAATAGAAAACAGAATTATACAATTATAACTTTTGAATAAAGCACAAACAATGTTTTTTTTTATTTTTATAAGTTTACAGATATATATTTATTATTTTTTTTTGTGGTCACAAATTGGCTTTAAGCATCCACATGATACAGTATAGAAACAAACTTTGTTTGTTGTTGATTGTATTTTGGCCATCATAGCTGTCTGAATTTGACTCTTCTATCCGCCTGCATTTTGTATTGTATTAATGTATTATAATATTCTATATTTGTACTACTTGGACCATTGTAAAATGCTTAGTTGTCATCTGTAAATTATGTATGTTATTAATAATTTAGGCATTTGGCATCGTATCGATCAATACCGTGAATTCTCTTTTAAAAAGACAAATTTAATATCTTAGAAAAATATTGATATAAGTAGATACCTACTTACAATACATTTTTACATTACAAATACAAATAAGTAAGTACCTAAACCTAATACACATTTTTTATTTTTACATGTTATAATCTTAAGACTGTCATATATTTGTTTTATTTATTTCTCAACTAATACTTTTTTTGTGTCTTGTTTGTCTATATATTATAGATTCTGAGCGGAGCGATGAATGTATTGGTTTTACAATGATGTGTATTTTTTTATTTTGTTTTATTTTTATTTTTGTGTCTGTCATCACTGTTTGGAGCAGGCAAACTGCTTCGATTTCCTTCAACAGTATATTTTTGATACGGAAATTTAATACAAGGCTCCTGATATATTATCCTGACTATTGTTACAATAGTAGTCGAAAAATATAAAAAATACATACCCATAGATTTTTTATAAGTATTTTAAAGTTTGATTTTTGACAACATTTATCAAATTTAATATTTATAAATGATTTAGTGGTTAAAAATTTATAAAACGTTCAATTTTTATAGCTAATGAATAATGATTGAAAATTTAAGTAAAATTTAAGAAAATCGAAAAATGACCTTTCTAAAGTACGATCTTGATCCAATTTGCTAAAAGATAAGGTACTATATGTTGAAATCGAAGCACTCTACCTGGTAGAAATTTTGTACACATGAACTGGATATATATATATAAAAAAAAACACTATTGTAAAACCACTAGCTTTCTTGCTCCGCTCAGAATCATATTCCTTAAATTATTTACTAATCATATAAATTAGGTCTAAATAGGATAATTTTTTTCGGGTCACCTGTTACAATTTGTATATTATGCTACGCAATACCCACACGGATGACGGATACTATCAGTGCTTTTGGGCTTTTCTAAAAAGCGTTTTTTTCTGCTCATCATGCATACGAGTAGTTTCGGTATACATATTTTGTATGATATGATGCGATGACGATGACGTCGTGAACGCAAAGCATCGGTCACCGAGGGTGCGCATCGGCGCTGCTTGCCGACGACAGACGTCCCCACGGGCGGCGCGGTTGGTCGCGGCTTTGACGGCGGTGGTATCCGCGGTCAAGACCTAGTCGTAATTACGGTATAAAAAAAAATAAAAGTCGGCAGGTAGGCACACGCACACGTACACACGCCGAGTCAGTGTTCGTCCGGCACCCTTGGCCGCCGATCGTCCGCCGAAGCACGTACCTAACAGTTATATTATTATTACGGTATCCGGTATCCGGTAGTTAAACGAGTAATAACCACAGTGTTCTCACACGGGACCCAACCCCACCGACTTTGTTTTGCGTTCCGCTTCCGAGTCAGCCACAACGCTATCCACAGTATCGTTATCTGCGGCGGCGGCGCCTGGACATGTGCGACCCCAGCGATCCCGGTTAAACTCGACACACACGCCGACGTGCGCCCACCCTACCGCAACAGAACAACGGCCGACCATAGCTGCTGTCCACGCGTACACAGGGCGACCGTAGACGTGATGCCTGCGGTCAGCGAGTCGTGCCGTTCGAATTGAAACCCGGCGAATGGGACTATGGGAATTTGTCTGGACACAGGTAAAACGCTCAGAGGTTTATTTCCTTAGTCGTCTTAGCGACTTCCCTAACCATATCATAATATTGTATTAACATTGCGACAAACGATAATAGGCGCGAGTAGTGTTTGACAATTTATTTTTCCGGGAGAGGCCGAGGCTCATACCGGAGTGGTTTGTGAGGATTTTCTGGTAAATGCCAATTATTACAAAATCCCTAAAAAAAAAAAATGTTTTGGATGTGTAAATTTGGACGTGGACGTTTGCGCGTCGTTATACCTATAATTTAAAAACCTATTTATTGTTAAGAATCACATTTTTTTACAGGCTGTTTGCGCATAATTAAATTTATAAAAAAAGTTGAAAAAAAATCAATGTAAGATGTGACCGCATCTATGTTTGACTAGATTCATTAACTGGTCGCATTATTTACATTCACAAATAAATAGTTACATATACATATTATAGGTACTGCTTTATAATAACGCTTGCCAAGTCGGGATCGGCTTATAATTGTATACAGTCACTTTCTGGATTTTAAATTTTTGGAGAATTATTAACTACGTGTAGGTATGCGTTTTATCGCAATAGGATCAAACCAAATTCTGCTTAGGCCGTAAATATAAAATTTTCTGAACTCCGGAACATATTTTTTTTGCAAGTATACAACATTTTAGTGATCCGTTTCTATAAAATGTTCACCCTTTTTTAATACCTTAGTTGTACTACTCTTATGGAACTCACCTCGTAATTTTTAGCAGTTTTAAAATTTTAAATGAATTTTTGACTTTGGTACTTAGGTTTTTTTTATTTACACATGTGTGTGTGTGTGTGTGTTGTGTGTGTGTGTGTTGTGTGTGTGTGTGTTTATGACGTACCTGCAACTTTAAAAGTCTCTAGTGAACGACTATTAAAGTTAAAGATATAATACATAGGTAGGTATATATTATATATCTGAAACTCTTAACTGTACTTATCTTAGCCGATGTGATTCCCACAACAAATTTTGTTCTTCAGTTTCGGAGATCTGCGTTCCTGAAGAAAAATTTAGTTAAAATTGACTTTTTTTAACGGTTAAAATGTTAATCAATTTTTTTTAAAATTTTTAAATATCACATTTTGTATTTACTTGACAAACTCTTTTTAATAATTAGTTATCAGCCAACTATTCAGCTTTCATAGTTTAATCTAATAGACCAAAAAAATAGAGGTTTTTATGGCTGAACACGCCAATATTTACAAGATCCACGAAGATAGAGCAACAACATTAGGTAGGTATGCAAATATCATAGATCATAAAGATTACAGAATATGATATTGAAAAAACTACCTAACACTGATTGATTAAAGTATTCCATAACTAATAAAACAATCTACAATATAAGTATAGAGTCATCGTAAGTAAAAGAATATTGACTGTTAAAAATTTAAACTATAAACTAATATAAATCGAATATTATTTTAGGTGAACGTATAATTTTTTTTGACCAATTTAAAGAAAAATGAAAATACTAATGCTAATTTTAAAATATGTTATGTGAAATATACACAAAAAAAATTACTATAATGGATTCCCTGGTTTTACGATACACATTTCTATGTCACTGAGTTATGTTTTGAATGAATATTAGCAAACTCCTATAATAAGTAACCTTACAGTTTCAACATTGTTTTCTATATTGGTAGTTTGGTATATAATTCTTATTGGCCTACCAATATTCAATGACCCTCAGTCATATCAAATGTTGTTATATAATATTATAGTTTAAATGCTTTCATTACATAGTTTTGAATTATAATAATGTTTAGGTATGAAACAGGTAGCAACATACCTATACTCAACTAATTAATGTGTAGGTACATACTTTTGGTACTATAATTATATTAATATACCTATTATAAATATGGGAAAGTAATTGAAAATAATTAACTTAAGTTAACTAAAGTAATGTGAACACAAGATCATCGTTATGTTAGAAGTTACTATAGTTCAAAAATAACAAATAATTTGTAACTAGTAACTCATTAAGTTTAAAGTTGAAATATTGAAAATATTAACTTAACTGAATTAAAAAAAAAGTTAATCTAATTTTTAAATTAGTACATGAACTACATAATTGTTCGATCAGTTTTAAATTATAATTCAATAATTTGGTCTCGCTACTCTTTTGCTAACCAAATTTCCAATTCAGTCACCTGAGGTGATTAAAAATTGCTTTTTAAGATTTGTAAGTAACAAAAATGTAATATTCAACGTCTGACTCACCCATCATAATATTATACATCTTTATTATTATGTCTAAAACTTGACTCTCTACGAGTTAGAAGGATTAACAGGATATATGTTTTATGTAAAAATTGTTGAATGACTATTTTAACTGTCCAAGTATGTTATCGAAATTAAAATTTTTAGTTCTTGGGCATACAATATAGATGGACCGACACTTTTTACGTGCTATTCCACCGTAAATTATATGGTCAAATTTTTCTTTTATTAGAACCATGCACTTATAAATAATTTTAAAATTTATATTTTTATTTGTAACTTTTGTTTAGTTTAATTACTTAAATCTGTATTTTACCTCTCGCAATATCATATACCTACTGGCTACTGTATATTGTTATTGTGTGTTTCCACTTAGGTACCTATTATAATTGAGCTTACCCGTTTAATCATTATAAATAAAGAATAATGTATTTATTATTTATTTATTTATTAAGTATTAAACTGCAGGTTAGACTCTGTTACAATAGACAACAGCATTACAATCATTATGATAATGTATAATAAAGTAAGAATCTAATATTAATAATGATGATAATAATAATAGTATTAATAGTATTAATCACAGACATATAAGTAAATATGTCTATGGAAATTATTGGTAAAAATAATTAACAATGTACAATGTAATAATGTATTCCTATCTATATGAATAATATAGTTTGATCAAGAAATATAACATAATTTGTTGTATTAATAGTAGTTAGTTATTAAATATCACAAAAATTATACCTAATATTAGATTATTTTACCATAGTATAATATACATACAGTAATTATTAATGTATAAACAATTAAACCAACAATTTAAAACATATTCGTAATTTTTTAAATCTGGAAAAAGCTAGGTTAGCTAAATAACTACTTAATATATTATGTAATCTTATTTAAAATTTTTAAAATAACTTTAGAAATATGCAGAGACAGAACTGTTTTTCTTATTCAATATTTATTATTGAATTAAAATTTAACACGTCCGTTACAGTAACGTACGTCTTACTCGATGACTCGCCACTTAACAATACTTAACTGACTTTCTAAGTTTTTTTATATAAATTGTTTGTGTCACTTAACACTATATCAGGTGATATAATCAACAGAACATAATGATGAAGACATGCTAAATAATAGTAAATACACTCATGTTTCAAATTTCATTATAATCTTAAATTATATAAGGTTTATTTATTTTCTAATTTGAAAAATTGAAAAAAATAAAAAAATAAATTCCTATATGTACCTACTTAGGCGTGCGTATAATTAATAAGTACATTGCGGTACTTAAAATAGGTATCCCATGAACTCTAAAATTCTTTTATTAATACTTTTGAAATACTCTTGAAATACAAAAAAATTACTATAAGAATATAAAAATAATTTTTTTTTTACTTTTGTTTCATCCTATCTTATTATCAGGTTTTTTAAAAATATTTGTTTGTCACTTTACATTACCTATATATCAGATACTAAACAAAATAATTATTTTTAGTTTAACCTATTTTATGTATTTATTGACTAGCACATAAAATAGTTGAAACAGACTTAGGTATCTTTTTACCTATTTGTACACAAAATTAATGTAAAACCTTTTTTTATACAAACAGGACGCAGGTACCTAATTTTAATAATTTGGTTTTCGAAAGTTTTTAACGGAGTTAAGAACATTAATTTAAAATTTCAAATACTAGGTATACACTATTTGCGGTAGCCGGTAGGTAAATAATATTAATGTAATTATATTCCCAAATATAATATATTATCGATTTATGTAAACATATTTATTCAACTCATACTTTTGTAATGTATGAATGTTATAAAATTATTTAATATTAATTTATTTACTCAATCATCGAGTTATACACTCGAGTGTATTATACATACACTTAAATAAAATTAGGTATCTGGTATTATATGGTCACTTACTCAGTATTAATTGTGTGCTATTAAGTTATTAACTATTGTGACTAAAAGTAAAAAAAACTATAAATACCACAAAATTAACAGTGATATCACCAGTGGAAAATTATTTTTTTAAAAAAAGCTCAACTTAAATTTTTTTACTTCTGTTCATCACTATTATAATAATTGTATGTGTAAACCTCAGTCTAGTTAAGAATACTTTTCAAATGTATTCAGAATACGTATTTAAATACTTAGTGTAATTTGTATTTAAAATACGTATTCAAATAATTTTTTTTCAAAGTATTTAAATATAAATACGAATACCATCCAAAAGTATTCAAAATATTTACACAATACTTTTTTTAAAGTTCAATAAATGAATAATGAATAATTCAATCGATTCAATGACTAGTTGACTATACACGACTACCACGTCATGAAGTACTATTATTAAATAGTTTCTTTAATCAAAGCAACCAAAATCTCTTATGTATCCCTCCATCTACTATGCTTATTGTAAAAATATTTTATACAGATTGTACAAATTAAAATAAATATGACAAAAAAAAAGAAAGTTCAATAATATTAATATCAATATCTTTGTTATATCTAAATTATAAACTACTACCCCAGTACCCATTAAATAAGAAGAAAGACTGTTTAAAAATTCAAGATAAATGGTAATCCAACCAGTGGTGGTCAGTGCACTGACATGTCTTGTGTGCCATGGTATAATATGGGAGTGAGAAGCCAACGGGTGTTTCAGCGTTCAGTCATTCTGTTATCTGTTTGTATTTTGGCGAAACCATATTTATAAACTATCAGAAGTTAGAACCACTTTTAAAATAATATTTTAGAAACAACATTTAAAATAGCACATTCCGAAATATTAGTAATTGGAATTTGGAATAGCACATGAGAATGTAAAAAAGTTTTTAGTATTCTAGTATAAAAATACAAATAAAAAGTATTTTTTAAGTCAAAAAGTATTTGAAATACAAAAAAAGTATTTGATTACTAGTATTTAAATACAAGTATTCGAATACTTAACGAGACTGTTAAACCTTTATATAGGATAGGTACCTTTTTACAGTACCTATATATTGAATTAATAGTTATATTTAATTAGTTTTGAATTTTTACTCAAGTGTTATGAGATTGAAAATTTTAGTTCACTTAACATATTTTGTAATATTGTTAAAAAATAACATAGTCAAGGGCGTCCGCAAGGGGGAGGGGGCAAGTAGGGGCAATCGCCTCAATTGCCTCCCCCTTCCTTGTCTTTTTCTGGGTTGATTATCATATATTATTATTGATGATTTTAATGTTCTAAAAAAAACTGAAAAAATGTCCTAACAATTCTAAATAGTGCACTAAATTATTTTATTTTTAATATTAAAAATAGGTATACATTCTAGTATACATTTTAAACTTTTAAATGATTAAACGTTTTACAGACATAACTTATCATTTTGAATACTTATTTAATTTGAAAATTAACTATTTTTTTTTTCTGTACCTATAGGTTTAGACTTTAGATCATGTATTTATTATAAAAATTATGTAAAAACATGTGCATATTTTAAAATAAAATTTAAAATTTAAATTTAAAAAAAACTTCAAAATAGTCTAAAAATCTTCAAATGCAAAATATGACCTTAAAATTTCAAATCGTCAAAAAATTTAATGTGGTATGTTAGAAAACGAGTATCGCGTAGATTTGAAAAACAATGCAAAGTGCATTATAATCCCAACCTCAATCATTACCGTTGTAATATAAAATATCGCAAAATACACTGTTTTTAAATTAAAAATAAAAACATTATTTTTTTTACAGAGTGATTTTTATTACACTAAATTCAGAGTCCGAATTAAGAACGTTGATTTTTATAGATTATGAGATGTAATGGTGGGACCAAGTGCAATACTGCAGTGTCAACCAAGATTTTACTTTTATGATAATAAAATTAAATGCTCATAGATGGCATACCTGCAATAGTTACAACTTTTCAAGTTTTTGGTATCAATGACTGAATAAGCTAGAAATATTTAATTTTATAAACTACCTAAAATTATAAAATCAACTGTAACATTTTATTTATTAAAAAATAATGTAACTGATAATTTAAAATTACATAACAATTAATTAATTGATGCTGCAGGATTGAGTTTTAACTAATCATGTACGTATAATTCATAAACATTTTTACATTCCTTGTCTGTATAAAATATTTTGCCTTCCCCTTGACAAATTCCTGCGGACGCCCTTGAACATAGTGCATATAGGTACTAGTAAAGAAGTTTGCAAATCATCATAAATCGTAATTTCTAATCGATACAATTGCCTACATTTGAAAAAAGTGAGTATAAATTAAACAATTAAAATTACCGCTTATATAGTTTTCACTAATACAAAATAGAAATTATAATACTACCTGGAGAAAAGTACACTTATAAAAAGATTGAGAGTATAATTTGCATCATAATTTAATAAGGTTTAACGATAAATAAATAGACCTTGTAAGTTGTAAGCTCATCGACATTTATTTCTACTATACTAACTCTCAAAAACATTTCATTTTATAACAATCGCGTGAATAATTTAGTTAAACAATATTTGTTTCGTTTTCGATACATTTTTTTTTCATATTATGTTTAAATAGTAACCATGGACAAATATAATAACTTTATCATGCATAGATAAATATATTTTGAGTCTTATACTCTTATACTTGCAGCAGGTGCCCTAAAATATTTAACTTTCCTAAAATATAAAACGAATTTCTTAAGTTGTTCACTTGTACTGCGATAAAAGTTACTATCTTCAAATAACAATATTATAAAGGTATATTTAAAAAATTTAAAGTTTTATACTAGGTATTTATTTATTTTTCAATATCAATCCATTATTTCAGTAGGTAATTATGAATATATTATAATATATACATTCAAACTGTTACCAATTTCCTTTAAAGCAATAACACAAAATATATAAAGCAGATTACAATGTATTTTAAGTACAGCCCATATAACCCTCTCAAGAGTTTTTTCAGTAGAATCCAGTATTTATTTATATATTTTAAACGGGTTTTAAAACTCTTTAGCAAAATACAAAATAATTGTGTATATATTTTATGCTCAACTTAATAATAATATAAATTAAATAGGTTATAAAATATATAAGAATAACAAAATTTAAAAAAAAAAATTTTACTATAATAGCAGAGCACCATAATAAAAGTAAGAATTTACAAATATAATTATAATAGTGACATAATAACCAAAAAGTGACTAAAATATAATTCAAAACATTAATTTAAACAAGTAAATTTAAGGTCATATAAACTTTCTGTCTTGTATTCATAATATGTTTATGAAATGAAAACTAAATGCTGTCTCTGAAATATAGTATTACTTCAATATTGTAATACGTCTAATTGTCTAATGTACCTTTAACGCGTGCTACGAATTTTACAAATGTCAGCCCTGATTTATAATGGGTAGGTACACAATACTTATCTATTTTGAAACAATTTTAACTTTTCGTGGATTCGTCTTTTATGATTTTTTTCGCATGTTTAATTATGTATACTATTTGCATATTTATATTACGCATACTATTAATCAAAATGTACCTATTATTAATTATATGTCTATTATTTGTTAGTCTTTTCCTGTTAGATGTGACTATGCGAATGCGAGTAAATAAATATATTAATAAATAGATAAAGTATTACAGTGTTACGCATAATTATTTTTTAAACTACGTTTTTTGTTATAGGTACCTATCTAACAATAGTTTATCACAATATTATGTTTACCTATGCCTTCTAGTTTTGGAAATGGAAATGGTTTTCAAAATAATACATAAAAAAATTGCTAAAAATTATGATATACATTTTAGTATGAATTATAATACCACGTACTTAGTAGTCTACTCAAAACAAGATACATTGTTTGCCAGACAATGACAAAAAATTGTGTTGTTTAAAAGTAAGGTTATTTTTGAATTGAAATATCAGTTTTACAAATCATTTGATCGTTATCCTTTCGACATATTTAATTTTTAATATTCTCGGCCAGGATACGAGTAATTGAATCCTGTAATGTAGTAAAATAACAAATCATATGCTCAACAATGGTACAATAAAATGTGGTATGTGGTACCTATGTGGTATATTACTTATTTAATAATATAGTAGTTAGACGTATCGCTATGTTTTCGGCAGTGGATGTTTTAGACGAGTTCCCATAGTGCCCACCACTGAAAAAGTCCAAACATCGCGATGTGCGGACGAGGCACTCTGCAAAAGTCAATGCCCTTGGCAACGCATACCCTTCGAATATAACATGAAAAGATAAGACCTTTGATGTATTCGAGTTATTTGAAATAATATGGACGTACTGACGACTAACCATTATTTTATGGGTAGAGTGTACTTATAAGCTTTGAAATGTGTTTTTTTTATTAGCTATGTATTTTCAGTTTACCAAACTATGCTCGGAAATCGTTTAATTCTGCATTATCCGCGCAACACGTTCCACTGGAGTTGTTATTAGTCCCAAACAAAATTGTCACAACAATTGTTAAACACATATTCACCAAATGTGTTTCCGTAATAAATTATTATTTATCAAACAATGTTTAAATGATTTCGTGTTTTTTCCCCAGCAATATTCTTCAACTCTGTGTAGCTGAAAACAAAAAAATAAAAAAAAATTACGAATTTATATCTCATAATATATGGGACCTACGTATTATATAAAAAGGATTATCAGTGGACAGTAAAGTATTTGAATACTTTTTAAATTATGCATTTCTAAAATATCTAAAGTACCGTCTTGGACGTATTAATATTATTGTATTTAAAAATCATATTAGTATTAGGTATGTAAAAGCTTTTCCAATTCAAAAGGATCATTTGTCGGATTCAACATTGTTTTCTGATAGTATATTTCTAATATTATTTTATTTTTAATTATTACAATAAAATTATTAAATATTTATTTATTTTATAATTCATTGACAACTGTTTATTGTTTAATAATTAATACTAAAATATTTCAGGATCAAAATATAACTTTTTTCTATATAGATACCGTTAAATATACTGCAGATGACTATGAATAATTATCGAAGAATTCGTGGTAAGAAATCTCTGAGAGAATATATATGTGACTGTATATAGTAATACTACTACTACTACTATATTATAGTAGGTACCTACATGATTTAATCATCATACTCTGAAAATCCCAGATAAGATGAATATACATCATATAATTATGTATTTATCCCTCCAAAGAAAAAATGAATTATGAATTAGAATTAGAATCTACACTTAATGCCTTATGAAACGTACTATAGATTTTTAATCAGAACTGTTTAAAGTCAAATTTCTAAAAAATGTTTATATTATGTCTTATTATTTAACATAATATTGTCACTATGTTACTATAGGATTTGTGTACTTTTATTTTATTGACACAGTAATTGTTTACCCGATTTCTAATATTGTTGCGACGATGACAATGTCGGACTTGATGAGAAACTCGCTGTCGATTAAATATGCACGTGGCTACAGTGTTATTATATTATATTATATTATTATATTCTTTCCTATCCGACGTATCAATGATATTGTAACTCAAAAGTCTATGCACGTCGTTGTGGGGCTAAAAAAAATATTTCTTTACTGTACTTTTGTTTGTATGTTTAGTTTACATGTCAGAACATAGGAAGGTAGTAAAATTGTTTGTTTTATCGTAGGTACATAATTTAATTATTGTTTAGAGACAAATATCAACATTTTCGGTTGTTCTGTTCACATTTATTATGTATTAGGTAGGTACTACGATATAAAGTGTATATATATATTTTATTGTTAAAGTTAATTTCGGTAAAACCAAAGTAGGTACGTGTAATATAAATTAAATATGTCACCAAATTTATGCAAATATTTTGAAATAATGCGTGCGTCGTGTGTAATTTTTTATAGTGGGATATAAATTGTTGACACATATTATACGACTTTCGATTTTCATTTTTTGTTTTTTGAAACGGATACATCGCGGTTGAACCATTCCTATCAAAAATGTCCGCTCCCGTTATTTTATTTAATAAGTAAATATCCGTCAGCCAAGTATTTGTAATATAGTATACATAGTTGTCGAGGAGTTAAAAAAGAGAGTTATTAAATAATTAAGTACAAATTGAACAATACACTATGTATAGCACACATAGTCGAGTAATTTCATATACAGAAATTAAAAGGAAATACTACGGTAAAGGTATAGATCATGATTGGACCCTTAAAAAATGTAACTGCCTTTTAATACGTCGCAATAAAATTATTTTATTTTTAATTAAACGTAGTTTATTAAGTAATTGCACACATAAAATGAAAAATAACATTCCTTATTGTAAAAAAACCAGTATTATGGGCAAAAAACATAAATTAAATAAATTATAAATTATTATCAAAATAGTAGTTTTATTTTTTATAATTCATTGCTGGAAGATATCATATATCTTATTAATCTTTGTTTAAAAATGAAATGGTTTCTTTTTCTATACAAACAGTCAAGTTAAAAGATCTTGGTATTGTAAGAGATCTAAGTTTAGGTTTGACAATGTATAGTTTTGAATATACCATTACTCGCTTTCACTTAACTTTCATGAGTGGATAGATAGAAGCATAAGAACGTATCTCTTTGAATCAGGTACCAGACCTTTTGATTTTTATGGTCCCAATTATTCTATTTCCAGTTCTTAATTATTCCATTATTGGGTTATGGTTCTAGTTCTGGTTTCTGGAAAGTGTTCATGGTAGAACGATTCAAAAAATGTTTCATTTTTATTTATTCTTTAGTATCTTTTTAATTAAATGCTATAAAAAGGCTCATACAAATATTCATAACAATTTTTTCGTTGATTAATAAATATGGGTTCCAATTCTGGTTATTTGCAAAATATATAAATTCGATTCCGTTTCAGTTCAAGTTCCACATGATGAAATCAATAATTAATGTTAA
Organism: Sitobion miscanthi; assembly: GCA_008086715.1. NCBI lineage: Eukaryota > Metazoa > Arthropoda > Insecta > Hemiptera > Aphididae > Sitobion > Sitobion miscanthi. The sequence continues at coordinate 25,053,668 of CM017804.1, forward strand.
TGCTGACAACACTTTTCTTTGGACAATTTTTTTATGTTCGGCTCAATATTTGATAGAGAACACCTTAAGTCAGATGCGACATCTAAATGATTTCTTTGTTTGTTTTTTATAACTGCCATGCCGGAGAACCCAGATTCACATAAATAAGTGGATGAAAATTGTACAAGAACTTTTAAAGTTTCATTTGAAATTTCAGGATAAATGGGTTGATATTTTACCCAAAACTCTTCCAAAGAGCTACCACTGTTAAAATCAATTTTCGCTCGTGAATCGTTCTTCAGCTCGATTGCCTATTCTTGAATTATATCTGGCAATGTGTCTAGGTTAGTACTGAATGGACAACTTGTTAACATATATTGCCAACTTTTGTTCGAAAAATTTGGAAAATATCGAGTGAATTCATCAGTCAAACTGTCGATATGTTTAATCACTATATCTTTCAATCCAGCAGGTTCTTCTTCATCAGAAAAAAGTTCGTTCAGTCGACGGAAAGACGAAAAATTAGGAGTCTATTTGTTTATTCGGCGTTTCCAGAGATTTATCTTTTCTAGAAATGAGTTGATAGAATCGTTGGCGATTATGACGTTCGTATTCCTCCCTTGTAATTTGAAATTTAAGTTATTTATAGTCTCAAAAAAATCTGCTAGATACGCGAAGTAGAATGCGAAATTTTCATCAGTAAAATTTTCTCAAAGATTGTCTTTTTTTAATTGTAAAAGCATTATTTCCACTTTAGACTTTAATTCATACAAACGATCAAGCATATTAAGTTACACACTGCGGCCAAACATTTATAGTCTTTATCGGTTAGGATATGTTGCACTTGTTGATATTTATTATCATATTTTTTTAACCTAAACGTCCCTAACACCAATCATTTATTTTAGCTAGTAGTAGGTAATTGAACAAAACGAACACCAGACACTAACAATAACAAGTGACTACTAGATAAAACATCTAATATCGTAATAAATATCAACAAGTGCAACATATGAAAATAAAATAAAAATTAGATAATCAGTTCAAAAAATTCTGCGGGCAGCCTTGTTGGTAGCACAGTAGCACGATTTTATTTTTTTGTTTTGAGATGATCATTTATATCAGATCATCCACCATATGGGACAATAGTATAGCGTTATAATATTAATATGATAATCAAATAGACATTTTCATATTTTTGGCGGTTCTATGTTATAGTATATAATATTTATTTATTGTTATTTAAATGGGCTATAGCCCAATACATGTTTTATAATATGTGTTTAATAATAGGTGAGATTAAATATAATTATAGATGAGTAATAAGTATAAATCAAAAGGAAAAACAGTAGAAAAATAATAATGCAACAAATTGAAACAATAAATGTGACTACTGATAATATCTATTAATGCAATTACAAAAAGACTCATTAAGTGAACATTTAAAAAATCAATTTGGGTATTATTAGCTAATCTAGTGGATCTAGTCTTGATGCATTTATTATATAGTTAGTTCAGTGCAAGGGATTGTGAAAAGTATAAGTATTCTTAGTTTGTCGTTGAGGGATATAAATATGTATAAAACTAAGCAATTTTGGACAATCTATTTAGTAATAGAATAATATACAATATAAGCTATACAACATATATAATATACATAATATATACTATAAGTAGGTATACATTTCATAATTCAAACCCACTCATTTGCAAATAGGTCAGTGCCTTATTAGAGATTACATATTGTTTTTCGTATTAAGTAGAGTATATATAATATATATAGATTAGGTACATGTACATAGTCAATACCGTACTCGTTATACGTTCATTTTAATTCGACAAGTGTCAGAAACTTAAGACAGGTCAGTATTAACGTTATTTACTACCTATAATATACTTCCTACGTATAACATGATTTCAAATACTGTGCGAACAACCCGTCAATCACCATAGTTAAATTGAAATGTTCTTATCTATAATTAGTGTTAGGTATTACACTTTTGTACGACAGCCAAATATTGCTTTTAAGAAAATTTTCTATTCTGACATGGCAAATTATTTCGATTCAATATTCAGAAGTCATTATTCAGTTATAAATGACTTTAGATTCATTGAATGTGTGTTTAGAATTTAAATCATAATCATTACGATCGTCGTGATCTCAATTATTGTTTAGAATTGAATAAAGAATTTATTTTTTAAAAACATTAGGTGGATGGGACTCGCGTTCATATAGATTTTCTAACAGTAGCTTATTTTAATTCGGTTAACTCTTAAGAAGATATTTTTTCTGACATTATCGATGCGCCTCAATTTAATATTGGACAAATTAAAATAATACAATTTTTAAATTAGACAATCATTTCTTATTCAGCTGTTACTATATTCACATTCTATAGATTAATTTGTTATTGATTATCTATCAACATTAAATACAAAATTATAGATTAATATTCATATCCACTTTACTCTCTTCGATAAATAATTATAAAATCAACATTTTAGTTTTAAAATACCAGTATTCAACGTTGGTAGTTGGTACTGTCTTAAGCAGTGTTTGGAAAGAACGTGTTCTATTTTATGTGAACAAGCGATGGATGCGTTCATCCAGACACATTTAAAAGCGTTCGATCATTAACTTTTGTCGTTCATTTGATAAAAAAAGTTATCACTCCAGAACATAGAAGATAAGGTCCACAATAATAATTAGTAATATAATTAATAATTAATAATAATTAATGATATTTAAAGATTTTATGGCAATGCTGAAAGTGTAATGAACGCAGTTTTTTCTCAACGAACGTGAACGAGTTCACTATTTTAATGAACGTTCCAAACACTGGTTTTAAGTTACCTATTTTGAAATAGGATATTGAAAATTTATCATCGTTAAAATAAAATTAATACACTTTTTGTGTAATAACTGATGTAAAAAGCTCGGGATAATGATCAAACATATTAGTTGGTGTCTGCAAAAATTAATCACCACATCCAAATTGAAATAAACTACTCGCGATCCGTATAATGATAATAATAATATGACGTATACTCGAGCGATAACACGTGTTTTATGATTTCGATGTTTAAAACGTTGTTTTTGATGTTAATTTTCTATGCTGTAGTAATAAATTTAAGTACATTTTTTTTAATCGTTAATTTAAATGAATATAGAAAAATAAATCACTAAAAACTCACAAGGAAAAGTTGCTTTAATTTTTGTCCATCTTGTAAAATAGAATTTAGTAAAAATCTGTTTTGGTTTTTTTTTATTAAATTGATATTTTAAGTTTACCTATGTCAAAGCACATTTAGAAAATTTGATAAAAATATAATGGGCACAGCGAAAATATAATATAGTAAAAATAATCCATATACCTACGTCAGCTACGTGTCATTATTGACAGAAACAATAATGGAAAAGAAGGCCACCCAACGATAGCACCCAACTAACAGACCCAGGTTATTAATTAGGTATTTAGATTTTAGGGTAATTTTTTACCGTGGGTAGTTGATTTTTAAGGTATCACGAAGCCGACGTTTTTTTTAACGTTGGACTTGTTTATCTGCTAATGTTCAGAGATTTTAAATTAAAGTGTTTGTGTGATAGTAATTTTCTCTGGATGTGCAAGTACATAAAATAGCACACAACAAACAGCAAAACCAATATTTTTAAGTCGTAACCATGCAATACAATTATAATATTCTGCCAAATGGTAGGAACATTTGGATTTTTAAAAATATCCCTTGACGTAATTTATTTAGGTAAACAACATATACAAAATATACTCGGAATACAATTTACATAAAAAATTTAACGTGGGACACAATTTACCACGACCCGTATTTATGTTATTTTTAACCCTGTTGAAATCCAGAAACTGAGTATTCAATATTTCGGAAAATTTACAATATATAATTTTATAATACATAATAGGTACAACACTGTCAATTGTATTTCTCATTATTATTTTTTTTTGTTTTTTTTTTTCTAAAATTAGTTCAACACAAAATGATTAATTTACTCGTTAAGTCAGACATTTCTTTTAAAAAAAAGTAGGCAGGTACCTCGTTATGCGACTTAGTTGAAAGTGATTTAAACTTTTTAACTCATTGATTCCCAGGCTTAACCGTGGTAAGTGTTAGATAAAACCACGGTGGAAAAATTATAACAATAACGATATATAATAAGCGCAACACAAACTCTGGTTATGTTCAACATTAGAGGTCAGATATTGATTGTTTCTCCGCGAGTATAGTAGCTATCCGACACAGTCGGGTCAATCATATTATTATATGGGAAAAAAACACATATTATACCAATATACAGGGTGATTCACCGAGCACTCACACCCCAATTTTTTCCATTGACTATATCAAATTCTGATTTTTAGAATTTTGAAATACCTATATGTATACCTTCTTAAAGACCATATTTTCAAATTCTTTAGATTATCTAGTGGATAATTTTTTTTAAATATTAATTATTTATCTAATTTTTAAATCTATTACCATGGTCCATTATGCTTGGTATACAAATGTAAATAACTGAAAACCTATTCGTTGGAATTTTGATTTCCATACTGCAAATTATTCATATAATTATGCACTAAATTATCTATTGTAGAAAATCGGAGCTTTCATTTAAAAATAGAAGTTTTTATCTCCACAGGCCACTCTCTTCAGCAATCAAAAATAATTTTGGGGATATGAAAATCTGGTGTATAAATATATTTAAAAATTCCAAAATCAGATTTTGAATAAATGCATTATTGAAGAAAAAGAGGGTGAACATGCTTGGCGAATCACCCTGTGTATATCTAATACCTATATTCGTATTTTGCAGCTCATTGTTGAATGTTTTTGCGGGGTCAGGCGGTTTAACCATGACCTATTTTTGCTTGATATTATTTATTTATTATTATTATTATTATTTTCTATTTTACCAGTGTAGTGCTATATATTATAGACTATATGCAAGTCTGCCTATACCTATTGTCCACGTGTACTCAACACCCCATTTAGAACGTTCGAAAGAATCGCGGCGGCCGACCAACCCCTTTTTTACTTTTACACAAGCAATTACGATAATTGGACAATCTAATAACGCCACCGTCACAATGCGTCATCGGAACAGTGAATAAAAAAAAATAATAGGTAACCGAAACTACACTGGTTATGACCTGTGAAAACTAATTTATATTGGTTTCATCGATTATTATCAAAGATGACCGAGACCCTCGGGGTGCATCGAGGTCAGTGTTCAACAGTATACCTATCTAGATGAAAACACTGCGGGGTCTTTATCTCATAAAGATAAATTAAAAAAATAAGTACTTGATTGTCATATTATAAGAGCTTTTGAAGTAAATTACGTCTAGAAAAATTAAATTTGGATTTTTTCTAATTTGATTAGTTAATAATTTTTTTTCAAATTTAATATAAATTTAATAGACTACAATCATGTGGGTCACTTCATCACATATAAGAGATCATCATTATTCATTACCCTGTGTGCATAAAGGGGATTTTGATATTTCAGAGACTGTATTTTTAAGTCTCAAATGTGACATCGCATAACTACTACTATGTAATTTTAAATAGATGTTATAAAAAAAAGTGTTTATCATTAAATTCTCTGAGATGTCACAAAGTGATTTCTATGCGATTTAAATTTGAAATAACAAATAGAAATTACTATTCGACTACTATAGGTGTTAGTGTATGCGGAGTCGTATCGATCTATCGACTAGATATAATGCAATTATCGAATGCGATATCCCAGAGATATCTTGACATCTCGTCGTTGTGAGATAATCATCAACAAAATCTAAAAATAGAAACTATAAAAAAACCAGGGAGTTCATTGTGTAATCATCAAGATATCACAAAATTTAATATAAATAAAAATACATCTTATTGTAACTCCATTAAATTATTGTATTATGTATCGAGATCCCATTTCATCTTGCTTAATTAAATAATTTGATACTAACAATAATAATCATAATTCTTCAAAATTCATTGACTTGGACTGTTTAAAAAATAAATGTTTATATATACCAACAGGTAGCAAATCTATTGCTATAGCTCTACTTCATGAATTATAAAAAAGATATGAGTACCTGCCTTATATATATAATATATTAAGTAACAATAGGTACCTACTAAGGTATACTAAATAATAAATAATCTGATTTCTTAATGCTAATAATAATTAATCATTTCTGTACCTAATTTAAAGTTTTAATAATGCCTAAATATAAATAAAGAATTTAATTTTTTCAAAAATTGAAATTAATACTTGTTTTATTTTATTTATGTATGATTGTATGAATTTGCATGAATTTAGTTTGATAAGTGATAACCAAATTATTATAACTACATAACAAACTAACAAATAAAGTTGATTGGATTAATTACTTACTGCATGTTGCTTGGTAATATTTAGTACTTAGTAGGTAGGTGGCAGATAAGTTTTATAAGTTTATACCTACCTACCTACTTTATTGAACAATGTATAAACTAGAAGTCTATAAATCATAAGTATACCTATACTAGTATTGCTGTTATTAATACATTCATATTTTATTATAATACTTATAACACGTACCAAACACCCGACTATTACCTAATACCTATATGAGTCTAAACACACTGTGTTATTTCTATTGAGATATCTTCTTAGTGTGTCCCAGTAGGTAAGGCGTAGGTCATTTAAGTTAGGAGTGTAGGGTTCGATCCCGACTCAGGTCGTTGCCCGTTGGTGTGATAATTTGATAAGACTTGAATATTTTTTTCCTTTTTTTCCGGACTCCACTTTGTGTACTCTCAGTGAAGTCGGTGCGCTGAAATAGAGAGAAAAAGAAGTCTCGTGTTTCTCTATATGATTGCTATGAAAGTTACAATGTGACGAAACATAGAACATTGTTTTTCGACTTCGCATTCAGTCAACAATCGCCACTAATTGAACTGCTGTATTTTAATTCTAAAAGCCTGAAAGTATATTCACGTTTTACTTTTTAAGAGGACGTCGCACCCGCATTGCTTTCTCCGTATTACACACGTAGGTACGACATATTAAATTTTCATTCACTAGTTTCAAAAGTATGCTGTTAGTTAGTATACTAGAGTGAATTAACTTACTATCAAACTTTTAGGTTAGAAAATTATCTTTGTTCGCTTGTTGGTATCTTTATGATATTTTAATTTTTAAGTGAGTTATGATCATTTTAAAATATTAATATTAACGAATAACGGTACATACTATCAGGGCCGGCGTTATACAATTTTGTCGCGGGGGGGGGGGGTGAGATCAAGTATTTATATAAGTATTTTCTTTACACCATAAAATGTTGACTTGTTTTGAGCTGTTTACGGACATTTTCAGTTTCAAATTTGTTTAGTTTTTTTTTCTGTAAATGTCATTACAATTTTATTCGTTGGGTAAAAAAGCTTAAAAATGTAATACAAGGCTTCTAATATAATTTTACAGTGGCAATTTACAAATATAAAAATACATAGTCGCAATATTTTTTATAAGCATTTAAAATTCGAATTTTAAAAAAAGGCTTAAAAATTACGAAAATGAGCAAATTATTTTGAGTTAGATGTTCATAAAAAAATGTATTTTAAAATTGAATACAAGATTTCTCTTAAGTCTATACCTTTGTCTACAAAAAATCTACCGGGAAGTTAAATTACATTTTTATGGCGTTTGAAGTTGAAATTTTTACAACATTAACATTTGAAACAATAAAACAATAACATTTTATTGTTTGAGTAAATTATTTTCCCAAGAACATTTTATTACTGTACTCAACTATGAATAAGGTACAACCAATATGAACATGACGGTGTATGGGTGTAGAAGAAAATATTCGTTTTATACCTTATTATACTTTGTGAGTGAAAGGTGTTTTTGATGACTCCAAAAACCACCCACGAACTGAGGGGAGCACTCTGTTCGTGACCTACGAGCCGCACCGCGTATGAATCCGAAGATTGACGTCGGTGGAGCTCGTAGGCTTTGATACACGCAGTGATTAGTTGAAAATCACAGATTTAAAAAGAAATATAATGTTCATAAATATGAGTACGAATTCAGGTGACACTAATTAATAATTGTATAATAGAATAAGAAGCGTAGTTTACGGTAATCACGAGGTTTTATATTTTAGGTTTTACAAATAATATTTTTGTACCAGTCATCAGGTCGGACGGGGTTAAAGGTACTCATACGTCGTATATATTATTTTTGTTGTGCCATTCAATAATTGAATTATAATCACACGGCGTTCTGGATAGACAATTTAGCTACACCACAGCCGTGAGAAATGTCCTTGGTATTTTCGCAAGTATGACGTTGCATTCCAAAAAAATAATTTAATTTTCCTACCTTTACTGTGCACCTACGGTAGCAAATTGGATCTAGTTTGTACTTTGATCAAAATTATAAATTTCCTAGAACTTTTACAAGATAAACGGGCAAATCAAAAATAGTCATGAAATTTTCACCAAATATTTATTAGAGTTTGGATATCTAATTTTACTATTATAAGCTGACAGACGGTCTAAGCTCAGAATAATTTTTCATCGTAGAATTTGATTTATCATTGAATTTATATTTCACATAATCATTAGTTATTACAAATTACAGTGGAGTACGGGGCACACATATTATTTTAATAAAATAAAAATAATATTTTGATATAATATAAACATATACATATGTATTTTTAATATAACCCCTCCTATTGAAAATAACTGAGTATACCACTGAAAACTATATGTATTATTCAATGAATAATATTAATATCATAGCGACTTCCCTTGTTTTTTTTCATTATACACATTTTATATTATGTCACATAGTATTCAAAAATATACGTAAATATAGCTGGCGCAAATGTATTAACATTAAACAAAGATATAAATATGACAAGAGTAGAGAACAAAAAGTTTATGTTCAGTAAATCTTTAGATTGTCAGTACCTAATAATACAATTTGCAAAATTGTTAATGAACGATAACTAACTAAATTAAGTATAAATATTTTTAAGTTAGGTATATTTCAAGAAAAATAACTTATAATAAACTAGTCATATTTGTTTGTGTAAATTATTTGTATAAAATAATTCTATTATACAACATGGTATTATTATGCGCAAATCATTTGAAAAAAATTCCGTTTTATGTTATTTACAATTAAAGCGTTACACAATTTTTGCGTTTATCATTATTTAGAACCTAAACATTATACCAATTTTGCGTTTATCGTTATTTAAAATAGAGTTAATACCTATTAAATTTAAAAATAATAACTAATTCGGGTATGTAATGCCCCGGATACGGAATATAATATAATCAATTCTTAGATTGTTTGCATGAAATACATTTTTCTACGAAAACAATAAACCTTTTAAATAAATAGATTTTAAAATATTTCGTTTTCATTATTTTTGTTTAATGATGTTCTATAAATTACGTTTTGCGTTATTATTCGTTTAATGATATTCTATAAATTACATTTGCATTATGTTTTGTTTAATCTTATTATATAATATATATTTTTGTTAATCGCTATGTTTTGTCATGTGGTATTTAATTATTTTTGATTAACAAATTTCAATCGTTTTTTGTCAAATATAACGTTATAATCATAACGATATTATAACATTTGCAAGCCGTGGCCTATAATGCCATTTGATACTATATATGTAATTAACATCGTAAGTTCTAGTAAAATATTATTGATTACCTAGTTGAAATTGTCATAGAGGTTTTTTTTTGCTTATTTTCTGGCGATGGTATCAGCAAAATATTTCACTTTCAACTAATAATAACGATCAATAAATTATTTAAAATAAAAAGTTAAATGTCCAAACCACAGATGTTTTCTTATTATATAAATACATAGGTTATCTTTATTAACATTTAATGAATACTTTTTTCAATATTAAGTGTAACTTACCAATTTTAACATTTGACATCATAAAATCACTGTCATAATATTTTATCGTTTCAATTCCATGTATATATTTAAATCTTACTACTTTTTATAGGTACCTAACTACTCGAACTATCAGTAACTGCTCACACAAAACGTATGTTGCAGGTTAGGATTTAAACTAAAAGAATTTGGTTTTTTTTTTTAAATAATAATGATAAACATTGTAAAGGGCATAAAAAAATCAATGAAAATAGTCGAGTGGTACATCAAAAGAATAACTTATTTAGAAATTGGGAGAAGACTAATAAATAAATTATCTATTGATCTCTAGCTTTAAAAATAGTGACGGCCGTTGTAGTTCACATTATTTTTATTGATAATGATAAGAAAAATTAATTTATAATATATTATACAAGACCTAAAGTAAATTTATGCTTAATTATTAACCAACGTAAGTTGTTCATTAAATAATCGTGTTTTAAGGATGTATCTACTGCCTGGTAACAGACTCTTAGAAAACTCTTAAAACGGACTTAACATGAATAAATAATGAATTGCGTATTGGTAAAAAAAAAACTATATCTTCTAATAATAAATAACACAATAAAATAATAAAATGTCAGTTTATTTGTTAATTATTTATTTATTTTTTTTTGTACAGTCTGTTAAAACTACCGTCTACCTTTGTGGAAATGCACGAGTCAACGAACTATAGCCATCATTCCGTGCTTGAAATATTATTAATAATATGCCTGTTAAAAATTTAAAACTCGTGTTTCAAAGAAATTATTATTTTTTTCGTGTTGTAGCTTACAGTATACCTACACGTAAAACTTGAAAAAAAACATAAACATAATTTCTTTACAATATGCATGCTTACTTGTGTATTGTAAACTAAAACACGTCAAGTACTTATAATAAATTATAATAATGTATCTTTTCGTATTATAGCCACTGAAAATAAAATTCATACATTTTTACGAATTTAGCGTAATTTGCTACTGTACCTATGTTTATATTGTATGATTATATCTTCATTTGTCCATGTTATGCAATATCCAGATGGTTTATCGATAGTCATTATTTACTTAGCATGTCAGTAAATATGTATAAAACAAAATGATGATCCACATTTTTACATTAAGCACCAATTAGATTTTCTCTGTCATTTGATGTTTTTTTTGTTTTAATGTAAATGCTATTATATGCGATATTGCAAATAACATTATCCAGTAACATTGACGAATCCAGACAAAAATAAAAGTGTTTAATTTTAAAACGTCCGGCGAAAAATTGTCCTAAAGTAACCATGTTCGCGATAAAATCTTCAAAAATAAAATTGTCCTTGGAAAAGTTATTTGAAATCCATACAGTAAAAGTAGATAATAATGGTACCAATAGTATTATTATAGGCGCCGGTGTTTGATGACATGCACAATTGGTATTCATAGTGAATGTTGATATTTAAATTTTAATCTTGATATCCGAATGTGTTTAGCGTCGTTTGTTCATGTTGTGTAATATCTAGAATTCCAGACTGTACTATAGTGAACTGATCATTATTTACTCTGCATGTCGAGAGTTAGATATAAAACAAAACTATACGATCCACATTCTTACATTGGTCACAAATTTGTTTTTTCTTTCATATGTTTTCCCATTGTAACGTGAATTCCATTATTATTATTACTATCCAATGACATTGACGAATCAATATGAATTTGTTAAGTTTAAAAATGTCCAAAGGAAAGAGTTCGGGGTAAAATTGTAAAAAATAAACTGTCCTTGGTAAAGTTATTTAAAATCAAAAATAGGATAAACGTAGGTACTTATACAGATGAAATGGATAATGGTAAAATAGATATCAGTGTGTTTGATGAAATGCACAGTGGATATTGAATGTTAATATTAACATTTTGATATTCAATTATTTTTATAATAATAGAGTTTCAATTTTGCTACCAACAATATATGTGAGGGAGCCTATGTAAAATTTGCAACGAATAAATAGTAAAAATAAAAAATTGCTAAATGTTTTAATAGCAAAAACATCCTTTTAAATATCCTTCAAATATCCATTTAAAATAATATTAATTTTTTCTTAAGATTGTACTTCACAATAATTATTGCAGACTCCAGCATTAATTATCAAAAATACTAATAATAATAAAAAAAAAATAATACTCGGACAATAATATATATGAAAATGTCCACAATATATTTAAATTTAATATGCTAAATTATAGACAATATGTCAATATCCCTTAACCTACAGACATAATTTTCTTAAAATAATAATTTACATTATTAAATATTTCCTAAATTTATACCATGATATATACATTTAAATATATTATAATATAACACATTTCAATTGTTTTAATATAATAAATTATGAAGATACCTACTACTTGCCTGTCACATGTATGGTACAATGAGGAGAAGTTTAATATTAGTGTACTGCTATTATGTCGTACTACGTGTGTGGGGTGTTAAAAAAGAAAAAAGAAAAAATGGTCAAACGAAAAATTCATCGTTTTTATGCACTTCTCATAGTGCTGGAAACCGTGCATAGAAACTTTAAATTAAAACGGAAAGATGCTTATTTTGTGATATAAGGAAGGATGATAATGTAGATCTCATTGAAGAGGTACTTTAGGAGTTGAAATGCATTCCCCTTCATCCCTTTTTAACGCTTACAAAAAAAAAAAAAACTCAAAATTGACGATTTCGTATGTTTTTCTTATCTTGGATTATAACTTATAATCTACCTCATAGGGTCAGGACATAAGAAAGTAATGTATGTGGCTTTGGCATATAGAACAAAAGAGAGACATTTTTTTATTTCAAATAAAGCGTAATTTAAAGCACACATTATATTAAGTAGGACTTCTATTTTATTCTTGTTGAATATAAAAAGATTCATAACATTATTCGTTCACCGTTTACACATTTTAGATTCTGAGCGAAGCGATGAATGTATTGATTTTACAATGATGTGTGTTTTTTTTTAAAATTTTTTTTTGTGTCTATCATCACCTTTTAGGATAGTAAAAGTGCTTGGATTTTCTTCAACTGTAACTTTTCAGATAGGAAATTGAATCTAGTTGGTACTTTGAAGGGGTCAAAAGTAAAAATATTCCAGAGTTTTTTCAAAAGCGACGTGAAAAACAAGAGAAGAAAAATATAGGAAGGAAAGAGATGGGAATTTTTACGCAAAATCTGTTTTGGATAAAAATCGGCTTTTGGTTTTTGGTTGTAAACTAAAACTAAATGACCGTAGTGTACATGAAATTCGATCGAGTGTGTTATATTGCTTGTTGCCTATACACCATGACATTTTCAGTTCCATTATTTTAGTTTTTTTCTTTATAATATCTGTTGGTATTAAAAATAGCTTGAAAAATTTGAAAATTATATAAGGCGCCTAGGTTATTGTTTCAAAAGCAGATTGAAAAAACTTTTAAAAAATTCCTTAGTCACAGTTTGTTATTGATAAGCATTAAAGTTCAAATATTGACAGACAGAATACGAAAAAATCACGAAAATTAGCAGAATTAATTTGAGTTGGAGAGTCATAAAAATTTTTTTTTTCAATCTAAGATTGACAAATATAATACAAAAATATCCATAAGTTTATTCTACCTTATCGAAAATGAAAAATGTCTACAAGAAGAAACTCAAAATGTAAATTTTGTGAGCGCTTGAAATTCATATTTTTACAACATTTGATATTCACTCGTTTTTTCATGTAACGATTTTTTTTTCTATTTGTATGAATCAAAAAAAAACGTATAGTTGTAGATACTTGAAAATTCACTGAATGTTTTTATAAGCATTGTCTATACACGATAAAATTTTGAAAATAATTTGACTCTTTTTGAGCTATTTACAGACATCGTCAGTTTTCAATTTTTTTTATTTTTTTTTCTATAAATATCAATAAAATTTTATTTGTTGGGTACAAAAGCGTGAAAATTTAATATAAGGCTTCCTAATATATCGTTCTAACATCAGTTGAAAATATTAAAAATTCATAGGCACAGATTTTTTTATAAGCATTTTTAAAGTTCAAATTTTGAACAAAATTTATCAAATTTATAATTGAATAATTAATTTGTTAGTTATTAAAAATGTATATAAAATGTTCATCTTTTAGCTAAGGATTTAAAGTTGGAAAACAAGGCTCCACGTAAATAGGTATATATAAATCACTTTCTTCACAATAATTTATCAAATGCTTGGTAATATTATAGGCTGAATGTGACCGTTTCGCTCAGAATCGTTTTCGTTGTACAATGATATTTAGAATTGTCTTTCATAATTGTACACCATCCATTACAGTGACTTACTTGTAACCTACTGTAAAGCAGAGCGACATCCACTTACCCACCTTTTTATATTTCAAACCGTCACTGAAATGTCAATACTAGTAGATATAACTTAGTCACAGCGTCCAGTTTTTTTATTGCATATGGCAGTCCAGTAAATATTAGACACAATTGAACACTGCCACCACCCACCTGTAGTGAATAATTAAAGCCTGTGTTTTTCTTTTTATAGTAGGTGCATTGACTTAAAACATGGAATTAAAATGAACAATCGTAAAGGTCTAGCACGCACCTTGGACATATTATATCAAATTAGTTATTATACTTTCTACGTCTCACACGCGATTTGATGGTATTTTTAATTGTAATTCACATTTCTTATCCATCGACAATCTCACGCAGTTCGGATGCACCTGAAAACACAACCAGGACAATTATATTACAATAATTGAATGATATTAATTTTTCGCGTTGAGACTGGTTGACGGTGAAATAACTACAAGTAATAATTAAAAAATTTTGTTGAAAATGAGGTGTTATAAAATAGTTTTTATAACCGTCCATACCTTTGTTTAAATGTTTATTGTTTTGTTTTACTTGTCTAGTGGGGTCCCATACACAATTTGACTCTGTGGTCACATAGAACGACTGAACTAATACACCAGATTTAACCATGTTATAATTATCATCCCAATACATAGGTATTAATGTTTAATATTATTTAGTTCATTATAACTATAGTGTTGTCAAGTACTTAAAAGTTTTCAAATACTTTTTAAGGAAGTAGGTACTCAACAACGAATTTTAAATATTTTGAAAAAAGTACCTCTACAAAGTATTTCAAATACTTTATCAAAGTATTTGTATTTAAAACAAAATATATAAGTTATCTATTTTAATTTTGATAACGTAAAATAAAAATAGAAATTGAGAATATTACATATTATAATAATATATTTTAGATTCTGAGCGGAGCTGTTTACGGACATATTTTTCAGTTTCCAAGTTTTCAGTTTTTTCCCATAGATGTCAATACATTTTATTCGTTGGGAAAGCTTGACATTTTAATACAAGACTTATAATATATTGTTGTAAGGCAGTTAAAAAATATTAAAAATTCATGGTTACAATTTTTTTTTATAAACATTTAAAGTTCGGATTTTGACAAAATCACGAAAATGTGTAAATTATTTTGAATTAGAAATTTATAAAAATATTTTATGTTAAATTTAAGATTTTAAAATGTCCACACTGACAAACCGTCTCCACTAAGAATCGTTTTTCTTATTCAATGATATTATATCATTGAACTCAAATTCAATACCAACCATTATACAGTGTGACCCACTTGTAGACTACTTTAAAGCTGAGCGACTTCCACTTACCCACCTTTTTTTTATTCTGTGAATGTGAAGTTGAGTATAACTGAAAAATCAAATATCACACATACATTTATAAAATGTTCGACTTTCATAGCTAAGGATTGTAAATTTAAAACAAGGTTCCACGTAAATAGGTTATAATATTTTATAAATTACTTTATTCACAATAATGTCATCGAATATACTTAGTAATATCATAGGCTGTCTGACAGTTTTCGCTTAGAATCATTTTTCTTATATAATGATATAAAAAAATCAGTTGATTTTTTTGAAGTTTCCCCAAATGATACGGAGTAAAATATTATGCTCTATAGTATTAACTTTAAACCTGAAAATCGGTTCAGTTGATTTAGAGGGCACTTAATAAAAATGTTCCATACAGAATTTGAAAGTATTTGTTCGTATTTGAGGGTATCTATATATTTTTTTTGGTCGAAGCATTATTCCGATTACTTATCAATATTGTAAATAAGAAATCTAAAAATTAAATTGAGTTAGTTCTTAACTGTTTTATAAGAAACTGCTTAAACAGTTTTTATTAATGTATGGATAAGATGTTAAATTAGCTAAATTAAACAATTGAATACACTTTTTTGATTACTACACAAGCCATGTACACAGAACTTATAACTTTCATGCTTTTTGATAAATATCTAACAATTATGCGCAGTAATCAATAGGCTTTTATATGTTATATTTACTAAATTATCAGGTAAATCAAAAATATTTGTTGTTTTGTTATTATTTAAAACTGTTGTGGTATACACAGCGTGGACAAACAAAACAATATAAAGTAAATGATAATAATACATTTTAATCATGGTTGAAATAACTTGTAAATATCTATAAAAATGATTTCAACAATTTATTATTTTTCAAAATCACATTGAAAAGCGTAGACATTACATAACACTTTGAACAAATATTTGGACTAGTTCGATAGGTTTTAAGTTATAATTGAAAATCAACCAACTATGCTCATATACAATATGTACTGTATGAAATCCCAAAACATGTGTGCTTCATTCCAGGTATTAAATTCAGAATTATATCCATCGAAACGCCAAATGTATACACTCAATTGACAAAATATGTATTATCTGATTACGATAGAGCGTCCACATTTTTTAATTATAATATTATTTGTATTGTAAGTATTAAGTACCTACCTACCTACTTTCGTAGTACCTAAGCATTCGCGTAATCTAAACCGTAGTGAAAATTAATTTTACAAATAAAAAACGATAAAAACATCTTGACTAATGAAAAAAAAATAGGTTTTTTTTTTTATGATTGTATAGTATGCTTAATTCTATATTTGGTGAAATCAATATAAAATATTAAAAATAATATTATTTATTTTGTAACTATTATCGTTATGGTATTATGTGTTGTATATTATTACTTATATAAGCTATAATTTTATATAGGCATTTATATCCCACTGATTTTGGTACAAATTATATATAGTTTTATATTTTTGGCGGTCATGTATTCATGGGATATAGGCCGTGGATCGTGGATCATTGGTATTCGAAGAAAAACAGTACGTGTGAGTCGTGAGAGGAATTACCCATTCGCGTCAAAAAAATTTAATTTGTTTTGGGTACAGCCCATTTGCTCCAAATTTACCTGCGTTAGAATTTTATAAAATTACTTGGTGTTGACGAGAAAATGTGTATAAAAAAAAATCATATTTTTAAACAATAGACTTGAGTCATATGGTTTGAAAAATGTGTGTTATCAACTTATAACTATTATGTTAAAAATAAAAATAAAAGGAAAATTGATTATTTTCATCATGTAGGTACAATTTAATTAAATTTATATTTGATTCATTATTTTTTTTTATTATAACGTACCTATGTCGTGGTTTTAAACATGAACTATACCAAGTCGTAATTGTAAAATGTTTACTCCGGTAAATTTGGTGTAAATAGCTGGATGTACTCTGCAAAACGAATTAATTTTCGTTTGGCACGTTATAATACTTGTAATATATTGTGTAAAATATGCTAAAAATCAAAAACCGTTGACCTTTTCATTCAGTACCTATGTATTATGCATTTACGTCTTTACGTGGCTGTACAAAAATTTAGTGTCACGCACAAAGCGTTCAAATAGCTTTGAGAATAAACAAAAAACCTCTCACCTCTCTCGCATAAAATATGTTATTATGGCACGCAACCACCATATTATTATGTAAAGTAAGCGTATGGTATAATATAACTGCGTATAATGTGGTGAATTATGTGGTATTATGTTGACATGGTTTTATGATATCATTTTCACATTCGAGCATGTGACTTGTGCATGATTATAGGGTCGGAAAATTTCTGCGGTGAATTCTCGAGAGTGTTTGGAAATTTCGATAAATTAACGGCTATTATAAATTTCTATTTATTAATCATTATATTGTTTATAATGACGTATCTCAATGGATTTCAACTAGATTCACTTTCCTATCGGAAAAGTTATTGTTGAAGAAAATCCAATCATTTTTACTGTCCTAAAAGATGATGACAGGCACAAAAAAAAAATTAAAAAAAAACACACACATCATTGTAAAATAAATACATTCATCGCTTCGCTCAGAATCTAAAAAACTAATAGGTACCGTATAAAAATTATTTTTGATTTTTGATCCCGTACCCTTCCGTCAATTCCCAGGAATGTTCGAACTCTTGATAATTTCCGAAAGTGCAAAGCCTATGCGTGAATTTTATCGATGTAACAATTATTGTATGTAAACGATCT
Source organism: Sitobion miscanthi (assembly GCA_008086715.1). Taxonomy (NCBI): domain Eukaryota; kingdom Metazoa; phylum Arthropoda; class Insecta; order Hemiptera; family Aphididae; genus Sitobion; species Sitobion miscanthi. Next base: position 25,072,066 of record CM017804.1, read on the forward strand.
TAGATGGGGATTGGTAGGGCTGGCGGAAGGCATATGCGATCTGTGCGACCACACAGGGCGGCAATTTTTTTTGGAATTTTAGGGGCGGTATTGAAATATATAAGATAAAAATAATGCTTATTATATTATTTTGAATGGTCCTGTACTCCTGTGTCATTTTATGTAGTACCTAAGTGAGTACTATTAGCAGATAATATAATGTGTGGGCTAGCCATTATAGCATTGTTGCTCGGCGTGTTTCGTGATTATTTTTGTGGTTTCCAACTAGCAAACATGAACCAAATAAAATTACGATAAAGTTCCGCATAAACATATGTACAATAGTCAATAATTATCAGCGATAAAAATTAGTTTACTTGTGAGTTGTGACATGTGACAACTACGAACCAATACGCACCTAGTCTATTGTCAAACGTAAATGAGTCGTAGCGTCAACGATTATAGAGTGCATATTAATTAGTCGATCAACATTCAACACGTCATATTTATAATTTGGCGAGTGTTTTTTTTATTTTAAATAACTGTACAATTATTAATATTAAGTTGGTAATTTATTTGAATGCAATGGAAAATTAAGAAATAATACATCCCGAAATCTGATTTAAAATTCTTAATGTACGTAACCTACGTGTGAACTAAATTATATTTTATCTAAGATATTTAGGAAGTGAATTTTTAATTTTTAAAATAAAAAATCTAATAGCTACATTATAAGTAATGAATTAAAAAATAAAATAAATAAATTAAAGAAGCTGCACTATGTCAGATGGTAGACAGCGACTTTCGAGTGCAGAATATAGGAAGAGAAAACGTGAAAAAAAAGCTGTAACTAAAAAATAGTCTAATTCTATCATAAATGTATAACGGGTTCTTCCTCTTCATTAGATATTTTAAATGCTATAGTTGTAGAACAACCCAATGATTTTTTTATTCTTTAACAGTTGTAGATGCCACTGTACCTTCTGAAACTACAGAAGCCAATAATAACTTTAAAACATTGTTGCTTGAAAAGGGTCCTCCTGCTCCATTAAATGCAAATTTTATATTTCCTACAGATGATCAGAGACAAAAATTTACACGATTTCATTACAAACGTAGTATGAGTAATGGAGAAAATGTCACAAGGACGTGGCTTGTATACTCTATTTCCAATAACGTAGTATTTTGTTTTTGCTGTAAACTATTTGATGATTCAAACTTTAAGTTGGCTTTAGAAGGGTATAATGACTGGAGACATTGTACAAAAATGTTAAAAGGACATGAAACATCAAAAAATCATTTGACCGCATATAGTACATGGCTAGAATTGTCATTGAGATTAAAAAAAAACAAAAACAATTGATGACGTAAACCATCGTATTTTAGCATCTGAGTGTAGACATTGGAATGAAGTTTTACAACGTATCATGTCTGTAGTGCAATTTCTTGGTCATCAAAATTTAGCTTTTCGTGGATCATCTGATCAGTTATTCAAACATAATAATGGACATTTTTTAAAATTAATTGAACTTATGGGGCTAAGTATGATTCTGTGATGGCTGAACATGTAAGAAGAATAATTAATAGTAAAAAAATATAAATTGGGTGAATGTAAGTTATTACACGAGAAATAGGTACAAATCAGTAACCATGAAAGAAAAGTAGGTATTATACGTAATTTGCTTCACGAAAAAAAAACATCAGTCCCGTAACTAACTTCTAACGCGAAAAAAAATTATAACGAATACAAATTTCCTTTTTACTATATTAAGACGTAGGACTGACAACTTATACTTCAGACGTGGTTAAACTGTGTTTGTTTTTGTGCTACATAAAAAAAAAGTCTGATTAATAACAGCTATTTTTATAAATTGTTCATTACATTTAAATTGTATTTAAATGTTAACTCAATTAATAATCAACGAGTACTGAATCCAACAAAATATTGATTGTCCATACTATTTCATATTATAGGTAATTATAAATATAAAGACTTTTTTTATAAAACACAAAAATAAACAAATTTAAACTTGTCAGTTCCGACAGTAATTTTTTACGGAAACTTACGTACGGGAGTATTTTTTATGCGAGGGAACTTAAATATTATGTAACCGCTTACCTGATATGTTTCACGTGGAAACGTGCTAAACACTTACTACCTACTCAAGTCACAGAGTGGTATTTAATATGTTGGTAAATTGAGTCCGGATTCATAAGGTCAAAAACAGGTCATATCCCCCTTGCGTCCCAGTATACCTTTTTTTATAACCTAGTTGCGTCCCAAAAATCGATACTAAAAAATCGATTGCACTCCGTTAATAATATGCGAATATACGACAAATATCTATCTTTAAGTTCAGTACCTACTAACTATATTATGCTACGGTTGTATAATGATATAATATAGACAAATGCAAACGCCGATTATTTTTATTTTTATAAGAAAATGCTATCGAAGTGCAATGCGGTACATACAGATATAATATAGAACAATATAGATGTATTGGCTTGCAAACAACTCAAGATTAACAATAAGAATATAAACGTTTAGTGTATGTTAAGGTCATTCGTGTACCAGTCTTAAATTTATATTATATTATTAGGTAGGAGGTAATGCGCCGCGGTCACCTCCAGCACCACCCTTTGCACATGTGTAATTTTTTTTTTGTAATTTTCTCCTCAAACACAGTGAATGAAGTACTGAATAATTACATTAGTTTACAAAATTCCTTTACCTAATTGTTATTTTTTTATCACGGTCTGTACGTAGTCCTGTTAGGTAGGTAGGTTAAGGCACTAGGTCAGTAATGTTCATAAATCTAGGGGTTTGGATTTGAGTCCCTCATAAGAGTGAATTATTTTTATTTTTATAACAAATAATTCTTATTGTTCCGTATTGGGGTTATTTCAACTACAACGTAGTTTCGATTCGAAACGAATTTAAAAACTAAATTTACGACATTATGAAAGTTAATCTAACTACGTTATGATATCTAAATATAGCATTATAATGTATTTGTCCAAACTATACATTTTTAGTAATTTTAAATATGTTGAACAGCAGTAAAATCAACACTCATTGAGTCCAAAGTCAAAATTGACGCTCAAATGTATTGGACATTTTTATGTGTGCACTCTACCACCTCTGCCCGCAATCACATTATCGTAAATTAATTATACACCATGTATATTACCGGCTCCCACCAATTGAACCCTTTATTTTAGAACGACGTAAGTCACAAAATATCACAAATTGAGATAATTCGTGGAAAGGTCTATCAAATGATAGACGGACCATGTTTGAACATTTGGAAAAAAAATATTTAATTTTAAGACTGTTTCACCACTGTAAATAACCAATATGGAAGAGAAAGAACGTAAGTTCTGGACCTGAAAAATTAAAATAATATTGTATAGTCTTAATTAGGCCGTTTAAGCTTATTTGTAATAAACGTAAGTCCAGTATGAACCTATGTTAATTCAACCAATAATTTACACTACGGAGAATCGTTTTTGTAGAAACAACGTAAGTGCAGAAACTTCAAATGGATATCCATTAGACCTCACGGTTTATCTACCATATACCACTGGTAGTATAAAAACAATTTTTTCTTGTTATCACCGAATCACCTTTTTGTGACTTACATCGTCTCTCAAATAAATGGTTCAATTGTTCCCAAGACTGACGACCAGTTAACGCCGGCCCGCCGATTTACGTACTCATGTATCTTTTCTTCCTGCCGCCTACGGTGACACATAACGGTTCTTTTTGGTTTCGGTTTCAGTCCCTGATTCGAAATATCCAGATCTGCTAGATAGTTGACACTTGACAGTAAATAGTTGACAGTGTCACAGAAAACGCCATTAACTTTTATCGTGAAAACAGCTACTACCACACTGTCACCGTGTAAACGGGCTTATAATACCTAACTATCAGTCATTAATTTTGGTGATAGGATAACATCGATGATAATGATACAGCCGAATTGCGTCCCTGAAAAAGAATATCATTGGTATGTTTATATTTATTTTATAACATTTTTCATTGCAGACAAAATTCCCGATGACGAGCATTTTAAAAACGGTTCCAAAGATAGACACAATTGGGAAGCAGACGATATCGACGATACAAACAGAAATGATACTGGAATGTTTGCGTACACAAACGGCCATGTGAAGTTTGACACACCAAAAGTTCCAGTAATTTTTGTACTTGGTAAGCATAAAGTTGCGATTAGGACGTCGCGTTCAGTTTTTTCACCGACATTTTTCGCATATACAGGTGGACCTGGAAGTGGCAAGGTCACGCACTGTGACAATTTGATGATAGAAAAGCGCGGTATTGTGCATATTAACATGACCGACTTACTACAACAATACACTGTTGGAAACGGTAAGTTCGTTTTGTAATCATCAACAGTGATATGATACATTTTAGTCAAAGGCTTAACTTTTTGTTTACTGAGCGTCTACGGTAGCTGGTAATTGGTTTTTGGTCACGTTTGGTAATCGATAGCTTATAGTTTGCACATATAGTTATTTTAATAATTACAATACAAATACTAACTTTTTAGAAAAGTTATTTTTTTGAAAAGACAGTGTAAGTTACACACTTAAACGCAATATTCTGGTGGTTTATACTGCTTCGATTTTTTCATTCTTATAATCAATCTATTAACTTTAAGTTTTTAAATTTTAACCAAGATAGGTACATTTTTAATTTTTAGTCTGACGCACAATACTTTTATAAAAATTTTAAATTTACAGCCGTAAAATGTTACTAAGATTGGGGCTCTAATTGTATGTTTGTTTATAATTGTTGAAGGTGACTCATAAGTATTTACATGCTTACTCTTTGTATTAAGTATTCATAAATATTTAACCTTTAATGACGCGTGTGGTATCAGCTGACCTCATAGTTGTGCGGGAGGGGTAATTTTTTTCCATTCAAAAAATAATAATATTTTTGATACAATTTTATGAATTACCAAGTGTTTTTATTATTATATCAGAAATTGTAAAACATTTTTGTTTTATTTTTACGCTATATTTTTGAAGTAGATAAACTTGTTAAGTAAAAAAAATGTATTTTGTAGTTTTTTGTTATCGTACGATAATAAGGTACTAAAAGATAGCAAAGTATAAGAAATCCACAAAAATTAATTTATAACATATTACAATTAGAATGGGGTAATTAGAATAGCCTCCACGTGCGTCACCAAAGGTTAAAGGTTGAAATTCGGGTAAGCGGAATAAGACTGCAAAGGGCCGTATTCTTCTCATGACACTACACACTGCTTAAATAACTACATTTTAAATGTTATTATAATTTCTATTCCGTGCATATTTTCTAGAAAATATTATGCTTCAAAATATGTAATTATAAAAAAAGGCGACCATTAAAAAATGTACTGTACTTATAAAAAAATACTTTTACAAGAAAAAAAATGTGAAAAGCTAATGACCTTTCAAAGCCATTGAATTTAGCCATATATTGCTCCTATAGAAAAAAAAACTAAAAAAGGTAAAAGTTGCAAATATATATTTTTTTTTAATAAAGCAATATGCATTGTATTTTTAAATTTAACTCTATGACAACGCAATAAAATAAGTTGAAAAATCTTGAATAAAAATGATAAGACCGAAAAAATGTGAAATGCTAATGACCTTTCAAAGCCATTGAATTTAGCCATATATTGCTCCTATAGGAAAAAAAAACTAACAAAGGTAAAAGTTGCAAATATATTATTTTTTTTTAACAAAGCAATATGTATTGTGTTTTTAAATTTAACTCTATGACAACGCAATAAAATAAGTCGAAAAATCTTGAAATAAAAACGATAAGATCGAATAAATAAGTGAGTTATACTTTTTTGGTCAAAATCGATCAAATAATATACAATTCATAATATATTGTTCATTTACAATGGTAAAATTGAACATTTTAAATGTTTAACTATGATGTTAATACAATCAATGATATTGAAACGAAATAATATATAAATAAATCAATGATTGTTTAACCTATATAACTATTTATTGTGTCCATTGACTTTAAGCCAACCTTGACATGTCAGAGCAAGTAGACTTAACATTAAGCTATCGGCTCTGTCAAACTCAACCGAAGGGTGTCGATAGTCATCACGTCGGTCGTTGTGTATTTGTATATGTATATATATTAGTGCTCGGACTCCTTTGGTAATCCTGACTTTACTCATCTTCTTTAAATATATGTATCGTCTAGTGGCATATCCGAAGGAGTTTGTTTATTGATCACAATAACAGACAAAATATTATACATCGTATAAATATTTATGATAATTTAAATCAAAGTTGTAGTTTGTAAAATATGTATATTGATTATTGTGTAATATTTGTAATTGACAACCACCTTACAAAAATTCTAGTTAGGTACCTACGCCATGCCCCTGGACTTTCATCTACAATATTATTATATAATAGCCCAAATTCTGTAAAAAAAAACCAAGTATTGTATTAAAGGTAGACAGTGTGGGGTAAATTACTTTAGATAATAAATAAAATTACGTTAATCGTAATCTTAAATATTTTTATATAAATTACATTCTTGTTACCAAACATTTTTTTATCATGCGTAACATTCTTTTTTCATTTAAAAAATAGGAAGTTACAACTAATAATGATATTTATTATCTTAGATTCTGAGTGAAGCGATGAATGTATTGATTTAGGTAACAATGATGTGTGTTTTTTAAATATTTTTTATTTGTTTTTGTGCCCGTCGTCACCTTTAAGGGCAGTAAGAAATGCTACGATTTTCAACTTCAATATCTTGTTCGATGGGAAAGTTAATCTAGTTGGTACATCGAGGTCAACATTTTAAATGCTCAGTAGATTTCAAAAAGTGCCGGGAAAAATAAAAAAATAATTAAGGAAAAACGGGAAGTTTCGGTTTTCGGCAAAATCTATTTTGGTTTTTGATTTAACTTTATTACAAATAAATAACGATAGACACTTGAATTTTACACTATATTATGTTTATTTTATCAATTCTTTTAAACTAGAAAAAATATTCAAAATGTCTTGACTCGTTTTGAGCTGTTTACGGACATTTAAAATTAAAATTTTTTAGTTTTTTTTTCTATAAATGTTCATCAAATTGTATTCGTTGGGTTAAGATGTTTGAAAATATAATACAAAGCGGCTCAGACATTGTTACAATATCAGCTTAAAAATACATAGACAAGGTTTTTTTTATAAACTTTTAAACTTCAGATTTTATTTTGTTGTTAAACATATTTAAATGTTAAACTTTTATAGCTAAGAATTGAAAATTTAAAACACGGTAGTACGTTTGTAGTTAATTGTGTAACTAAAAAGTCTAAAAAATATGCATAAACAGTTTTTTAAATAGTTATTTTAAGCTCAAATTCGGACGAAATTACTTATTAAATAACCAAGAATTACGATTTTAGTAATTTTTTGTAATTTTATAATATTAATTCAACTTACCGGCTATAACTTACCGTATTAATAATAACAATAAAAATATAATTTAAAAAAACCTAGACTGACAATCCATCTTCGCTCAGAATCGTTTTTCGTATACAATGATATTATACTATTGAATTCAAATGTAATATCATCCATTATAGTGACCCAATTGTGACCTACTGTACAACAGAGTGACATCCACTTACTTACTTTATTGTAAATGAATTACAAAATCAGTCCATAACGACTAATAAGTAATAATTAGTAATTCGGCACAATTAGAGTTCAAATCTTGGAGGTACAATAATACATGTTAACATAGCCCTAATATCACACATTGCCAATATATAGCTTATACTATATATTAATTATACTATTCACAATGACATAATTAGAAAAAAAAATTGAACTCATTGTATTTTATAATAATTTTTTAACCATTTTATTAAAACTATGGATATTTTAAATCACAACTTAGAGTTAGGTTAGTGGGGATTCACCGCCTCTTAGAACCCTCGTAGTTGCGCCACTGGTTGTATCGGCAACAAATGTAAAATAATAATATTAATATAACCATTTTAGATTATGAGTTACTTGTTACTGATAACTCAAGTCATAATTATTTTACTCGTACAAAACTCGATAAAAAAATACGTGGGTACGCATTGGCGCTACTAGACATTTGAATTAGGGGGTGCTTAAACTCCAGGTTTTTTGTGACTCAATGGGACCTAACACCACGACTAACAGTTCACATACTAGGTAGTTATCACGACTAGTAGTTGTATTCTCGACCAGTTTACGACCCAACAATCGTCAACAACAAATATTAAAAATATATCATAAATATAAAAACCGTGGTAACATGGTTTCAACCGAGGTCCACCAGCACCCTAATTTTTTATCAAAATCCCATAATTTGAACTGTTTAATAATAATAAATAAATAATACACCGAGATCTTAATGATATATTACTAAACATATCAGACCACAACAATTTGTAAAAATATTAAGGTTTTTTTTATTTTTATTCTAAAATATTAATCGTCAGCGGGATTCTAAGCATTTTTCTTCCAACAAAACATTTGATTTATGTTACAGTTTAATAATTAATTTTCTGATGATCATTTATACAGCTCTAAATTTAAAAAGAAAAATAATTTTAGACCACCAGATTTTTACAACTGCATGTTAAAAAATGAAAAAAAGGATGTTCAAAACAAGAATTTATTGTATTGACTGTGACCAAACGTTTTACTTTATACGACGGTAAATTACCTACATACACCAATCAGGCCGTAATAATATTATAATGTACTTGCCGTTTGTCCCTGACCTGTTTAAATCGAATTGGGAGCAGTTGGCCGTTTTGGTTTAAAAACGAAATGTGATGTGTTTACCGAAGGTCTGGAAAGGTCTCTTACTCCTTTAAACAGTAAAAACTTAAAAACAACACTAATATAATAATATGCTGACCCGAAGTCCGGGCTTTGGTAAATATCAAGTTTTAATCAAGGTCGGCGGTAATGTATGAATGAAATCGTAGCACATATCGGTTTCTACGAAGCTCTGAGTAAACACTTAAACAGACAGTCTATAATTTTTAGATACGTATCAAAAATAAAAAGGACGGAGGAGTCCCGGTGACGAATTGTTTTAACGGCTCATTTATATTTTATGATGTACAAAAAGATACGTAACAATGAAGTGTATGTATAACAATAGTGTACAAAACATTTTTGTTCAAACAGTAGCATTAATTTATAAAAACTTTCTAGTACGAACTGTGAGAATAAAATATCATAGGCATGACAAAATAATATATCTATATTCGAATAAACTATACAAACTGGCGAAGATAATGATAATGATGATAAAATGTCAATGAAAATCAATTGGTCTTGTTGTGTATAATGTATAAATAATAGTGTTAGTGTGCCATATATGAATTGTAATTTAAATTTTAAATGTTTTCAAGTATTCCAATGGTATCCCATCATCGGTATCTATGGATTTCTTTTTTTGATTTTACTTCATTTTTAGTAGTAAAGCTTACATTTAGAAAATAATATAGTGCAATCATTCAATAGTGGTTTGTATTCAGGATAAACATACGTTAAATACAATTTAAAGTTTAATAGGAAAAAAAATATTTTGGAAATACTGAAATATCCGCTTAACGCTTATATATAACAATATATTTAAAAATATTTTTAAATATATAATATATCAAATTATTTGTAGTACCTTGATTATAAAATAAATACTAAAGTAATAGGTAATTTTCATTTATTAGTAATAGCTGATTCGTATCAAAATGTTTCTTTAGTGATTTTTTGTAATACTACAAGATATGTGTAGGTATAATAATATAATATAGTTTTATACAGGCTGTATAAAAAAATTATGAGTTAAAACAATATGAAAACTAATTTGATATTTAAAAATATAATTTACTATGAGTTATTGTAATTTTGTAACTACGTTATTTTAAATTTAAATTAATTCTAGTCACTAGGTATATCAGGATTGGTATCGTGACTTTAAATATTGCAAGGTTCTATATACGGTATACATTAATTTGGTTGTAACAACAATAAAATATCGTATTTTAACATCTTTAAATATTACCAACAATATTTAACACACGAAACCACCTGTTAAATTCTTTGGATTGGTATTATGTATTTTCATTGTTGAATAAATTCGTATTTAATAGTTTCGTTAGCATTTTTTTATAACCGTTTCCTTACGCCAGTGAAATACTGAAATATCCCATGAGCTATGAATTATTTTCCACCAAGAAGTAATGTCAAAATACAAAAAAAGGGGGGTAGTGGATGATGCTTTGCTGTACAGTAGGTTACAAGTGGGTCAATGTATAATGGATTGTATTAAACTTGAATTCAGTGATATAATGTCATTGTAGAAGAAAAACGATTTTGGTCGGAGACGGTTTATCAGTCTGGATTTTTTAAATTTTTATTTTTTATTATAGCTTTTAAGTTGAATTAATATTATAATATTGTAATTTTTTATTCGTTGCTACGATGATAGACAAATCATTAGAAATTAAAATCCTATTTTAAACGGTTTTTCGTAATTTGTCAGTAGTTTTTCTTGTGGCATTAATAACTATTGATAAAATCAAAAAATGACCACTCTAAAATACCATCTTGATCCAATTAGCTAAAAGATAAGGTACTATATGTTGAAATCGAAGCACTCCTTCTGGTATAAACTTTGTATACATGATATATATAAAAAAAAATAAACACCATTGTAAAACCACTAGCTTCCTCACTCCGCTCAGAATCTAAAATTATATTTAAACATGATACTGTAAAAATTAAAAGTAATATTAACTGTTATAAAAATAATTATTATTCGGTTACAGTTAAGAAAGAAAAAACTTAACGTAAAAACTTTATTTTATATGATACTAGCTGATCCCACTGGCACTTCGTTGCCCGTTAAATGTACCAATTATATATGACTTAAACTTTGTTCAATTCGTTATTTAATATTCGGTGTTTGGTGTATGGTGTTCAAAATTTATCTTTACTTTTCTGTTGCCCGGAATAAAAATTCTGATCCGCAGCAGCATATTATCAGGTAGGCAATCTACCTGCGGTTGATCACTGACCCCGTGCTGTTTGTTCGTAAGTGTAAAGTATCAAAATTGTACCAAGTTTGTAATTTTTACTTAATTCCGCCTACGGAAGATTAATATAATCAATTAATACAAAAGCCTAACGCAACCGTACTAAAATTCGATGAATAAAAAAAAAACAAATTTAACACTTTTTAAATTAGCCTATCTACTTCCCAGAGGTCTAATCTACACACAAACATTCATTTTTATCTATACTATATATAAATTGATAGCATTTGTTTGTATGTTTGGGATAAACTCCGAAACTACTGAACCGATTTCGGAAATTCTTTCACCAATACAAAGCCACATTCTTTGTGAGTGTCATAGGCTAATTTGAAAAAGGGAAGTGATCACCCCTGGTAGGTGCTCAAACAGGATTTTTGAGATAGAAATTTTTGTTTTTTAATGGTTGCTATGGGTTATATATATATAGATAAAAATAAGTGTATAGACGTTGTTGTTGTTTTTGGCCATGTCGCCAGGTGTGCACTTAAGGTGCCATAACTCCGGAACTACTAAACAGCGTACAAATTTCACAGAAACCATCTGCATATCAATCTTAAATGTTTTTAGATTTTTTATTACAATATGAACTACCAATGAGTAAAATTGTTTCAAATGTTCAATCCACTATAATATGTGGAATTTTAATAATTTTTAGATACCTATTGCTTAAATTTTTGTGTTTAGGTGTGTTTAAAATTTTAATGTTCTTAAAGTTATCGTTTATTCATATTAAAAAAATGTAAATATCATTGAGATAGTTGAATGACTTATACTATGTAAGCCACGAAATAGTATATCCACTTGACACAATATTATTTAGTGCCAAACTGCATGTTTGCCTGTAGGTATCTGCGATTTTTATTTTCGAATTATAAATCATTTGAATTTCTTGTAATAATTATTGTGTGAATATTAATCGTAGTAGGTGTTTATTTTTTGTTATGTACCTACGAATAATAATTTTATGCAACCGTTATTCAGATATGGAAGACTTCAGTAAACTCTCCAGTAAAACTGTCACTGAAGTATTGATGTTGGAGTTGAAAATGTCTCCTGCAGCCAAAACGTTTTTGATATCGGGATTCCCGAGAAATATGCGTGATGTAGTTGAATACACAAATAAGGTACCTATTTAAATCAAATCATTATTTAGTTTTTAAATAGTAGTAAGTTATTCATATTATGTTACCTTAACTCAGTATTTGTTTGAACTTGAAAATAATATTGACATATAGCTGCATTTTATCGTGTTAAAAAAATGTTAAGGTCCTGTAGGTTCTATCAATTTACTCGGAACTTTTGAAATTGATATAATATATCGTATAATTTTTATTGTTGGTATAATATTATAATTTCAGTGGACGTTGACAAAATATATTTAAACATAGTTTAATTAATGATAATGATTAGTGACTGAGTAAAATATTATTTGCGGTGAAAATTATTCAGGGCTTGCAAACGTTATAATAACGTTATATTTGACAAAAAACGATTGAAATTTGTAAACGTAATTATAATGAAAAGCGATAATCAAAAATAATGAAATACCGCAAAATAAAACATAAAGATTACCAAAATATATTATATATCATTTAACAAAACATAACGCAAAACGTATAATTTATAGAGTATGAATATAGAAATATGACGCAAATCGTAATTTATTGAATATCGTTGAACAAAAAATAACGCAAAACGAAATATTTTAAAATCTATTTATTTAAAAGGTCTATTGATTTCGTAGAAAACTAGAAACATTTATTTAATGCAAACATTCTAAGAATTTATTATATTATATTCCATATCCGGGCCATTACCTACTCGCATCAGTTATTATTTTTAAATTTAATGGGTATTAACATTCTTTTAAGTAACGATAAACACAAAACTTGTACAACGTTTTAGTTCTAAATAACGATAAACGCAAAATTTGAATAACGTTTTAATTCTAAGTAACAATAAACGCAAAAATTGTGTAACGTTTTAATTGTAAATAATATAAAACGGAATTTTTTCAAATCATTTACGCATAATAATGTTGGTATTGTTTAGATCAAAGTCGTAAATGGAGTTATTCTGATATCGTGGAATCAAAACGTGCTGGAACGGCAAATCGATTACGGTGCAAAGTTAGGGCATGTCGTCTTGAGTCTGGCCAGGATGGAGTTGAACAACTTCTACAAAAACGTTACTCCAGTGTCGGACTTCTACGACCAGAGGGGAATGCTCATTTCGGTGAGTGTTGAATCGAAACGAAAATCGTCATTAATAATATCTGATGTCAAAAGCCACTATATTATGCAGTGATTACCAAAACATAGTTTTTCAGGAAAAAATTCAACAGTTTTTATCATTAAATTAGCCTGCAAAAGTAAAAGTAATTATTTTTTAAACATTAAACAGATTGTATGTTATTATATGTCTTACGAGAATTATTGAACACAAAAAATAATTCATACATTTTCGTGGGTTTTAACGGACTTACTCCATACTGGCTTATATGAATCAGAAAACGAAAAGTAATAAGTAGGTGCGCTTTTATTTGGAGTTACTGACAAATACCTTGATATATCATTGGCATATTTGTTTATAAATTGATGTTCCTATATTATGTGTTTTACAATTTTAGATATTCAATTAAGTTGAAGTTTACTCACGTATACATTTTAATATTATATTAACTCGGATGTATTTAATATTAAAATGTACATGTGATAATAATATAATATCTCATTTAAATTGTATTTTTTTTTTAAATTATGAGTAATTACAGTTTATTTTATATCAACTTACGTGTAACATAGTATAAATATCAATAATTATTCAATTATATTTGGGACCAATGTTAAATTTAAACCAAAACTTCGAATTTTGTTAGACATACCTATAGTTTGATAAACTGCTCTGTACGATTGACTGTACATACAATAATTAGGTTAGGTTACCTTATAACCAACTAGGGAGAAAAGCGCAGTAACTTTAGATAACTTTCTACTTCTTGTTCTAGTATTTGGACATACTGCTTATTTGATTCTAATCTTAATGCATATAATATTATATACATATCTATCACTTCTTTGTTATTTTATTATACATTTAATTTTTATCATGGGAATCGATAGAGAATTAAAATGTCTATCAATTTAAACAAAATGGCTTATAGTGGAAGAATTATAATAATTATATTAAAAATACTATGCGGGTGCTGTGTGTGTGTTTATTCTAATGTCACTGAACACGCATTGTCATGTCTAAAGGTGAATGGCGAGCGGAGTCCGACGGAAGTGTATAACGACTTCCGGTCCTCGGTACTGCAAATATTGAGCGCCCACAAGAGTCCGGCGCCGGTAGCAGTGGCCAATGGTACCGTGCCTGTGGACAACCAGGGTACCGGACCACCGGAAGTAGATGTCGAGCGCCCGAGCAGCCACCGCGCCATCGATCTCGTGCCGGAACCACGGGCCATGAACCTCGTCTCGGAACCGGAAACGTTTCCGCGAACCATTTGCGTTGTGGGTGAGTGCTATCAAGAGAATAACATAAACGTCGTAGGCCTCATACGAAATGATGAGCGAATCGTGTTTTAGCCACATTGCGCTCGTTTGGAATTTTTTCCGAATCAACCTGATTAATAACTTAAAGGTGCAGCCTTTACACTCTACTAGCGGAAAGATTACCAAATGGCTGCCCGTGGACAAAATCACAAACAAGAAATGTATTTTTTTTGTAGTGAATTAAATTCTGATGCTTGAGGGTAATCTATATTTGGGAAATATAGTTGAAACCAATTTTTATTAAAGTAAATTCATCAAGCAGCGGAAAATAATTTATTTTTCAAACAAATTTTCATCAAAATATAATGAAAATGAATTTCTCGACCTTTCTATGTGACACGAATAATTAATGAGCTTGAAAAGTATTTTTGAATAAATTTCTCGCGTGGATTTAAAAACAGAATAATATCTTCTAACCTAGGTACAATTTTATACTAAAATAAATTATTTCTAACACTTTTTTTGGCCATTTGATTCTGACGGGCGGGACGTATTAGGGTCTACATTTTTTCGTCCAAAAAATCCTTAATTCATGTGTTGGTGTGCACAGGTGGCCCCGGCAGCAACAAGAGTTCATTGTGCCAAAAAGTGCTCAGGGCCAACGCCGGTTGGGGGCACGTTAGCGTTGGACCTTTAATGAGGTCACTGGCGTCGTCCTTAGATCCGCTACAAGAGACGATCAGCAGTGGACATATCCTCGAAGAGGTGACGATGATAATATTATCATCGTTCTATCACTGACTATATTATTGTTTTTTCATAATTTCAGTCGATCGTTCACGAAATATTAGATAAAGAGTTACTCAAGTATAAAAATGCAGAGGGTATCGTGATCGATGGTTATCCAAGAAATATCGGACAGCTCAACTATTTTGAAAAAAAGGTACCTATCACGATAAACAAATTAACTCGTTGCGTTGGAAGTTACATCTTAAAAAAAGTAACTCGTTATGTGACTTAGTTGAAAGTAACTTAACTTTTTACTATGGGCTAGGCGTTAATAGTATGAATTATTCATGTAACGTGCTGTCTTCGTTATACTTTTATAGTTACTTTTGCGTATAATACGAAAATAATATAATGTGCAATATCAAATAATATGTGTGTGACGATGTGCACGAAATTATTTTTCAGTATGCTCAACGGCCGAAGTTGATACTATTGGATTGCTCAAAGTTGCAGTTAGGTCGCGGAAGGCTAGACGACAGCGTGTCGGCGTTTCGCCGGCGTCTGCAGAGTTTCCGCGAACAAACTCTACCGATGCTCAAGGCACTGGATAAAGACAACCGCTTAGCCGTAGTGAGTGGACGATAGAACATTAAAACATATAATAAATTATTTTGTCTAAAGACAAAATTGACGGGTTGAGAATTCAAGTTTAGACGTTCAGTACATTCGTGGAAGCAAGTTAAAAATAATATAATTATCACCTACATAAATAGTATTATAACTTACAATAGTAAATTAAACGATACTTTCATTTTTGTCTAAAAATTAAAGAAAATTATAATATACGACGTTATTCTTAAATATATTATGCTTTATATTATATATTTATATATGCTTTTAATCATCATATAATATTCAATTTTTGTATTTAAAAAAAATTGAATAACAAAAGATTTTTAAAAAAATCCAACTTTTTAACATTTCTTTTTGATTATAGGATTATTTATATAGAGACATATGTAGAATAAAATAGCAAGAAGTCTTGATTATTACTAGGGCAGGGAATGTAATAACCTATAAAACCCCAAAAAATGCTTTAATGCCCTAAAAATTCTAAATAATGCACTTAAAAAATGTATAGGTAAATTGTTTTTATTTTTAATAAATTGTAAAAATGAGTGATAAAAATTACTTTTCTACATATTAAACTTCAGAATTTCTTTTGGCTAAACTTCTTAATTCTAAATATACTTTGCCTCACCGACAATCGCAAACTCGTTATCCAAGTTTACGATATGAGATACGAGTAGGTACCAACTTTATTGTTTAATATACAAAAATATATATATATAAATCTATATATAACTCGAGTTAGCGTGTAAATTTTGAAACAAAATTTCAAGTTTGAATTTGGGACCTAAAAACCCTATGACGGCCTAAACAATGAAAAAAATGACGTTAAAATCAAAAATTGTCAAAAAATGCAAAAAAATTAAATTAAATTATCTTATTCTCGTTCAAAAGTACGGATTTGTGACCAGGCAAGCATCGTCAGCAACTTCTAGAAAAAAATAAAAAGTGCATCGAATTACCAGCCCTCATTATTACTAAAAAATGTTTATTGAAACAACAATAAAATCGATAAAATCAACTGTCGTATCATTTATAACACAATATTTAATTATCAAAATATAATAAACCAATAATAAATAGTTCCAATAAATCATTATCATTCAAAAAAGTATTCTGCTTCTGGAAATTTAAAATATAGTTAGATGATAATATTGCCTTTAAAAATGACATCATTATTAATTAGGTATACTAAATAGTAAATACTATTAAGGATATATTTTTGTAAAGGTGTATATAGCTTATTTAAATATAAAATATAACAATTTTAAAATTATCAAATAAGCTTTTAAATTTTCGTATCAATAAATATGCCCCAGCTACTTTATAGTATAATATTTAGCTTGATAATATATCGATTCACTCTTATATTAGGTAAAGTCAGCCACACACGATTGACAATATATATTTTTCCAATTTTTCGGGAAAAATTATGTTTTATGCGGAAAAACTATTTTTTCGATTACCTAAAATTTATCAATTTTACACGTTCGTGAAGTTGACCCACCTTAGTACTTCATTTTCTATTAAATCCATGTTATTAGTTTGCGAGTTATTTTCAAGTATTCGCAAGTCTATTTTTAGAATTTTCAAGTCCAAACTTTCACCGTGAATCCAAAAAATGTAAAGATGGGCCAAATTCACGTAGACCACCAATTTTGACCGAGAACTTAGAAATCGGTATTAAACGAAAGCTAATTATTAGCAACTATTTGAAAGCCTCTTTTTGAAATTTGCAAGTCCATCGAACAACCGTTATGAGCTTTGAAGTTTGGAAGTTAGCCCATCCAAGTTGTCCCAGAATTTCAAAGTAATATCAAACAAAAGCTAATGGTTAGTAAGTATTTGCAAGTTCATTATTAGAATTCGCAAGTAATTAGGGTGGCCAGTATGAGCTGTCAAAGTTACGAAGTTAGCCCACCCAACTTGCCCTAAGATTTTGAAAATGGTACCAAATAATAGCTTTTAATTTGCAAGTATTTGCAAGTCCCAACTTAAAATTTGCAAGTAATTTAGGTGGTCCCTTTGAACTATGAAGTAGCAACTTACTTTTGAAGTTTTTCAGTTTTCGGGGTGTTTTAAAATTGGCTCCCCGACTTTACCCGATTTACTACAAATCTATTGAAAAATTTTGCAACTAATTTGCAACTTGCTTTATGAAATTTGCAACTCCATACTTAAACAGCTATGGACAAATTGTATAGCTGGCCCCCGACACAAAAAACTTTAATTTTAAAAAAAATTCCATATATTATACTCATAAAAAAACTAATTTTGATAAAAAAAAGTCGTGAAATATCACTAAAATCTATATCTAATAATGAAAACTAAATTGAATTAAAACAATCAAATCAAATAACATATTTCTACATTTAATAAAAAATCTATTTTGAATACAAAAATTTAAAAGGAATTAAAAAATATAACTTACCTTTTTTTATTTAAGTTAGATTTTTTATTAAACAGATTTTTATTTTCCATTGTCCATTTTTTATTCAAAATGTAATTTGAATAGTAATATAATTAAAAAAAAAATAATTTATTAAATAAATCTAAAATGAATACAAAATCTAAATGGAATAAAAAAATGCATAATTAAATCTATATATATATAAAAAAATCAAATTTAATAAAAAAAAGGCGGGTAAGTGGATGTCACTCTGCTGTACAGTAGATTACAAGCGGGTCACTGTACTGGATGGTGTTGAATTTAAATTCAATGATATAATATCATTGTATAAAAAAACGATTCTGAGCGAAAACGGTCAGTCAACCTATGATATTACCAAGTATATTTGATGATATTATTGTGAATAAAGTAATTTATATTTACAACCTATTTACGTGGAACCTTGTTTTAAATTTTTAATCATTAGCTATAAAAGTTGAATATTTTATACATTTTTAACTACAAAATAATCATTAAATTATAAGTTTGATAAATTTTGTCAAAATTTGAAGTTTAAATTCTTATAAAAAAAAATTGAGCCTATGTATTTTTAATATTTTTCAACTGCTATTAGAGCGATATATCAGGAGCTTTTTTAGATAACAAATACAATTTTATTGATATTTGTAGAAAAAAAAACTAAAAAATTTGAAAACTGACTTTTGGACCCCCAAAGTATCAACTAGATTCACTTTCCTATCAGAAAAGTTACAGTTGAAGAAAATCCAAGCACTTTTACTGTCCTAAAAGGTGATGATAGACACAAAAAAAAAAATAAACAAAAAAACACACATCATTGTAAATTCAATACATACATCGCTTCGTTCAGAATCTAAAATTTAAATAGAATTATAAATGTAATTTGGATAAAAAAATATAACTTGATTTTTCTTTATAATTGATTAATTATTTTTTTCGTACATTTTAGATTATTTATTCGATTATATATTTTTTTTTCTATTAGTGTATGGATTTAAAAGAAAATGAAGTACTTAGGTGGGCCAACTTTACGAACGTCAATTTTCCACCAAAAAATCCAGTTTTCCTTTTTTTTTTTTTTTGTGGATACCATTAATTTTTTATTGCGTGCGATATGTTGATCATTACAATGATTTGTGTGTCTGTTAATGGCTCAGGTGGACGGTAACACCGACGACAAGCGAGTACAAGATACGTTCATCAGCACGCTGGTGGAGACGATGAAGGGTGAGAACTTTCCAGTTTTCCACCGGGACGACGACGACCACGGTGTCGACGTCGACACCGATATCCGCCAAGTCAACCAGGAAAAGCGAACTACGGCGGCAGGACACGCGGTTACTGGGCCGGCGGTTCCGCGTCAAAACGGTCACTTACCGAACGAGACCAACGAAGACAACAACAATCGGGGACAGAATATGCGTTCGATGTACGGAACATGTACGCTCAAATAGGATCATATGCAAACGAACCCACGCTGTAAAACGTTTAAACACTTCAAATCGTTTCGTAAACGGACATTTAATATTATTGTATAATCAATTGTATAGATATACGCCCAACCTTCGTAGATATTATTATGATATAGAGGTGCTTATTATTTAAGTCATGGGCGTGCCCGTTGGGTTGTGTGTCGCTCTGGCGCAGCGCTGGTTCCGACCAGTACGATAATAATAAAATTATAAAGATGCCACCTATTTCCCTCATTATGACACGGATAAATGAATGTGCGTGGGATAAAATAGTGACGTTCTCGTTTGTCATCCGATCGAGTAAAATTTCGTCAAGTATCAAGACATATCGAGCAAATCAGGGGTTGTGGGATCATCTAAATGCGAACTGTGTCACTGCGCCGACGGCTGTAAATACTATAATAATGTCCATGGGGTACGTGCACATCAGGGGCGTCTTCGAGAGGTGGGGAAAGTGGGCAGTCCTACCCCCCGCATACCATGTAGGTTTTCAAAAAATAAATTCTCAGTTTTCAAAGTTAATTTTTATATAACTGAATTTTTTTAATTTACATTAATAGTAGATACTAATAAAATTATATATGAATGATTCAAACTGATTACTAGGTAATTAAGTTAAATGTTTAAGTTACCATTATATTTTGTTGCTTAATATTATGAAGTTAAAATTGTCCATCCGTAACCTCTTGAGAGGACGTCGAGTCCTGCTCGCACGTGTTGTCGAATTAACGCACAACATATCAAATTTTAAGTTCAGAATAATTCATTTTACTCTGTTGTTTCTAATGTTAGAGTAATTTTACCTATTTGAAAAGTAAAAATATTACTTATTATTAATATTACTTAATATTACTTATTATTTACACGGTCATTTGTTGTCTCCGCCTTACAATTGCAAAACATGGCAAATTTACGCTCAGCAGAACACGTTAAACTCTGTTAGTTTAAAAATTTGAGTGAATCGACCTATTATGAAACTTAATGGTAAGAATATTATCTGTGTTTGTATGTGGGTTTTATACGACTGTTCAATTGTTTGGCAAGTTATGTGTATATAGTATAGCGTAAATTAAAAATGCTTATAACTCACTTTAAAACTAAATTATCGTATAAAATCCACATGCAAACAGAGATAATATTCTTATCATTAAGTTTCATAATAGGTCGCTTCACTCAAATTTTTAAACTAACGGAATGTGCTGAGCGTAAATTTTCTATATTACGCACTTGTAAGACATAGGCAACAAATATCTGTATAGCGTCCTCTTAAGGCCCTTATTAGTATTTTGAAGATAATTTAATTTTATAACAAGTTATAAGCATTTTTAAGTAATGCATTTTTTTAAACTAATAAAATACTTATAACTTGGGCCAAAATTCGTATGCAATAAAAAATCATGAAATAAATTCTTAAAAATATGCGTTTATGCTAATAAAATGGATAAATATACCCATAAAACCTTATTTTACAAAAAAAAATTATTATGAAATTGACTTAAAATTAATATCAAACAATTCGAAGCTATGTTCTTATTTTAATTGTTATTATTATTTCCTAAAAAATAATTGCATAAAAAAAAATTTAATTTAATGTCTTAACCAATTTGTTATTAAATATTATCAATATACTATCATTTAATAAGGGATGGTAAATTTTAATAATTTATACTACACTATTTATCAAGATTATAAGACAATACGTTATTATCTGACCCATAAATAAACAAAAGAAAAAATAATTTTTTTGACATTTGAGTTAAAAATGATAAAAAAATACACAATGGGTTACTTTCAATTAAGAATTAAAAGACCAAATGTGACCTTAAAATTATAAAATATGCTCTAAAAAAATCGTATTTTGAATCGCACATTCGTGGAACATATTTTTTGCTTGACATACAATACACACGACCAACTAGAAAAAATATTTGATTACATACAAATTTGAGTCTTACTCGTAACTTATTTAAAAGTCATAATAGGTACAAAAAATGACTTTGATCTACTAACACTAAATAATAACCTTACGTTTAACTTTAATAGAAGGTGAATATAGAACAACAGGGTAATATTTTGAACGTAAAATATGCCATGTCCAAGACCGAGATAACAGATGAGGATACGACTTCCTCTTAAAAGATATTTATACAAATAAATATATATTTTATAATAAGCAATATAATGATAAATATAATATTATGCAAAGACTGAGTTTGTACATTTAGTTTCCACCCCCTCCCATAGAAATGTTCGCGTAAGGACGCCCCTGATGTACTGGTGTGCGGATGTGTCTGTCAATATAAAACTCATCTACATATTTGTAGACTTTTCGCCTTGGTAATTAATATGTTTATCACTTTTAATTTGATTAACACTGGAGGACATTCATATTTAAATTATATTTTAAACTCGATATTTTTAAAATCAATAATTCTATCTAAGCCTTATAAATAAGATATTCACTAAATCCAAAAAAAAAATATAAGGTGCAGCGAAGTACCGTTCGCTGCACACCCGTGCGCACGCCTATCATGCTTTGAGAAATAAATTATTGTCATCCGTTGCGTGCCATTGCGATGCATCGAAAAAATGCATTCGGAACGACTGTCGAATGGCACCGACTTCGGAAATCAATTCTCTAACATAACTACTAAGTACTAATAATAATAATAACAATCATAATAGAAAAACTAAGAATATTATAATATTTTATTTTTGTTTCGTCTGTGTTAATTATAAGTTTTATTTTTTCTATGAATGCGATAACATTGAATAACTGGTGTACAAATAAAAGTGATGAGTAATGATCAAATCATTTGTATATTATCATGTACTTTTGATATGTTTTTATTGTTAAATTCTACTTGAATAAAAATTATTTTTGCCATTGTACGCAGTGAAATTTTTCTATTACTTGTGTAAACATATAAACATGTAAACGCCTATTATGGATGTGTAATAGGTAGGTATAGGTACTTTCCTACCCTACAGAGTGTTTTATTTGAAGTGGTTTTGATCTTTTAAAAACGACGCTACTTGAATTTCAATGAGTTAAAGTTAGATACAAAATACATGCAATCACATTGAAATTTGGAAAATCCCTGAGTGATTCTTGAAAAAATTAATAATTTATAGTTATTTAGGTCAAGGTCAAAATTACTTTTTTGGTGTGTTTAAATCTGGTGTTCAAAATTCGAGTTGCAGATTAAAATATACTAAGCAAGTTATGTTGGGCATGATGCACAACAGAAGTGCTATACATTTTATAGTGCTAAAAAAAATACATGTTACATGTTCGTCACAACGAATATTTTAAAAATATTTTTGCTTAAAATACAATATTATACAGTATACAGAAAGTAATATCATATTTGTTTAAAAGCATATTCGATAATGCGGTGGATACGTGGTTTGTTTATTTTTCTTCAAACCAGAAAAACAAAATCAATTGATGTTTGATATATTATATTGATTAAAAATTGTATTATGTTTATTAGTTTTGAAGTTAAAATATAAGAACTTGTGCATCGTCCAATGGCGTATTTAGGTTTTTGTCTTGATTGGAGGGGAGGGGGGTGAGATAGATAAGAATTTATACAGTGGTCACTAAATTTACTTGGTTTTTTTTATTGGAGTTAACCTAAAAAATTCAAATACTGTTTGACCAGTTTTTAGTTTTTTTAATAAGAGTGGTGATAAATGTCCACCTTGTATTACACCTGATGTAGCAATTATGCAATTATGTAATCTGATTAATTTTGAAATAAATAAACAAATTTAAATCTATCGGTATGGTACGAATGAAATCATGATAACAACTGACATCCTACCCCCAATTGGTCCAATATAAGGATTAATGTATTGTGTATATGCTCTACATTGACTATTATATGTAATCATTACAAAATGTAAAAGCTTATTTTCATTTAATAGGTACAAGTTTTAAAAAAGTGGGTAAGTAGATGTCGCTCTGCTGTACAGTATGTTACAAGTAGGTCAATGTATAATGGATTGTATTAAACTTGAATTCAATGATATCATATCATTCTATAAGAATAACGATTCTGAGCGGAGACGATTTGTCAGTCTGGATATATTTTATATTGTTATTATTTAATATATCCTGTAAGTTGAAATAATATTATAATATTATTATTTTTTTATTCGTTTCTAATTTCTATGGTAATACACAAAGTGTTAAAAATTAAAATCCCATCTTTAGCGGTTTTTCGTAATTTATCGGTGGTTATTCACGTGGCATTAAATAACTATTGAGAAAATCAAAAAATTATATTTTTAAAGTACCATCTTGATCCAATTTGCTAAAATATAATGTACTATACGTTGAAATCGAAGCACTCCTTCTGGTAGAAATTTTGTATACAGGATATAAAAAAAATAAAATAAACACCATTGTAAAACCACTAGCTTCCTCGCTCCGCTCAGAATTTAAAATGAGTATTATTATATTATTTTAGTTGTTTTTTGGTTATATGGGGGTACCCATATAATTATTTATCCTTATGTAGGTAAAACATTTGATTCATTTTAGGCACTGTATTCAAATAAACATTAATTTGTAGTTGGTTTTTTCTTACAGATATGTTGGTATATTATATTACATAAATATAAATGTTCCAGCAAAATTACTTTAATTTGATATCAGAAATATCGACAATGAATAATACAATTTATTTTTATACACTTACACGATAATGTTTTCGGACCACTTATACAACCATCAAATTATACATTGTAGTAGGTAGGTATATAACCATCGGCTCAGCCTGGTTGAGCATTGATACCTATTTGGTATTTGGTATTCAAAATCCACACATTATTAATAAACATTAAAAAAAACCATGTTATGCCACGTTAAGTCATTTATAACAACAGAAAACAATTATTTATCGACAATGATTTTTTAAAAAAAAAGAAAAATTTCTCAGGTCTATTAATAAGTCAAACAGTGTTAAAATATTTTTAAAATGATATACGATTTATGGGAAATGATCATAAATATATAATATAACATGGTATAAATTTGAAGGAACTATAGTTATTGAAAAATTAAAACTTGAAAACTACTATAGTTTTAAACTTCTGACGCCCCAAAGTACCAACTAAATTAAAAAGTAATTTCCATTGATATAACCCTCTCCCCACTAAATGGATATTAGATTAGTGGAAAAATATTATAATTTTCAAATTTTATAGAATTACGGAATATTTTAAAAACCAGCACCGACACCCTTAAGGGGATGAGTAACCTTCCTCTCATACATTCTTAACGCTTATGTATATTGTTAATATTGGTTAAAAAAAATAGAATAGATATTTTTAAATAGTTACCTAGTTTATCTTTTCAATAGGTATTAGGTTCATTTAAATATTTATTTTTAGTTAAAGTAAAAAATAATATTATTATATAAGTACCTACCTAATATACCTAATGATCACATGAAACAATTCAAAATGTTGAACACTTTAAGTTATTTTTAGTTTACTATAGTACATATACAAGTTGGTTTGACGAGAATAATGTGTTAAAATTGAAGTATAACTTATTTTCAAAACAATAAATAATCCTACCGACCAGTAATAGGCTTTTGCCACTTTCGAGGCATTCCACCGAGAGATAGAATGTGCATCATGACTAACAGAAAATACAGTCAAACCCTGTCCGCCAACAGCTAATTTCCTGCTGTCGAGTGACCCTTATAAAGTTAGCAGCACAACTATGACAGACACGTATGCAATACACCCAACAAACTTTTTGGACATTGTTGGATTACCCCCAGACTTTGTTGGACTTTATTTCTGTTGGTACAGCTTTAGACACTTTTGTGCTGCAACTATACTCCAACTTGCACAACTTAACTTAACCTAACTCAAGCTGTACATTTGCTGTCGGCAGCACAACTTTGAAAATTAACTAAATCTATGCCATAAAAGTGAAATAGAAATCTTTGTCACGGGTTGGCTCCGAAACGGCTTAACCGATTGGCTTATTCTTTTTTTAGTTCTGTTCGTAATTGTCAGGACAAAGTTTTTTGTCAATATATAAAAACAGCTGTTCTCGATTGATGAGGTAACATTTTCACGCTCCATTTTTCTACATATAAATTAATTTTTTTGTGTAGATTATACCTCTGGGAAGATGATAGGCTAATTTAAAAAGGGTTAAATTTGGTTTTTTTTAATCATCGGATTTTAGTACGGTTAGGTTAGGTTAGGATTTTGTATTAATTGATTATATTAATCCACTACATGTTGAGTTAAGTAAAAATGACTAACTTGGTGTAACTTTGATACTCTAGAGTCAAATCAAAAAAATACGTACAAACAGCACGGGGTCCGTGATCTACCGCAGGTAGATTGCCCACCTGATAATATACTTACTGCTGCAAACCAGAATTTTTATTCCGGGCAAGGGAAAAGTTAAGATAAGTTTTGAACACCATACACCGAATATTAAATAACAAATTGAACAAAGTTTGAGTCATAAAGAGTTGGTACATTTAACGGACATCGAAGTGCACGAGATCAGCTAGTTATTTATAAAATGATAATAGTCCACAAAAAAAATTAATGTACGACAGTTATCGGCCCATTTTATGTTCGGGCATAAAAATGTACACCTGTAAGTCACAACTTACAAAATACAATTAACAAATATCGAATTCGATAACATATGACAAAAAATAGCTAATATCACAAGTTGTAAAGTTGTTTATTGCTATTATGGTTCGAGAAATGAATAATACTATTAATTTGTTAATTATTTTATCAATAATTTTAGTATTAGTTACTGTGTAAGTAGATAAAATATGTGATACTAATTAGTATTTAATATTATATATATCATTCAAATTTAAAATATTAAATATTAATGGCTGACAATAATTAAAACTTGAAAATGAAACTATCTGTTAATAGATACATGAAATTTCCACCAAATTTTCACAATCGCATTTTCTATCACCGTAAAATTTCGATTTTTTTAGTGTTTTTTTTAATTTTTTAAAACTGAAAATTTACAAATTATTTTGTTGTTAAAAAGTTATAAATAGAAAATAAAAATTCTCTACAGTAAAACATATATAAACACAATGTAAGGATCTACTTATAATAATAATGTTTTTAAATATTTAAATTTTTCTTTCAATGTATAATGGATTGTATTAAACTTGACTTCAATGATATAATATATAAGAAAAACGATTCTGAGCGGAGACGGTTTGTCAGTCTGGATTTTAGATTCTGAGCGGAGCGAGGAAGCTAGTGGTTTTACAATGGTGTTTTTTTTTTTCTTATCTTGTGTATAAAATTTCTACCAGAAAGTGTGATTCGATTTCAAAATATTGTACCTTATTTTTTAGTAAATTGGATCAAGATGGTACTTTAAAGAGGTCATTTTTCAAATTTCTCAATAGTTATTTAATGCCACGGGAAAAACTACCGACAAATTACGAAAAACCGCTAAAAATAGGATTTTAATTTTAAAATGTATTTATTATAGCCTGTAGTTGAATTAATATTATAATATTATTACTATGGTGATAAAGAAAGCGTTAGAAATTAAAATCCCATTTTTAGCGGTTTTTTGATATTCTATTGTAGCTAATAAAGTAATGTCAAATTGTCAACCGTACAATTTAGTATAAATACCTATTGAAGTACATATTATTATGTACCACCTATAGTTGAAATAAAAATTTATAATTTTTTAACTATGAAAAAGGTTATACATTTTTTTGATTTTGATGATGTTGTCCACATTTGAACTTTAAATGCTAACTTAAAAAAAAAAATGACTACATATTACTATATTTAATATTTTTAAGCCAAGACTAAAGGCGGGCGGTGGCTCTAATGATTGGATTTATCATACATTTAGATCCTTAAGCTGGCAAAAAAATAAATATACTTCTATAGTAGTCCAATTTTAGTTTTGAATACTTTTTAAATGTTTTGTCTCGTCGGCCCTTTAAAGTAGGTACCTATCTACCTACATAATCATTTTGAGAAATTAAGTAATTTCTTTTGGAACCGTAGTTATACATCCATTTTTAAAAATACCCAAAATCTATCTCCTAAAAATCATAGAAATTAGAATAGAAGCTAATGAATTCAATATTTTTTTTAAAAACAAAAATATTTTTGGTGAAATATTGTGTTTGTACGCACGTGTGCCATACAATGTAGTTTTTCGTCAACCCACAGCTGGGTGATAATTGATAAGGAATCCACACTCACATTAATTAATTATCATTTACGACTAACGCAACGACCGTGGGTGGCAATGACGAGATAATAAATTGCCTAAATATTGCCTTTTAAACAATACCTATAAGAGTCAACTTATATGTGATTACACTTTTTTTTTTCTACTGGAAAACTACGTTTCTGGTGTTAATATTTAATGTCTTTTGACAAGTATTTGCAACTTTCAAATTTGAACTTACAACTTTACTATCTTAGTAACGTACTAACGTCCAACTGAAATTAATTAGTTAAAAAACTATAGTGGCTCCAACTTATTTTATAGTAATTTCAACTATATAAAATAGTATCTCAAATTTAACTATATAAAATGGTTGTTATAAAAATATTGAATGGTTACATTAACTACCTATAATCAATGTTAAAATAATTATAACTACATAGCTAATAATTGATATAGTAATGTCAAATTGTCAAATTGTCTGCTAAAAATAAATTACTTACCTATTATGTGTGGAGTGAATTATATAAATTGTTGTTAATAAAATGCCTACCTAATGAATTTTACATTTTTTAATAGATATAAAAAATATTTTATTATCTTTTCTATAGTTTAGACCTTGCTATTTTTTATTATAGTTTGTTTTTATCACACTTGTTCTTTACCTAGTGAGTAGTGCACAGAAATGTACAACAAACATTTGTATTTTCAAATATCTGTGAACATAATATTATGAAAGTACCGATCAAAGCAATAAAAGTTATAATTTTTGTATCCGAACATTTACATATACTATTATACTCTGCCTTCGGGCATACCACATTTTTAGTTGTCGAGTTTCTACTAGTTGGACAACACAGAGAATAATTAGGATTAAGGTTTTAAAATTTCATGAAATTTATTTTCTTGAAATATTATATCATTGAATTCAAATTAAACACCATCCATTACGGTGACCCAATTGTCCACCTTTTCTTATTATGAAAATAATAGTAAACGTTGAATAAAAGATTATATTTTAATATTTATATTAATACAGAAGAACAAGAATAAATGTTTATAGGTAAGTATTTAAAAGATAAAATAATAAATTATAACTGGATTGAAAAAAAAATACTATTATTATATTATGAAAACACAGTAGATGTTATATTATACGTTTGGTACACCTCCGGTAGTCCAACTGTCGATTCCGCATTCATTTGTACCCCTTTTCATTTTGAAGGTTCCTTTATCACCAAAACCATAGCCCCAAGCGGCGACCAACAACCAATAGTCTACACCATTTTCGACTCCCCATCCAATTAACTTAGAAGTGTGTTTTCCCAAATAGGTCGCGTTTTTAGATCTTGTGTAAACACCTGTAGCAGAGGACAAACCAAGGACGTACGCCCGTATAACACATCAAATCGTATAATATTTAAATTAGAAAATATATGATTGGTGGTTACTATAAACTAACCTTTTATGTGATCATTTCTTTTATCAAAAAGGTCAGTGTATAGATCAAATGTTGCTGCAATTGGACCGAAAGTTTGCACGTCCTTTTGAATAGAGTTGAATGTCAGTTTATACGCGTCTCTAGCTGTAATTATTGTAACAATCAATTAATATAAATAATAAAGAAATGACACTCACGTCGGTAAAATATCATTAGCTACAATGCTGCCTTACTCTTCACGTGATCTTTTTTAAAATCAATCGTTTTGTCTCCGTAACAATGAGTGACACATTTATCTTCGTACTTTCCTTTTCTTGGTGGAATTTGGGAATTCGAGAATCGAAAAGGTAGACGTCTATAAGGTTGGCATCCCTATATAATGCAATAAATATAACAATTGTTCAATAATAAAACTAATTGATTTTAAAAATTACGTCGGTAATGTTATAGTCGCCACCGGAGACCACACCGTGACTTTTGAAGTACTCCCAAGCTTTGATCGGACCGTCAGATTCATTTTTGACACTCCGGCAGCAGGCAATTAGCTGTTGGGCGGACAGGGTTCGATTGTATTTTCCATTAGTCGCTACGCACATTCTATCTGCAAATGCATCGGTGGTGGCTAAAGCCTGTGGCGGGTCAATTACCGGTGAGATTATATTATTTATTATTTTGAAAATAAGTTATATTTCAATTTTAACGCAGTGTTCTTTTCAAACAAGCTTGTGTATTTACCCAAGAATGTGAGTAGGATCCTTGATTGTGAACTTCTCGCATCGTTTTACAGTGGGGCCACCGTTTTCTTGCGTCAAAATGCCGGTGAATGTGATCGCTGGATTTGCACTTGATTTTTAAGTGGAAACCGGCTTTAACCTGTAATCACATTATCATACAAGTATGGTTAGGTAAGTATCTTATGTCAGGGCAACTTCGAAAATGAAAATCAAGGGAGTCCAAAAGCCTAAGAAATGGTGACCCTAAGCTTATATTTTTATATTCATACCAAATAATTTTCATTTTTAACTTAAATAATATAAAAAAAATTAAATACCTACTTGTTTGTCAAAAAAAAAATAACAAGTTTTCATGCAGAATATAAAATGTATTTTAAATTTTCAAATCTGAAAAAGGTGGACAAGTATGTCATTGTAATGGATGTGTTATATTTGTATTAAATGATTAATCATTGGTACGAAAAATTGCCTTTATATATGCTTTTTATTACTTATTACATGTATTATACCTATGTATCTATTCTATTACTTTAAGTGTATTGATGTTATATCGAAATTACTAATTGATATCTTTGTAAACCTGCCGTCAGGCGATGGAACTATAAAATAAAATATAAATATAACCAAACATAACCAAAAAAATGCACATCATTCTAGAATCTAGATTCTTTACCCGGCATTGCCTTATACCGATAATATAAGTAATCAGTAGTTATCAAAGGTGTTGAATGTTGATGTATTGTCTAGACAGATAATTTTAAATATTATATAAGTACCTTCCAATGTTTAGTGTCCACGTCAATTTCATTATTGTTATCGTCTGATAAAAATTTAGTTTGTTCTGTTAAGTAAGTACTGATCAAAAATATGACAGTAAAGAATATAATCCTAGCCATGATGTTGATTATTAAACGCACAACTAATATTCCAAATAACAACAGTATAATATTATAGAGTTCACTAAATATAACTAAACTAAATGAGACCGGTTCTTACCTTTTAAATACCTATTTCCCCGTATCTTGCTAGATCTAGAGCTGTTTCATTATTTCGATTAGACATTTTATTATTAATAAAACTTTAATAGTTCACAAACAAATTAATGTACCTACTACGGTTATCGGCCTGTTTTATGTTTGTGCATAAAAAATGTACACCTGTTAGTCACAACTGACAAAATACAATTAATATCGAATTCGATAACTTATGTCCAAAAATAGCTTATATCGCATTTTCATAATATTTCGATTTTTATTAATGTTTTTTTTTAAACACTTAAAATTCTAGTTTTTCTGTTATGATTGTATGAACTTATAGAAGACTTTTCAATAAATTTGTGATAATTTCTAAAATTCTTTTTTTCATCAGAAGGCAGCAGCTAGTGCAACTCAAAATATGTTTTTGTTATAGAGTAGCATTTGGAAATGTCGACCAAGAACAAAAGTTACATATTTTTTACAATGACTTATTGCGAGACTTATTTTCTTCTTTAACTCATCACGAAAACATCTGTGAACATCGTGGTTCTTTGTGTCCATATTAATAACTTAATACGTTATTATAAATTGTGCTGTAATAATAGTATTTATTTATTTATAGTTTATGGTCATATAAGTAATATGCTAATAAGTAATAATTTTAACT
Organism: Sitobion miscanthi; assembly: GCA_008086715.1. Classification (NCBI taxonomy): domain Eukaryota; kingdom Metazoa; phylum Arthropoda; class Insecta; order Hemiptera; family Aphididae; genus Sitobion; species Sitobion miscanthi. Next base: position 25,103,982 of record CM017804.1, read on the forward strand.
CACAAATTAAGACTTATAATATGCAGTTATTAAGTAGGTAGTTACAACTTACAACTTTGAACTTAAAACTATCATAGTAACGTCCAACAATCAATATGGACAATATATGAAATATTAATAAACAAAATAAAAATGCCATTTTGCCATAATTTGGCCTAAAAAAACATTAATTCATTATCGATTATTTCATTGAATATTTCAAGAAAAGTGATAATTTCAATTTCATAATTTTTCATTTGAAATTATGAAAAATATTTTTTCTTTTTTGTATCTGTCATATCTTTAAGGCCAGTAAAAATGCTTAGATTTTCTTCAACAGTATCTTTTCTGATAGGAAAGTGAATCTAGTTGGTAATTTGAACCAATGGTTTTTAAAAGCACCGTGAAAAACGAAAAAAAAATTAAGGAAAACAGGAAATTTATACGTAAAATCAATTTGTGTGACTCTAAAACAAATAACCAGATACATGCAATTTTTACTGAATTTTTAAAATATTTTGATTTATTTTGAGCTGTTTACGGATATTTTCAGATTCCAATTTGTATGGTTTTTTGTTCTATAGATATGATACATAGATATGATAGATATTATGTCCGTTGACATCTGATGGCTCGTGATCGTGAATGATTAAATCCTGGTTGTTTTTTCTTTCATAAACGCATTTATTTATTAATTAAATTTTAAATGTTTAACAGTGTATCGGGAATTTTTACATCCGCCGTGCGGTTGGCTTGAATAAGCGGACCGCGAAGGGTGATATTAGGCCTGCAGAGGCGTCACCAAAAAATATAAAGTTGGGTTAATTTTTGATGAAATATTGTGCTTGTGCGTACGTGTGCTATATAATGTAGTGGCCTCGTCATCCCACCGCCGGGTTATAACTGATAAGGAATCTACTCTCACATTAATTAATAATAATTTACGACTAACACAAAGACTGCGGGTGGCAACGACGAGATACTAATTAATTTGGCTAAACATACCTATATGACGTGTGGAGTGGATTATTTAAATTGTTGTTAATAATATACCTACCTAATGAATTTTACATTCTGTAATAGGTATAAAAAATATTTTATTATCTTTTCTATAGATTAGAGTTTAGACCTTGTTTTTATTTTATTATAGGTTTTTTTAGATTCTGAGCGAAGCGATGAATATATTGATTTTACAATGATGTGTGTTTTTTTTTTTATTTTTTTTTTGTATCTGTCATCATCTTTTAGGACAGTAAAAGAGCTTGGATTTTCTTCAATAGTAACTTTTATCATAGGAAAGTGAATCTAGTTGGTAATTTGGGGGATCAAAAGTAAAAATTTCCCAGTAGTTTTCAAAAGCGCCGTGAAAAACAAATGAAAAATTAAGGAAAAACGGGAATTTTTACGCAAAATCTGTTTTGGAGAAAATCGATTTTGGTTTTTGGTGTAACTCTAAAACAAATGACCGTAGGTACATGAAATTTCGACTGAGTGTTTATATTGACATTTCCTATACACCATGACATTTTCCAAATATTATTATTATTTTGAGCTGTTTACGGACAATTTCAGTTTCCATTATTTTTAGTTTTTTTTTCTATAAATATCTGTTGGGTAAAAAAGCTTGAAAATTTTATAGAAGGCTCCTGGATTATTGTTTCAAAGTCAAATGAAAAAAATGAAAAATCCTTTGTCACAGTTTTTATTTATAAGCATTTAAGTCCAAATATTGACAAAATACAGAAAAATCACGAAAATTATAAAATTATTTTGAGTTGAGAATTCATAAAAAATTTCTTTTTCAATCTAAGATTTGAAAATGTAATACAAGATTATCCATAAGTTTGTCTACCTTTATAAAAAAAAAAAAATGTCTACAAGAAATTCAAATTAAATTTTTATAAGCGTTTGAAATTCATATTTTTACAACATTTGATATTCACTCGTTTTTTCATGTAACGATTTTCGTATTTTGTTGTAATTAAAAAAAACGTATAACTGTAGATACTTGAAAATTTCACTGAATGTTTATATTGAAATTTTCTATACACGATAAAATTTTGAAAATAATTTGACTCTTTTGAGCAGTTTACGGACATTGGCAGTTTTCAATATTTTTAGTTTTTTTTTCTATAAATATCAATACAATTTGTTGGGTAAAAAAGAGTAAAAATTTAATGCAAGGCTCCTGATATATTGTTACAATAGCAGTTGAAAAATATTAAAAATAAATGGGCATTATTTTTTTTTATAAGCGTTGAAAGTTCAAATGTTGACAAAATTTATCAAATTTAAAATTTAATAATTATTTTGTAGTTAAAAATGTATAAATATTCAACATTTATAGCTTATGATTGAAAATTTAAAACAAGGCTCCACGTAAATAGGTTATATATACATTTTTTTATTCACAATAATATTATCAAATATACTTGGTAATATTATAGGCTGACTGACCGTTTTCGCTCAGAATCGTGTTTCTTGTACATTGATATTATATAATTAAATTCAAATTTAACACCATCCAATACTATAAAATTGTAACCTACTGTACAGCAGAGCGACATCCACCTAACCACCATTTTTTTTTTATCTTTAAGTCAGGCAATTTTGTTTTATTTTTTGTTGGGGAGGATACTGTAGATTGGTAAACATGTGTGTTTTGAGTTTTGACAAAATTTTCAAGTGGACACCCGTAGGTATCTGCCATGCCCGAGTGGGGGATTTCGACCTCTCTCTCCAGACTATATGAAGAGAAGTGCCGCCCGAGGCCGAGATTCGAACCGGCAACGATGCGCGACGCAATCGACGCCTTAGTCCGCTCGGCCATTCCGTCCCCTTTATTATATAGTTTGTTCATATTTATATCACACTGGTGCTTTACCTAGTGAGTAGCACGTAATATATATGTAGGTACAATAAATAATAATTATTGTATTGTCAAATATCAGTGAACATATAATTATGAATGTACTTACACAGGCTAACGCAGTTTTTTTTAAAAATCTAAAATTGTATAAAAGCCATTATATACATACATTTATTAACACAAATCCCAATGATATCAAAGGCATACGTTTGCAGTTAAATCAAAATCAAAGTGTACTTACTGATTTTAATGTTTTGTTTGTTATAAACAATAAGCCAATAAGTTCATTTAAAACACATTAACAATTACGAGAAAACTTTTTTTTTGTGTTCAATAGTTTCCTTTTTTACAACACATTATACCTAAAACATACCTTCTATAATTTTAATGCCTGAACAATAATTATTTTGTGTATGATAAAAATAATCATTTATAATCATCTATAACTGAAAACATATTAAGAAAATAAAATATTTTCATTGGAATATTTCAAGAAAAGTGAAGTTTGAAATTTCAAGAAATTTGAAATACAGAACCCTACTATAACGCTATGATAACTTACCGGCGTCAGAAGCGCTTATGCTGAACAAATTTTGTTTTCCCACATACGCTTTCTTCAAGCTCATTCCTTTGCTGGTGACGAGTGTGGCATTTGACTTAAAGTGCGGCAGAACGACACCAGCCCCTCCCTTTTGAGCTTTAGACACTTTGTGTACGGTTTCCACAACCACCGAGCTTGTTTCTTGTGGCCCCCGCGCTCAGCCAAACCTCGCCTGTAAAAACGATCGAACACCTTTTAATTTATTGTTTTGATATTGGCGTTGGAAATATTTCATTAGTCTTATCGTCGATATTGCGCACGGAAAAAATATTCAGATGGTATTCAATGAAACAATGAAGTAATATCAGTAAGTATGTGAATACATTTATTGTATAGTTTAAAAATACGAAAAACCAATCAAAACCTTTTGTTTAATTTATTCCGAATAAAGCCGCTTTTTGCACATAACTTCCATACTAATGTGTGCTTTGGTCAAGGATCGTCCAGCGTCGATGGCTCCCGGATGGTTGATAACCCAAGTTCTTAGTGAAGAATCTTTCCACACGTGTTCCAACGATAACCCCACACACACCCATATTTGACCATGTTGCAACTTAAAAAAAAAATCTTTTAATCGTATTTCATCTTTATGTTGTCCTTAAGTACTTAACAAAACAGTTAAATAATATCAGCCCGGGTTCTTAGCTTCTTACGCTTTTTTTCAAAAAGTTGTTCCAAATACTCCTCCGAGTGATTAATTATTTCCAATTGTATTGTTACTTAAAAAATGCAAATACTGTTGTTAAAGAAGCCACGATTTTATTCATCGTTTTGGTAACTGAACTGTAATCCGTTTTTATGTTTGAAATATACCTTTAGTCTCTGTTATTTTTGAGAAATGTACATGGACCGATTATACGCAATCTGTCGTAAATAAAGACTGGCCGAAGTCATCAACTACAGATCAATATAAATGTTGTTACATACCGATATAATTTTAATATTATATACATTAGAGTTATATAGAAAACATCTATCATTTAATTTTTATACCACGGTCCATGACTATCTGAATTATATTATAATTGTGATTGGCATTTGGATAATACCATCTAGCTGCGATCATTAAAGTTATTACTTATTTCGTAGGCATTCAGAGTAAAAATTGGACTTATAACAAGACGCGTGCACAAAGCCATCGAAATTTTCGAATTAAATGTAAAATACTTTTGAATATATTTTTTCAAATAATTACAAATGGCTAATTACAAAATAGCTTTAACTTATAAACGGTGAAATTACAAATTCTAATAAAATGGTTACAAATCAAAAAAATGTGGTTGCAAATCATTTGGAAGTTATGTTATGAAGTGGAGAAGCTAACTTTATACGTCATAATTAAACATTAATATTTTATAGTATATATTTATAATCAATTATATATAATATATTATTATTCTATGTACTTGTGGGACAACCAAACACTAAATCGTACGCCACGCGATGTGTGGCGATTGGCAAGTACGCGAGTATATATGTCATTATAAATTATTATAATAATATAATAATGATCTTGGATTTGAAACCGGTATCCGAAACCGAAACCGAAATCGGAAAAAATCAATACCGATAACCAAAACCGAAACCGAAATCGGAAAAAAATATTTTCGGTTTCAAGCCCTGGGTGATACTAGTCCCATATAATTTACAGTTTACAAACGACACAACATAAATTATCATATTTTACAAACATTACATATTATGTTATTATTTTACCATCACTAGGAAATAAGTAATGGTATTATATTTAATGCAAAAATTAAAAAATTGTAAAATCACAAAAAAAATGTTGCAAATTTGAAAAATAAGAGTTCGTTTTTTGATTTAGAAAAAAATATTGCTTACCATTATTTTTGTGCTGGTGTAGTGTTTATAGAAGATATTATATTAGTCAACAATTCAGCCATGCAGACTGCAATTATAGCGAACACGTCATGTTCTATAATGTAGGTATTGGAGATATCTATTATAGATATAGATACTGGACTTGATATAAAACCGTTGTAGTCAAATATTGTGGAAATAGTTTACAGACAAAGAAATTTCGGTTTTACGTGTCTAGGATATGTTTCAAGATTAAAGCGTCATCATTCATAATATTACGTACGATCTTAACAGTTTTACTGGTAATAATTGCATTTTAATACAATTCAATACAATTATTTCGACATACCTTGTGACGATCAGAGTTGGATGACTAGTTGACCATCGACTGTACGCATTAGGCTGCAGTGATAGGTATGTTGCGTTTGCATCCGATAGCGACTTTGTCCCGTGCGTGCGATAGTGACTTGGTCCCGTGGGTCCAAGTCCGCCGATTGACGACAATACCTGCCGGTGCGGCAAACTCACGCACGCTCCCCTCTTTAGTCTCCATGGTCTGGGCCACGCCAACTTGTAGGCCGTTTGTAGGGATATCGGCCGAATAATTTACGTCTCCACATGCTCTTTCTCTGTTCTCTTCACTCCCACTGTCTCTGTCACCCGTCGTCTTTTTCGTGCGTTTGCGGCCGACTAAGTCGACAGACGAAACTTTCTCTCAATACGCCGGTTTAAGCACCATGTTGGAATAGAGACGGCACATACAGGAGCATGGTGGTAACGTACCTGAATTATTTGTAATATCTATTTAACACCGTGGCCGGTATCCCTATACAGTTAAAAGTTCTTATTATTGGCTGATTGTATTATTATTATTATTATTGTTATGTGTTTTTTTGTTAGTTATCTCTCTCTGTCCGAGTATTATACCGACGGCTTACACCAATTAAAAAACAATATATTAATAGTTTACCCGAATAGTGTGTCATGTTTTCATCATCGTATTATTATTGTCAGGATTTCCTCGTTTCTGGTACTAAAAAATATTAAAAAATCCACGGCGCTCCGACCTTTTGGGGTCTCGGCTCGTGGTTGGCGACCTGACTCGACCACATGACTCTCAGGTCATAAGCAATATGACTCAAGTTGTCACAACCTAACATAATATTTTACACTAAAATAAATTAATTTTTTACTGAATCACTGAAATCACCCAATAAAATAAATTTTATAAACCAGTTGTAAACAATTATACAGATAACACTTCGCTGAAGGCATCTTTCCCTCCACATAGAAATGCATCCGCCTTAGACAAATTTCTGTTTTTCCATTCTTATGTAAAATATTTAATTTAATTGTACTTAAACGTACTGAGAGGTCAATTTTATCGTTAGTTTTATGTGCAGTTAAAATAATTTTCTTATATCTTGTTTCTGTTATTTAACTATTATAACTTATCATAGCATCTGTACATTTCTGTATTGCTAATATTTTTCTCAAAAGACACAATATAATAGGTACTATGTAGCTATAATATGTAAACCAATAAACTTACTTTTGTTCAGAATTTAAAATAGTTACTACCCCGATACCCGTGAACAGTATTTTGTTTAAGGCGCCCGGTGCCGAATGTCATTTTGTCCTCAAAAATACACTCTGCGGGAATAATGTTACCTCCTTGTAAAACTAACCAAATTTCATATTTTTTTTTAATTGCTAGAGGGAAATATTATACAGCTTGCATCAATCTCTATAATACAGCTGATATTTCCGTAATTAAAAACCTCGAAAACCATATTCCCCCGGAACGTATATATTCGAAAGTTTTAATAATTTTCCATCTTAAACCCCTTAAAGAAACGATGGTGAAAACCTCTTAGTTGAGTTTAAGGAGAAAATATATGGTCAGATTTATTTTATGATGATCTTGTGTTAATTATGAAAAGTATTGATTTATGATCTTTTTGTGTTTATTTATGAAAAATATTGCTTTGTGATATGTGTGTGATAAAATATATTTACTGATGTTGTTAAGTTAATTATGAAAAAGTTAGTGCTTTGAGATGTTTTTATGATGGTTTTGTGTAATGTGTACTGGAAGGACCCATACCTATATCGCTTCAATTGCTGGAGAAATACGGCCGACTGGATCAAATATTCTTAGAATAGTGCGTTTGGTTATGACTTATGACTCATGAGTGTATCCACAAACCGCAATGGATTTAGGAGTCACCTTTTCTAAGAGGTAAATATTTCTACCTTGCGACTAACAATCTGTTATAATACATTTTCAATACAGCTGTGTAGTTGTCATGATAATTGACAACTGTAAATATTTATAATACAACATTTTGCTGTACACAAATATTAATAATATGAATGCAAAGAATTTTAATTATTTTAAGAAACGATGACTTTCTCAAAAATGTTATTATTGTTGATTATGGTGGCATTATTTGAACATAACTCAACTGTATACGCCCATAATGGACTTATATACAACGGCAAATTATTTAAGTCCGAGGATTATCCGTTCGTAATTCATTTAAGAATAAAACTAACAGAAACATCATATGAAATTTGCACAGGCTCATTAATAAAGAAATTGTTGGTATTGACAGCTGCTCATTGTTGTTATAACTTCCCAATTGCTGATATGCAAGTAAGTATGACTTCGTTGAATTTCAATTGTATTTAATTACCTACATCATTAATCATCCACAAAAACATTTTAAATCTTTAAGCAACTAATTTATAAATGTCAAAATAGATATGTCAAGGATCAAGGTATAAGGATCAAAACTATGATCATGAAACTGACTGGCATAAAGTTTCCAAAATGTACGTACACGAAAAATATAATTCAGGTACGAGAGGCCAAGACGTTGAACATGATGACCTCTGTATGTTAAAAGTATGCACCTAGCTATCAACTACAGATTTTTTTTAAACTAAGAATATTCCTGTGTATCTGTTTTAATTTAAATGATACCAGTTTTGTTACTTTTGCAAACAGAGCCAAGAGTAACTCCTAACAATCCCATAATGCAAATTGTTCAATTAAGTTCATCAGAACACTCAACCCCCCACTAATCAAAAAAATTATAGTTACACCTTTGCTCAAACTCTTCATTTGTAGTTATTAATTTGTAGAAATAAGTAATTGCCATATAAATATTGTCAGATTTAAATTGTTATTCATGAAACCAAATAATTTAATTTTAATTGTTTACAAATTGTAAATGTTCCGTATATAATCTATAATAATACACTATATTGTTTTAAAAGTCTATTATAAAGTATCTTAATCTAAACTAAGTACTTCATACATATTCGTAGATTTCAGTATTAATATATAGGTATTATAATTATGGTGACCAGACGTATTTATTTTAAAGGACAGTACTTATTTTTGAAGACATGTCCTATTGTTTTAAATAAATTGATGAAGAACACCAAAAAGTACTTATTTTAAAAGATGTAACAATTCCAAATAGAAATTTAAAAAAAAACCTAATTATTCAATTCATAACATTTTTAATATTTTTAATTAATCTAAAAAATAAAAAAAATATTGATATTTGTTCCTTTTATAAGTTAATTGTTTTTAAATATATTAAATTTTATTTAACATTTAGTTGGGTTAAAAGATAATAATATGTAAAATAGTTTTTGAATGTTTTCTCTAGATTTTATTATTTATTAAATTGTTTTGTTATGAAAGTCACACTATTTAAGTCAAATAATAAATAGGTGCATTTTTTAAATAATTATAAGATAACAAATTTATGAAATGTTTTGTCGGTTATGTTTCAAAATGATAAAAGGTTGTTTAATTTGTATTATATTTTATATCTAAACATAATATAATAAAATGTTGTATTATAAGACCTATGGGCTTTGTACTTTTTTTTTCAAATATCTGGTCACTATAATTATAATTCATAGTTATACATAAATTTTAATTTAGCTAGAAAAAGCATTCCCGAATGTCACGAAATTTTCGAAAATTGGCGGCTCGCATAAAGATTTTGAGAATGGCAAAAAGTTGAGTTGTTTAGTAATTGGATTTGGTGCAATAGCCGATGCCTGGAATACCTCATCTGATAATGGTTTGTTTGGAAGGATCACGACTGTTGATGTCACGTATGGTAAAAATGCTTGTGTACCAAATAGACAAAGCTCAAAGTAATATTGACATATATAATATAATTTATAAACTGCTTTACCTAATATCTATATAAATATATCAAATAGAGATGCATGGAAACAACATTTATGTGTGGCGGCGAGTGATTCAAGAAGCTGTCAAGGGGACAGTGGAGGTCCGATGATTTGCAACAATTGCAATATGGAGTTGGCGCTTTTAAGTATACCACCGATGGAGCGAAAAGTGTAATCTGTAGCTCTCGAAATGTCCAGTCAGTTTATATGTTCCTAAACTATCATAAAAAATGGATAAATAATATAATAAAATTAAATGAGAAGGATAAAAAAAAAAGAAAACGAAGTTTTGGGAATTTGCTTAAGCCACATTATTACTTATTGTATATAATATTAACAATATTATTGTGTAATATGTTTACTTTTATTTAAAATTAATATGAACATTAAAGTAACGCATTTTTTAAATGGAGAATCTTGTTAGTTTACATCTTTACGGACGCATGTAAGATCCCGAAAATTAATTACATGGACCTATATTTAGTGTTGTGGGTCAAGAACCACTATCAAAAAAAATTTATCAGTGTGATCAAGTGAAAATGTATAAAAAATATGTGCAGATTATAATAACCATTCAATAATTGATTATCTTCGTGGTGTTGCATACAATTTTCAATTGCAAATATAAAAACTACATGTGCCTTCATATAATATGTTTTGGTTGTAAAGACCAGGAGCTAAACATTCTGTACAATATATTTTGTTCAAATTAAAAGATAACCATTGTAGGTACCAATAATAAATATGTTTTGTTATACTAATAGTAATCGAACCACTTCTCCCTACTTGTCTACTGTTATATCCGTCCCACCTATCTACCCACACCTAACCATGGGGAAATATCTTTATAATTTAAAAAAATAACCGACAAGCAAGAACCAAACACCAACTGCCAATAATAGATATGTACCTAAGTACCTAAAGTCCAACATTAAAGATATTACTATTTTAAATTGTGCTAAAGTCCAATGTCCATGATTATAAGTTATTTATAATCTTAGGTACCTACCTACCTGATTATACAAGATAGTCGATTTGGTCGGCCCGTAAACCAGAACCATAAGTTACCTATATTGGTAGGTTTGCATGCAAAGTATGAATTTAGCAGTTGAAATTCTTTAAGAATTATTTCGTAATCGTGATTTAAAATAAACTATTGTTCAATTCGTTTTATGGTATTCAAAATTTATCTTAACTTTTCCGTTGCTCAAAATAAAAATTCTGATTCACAATAGTACATTTTCAGGTAGGCAATCTACCTGCAGTAGATCGCGGACCCCATACTGTTTGTGCGAAGTGTATGATTATAGTGTATAACTCTACAGTATTAAAATTATACCAAGTTTGTCGTTTTTACTTAATTCCACCTATAGTGGATTAATATAATCAATTTATACAAAATCCTATTCTAACCCAAACGTACTAAAATCCGATGAATAAAAAAAAACAAATTTAACCCTTTGTGAATTAATCTATCTTCTTCCCAGAGGTCCAATCTACACAAAAACATTCTCAACGTTCTCGCCGTATTGTAATACTAGAAAAATAATATCATAACAGCTAGTATGTATAAAAACAATAAAAGATATAATTTTTGTTTCTAAACATTTACATATTATACTATGCTCTGCCTTCGGACATAAGACATTTCCAGTTGTAGAATTTCTACTATTTAGACAAAACAGATAATACTTAGGATATAGTGCTTCCATTAAGGGACATAGTACTTTAAGTTTTTTTTTCAAAAGTTTCAAATACAAGATTTATTTAGCCTACGATAGATTACAATCGTTTAAAGTTTTTTTCTATCATGAAAATTATCTTTATTTTTGATAATATTTTATACAATTGGTAGTGTGGTATTATTGGTCTGCTGTGAGCTCGTTGATCTTGACCTACATATACCCTATATGATTCCGGCTCACGAGAGATGTAAATGTTGTTGGTATGTCAAATGCAGGGCTTGAAATCGAAACAAAAGTTTTCTATTTTACTTATCAATACCTATTTGTTTTTTCTGATTTAAATTTAAAATAATATATTAAATGTATAATTTTATGGTATTTTAGTTGTTGAACAATATAAATTTAATTATTTCATGATTTTTAATATAATATTTCTTTTTTTTTGATTTAAAATATAAATTGTACAGTTTTATCATTTTAGTTTCTAAAACCCCTCGTTGTTCACGACTTCTATACATTTTATCGTTAAATGGGAATCAGGCCTATGGAAACGAAATATTAGTTATTAATTATTACCTACTTATAAGAACCGATAAACAATATAAAACATATAACAGTTTTAAATATTTTTAAACATTTTAAGCCAATTTTTAAACGAAAATAAAATTATAAAATCATTATTATTGGCGTATAAATTATGGATTTACATTTACTTCGATCTAATATATCATTAAAAATGTTGATTTTGATTTTACGTTTGATTCCTTATGTGATTTTTTTAACCATTTGTATCGATATTTAAAACAGTTTTTAAAATTGCCAGGTCAATAAGCCCTGATCACATTTTAGCAGGCAAGTGTGTGATTATATACTTTTCTCGTGGGTCGGAGTACAGTATACTATCAGTGGTTCTCAACCGGTGTATCATCTAGTCACAGTAGTGTGTGGCCAAAATAACTGTTTTTTTTTTTATATTTTAAATGTTCAAAATATAAATATATGACATTATCGTGGCGTTAACCACAGCTGAGAAAACAATAATTGAGATGAGGATGTCGGATATGTAGTCTCATTATCAATTTACTTATAGGTTTATAGTACTGTTAATGTTTCAAAAATCCATGTGTTGCCATTTTTATCTATATTAAAGTGTCGTTGTAAAAAAAAGGCTGAGATGCAGTGCTATACACTGATACAATAATACGGCATGTAACGTAATGATATAGAATCTTTATTTACAGGCATCCAATTTTGTATAAATATATTTAGATATAATATTAATGTATATTGTATAAAATCATATTGAATCAGTACAAATAACGAAGATACGAAGTGGTTAGCCATAAGTTAAGTATACCTTATACCACACTGAACGTTGTTTAATAATTAGTTAGACGACGGATGCTATTGACTATTTCGAAGTAGATATATATTATAATATTAGATAATTATGTTTCAGGCAAATCATTATTACATTTTACGGAACGTTTCGTTGAACACTAACTTATTTCAATATTGAATAATAATAATAATAATAATAATAATATAATATAAATTAATTAAATGATTAATATTCTGACTAACGAACATTATAAAATGTATGTAATATATAGTCACGATGAGTAGTATATAAAATAAATAATGTAAGATTCAAAATTCGAATAAACGTAAATATTAGCTAAAAATTAAACTGTTTTTTTTTCTTTTGTAGTAGGTATTACTAGTAAATGACAATAATATAAAGTCGGAAGCGAGAAATAATAAATAATTACAGCATAAATTTGGTAGAGCCGTATTTTTATCCCGACCGACGGACACCTGTTGCACGTTTCTTCTTATTTTTTGACTATGGTAATGATAATTATATGAGTCCACCTGTTCACCCTAGATTGATTAAATCGATGTCTTCTAGCTTCGAACCATTGGGTTTTTTATTATTATTATTTTTTTTTTAACGTTTTTATTTTTTTTCCATTAGATTTAGGTTTCGATTTTGAATGGTGAGCCGGGTATATGATCATCGCCCCACTTGACCAGTAGAATGTATTCGCCACGTTCTCGGACGATATAGCTCACTTGGTAGTTGTTCTGTTTCATGTGTTTGATAAATATCTCTTCACACGGTCCCTTGGGTCCATAAATACCAACGAATAATATATTATTACCTGTAAAACATAAACATATAAGGTTTTAGTGGATTTAAAAATGAGTCCTACAATTATAAAATTAGTAAATGAGAAAAAATCCTTTCAAATCTTATATAACAACATACCAGCAATTGATTAATAAAAGAATATAGGTAATATCATAATAAAGATAGAGATTAGCAAAGATAGTTTCATTAGAAAGATTCATTAGTTAACTCATTAGATATTCTGACCATTGGCCATATAATATTTACTTGACATAATGTGTTTAGCATTTATAATATCCTTCCTTTACCAACGGCTCCAGAGATCAAAATAGTTGACTCATGGGAACAGAATTTCCTTTCCCAATATAGTCTACTGAGAGTCAAAAATCATACGTTTCCAATCATATCGCAGTACACGTCATACTATTAGAGTTTTAAAATTTCATGAAACTTTTATGAAATATTTAATATGTGTAAATATAAATAAAATTGTTTATAATGTCTAAAAGCTTGTAGTCATAAACCAACAGCAATAGAATATTTTTAAAAGTGGAAATTGATAATAATCCAGATACGAGCTTATAGCTCAGTTGGTATACGTATCAGCTTTTATCGATGTAATTATTTGTAATTATTGTAATTGTTTTAGCTGAATAAAAATAAATAAATATAATACAATTAATACCGCTTATTTACAATCACTAAAATAGTAATTCGTAAAACTTGGTAATTACTCAATACTCATTCATTATCTATATTTTTTCTGTATGATAAAAATAATCATTTTTAATCATCTATAACCGAAAACATATTTTATAAGAAAATAAAATATTTTCATTGGAATATTTCAAGAAAAGTAAAATTTGAAATTTCAAGAAATTTAAAATTCAGAACCCTACTATAACGCTATGATAACTTACCGGCGTCAGAAGCGCTTATGCTGAACAGATTTTGTTTTCCCACATACGCTTTCTTCAAGCCCATTCCTTTGCTGGTGACGAGTGTGGCGTTTGACTTAAAGTGCGGCAGAACGACACCAGCCCCTCCTTTGTGAGCTTTAGACACTTTGTGTACGGTTTCCACAACCACCGAGCTTGTTTCTTGTGGCCCACGCTCAGCCAAATCCTCGCCTGTAAAAACGATCGAACACCTTTTAATTTATTTTTTTGATTGGCGTTAGAAATATTTCATTAGTCTTATCGTCGATATTGTGCACGGAAAAAATATTCAGATGGTAGTCAACGAAACAATGAAGTAATATCAGTAAGTATGTAAATACATTAATTGTATAGTTTCAAAATTTATCTTTTAATTGGGGCCTGGCGTGTGGTAATGTGGTTGGCAACTAATGTGTGCTGCGGTCAAGCACCGTCCAGCGTCGATGGCTCCCGGATGGGTGATAACCCAAGTTCTTTGTGAAGAATCTTTCCACACGTGTTCCAACGATAACCCCCCACACACCCATATTTGACCATGTTGCAACTTAAAAAAAAAATCTTTTAATCGTATTTCATCTTTATGTTGTCCTTAAATACTTAACAAAACAGTTAAGTAATATCAGCCTGGGTTCTTAGCTTCTTATGCTTTTTTTCAAAAAGTTGTTCCAAATACTCCTCCGAGTGATTAATTATTTCCAATTGTATTGTTACTTAAAAAATGCAAATACTGTTGTTAAAGAAGCCACGATTTTATTCATCGTTTTGGTAACTGAACTGTAATCCGTTTTTATGTTTGAAATATACCTTTAGTCTCTGTTATTTGTGAGAAATGTACATGGACCGATTATACGCAATCTGTCGTAAATAAAGACTGGCCGAAGTCATCAACTACAGATCAATATAAATGTTGTTATATACCGATATAATTTTAATATTATATACATTAGAGTTATATAGAAAACACCTATCACTTAATTTTTATACTACGGTCCATGACTATCTGAATTATATTATAATTGTGATTGGCATTTGGATAAGTACTATAATGCTCCTATACAAAAAGTTCTGGTTTTAGTATTGCGAATACAAAATTGAAAATAATATATTGGTAAATGCTACAAAGCATCTTGTTAATAAGAAAAATTCTCGAAAAACTAAACTGTTTACAAAAGAATATATTATTATATAGTATGCAAGAACTTAACTTCTACCAAATTAATCCTACTATTAGTCGTCACTGTGAGCAAAACCATAAATCTTGGTTGTGGGGAGTCGTATTCTGGTTTAAACCAACAACCAAATCTTTTTTATTCCTTGTTTCAATATTATAAGCCTAATTACACATAACGTACCAGTACAAGTGACTTTGAACGGTGAACCAACAATATGATATCCGTTGTATTTCAAACTGATGTAATATTCGCCTGGCACCAGCGGCGTGTACCTGACTTTGTAGCCTTCTTCGACTTCGGTACAGTCCATAGAAACCTTACTTGGTCCGTCAATGGTTACAGCCAATGTACCGGCACCCGCGTTGCAAGTGTCCACAATGAAATCCGTCTTGTGTCCTAAAATATTTACCGGTAATGAATTTTAAATGACCACTTCTCGACAGTAAATCCACAATTTGTTATATTCATTTTATCTTGGAATTGAAATAATTATGTTTTTTAAAAAACCTGGCAGCGGTAACGCAAAACAATGTTCACAGAAAATGATACTTTGTGAGAATAAAAGAAAGAAAGGGTTTATTATAAGACCGATATAATACACGTTTAAATATTTAATCCAAATTCTACAATTTTACCACCTATCGTCGTGCTTTACTCACCTCGAAGCAAGACGAAGTCGTGATTTAATTAAATTAGCAGTAGTGACAAAAGAGCTCGGTTCAAATGATCGAGATTTTGTAAAAAAATATCGATGTTTTTGAATCTAGTTTATCATAATATTACTTGTTGATTGGGAAAATCAAAAAAAAAAGATCGGTTATAAAAACTTATAAGAAACTGATTTTCAATAGCTTAAATGGTTTTAAACTGATTTCGTGATGTTTCAGGTATAACGTGACTCTAATACCGTATTTTGTCGGGCATAGGTTATTATCCTTAAATATTTTTTATTAAGTACCTGTCTTTACGTCTCCCAGACCACTGCCCGTGGCGTGCACGGCAGCAGGGTCGGCGTCCCCTTTGCCAACCTTCAGGCGGTACGGTGATCCTGGAATGTGAACCCCATTGAACTTGACGTGTATGTTGTGAACGCCATTATCGCGGGGCATGAAACGGACAGAGTACATGTCTTGATCGATGGATTGGATGAAACAGTCGTCTTCCGCACCGGACGGCGACACCACCTGAAAAATATCCATCACGCACGCACTTGTCAAAACAATAAATTATCGCAGTAATTTATTAGGTATAATAATGCGTCGACGAAAATAAGAGATATAAATATTTTTAACGCGTCATAATAATTATTATTAGAGAAAAATTACAATTCTAAATATGTCATGCCCTAAAAAAATGCATATTATGTGCCCTGAATTAAAAAAAATGCACTTAGTTTTATTTTATTTTAACAAACTTTGAACCAAAAAAATATTTTTTATTAAATTAAAAAAATAGTTTTGCATAACTGTACTTTACGTTGATTTTTAAACTGAAAAACAATTATTCTCATTTACTTTTTCATCGTCAGTCGTATACTCGAATTTTGATACGAAAAATTACGATTAATAATGTAATGATTGTCGTCGTCGATATCGTACATATTCTCTACGTTGAGCACGACTAAATACTGAGTGTTAGTAATGGAAAATATGTATATATGTATGCAATATATATTATACTGATGCGATGTTTAGCACGCGTCGTGTTAATAACTGAACGGGACTTCTGGCAGTTTACAGTTAGGTACCTAGTCGATGGAGTCAGTCTATGGTCGGCAGTTGATAGTTTTATGGTCGAGAGACGAGAGTCATAGTGGATGGTCGATAGTGGAAGTCGATGGGTGACAACAACCTGAAGAGGACCCGCGGACGACCCACAATCAATCCACATTGGATATAGGCACCCACGACACACTATGACCCAATCGGTAACCTTCAGTTATTATTTATAAGTATAGGTACCTATTACATATTATTTGATGTTCAATGTATTATAAGATTCGATTTTGTAGTAATAATAATACATTAATATTTAATAACAGATATAAATATATATAATCTAGCTGATCCCGAGCACTTTGTTTCCCGTTAAATGTATCAACTCTATATGACTCAAACTTTGTTCAATTCGTTATTTAATATTTGTTTGTATGGTGTTCAAAATTTATCTTAACTTTTCCGTTGCCCAGAATAAAAATTCTGATTTACAGCAGTACATTATCAGGTAGGCAATCTATCAATCTATCTATCAATCGCGAACCCCATGTTGTTTGTGCGTAGGTGTATGATTATAGTGTATAACTCTAAAGTATTAAAGTTATACCAAGTTTGTCGTTTTTACTAAATTCCACCTACAGTGGATTAAAATAATCAATTTATACAAAAACCTATTCCAACCCAACCGTACTAAAATCCGATGAATAAAAAAAAAACAAATTTAACCCTTTGTAAATTAATCTATCTTCTTTCCAGAAGTCCAATCTACCCACAAACATTAATTTATATATAGGTATTTTTAACTATATAAATACACAGACTATAACTATACAGACTAAACTCTGAAACTACTTATCAAATCTTCTTGTATATATTATAAATGTCTTGATTTTTTTTTTAAACGAAACAGTATTTCACGGAGAAAAATCCACCTGTGTATAATATATTGGTTGCTATTGGTTAATCGGGCATATTTGTTGATTTTTATTATTGTCTTTTGTCAATATACATATAACATCTGATAAGTAGTTCCAGAGTTTAGTCTGTATAGTTATAGTCTGTGTATTTATATCATTTATATAGTTAGTTGGTAGATTAGACCTTTGGAAAGAAAATGGGTTAATATTTACAAAGGTTAAATTTGTTTTTTATTTCATTCATCGGATTTTAGTGCGGTTAGGCTAGGATAGGATTTTGCATAAATTGATTATATTAAGTAAAAACGACAAACTTGATATAACTTTGATACTTAAGAGTTAAATCAAACGTACAAACAGCATACAAACATACATACCTGATAATGTACTGCTGCGTATCAGAATTTTTATTCCGGGAAACGGAAAAGTTAAGATACATTTTGAATACTATACACCGAATATTATATAACGAATTGAACAAAGTTTGATTCATATAGAGTTAATACATCTAACGAGTAACGAAGTTAACGGTTGCTATGGGTTATAGGAGTTGAGAATAATACTGATTTATTATTATTATTTATTTTTACATAACAGGCCATTATTTATAATAATTGATAACTCCTTTATTCATTAAGTTAGAGAATCGATAAAATGCCATAAACCTTTTTCCACTATGAGCTTTTCAATTTAAAAAAAAAAATCATAACGATCGGTTCAGTAGTTTCCGAGAACATAGGCCTTAAGGTTTTCGTTTTCACATTTATATATACGTTGAGTACTTTGCTTCACATAAGGTAACCCTGATTCCTAGTAATAATATCACACACCGAGGTCGAGTCTCCGAGACCTCGTTAATATGAACAGAACGACACCTAAAGAGGGGTGCGAGCTAAAGGTGATGGGAAAAGTTACAATAATATTTAATTAAGTAAAAACCTTGTTTGTTCATTAAATATTTAATTTATATTTTAAAAACTAGATTTTAGAGTCGAATGCCCCGAAAATCCAAAAATTATGTAAACAACGAGAAGAATTATATTAAATTTGAAAATTGTCAATAAATGCAAAAAACTGAAATTAGAAAAATGATCTTCTTCTGATTCAAAAATACACGATAAGTAGATATAACTTTTTTAAAAAAATTCAAATTGCATCAACTACCGCGCCCTAATTATCATAGTTTTGAACTCCCGATGATCTTAATGAATAAATATAATAATATTATCACTCGTATAAATACCTTGGCGTCGAGTTGACCGACAGCGCCATTCTTACGAACCATGAATTGAGCTGGGTAATCGGCTTGGACTCCAGACGTCGGGAATTGCGCCACTTCAAGCTTGTGCGCGTCACCCATTGCTGGTGACATAAACAGCTTGTACGGCGAGTCCGGTATGTGCTGGTCGTTAAACTTAATACCAATTCGGTATTCTCCTGTACAACCGACAAATGTTTTGAATATTCAATTTATATATGGTATAACATTATATTGTTATCATAATATTTAGACCTCGAAGGGTTATCGCAAAAAGCGTCCGTAAATTGTTTGGTACAAATTCAAAGTTTTGCAGTTTTTCATATGTTAACACTTATCGAGATTTTATTTTTTTGATACCTACTTTAACCCATACGAATTAGCCATGTACAACTTATAATACTTTATTTTATTTGATTACACGTCTTGGAACAAATCTTATTTTTAATATAATTGCACTTTTTAACTTAAAAGTAATATTCTATATTTTGAATAACTTAGAGAAATTTTACCAACTAAAAAATCAGGCGGGGAAACAAATATTCATTTTTATAATTTATCTTTATCATTAAGGTATAAATGCATATACAATAATTACATGTAATAATGATATTTTATGAGTGATTGACCAAGCAGTCTTACCACCAATTTTTCCTTTTGATAAGAAAATTATTCAATTTTTTTTTTTAGAATTTTTAACGATATTTAAGGACCATAATTTCGAATATTTAGATTTTTTATACAATTTAAGGAGTATACTGTAGTGAAATATACTTATTTTTTTCAAACGGGAATCATTTTGTATTATAAATAATTAAGGAAATTATATTTTTTAAACGTAATGCAAATTATAATGAATAGTTTCCGGCATATTAAACCTTAACGTATTAAGCCCATAGTAACATGTTTATGTGGGCTATGATGATTTGAAAATTTTGGTTTTTATTATAAATTTATTAAAATTGTATAATATGTAAAAAAAATGACCTAGTACCCAGGCAATACCTATAGGCTATATAAGTACCTACCTACTAGATTAATGCTATATCACTTCTATTTTTTTTTTTAAGTTAAGTCATTTAAAGGAATAGTATCTTCAGTATATAAAGTTTAATAAATGACTCAGAAATACTCAATCAAATTTTATTTGGAATCTTTTTTTTAATTAAACAATTAAAAAAAAAATGCTCAAATGGAATGTAATATGATTTTTTTATAAAGCATTGGACTAAAGACGCCGTTAAATGGACTTTCAAAATTTCATCAAACACGCGTCAATGTAATGAGTTAAAGCACTAATTGTAAATTTGGACGCATTTTTATATAACCAACGAGGCTTATGCGAAATACCTATCCATCGTATCATGTTTTAAGGAGTAATATTTAGGCGATTCACATGACTTGAACATTATTTGGACTATGTCTATGTGGAAGTAGTAAATGAACATTATATTATAGTTTGTGTTTTCGAGAATCACTATAATGCCGCGTCAGGCAACCACTGCTGAATGAAACTCTTGCACACCCACGTACATGTCCATACTTTGTGAAAAATTAAATATATTCTTGTTTGCATAACTACTAAAAATGTTAGTAAATTAAACATACTTCCTGAAGTTGGATTATAATTTCAAAAAATGGTTGAGTTTATAAGCTGGACTATAATGCTCTTTAGCAATCACATTTTTGATTTCAAATCAGATGTGCCCAAAATATATACGAATGAAATACGATTATTTCAAGGGATTTTGAAGAAAATCTTAATTTTTGAGTCCTTTAAAATTGAATATTGAAAATCGACTTCCTAAAACGCCTAAATATTTTGTCAAAGAGTTTATATATGTATAAACAATTTGAATCGGACATCTAAAGTATGTGCAAATTACTATCAGTTATTGGTCTAATACGTATGAAAAATACGTGTGCTGCGATCTCCTTAACTATTTATATTTGGGATTCATTTAAGACCCTTAAAACTCACATCCTTGTTGTTATAGGTACATTATCAAAACTATTGACGAACCTGGTTCGCCTACGACGTAACTGACATAACATGAGCCGTCCTTGCGGTCTTTGAAATCGATTTCCGCCTTGCTAGGACCTTCGACCGATATGGCTAGTGAGCCCGGACCGGCCTCTCTAGTCCACACATTAAACTCGCATGGTTGTCCTTGTTCTCCACGTTCCAGACCAGAACCTCCAGCGTGTACACGGTGAGCTCCACCATCGCTCATAGGACCGACGGTAAATTGGAACGGCGATCCTGCAGAAACAAGATGGACGGTCAATGTGGGTCGTATTGAAAATCACGGCAACCGCAGTTCACACTTACCAGGTATGTGGACTTCCTTGTATCGGACCGACACTGTGTGAACGCCCAATTCCTTCGGGACAAAGTGTACAGCGTAGAGGCCGTCTTCGATTTCGTTAATTTCGGCGTCTTCCGTGATGCCACATGGCGATGTCACCGTCGACGACAAATCATATGGTAACACACCTACAATTTTCAGGTGAAACAAAATTAGAGAAAAAGGAAAATCGCGTATACATATTACATAATTATGAATAAGCTGTTTACTCGTCTGTGGTATCATGGACAAATATTTGATGACTGTTTGAATTAATTATTTATTTATTTAATGGTTTAACACCAGCAAGGGTTAAAGATACAGTAAATTTTTACTATAGAATATTAAAGTAATACAAATTAACACACTAATTCACAATTATTTACATTCATTTGAAAATAAATATTTTCAATTTAGAAATTGGATGATAATTAAAATCGAAATTCTCTAATTCATTACATGACTTAGAAAGCGACGTAATGGGCTATATTTTTAGTGGTAAAGGGGATACGGAAACAGGAATATTGTTTCTTGAGTTGAGTTGAATGCCAGGACGTCGCTTATCTAAGAAGACTAAGCCAATGTAGTTAGCAATTTCAAAAATTGTGAAACCCGTTGTCTACCTAAACGTATAAGTAAATCAACTTTGAAGTTTATCAAGTTTTTCAACTTGGCCACTCTGAGATGGGTATGTTCCACACCACTGGTTCAAATTCTAGAATAAATATCTAGATACAGCTATTTTGGGTCTTTGAAATAAGAGTAGTTACTTATGTCCTTTCTCATAAAACTGAAATCCCCTTAAAGCTTTTAAAATAAAAAAAAAAATTATATATTTTAACTTACCTGGCATCTTGAACGTGAGTTTGCAGTTACTACCCACCTCCGTGAGAGGTACGGCTTCCCGCCTTCGTTCGATCTTCTCACGCTGACAGTTGCTTCCTTCACCGGTGACTTTAACGGTGAACGGCGAACCGTCGACGTGATGGTCGGCGAACTTCAGATTCACGATATAGTATCCCGGTTCCGTGGGCCTGTATGATATGGTCAATGTTCCGTCTTCATTGTCCTTACACTGGATCTCTGCTTTGCTGGGGCCTTCAATAGAAAGCGATAATCCACCATAACCTATATAATATGGCAATATAATATTATTATGCAGACGCTGTACAAAAATAGTTAAATCTAGAATGATTATTGATGATACGTAATGAATAACAAAAACAGTATTAATATGTTTATATGAATTCAAGTAAAAAGAATTCTATCGTAAACGAGTCCAAACCAATATTATAAAAATATTAAATCAATTTTTAAGTTTCTTGCACTGCGTAGGTAGTTGAAATTATTTCCGACCATTTTAATTGTTTTGAAACGGTATAAAAATGAACAATATAAAATACCTAAACAGGAACTAATATTGAATATGATTAATGATTAAGTTATGAATTTATGATATTACCAATACAATATACATTGCACTACCGTTGCCACATATTCTGTTTATGTTTATTTTTTCTTTTATACCATTTGAAATAACACAAAATATTTTACCGTAGATAAATCACATAGGTACTCCGATAAAGAAATTTCTGTAACTACGGTTATAAGTTAGTAGATAATTAATTATATTATTTATGATGATAAATAGGCATAATCAATTTAATTAATTTATGGTAGGTATACAAAAACAAAACGGGTACCTAAGAGGCTAAGTAAACGAATGGTAAATTAAGTTGATTGTCAAAAACTTTTAAAAAATATTTTATAAGTAACTTTTTATTTTAAAACATTTTATCGTCTTTTTTATATCATTATAAATGTAAGTACTACATAAATGATTAAAGTCAATTCCTTTCAGATTATACAATCGTATGCGATGTTATATAATAATATGCACTTCAGCATCTAGCTAGGTTGTATAGCATCGAGCAGCTCGAAAAAAAGAAGAAAACTACATGATGTGACTTGATTGTACAAATTATACTTAATTCGTTAGTTATATGTTCTGAATTACTTAATACTTTTAAACGTCCTTCAAACTCGTGACTCGTGTGTCAAAAAGTTAGGTTTAAACTTCGTTTACCACAAGTAGATTGTCTACCTGATAATGTACTGCTGCGTATTAGAATTTTTATTCCGAAAAACGGAAAAGTCAAGATAAATGTTGAGTACTATACACCGAATATTAAATAACGAATTGAACAAAGTTTGAGTCATATAGAGTCGATACATTTAACGGGCAACGAAGTGCTCGGGATCAGCTAGTATATACTATTATATAAAGAAGAACTGTTAGTTACCATTCTTGAGGATAATCTCTGGAACTACAGTACCGATTTCGAAAATTTTTTCACCAATAGAAAACTACATTCTTTGTGAGTGTCATAGACTAATTCAAAAAGGGAATTAATCACCCCTGGTAGGTTCTCAAACAGGAATTTTGAGATTTACAATAGAAATTGTTGTTTATTAATGGTTGCTATGAGTTATAGGAGTTGAGAATAATACTGATTTATTATTATCATTTATTATTACGTAACAGGCCATTATTTATAATAATTGATAACTCCTTTGTTTATTAAGTTAGAAAATCGATCAAATGCCATAAACCTTCGCCGCAATGAGTTCTTGAATTTAAAAAAAAAAAAATCATAACGATCGGTTCAGTAGTTTCCGAGAACATAGGCCTCAAAGGTTTTCATTTTCACATTTATATATAAAAATAATATTATGCTATAATAATTATCCCAACAATATTAGGAATATTAATATTATTAATATATTATTATATTACTATATTATTATCACTCACCGGCGCTCCTAGTGTCCACCGTGAACAAATTCTCCACGTGCGTTTTGCCTTCTTTCAATCCGTTGCCGGTGACTTTCACCTTTTTTGCATCACCGACTTCTCGCTCACCCACGGTTATCTTAAACGGCGAGTTGACGATGTGCTGGCCCATTCTTTTTACAGACACCACGTGCTGGCCGATTTCCCTAGGTGTGAACGAAATACCTGGAAACATGAACGTATAAGTATTAAGTGTAAAGCGCATTCTCCCCGAGTCTCGAATCCGAAAAACTACGTACCCAAGTTGCCGTTTACCAGGCGTTTCAAGAAGCAAGGTTCTTCCAGACCACTCGGGGCTTGAATCGACGCGTTCAATAGCCGGAAGTCCTTGTCCAGTACTTTGCCAGGCAACGATACCTCGCTGCATGAGCCCACGGATATCTGGTTCCTCTTTCGGCCTTCGCCTATATAAGGGTACAAAAACAAAAATATCCGTTTTCACGGAAGTATTATAATATATAAAGCGGTATAGCGAAGCTAATATTATTATGAGCAAACACGCGCGCAAATGAACGCGTATTCGAGGGGTCCGAGTCTTACGCAAAGGAGACCACGAACCTGTGACTTTTGTATTGTACGGGCTTCCTTTGATGTGCTTGTCCTCAAACTTGACGGAAATCCTATATTCACCGGGTGCTGTCGGCAGGTAAGTGACAGATACCGTGCCGTCCTTGTTATCGTGACAACTGATGTCCGCTTTACTGGGACCTTCCACTGCCAATGAAAGACCGCCTGCAGTAGACGGAGAGACGATTAAATCAATATTTGTATCGGTTGTGGAGGATTACTAGCGTATTTAATGCGGGTTATAAACTACTCGTATGTCATAATATACAGGTATGGGCATTCTAGGTTAACCTGTAGCTAAGGTACGTAAAACTATTTTTTACATTCAAACATACGTTTTTTTCTAATTTTTAAATAATTTAACTGCTCGTCTGGTTTACTAGACTTGCGCTAAGTATAAGAAAACAATAACGTCTTAAAGTGTTGTTGTGATTCGGTGATTCAGACAATCAAGTGTTTTTAAATAGCCAACCTAAAAGACTGTTTTAACATAAATTATATCTATAGTTGAAATACTGAGCTATAAATTATATCACGACATTTAGAGCTGGTTTTATTATTATTTAGCGTTTTTTTACTAGAAGTTTTGTGAAGTGTTTTTGTTTGGATATATTTTACATGGACATTTTTATTAGGTAATTTTATTCATTTTTAATTGCTAATTGTGAATGTAGTAACTACTATTATAGTATTATAGTATTATAGTAGTTACTTCACGTATATATGTGTACAATGTATTTTTAATTATTGTCTAGAAAGTTTGAATTCTAACTGCATTACCTTCTACAATTTCAATAAAATAAGCATACATTTTAAATAACATTTTTTTTACACAAGTACTTTTACTGACCTTATTTTGGAACGAGAAAAGATATGAAAATGGTATCAAAAGACAAAAAGATATACACGAATATAATTACCTACAATATTATAATTGTTCATGTTTTATTCTATTTGAAAAAAAAATAATGTTTTGGCTTATGTATTTCAATATCATTAAGTTCAAATATTAATTACGTAAATTATTGTAACTAGGTACAACATTTTGTTTTCTAAATAAAAAACTTCACACAAATATTCATTTCAAAATATACTTACATACAAATTAATAAATTATGAGTAATACAAGTCAAATTGAAAATAAAATAGAAGAAACCGAAAATTACAATGACGAACTCGAGTATCAGCTTTGTGATTACGAAGAAGTTGTTGCTCAAACCAATTATCTTAGATCCGAGCTCACAAAAGGTCAAGCAATGTTGAATTCTATTAAATTCGAAAAATCAAACATTTTAAATGAATTATTACGTGAAACCAAAGAATTAAATTGTAAATATAATATGAAAGAAGAACATTTGATAGATATCCAAGAAGAAAATAATTCTTTGCAATGCGAAAACGAACAAATACTAAATAAACTAGATGACTATCAGATAAAGTTAGAAAAGGTTAATTGTATCAGTTCAACACTTTTGGAGGATAAGCAAATACTAGAAAAGAAACTTTCAGAAGTTATGGAAATCACAAACAAGTTACAAGATAAACAGCAATTATCGCAATCGGAAGTGCAAGATATGGAACAGAACATTATATGCATGCAAAAAGCTTAACCGAACAAATAACACAGATCACTGAAATGGAGAGAAAAAATAATATCGAGCAAGACCGTTATGAGTGTTTACAGTCTTCAATATGTGAATTAAAAATGAAAAGTGAAAACCTTTCCAAGACATTGCAGACCGAGATGACTGAAATTCGATGTAAATTCAATGAAAAATCGAACGAGTTATGTATGCTCAAACTGAAATTAAAAGATAAGCAAACTGAACTATTGGAGCAAAAAAATCGAGCGATACAATTAAAGGAAGAACTTAACTGTTTGCAAGTGGAACATTGTAAAGAAAAATGTAAAATAGACAAGGAAATTGAAAAACTTAGAGTCGAGGTTAAGTCAACTGCCTCAAATCTCAAATGTATTAATTCAAAACTTTGTGATGCACAAATGGAGACTACAAAGCTCAATTGCCAATTAACAGATCATAATGAGTCGATTAAGCAATTAGAACCAGTGAAAGAAAAGCTACAACAAGAAGTGAAAAAGATAAAAGAGGCTACAGAATCAACAGCAGAGATGATAACGACACAGCTAGAAAAATATGATAAAGATAAACAACATTTCGAGAGGAAATTAGAATCAAAACATCAAGAACAGTGTGAGCTTAAGAAACTAGGTAAACATCAAACAGAACAACTAACAAAATTAAAGAAAAAATTAACAGATGTTAAGTGTAATATGGCTGCGAAATGTATACCAAATTGCACTTCATAACGCAATAATAAACACTTAATAGTATTATTTATAGTTATTGTTTTTGCCGGTTGTAATATTAGTTCATTGGTTCCAATAATTGTGTAATCTACTCATTTTAATCTTTCATCTGGGCTTTGAATTTTGTATTCTTCATTTTGCATAGTAACGTTTTTAATTAATAATTTAAACTCAAATTTCCTTTCTATTTTACATTTTTCTTTATAAGGATCCTTACTTGTATATTTTTCCTCCAATATTTCAGCTTTCTTATCTTTTAATTTCAGTAAGTTACTTACTTTGTGTAAAACAAAATTTAAAAGAATAATTTAAACTAAAAAATAAAATGCTTTTATCAAAACTAAATTTTTCTATTATCCATATTATTATTGACAGGTGCTTAATGTCAAATATTAAATACAGATAACTTGTTTTAATTATTTTGGACGATTCCATTAATAGTTATTACTTATTTCTAACCATCACCTTAAACCATTACATTGAATGTAAAAATGATAGGTGTCCAGATTTATACCAATATTGGACCCACTGTAATTTGTTTTCAGTTACGCCCGTGACTGGTTAAGTTTCGTTAGATTATGTGTATGATGAATGCCGTAATTGGAGAGGGGAGGTATGGAGGTCCGGAAATCCTCCACTGAACATTTTTAAAGTAGAAACATTTTAGCAGTGAACAATTGTTTATTGGCTATAGGTACTTATTGTATAAAGAATAGTTTTATAATATTTTAGTTAAATCGATAATAACAAGAATAAATAGTTTTTATATTTTGAACGTAAAAATGATAAGTTTCCGGAGTCTAGACATTTAAAAAATATTAGAACCCGCCCCTCCTCCCTCCCACCCAAAAAAAAATTTGTTTTCAGTTACAATTACTGTGACTGGCTAGGTCGGGTTAGGTATTATGGGCATGATCGCCACCTACTGAAATCTACCACTGGTCCGTATGGTGCAGCGACAGCAAACGGTAATCTACTCGTATATGCATAAAATATAATAATCATTATAAAATGTTGATGTACGCACCGGCTCCGGCTCCTTTCGTGTATATGGTGAAGTCGGACGGTTCTCCGCTGACGCCATGCATGAGCCCCGGCCCGTAAGCTGTGATGTGGCCGCTGGTGATGGAGTCGACGTGGAATTTGAATGGCGAACCTGTTTGATGGGCAAAAACAACGTTTGTAGTACATTATTATTGCATTCGGATCGCTCTAACCGCTCATTTTTTGTGAGTTTTCCGCGGAAGTCCACATTGTACGAACATTGTATTTTGCAATGGGGTGCAACGCCTATAAGAGCGTTTTTTATTTTTTTAATATTGAAATCGGCATTAAAAACGAACTGATTATAATACAATAATACTATAATGTGTTTGAATTTTTAATATTTTTGTTGTTCCAATGCCGTTTTAGTTTCTAGACCTACGAAATAATCGTAAAAAAACAATTTTACACCAGATGCAGCTATTTTGTTACAATATTTTTTTCAAATTACTAAGAAAATAAAGTTATCACATTAATGAGCAGGTTATTATGGGTATGAATAATTATAACACTATTTTTTCTGACCACCAGTAGCGGGAATATGATAAAAACGAATTACTTGTGATTATAATAACATTTAATTTTTTTATAGATATCCACATTCCACACTTTCTTTCCCAAGTCAAGTTTAAAAGACAGAAAAACCATAAAAAAAATATAAAAAATTTGGCTGTCACATATTTTTAGATTTTATGTTCAATTTGTGGTGACACAGATGAATTCCTAAAAAATTTGTGTATGTGTTTTTTTTGTGATCTTTTACATTATAGCGACTGTATTGCCAGTAGTATATTGGCCTCTGCAGTCAAAAACTTAACACGCTAAATAAATCGCCCAATTTAATACTTAGGTGATTTCAGAAAAACATGTTTTTTTTACATTTGTCTTGTAAATAAAACGGTTACAAATACGAGGTTGTACATAGTACGTTTTACGATAAAAATAAACTCAATTAGTCAAGATTGCATATCATAATAAATTATACTTTATTTTCCTTTTTTTTTTTAAAAAAAAATGGCATTTTGGGATATCCACATCTGAGTTCCATAAATACATGTAAAATAATACTCAGGTGAAAAATATTAATTTTAATTAGTTCCATCGTACATTATAAAATTATAAAATATTGTATATAACATTTTTTTCCATGGCGTTTCTGATATTCATAAGCAAACGTTAAAAATTGGCAACGAGCACTACAAAATCTTTTTGCCGAATAACACTGATATTAAGCCACAGAAGGCTGATGTATATACATAATAATTATTGCGATCGGATGGAGAATACAAAGTTTATTTTTGTTCGCAGCGAGTGACCATTATAATAAAAACTAATGACGTAAAGTGTAGAGAATCTAACGTGTATAAAATATATATATATTTTTTTTTTAGTTTTTGTCACATAATATTATGCGTAAAGTATTTTTGTATGAAATCGAAATAGAATTGAAAACCTTCAACAGCCGAGCAATGAATTTTCAAGAAATGCAATATCTAAAATTGGATTTTTATATGAATTATTGCAACATTTTTTCGAAATCCACACAATTGTAATGCGGCTTACAACCGAACCATAATATTATTATAATCTATGTTGTCTTTGTACCTATGACGAAAATAATTATAATACACTTGTGACGGATAATGAATTTACCTTGAACGTTTTCTCCGTTGTACTTAACGAACAACTCATGCAAGCCCTCTTCCTTTGGATCGTATTTAAGTGAGACAGTTCCATCGTGATTATCCTCGACGGACGGTTGGTCTCGTTTACCGCTCGGCATCGCAATATCAGCTGAAAAAAATTAAAAATTTTAAATTAAGTTTTCAGTCTTTTTATTGTAATATATATATATTATTATTTAAATACTAGGTAGCTGATATTAAATATAGACCACTGCTTTCCAAAATTATTATTTTTCAAATGTATGGTTTTAAATTATACATAGACTTAAGTCTAAATGTACGTATACTTGTATCTGTCTTGTATACCTACATTTAATTATATTTTGAATAATTTAAAAACATCACTCGACAAATACCCAAGCATAATACTTGTAAGTATTATTGGCACATATGCAGAGTGATTCACCAAGCATGCCTCAATCGATTTTCCGTAATAGCCGACATATTACCTAAACCCGTTAGAAAATCAATGGTTTTCCAAATAAATACCCACCAACTATAGGTATTTATATAAAGTATTCATGGCAGTAGTTATAAAATATATAATACATTATACAATATTGAAAATTATACACAATCATAATAACTATTTTATTTTCTGTAACAACTAGCAAATAACGGCAACTATATAATTAATATACAAAAAAAATATAAGATTTTCGTTTGAAAAATAAAATTCCTATGTAAGCCCACTTTTAAAATTTTTTTAAATCTCTTCTTATTGCACATCTAGAGCATTTTAGGAACCAAAATATTCAAAATTTCAAGTTTATACGTTTTGTTATGTTCTTGGGAAATAGGAATTAGTGTGAGTGCAGTTAGTATTTGGCTTTTATATATATATATATATATAGATATTAATATGAAATACTTTAAGACATCCGATTCATATCATCATAAAATTAAAATTTTGTTTTTCCCTGTTTTTTATGTGAATAAAATATAGTTTACTTATATTTATTATTATCTGGTCGGTGTGGGAATGACAAATAGCTCCATACCGATGTGTCAACGTTAGAGGCTTGATAATTTTATTTTTAGGTTTGTCAGCACATACACATTGCAGGAAAAATTATGTTTTACATAGACGAAAGCATGTTTCACATGACTAGATTGATTAATACGAATATTGTTCTATGCTATTACTGGCATTAATATTAAATTCAACTATTACACTCGATGTTTGATAACACGAACCACGTAACTTGAAATCCTTGATAAATCGAATTATTTTTTTTGCTCTTTTTATTAAAAAAAATTTGTTTTTGAAAATATGTTTTTTGAGCATTGGAATTGACCAATAATAAAAATAAAATTCTGAAATAAAAACGCCAATATTATTACGTATTTTTTTTTACGATAGGGCATACGCACATATTTGGGAATTTTATTGGTTATTTGTTATTTTTCTATTATTATATTATTATTGTTACTAAAAACTAGGAATCAAATCCCTTTTGAATTTAGAAATAATTTTGAACGACGCTATATTATTGGTAATGTCTATTTCTATTTTCATCGTTTCTTAGTTACCCGTGATTGTGTATATAAATCTTAAGATAAATTTCAAGAACTATCTCTAACAACAATAAACCACTTCAACCATTTGATAATTTTCATAGATGATTTGTTATACAATAAAACATATAATGAAACTTTTATAGAACTTTCAATTTTGAAAAAAAATTTTAAAACAACTGTATAGCAAAAGCTCTCTATCTGTAATGCTCGAATACCGAAAATAAAGAAAAAAATTGAGCTTGGAATATGAAAATAATATGCACATTGAACTGACAAAATATGATATTCAAAAGTCGGAAATCGAAGACCGAAATAATATGATTTACGTGGTTCTGTAGATGTAATAATTTATGGTACTATAACAAAGTGTAAATAATCGTAATGATTCAAAAAAATTATATTAATTAGACGGCCAAGGTACTCAAATAATAGTGAAGCATTATATATTGAGTATATGTGTGTCTTGAGTATACTTAAAACACACATGATGTGCTGTAAAACTCTGAAAACTGACGACGTTTTCTTTAACTCGATGATTATTATCATTATTATTGGCGTTAGTGCATCATCATTATCACCAGGTGCATCGATTATTT
Source organism: Sitobion miscanthi (assembly GCA_008086715.1). Lineage (NCBI taxonomy): Eukaryota > Metazoa > Arthropoda > Insecta > Hemiptera > Aphididae > Sitobion > Sitobion miscanthi. Next base: position 25,136,239 of record CM017804.1, read on the forward strand.
CACTCAGCCTTGAGACGACCTTTTCGATAAAATAGTGTCTGGCCAAAGTTTCTTCGTGTGCCGTCGGATCCAGTGAATCGCAGTGAATTATTATCGGTGCATACGAAAACGGACGTGATTCAGGGAACATCACGAGATCATCTCATCGCCGCCATTAAAATAACATTATATTATATTGTATTCATCGCCACCATCATAATCGCCCGACGATTGATGGTTTCATCGCGCGCGCGTTTCGCGATCTGCACAACCGGCAGATGGCCAAACGTCGTCGATTGCATCTGAGATAGGACGTGCTACGCACGCTTGTGTCGCGTGTGTTTTACAAAAAAACGTACTGCGTTAGTTTTGATATCAGAACGAATCGTCAAACTTGGAGGTAAGAAGAACGTACGTAGACCTATAAACTCATAGACAGCGCTCAGATAGAGAGAGAGAGAGAGAGAGAGTGAGAGAGCGAAGACAGACAGACAGACAGAAAAAAAGACAAAGTATATGGTACAGCCAAAAATCGTTACGATAAAATGAATATGATTAGTAGCTAATAACAACACATTTTTTCAGTGAGGTTCGCCGATTACTATAATATTTGGAAAACCTATTATTAGTCATGGGTGGGGGTGGAAAAACGAGTGTTTGCTCTAGGCCCAGCCACAGAAAATCTTATTTTGCTGTCGAAATGTTTCCGTAGTAATTCATAGGAATGGAGTTAGGTCTACCTATTAATAAAATTGTTCAAAAAAAAAACATTGCGTAAAGTTAAGTCAATGAGGTTGGGGACATGTACGTTGTACGCGATTCATATAATTGATTATTGACGATTGAAATGTTGATGACACAATGCTATGAACGTATTATATGTATGGTTGATTATGGAGGATAAAGAAAGAAATAAAGTACAGTGAGTTTCAACTACCTCATAAAAAAATATGTTACGATAAAATTAATATTACCTATATTAGTGGCTAATTATCATTGATATTTCAAAAGTAGGTTCCTTGATTATTATTGATTATTGATTGATAATCTGATAAGTTAATAGATAAACCAATGACACAAAATTGGAACTGCCGAACGAAAGTTTTCCATGTCGACAGTCACATATGTGCGTAACACAAACAAACAATCAAACGAACCGACGACGGGCGCAAAGCTGCCGCACACGATTATACCTTTTTTGGTGTTGACGTAGTAAAACGTCAAAAAGGAGATTTCGGAATGTCCGTCGTCGGCGCCATTACAAACGGTCTCGGACCCTGCGCCGCCACCCTCGTCACTACCCCCGGACGGCTCAAGCCGCGGCCCCACGTAGACATCGTAGGCCCGAGATAGGTGCATCACAGACGCGGCGCACGCATCCACTTCGCTGACGGTCAGGTTCTTGAGGTACGGCCAGTAAGCGGTGGCCAGGGACGTCCACGTGGCCTCCTCCACGGGGAGTTCGAAGTGGAACAGGTACACCATGTTGTTGACGTGGCGACGCGACGACGGTACGCGATATAATGTGGTACAATGTAGTTGGACCACGCGGTATAGGGACGGTACGACGGTGACGGGAGTCTGCGAAGCGTGTAAAAGCGTGTCCACGGTGCGACTGATATCTGGGCCGGATTATCACCTTATCTCGAAGGGTCGGCGGGCACATCAAAAGGAGGGTCACAGCCGGGAATTCAGCGGGCCAAAAGCCAATAGCGACCGCGGAAACGGCGGCGGCGGCAGCGTCGGGATATTAATTTAAATTTATTATTACTATTACTATTATTTTTTTTCGGCGCAAAAAACGACGAGGAAAAAAGGGAAAACGGGAGAGGGGGTCGCGGTCGACATATTAATAGGGATAATTGCGTATATCACATCGCACACGCACACCTATCCGAGACATATTATAATAATAATATGAAGTGTGCCCCGGCGAAAGTGGTCTAATTTTAAAACGATGTCGCTCGGGAAAGAGAGAGCGTGTGAGAGACGGACCGAATGAGAAAGAGGCGGAGAGGATCTTTTATTTTTTACGTCCGAATGAATATACGACCGGGCGTGTAAAATTTATATTTTTATAATCATAACGATAACGACGACCGCGGAGACGATAAAAATAATAATGATAATTTATATTCGGCAACGCGAGCGCGCGTGCTTAATGAACCGTGCGGTACGGACATTTGCTGGGCTTCATGTCCCTCCCCTACCCCCATCACTTTGAGCTTTTGTAAAAACAGAAAATAAGAACACCAGCAAATCGGTTGTGCTTCGCTTGTACCAGTAATTTAATCGTTTATACCAAAAGCTTTACAAAAAGGTACAATAGTGGCTTTTAATTTGGTACTGTTGCTGTAGGTAATTATTGATATATCACCAATTCACATCCAATTTGAGTTGCTTTCGTAAAAACAAAAATAACACTGCGGGAGATTGATAGTGCTTCGTTTGTACCAAAAACTATACAAGAAGTCATACTAACCTTTTAATTTGCAGGTGATGGAGACATAGGTGTAAACGTGTAGTTTTACTATTTTTGAAATTAAATTTTGCCAGAAGGATATATCGAGGTTTTCAGTAATTTAATTTCGAAAAATAGCGTATAACGTTATTTATAGGAACTTAGTTTTTATTATTTGGAAATAGTAAAAACACCGAAAACATTTTTTGTTTGAAACGTTTAAGATGATTGCTACCCATGCATTTGTTGTCTCCGTCTTGCACACGTACGATATAACAAATTTTCGTTCACTAGTTTCAATAGTGTGCTGTTAGTTTTTATATTAGGGTGATTTGACTTATAATCAATTTTTTAGATAGTAACATTATCTGTGCTTAAGCGATGGCTTTTATTCAATATTTTAATTTTCAAGCCAGATATGAGCATTTTTAATGTTTGATATTTCACATACCCATATCTTGCTTGAAAATGAAAATGTTAAAAAATCGGTGACGCTCAAGCACATATAATGTTTTTACCTAAAAGTTTTATAATAGGCCAATTCACTCTAGTATCAAAACTAACAGCACACTATTGAAACTAATAAACGACAATTTGCTATGTCGTGCGTGTGTAAGACGGAGACAACAAATGTTTGGGTATTGGGTAGTGTCCTCTTAACGTGTTCGATTCTTTTTTATAGTCCAGATTAATTATAGAATTTTGAACTTTTTTACTTGAGTTCAGTTCAGATTGGTGTATTTAAAACTTGGTTCGACTTTCGAACAGTTTTTGACCCAACTTTAATCTATTATATTATGATCCATAATAATTCTTATAATAAAATAATACATAGTTTATAATCAGGGATTGAAACCGATATTGGATACAGATTTTGAATACCGGTTAAAACCGTAAAAAACTAAAATTGAAAACAAAATTGAAAAAATAAAAATTGGTATTCAAAACAAAAAAACGAAATAAGAAAAAATAAATAGCAATAACTGAAACCGAAATCGAAATAGGAAAAAAAAATGTCGGTTTCAAGCCCTGGTTTTAATATTGTCTTTCACGTCAAAGTAAAATACTGCACAAATCATGAGGAATAAAACGGACAAAATTCTGAACAAAACTATAGTTTTAAATACAAACAATTTTATTTTTTAAGTCCATCCGTATTCTAATAATATTTTCTAGCTAAGCTATTTGTAATCGATCTGAACGGATAATACCGACAATGTATAATATAATTATATTTATACCAATTCCAAATGAAAGTTGCCGGTCCCGATGGATAGTCACAACGATGTCAGAGCAACTTTTTAATGTCCGTTGATGTTTTCATCGCTCGTTAAACATTTCTGAGACGTATAAAATTTAATATTCGTGTAATGGGAATAAAAAAAAAAAAAAGACGACGACTACCACAGTGAAGTAGATAAAAACGTTCCCATTGGTATTACGCATGAAACTAGCCATTATCATAACGTCAATGGTCAGATGGATGCCAAATCTCAGAGCGGAACAAATAACGGAACACCCAAGTGTTATGATAATATAGCAATAATTGAATCACCGAGACGACGGCGACGACGTTTAAACACTTATAATTTTTTTTATTTTATGTATTCGTTTACAATCGATTGCATTCAGGTTTTGTCTTGACGTCTTGTTATACAGATCATTGTTCGACAAAGTTCTAAATTCAAAAAAAGTATGTGCACCGGTACGATAAAAATGTATGGTTGTACGATACTAATGTATAATGATAATAAATGTTATGATAAATATATAATAATCAATGTTATAATAATATTGCGTCGATTTTATATAGGTAACAACAAATAAGTGTATTAAGTAATATGCCTAAACTTAAACACAATACAATAATTAAACAACCCAATGGATGACCCTTAATTATTATTTTAATTAGTCATTTTTATATAGTAGCTATTGGCATAAATAATGCAAGCACCTAATAGTATTAAGTTAAGGTCCTATAAATTCCTAAATACAAATAATTTATACCTACTAAAATAATATTAATTGCATTTTTCTTGGTACAACTAATATTGAAAGTAAAGTTGAAAAAGATTATTTAACTATTTGTTGACAGATTCTATGTCAATCACTCATTTCAAAATAAACATAAATAATTATTGAGTATTTTACTTTGATATGCTTGTAAACAAATATAGGTTTCGAATAAATTCATAGTATATTTATTGAAATAATAAATCACAATTTTGTTTTTATGCAAGCCCATTTTTTGATTAATTGAACTAGCAGTTGCCAAAATATTATTTTTAAAACTTTAAAATGTGATCTCAAAACAATTTTAAAACTGAATGAAAGAATATACCTCAAAATTGAATAAAAATTATATATTATATATTCGTCAATAACAGTAAGTATTCAACCAACATAGGAATGAAGCATATTTTTCAAGAGCATGTTATTATTTAAAAATACAAAAAAATTTACTTAGCAATCTGTTTTATATCTATATCTATAATTAATAATATTATGATAGGTAGATAACTAATAGCTAATAACGAATAACTAATAATATGACGAATAATTGCTATCGATAAATACATCGATTAGGTTTAAAATAATTTATATCAGTTTTTTTAAAATGTTTAAACAGTTATTAATGTTAAAAATGTCTTAGATATTTTGTCAAATGTATTTGTTTTCATTTAAATATAATAGTATGCACGACACACACCCAATGCCCGTTGTAAAATGGCAAACAAGACCATGTCATGTAGATAGCCTATATAACATCACAGTTCAAAAATAAATAGCGGTAATGCTATAAAAAAAAATCATAATCTTCCTATCAAAAATATTATACCTCATTAGGTAATATTAAATAGATTACACGTACAAAATATACATAACATTTGTAAAAATAAAATTGTAAGATGTTTATAATATTTGAATGAAACATATATTTATTTTTTTTGTTACAAAGAAAACATTATTTTTAAAACTATCTCATAAAAACGGTAAGAAAAAAAGAGCATTCAGATTAATAATAAATATAAAAAAATTCTTGGCATGGCATTCAAAGGTAAACGCTAAAACGCAGTTCATAACACGAGTATTCTATTAAAATAATAATATAATGTATAACCAGACAATGTCGGGTAAGAAATTTAAATGTGCGTGTTTGTGTAAAGTACCTACAAATGAATAAAATAATAATTATAACCGTATTATTATAATTGTATTTAGTTTATTTCACGTTTTAGCTATTTTTTTTTTTCATAAATGATAATATTGTTTAAGAAATTAAAATATCGTAAACATTAAAATTTAAAACATGTGAGTAAACGCTCCTTTTTAAATATAATATTATAATATTACTTGTAAGTCGAGTAATTACAAACCATTTACCTACTTAATACATCCGTATTCATAATCACTGAAAGTATTGTATCTACTAATAATAACTCGTTTAAGGCTCATTAGTTCCAACTGAAATTAACAAGGAACGTTACATTAAATCTGATATTATCTTAATCAGACATTTGTCCAACTCAAATAGAAAAAAATATATACGTATAATATTATAAGCCACCTACTGAAGATAGATATCATGATACGTTCTTTAATGTTATATTGCGGCAAACGACTAGAGAAATATTTCAAGACGATCCAACTTGAAAATAATTTGAATTTTCTCTTTTATTATTTTTGTTTAATTTGACTGACTAATAAAAGTTATTATTTATTTCTGAAATTGTACATCCATTCGATCAAAATTAAAATTATATATTTCAAAAATTAGTAATACATTTTAATACTTTATTTTATTTCTCTGAATTGAAATTCTTGAGAATTTAATTTAGAATTTTTTTCATAATTACTTACAATGTGTGATATATTCCTTATTAGAAACACAATCGAATCAATATTAATCGTCAATAGAATTAAGACGAATTTTAATTTACGGCGGTCTTTGGAGTAACAGTTTTTCATAAAATCTGAATCAGGTCCATATTATAATGCCAAATACCTATCTAAATTATTATTAAGATTGATAAAATTTTATTTATGTGGGTAACATAATTTATGTATGTGGTGTGTATATGAAGGTTTTCAAAAGGATTTATGGCCATTAGGGTTCTGAATTTGAAATATTTCAAAATTAAAAATTTCACTCTTCTTGAAATATTTCAATGAAATCATAATTTTTTTTTTTTTAAACATGTTCGGTTATAAATGATTAGAAATAATATATTGATTACACACTGAAAATATTGAGAATGAATAACTTATCAGTTATAATCATAGTTGTAAATATATCTATAACCGTGGTTATAATTTTTCACTTATCAACCAAGGTTTACGAATTACTACAATATGCTAATGGTAAATGGTTATAAATACTTATAATTATTATAAACTATAAATTAAGTTTGTAACTGTATACATTATGGTTTAATTGTATTAACAGTTTTATATTATTGGTTATCGCTTATCAATTGATCCCTAATGACTATTAAATTATTATTATTCGTCATATTTCTTGGAGCCAAATCATGGCGACATGTCGTTGTTATTTTGTGTATTCATTTTTCATATTGATTCTTGGACGTTACACGTTACTAAGTTAGCTGTAAGTTCAAAGTTATAACTGTATACCAGTCATAACCTACTTTATAGCTATACGCCTATACTTAATTTGTAGGTAAGTTATAATTATTATTTATTAGGTAACACATTATTATAGGTAATAAATATATTGCCATAAACTATAAATAAATACTAATATTGCAGCACAATTTATTTTAACTTATTAGGAAATATGGGGGAAAAAAAGCACGATATTCACAAATGTTTTCGTGATGAACATTTAAAAGAAGGAAATAAAACATTAAAAAAAAAATATGTAACTTTTGTTCTTGGTCAACATTTCCAAATGCTACGCGACAACTTAAACATATTTTGAGATGCACTAGCTGTCCTTCTGATGTGAAAAAGAATTTTAGTCACCATCACAAATTTATTGAACAATCTTCTTCTATAAGTAAGTGAATTTATTGTAATTTATAAATTTATTAATCTATATAATTCATAAACCATAGTCATAAACTCATTAAGTCATAACAGTTATACTTATCCACTTATAACTAGGTTATTTTTTATAATTTGATTAAAAATCTTTTAAGGTTAATTTATGTTAAATCATGACACTTTTAGAGATATATAAAGACAACTGCTTTTTAATTAAATATTATTAAGACCCCTTCATCATTTTTCTATGGAAGCATTTATATTTTAACTAGTTATTTAGAAGAACTTTTACTTTAAAACATGAGCATGGCCATGCTTTAAAATCAGAAATGTCCATTAGTACCTAGTTTAAATTAGAAAAGTACTTACATAAGTACTACTTACATACATATTATATTTAAACACAAATTATTAATTTAGATAGTTATAAAATATACTATTATGATTGAATCAAGCTTATCTTTGGGTTGCTGCAGAAGAGACTGAGGCATTACATTGGTGGAACGCCTTTTGTAATGATACAGAACTTGGTAAAATAGCTATAAAAATATTGTATACGTAATAAGTACTGCTATATCTACAAATTATGCCATTGAAATACCTCAAGGAACTGATGACGATGATTTTGTTTTACAAGTTACAATGATGAAACATTAAAGTTTTAAATTTAATAATTATTAATTACTCTTAACATTAAGTATACAAATTGTTATATTTTGAATATTTAAAATGCATATAGCATATCACTGTATCAGTCAGTTGATACATTTTGTTTTTGTTTAAACATAAAAAAGGCATTCATTTTTTTTTTTATCTTGTTTTGATTACTATTTAGGATTTACTATTCAGTTTTAGGTATCAAATATTAACTATTTAATATTTAAGAATTATAATATTCTAATTACTCAATGTTGAAAAAGAAAAGAAATAAAGAAAAATATATTATTTTGTACGATGTTATATGATTTTTTCATGTGACGTTGAGTTGATTTATGTGTTTGTAACTTAATAGTTAAAAGGCAATGTTTAAATTTGTTATATTATAGATTTGTTAAACAACTTATAAATTATATGTAAATGTGTTGCATATATTTTTTGTTACATACAATAATCCAACTTTTAAAAATGTTCACTTGAAAGTGGACAACTATAAACTTTTAGATATAATAAGTATTTTATTTTTATTTTTCATGGAAATGAAATATTTCATGCATTTTTCATGAAATTTTAAAATCCTAATTGCCATGCATATTAATTGTATAATAAATCTTATAGCTAATTGTTTGTGTTTTTAATTTATTTTGAGTGGCATATCGTACTCCGTACCATACAGTTTGAAATCTATGAAGTCAAAAATTCAGATGCGGAGGCCGGTAGCAAAATATCAAAATAAAAACTAATAAATATTGAAAATTGTTTTACGTTCTTAGTACGAGTACTTTTTATTATGGATATATTCAATAGATATATCAATCGATAGTTGTAGGTATATATAAATGATTTCAGACAAAAAGCGAAATCGTCACAATATTATAATTAACTGCAGTTTCGTTCGCGGTTTTAATAAGATATGTGAAAAAACATTAGATAGGTAATAAGTAGGTATCTAATTTCATTCAAATATTCCAAACTTTTTAGGGGAGAATGCTTTTTAAAATAGAACAACCTCGAAACTTGACTATTTGTGAATTGTTCTTTCGTATACATATATATGATTTGGAATGTAATCAAATTGTTGACTGTTTATTAATCTCGACCGTCTACGTAATGGTGCAGCGACGCACATAACAATAATTATACGAGTAGGTTGGTTTCGAATAATTAGTAGATTTTCGTGTGAAATCAAAATGTTTGTCAATTCAACGGCAACGGAGCAGAGTAAAAGTCCTCTGGGTCAATTATAATACGGTTGGCCATTATTGCAGCAACAATTTGTAATTTAGTTAGGAACTGCTGCAATATTAATTTACAAAAATACAAATTGTCAAATATCCCATAATGTACTTCTGTAAAACTAACCTAATAATCTAACCTTCTAAATGATATTTTTTTTAAGTGATAAATAATATATACTACTTATCTCGTTTTAATTTCGACAAATCATTGAGTGTAATAGTTTAATATTCATTGAGTCTAGATGACGATTATGTGAGGAAGACTTAGAATTAATTCTATAGATTTCAATCGATTAAAAATCAAAATCAAAATTGTAAGTACATTAACAGTTTGAACTGGTATTCGTAATTGTTTATGAATTTCATAGGAAATCGAGAAAAAATAAGTGAGAACAGGACAGGAAACAAAGACCGGATGTTAGGCGAACACTCATCGTTATCACTTTGTTACCTTTATAGCCTTATAGGATGGAAATTAGTTTGTGAGTCACACACAAAGGCAATAAATTAGAAACCAATAGATATATCCATATAAGTTGTTCTAAATATCCACTCGGAATGTATTATTATAGGTACCTACTCGTAAAATCATTTTAAGAAATATTGGATTTTTTTTTAAGCCAATGTTGCTGAACTTGGTTTTAACTGTTGGATGGATACTTTTGTGTATTTTATAAACATCAACTTTTGAATCTACTTTTCATATTTTCTCAGTCGTGGAATGGTTTACGTTTACGGACAAAACTAAATCTTTATCGACAGTCATGATATAGACATAGATAATTTTAAAGAAATTTAAAATGTATACATATCAATACCAAAATTCAAATTAACTATTACAAGTGGTTCTATTTCGTTATCGTTGCGTATAATTACAAAATCCAATTGAAAATACATTAACGTATAATAATATGGACGCAGATCGACTCTTACTATTTCAGAGCGATTTTAAATTTAAAACAATTATTATAAAATAATTTTGGAGAAAGGACATACCTACCTATCCATTTTTGTTTAAAGGGAGTCGATCTGTTGTGATTTCTCCCAAAAAATATCTATTGCATGCCAGTATAGTACAGACTGTCTACAGTCACAAAGACGGAAGACTATACCTTAAAAACGACTTAAGACAATTTTAAATTTCAACTATTATACCCTTATACCCAAACTAAATATTAAAAATGAAAAAATAATATTTAACTCAAACATGTAATTTAAATAAAATATGCAAGCAAACCTTTTTAAAGTAAAATTGATTATGACGAATTTAAATCTGATTTCAAAAATGTTGCGTGGATAACTATAAGTTAATATCAATACGACAGTGTACTGACAAAATATTGATATTTTTAAACGGAAAAACGACAAATTAAATAATTTTCGTGTAGCGCGATGATGGTATATTATTGTGTAAGACAAAGACTGTTCTAAAACCACCGTTTTCTAAGGGACTAAATTTAGGGAACTTTCTATGTGTACGACGTGTGAATGTATATGATTATTAATACGTCTAAAATAAAATAGATGTCTGGGTCCTCACACACACAGGCATGCGCAAACCAGAGGGAAATTTAAGGGAAGATAATATGGGCAGTCACTTTCTCCCACTAGTGCCTAATCTTGGATTATTTTTAAATATGATTACAACTATGATTAGTCAATTCTTATAAAAATATTTAATTTAAATGCCGGATCCGGATCTTTATCGAAGAATTAATTAAAATTAGGTAAATAATGTATTTATTTAATTCTACCATGTGAAAAAATACTTACATATTACATACTCAAGTTATTGTTTCCTAATAAGTTTTGAGTAACATGATTTTATAAACAAATATATTATATTATATTATTTTATAGTATAATTAGTTTTTATCTATACAAAGAACAAAATATATGTTTGTTTTTGTCAAAAAAACGGACGGTATCAAATCCCTTTTAAATTTTATATCTATTATACAATTTAAAAATCATTTTTTTACTTTTTTATACTGCTGTAACTATTTTGTTCTGCACAAAACTGAATTAAAATACATTATCTACAAAATATTGTCCACTATAAATCATATAGCTCATGTTTTACCTTTAGGAAAACGAAGGCTTACTTAAGGTTAGACGAAGTGAGTCTTTACACAAAAAATGCAGGGGTATATCTTTCTATTCAATTAAATGTATAATATTGGAATGTCTAAATGAATTTTTTTTTTAGGCAGATCTCTTATTGTAACTTTGGAATATATGATTTAATAATTAGGGCAGTTGAAGCGAACGCGTTTTTAGTGCAAAAACTTGCATCATAGGGCAACCTCTCACACACCTTAACACACGAAATTCAATATACTATGTCTACGAATTGAACTTATTTTTATTATTATATCATTGTATTTAATTATTCTCTGTTTTATTCTGCTTTATTTAATATATTCTTTTTTGTTTACTCTATGTCTGTTTTATCTCCTAATTAAATGTATTATATCATATTATGATGATATTATTATATTATATTATGATTTAGAAACTCAAATATCACCAACACAATGTACTACCTTAGTGATGAATTGAGCCAAACTATGTGTAATTAATTATTGTATTTGTTTAAACTATCTTATTTTTGGCCAGTAAAATATTATCTTATCTTATCTTTTCTTACCTATTTCGCCTATTTCTCTTTCAAAATATGGAAAATAATAATTATTATTATATAGATATATTGTCGCGCCGGAAGATGTGGCCAAATGTCGCTGCTCTGCGTGTAAACAAGAGCTGCTAAATGTTTCACATGCACGAGTTTCCCATCACGGCTAATAATAATTGTATACAATTTGATAAATTATGACCAACACGAGGCTGTTCCGATTCGAAAACGACACGCGATTTTATGTGCCAACTCGCGCTATTATGATTTAGTGGGTGTTTCGCCCGAATACAATATATTTGAATGCGCATTGTCTGCGGATAGAGACGTTAAATTTCGGAAATTTTAAGACATTTCTAAAATGTAAGTATATTATCATGTAATTTAAAAATTTGATTTTTAATTTTAAATACAACCTTAATACTTTTTGGTTCAGTAGTATTATAAAAGTTTGAAATATATTTCATTAGTTTTAACTTCATTTCAAATGGTTATAACACTCAATATTTATAGGTATTATAAACCTATATTTAAATTGTATTAATCAATTGTGTTCTTTAATTATTCTTCAATTAACAAAACATATTTTAACATAAAAAATTCATAAAATATGGTTTTCATAAAGTTTCTTCAAGAAATTTCCACTTTACAACAATTTTCGAGTCTTTTAAACAGATAAAAAAATTGTAGTAGGTCGAAAGACCCTTGCGATGTACATACATACTATTATTACCGATGATTTATCTCACTGCGGTAATATTATAAATTATGTTTATTTTTTTTTGGGAAGAGAAAGATAGATCGCATCACAAGATTAATAGTGCACTATAGGGACTCGGACGGAGGTATAAAATAATATAAAACAAGACAGAAATAAAAATATTTATGTGAGGCGTACGTTAATAAATCGTTACATATTCGCCTCCGCAAGTAGATCGCGAAAACCGCCATTCGTCTCATTTACTTCATTAGCAGTGCTCCTCCACGACTAAGACTCGTATATTGCTCGATTTGCGTCATGACCGAATAAATATAATAGTTAAACAGAAGCTATTCGATGTCTCGTGCGCATTTAAAATACCAATAGCTAATATATTGATATTGGCTATCGGTTGCTATTTACGCTAAGATTAGTATTATTAATTCAATTCTCACCTGTCAAATGTCCACCGCACGAAGGTACCGGTATCTTGTCCAAAGCCACGGGCCTATACTCGCCGGTGGTGGTGGAGGTGGTCTTGGAGGTAGTGGTGATCGTCTGTTGCGCGTACTCGTCGAAGCGCAGTTGCTCGGCAAAGTCTTTGGGCAACCGTTTTACTCCGACCGTATCTTCGGTGGCCTGTCGGTAAACGGAGAAAAAAAACACATTTTCAGATTTTAAATCAGATCAAAAAAACAAACCACAAGCAGGGATATTATACTTGGACGCTACGGGACAGCGGTGCCTGAGGAGGTTACGATTCGATTTAGCAACATTATTATGTAATAAATTATGTGGTCGACTGGAAATAGTTATAAGCCCTTTGCATATAGGTACATTTAGAAACCGGAATGATATGCATGAGGGATGAAAGTCAGACTCATTTCATTAACTACATATTATATCGATGCGTATTTGAAGCGTTAAGGCATATTTTATACACTCTTATAATAAATCAATAAACTATTTTCTCTTTACAGAGAAGACAGGAACTAATATGGCGTTCGAAAATTAATTTTAAATTATTGCGGAGAGATTTGCTTTTAGTGCTATCAAAGATACCAGGTTAGAACTGGTATACTTTTATTGTTATCAATGTTTATTACCTAATTATTTTTATTCATTTGGTACGGATTTTTAATGCACAATATGCCTACTGCATTTTTCATATAAGCTTTTGTGCATAATGTTCCATGATATTTTATCGTTTTTATTATGTGCGTACATAATTCCGGTCTCTCTACTTAATCTAATATTATTCACCCACAATACGATTGCGAAATACAAAAAATAAATAAACAAATAAACATTACAAAAGCTCAAAGTTAAACTTGTGTACGGTTAGTGAGGGCTAACTACACAACTATTGCAAGAATGATATAATATTTTAATAATCCGATCTATTTCAATAAAATATTTTGTAGTGTTATCTTACAATATTGTTATATTATTATTTAAGGTTACTTCACCGAGTCATGTGATGGTTTTTCGGAGCACAAAAAAAAAAAAAAACGATGTAATAATATTATAATAATCATTAATATTCACCTCCTATAGTGGAGTAACGGCGGTGATGGCAATATTATATGTTATCGGCCGGTGCAGAAAATTCGGTCTCTGCGGTGTACAACAATTATTATAATATTTTATACAAGTGGACGGTGTACGCGCGGCGGACGGACTCACGACTCGGCGGTTCTTCCGGATGGAGTTACGCGGCGGCGGTGGCGGCGTCGTCGTCGGCTGTTTATTAATATTATTATTATTTCTTTTTTTGCTGTGCGGCGACCGGCGAGTGCAGCAGCAGAATAATAATAATAATAATATTATAATACGACGACGACTTGCTCGGTTACGAGTTCACGGCGACTGTTATAGGGGGCAGTCGATCGAATGAAAACCAGACCGAAAGAAAGGCACGGAATCAGAGGCGCAAAAAAGAAAAGTACGACGAAATCAGCGGAAAGCTGGACGCGATTTATTTATATAAATAATACTGTACACGGCTCGGAGGAGCTTGCTGGCTCGGAGTACCACCGCGAGTCGGCGTTTTATTATATTGTTGTGCGTGTGATATTTTTATAATATTATATTATTGTACATTATCGTGTGTATATATATATATATTATATAATGTGACACATCGAGATGGATACGTCGTCTTATCCGTCGGCGGCGTGGGGGGAGGGCCCGCGGGTGGTGTTAATGATCTGGGCTGGGTGGGGACGACCGCGGGGTGTGTGGTTACGCAGTTGCAGCTTGGTTGTAGTGGGTGTCGCGAGATTAAATTATTATTATTATTATTATTATAAGGATACGTCGTCGGCGGCGGCCCGTGCAGAACGCCGCGGGCAAACGTCCAAACTTTCGTGGTCCGACGAATTATTATTTTTACACATCAAGACGGCTATAAGTGCGATTCCAGCACGGCCCTCGTTCTCTCTGTACATATTACGACTTTTGGTGGTCAGCGCCGTGGGTGCTCATGGGGGGGGGGGGTTGCCCAGTGTCATAAATGAACTAACTCCCCACACGTTTATTATGAACTACGATATTATTGTAAAATATATAAGGTGTCTTACGTACTATTCATTCACCGCCACCGTTCTCTCTGTACAATACGACTTTCACACCATTGTCTTGTTCATACGGGGTGAAAGTGGGTGGTTAGCACCACTCCACGCGGTTTCTTTTTTAACTACATTATTATTGTAAGTTTAAAGTTGTGTCTTATAATTATTACACCCTATTGGCTATTACTACGATAAAATATTTTAAAATTACCTAACCTATTGTTGCGAGGGGTGGGAGAGAATAGTGGAAATTACATTAAAGCCGTTTGTCTTCCCGGGAGTGCCCAACTGCCATACCTCTAATCACGTATATTCGTAGGTTGTAGATCACAATAATAGAATATTAATTATTGTTATGTATTTAAAGCTACAGCTTTCCCAGCCCTATTCATGTCGATTGGGGATGATTCTTCAATTTGTATTTAAAGGGATAATTTTTTAGATTTTTAATATTAATCTCTCGAGGTGTAAAGAAGAATAGTTGTAAATTTAAAAGTAAAATTGTATGTCAGGTCGGATTTACTCATTATTTTGCGTTTATGAGATTATGTGATCAGTTTATATTTCTCAGTAACATGTTTATGTTCAATGTAATTTCATAAAAAGTTTAAAAACCGAAATTAAAAATATTTGGAAATAACTACGTGCAAGGAGCTGATTTTATAGAATATGCATATAAATTGGCAGAAATGTAAGAAAGCTGACTTTGAATTATGAAACGTAATGAGTCCAGTGTAAAGACTTAGAGGGAGTGCTGCCGATAAGCTTTTATATTATATAATATAAAAACGATGTCAGTTTTACACAGAGGATTTAAGTTTCATATACAGCTAAGAGTGTTTTAATTGAGGAGCCATATTATAGTGGTAAAACGTGAAAGGCATTTTTGGCGGACTAGGTCCCAAAATAACTCGTCAAAAAATGAATAGAAAATTACAATGTAAGTACATCACTATCCCGAACTTGGTGAACTATATATGTAATAATAAAGAAGAGTGTCCATGTAATCCATCTAATCCTGTCAGAAGTTTTTTTGGAACTAGGTGGCATATTATTTTCAGCGTGCAGCAGTTATGTTAACAAAGTATTTAATTTTTCATAACATTTCGATCAAACAACGGCTGCAGCAAGATATGTAGACGTCAGATAGTAAAGTGGTATCATATGGTTTAATAACATATTGTAGGATTCATGCCAAACACTGAGCTAGGCACTCTTAGGTACTGTAATTTATAAATTGTGTAACGGAAATTATTGGCTGATAAACGACTCACGTCGATATATTAATATGTAATAGAATTTTAACAGATATTCGGGTTGAGGTGATGGTGTCTGGGCACCTTTTAATTTTTCATTAACGTCTTCCGCGTTAAAAAAAATAATTATTATAAAAACATCGTAGAAACAAATTATTTTTACGTAAGGTAAACCAAGCGTAATAGCTGACACACGTTTTTAATTACGGTTGAGTATGCCAAGAAAAAATGAACAATTTAAAATGTGTATTTTGTGCAGCGTCTTATTATTATCATCTTAGGTTTATTCAACGAACGCATATGTTTAACAATATAATTCAGAGTATTAAATAAGTAAATTAAACTAAGACATGATTGTGTTGTTTATTTGCAGAATAATATTATGTGTGTTCTTGCGTAAAATCAGAAATGTTCATTCCTAGTGGACCAATGTCGGAGTACACAAAACGTTTTAATTTAAGTAGGTAATATATTTGTTATACATGACAACGTTAAGTAAGTACCTACAACGAATTTATACCTAAATCGAGAACACTACAGATGTTTAATATAGGTATATTATTCAACTCATTAACTGCAACTAACTGTCAAATAAATAATTTGTTCAATACTCTTTAAAAGTTAGAAAAATAGTAGCGAAAAAAATGACGCGTGATATTATTACCTATATAAAATTAATTTAAAAGAAGTAATAAACCTCGATAGCTGCCCCAACACCTAATAATATTATGTCAACACTCAACCGTACCAAAATCAACGGAACAATAAAATTTACAATGCAACTGTGTACCTATAGGCGGATCATCCTACACAAAACCTCCCCTAACGGACACCTCTAAGTAGCCAACAAAATGTCAAACCTAACCTAACCGAGAGTTTCTGGAACACTGTACTGAGGTTTCACTGTTTTATCATTTTTATTTAATCCATACAAACCGCACTATCGCGTAGAACCTCAGAAACAGTAGGTAAACGTGGTAACTCGTGAGACGCGAAGAATGGCATGCTAAAAATTGCATATTATTATTATAGTAACCACAGCCCAAATGTGGTGAAAAAATATCTTGGGTGTTATTTTTAGATATTCGTATGCACTGTGGTTTAAATTACTACGAAATAAAATACATTTTTAACCGTTTCTATGAAATATTCAACACGTGTTTTTTCTCCATAACTTGCGATGGTTTTTTAAATATAGAAATCATAATCGCGATCTGCACGTAATGTTTACGATGGAAAACGTCGGTTGGAACAAACACAGCCATCCTATTGCACGTGTTAATATAATATGTACAACTACAAGACAAATACAATAATATAAATTCATCGTTAAAATATTAGTCAAAAAGCTCAAAACCCGCGTACTGAAGTGTCGCGTACTCAGTGTCTAGTAAAAAAGTAAACCAGGTTGGTAAATTTATTAATATAATTTATTCTATAGTTATATAAAGTCACCCTGCGTAACGTGATAGTCACATAATTTAATATTTTAACCCATATAAAATGTAAATGAAAAAAAATCGATCACAAAAATAAATTTATAGTTTATACTTTTTACTGGAATTCGAAATTGCCATAAAAAAACCACGTATCAGTATCATAAAAAAATATGTTGGTATTTTAATATGCATACAAGATGATTCTTTTATCGTAAAACACTCATTATTTCAAAAAGTATTTGTTTTTGAAAAAATTTTTTACATAGTTTCAAGTTGTAAAAAAACATCGTTTTTATTTAAAAATCATATTTTTAAATATTTTTTTAGTTTTCTACTTTTTTGAAAGACAACAAAGTTTTAATTTCATATTCCAAAGCAGAATATTTTTCTAAGTATTTTGATACATAAAAATCGAATTTAGGACGAATAGTTTATGAGTTATAACTTATAAGTATTTAAAATTTAGACAAGCGGAGTAGTGGACAAACATTTTACGGGGTGACCCCGTACCTCTCCACTCCACCTATCTAAACTTTAATTACTTATAACTCATAAACTACTAACTTTATGAATCAAAATACTTAGAAAAATATTCCACTTTGGAATATGAAATTAAAACTCTATGTGGTCATTCAAAAAAATAAAAAACTTTAAAAAAATGTAAGCATAAAAAATATTTAAAAATATAATGTTTTAATAAAAACGTTGATTTTTAACAACTTGAAACTATGTAAAAAAATATTTTTAAAAACATTAGTACTTTTTGAAATAATGAATGTTTCATGATAAAAGAATCACCTTGTATATGCATATTATATTATAATAGTATGTATTATGTTGCCTTATTCTTCGAAATGTCTACTATTATTCTTATTTGTCAAACATTTTTATATTGATTTATTTAACTCTTAGTATAAAGTATATTCCTCTAGGTTTATTTCACAATTTATTATCCGCTATTCCGCTGTAAAAGTAAGTAAACAATAAACGATTTTAGGTACTTAACATTAGGTAGGTACTATTTTAAAGTTAAACGTCTAATACTTAACTACATAAAAGATAAAATTATTTACAATTCTGTACTTTGGGAAAATTTAAACATTGATTTAGTGAAGTTTAAATTAATGAAAAAACATTTTAAATAAAAAATTGCTTTTTCAATTTAAATTGATTTACCATTATTTGGAAGTTAAATTCAAAATATATCTACCTAAATAGGGATTTTAAATTTATATGTATTTTTTATTCACGAAATCAAACTCGCCTAGTATTTTTATCAAAATTGCCCCAACGTGACCCAATTATTAATTCGTTAATGAACAGTCTTGTAAAATATGTAACTGAGAAATATTTCATAGGGACGCACGAAAGGTCGCTAATAATAAAATGCGAATTAAATCGACGATGGTGTTAAAACGTATAAATATGTCATGCTTTTCGGGCCACCGACTGTTAAATCATTATTATTATTATTATTATTATTATTATTATAAATGGAAACGCCACGTCGTTCCCGAAACTTTAATGTATGGTGGATCCAAAAAGTTAAAAACCTTACATGACTACCTACTCGGTGGTCATAATATTCGCCTGACTGTAATATGAAAAAAAAAAAAAAAGAAAACTATTCGAGAGAATATTTCGGACATAATTGTTTCGACGCAACTCGGCAGCCGGCGAAGACGACGGTTCGAATAGAAATTATAATTAATTACGTCTGGGTGTCGGAAACTATCGCGGTCGACTATAATAATTATTAATAATGATATAAAAGTACGACGACCACTGTAAATACCGTTTTGTCCGCTTTCGCTTGAGTTTAGTTTTTCCGACGGCGGTTATTTATTCGTCCGGACGGACGTCGAAAAGAAAACGCACGCCCGCGACAACGCGTAATAATAGCAAATATGACACGGCGATAATCACGCACCGGGATATATAGGACTTTTGTGTACAATAGTTCGAAAATATTTACGACGTGTTTTAGGTATTTTGCACGGAATTATAACATTTAAAACAATATCTCATCAGTTCTCAACAGGGCATCCAAACGTTAAAATAACATATATTTTGAATACAGCGTTATATTTGACAAAAAAACTTATTAAATTTGTAAACGTAATCGTAACGGAAATCGATAATCAAAAATAATTAAATACCGCAAAACAAAACATAACGATTAACAAAATATATTATTATATATCATCAAACAAAATATAACACAAATGTGTATAATGTAAGGCAGTTCCGGAAACGTAATATAGGTAAAAGAAATTCCCGTGAAATGCAAATGCACTAGAATCAATAATAGTTATATCTTATAAATTAATGGAACTTTTCAACTAGGTATTTAAATTTGTTGATTAAAATGAGACCTATATACTACCTACATATAAATAAGGAGTGAATACCCAAGTAAATTGTGAATTTATTGCAATCGATTTAAAACTAATTATATAAATAAAACAAACAATACTCGTAATAATATGTGATAAGTATGACACGGCGATTATAACAAATCGGGATATAGGACTTTTGTGTACAAGTTCGAAAATATTTACGACGATGTTTGGGTATTTTACATGGAATAATTACATTTAAAACAATATCTCATCAGTTCTCGACTAATATTACGAATATTGGATCAAAAATCGGTAATAGTTATTATAAATAAATAAGTGATCAGGTATAATACATTAAAAAAAAAATCATTAGGTCAGAAATATAGAAAAATGTACTAGAATCAATAATACTTAAATACAGAGTGTATCTTATGTCAATGTACGTGAGGATTTTTAACGGTTATAGATCGATAACATAGAATTTCGTTAAAACGAAAAAAGACGCGTATCTTTATTTTTAACGGGCAATTTTTTATAAAAATTTACCATTATTACTTTAGCCACCTAATAAAAAATTCAAATTTATGATATTTTAAAAAAATTAACTGTGAAATAATTAATTACGATTACCTATAACAAATTTAAATAATAATATTGATTGTGATGATCGTTTGTTAAAATAAAAATAATGAACTATGTTTGCCAATAATTTTGTTTGTTTTTTTTTTTTTTTGAGTGTCATTAGATTACCGATTAAATTACTTAAATTAAGTGTATAAAAAAGGTAGTTAGAAGAAAAAAATATTTAGCTCTTGTAAATTAAACCTATATCAATTATTTCAATTAAAAGTATTATTTTATGCATATTTTACTAAACTTTAGAGGACCATAGTTAATAAACTAGTGAACCAAATTTGATGATTTGATTGTCAACATTTTCAGAAAAAAGGCTTTACCAGAATTCATTAAAAAACATAGTAGTTACCATTGGAAAAAATAAAGTTGATTGTGCTATTGGTACACCTGTGTGTTTAAAAAATTTTGAAATTGTTATAAAAAATTGCCTTAATTTTTAACGAAATTATATGTCATTAATCTTTAATTGTTAAAAAACCCCGCGTACAATAACATAAGATACACCCTGTATAAGTTAATGTAATTTTTCAGCTGGTTTTGGTATTTTGCACAGAATAATAATATTTTAAAACAATATTTCATCAGTAATCTACATTTTTTATATTTGATAAAGGTAGACAAATTTATGACAAATCTTGTATTACATTTTCAAATCTTAGATTTAAAAAGAACATTTTTTTATGAATTTCTAACTCAAATTAGTTTGCAAATTTTCGTAATTTTTACGTATATTGTCAATATTTGAACTTTAAATGCTTATATAAAAAAATTGTGGCTATGGATTTTTGATTTTTTTCATCTGCCATTAAAACAATAAACCTACTATAGGAGCCTTCTATTAAATTTTCAAGCTTTTTTAATCAACAAATAAAATTGTATTTATATTTATAGAAAAAAAACCAAAAAAAATGGAAACTAAAAATATTTCTAAATAGCTCAAAATAAGTTGAAATATTTGGAAAATGTTAGGGTGTATAGAAAATGCTAATATAAACATTCAGTCAAAACTTCATGTGCCTACGGTTTTTTGTTTAAGAGTTGCACTAAAAATCAAAATCGATTTTTTCAAAAACAGACTTTGCGTACAAATTTCCGTTTTTTCTTAATTTTTGTTTTGTTTTTCACGGCACTTTTGAAAACTACTGAGAAATTTTTACTTTTGACCGCTCAAAGTATTAACTAGATTCACTTTCCTATCAGAAAAGATATTGTTGAAGAAAATTTAAACATTTTTATTGTCCTAAAAGGTGATGACAGACACAAAAAAAAAAAAAAAAAAAAATAAAAAAAATACACATCATTGTAAAATCAATACATTCATCACTCCGCTCAGAATCTAAAATGAAATTTCAAATTTGTGTTAAGTTGGGTAATTTTAGAAAACGTAACTTAGAGATTCATTTCACGGAATGTCAGGGAATAGCGAACATATTCACAATGTATATCTATTTACAATATAGTATATAAGGTACCTCCATCAATTAATCATTATGTTAATTAGCATAATATTTCAGTTGGGTATTCAAAGTGTTTCATTAAATTATGACACTTAATAGTTGTTAAATTATAAGTAAAAAATAAATCAAACCACGATTTTGTTTTAATTGATATAAATACCTATTTAATAACTAATAATACAAATAAAACAAACAATATTGATTAGGTAATCGTAATAACAGTATGCAAAACAGCGATTATTGCACGTCTGCTAGGACTTTTGTGCAGAAGATCCAAAATATTCACGACGTAGTTTTGGTATTTTGCAGGGAACAGTATTATTATGTGAAACAATATCCTATTAGTTTTCAATTGATATTTGAAAATAGCTTTTTTAACGGTTCAAACGATAGTTCATCACAATTATAGTGAACTGGTTGAATCATAGGAACAATAATCACTGATTGTTATTTTTAACAAATTACTATAAGATCGTCTGGTTTTATAGATAAAAAAATTATTTAAAAATATGTATAATTTATTAAGATTGGGCAAATACTGGGAACTTAACTTGGCGAGAATTCCCGCAAAATAGCCGGGGACATCGAACAAAATTAAAAGAATCAATAATTACTATTATATTCATTAGGATATTAGGTAAACATTATGTTAATAAATGTCATATATCAATTATGTATTTTTACAAATTATTGTTGATCAAATACATTTCATAAATAATTTAATTATAAATGAAAAATAAATAAAATTGTAATTTTCTTCAATTCTATCTAAAATTGATAGTAAAAAATAACATTTAAAAAAAATTGCCTTCTTATTGTTCGTGCACAGAGCATTTACATTGGAATTTCATAATTTCATTAATGTTCATGATAAAATAACCTAAAATATTAAATTTAAATTAAATAATAATCAACTATGATATGCTGGATTAAGCTGGATATTATTTTGGTATTTTATAAAAATATTTTTTTTAATGTAATACCTAATAATTATTGTAATAGAATTTTTGTGAGTAGACATTATTGTCGACAAAGCTTACTATTTCATTTAATTTTGTTAGAGCTGTTACTATTAAATCAAAATATGCATCAGTGAAAAAATACTGTAACATTCATTACACCCTATATATATATTATACACTAAACACACACTTTTCGATTGACTAATACAAAATACTATACACACCCAACACTTTTCGACCCATCCAAATTTTTACTTATTAATTATTATTAAAATGACACACAGCAGACCATTATAGACGAATGGAAGATACAATTTTAAGATGTGAGTTTAAAATATTAAGTTCAAACGTGACATAAATCAATCAGTGGTTATACAGTAATTCTGTGTGTTATAGCTTGTACCTACATCTTATCATAAAAATTAAATAGGTACGTAGGTAAAACTAATTTTATGTTTTGTAGGTAAACAATTGTTCACCTATTAAAATTCTAGTTGGTATATTTTTCGAATTTGATTTAATTTTGTTTTAGTGCACGAAAGTCCTCTATCTACGAGTATTTAATATAAAATATACTATTATAATACAATTATATTATTATATAACAATAGAACTCGTAAAAATAATAAAAAAATAAATACAATTTACAATCGGACAATACCTACGATATGTTTAGTCTCCACACCACTATACATAAGCGAAACAAAAGTTAGTCATAATCAGTCAACACAGTACTGAAGAAATATAGATATATATACCACCTCAAACTGACCTGATCATATGTAGTTCGGAGAGTAAATGTGTTCGTTTTAAATATGTTTTCCAGGCGTATACGTTCAAGTTCCGGATGAGCACTTGACATATTTTCTCATCGAGACCACACATTACATCGTTTTATAATTTTTTCTTTTTTTTTTTCTAGGTTCTACGAATAGGTAAATAAGTAGAGAAAAATAGATTTATTTGTGCGTTATACAAACTCGCATTTCAAGGGGTTTGTACACATTTTAGTGACATTTTGAAAAAAAATAAAATTTTAAATCCTTAACATACTTAAGACTTACTGTAGGCAATTAAATAAGTGGTTTAACCAGTTCAGTGCTATTATGGTAGATATTCGTAATCACGAAATAATATGGATAACTGTCAAAAATAACCGGCTGCATACTAACTATAACAGTATAATAGTTAGGTGGAGCCATTGATAAGAAATCTAATTTATACACGATACGTCAATATTATTTTTTGTGTCCAAATTTATATATTTTTTTAAACATAAGAATAACGAAATGTAAAACAATAATAACTGATTTATGCATATCAAAAATATAATATATAAATGGACACAGAAAATAATATTGGATTTTGTAGGTAAAGATTAAATTTGGTTCCTTCTGAGACCGGATATTTCATAAAATGACAGACTGAATTGTTTTTTTTCTTGTGAAACCATTTTTATAAAAATTGAGTGGTATATAGCGTCCTCTTTTAAGTCTTAAATATTATAGTCATAGATTTCGAAAAGTCTATTTTTTCGTAAACAAATTTTGAAAATCTTTACGTTTGACTATTAGGTATATGCTACATGTCAATTAAGTAAGTATAGTGTTTAAGTATTTAATAGTAATACTCTATAGGTAAACCTACGATTTTGTTTTAAAACATAAGTAAATCGCTGCCAATAACAACATTATAATATTGTGTGTCAAGTTTATAAAATAATATTAATCTGTTTTTATGTAAACACCCAAGCTATTTTGTAAAGTTAATTTCTTTGTGTAAATATTTTTACAATTTTAACGAAAATATCGTGAAAATGTATTTATAAAAAGCGGGTAAGTAGATATCTCTCTGCTGTACAGTAGGTTACAAGTGAGTCAATGTATAATGGATTGCATTAAACTTAAATTCAATGATATAATATCATTGTATAAGAAAAACGATCTTGATCCAATTTGCTAAAAGATAAGGTACTATACATGTTGAAATCAAAGAACTTCTGGTAGAACTTTTGTATACAGGATATATAAAAAAAAAAAATAAACACCATTGTAAAACCGCTAGCTTTTTCGCTTCGCTCAGAATCTAAAAATATCATTAGTTATAATTTGTGTGCTACTTTACTACATAATAATATTATGCTCAAACTGTTTGTCGTCATTTTCCTTTTGAGAAAGAGTGTAACTATTTACCAGTGGTCTTCATGGATTCACAAACAGTTTTGCGATAGGAAAAATCCCAAAACCCAAAAGGTCGTTTGTACACTGTGGTTTTATTAAAAAAAAAAATGTGAAAACATTTGTGTTGAGTAGAAAAAAATGGGTAATGCTTACAATGACTAAACTTTATTAACTGTGTTTAATAATATTATCATATCGTACATCAATACCGTGTAGATTATCAACAATATTATTATTACTTATACCAGACGGTAATATTATGGGCAAAAGAAAATAATATAATAATATTTAATTTATACATGCACATAAATCAATGTTAATATTATTATTGTAACAAATGTATGGTGCTGCGTGCTCCGGTTATTAATAATGATATATAATAATAATAATAATAATAATAATAATAATAATATAATATTAATATGAATACAACAACCTCCACAAGAAGTGATCCAATATTATCGTTGACCCTCCGACTACGTTATTATAATAAATTATATTTTGTACGATATAATAATGAACAATATTATTATATGATTATGATTATTATTTTTTTATTTTTGAAAATATATAATATATTATATACTATATATAATATATTTATGTTTCGTTTGTTCATGGCGTTACCGTAAATTTGTAAAACCCGTCTTTGACTGGCTGACCGCCGAACTTCAACGTCAACGTGTAGTCCCCGGGCTCTTTTACCGAATAGTTGACCACGTAAGTGCCATCGTTTTTCGGCACAACTTCTGTGTTTACGAAGAAACTGAAATAACACAGACGCACGCACACACGACGTCACTTAAATATATACTTCGCGAAATGATTCGCAACCACACGATATAATGCTATATAACTACATAAATTCGTGGCCAGTGGCGGATCTAAGGGGAGGGGCAGATGGGTCTCCCCACGGCCCATTTGCTGTGCTATATTATGTAATACTAAATATTGTCGTCACATAAAACGTATGAGTAAATTATACAAATCCTTTTAAACTTGTATTACTTATAAGTATAAGTACACTTATAGTACATATTATAACATACAATTCCTCTAAGCTAACAAGTAATAACTAATAAGATTGTTTTTTCTAAATATGTATTCAATATTTCTTTAGAAAATTGTGGCTCCCTCCAAAAAATAAAAAAAAATAATTCCTCATCCGCCACTGGTCGAAGTGTTAGGTATGTTTGCATACATTTGGATTATGTATGATATCGAATGGGAGAAGTATGTAGTATAATATTGTACCGACGCGATAACAATAGTCAATGATTAATTATTGTTGTTTTTTCTATTAATTCAAGGATCGGAACTTAAGGCATATTTGTTTGGAAAGTGCGTATGTACTGATATTCTGGTTTGATATTATTCGTCATATTTTATTTCAAAAATAGTATACCCTTATTTCTAATTAAATAAACTTTTTTATCGCATAATTTCAGATATTTCGAAATTGTTGTAAACTTTCTGATATTAGATTTGAGATCATACATAATTGTATATTTTATGGTTTGACAAGAATAACAAGTTTGTATACAAAAAATAGTCGAATATCAAAAACAATTATAAAACTGCCAAAGTATTATTTTAGTACTATATGATATTGTTTGGAATGTAAATTCATTAAAAGGTATTTGATTCATCGTAAAGAAACCATATGTGTAAATTATGATATTCCCATAATCAGTGGCGTACGCAGGATTTTACAATGGAGGTGCTTGAAAATTAGTTACAATTTTTTTTTTATTTTGTCCAGTCTAATAATTTCAGACGTTTATTTGAAGTATTTTAAAATGTTTGCAACTTCTCAACTTTTTTGGTAGAAAAAATGCTCTGATCATAAACTTCGATGCCCGATGTCTGTTTTTGGAAGCAAACTGTACTCTTAGAGGTCGAAATTGAAAATGGTCAGTGTTTTTTTTTAAATAATTAGAAAAAGAAATAAAAATCCAAGTTGAGGATTAATTTAAATTTTTTTTTCTATAAATGTCAATAAAAAATTATTTATTCGGTCAAAAAGCTTAAAGGAGAATTTAGGGAAATTGGTATACAAATGCAATGTTTTTTTCAAAAATGAATTTACTCTAGTTATAGACGTATATGAAATTTACGTCTTGCTTATTATAGTTGATAGTTGAGACTTGATAAATATTTATTTTTTTTAAGCTATAATACGGGAAATGAAGGAGGGCTTCATCCCGTTAGCCCCTCCCCTGCGGACACCACTGCTCATAATACTTCCGAGAACTCGATAAGTGACCTTTAATAGTGACCGGCACGTATCAATATTAATCAGTTTTACCGTTCAGTACTTATTTTAGTAGGAAGACAATAAGATTAATGTTTGATGAAAGTATACACGAAAAATAAGAAATTAATATAAATAGGTAAGTATCTACATCTTACATGCACATAATTAAATACATTTTTTTTTTTAATATCAATTTTCGAAAGTAGGTATTTATTAATTATTTAGTATTTGGTTTCTAAACTTAAGTTTAGAATTAGTCGATATTAATTTAAAAAAATAGGTACCAAAATCTAAAGTTTAACAAATTATTTTTAAATTGAATATACCTATGGAACTATATAGTTTATTGAACCGTATTAAAATCGGTACGTTTATAAACCAGAAATTTAGCAGTCATAGAGTGAGCTTTCCTAACTTGTTTGGTGATCCGTCATTTAGTCCTGTAAATAATTCCCGGGGACAAATGATCCCCAATATTATTTGATCTGGTGCCAAAATATCCTGTATACCAAAAATATCCGATAAAAAAATTTTCTCCGTTTAGTTTTTCAGAGTTCAAAAAATAAATTGCATAATATGTTTACATATCATCCCAATTTCACAGTTTTTTTTATCTCATATGTATATACCTACATAATATTTCAGTACTTTTTAGCACTTAAAGTTCCGAGCCTCGAATTTATTATTAACGTGTGTTGATGACCATAGACATATTAAGGAGTAGACTATGTGTTCCCCATAGTGCCTATGGGTTTGTCGATCTGAACATGGAGTGAAAGAAACAGACTATAATACTTACCCCGAATGTGGAAGAAATAATAAAATTATTTTATTTTCCATTGCCGATAAATTTTATTTTAACTGATAAGACTAATAAATAAAAATTCGAATTTGATTTGACACTTGTATCTTAGAAGTCTTGCAAAGCGCATTTATTTTTGTAGTATAATAATTGTTTATAATATTTATTAACGACAGAACAATGAGACAGTAAAAATTGTGAACAAATGTAGCATTCGAGGATGTCTTACAGTTCCTTTGAAAACATGCATATAGGTGAGTAACTTCATAATTATAATTAACTAAAAACAATAAACCCAAAACTCATTATACCAATCCACATATTTTAAAATTGCAAAAAATTCAAAATTCGAAACTTGTAATTGCTGTGAATTATGATAGCACTACCTATCTATATCATAAATTAGAGTACCTAATTCCATTGCAGAAAAAAGTGATCGATACTTTTACTTCCATGCTCAGAATAAGTTATAGTCTATCTCTCTTACTCAATGATCAAACCGATTTTCTCCCTCGTACGCAGTCCATTTCTTAATATGTCTATGCTAATTGTACACGTTGATGTGTCGAGACTTACTGCCCGTCCACCGGTCTTATCCGGCACGTCAAGTTCCCGTCGCCGCAGTTCCTGGCGTTCACGACGATGCTGTGGTTTTTACCAGTCAGTATTCGGCTCTCTACGTTCCCCGTGATACGACAATTGTCCGCCTTCGGACGGTTACACGGAAAATAAAAACAAATATAAACAAAATTAAATGAAATGAGAACGACTACAACTACACCGTCGTCATAATAATGTATATTATATTATTATGTTCCGGGTGAAAATAACTCTGAAAAAATACCTCCAGTCCAATAAATATCTCGAGTAAAAAATATATATCCCCGTGGTATAAGGGTTAAAACAGAAGGACCTGAAAAATGAATTAACTTTTGTTTTAATCAATATTTAAATATTTCTTTTTTTAATAATTTTAAAGCACATGTGCAACAACCACAGTATAGTACAATTTTTTTTTAATACCAACAATTTAAAATTTAAATTTAATTACCTATATTTTTTTGATGTATTTAAAAATATCTAATTTGTATATCTTATGTTTAGACAAATTTTTATCGTAAAAAGTTTTATTTAAATCAAGTAGTTTTTTTTTTTTTAATATCGATATTTATTTGGAGTAAACCAATTTCAAACGTAATGATTTTTTTCAAAATATTCATTTTGGAAATTTCCTAACATGAATATATTTTTTATCCATATAATTTTCATATTTTTTTGTCATAAGTTTAACTAGTATACATTTTTTTGCAGGTCGTTCTGTTACACCCTATGAAGAAAAACTAGTTAAAAGTTTTTGTTGCACATTTATGTAGGTAATATAACAGTGCGCCTATAACTGGAGCTGATCATGTGCAACAATAGCATTCGCGGAAATGTAAAAACACTGATTTGAAAAAAAAAATATTAGTGTCGTTTGAAATTATATTGTAATAACTAAGAGTGACTAGAGAGAACAGTCGGTAAGAAGCTTGTATCTTAATTTATAGGGCTTTGGGTATTATCTTAATTAAAAAAAACGTCGTCCCCAAATTATATGATATACGAACCTATTATTTTATCGATTGGTTTATAATATATTGGCACTGCACTATAATATTACTGTTGGACATTCATCTAAAATATTTTTAATAGATATTATTGAATAATACTTTATAAGTTATAACCATAGGGTTCAGAAGTTCATGCATTTCCATATTTTTACTTAGTTGTCCGAGTTCAAAAATAAAATAAAATGTTGCATGTTTTTGAATAAAATTGTATTTTCCTGCATCATATAGAGTTTTTTAAAAAAGTCTGCATGTAAAATTGTAAATAAGCAGTCTTAGGTAAAATACGTTTGAAAAGTATTTGGAATAATACTCGAATACTTATGAAAAATAGTATTCCAAATATGTATTCGAATACTTGATAAATATAATATTCCGAATAAAGTATTTGGAATACTATATAAGTATTCCGAATACTTAAAAATATTTTTGATAAACATATGAAACGTTACCAGTTATAATTTTGATATTGTATGATATTAATAGATATTATTGATTCCAAATTTCCAACTCATAAAATATAAATTTTGTATTTTTGTTTTAAATCAAATGCAAGGGAATAACATGCAAATCAAACAATTTAATTTTCATACTATAAAAATATTCGGAATACTACCCAAGACTGAAAATAAGTTATACAACTATGGTAGGCATGTGCGCCCCAAATATCTCCGAAAACTTAGGTCCAAGTACAAATATCAAGAAGCCCCTTTGATCATGGTTTATTTATAAATTGTCGATATTGTATACATATTCCTAATGAACGTTTAGGTCAAATTACTGATTAGTAACAATTATTAATAAGATAGGCCTTGCTAATAATCTTTAAGAATAAAAACAAAGTTGTTGATATTTAAATTGTTATTATAATATTGTATTTTTATTAATATATAAAATGTATTGATTTTTAACGTTATCGTTTTTAAAATATTGTGAGGACGTTTTTCAACTGAAAAGAAAGAAGATTTCTTCTTATCAACGAGATATTGTTATATCATATTTTATATTGGAGATATTTTTTTAGAGTTAATTTTACCGGTCACCTCTGCCATATCAGTTTATTTTATAACATAATAGTTAGATTATTATGGTATGAAATAGCATGACGAGTTCAGAGGAAACTGAAGAAAACTGATAAAAAGTCTAATTAAAGATTTTAGTATGCACAACACTCGTCTGGACGAATTGTCTAGAACAATCGACAACACACAACTCGAAGCGTTTAGTTTTTTTTTTTGTGAGATAGTTTTAATCACTATTTTTTCAAATAAACTTCAACTGCCAAAATTATATAAGATTACATATATAAGACAAGTAATAAACAAAATATAGATCGTAAATTTGTTTGCTATATTATATTGTTGTAATATCTGTCGTCGATGAACGGAGATTAATCGAATTCAAAACATTAGTAAAAATAAAACCACATTTAGGTACCTAGGTACAACAAACATTTAAACAAATCAAATCAAACAAGCGCAACGAAGCGTAAACGAAAACGAAGGTACGTTGGACAATAAATAGTGTAATTATTATACTGATTAGGGAGGTAATATTATACCAATCTAATATTGGTATATACAACTTGTTAATAATTCTAGATATTTCATTGTATAATATGATGCACAGTATATGTATGGTTACTGGTATAATATTGGGTACAACACTCGTGTTTTATAACAATAATACGACGGAAACACTGCGCGTACTTTGATAATGTATCGAATTCTGAATGAAACGTTTCGGTCGGCGTTCGCTTTGAGTTATAAACCGTTTGGTATTTCCAAAATTTCCCAAGTGATGGACACTATTATGTTGACACTCAAATCGTCCGTTTCTTCTCGCCGCATTCTTAATTATATACTCGCCGGTGTCCGTCTTCCAATAATACCGAACAAATCAAATGCGTTCTATTATCCGTGGTATTTTAATTTTAATATTAGTTATTTCTTCTTCAATTATCGTAATATTCCTTTTTACGTGATAAATAGATAAATTCTTGCATCCGAAACATGCACTGAATAATTAAACTCGTTATGAAGATATTTTTAATAGTATTCGCGGTGTTTACTCTTCATATTATACTTAAGTTCATAATGGCATTATTATAAACTGTTATTTAAAATTATTATGAGCTCCCCCCAAAATGTTTAGAATAATATTTAACGTTGTATGTGAAAACGTCAACGGACAATATTACGTTGGATCACCTACTCATGCGTGCCAAACTAACATTATAATATCACTCGTCATAAACAATGCAATGGACATCAGTTGTTTTTTGTACGAAAATAATACAACGTACCTACTTACTTAACAATAACATTAAATGGTTGCAAAACGCCATTCTAAAAATTTCCAGTGCGTGACTATATCAACTGCACTTAAGTCGAATGGAAAATATGTTAGTATTAAGCAGCACTTATAATAATTCTGTAATTGTAACGTAATATAAGCAGTGATGTTCCCATCAAATTTGAAAAAGGTTAACAATTTCAATGAAAAAGTTTAGGGTCCTTATAAATGTCCTCCATACACCATACACCTAAATTATGTCCCAGACTATGACATTGGTATAATAAGGGTAGTCTGGAGGACTGTTGATGATAACAAATATATTTTCATTTTCATTATTTTTTCTGGTTTTCAATAAGGACACGAAACGCCCGGCACTATAAAAACAATAACTATTTTTTTATTCACAAATTCTTTGAGACTTAAATTCCATTTATGATTTAAAAAAAAAAGTCTTGAGATTATAATCTGGAGTATACCCAATGGGAACGCCACTGCATATATTATAATATACAATGATAATGCACGCGTGTACTAATAGTCTTATACGATGTATTATTATTATATAAAGCGTATAACATAGGCGGAAATCCATTACAATTTCAGGGGGGGGAGGTGTAACAAGTGACATTTTTAACATTAATGTGAGCGGTAGGAGCTTTGAGTCTTCACAACTAATAAATTGTCTGTTTTTTTTTTGGGGGGGGGGGGTTTGATGGGATATTTGGGACGATTAACCCCTCGATTTCCGCATATAAGCGTAAGCCGTTCAAGCTTTTGAATTTTACAATAACGATCGTGCAATATAGTGAACTTACATTTCCAGTGGAGTACGCCTGTACTTGAATCGGCGATTGCGGTAATGGTTTGCCGTCATATAGCGCTTCGATCGTGTACCGACCGCAGTCATCCGGAGTATACTTGATTTTGTATAAATTGTCCTTCTTTTCGATGTCCACCTGCCTGGGAAAACCATCGGGTCCCTGCAGCAGAGAGTACGGTGTCATCATCATATTTTTACAACATCTCATAAGAAAGTCTGAGAATATAGTATTTCCCAATATAAGTTACCATAATTCTCAAGTCCAATTTTCCGGAACCAGCGTCAGTAGCGTCCACGACGAAATACGTGGGAACAGAAGCCTTGATGCCTCGAGAGTCAGATACGCCGGGGCCTTCGATCTTGATTTTATCCAATTCGAACTTAGGCCGAACTCTGAGCTTAAAAGGACTAAATAAAAAAAGAAAAGAAAAAGAAACGGTCGTCTGTCATAAAATGGTCTTGTGCAAATTTGATTGTTTATATAATATTAATATACATAATCTATAATTTACAAAAAAATCACAATTTTACATTATCAGTTAATTGTTATTATAATTAGGTGACACACCACATTTCCAATACGTTCAGTGTTTACTTAAAATCATAATTTTTACTACGAGGCAGCTGTGGATTCATTAATTAACAATTTATTTTATTTTATTTGACTATTTATTATTAAACTTGTGTTGTGACGCTCGGAATATAAGTAGAGATAAATATATGGCTTTATAGTATCAAATTAAATATTATTTATATCTAAAATTTAGGTTTTTTAATATTTATATCTTAATATTTACCTATTCGGTACATGATGTCCGTTGTACAATACTTTGGTCACAAGTAGAGCGCCTTCTGGATTAGGAGTGTAAGTAACATCATAGGTACCGTCTTCATTGTCTCGAATAATTGGTTGTTTCGGTTGTAACACACCTGATGAATAAATAGGATATTATATTATATTATTACATGATGATGTGAAAAAAACTAATATGACACTAAAATGTAAGTTAAGCTGATACACGTTTAACAGTTAGTTAAAAATATACAAAAAAATAAATAGATACATAGGTACGCTGGTAAAATTTTATAAGAATGGGATAATATGTAGGTAGTTAGTGAATAGTACCACTACCACGGTTGGGAGGGAATGGAGAGAATAATTGATCCCGAAAATTTTGATATCAATTTCTTGATTATGGAAGTATTACGTAATGAGATATTATTGGAGTCAGCAACGAAGGCGTAAGAAAAAACTCTGATAAGATTTAAATTCAAGTTCAGACACTGTAAGAAAAAAATTAAGTTTATCCTATCCCTAATAAATAATGAAATCAGATTTCAAAATTAGTTAATGCATATAGGTAGGTACAACTTTTAAACTAAAAACATTATTTAAACATCCAACTAAACGGTAACAACTAACAAAAACCTAGGCTAGCATTGTCTATTTAGTTAACATCTGCAACTAAATTATAGCCATTAATAATAACCAAATCTCTGTGGTGTCAACATTCATTGTATTCACATATTGTATTCTCAACGACCATTTAAAACAATATTTAACATTATACGTTTAAAAAAATAAACAATCCAAGCCTTTTACCTTTGTCGTTTTCCATTTTCACGTCTACGTGTCCTTTAGGGGATTTCGAAGCGTCCACTTTGAACGTGATGGGCGTGTTGGCCCTGATATATTTTGGGTTGATGCCTGGTCCGCTCACTTTGATGTCATTGGTGGTTGCAGGTGGATCAGGACGATCGACTTGGACCTGTAATTCAATAGATTTTTGTTTTATTAGGTATTATATTATTTATTTTAATCGCAAATGCAGGCCGGTGTCAAATTTACAGTTGATATAATAATAGGTATAGATTGGTACTATGGTATTTATAGTTCACATAATATATTTAAATTAACATAGATACTTGTTAAGAAAGATCAGTGGCGTATTTACGGGAAGGGTCCATGGGCACCTACCTCCCCCCCATCGACCTCCAAAAATACCTATCCAAATATCTAATATATTTATATTTATATATTATATATATATTCTTTAGCGGAATCCACCTCTTAAATGTGTTTGGAAAATTAGCTGGACCCTCTCCATAAAAGATTACTAAATACTAACAAAGAGTGATTTAATGAAAATAATAAGTACCTAAGATAGTACAATAAAATATTAAAAGTATGTATAACCTCATTGTAGCATCGCCATAAAGTTTTCACAAGCATAAATAATTTATACGAAATCGAGTGCAACAAGTAAGTATGATAACAAAATAATATACAGAATGGACATCATAGTATAGCAACTTTACGTGGACAAATATGCGGATTAAGGAGATACTCAACGGTAAACTCGGTGAGAGAGTAAAATATTGATATATCAGCTTCAGCTATGTTATCTATTTGAAATCGCATTGTATTATCACACGGTTTTTTTATTTTCAGAGTTGTTGATCACACCAGAGTACCTAGTTATCATAACCTAAGCGAGAACAGCGTTGAGTACAAATTCGAGGAAATCATCTTAAAATTCCAGTCACCTGAGGTCAGCTCGAAAAAGTCTATAGCTGACACGCCATTACGCAACAATATGCACATACGCATAGGTAGGTAGCTAAATAGTTTTTTATGATCAGGAAATGTCTAGTGGTTTGGTCAACGTAAGACTCACGCCGTTTAAATGGAGATCAAAATGGTTCAAATAATGACTATAACGGCAGTTGGTAAAATATAATATAACCAGTTACGATAATTTAAATAATACCTTAAACGGTGATCCGGGAATGTGTGTTTCAGCGAACTGAATGCTCACATCGTAAACACCAGATTCTGTAGGCATGTATTCGATCGTACACGAACCATCACGATTGTCAACGCACGTCATTTTCGCCTCGGAAGGTCCTTCGATGGCCAAACCTAAGCTGCCAGTGCCAGCTCCTGTAAAATTACAAAAATGTTGTGTTAAAGTTTGAAAATATTGTTTTTTAACGTGCGATTTTTCAATGGTTTGTATTCCCAAATCGGTATGTTTGGTAAAGTTGATATGAAAATCAAGTCCCCAACGTTTAAATGTCTTTATGTTTATGTGTACTTTATTAATAATTTATATTTTTAAAAAGTTATGTAATTGAATAAAAAGTGTATCACGATAAAATATACACAAGTACACAACTATATAGTTACAATATTGATTAGACATTCTAAAAGAATTATAAAAAATACATTTAATTTTTATCTGTATTTGTTCATTGAAACAACCTCAATAGGTCTTTATTAATGCTTATCACAAGTGGGTAGTAGGGAGATCATGTGATCTATTTATTTATGTATGTATCACTATATGCATGATACTACCCCCCTTATCCAAGAGGAGACATGTGCAGTCTTCACTCTCAGTAGCCAGTGGGGTGAGACCTATATAGTTGGAAATCGGATGACGCAAACAGACGACAGCACGGGAAATTGGTGATAATAATTAATACATACATATAAGCAAGTTAATGATAATTTTTAACTGAGTTAAGTTAAGTTAAGTTGATGGAAAACATTTAAAAAAATTTAAAGTCAACAGTTAACCTAGTTTTTTTTTAACTCAGTTTAATTAAACGTTAAATTAACATTTTCAATTAACTATTAACTTAAGTTATTATATTTTTTTTTAATATCTATAATCTATATATTATATAAATACCTAGTAATATAATATATTGGTTTACAATAATAAAAATCATAAATATTATTAAACACAGGAAATAGCCAATAGATTTTCTATACATAAATTTAAATTATTAGGTACTGAATTAATAGAATTATGTAGTAGGTACCAAAAGCATACGAAATTGAAACTATCGAAATAAATACAATCTTTTGATTTATAAATAAATAAATAACTTATTTATGGCGAAAATATTTTATAGTTATATGTTCTTGAGAATTGTTCATTTGTGATTTGTATCTATATCAATGTAATATGATAATAACATATTGCTTATTAGTTATTAGTATTTATTAATTATTATTATTACAATATGCCCGCAGTATGGTATAGTATATCTTTAAATTTTAATCTTTATATATACCATATTATAATATTATATATACCTAAATGGCTATTGCTATAATATGTATTTACTTTATAATTAAGTTATTTTTCTTGAAGAATTCTGGTTAATGGAACAAGAAATTAATTTAACTATATTTCTAATTTCCTATTCTAGTAAATGGTTATGTAATAAGCAACATCAATAATATTTTTATATTTATTATTTAATTATTTATAAATTAACTTAAGTTGAATTTAATTAAAAGTAACTCGTTATTTATTAAGTTTATATCAATTAAAATAAGTCAAGTTAAAAATTAAATTTTAAAAAAGTTAAGATTAACTTAACTTTTTAACTCGTTTATGCCCAGGCTTGCATATAGGTAGTAAAATAAAATTCAAATGAAAGGACAAATGCGTTCATATTATACATAATGCGTAGAGAGTAGAACTTATACTTATACTTATAGTTTATATTATAATTTGTACTTTAATATAACACCGGCAAAAAATATAACTTGAAATAATTAAGTAATGTTTAAATTTCAAAAAAAGGAAATTTCTTAATAACGATGATCTTATGAAATGTTTGTCACTATATAGAATGTAATTACTCGTAAGATTTACCAGTAGGTATTTGCTATTATTTTATTTTTTAGGTTACGGTAATATCGTATTGAATTAAAGTATAATAATATTATCATACTAAGATGACAATAGCGTATAATTTATATTTTAATGTAACATTATATTAACACAATTTTAAATTTTAAAGTAAATAATATTTTGGAAATAATAACATATTAACATGATATCTTTTCTTCAAGTTAGAGCATAACAAATAATTTAAATATTATGCTTGAAAAAACTAAAAAATAATTGTTGGTACCCCTAATTGTAAAATATATAATAATAATATTAAAAAATAGATCAGTCAATATTTTCTTCAAGATAGCATCTCCTTAATATATTCTTAATCGTATATGACGTGTTTGAGCTCTAAAATATACATGTTATGCATTTTCTATATAATTTCGGTATCACACAACAACCAACAGCGGAAATGACATAATGTGATCACCAAGTCATACATTTTTAATTTGTATTTAAATATATTTTAATAATCTAAATTAAAATTAAAATTGTAAAGACTATATATTTATCAATTTCCGATAAAAGCCCTTAGAGACGTCCTATACCTTTTGTTTCGACGGTGAAAGTGTTGATTTTGTTGATAATTCCGTGGCTCACACCCGGTCCAAAAGCTCTGCACTTGCTCGCGTCAGTTCCTCGTCTCACGTTCACAGAAAACGGTGAGCCGACTATGGGCACACCGTCGTAATAAATGTCGATGGTGTGTGGTCCTATAAAAACGATAAATAATTAAATAAACAAAATTCTATACCGGTATGATACTCAGTATTTCAAGAACTATTAACATTTATAAAAACATATTTTTTTATATAATACCTAATAATACTGTAATATACATTACACTTTTGTACGAGTTAAAATTATTTAAAGTTTAGAAGAGTGGAGTGATAGAAGGGTACCCTGAAAAATGTGGTTCACTAATTCACTCATCTAAACTTTAAATAATTATGATTAGTAAGTAATACACTGATACCTAAGTAATAAACTAGTTTACCAAAATAAGAAGTTTATAAATCGAAATACTCCAAATAAAGCACTGCTTCAGGATATGAAATTGAAAATGTGTTGTAATTCAAAAGAGTAAAAAATTAAATAAATTTTGACAGTAAAAAATGGTAAAAACATAATTGTTTGCCATTGGTTCGTATGCATATAATACAATTAATATTATATATTTTCGGTAAAATGGGGACCACCCTAGATAACCGACTACGATAAAATAATGCACCAAAGACACGAATAGTTTTATAAATGTTATGGACAGAAGCCATCAGAACGAAAATATTACCTGC
Source organism: Sitobion miscanthi (assembly GCA_008086715.1). Classification (NCBI taxonomy): domain Eukaryota; kingdom Metazoa; phylum Arthropoda; class Insecta; order Hemiptera; family Aphididae; genus Sitobion; species Sitobion miscanthi. The sequence continues at coordinate 25,175,540 of CM017804.1, forward strand.
TTCGAACGGGGTGTAACTGATTTTATATGTTCCGTCGCTTTGAGGCGTTATGAACGTCTCTGTCCTGGTGCCAGATGGATTAGTTACCGTGCAAGTAACGACCCCTCGGCCATACTTGGCGACGGCTCGTGAGTCCACGGAGAAGTCAGTTGGTGATCCCAATAAAACGCCTAAATTAAATGTAAATAATAATAAATTACTGGCTTTCAAAATCCAACTAAAATCCATCACAAACGACAGTACTACAAAATCAAACAAAACGTCAAAATCATCTAAAATAATATCATAGATTAACATTTAATTTATAAAATTATATAATTTATATTTATGCTATACAATAACACTATATTAGATGGGCCAACGCAATAATTTGTCGCTAATTATTTGGATTTGACTCGTTATATAGTAGTGTCGCATGTGGCAGTAGGCGAGAAGATATTTATTTCCCAACTCATTCTACCACAATTGACGCCACTTATTATAGTTGACTCAAATCCAAATTTATTGAGTGATAAATGATTGCAACTGGGTTACCTATATGTAGTGTGATTAGGTATTAATCTATGATAATAACGATAATATGCACTCGTAGGAGTAGTTATATTAAACAGCATGGAAAATAACACACTTTATTAAACAAAATTAACTGCCGAAAGGTCTAATGTAGCTAAAAAAGTAGTGATCGTACGTATCACGTATTTTATCACATTATGCAGCTTATAGGGTCGTTTGCAATACAATATAATGTTTATAGTGACAGTAGAATAAGCAACAGTAATAGTTTAGTTTGCTAAACAGTTTTCAAGTCTACCTATGCCGTCGATGGGCACGAGATTGTGCTCATCTTCGGCTTCGATATAAGTCCATATGTAGGCGTGCACACAGGTTGTGAGGGCAGACACTTTTTAGGGAACGTAATAATTTTTATGAGAAACATGACACTTTTGAGAAAGAGATATACTCAAGGACTTTATCGGAAATATCATAAACAATTAAATATTATTGATGCGTTTAAATGTTTAGTTAACTTTAATTTACCTTATGGTTGTAAATGATCCAAATGAATATAAAAGAATGTTTTTGGATAGTTTCAAAAACGTATTGAATTTGTATCATATAATATATAAATCGAATTCAAGTCTAGTCAAATTATGAAATTAGGTAAGTATATATAATTTATCATAAACACGCGTCTTATAAAAAATATTTTAAACCCCCCAAAAAAAATTACAAAAAACCTATTATTTTTAAGGCAATAGAATTAACATTTAGAGGCATAATATATTATATTTTTTGAGAGCACATGTCATCAGCCTCCCTTATACCTTGCTACTAAAGCCTGCGCACGCCTACAAAAAGTAAGTAGGTATACAACAAATATTATAAACAAATAATTAGAACAAATGGTAATAAACGATTAATAAATAACTAAAATACGTGTTAATAACAATAATTGATTGTTGGTCAGCCTGGCGTATAATTGCTGTAGGCTGTTAATTCAGAAAGCCGGTCGAAAATCAAAAGTAAAACTGCATAACAAATCACGCGGAACACGCGAACACGCTCGGAACACATCGCTGTCACACGGCAACACGCTCGGAACACTTGGTAGCTGCGGCGGCGGCGGGTGGTAGCGGTTTACCATTGGCCAGCAGACCGTTGCCGGACGCCTTGACGTTGTTGGGCGGCCGCGGCGCATCGCCGGCCGCCCGGCCACCGACCAGCGCGTTGAACGGCGACCCAGGAATCGGGTGGTCATCGAATGTAATGTTGATGACGTAGTGACCGGCCTCGACGGGCATGTACGCCACCGAGCACGTGCCGTCCCCGTTGTCCCGGCAATTGATGGCCGCCTCGCACGGGCCCTCGACCGTCACGCCCAGGCCACCCTGGCCAGCGCGTTTCGTGTCGATGGTGAACTCGGCAGGCCGGTTGACCGGGCCACCAGCCAGGCCTGGCCCATGGGCCGTCACCTTGCCCGGGTCGCTGGCCCGCGTGCACGTCATACGGTACAGCCGGCCCGCCTGTTCGCCGCCCAGAGTCACGCTCAGTCGGTACTCGCCCACCTCGGTCGGCGTGAAGTTCACTACGTAACCGTCAGCGACGGGCACCACCTGCGCCGTCACCGAACCACCGGACGGGCCTGTGATCACCACCGCGAATTCCGCCCTACCAGCTTCCCGCGTCATCACCCGGAACTGCTGCAGACTGTTGACCGGAGCCACTGCGTGGTCCGCCGAGAGCGATTTATAATAATAATAATAATAATAATATGATAGTAATAATAGTAATAATAATTTATCTGCACCATAGCATCGTTAGGATCGATTTAGGACTTGGAAGTTAGGTAAGCCTGTTATCGCCTCTTAGAATAAAATTATTAAAATAGCCATAAAACCTATTATGTATTATCTGTAGGTAGGCTGGGCGAGCTAACTAATTTTCCAACTCGTCAAGTTATATAGAAAAACGTAAGTTAAGTTTATATATTAAATCATTACTTTTATATTGTATTTTTCTAATATTTAAATTTTAAAATTACAAGTAGTATATTATAAGATAAAGGGAAGCCTTTATCCAATGAAAGAACCCTTGTTTGATGTTATTGTTATACATTATTTTGATGTTTATTTTTAACTTAGCTAATTTTTTTTATAGATTTAAACATCAAACAGGTAATTTTATTTATGTGTAATTTGTAAATACTCATGTTTGGTTAAAATGTCTTATGAAGAATTATTTAGGTAGTTGTATATAGTTATATATATTTTAATTCCTATTAAAATCCAGAAATATTGGAATCAACTCTTCAAAAATCTACAATTTAGTATTTATAATACTTACATAAAACCCCATAAATAATGTATTCACGATTACTATTTTAGAAGAAAGAAATTAAATATTCTTTAACCCCTGAAATATTTTCAAATACTCTAAAAAAACGCTTTTTCTTGTATTTTCTGTGTCGAAGCACTATATATTAAGGGACTAAATTAAGGCAATACATTTCTAGTATCGTTGGATGGTAATAACTAATATTATGACTATTACCCAATTATAATAGTTTTTATTTAAGACAGAAAAAGGTAGATTCTTAGAAACTTTATTTAGTTGATTTAAATCATAAAACTATAATAATTACTATTATAATTAAGTATTATTTTTTTTAAACGCCGATAAAATTTTTAAAAAAATTAAAATATAGGTATGATGCATACACACCTATACCAATTATTTTTAAAACTATCAAATGTCTTTGATTACTTTTTGTCTGTACAAACCCCATCCTGACATAGAAATTATATATATTATATTAATACTTTTTAAAATATATTTTTGGGTTATAATATAATATTCCAAGCCCTTATTATAATTTACGTATATACTGCAGTTCATTGCAGTCGAATTTGTTCATTTTCCGTCAAACACGAATGTCGATAATTGTACCAAAATTAAAATAATATTATTTACTTGGTATAACAATAGTGGTATAGGTAGGTACTATAGTTAGGTACCTACTGTACAGCAATTATCGAGTAATAAACGCTTAAATTCTTGGACAGTTTTTAAACAAATTCATCGATACAGATCTCAAAATAATATTACACTTATTGTTATCACTATGACAAGCGTTTAATATTTTTTGAAAAACTTACGTGTTTCGAGACCATCCACTTTGACTTTGGACAAGTCCACCGGAGACTGTACGTTGATTTTGATCGGGCAATCAGGCACCTTGACTCCACCGTAAGTGCAATTCAAATTGTGAACGCCCGAGCTGGTCGGGACGTAGTCAATGAGGAACGAACCGTCTTCGTTATCGTTGACCTGCAATGGCACGTTGACTCCTTTATCGTTTACCAGATTCACGTTCAGCTCGCCTGTGAGATACCAATTAACTACCATTATCTAATGTGCATTGACATACATTTATTGACTTACTACCAAACCTCAAGGTAAGAACTATATCAACTGTGTGTATGTTGGTTTTTCATGATTTTTTTAAAGTTTTTAAGAGTATATACTCACTTAAAATCAACTAAAGACTTTTTCCTCCCAAAATCGATATTATTTATAATTTTTTTCATTATATTATTCATTTGTAATGCAAATTTGGTATAATATGATACCTACTGTACACTTTTCCGATACAAAATATATTTTATTTTCAACTTAATACTAAAAATATTGTTTAAGTTAATGATAGTTATACATGAAGATCAGATTTCAATAAATTCCATTGAGGATACGATTATCAATCTATTTTTATATTATTTTGAATGAAATTAATATTTAAAAACTATAAAATATGTAAATGTATCGAAAAAAAGAAATTGGCTTGGACATAGGCTGTAGTTAAAAATATTTAGTAAGTATAAAAGTAATTAAAAATTTCAATTTTGAAAAATACTATAAAATAATTTTAATTATTATTTCAAGAACTAAACAAAAACTACTTCATTTTTAAATAGGTTGCATATTAATAATTATGTCAAAACCCGTGGTTTTGGTTATCATTTAACGTGATAATATTATAGTCAATTGTAAACTCATTGTTTCTGTGGCCTTAATCTTTTAGATCATTAACAAACCGACATACATAATACCTATATTAGGTTTAATTAAAGATTCAAAATAATTGTTTCGAACTAGATTTATCAAGTCGACTAGAAATTAATCACCAGGTAGAGTTTGACAATAACACGATTATTATATAAATTATAATGACCCAGAAAAGACATAATTTATTGAGTCATATTTTCAATTATTTATAAAAATAGATTTTTAAGAGACCAACGCGAAAAAAGTTTTGCGGGCCAGGGCCGTCGACCTTTGGTGCAAGTGTATAATAAATTATGCGTGAAAGTAATTATTAATGTTTTATTTTAAAATGTGTTTTCGTATTATTTTTAGTTATCTAAAATTGCATCGCGACTGCTCCATAACAATCTGAGGATTACTTATGCTAACCTGCTTGGCACTAAAGTCTCAAATCTGTCCTGGCTCGAAGTGGTACAACAATTAACAATAAATACTAATTCCCACAGTGTTGAATAATCGTTGTTTTGAATTTCAAAGTAAAGCATATGCCATATTATATTATTATACTAACATATTGCACGTATTTGTCAGTAGGGGTAGAATTTTTTTATCAATTCCTTAATCAGATACATTATTCCAGCAATTTATTTTTGTAAGTCTCTTTTAATAATCTATAAAATATATAATACCTATAATATTTATTTGTATTAGTTTTAGATAAAGTTATTATTTAAAAAATACCTGAACGTTTATATATGATTTTTACAACCTAATCAATGATATCATACGTTTCACCTGAAAAGTTTTTAGTAAAACGAAAGCACAGAAAATATTTTTAAGGGATACACAAAAGGCAATTTTATTAACTTTTGAGAGAAATTAAAAAATATTGTAAAACATTTTTAATGAAAATCGCTAATAGTACTATGTCTGTACCGTTTTCATTAAATTTTCCAGTATGAAAAATTGTAGTGAAAAATATATACATATTTGTATAATAGTATAGGTACTTAAATAGTTCTTCAGTTGAAAGTTTGTTATTCATTTGGAATTTATTGTATTTAAAAAAAATATTTTTGTATGTTAAAAAGAAATAATAATTGGTCTATATTATATTTAATTTCATCTGAGCTTTTTCTTTTCTTTTTTTAATCTGCTTTGTATTTTATATCGTTTAATAAACATCAATGACAATCAAAAATCTCAATCAATGTGATATGTTGTCAATTTGTTTTTAGTCCGTCCGAAATAATAAAAATGTTAAACAAAATATTTAAGAAAACATTAAATAATACTATAAGGGATCACGTCATTATAGCAACGCATCAAAACGCAGAGTCCTAGATACATTAATACATTTTTAAAAAAAATAATGCGTATTATTTAATATTATAATCTATGCACAAATTTACCGATTCCGGCATCGGAACAATCGATGGTGAAATGATTGGGTTTGTTGGTCTTAACGCCGGATTCGATACCAGGTCCAAATATTTGTACTTTGTTCGCGTTCAACGGCTGTGACACGAACACGCGGAACGGACTTTTTGGTACAGCGACGCCTCCGTAACTGACCTATATAATATGGAAATAAGACAAAAGCGATAGAGTTATTTTTTCACGAGTATAATATTTTCAGGGTTCAACAGCGTGTGCTGTTGTTGTGTTTTTCGTGGTTTACCTGTAACGTGTGTTTGCCGATCGACTTCGGGACGTACTTGCAAGAAAATGTACCGTCTTTGTTGTCTTTCAACACGGGTTCTACAAAGTTTCCACCCGAATCGATGACCTGTAAAGGCGAAATTTAATTATTTTTGAATCGACATGTTAACAGTTATTTAGTATTTTATTGCTGATTTTAAAACAACGAGGACGACGGCTATGAATATGATACCGTCGTACACTTAAATGTCAAATATTTATGTCAAATACTACAATATTATTATAATATTGTTATCAAACTTACAAAGATTATATTTGAAGAGTAACGCGGTGATAACTAAATATCTTATTGAAATGTGGTATGGGCGGACATAAGTTTTAAATATTATTGGCAGTTTGAGTCTTATTTTTATATCATTAATAAAATGTAAATAAGTATCTACCTACCCACATAATATAGCCGAGAACATAAAAATATGGTTCTGTATATACGAGAAAAAAATTGAGCAATCGCAGATCTTATTTATCTACTTTGTACAGTAAGTTAAAATTCTTGGAATAAGACCGGCAGCCTGATAATGAGTTAATAATTTTAACCGGCTTACATTTTTTTAAATATCACTTATAAGTTAAGTTTAAATTAATCGATAAATTAATTAGATTTGATTCAATTTTGCTTATTTTGTACATAGGTAATCATTCCTAAAGGTAGTAGTATGAATTTTGTATGACAAATTTGTCAGAAGTATAAGCTAGTAAGTATATTTTAGCGATAGGCCAAATGATAGAAGGAAAGCTAAATGAAAACATCATCGCGACACACCACGCGTACATAATTATTAAAATATAAAAAGTCAAGATAGGCCATTTTTCTCCTATTCTGATGTTACCTTTACGTCAAGTGGAGCTACTCCGGCCTTTTTCGTGTCCACCACGAATTCAGCCGGTTTTCCTTGTATGATGCCATTCGGTTGCAGCCCACTGCCGTAACAGTTCACCTAAAAGTATCATTCGTAAGCACATAATTATTTATGATAGTTATCAACGATAACCGTTGCGTGAGATATATCCTTACCTTGTCGGGATAGAAATCCGAACTGGGCACAACGTTGGCCATGTAGGGTGACTTAGGTATGTCCTCGTTATCGCATAATATATGCACGGCATACTCTCCTGGCGCCATCGGATAGTATCTGACGTCCGCCGATCCGTCGCCGTTGTCCTGGCAATCGATTTTCGCCTTTGATGGCCCTTCGATACTGAATCCTGTAAACGTAACGATTTTCATCACAACAAAATATTGATAAAATTCTGTCCGAAATAAATTGGCAAATCATTTACCACTTAGTGTATGAATACATATTTATTAATATTTAATAAAGTATAAAACTCTGTTCACTGATTATTATTTAACGGAACCACGATATTTCGATTTCAAGTATTTAATGATAGTTGATATTCTCATTCTCTTATTATGTTATTATATTACATTAATTTTATATTATTATATCGATCGAGAAATATATATTTATTTATTATTTTACGTTAACCGGTTAGTAGGTAATGCGCCAGTCAACTCACAAATAGGAAGTTAGTAGAAAAATAAGGGTACACACGCCAATTTAAAAAAGGAAGATTTATAAAAAGAAATGACCTGAAATTATGGCACTAATAACTATTATACCCAGTTCATTATAACCTAAAAGATTTGTATCTTGTTCTTTTTATCACGTGTTATTCGGTAATATTTCATAGACTTGGGACGGGAAAATAGACTTTTAGCAAGTTTTTTCTAGAACTATGGTTATTTGCCTATCATAAAAAATGTGGTGCTGATTTAGTTTACCATCTACAAAAACATCAGTTGCGCTCAGCTCGATAGTCGGCCTCTGGAAGTTTGGCTTTGATGTTATAAAAGTATCCTAGGAGGTATCTTTTACAGGTACAAAAACGGTAATCCTGGACCTTATAGTTTGTTGTTGAATTAAGTACATTTTACGTTTTCATATTTGTCTTACATGATCGATAATTTTTATTTTTAAATTTATATTATTATAAAAAATAAATAAAGTCATAAATAAAACGCAAACATCAAAATAAAATATTAGAAAATTATTATATTGACCGGTACCTATGGATAATATTGTTAAACATGATATGGGACGTTAGCTAATTCTGATAAACATCAAACCCACAAGGACACTTGCCAAACTTCTCTCGAAAATAAATTTAATTTTCGCGAGAGTGTCGTGCACCACACCTGGCACACTGCATTACGGTTTTTACTTGCCTAGCGAACCGGTTTCTCCGTTAGTTTCGACAGTGAACATCGCTGGATGCGAAACTACGCCTGCGGTAAGTCCAGGTCCGTAAGCACGAATCAAAGTCTCCTTGAATGGGTTGACGTGCACTTCGAACGGTGCTTTAGGGATTTCCACCCCTCCAAACGTCACCATCACCACGTGCCGACCGACTTTCCTGGGATAGTACGTTGCTTCATACGTGTGTGCGTCGAGTTTTTTCATGTTTACGGGTTCTTTAACTCCACCTACGCGAAAATAAATCATTTTGTATATTATTAACCACAACCTGTTCGTCTATGTTTACTGTAATAATAATGAAAAGCAAGAAATAAAATAATGTTTCCGCACTATTTTAAAGTTAAGTCAACATTAGCCGGTTCAGTTCAAAGATAAAATCATTTTTTTTATTTTTTTCCACATAATCCCGGGGTAGTTCAAGAATCATTATTGGTGCTTGGAAAATTATGAAAATCGTGTTTTTAAAATGTTTACAATTTTTATAGTAAATTTTCTAATATCTATAAAATAGCCTTCAATAATGTGTTTTACTATGAGTTTCGATATCTGATGTTGTTAACACCAAACATATTTTATTTATTATTTCTATTAAGGATGAACATAGTAGTAGGTACTATAAATAATGAAAAATGAAATAAAAAATGGTATGTCCATTAACGGAAGCTTTGAAAAATTATAAAACTCGACGATGTTTTTAATGCTTTCAATCATTATTATTAATAAATATATAAAACATATTATAATTTATATCATCTATTTTTTCTATCGACTTTACCCAATAGCTCCTATAGTTACAGTTATGACAAGGTAGGTACTCAGGAAATATTATGACTATGTTCGAATTTTGTGGCAGAAAGTGGTGGTGATAGAAACTAGAAAGATAATTCTCATGTAAAATTACGTTTTGTATCATTCTAATTATAACGAAGTATACCTAATTTTGTATTTTTTCCACAACGATGTGTTTTGCTAGTTTTAGCAAAAATTCCACTCATTTTTATAAGTATAATATTATATTATTGCAAGAAACTACATAATATAATAAATTTATCGACAAAAAATAATAATTAGTTAGTAGTTGGTAGAAAATGCCTTTTTGGTCTAAATATGCATTTATACATCACAGTATATTTTTTATATTTTATAGGCTTTTTTGGCAATTATAAAAATTGTTTAACCATTTATTTTGTGAACAAAATTCTGAGCCCTGGTAATTAATATTTATATATTAAAATTTATTTTCCTGGTTGATCTAACCCACGGGTTATGTGGACTATATCCGATAAACGGGGATCGTCGTAACATAAACACTGATTAGGATTTTTACCCGGTCCGATGACGTTCACATCTGGAAGGCCTTCGCCTGCTCCCTCGGTGACAATTTTGAACTTTGCTTCATCTTGGACTCTAAGGCCGTGGGGTTGTATACCTCGACCAAAGGCTCTTACGCGTTTAGCGTCAGATGCTGTACAGAAATAATGCCACACAAGTGTTTGAATTAAAAAAAAAAAAAACAATAATATTCCATTGTGAATGTGTTATGTCATACCATTAGATACGCCGACAGCAAATGGGCTCAACGGCACAGGTTGATTTGCGAAGAAAACATTAACAGAGTGCACTCCCTGGACGACCGGCGTGTAATCGCATATATACACTCCGTTAGGTTCTTTCTTGAGTTTCACCGGTATTGTGTTCTCTCGGCCAGCAGGATCGAGAATTATCACCTCGGGAACACCTTTTCCGGCATCTTAAAAAAATAGAAAAATGGTGTTCAGATTTGGTGAACGATCTCCCAAGTAAATAATATAAATACCTTTCGTATGGATTTCGAAATAAGTTGGTCGGCTCGTGAACACACCTTCGGGCTGTATACCTGGCCCGAAGACATTTACTTTGTTTGGGTCGCCAGCCGACGCATCCACGTTAACGTGATACGGAGATTTCGGAGTCGGTACTCCTGAGAAGTTCACGTGCACTTTATGCGGTCCTTCGACGACCGGTTTGTACGTGGCCGTATAAGTTTGACTTCGGTCGTTGTTGAAAACCAGATCAACCTAAAAATTGAAAAAAAAACCATTTGATTATGAAGAATCACTCTTCATCAGTGAGGTGCTTACCGGTTCAGATTTTCCTTTGGGGTTTTCCACAGACACATTGACTGTGCCTTTGCCCGCGGAAAACGTTTCAACCGTGAAATTCGTTTTGGCTCCCACGGCCGGTCCAGAGGGTTCGATTCCGGGACCATAAACGCGAACGCTAAACGAAACACAAAAACGATTATTATATTAATATGCAGTCAGAACATGTTGAACTGTTGAGCTAGATACTCAGTTTTACACGATTGAAATATAATAATAGTATTGTATAATATACCGGCTCGGGTTGGTTTTCGATCTAATCGGTGCTCCTTGTTTCAACTTTGCGTTCGGGTACTGAGACAAATAGGTCATCATGGATTGTTCGTCCATGTTGGGGCTGACCAATTCTTCGGGTTTGATGAGCTGAAAACATAGTTTATAACGATTAATGATTGTTGTTGCGTTCGACCGAACACCGTCGAGACAATATTATTATTACTTGTTTGATGTTAAGCCAATCGTCAGCCAAGCCCATGGCTTCCGATGCATTTTTAAGTGCGTTGTTGGATTTCCAGTCCTGCCAATCCGGACATAAGCCTACAAATATAAATTATAATTTTCAAATTAAACGGCCGTTGAATATTTTGTTGACAAAACCACGACGTTGCAGGTCTTATAATATTACCCGGAGCCACGGCATCGACCAAAGCGCCGACGGCCTTTCCGTCGTTCCAGTCTGTAGTGAAATTCGAAATCGGTATATCGGGAACCTTACTCTGGATCCAGTTCAGCAATCTAAACGGCACGTAGATCTCAGTATTTATTTTACGCATACAATATTATTATAGGTAAGTAGGTAGGTAGCCAGAAAACGAAAATTCGTCGATCCGTCACTACCATCGTATTATATATTATTTTTAATCCTTTGTTAGATTTAATCTCAGCTGCAGTGCCCCTGCACGTATTATAATGCCCCAGGTACCTCCCGCGTCTTACACGGAAAACGCATTAAATCGGTTAATTTTTTTTTATCCATTTTGTTTTGTCCATTATGTGTTTTTTTGACGTTTAAAGTGTACAAAAAAAACGATACCAGGGTTTGAGTTTATATTATTATTTAGCCGACGCAGACAACAATGATTTAATCCTATTTTATCTTATGCTCTACAGAACACCCTTCGACTGTATGCATTCTTATTCGTCGGGTACACTACCTATTCACTTAACATTCCACACCGTCTGCGCCCTTAACTCTACAACTACTGCAGTTGTGGCATAATATAATATTATGTATTTAAAAAATTACTATACATTTCCGTTTCTTTTTTCCAAATAAAACCTTGTTTTTTTTATTATTGTTCGGTTTTTTTATCGTACAATATTACTGTAGACGCGGGTCGATAAAAATAGAACGAAATGCGACGAAAAAGAACAATTAATATCTATGCGTACCAAAGTCAAAACCTTTAACAAGAGCGGTAAATTAGCAATTAATGTTTCCAAATAGAATTGACACACGCGGTTCAAACTTTGATCAACAATACTAAGAAAGGTATGTGTTGGGGAAAACATAAATTATTTTTTTTTTTTAACGCATAGACCTATTTTTTCAAGTCGATAGTAATAATGTGTTATTTATTTATTTTATTAAACTGTGTATTACCTTTGTTTCGGTGTTGCTCCTTTTTCGTTTGGTACTTGCTCTCCACCAAATTCGCCATCCCACATTGGCATCGATATAGAGTAATGTAAAATCAACGTCCATATTAATCCCAAAATCAATTTCAATTTACAATCAACAATATCTGAAGAATCTGTAAAAAAATTACAAAATAATAATATTATTATCATTAGGCTAAGCAAATTGTTTCAATATTTGAAATAATGAATTTTTTTTTACATATAAAGAGTCTTTTCAAATAATTTATAATTTATAATTTATAATATTAATATGATATGTACAGAAAATACCATTTATTGGGAAACATCCAAATACTCAATTGTTTCCTAAAATGTTGATGTAATGCACCTAAACATGGTTGTACTTAATTTTTAAATTAAACTTCATGCTACTTTTAAATTTCTTAAAAAAAATTATAATTGAGGATTGGTAGCAATTTGTCTACATTACTATAATACTCTATTGCTTTGTGTATCAAATATGTGATGATTTTCAGGCGAGAATTTTTAGAAAATTTGTCACAACTAAATAATCAACATTTCAATGAATATATTATCTTTAACTATATTGTTGTCTATTTTCTGCGATTCATTCAAAATGTACTAAGTGTTAGAAAGTTTTCAAATAAGTACGACTTTTTTTGTTTTACGAATTTAATGTCATCGATTCAGAAAAGTTTATGACCCAACAGCGATCTGAGCGTTATAACATTAAAATAATAATGTGACAAGCGAAGAAACACTTCAACGACAATATATTATAATACATTGAAATCTTACAGAAACACTTTTTACCACCAAATTTTTTTTTAGGAAAAATATAAGTCTATACACTTTACAATTCTACACACATAATAACTTAATGAGATTAACAATAAACGCCTATAAATCACTGTATAATGTGTATTGTAATGTATAAACTATGTATTATAGTAGGTACCTATATATGCATACGAATTTAGTTAGATCGTCGGTGAACTTGAATTTCCCGTTTAAGACTTGCCGTGCATAATAATATAAGTAACGTTATTAAAATCGACATTAAATTAATTTACGGTTAAGGAAATAAAAAATCGGTAGTAGTATTCGGTATAAAAAATGCGCACGAGTCTGTGTTAAACGTCATTTCGTTTTTAATGTAGCGATAAACGCATAGTATAAAATCAAGAAATGTCAAACACATAATCACGGTTTAATACCATAAAACATATTTAACGGCAATGTTAATAATAATAATAATAATATGATAATATTATATTTTTTATATAATTATATTTTGTGTATAACGGCATAGACACACGAAATCTTGGTAATTCCTTAATATTATACCAATCACATTCGGCATCGTGCAATTATAGTTAATTGTGCGGACAATGATAAATAGTGTTCGTGTTTCAAATATAAAATGTATGACAATAATGCAATATCGAAAGTCATTTTCGTTGATGGACTTTATAATGATGTAGACGGTCTACTCTGTACCTACCTATGCGCGTAATTATTATCGGTGTACGCATTATTATTATTATTATTGGTAGAACGAATAAAATATCAAAAGAGATAAAATAATGTTATTAAAAATTTAAAGAAATTGTCAAAATAATATGATTGACGACTATACTAATAATTTTAACATATATTTATGTTATAGAAAACAAAAATAAACTGTAAACCGTATGTACAAAGTACAAAATTGACTTGAATAACAAAAAAAAACAGTGAAATATATAATTTAGGTACCTATATATTTTTATTTTGTATTTTACGTGATAGCAACCGTGTGGTATAGGTAATCATTACAAAAAGACCGTTAGCCGATTACTTTTAACACATAGGTATTACACGATTCTCCAAATCAATGCCTCGTAAAGTCGTAACTCATAAAACATAATTTATCGTCTACATTAAAAAAATCCATTTATTGCAATTTATATGCGGAATTATCCAAAGTTGGTTTTCATTTAAATTGCATAGCAATCTTCCAATCCTATAAAGACACTTCTGTTAGACACATAACCCAACTATGGTGTATCGTATTATCATAGACATTATAAGACGTCACCATAAGAGGCATCGAAGAAGTGCTTACACAAAAAAAATACTATAGTAGAAAATAAACAGAATTTAAATTAATATAGACAAATTGTGAATAATAATACCTAATAGTATATTGATACGCACCTACAATAATAATAATTGTTCAAAAACATACACAGTTATGACAATATGTCATCCCTAACCTATATAGGTATACCACTAATGAGACAACGCCAACAGCGGCATGACATCATAATCGGTTCAATGACGGTTCAGTGTGGGTTAAAAAAATAAAAAGTTTATGTACCTATTGTACCTATACCTATACATACCACGTATACGGTATAGAATTCGATGCTCTGGTATCTGGAGCATAAAGCGTAACGCGCGATTGTGTGTGCGTGTACACTTGTACAGGTACCTACCTGGTAATTTTTTACCATGTACCTATATACATACATATTAAGTTAAGGTAGTTGAGGCACGTTAAGGTATATTATAAATATATTATGTAAAACAACGAAACCATACGCGTACCTTGTATTATAATATTATATTTAGGTACCTACCAGACCTATACCGGACCTACCGGGCCTACTGGGCGATCCGCTTATCCGACACCTGCAGAGGCAGACCTATGCTACACTCGTTGCTCAAGTCTTCTTCGTAGATTGTGAACGCATCGATTTTGGGAAAATAAATAATAACATAATAATTATTAGAGGCCGCAATAATGTTCGAAGTATATACGCCTTTCCTACGTATATATTATATTATTATTTGACATAATAATATAACACTACGATAATTAGTTCATTCGTTCATACGTTGTACTCGTTTTTTACAATTAATGATTTTTTATTTCGACGACCACCAATTTTTTTGTTTTCAAGTTTTTTGTGCCGAACCAGATAATAATCTATACAATATTTATCGTTTAAATGACAAATATAATATAATATAACTAATAGCTAATTTTTGATATTTTTTTAATAGTGCATTTACACGTCAGACAGGTAAATGGGTGAAGTGCCAATCTAATCTGAATTTTAAAGTTTAAATGCTTTAAATTAAAATATAATAATGTTATATAATATTTAGGTGGTCATTAAAAAACCTAAAAAATTGTGAGACTTACAGTTTTTTCAGAAGTCATAAAAACTGTTTGGTAATAAATATAATACAATTATTATTGATGGTACATATTGCATAGACGTTTACTTTTTACTATTTAAAAAAATAATAATAAATAACTCAATTTAAGTTAATAAGATATTTTTAAGTTTCCATGTATAATTTTTAACTTAACTAAGTTAAAAAATTAAGATAACTATTAACTACCTACACTTTATACACTTTTTAAAATGATTTCTACCATAACTCAACTTAACCCAACTAAAAATTATCATTAACTTGCCCACGTAGGTTTTGGCAGAACAACCATGCAGACAAATTATTACAAAATTACATTGTCTTGCGCATAATATTATGATATAATAATTGTTGACGTTAGGGAAGAAATCGTATTGTATTTAAGGCACACAAATACACAATATATATTTTATCTTTATACCTACGGGGTACACATCAACTAGTATCCAAATGAAATTCTGCAGGTACTTGTGTATATTATTACATGCAATTATTTTATTATTATTATTATTATTATATAGCCATATAGGTATGTTGTATGTGTAATGAAAACCGCGATGAAAAAACTGTTACGCAACACTTGTATCGAAGCATTTGGAATCGTTTTAGACGAAGCACCCAATACGGCAACAATAATACTAATAAATAATAATGTATACATTTTATCTATACGACCATAATAATATCTGCAGGATAGGTGCAGACCGTACGAAATTTTAGCGATAAGGCGATAAGTTTATTTTATATACCGTTGCGTCTAAATAACTGTACCTAAATAACAAGGTACCTATAAAACAAAACACGTGCAGATTATTTGTTTTAATAACGCTGCAATAATCCGCATCGTTTTCTCAAGGTTTTACGTTGAACAATAATATGAAATTTAAAATATTTGTACAATGTTATATAATATTAAAGATACCGCAATAAAAATGTTATTTTTACATAATTTTCTGGTCTCTCACACTAGCGCACGAAACGAGGTACAGTCCTTATCCTGTGGATTCTTAGTAATTATTATGACGATAGATGTAGGACTCACTATATATGTATTACAAGAGGTGATCGTTAAGTCAAAGTTTGTACCTATGTGAAACATGTTTAAATAAAAAACATCATCTATAGGACTATAGTATCGAGACGATTTCGAAAAACTGTCATATAGGTACCTATATTATAATATGTAAGTAAATTGCGTGGATGGCAGCAGATTTAATAACACGGCATTTACTGAAATAAAAGAGACGGTTTTATTAGAGAAATTACTATAGAAATACTATTGGAATTCAAATCATCTTGTAATAGTTTTTAGAACGCCAAATAATTATTATATTGCGAATGGCGATCGCTTTCAAATTAATAGTAAATCGAACGTCAGACCTACAACACTTCACCACCACCTGTTGTCTCAGTGCCGTGTGGCTCATTAAAAACAGTGCATATAGATACTTATATATATTAGTTATATATATGTTCAAAAATTCCGCTTTATACATGTACCTAAATATTATAATGTTTGGTTTATAATTATTATACACTAGAAACTGTAGTTTATTTTAATATGGCGACCAATCACGGTTTATACATTTGTATTAATATGTTCAATTCAAATTTAGATTTAGCCAGATAGTTAAGTACTCAAATTTACGTCAAGACTTTATAATTTGTCATAATATAATGAATAATGATCGTTATCAATTCAAAACATATTTCTTAAAAAAACAAAAAATAATTTAAAAATGCAATCGTCTAAGTCAATTATAATTGGTTTCTCATAAAGATCGCGTTCCGTACCTAACAATAACGAGCACACCATAAACTAGCTGTATAAAGCTTAATCTAGATTGCAGTGCAGTTTATTGCCTTCGGTAAAGGTTTTCTGCTTTTAAAACTATTACTTAAATATTACTTTCGAGCAACAGAAATTATTGCAATTCATATTATGTAATAATTTTTGATTTGTCTAAACTAAAAAAAACGTTTTTCTTAAATATGTATAAGATGGCCGGTGTTCAAATAGATATGCGTGGGTCTTAAAGTTTAGACGACAACATTTGGACAATTTTTATGAAAACGGACACCGGTGAACTATATGTCTATATTATATCACCATCAGATGGGTACGATTGTGTGTTCAACGATTAGGGTTTTGTACTAGCTATATATTTATATTATATTACCGAACAAGAAACAAGAGAATAATAATTTGAATTCAGCATTATATCTATAAAACCCAGCTAAAAAGAAGACAGAAGCGGTGGGTTGAAGCCGTCTTGATAAATGAGTGACATAAATCATATGTGAGATAACAAGATGAAATACCACGCAAGAAACTAAAAGACTTTTATATATTAACAAGCATAATATACCAGAAATCATAAAAAAATGCAATTACGCGCTCACATCATAGGTATATGATATATTTTTTTTAACGGCCGAACGAGTCATCGTCGTCGCAACGTCCGTGTATCGTATTTTATGTATTCTTCGAAACGTTATTGCTAGCAATAGGTATAATAATATGAATTTGTAGGTGCAACAGGTTGCCAGATGATCGATACGCCGACATCGAAGTCCGCTGTTACGTCTTAGGTCCAGGAATAAAATATATATTGATATGCAAACTATTATATTATCATTTTTACTTCTGGAAATAATATGCGCCTTTTCGATTTTATCTCCAATTATTATCATAATAATATGAAACTGTACTACAGGTACATCAGCAGCTACAGACCTCAAACGACAGCAGGTCCGACAATGTTATACCTATACGTACCCGCATCTTTGGAAATTAAAAAAAAAAAACACATTCATTGTATTATTAAGCTTCTTAATAATAGATTTATTATGCGACGAAAATTGAAATCATCAGCGTCTGATTACAGCCAATGAACAATATTTCTACCGCTGTAAATATAGGTCTCTATACGTGATATCGCAGACTTGTACTTAATATATATATATAATAAGAGGAATCTTTATTTTCGGTCTAACTGCATTCCACTGTTATACTGCGAAATGTAGCCGGTTGGCGGTTAGGTAATGTCAGCGATATAAAAAAAAATAAAAAAAATCCTAGTTAACCGTAGCAAAAAAATCGCAACCAACCGAATTCCGAGTACCTATATACTCGTTTAGCCAGAGTTGAGTTGATTCAAACATTTTAACTCAATAACTATATTATAGGTCAAATGAAATTTTGTTTTTTAACGAGTAAATATGAGATAATTCTAGTTAATAGGTATCTGTAAGTATTGGAGGCTTCATGTATGGGCGTATGTGATTTGCGCCATAAATAAAAAAAATTGAATTTGTCCCACAACTAAAAATACATTTCGGTAATTTGCGCCAGTTTTCACATTATCAATATTTAATATTACAATACTCAACACTAGAATAATTAATAATAATTTTTTTTAAAACTTATTCTTATATTATATTTAATTCATTAATCAAGTTCATTTTAATCAAGATTGGATACATTAATATACACATAATTTCAATAAAAATATTAATATATACATAAAGTAAAATAAAAATGTAAGCTATTTGTAATTTTAGGTAAGTACTACGTCCTTTTTTTATAAATTAGTAATATTTCAGTTAATAATAAAATATGCAATATCAAGAATATTATATTAGTTCATTGTCAATTGACAATTGTTAATTTTATTAATAGTCGCCAAGTTTATTTATTCACGTTTTATATGTTATATCTGATGTGAGCTCGGTAAATCCTTCAGGTACGACTTGCGTGAGAAAATAATATTAATAATAATAATACTTTTAGGGCTCGGATTTCCTCGAATTTATATGTTTTTTTTTTTTTGGAATGCTGACACAATTGTTTCCAAGATACAAATGTGTTTCATGTATATACTATGCTAACAACGAACTTTTTTCGGGGCATATTTAGAATTTTCCGAGGTTTCTTATCTTTGATTTAGGTAATTTTTTGACCTATTTCTAGTAATATTTTGAAAAAAAATAATAAATACAATATCTGGTTTTCACATAAAACGATTCACAAATTGATCTTGATTTTCAAAAAAAAATTTTCCTTGAGTTTTCAGGCCATAAACGCATTTCTTGAAAAGGCATGTTTCGATATTTTAAAGGGCTTTTAAATCCGAGCCCTAATAATAGTAATATGATTTCACGATATTATGTAGGTATAGGTAGGTGCAGAACAAAATTTTTTTAATCATACGGGTACTATGAGTTCGGCTTTCGGACCTCAAACTGTATAATAATATAATATTATTATGGTAATTTATTATCGGACGACGCATAGTTACTTTCCATAGCCACATAGGTATATATATATATAGTTTTAGACCCGCGCACGCGTTCTATCGGTAGGTACATGATAATAATATGTGTGCGTACAAAACGTGCTGTGTGTGTATATAATATATTACTATTATTATTATTGTTCCGGTATAGTCACCGCAAAGAATCCGGTGACTAATGGCATTGCAGCAGCAGCGGTGCAGCAACAAACGAAAATAATGTAAAATTTGATGTGTTTCGTGTACGCATAGGTACCTAATAGCCGCCACGCAGTCGTAGGTAAATTATTCGCCTACCTACGCTAAAACAATAATAATATGTTTTACCGGGACACAACAGTATAATGTATTACAATATCATAAATAGGTTTACCTGATACAGTGATACCTTATACTAAAATAAGGCGTCATACTAATATATTCGTGTCAGTGCCTACTAATATCGTGTTGATACCTCTAATAATAGTAATAATATCACACACCGGTGTTTAAGACGTATTCATCCTCACATGTAAAAAATAATATAATAATAATATACTCCCGCGATGGTATACCACGACGTCGTGTAATGTGTGTACTGTGTATACTGGCTACCGTGCACAGGAAAAAAAGCACACGAAAAATAGTCCTATTTAATTTTTTTCGTCAAACAAAGTCTTGATAACGATATAAGCAATGATAACGATATAATTTAAAATGGAATTACAATTAATAATATTGAAATATAATTTATAATTATAGTTATACATATATAAATTAATGCACGACATACCTAATGTATTTATTATTATTTACCTATAGTATTGTAAAAGTAATTAAATCACTAGGAATTTTTTTTAGACATTTTTTGAGAGAATATCCAGTGGATGCGCGCTTGTCAAAAGATACAGATTGTTAACAACAATTTTTTTTTTTTGAAATATATAAAAATCACTACTTCAATTTCGATACGAATAACTTTAAGATTGGATAACTACTAGGTAGATTTCTCATTCGTTATCGGTCATCGGTTTCATATTACACTAAAAACTACCCGTTACAATAATTATTTAACCTTAGTTAAATTAGTATTATTTTTAATTTCAATTTTTTTAAACATAGTATCAGGAATAACATATATAGTTTTAAATGTTAATAGATTATTCATATAGTAATTAAACTATACTATAAACTTATACTAGATATTAAATTAATATGTTGAGTATTTCAGATTTATAATACATATTATAATTTTGCTATCTTTATTACCTTACCATCTATTGCTGTAGGTTTTATAACAGTCCACTCTTTCCATGGTAGTAATTTTATGGTCTGACTTTTTTTCCTTGTACCTTTTTAAGTTACCTAAATAGAGCGAATCGACCTATAATAAAACTTATGGTTGAGAACATTATCTGTGTTTGTATGATTATTGGAATTTTTATGACTTTTCAATAATTTATTTCTGCGATATACTATACCCGCTAAAAATAATATTGGCAGTGATATTGTAAAAAAATCATTGTACATAGCATAACATCCCTAACTTTGAGTTTGATAATAGGTCAATTCACTCTGATATTAAATGTATCTAACAATACTAGAATTGGTTTTTGCCGAACACAAAGTTCCTATGTTGGACGTTGGTCAAAGAGAGAAATAAAGAGAGAGAGAGAGAGAGAGAGAGAGAAACAAACAGTGCTCAACGTCCTCTTTAACTACTACACTTATAAGTATACTTAATATTTGTTATTTACAAATTTGTTCTGATTTTGAAAAATATATTTTATCTATAATAGGTACCTAATATAAAATTATACTTGTCGTCTTTTTTTAAAAAAAAAGTAGGTATTTCACTCATTATAATTATTGAAAGAAGATATAAACTTCTGTAATTTTAATGTCCAAACGTTATAAATTTTTAGTTTTTAGTTTTTAAAGATATCGTGTGCTCAAACGTCGTGTGGATTTTGAACACTGAACGGGTAAAAATGCCGAAACGTGCTAAACCAATAAAATTAACGGTAACTTGTAATTTTAAATTACAAATGCCATTTTCGTAGTCGTCGTCATTATCATCTGACAGATGACAACTATTCTGGTTATTTTGTCATTTGACAATCTTTTGTTTTATACGCCACATAAAAAATGCATGGTAATAATTTCTCGCGTATTATTACGTCTGAACTAAGGTAAGCTGATGAATGTACAATTGTAATCAATATAATATGAATTCTAAGGAAAGTCCATCTAAAATCTATGTACTTAACTATGGTTATAACTTATAACTTTTAGCAAGGCACGAACAAAACGGAATGTGAACACTTTACATACCTAATATTATTATAATTTTTTATTATATATAAGACGAGTAAATAGTTCGGTCACAGCCAATAATTTATTCACATTAATATTTTTGAAATTTTATTTTGAAAAATAATTGGAAATTATTGTATACTTGCCACGATCAATAAATACAGTCGTACCTCGATAACTCGCATCTCAAGATAAATAAAAATAAATTCTACTTATTATGAATTTTTTGAATTATATATACCTCAAATTTAAAAACATTTCAAGGGACAAGAAAAAAGTTGGAGTTTTCTAGGTTCGAATTATATTAGATTCGACTGTTATATGAATATGATTTACAGCGTGTTTGTTTATTTTTCATTTGAGGGGTGAAAATCCAAAACGTATACGTAAAGTATAGTATATTATTCCCAAAATCGGCAAAATCATGTTAGATATCGATTCTTATGAAAGAAAAAAACATCGATAAATCGATTGGCGTCGTCAGAATAGATCAAAACTGCAAACTGGTCAAGTCCGCTATTCAAAATGACTAGTTTATCTTAAACGAACCTTTTCCATACACGAAAATGATATTTAGAAAATCAAAACTTACTTTTTTCAGTTTTCGTCAAAACGTACTATTTTACATGTTAAAAGAATAGGTACCAATTGTTGACTATATAAAAACGAGCTGTTTCCAAAACGACCTATCTATGTTATGCCAAAACATATTATAATTTATTACCCGTGTTGTAGGCATAGGGAAGTAAAATAGTTAATCCAAAACGTACTAAAATTTAATTTTAAAAGTTTTAATTAAGTTTAAAATTAAACTAAAAATATAATCCTAGAATATTGAACACATCATTTGATTCGTTTTAAATATAAATAATAATATACTTATTATAAAATAATTTAAAAAAATACCTTATCTTCAAAATGATTTGTCAATTTATGAAATATGGTTTGTTTTTATTGAAAATATTAAGATACAGAAAATCTCTTCTACTAAGAAATCAGTATTTTGACCATAGTACGTTTTAGATACCACTCATATACATAATATAGTAGCTAAATATTAGTAAAATCAAAAATTTTGTTTAATTTATGTAAATATTTAAAATTTTAAATTATTTGCTGGCAGTAAACATTAATATTTATTTTAGCTATAAGTTAGCTTGAAATAAGACAAACACTGTGAGAAGCATTCACAAATCATGCGCATAAGCAAATACTATTATCCAATAGTGCCTAACCCATAGCATTTCAGCCACTTGCAGAATTGTCAAACTGCAATCAGTTCCCTGGCAGTGATATAATATAATGATATTTTTCTTTCGACAATCGATTTTTGTTTACATGTTGAAACGAGAAATAGTTTACTTTATTTATCAATAGGTAATGGTCATTAATATTATAGTAGTTATGTTTGGATTGTGTGATTACGAATATAATTTATTTTGGTGGAAACTTATGTGTGTTATTGTATGGACGCTGGACGGTCGTTTCCAGGCATAATAAACGCATTTCCGTTAAACAGCATTGATTAACTGATTTAAGTGCATACGCCATACAGTTATTTTTCATTACAAAAAAACACGCCTTTCAGTTATTGAGTTGTGCGCAACGGATTGCGGTTAAATAAAAATAATATAGTCCCATTAAAATTGTTTGATTATAATATTAAATTACTTACATCCCAATGTATATATAGGCAGGTCAAGATTTGGTTAATACCATGTGATTGCTTATAATATATCCCTTGATCGTGTTATTGTCGTTTTTATGTCTTTTGGGAAATTCGATAAATCTATTCTTTCTATAATAATAGAACCACTGTTGATAATTATTTGGGGGGGGGGGGGCTAGTCTCAAGGTGGTTAATCCCTCTTCAGACGTTTTCCTCAACACGTATACCTAATATTTAATGATTTATAACATTAAATAATATTACAATGAACATAATATTATTATCACTCATTCACTTATTATGTGTTTATTTATTTACTTTATTTCCATTTATATACACTTCTACATATTTGAGGACAAAATGTAAGCAGCCACTCAACTTTCAAGCTGAAGAACATCCAACCAAATATCCGTTATATCTATTAATTGTAATAGGTTAGAACTCATTACGCAGATATTAACCTGAGTTCAATTTTCAAATTGTTTTAAAATGTCAATTAATCAAATTGTTTTTTTTTGTTTTTTACTCTAATTATTTTTAATATTTCAAATTTTCAACTTATATACAAATTTGATATTGACAAATATTTACAATTTTTTTTCGAATTAACTGCAACTTTTTGTTTGAATATTGACTATATATGTACCAATTGATTTTTTTTATTTATAATAAATTAAATCCAACAATTTTTCTATTTGTTAATCAATGACAGTTATTTTAAAATCTACATTTATTTGACATACTTTTAGTAATTTGTTATACATGTGAAAATAGTACACCTAACAATTTTAACTTGAACCTTGAATATTAGTCCCAAGAGACTTTATAGTCATATTGCATGAAATACCAAAATAATTAAGCCAACATAATAAGTTTTGTTACGTAAAACATAACCCAATATGATTACCTTAACATTTCGATGGCATTTTGCCGATCAAAATGATGTAAATAAATACTTGATAATATATTACTTAAACACAAAGTTTATAAATTATATTTAAATTTAATTAACTATTTTATGCCAAGTTTTATTTCTAAAAGAGAAATCATTAACGGATTGCATAAAAATAATTGAACTCTTTCTTTCTAGAACGAAATATGAGTACAATTTAAAAACCTCGGGAATTAAAATTGATTGTTGATAAAATATCATTCTTATTAACATTTATATGCAGTTTTTTTCTAGAACCTCTGTTAATTTATAATTATATCAATATGGTGTATAATAGAACGATAAGACCCGAACGTCGAAGATTGCAAGCTTAGACTTCACATAATTTAATAAACAAAATGCTTCAAATTGACATCATTTTGTAAACTTAAAAGTTATTTTATTCAATTCGGAATAATCCGCTGCTTCAATTACATGTATCTCTGATCTCTCTATAGGTACATTTTACGAATCGCCGATAAATTTACAAATATTGTCTAGTATACACATCAAAGGGCCACGAAGGTTTAGTATTTAATTAAGATTTAATATTTCACTACGGTATTATTTATGTCAGAACGCCATTGGCCGCGGCACCTCCATAATAATATATATCATTAATAATAAAAGGTTCTAATAATGAAATCACGTAGCAGGAACTTTGATTGTTTCGTATTAAAAATTATAATTGAAATCATAATAAATATTATAACGTTTGAAATGTTCAAACACTATAATCACTACTAATTACTATTTTACTCGATACTGAGTCGTTCCAAAAATCATTTGGTGGATAAACATTAGAATTTTTTTTACCAAAAAGTGAAATCATTAATAATAATAAAAACTAGATATATATCATATTAATTCAGCATCAGACAAAAATATATTAAACGGACACTAGTATTATATCGTTGAAACAAAACATTATATTCTTTCAGTTCGCTCATCGGGTATAATATTATTACCTATATTATATGACATTCCAAAAAAAAAAAAAAATGCACATCGTCATTTTGCGGGTTATAAGCTATTATAATAATATGATTGTATATATTAATACAATATAATATTATTAACATAGTCTTGTCGATATAAATGTTTTCGTAAAACACGCGGTTACGCAAAATAATGAAAATAAAATAGTAGTTCCGTTTACGAATAAAATACAGTCATGTTTAGAGGTACGTTTATAATACTATATAGTTGGTAGGAACGTCTAGATGTTTTAAATGAGATAATTCTCGTCTGACCGCTCTCGATGGCGAGGATATAAAAATTGCCTAAGGGGTACGAATGCGCTACGGATAACAGGTTTTAATTTTTTTTCCCTCTTTTTATCCATCTTCTTCTTCTTCTTCTTCATCTTCGTCTCCTAATTCTTCGTCTCGTTCTCTATTATTCCTTTTACCGCCAAACCAGAAACTCTATCCCACAACAATGTGGTAGTAATAATATTATATTAGACAACTCCGTTTTTTACTTTTTTATTTCATCCCAGCCACGTTTATCTTATGACCGAAATCATTCGAAAGATCCGCGTCAGATTTTACGTCCGTCTAACGCATTATGTTTTTGTATGTCACACATACACCCATGTAATGTTTTTTCGTGACGTGTATAACCTAACCATAACCTAACCTATGGGCGGAAACCGAGTCAAATCAGTAACCGTCAGGCAACCGGAAAACATGTCTAGTACAATAATTATAGTGGAACCTACGCCGATAGGGTAACTTTTCCATTACTCGTTTACACTATGTAGGGAAACAAGTTACAAAATCGATCACATGAGTAAAGACTGTGTTTGATTAATTGAATATACCTATAAGCTATAGGTACCAGTTTCAACTCTCAACCTTTTCACTGCTAAGTTTTCACCCGTAAAATACCCATCCCTGGTGATTTGTTTCCAGTTTTTAATATTCTAAAATAATAAATTTAGTTGCCTATATTGAGAAATATTATTATAATGTATAGGTTTGATGAAAAAAATTACATTGACCCGAATTTTAAGTTCTAAATTGATACGACCAGGGTAACCAAACACAGCTCCTAGCAAATTTACTTTAATCATTAGAAGTACCGTCACTTTATGTGATAATACTAAAAATAACAATGATTTATAATCTGCAACATTCCCACCAAAATTAACATAGAATCGTTTTTTTTCAACATAAAATGGTGTATTTCTTTCTGTATTTTTCGGTATGATCACCAGTCTGATAACCCGCGTATTTTTTTTATGGACAAAGAAACATAATAGTACGTCTGTAACAGTGAAATTATATATACAAAAAAAAACCATAAAAACCATTAAAACATATAAGAATGATTTTTGTGTCTTAATTTTGATCGAACAGAATAATTAGTCATAAGATTATCTGTAACAAAATTATACAAACATTTAGGTATATTAAAATAAATTGTCACAAATATGTATTAATTCGTTATTTTTTTCTTTATTTTTTGGCATAACCACCAATCTGTAGATAACCCGCGTTTATTTTTTTTTATGGATAAAGGAACGTAATAGTACGTCCGTAGCAGTGAAAAGATGTAAAAAAAATTTGATATCTGTGTCATAATTTCAAACGAACAGAATAATTGGATTTTCTCTAACTAAATTATACAAACATCTAAAACATAAATATATAATTGTCAAAAATATGAATTTTTATGTTTTATCACTTTATAGGTAGCCAAGAATTATACTCAGGTCGGGTAGAATACTATCTTTAAACTGTAAAATATATTATACTATTAACAAACGCAGATATTCATTTTCGCAGGTCGCAAATGTATATTTTAAGTTATAAATAAGATTCGGAACTTGTAGGTGTATTTTATAAATGGGTAAGAACATTTTGTTTTCTCTAATACCTAAGTAGCTAATTTAGATTCGTGGAATATATAGGATCTAATGACGCAATTTTTATTTTGCGTTTTTATGAAATTTTATACATTACGGTAATCTTTTGATATTATTTGGTCATATACATGTTTTCTATATAATCGGAATGACCAAATATTTTTTTCCAGTGGAAATTGTTGAGAACCTATAACAGCTTAATTTTCTAACCTATTTCTGAATTTGCTCATAAAAATCAATTTATCTAAAATACTTTTTTTTGCATGATATTAATTTATAGAATATTTACGGTAAAAATATATACATTTTAAGGTTATCAAGTTCTGGAAATATAATAATTATAAGCAATATTATTAATATTAATAATAAATTGTATTTTAAATCCACACGTGTTTCATAAAAAATGTGATATTTAGTAGGTACAATTGTCGTTATATTTCGTACTGGTAGAGTAAAATTCTATTTATTTCAGATCGTGTTATACGTACAGACTATACACATTATTATCATTATTTTTTCAGCAGACCCGAAGGTATGCATTCCACAACGACTGACGTCACGTCCCAATAGCAACAAACAGAAGAAATGTGCTTGGATAAGAACATTTTGTTGACACGGTGTCATTGAATAACCATAGAGTAACCACGATTAGTCCATATAATATAAAAGTTAATAATCACGGGCGCAAACACCGGACACAAACTGTTTTTTATCACGTGAACGTGATGCCTTATTATGCCCTTAGGCCTACAACTGATGTGGTTCTAGCGTGCGAGCAGCGTCGAAAGACATAAGCAAACATTTAATTGTATCGTACAAAAGCGCCAAAATTATTATTATATAGCTACAAATGTTATTATATCTCTGGAGCTTTTTACATATATTGAGTATAATTTTATATTGGTGCAAATGATATGTAATTTTTACATCTTTTGCGCTATGTCATATAGCCGCTAGATGGTTTCGAAATTTCTGGTGCCCCATATTGAAAAATTAAATAACGTATCCACTGCTAATATTATTAAATATTCGTGGGCTTGTTGTATAAATATTTCACAAATAAAATGTAGGGGAGCCGGGATTTTATTCATAGTTAAGACCTAATGTTATAAATGTACAGTTTCCCGACCGAAAATCTAGTCCTAGAACGGGGCTTGGACTGTCGAACTTTTACTGGACGATAGTTGAATCCTTTTTTCAGTATGTTGTCGTGACATTAACGATTCTGACATTAATTTATATTCGGATTCTGTTATGGGTTCACATTTTTCAGGAGTTTTTTATGGGTTGTGGTTTGAAACATAAACCGTCTTGGAGTATCAGTCGATATCGTTATATTAGAGGTTGGTCTGCTCCAGATTCGGGGACGCTAAAATAAACGAATAATATTATTATTTTATATGGATTATTCAAACCAAAAATGAACCATCGTTTTATTTATAATATTTATGAAAAACTGTAGATATAACTGCATGTTTTGCGCATTTTATCATATCAGTATTATGACATTTGTTTATTATTTACCATAATATAATATTATGTCTATTAAATTTCGCAATTTAAATAACATGTATGCCCTCCCCCTCCCCCCCACGTGATTATATTGATAGACTTATATAATTCACAGTATCAGAAAGTACGAGTATTACCTTATTATAAAATATTATGGAAAGAAAAATAATAAATAGAAAAAATGTTTTTTGCACAATAGGTACTAAAATCTAAATTTTAATACGCTTAACCCGCAAGGTATCTTAAAAAATAATAACTTTTGATACTATAGTAGGTATAATAATAATAGGTACCAACGCATACCTACAATATTTCGCAGCATGCGTTAAAATATGAATAACTTTATACGTATAAAAAAGCATAAGAAATATTACAGCATACTTAGATATGGAATTTAAATAGTACTCACATGATGTAATCAAATATTTTTTAGGTAGGTATTCAAGGTTTGTCCTAAACGTTTTATTCTTAAAAGTATTTTGAATTACTTGTTTTCGTGTAATTTATTTTTTTTAGTGTTTTTAGTGTAAAACCCGCTTATGTACGTTTTAGCTTTTTGGGAATACGATTCCGTATATATTTGTTCAATAACGAATGAATCGGGAATTGGTAAGTTCCAACTTCAAGAAGTAATTTTTTAATGGTTAGCAACTATACAAGATTTTGATAAATTTATGAAAGTTTGAAAAAAGTCAGTCATAATATATTATTTTAAAAAAAAATATCAGCCTTATAATTTGATAGACAATTACAAATTTTTTTAAAAAAATGCAGTTATAAAAATAAAAATTAAAAACAATAATAATATCGAACAAATTGCGGCTACATAATATTAATAATATTAGTATATCGAAGTATTGGTATTGCCCTAAGAATAACTTATGAGCCTATTGTATTACATTTTAAAGTTATTTACTAAGAAAAAAAAACATTTTATCAACATAAACTGAAAAATGTGCAAGCTTCAAATGTCTATAATAATAGCACAAAAAAGCCAAAATATTTTTAAAATTATAAGGTGTTCAGAGAAAAATTAATTAAATGTTGGGTAAACATAGCAAGGCTCTATGGTTATACTTTTTTGAATTATACACAAAAACGAAATATACAATTCAAATTATTACAATGTTTACTAAATTTTTCAAATATATAATGTTCTCAAAATCTCTTCAAAAGTATTCACTATGTGTTTAGAATTATATTTACTACCATTAAAGAATAAAGGCCGAGCTTTTTGAGCCATTTGAAACTTGAATAGCCAAGTAAAAAGCCCCGAATAGTAGTTTACATTTGGCCAAGGAATCCCTGCTTGGTTCACATTATAACCTGCAGGGTTAGAAAAAACCGATTGTCTTATTGAAAAGTGGGCTTTTTTGAGATGATAATATGGATAGCGATCGGTTTTATCGGTGCCCAAAAAGCTTCACCTAAGTAAACAATAATTATTTTTCAATTTTTTTTGAGTGCAAAAACATTTCAGCAGTGAACAACTAATAACAAACCGTTTGCGAGAGTGTAATTTAATATTATAATTAATAGTGCTGTGCAATGGTAAAACGTGTCCTGGCCGTTTCCTAAGAACTATAACGCGACGGACGGCGTCAAGGTAAGATGCACAAATTCAACTTACAATATTATTCACGGAGATTCTCTATAAGAACAGTTTTTACACCCAACGGTCATTATATTCATAAATTATAATTTATTGTACTCACATATTATTATAATATATGTAAGGATAGGTTTGAAAAACCTAGTAAAAACAACGTAACGTGACGCGCGTCCATTTTCAGTAAAATCACAATAAAATAATAGTTATTACAAAGTATAATATTATCGTTCTTAATCTGGTGGCAAAAATACGTGAAATTCTAACGTGCAAATTTAAGTGCATTTTTCAATAATTTTATTTCGTAATCACTTCTAAGCTAATACTTTTTGATAATGGTAATTCGAGGAAATTGTATTAATCGTCATAATATTATAACACGCAATAAAATCGGGGATAATGAACTAAAAATATTAAAATATTTTATTATGACCTTAAAAATACACATTTCTAGTGAATTCGATAGACGAATTTTTTCCCATGTGATAGCATACGTGTAAATAGGGACCGCGACCTGTTTGAGTCCAACGGGCAAACGGGTTCAATAAGCGCGACTAATGCAGGTAATATACTAATATTTGTAATTGGACTTTAATATTGTTATATTATAGTGATGTATTATACAAACAACAAAAAACGTTTTGACGGTTGAAGTACGGCTTGCGGCGCCGCGCCATATCGCTTTTGTATTTGTTTTTTGTCTGACTTATCGACCGACGACCATAATAGTATAACAACCGATCGTGTGTAGGTATACACAATAAATAATATTACAAAGCATAGTTCATAATATTACTACGATGATAAGGGGCAGCCATGTCAAAGTCGAATTAAATATCGTCGTTGTCAATCATCCATTAAAATTTATAAACCACATCGATATGTTCGAAATGTTGGACAAAAAATAGTAGTTAATATATTATATAAGGCGATTCGCTAAGCATGCTCTCAATATTTATTTATTTATCTTTATTAACGGGCAGAACCCTACGCAAAAATGTAATACATATTTCGAATTCAGTTGTATAATTATCAAATATACCTAGGTTAAATGTTCGTACTTTTTATGGAGTCACCACCTTTTCTACTGTATATTATTTAGTGGATCATTTTTTTCAAAAACGTTTAAGTATCAGACACAAAAATCAAATGAGTACCTAGTTTTTGAGTTATTTATCTTTGTGTACTGACTATACTAAGGTTTGGCAGATTTGGGGGCTTTAGGGTTTATCAGTTATCATGGTGATTTGAATATTTTAGTAATTAATACTATTCAAAATTATTCATTTATATAAGGAATGATCAAGTATATACCTGTAAGTATATACCTGTATATCTATAAATACTAGATCCAATATTATACAATATATTATTATACGTCTTAGTATGTTTGTAATACCATTTTCAAGGACTATTATACTTCAAAATATAATCATTTTAATGACTGAAAAACTACTCGTTTGCAGCAAAAAAAGGGAATTCCCATTTTAAAAACAAAAATTTGGATCACCACAGAATACTCCTTATAAATTTTTTTTTATATACGTCCTCAACAGTTCGGAAATGGACTAATAGAAGCTACATTTTAAACTAATATAACTAAATTATGTGACTTGCAATGCAATGCTGCAAATTACGATTAATGTTTCTAGGTCACGTGACTTTTACAGGTGTGTGTATTTATGGCACAAAGTCCGTTTAAACGATATCACGCGCCCGTGGTAGGTATATTCAAATATTAATATAATATTATCGTCGGAAAGCTTATTCGGTTATCGGCTACACCGGCGCTCGCCGTAGATTGCAGTTGTAGCCGTTTGTGAGATTTATCATTGAAATATCTGTTGAAATATTACATTAGTCATCGCGACTCACGAGTTGGCCACCAGAAATAAACTATGATCTAATCTTAAATATTATTAGCAGGATTGCCGTTCACTGGCTGCGGACACAGTCGTCACGCGCATGTGTGTACAGGTGTGGAAAAAAATCGAAACTCTCAATCGGTTGTCCAATATTATATACGAGTGCCCAAGCCAATAATACTCAGCCGTGGCTACCTATAATCAGTGTTATAAATATCTCAACAGCGCGCGAGAACACCCTTTGTGTTCGAATATGATGTTATTATTGTTATTATTATATCGCTGCATAATTACCACCTATTAGTGGGACGACGGTGGTAATATACTGGATGATCCATTTAATGAAGCCACTATTATTATTTCAGAAAACATAAAGTTTTTAAAAATATTTCTATTGAATAACGTTACATGAAAGCATTTCGAAAAAAATATTTTTTTTATATAAACTCTAAAATCAAAAACACATTAAAATATTACATCGATAAGAAAATCGTAAAAATATATTGTTTTGAGAAAAATGTTGTTTGAAGTTTAAGCGACTAAAAATTATGTAAAAAAAATAAAATTTCGCTTCTTACGTTAAATGGATCACCCGGTACCTCTGTGCAGTTTGGTTGAATTATTAATGTAAAAAAAAATAAAAACGTCTCGTTGTAAAACGATTATCCGACATCCCGATTTGGACGTACCTACCTATATAGGTATGATAATATTATGTTGTAGGTACGTGTATAATTTGGACAATAGATCGGAATGGAAAAAAATCAAGGTCACCGTGGAAAAGTGAAACCACGAGGCGATGACAGTAATGGCGAAAAAAAATATATAATATTATGAATATTATAATAAACCACACGGACGTGTAGTGTGTCCCGTGGTCCCGGTGCTGTTCTACGCGTCTTTCAAAACACCAACATTTTTGTTTACCTGGGCGATTATCGTCGTCCTCGATAAAATGTTTGAGTTTGAGACGGAAAAACTAGAAAATAAAACAGTAAAAAGGTCGTATCACCACCGCCATGACCTACGCGATAACATCAGACGATTTCTCTGTATTATTGCCTATTTATATTTTAGCCTTGTATTCGGGCACACGATTTCATGGTAAATATATTTATACCTAACCTAACCCAACTCGGCACACCAACGACTGGTAACAACGAAATGTGGGATTTGCATCGTACCACATCAATATTCATAACTATCTGGATAATAACTAATAAAACGTATCGTCGATATACATAACTAAATCATGTTTTACGTTTCAACGAAGAAATTGAAACGGATTCATTATCTTTTATCAACGTATTATCTATATAATGATATAATCGTTATAATTGTTGTTCCTTTGCACAGTACCAACTTTCAACTACGGTATACATACACCAATCGATTGACCGCATGATGCGTCTGGTTAATAATATTATAAAGTTATCGTACTATTGCAATGTTCTCCGCCCGTTATATTAATCAAATGAAAAATAATTTTTAAAAATATAATAAATAATCGATACAGATTATAATATTAGGTACGTTTTCATTTCTAATGGTTACTCGTTATTTTTATCTGGCCTCAGACATAACAATATCGAATATTGTGTACATTGAATATTATATTATAAAAGAAGCGATCAGTTTAAAATATTTTTTTAAAAAAATTAACAATGACAGACTACAGATCAGCGAAATGCTACTGTACCTATAGGAAATAAGAATGATTATTTATTAGACAGAATGTTACACCAAGCATACTCATTTTTGCATTTAATGATAAATGTATAAAAATTCTGATTTTTGGAATTTCTGAGTATACTTATTACTTAAGGACCAGTATTTTCAAATACCTACTTGATTTTTCACGTTATTCAAGAAGTACTTTACGGCTCCATATAAATTTATTTTATCAAATATGATCATTATTCATTAAATCTACTAGAACAACTTTTTCAAAATATAAAAATATGTTGATGGATTAATATTAATTAGATACTTACTATAATTCTTGAATCATCATAGCACTCAAATTTTTCTAACCAACATTATATAATTTAAACAACTCGAAAACTATTGTTTTGAATTTCTATTTGAATACATAAACACTTTCGTGAAAATCATCTTCTATATAGTTTACAGTAAAAAGCTGTTTGTATCATCACACATCACTCCTAAAATAGTGTGAAAAATTTGAGTATTTGAAAATATGATCCTTAAGTATAAGTACTTGATATTTAAAAAATATCGGGACATTCAAATAAATTCAATAGAATTAAAAAAATTCAAAAAATGAGGGTGGACATGTTTGGTGAATCACTCTGTGCGTACTCCTCTATTTATACACTTATTTTTACGCTTGCGTGCGTGCGTGCAGATCGGGTAAACAAAAATAAAAAGTTTTATGAACGTTCAATTTCACTATATATTTATGTGATTTTGGATCGTATCCAAAAATCGAATTTAACGACACATTGTTATCGCTGTGATTAATATTTTCAGATGTATTAAACTATACTAGGTATATGGTGCTAAACTCGTTGGAAGTATAAATGTATTATATACCCTGCGGTACTTCGTTTGCGTTAAAGTGTGTGTAATATATTACAATATAAGATAAAAAATAAAACGAACAATAATAATAATACTGTAAGGGTCAAGTGAACGACAGCTTAACATACCTAGTTGAAAATAACTACACCAAACTGTCATCGTGGTGTTAAATCGTGAACTGTGAATATTAAAATATAAAGTTTAGGGAACACGTTGTGATACACATTCTGCTATAATAATATAACGAATACAAATGCGTACATAATATATTATATCGAACATAATATTGCAAAAAAAGAAAAGAAACGTTTCCATTTTCCTCCACACACTTTTTTAAACTATAGTCGTGTCTATTTTCCTCCAAATATTATAATCAAATAGATATTCATTTTTAAATATTTAAATGTATGCAATCATAAGAAATATCAATAATAAGTTATTATAGTTATAATTATTGATTATTATGAGTAAATATTACCATATTTTATCACAACGGTTTTTAATTTTAATTTATTTCATATTTGATGTTTATCTGTAGTTACAAAAAATATTTAGAACAATATATTCTTGCAGGTCAATAAATGATAGGTTGTACCTACTGGAATTAACAAGAGGGTGATAATTTAATATTTCCACAGTGGATTGACAGTGGCGGAAATTGTCTAGATTTTTTAGATTTTTTTTTCAGATTGTTTTTATTTGTTGAGAAAACATGGAACTTATTCAATTTTTTAAGGAAAAGATGTAACCATTACGGCATTACAGCACATAATATATAGAATAATTACCTTATACTGCAGGAGAACAAAATGCATCAAACATTGTTTGCTCAACCGGGATCGATACTTATTGCGTAATCGCATATACGTAGGTACCTTTTTTTTTTCAGTTTTGAACCGACGACGCCGCGGGGACTGCTTTCGCATTCTTCCGCGACATATGTAGGTGCCTACAACCTAATATGACGTGTTATTTCCAACAGCAGACATTAACTCATGTCAAATTTTAAGGTAGGTAGACTTTTGGGCAGGTTTGATCAGATAGTCTGTCGGACGTAACGATAAGCCAGGGTATTGGGTAAGTTTTTACTTCTTATCGAAGTACATACATAAACGTCGTTTAGGATAAAAAAAAGTGTAAGTATATTATATGATACTATATCATAATCTGACATATCGGTGAGATAGTGATTGTAACCACAAACTACTCTTTTATGCGTAAGCCACTGGAAGTATCTTTGTACATTATAATAATTGTGTATACGGCATGTACCTTCCTGCGCTATGACACCGAAAAAATAAAAATGATAAATATTAATTATATATCATAATAATAATATAATATATTTTTTTCAACAAGGGCAGATCACATTATAATGCGCGTTGATAAGCGTACAGTTCTTTAGCATTATTATACCTACCTAGCTATATAAAATTATAAAGTGTTCGATTTCAACGACATTTCTATAATATATTATTATGTAGTAATCAGAAATTTTAAAATCAAATAATACGAAGAAAAAAATACGTGTCCATTGTATACGCACGCCTATTCATGTATATAGATACTTTTATTATAATATATACTCATACTTCGTTAAATATTATATCGAATAGATAAAACTTGTTGTTTTTGGCACGTCATTAAAATTAGGAGGTTGCTTGGATTCGTGCAAGGTCGCAACTGACACAATGTTGTGTTTTTGCAGACTATATAGATAAGTTTTTTCGTTCAGTAAACCCGCGTGGTTTAATTTGGTATACTTTTATGCACGTGTAATGGTAACCTGAAACTAGAAATGGTTTGTTGTTTTTTTAGACCCGAAAACGATGTCATCACAGGTGGTATATCTACCTAAACCTACATTGTTATAAACACGAATATTATACAATTGACAACTACTATTGAACTTATATAGGTTTAATAATATGTAAATTTTAAATAATATTCGGTGGTAGAAAACGGTCAACTTCAATATTATTTTATAAAACATAATATATAGAATACAAATATTACAATAATATTTAATAATTGATGCGTGTGTTCATGTAATCGTAAGAATTTAACTCGCGGTCCCATTTGATATCGACGTACCTATCGTAAAAGGAAATACTGCTTGATGCTTATATGGCTGAACATATAATACGAGTATACATTATATCATTTACAAATACGGTACAGTATAATAAAGTAATAAAAATAATAATGATAAAATTGCAGTATATAATATTATGTAGGTACTTGATTCGATTATGTATTAGCCTCACGAAGACGTAATTCCCATATATATGAGAAAACTACCCGAACTTGCGCATTCAATTTTTCAACTCAATAATAATAAAAAAAACAAACATTAGAAATAAACAATCACGCAATATTATGAGTTGGAAAAGAATCGAGGACCAAACTGGCTGTGAAACTGCGTAGATATTCGAGATCAATATTAATAAAATATACTGTGAATTTGTATTAAAATTATATATAATATATAAATATGTTATATATTATATCGTTTTGAAATATGTTTGATAGAAATCAACATCGTCGAGTCATTTTTGAATAGTTTACGAGTTCCGCTTCCACAAATACACCTAAGTTTTCTCTAGCATTAATAAATTGATGAGATAATATTGGTTCGAGCAAAGGTACAATCGATTTTTTTGTAAAAATTAAATAGTATCTACGTTCAGTTATGTACAATATTACTAGTTATTATTTTTTAATGCATTGCCATTTAAAAACTGTCGTTCAAATAAAATTGGGCGTCGGCTGATTTAGCTTTATGAATACAAGCCTACTTACACTAATTGTACTATTATTGCTTACCACTGAAATACCAATTAAATATACATTTACTACTGGCACAATTAATATGATATAATATCATTACATTTTTAGATTTCGAACTAAGCTCTAATAATGATTGTTTCTAGACTTAAATACCTAATATCATTGAGTATATAATACAGTCAATGCTAATATCCACGCAGATGTGTCTGTAAGTCCGATCGATAAGTTGTTATTGTTACCAATACCAATGTTTACCATTTATTTACTATTACAATTGATAACTTAAAAATGGTAACAATTGAAATTAATATGAAATGGAACAAAATGTCAAATGATTTCGAAGCAAGTCAAAATTTAAGTTCTTAACCAATATAAAACAACGGTTCCGACGCGTACCGTCGCCGGTTCGAATCTCGACCACGGGTGGCTTTTCTCTCTGGGCAAGAAACTGTCTAGAGAAGGTGGCCGCCATCCCCCAACCGGGCATGACATAAAACTTAAGGGTGCCAATAATCATTCGAGTATTTATTCCAAACATTTTTCAAATTTATTTACACAAGTCTGCGGCTACACCTTAAGTCTCATTTATAATATTATAATAGCGCTACTATTGAATAATAATCATAAAAATGTATTCAAAAAAAAGAAACAGAGAAACGAATGTTTAGGCTTGACGGAAATTATGCATCGTAACAACCCCAACCATCCATATGTATTATATCCAACATTTTAATTTTATATACCAATTTTATTGAACAATTATTCATGATTAGGCAGGTATTAATGTAACTTTTAATACCTAGTACCTATTAGTGTATTTAAAATAATAATGGGTAACTAAATACAGTAGGTCTCGTATTTATAAAAATAATTTACATAAAATACCATTTATTAATGTAGGTATACATAATATTATTATGTTATACATTTTTTATTAGTGATTATATTGATATTTTAATATAATACTTCTTGTTTATTTTTTTTTTTTCATAAATTAACAACCCTGAGGTGTAAATAAATAATAACACAGTTTAAATATGCAGTTACAGAATCATCGAATACCTACATTTAAGAATTAAGAGTATAATATAGTTAACATTTGAATACGTTTTTATTATTTTTTTTTTTAAATATTGGCTATGGTAATAAATATTAAAATTGTTAAGGTACCATATACTATCATGTCCCGATGTATCGGCAAATCATGGTCGACATGAACGGATTACCTCGTAACTTAGGTGCATATGTTTTGCTGAACCACATTTAAGTTTTAATTTGTTTTAGGTCGATTACACTGACGATGCGCCCACAAAATTTGACACTATATATTGACTTCTGGTCAAGTCTAGCCGAGAGATTGCTGATCAAGTAGCCCCAGTTGAGGGGATGCATAAAATGCTCTGCTTTTCTAAATGCTCAGTAAAGTCCCCAGTCTCGAACCCCATGGAAAACCTTGGCTTGGTTATATAGATACAGACGTGAACCACCGTTTGACGTAACTCAGGGGCTAGGGGGCTCAGCCATTTTCATATACTTTTCTGCCCTCCCTGGTTAAAATCTAAATCCTTACATAAGAAAAACTGAGATGCGGCGGTTCAATGTGTAAAATAATTGCTGATTTTGGTACCATGTACGATTTTAATATAATGAATTTCAAAACATACATCAGGTTGACTATATGAACAGATTCAGTGATCTAACAACTATCGAAAAAAAATCTATGATGATATATATTGTACCTATAAACATTTGGATTTAAATATATAGGCGTATATATTATACTTATTTTATTTTTAATGACGGGGGTATAGGAGACGCTAATTATTTATTTTCAACTTTGATTTTACATACAACTCTCAGTAACCACTAGACTATAGGGCCGCTGTTGATGGAAGGATGGTTTTCATATTGCCTACCGCGACTTCTTTATTTTTTTGGTTTTCTTTGGGAATCTAGCCTCTATAACTATATTAAATCATAGTCACGCCCATGTATTCACCAAGTATTCGCCGATACCGATAATCTGGGACACGACCATCGCCGTACGATGAAGCGGCGACACGTGTCACATAAATATTACTGCTTACATATAGATGACAACCAGCTATAATTACAGACGAGGCGAAGTCCATCAACGGCGACTACGACGTTCTCGTCGCGTTTACCTGGAATAGTGCGGATCTTAATACATCATACCCGAAGATTGCCATTTTTGGTCAGTGTACACGCGTATCTATTACACATTTACCTACCTCAGCCGGACCGGTATCGGTCGTCCAAGTGAAATGAAATAAAAAAAAATCTACTGCTACGACCGAACCGCCGTGGTGTGATCTGCACAATATAAATAATATCACAGGTATTCCTACAGGTATACTTGTGTGTTGTACGAGTATATATGGGCAATGGCGATTTCACACGGCCGAGACGGAGAAGAAAAAAAATATTATATTTTATTTTTTAGTCGCAGCCGCAGTTTTCCTCCCCATCCCCTCCTTGCCACCCGAAAATGTCGTTTTCGTGCACTTTCACGGTGGATGTGGTGCAGATATTTTACTATAATATTATGTACAATGCGGAGCGTGTGCCTTGTGCGATACAAACAAACGTTTATATAATACATACCAATAATGAGTCTGTGTCCGCGAGACTAATGAGTTGAAATGCCGAAAATGTGATTAGACGAAATATATTGTGATAATATAATAATATATACTTCGATTAGTGCGCTGCAGACGGCTGGACAGAGCGAAATGGGAAAAAAAAATTCTCGAGGTCAGCGAGACATTATGCGAATAATAAATTATGTCATAAATCGTATAACAATATTCGTGCGGCCTGCTGCAAGGTCATGGTATTCACTTTCGCTCTCATACGAGCACTGAGCAACGTTCCCGCTCAAACCCGGCTTCCATATTTTATTTTTGTCGTCGGGAAAAACACGTTATTTCGATTTCAAACGGTAGAGCAATATAACTAAAAGAGTCGAAGAAAATTTACAAAATACGACGAGCATGTCCACTTTGCAATTTCCTCCTTCATATTAGCAGTGTTGTAAAGTATTTGAGTAAAAGTATTCCAATTCCTTTTTTTTACTATTGAAAAATAGTAATAATATTATTATTATTATTATTATTATTTTATTATTATATATTAATATATTATTATGTAGGTTAAAATACCTATTATATTATATTGCTCGAGGTGTATAATTGCGTCCATAAAAATGTGTTGAAAGAATTTTGAACAATACTCATATTTTATCTTAAATATTTGGTCTACAATAATAATAAACTATAATATTATAATATATGTAAATTTTAAATAAGTAGTGTTGAATCAATGATTTTCATTATCTGACCGTTGTCAATGTCCGCATGATTACTATAAGCAGTTCAAAAGTTGAAGTTGGTTGTCATTATTTTTAATTTAAAAAAATTGAAATGTTTAAAACGAATAAAGGCGGAGACAAAGACGTAGATTGTACGTCATGTCGTTATATTATATTATACATCGTTAATCACATAAATACGTATGAGATTTATTTTTACATGGGCATAGTATTTAAAAGTCGTGAACCTTAGTGACAGTGGTCTATTGACAAGTCATTAGGCCAAGTGAAAGAAATCTTTGGCTGGCTGGTACCAGGTTCCAATATAATTGTGTCCACAAAAATACACCCTACAAGAATAATGATCCCGGTCTATAGAATAAACCAAATTTGATGATTTTTTTTTGTAAACTATTAGAGGGTAATATTCTACAGACCACATTGATCTCCGTTTTTTAATATTTTAATCTCAAACATTATAATGTGAATTTAAAAATTAGACAATTTTAAGCTTTTTTTTACAAATTATTTTATACCATTAATGAATAAAATAAAAAATTGGAGTTCAATACATCATAAGAAAATAATAAATATAAAATTCTCGTCGTTTTTATAGCAAAACATTTACCCTCGCAGGCCATGGCGCGACCAAAGTACTTCCCGTGTACGTCCCAAATACCAATTACTAGAGTAAGTGGAGACGAAGTGGTTTTAAATACACGTGATTACAGCGCTGGTTAGTGAAATTGTATAGTCACCGAATATTCATATCTGTCTATTATAATATCAATAATACGTGATTATATCTACTGAAGTCGTAACTCAACTTGATGACCGTACGAAAGCTTGATTTCTCTCACGAGAGAACTTCATACAATTGTTTTTTTTATTATTTACCATTTCACTTGTACACACTAATTAGTAATTTCCATTGTCCAAGTTTACGAAATAACAAATTAAATACAACAATCATTGCCTAATGATAATGTTGAAACTTCGCAGCAAGACGCGATATTTATAATATATCTACCAAGGTAGTTCGGTACGTACAAAATAAACTCCGTCGATTTGTATAGTACTACATACAATATTTATCCGTCGAATGGTTTACTGCTTTGCGGACGACTAGTTAAAAGTTAAATCTTAGTTACAGTTTCATTAAAATTCGCATTTTTTACTCAACATCCGAGCGTCAATTGTGTTTACCTAATTAATGTAAAATCGTGTAGACATATCATTAAAATTATGTATTTTTTTTAATAATTCACAGAGAAAAATCCTCATCAGCAGATAATTACGAAGACACAATTGTCCATAACATAGAAAAATGTTCACAACCTCTAACATTCTACCATAGCCTATAATATCTACCTATCAATTCCAACGCGGCTTTTTTAATTTGATACAATATATAAATATATAAACTTTAAAAGTTTTGGTAGTTTATTAATCGTGGATAATGTTTGAACACACACATAATGACACATCACAACCATTCTAAAAACCAATTTTTTTATCCAACGAATCAAAAAAATTAAATGTTTGAAACAAATAAAATAAAATATTCACAAAACCCAAAAATTATAAATGTTCAAAACCAATCATATTATTCCCAAACAAAAACCAAAACCAAAAGAGGAAAATTTAAAAACTGTTGCTGAAACCAAAACGATTATGCTTTGATTTGAATACATCGTTGGTATTTTATTTTTAGTAGTTACTATAATATAATACATTCTTGGAGAGTAAGAGAGAACTAAGACAGACTATCAAGCAATTGACTAAACCTATACTGAACTCGAATCATGACCCTAGTAAAGTTTTTGAAAGCAATAGTTATTCATAGCTAACAAATCCATTACAACAATATTAATATGATTTACTACTTGGTGGTGTATGT
Source organism: Sitobion miscanthi (assembly GCA_008086715.1). NCBI lineage: Eukaryota > Metazoa > Arthropoda > Insecta > Hemiptera > Aphididae > Sitobion > Sitobion miscanthi. The sequence continues at coordinate 25,218,628 of CM017804.1, forward strand.
ACATAATATAATATAAATTATCTATAAAGGCATCCAGACTAGATTTTTTTTCGTTACAGTTCGTATGAATATTAACAACTATGATATTTTGAATATTTTGAAACATGCTGCTCACGATGCTATTATCGTGAACGCGATCCGATTTTCCAACTAAAAATTACACACTTACTGCCACCCACGCGACATAACAACGAATCTTGTCATGAGCTCACGACATATTTATGTAAACTATTATTACAATTTAAAACTATCACACGAACAGTACAATGTTATGATCCTTGATCGCTTTCGTTTGTGCCACATTGCCACTAAGCCCAAGCGCCTTACTCAGCATTATCACACACCCAAAATTGGACATAATATACTCGAATTATTCAAAATAAAATTTAAACCACCGGCCAATTATTTGGTATTATTTGGTAGGTAAGTAGTATACTATATAATATGGTAATTTGAAAATTCTATATTGATTTTACTTTACGGTATAGTATAAACTATACATATATATATAATTTTTTTTTTATTTCAGGGTGTAAAATCGTACAATTATTTAGGTAGTACTCAAGTAGTGTTTTTTTAAAAATTATTTACATTTTGATTTTTGAGAATTTAAAGCTTTTTTATGGTACATATAGGCAAGGCTGGGCAAGTTAATGATTTTTTTAAACTCAGTTAAGTTAAGTTAATATGCACCAATAACAAAAAATTAAAAGTTAAAAGTTAATTTAACTATAGGTTAACTCAGTCAAGTTAAAAGTTAATACACACTTTTTGTTAACTTTTTATTAAGTTAAAGAAAAGTTAATTTGTTTAAAAAATGCTAGCGTACTTAATTTTTTCCAACCCAAAACTAAATTATAGGATATAGTGTTTATACTTCATACGGTATTTCCATATAAGTTAGATTTGAATGATTTTAATTTTTAACTTTAAACAATTTACGCTACATTTTTTTTGACATGAAAACGAAATAGACTGAAATAGTGAAATATAATAAAATTCAAAACAAAATAAATTAACTTAACTTACTTCTTAAAATGAAAAATTAACTCGTTAATTTCACGTTAATTAGGAAAGAAATTTAGTAAGTTAACAGTTAAGTTAATGAAAAGCCAAAAGTAACTAGTTAAGTTAAAAAGTTAAAATTTTTAACTTTACTTTAACTTTTTAAATCGTTAATTTCCAGCTTTGCATATAGGTACATATTGCTTAGAGCCAGTATTACAATCATTCACACTTCGATTACGCTTAACCGACTGATAAGAGATTTTCTTACCGGCCGAATTCGGCTGGTTAGGAGTCCGTTAAATTTAACCGCAGATGGTAATACTGGCTACAGCAATAGAGTAAAAGAGCTACAACAATATCCCGACAACAATAATAATAATAATAATATACATGCACTTGTGGGCCATGACTGTTAAAAAGCATACAATAATAATACGAGTATTATGTGTATATACGCGTGCGTCTAATTGACTAGAAACTTTCTTCCCCCCTCCCCTCCCCAAAGACCAGCACACACGCGTGCGTGGTAGACAGCTTCACGATATAGCTCTGGCACAATGTACAATGGAAACGATTAGTTGTTTTGTTTCGCGAGGGCAACGGGGCGCGGGGGAGAACGAAATAGAAAAATCTTCCGACCCGCAATAATAATAGGTAATAGGTAACCTCCTAACATGTAAAAATAATAATAATAACACGATACCTAATAGTTTGGCGTACAGCTGAATGACAGTCGGAGCCGTCACTCAACACGGCAGAAGACAAGATATCGAAAATTTAAGAAAAATAAAAAGTTGTTCAGCGCGGTGACCTGCAGCCGTCAATACGACCAATGTAAATTTAAAAAAAAAAGCTATTTCAACTGTAAATACGCGTGGCCGCACGCTATGCTAGCTGAATAATAATAATAATATGTTATCATTTTATTATGTACCTATATAACTATACCGGCGCACCGGCTACCTATATAACTGTAACATCATATATTATTATAATGTCGTGAGGCTGCAGGAATCCGACCTGAGGGCGACAACGTCTCTGCCTATATTATAATATTATGTGCACTCGATGCGACTATACATACGAGCTGAGCTATTGTCCGTCTGTAGGTATACTGCACCAGGATAACGGTTCAGAAGAACTTACACAGAACTAAAAATTCCATTAGAATATACCTATTCTCGACAAAAATATAAACACATATTACATAGTAGGTATTATAATATTAGATATCGCTGTAAAAACGTGCAAGTATTAAGCATCAAACATTCTATCCAAATTATAGTACGTAGGTTATAATCATTTGTGCTTAATTTATGTTTAGCCCATATTAATGTAGAAAAATTATTTATTTATTAATTCATAATATTGTTATGAACGAATAAAACAAGACAATCCCTGCAGAGCAACTGGTAAACAGAAAACGAATTGTAAAACAATGAATTAAAAAAAAAATTTTCGATGAAAATTCTTAATTGTACAGGTAGAAAATCGTTTTTGCGGACAAAAGGGTGAAAAAAGACCAATATTCTGTGTCAGTCTGCCAGTTTGGCCCACTGGGTGCCCATTTTTTATACTGTGGGCTCAAATGGCCCAAGTGGGAAGTTTTCCAAATGGGAAATATATATTTATATCCACTCGTGAGTCACGACTCAGACATTTCAAATTATTTTTGAACTAATGACAAAGTCTGGTTTACTTAACACAATATGGATAGCATTCAAATACGTTTTTATACTTCCGTGAATCCCACACATGTTAAGTGTGAATAAATATTTTCAAAACTTCATATTTTAAAAGCGAAACTTATAGATCTTTGATAAGCCAATATTATCTGAAACTTTAACTAATCAGTTTGTGAAACAATACCATATGATTAAATTTATAAACAATGGTGCCATTAATGATCGCCAATGAACTAAAAACAACTGTTTTAATAACGATGTATACTTAATTTAATTAAATTTATTTGGGTATATATTTTTTTACAATAATAGTTACTTCCATATTATTTTTACCTATATGTGGAATGTGATATTATTATTATCATGTAAATAAATTGTAAACATTATACGTAAAAAACATATTGTTTTGATGGAAAGTACCTAGGTATAATATCATGACATTATTTTAGGGACAACGCCCGTCTGCGGTATTCGGATGACATTAAAAGCCCGTTAAGCGCGTACCTGCAATAACATAATGCGAGGCTCCGTGGAGAATAATCATTAAAAACTGATCGATATTCGTGTGGTATTAATGTATAATGTCATATTATAGTATGTTATTTACTCATCATTGTCATCGTTATTATATAACGATGATTATTGGAACAGCTACTCCACTCGTCGGTTACATTATAATAGTAAAACGTATTAAAAATTTTATATTTTTAGCGCTCAGAATCGTGTTTGTCCACACCAATTACACAAGTGCACTTTTTTTCCTCCGCACAACTTTGCAAATATTATAACCATCTCGCCAATGGTTATTTTCGGAGTACTCTTCAAAATATACTGGTACCTACTTTTGACAAAATAAATAATATTTTACTCTTGGAAATAGGAGAAATCGGTTCAGTGAAATGGATGAATAACTAGCTGACACGGTAATGCCTAGCTATTGCTATAGGTTTCTGTGATTTTTCAACTCCTTTCGGGTGTAACACTCTGTGACAACAATGTCTTTTTAAGTGTAAATTATATTATATTTTAATTTAAATTTACAGTATCAAAAAAGAGCGGGTAAGTGGATGTCGCTCTGCTGTACAGTAGGTTACAAGTGAGTCAATGTATAATGGATTGTATTAAAATTGAATTCAATGATATAATATCATTTTATAAGAAAAACGATTCTGAACTGAGACAGTTTATCAGTCAGGATTTTTTAAATTTGTATTATTTATTATAGCCTTTAAGTTAAATTAATATTATAATATTATAATTTTGTATTCGTTGCTACGGTGATAAACAAAGCATTAGAAATTAAAATCCCATTTTAAGCGGTTTTTCGTAATTTTTCCCGTGGCATTAAATAACTATTGAGAAAATCAAAAAATGACCTTTCTAAAGTACCATCTTGATCCAATTTGCTAAAAGATAAAGTACTATATTTTGAAATCAAAGAACTCATTCTGGTAGAACTTTTGTAAACAGGATATATAAAAAAAAACACCATTGTGAGAATCTAAAAGAATCTGCTCAGAATCTAAAATGCGAAAAATTGGTCCACCGAAACCGTGGTTCGAATTATGTATACTAAAAAACACAGGTTTATAATTAATATTATTAAAATCAATAACAACCTTTTATAAACAAAAAAAGTAAATATTTTATATATTATAATATAATTTGTCATTGATGCTCCGCTCCCATTGGTCGTAGCGTGATATTATATAGCCTTAGCCTTCCTTGATAAATGGACTATCCAACACAAAAATAGTTTTTCAATTCGAACCCGTATTTCCTGAGATTTTAACCAAACAAACAAACTCTTCAGCTCTATAATATTAAATATAGATTACATAATATTGAATAATGTTTAATAAAATTAAACATTTAACTACGTACGCGGTTTCAAGTCATCGACGACCATAATAGTATTGCCATACTGGTAAACAGAACGGTCACAAAACTGTTTTTAATCATCAACTCGAATATCGATATGATTAGAATAATATCAGGGTTACAAACAAATTAATATTTTTTATAAATTACCATACGCTATTGAAAGTTTTTTATCGCAAATAAGCTAGGGACGTCTTATTTTACGTTTATAAAATCTCTCTCTATATATATGCATAGGTCTATATATATGTATAATATATGTATATTATGCTGGTGAACCACACTAACTGCGGTGAACCATAACAAAAATAAAAAAAATCGGGTTTCGTATTTCCTATGGTATCGCTGTTTCTTTCTCACTCTCTCTTTCTCGCTCTCTCTCCGTCACGTCGCCACTCAGCGATTATATTATGGCGGTACAGGTGGTCACGGGTTAATAGTTTTTAGGTAAAATACCTATGTATTATTATATACATTTCATTTTATTCGTTCATCGGCGTACACATCATACTCTATATATTTTGTACCTACCTATATAATAATATATTATATTATTATACTGTATTATTATCCTACAAGGGCGCGAGTATACCTACTGAACAACTCGACATTATAATATCTCCCACCTCAGACTTACTTTTTTTTTAAATATTACAACAACGCGCATATCAAGAATCAAGATGACTATTATAATCTCGTATTTTCTAGTACACTTGGTTCTATATAACTAATGTCAGTTGATGGTGTTGTTTTTTTTACGACAAATAAATCGTCACGATCATAAATACCCGATACTATATTATTATATATTTATATTGTTCACCGATTAATAAGTAGGTACCGTAACAGCCACGATAACAACCATAGGTGACTTTATTTTAAATTTATTGAAAATTTGTCCATATTTTTTATAAAATTAGTGCTTCTTTTTTTTGCCGTTTGAAATACGAAAAACATGGTTTTACTAAAGCAGAATATATTATATTATAATGAACTAAATTTAGTTGATCCGTTTAAATTTAACTGTATATATGAGTAAGTACGAAAATATCTCAAGTTTCGTTTACTATTTTATCGTTTGTATATTTTGATTGCGTTCCAAAATATTTAACACTTAGTCATACAATCATATGTTATACGAATTTGTATTAATAATATAATATTTTACATAAATAAAATATTTATATACATGCATAAATAATATTACATTTTTGACTTTTTCGTAACTTAAAAAATAATAGCTCTAAATATGATTTATGATAATGCACTATAAAATAAATCCTAAGAGAATTGTTATTTATCGTGGTTATTGTTATGATATAATATACTTATGTGTGCGTGTTTGGCACTGTGGGAGTGGTGCACACATTGTACGAAAATAATTTTTTGTTCGGATATCGTATTGAAAAGGTTTGCGAACAAAAACCGTAATCATTTCAAAACGTGACGAAACACGATTGCACGTGTTACATAAAGATGGACGTTTATTTTGCGAGAAAAAGAATGTGAACAGTACAATATTATAACAACAGAGAGATTTACGAACGTACTTGGAGTAAGTATATATGTCATGCCTCTATACATGTATGCCTCTGTAGGTATACTAAACGCACGTAAAAATCAGTATCTCAATTATCCGCTGAATTCCTACTTTAGATTAAAACTTCAGAAAATAGTTTTCCAAAATGTAAATTAAGTCAATGGGAATAATGAACTGAAATTTCCGAAACCCATCGTAAAATATTAATATTATTATAACATTAATAATTAACCTAAACTAAAAAAGTGTCTACTCGAGATTAAAAAAAACTCCAGCAAAGATTTATAAAGTCACGCTAACGTGGATCTCGTAAATCGAAATGGTATCGCATACTTGTGACTTGTCTGTTTTGATATATTTAATTAATATAATTATATTTTAATATTGTAGAACCGTAATAAAAGATTAAAGAAGCACGCGTATTAGGCGTGCGAGTTGAAGTATAGTCGCTCGACCACCGATTGTTTTATTCTCAAAATAATCCATCAGTGTGGCCTATAATTTTATATTATTATACCTACAATCTTTGAAATATTGTATTAATTGTGAGTAGTAGCTGACTTAAGTTTTAAATCGACCTACAATGGTTGGATGAATTAAAAATCGAGACTCTCGAAGACCGAGGAACCGTGTTTGAAAATCCGAAGAACATATAGATTGACGATTTGATAATCTTATGTATTATTATAATATATAATTCCACTTGTCATTACTTCATATCTATACCTACCTACATACCTACTTTTGACGATAATCACCATTTTGATAATCACCTGGTATTCGTGATCGAGTCTCGTGCGTATGAGATGGGACTCAAGTGTGTAATATTTATTATTCCACTGGGCTAAGGTTAGTCGTAGTGACTCTAAAAAGTTCGATATCTTAGAAAACGCGTCGATATTGAATACAATAATTTTAGATTAAATTTATTATTGAGTTTTTACTATGCGATGACGTTTTAATAGTTTCTATTCTTATACGGTAATAGCAGGTATAATGACTATAAATATTATAAACTAGTTTAAAACGACAATAAAAAAATATAATAGATAGTTGCTAGTAGGTTAGGTAGGTACATACTTGGGGAAAACAATTATATTTACTACAAACACAAATTGTTTATTTAATATTTATCGTTTCTGCTTTCACATATCCCTATTTTTCTTGAAAATAGTTTATCCAAAACCATATAGTATTTTTCTATTCAGAAACCTACCTATTCATTTTTATTTCGGTTAAAATAATATAAATTTTGGAAGTCACTCGAGATTTAACTATAATACGTCGAGTTGATGACTGTATTATTTTTCATAATCTTCTGCAACTATTTTGGCTAATCGATTAATGGCGAAACGAAAACGGATTTTATCGCTGAAACAATCAGAAATAAAAATGAAAGTTTTACTCGAGGAACTCAACTCGAATGTTTAAAATGAACACGAATAGTCAATATTATTATCTTTTGCCAATTAAAAATAATTGGTGACGAACATATTAATATAATAATAATATATTGTCACTGGAAAATATTATGTGCGTGTTATTACTGACGACCCCGACGCGACAGTGCGAATTCCGAATATGGTCAAATAAACTTTACAACGGTTGTTAAGAAATCTGTCACGTTCGCGGATGTCCAATATTGTGTGGTTAATAGCTACACGAATTAAATAGAAACGGTCGGAAATACGCTATTAAATTCGTATACGTATTTGCGTTATATGAGTTTACGACTCTAGGGACGATGGTTGAATTAAACAATTCGAAAATTGATGACGAATATAATACGATCGTCGATTTAACAAGATTCGGTATTGCATAACTATCTATTACATATTAAACAGTACCTACCAACTTCATAATTTAATATACAATATGTGATGCAGAGCCTATAGGTAATATTATGATGTTCATGGGTGCAAGAACGCAAATATTACGGACTAAAACATTTTCCCCAGGGACTTGAGCCACGCAGAACATAATATATTATCAACAAAACACGAAACGAAAAAATAATGTTGAAGCGTCCAGGTCTTCAGGATTGGTTATTGAAGGTTAGACGTATAACATAATCCTAGCTATAAGTTCCAGATAAATTTGTCCCTCCTCCACCAATTATTTGCTCCGACCACGGTCGGATGCCTGTGTGTTCGTTTATTTAACTTCCAACAATTCACTACATAAGTATACGAATTATAATAATTATACGCTAAATATCAATTTAATATGAGTTAATTAAAAAAAAAATAAATAACATGAAAGGCATTCAACACTAGACTGTCGGTCTAAATTGTTACGATATAACAATATTATTATTATGCTATTCCTATATACAAACATATTTTATAATAATAATATATTTAGTTTGGCTTTTTATGTGTTGAACTATTAAATGTTCCTACCGAAAATATACTAAGTAAACCTATGTGAGCAGCAATATAATAATATTTGTTTTTTTTTTTATTATAATGAAACATTTGTTTGAATGTTAACACGATAATAATATCTTAGTATAACTATACTGTTATGAGCGCATAATAGTTATTATAATATACCATAAATATGACAATAATTTACCGTCATAGACGATCGTAGGTACTTATAAACCTACGAATAGTACATATTACTATCATTAGGTACAAATATACAACGATTCACAGTCAAGAAGGTGCATGAAAATCTTTTATGTCTTTTTTTAGATTTTGGTTATTTTTACATATAGTTTGGTTGTGTCATGTACCCAACAATAATAATATAGTTGCAAGTATAAAAATATTACTATGAGCAATACGTCATAATCTTAAGCTAATCGTATGACGTATAAATCATGAGATCATGCACCTTTTTTTTAAAGAAACTAGAAAAAGTGGCAATAACAAATTGCGCCCACCTATACTCTGATACAAGCTTGCAGGCACTGCAGCATAAATTATTTTTTTAATCATTCAATGGTTGGCGAAGTTTTATTTGAAATTCTTGTAAAAATATGATGTGCTAAAATTAGAAAATAAAAATGCTTTATCATAATATTCGGCTGGCGAAAAAAAATACGAACGGCGTGTATACTTATTCTGAAACAAACTTACAACAGCTGTGGTGCTTGTTATGTAGATGTCAAACAAGAGATGAGAATTTTAAGCGGTCGAAAAAAACAAATCAACGGCTCAAATTACGTGATATCCAGGTGATTCTTTTAGCATTGAACACTCATTTTTTCAATAAGTATAAAAAATGTACTTGGTTTTTACTATTTAGTCGTTAAAAACATATTAAAATATATGTATTTTTTAAAAATGCGTTTTATTTTTTTTAGTTTTTTGAATGACGACATACAATTTTAATTCCATGTATTAGTATTTTGATCGATAAAAACAGATATCATAGGCCAAAGTGGGACAGTGAGGGGTCCCATAATATTACGTGTATATTTTGAATTTTCACAAAGATAATATTTGTTAGAGGGGATGGTTAATTTACTACCTCGTGGTTTTAACACATTTACCTACGTCACTGCGTTCAAATGTTTATGAGTTATAAGTACTTAAAGTTGAGATGAGTCGAGTAGAGTGGAGTGTGGTAAAAATTCCGGTTAAATTTGAAGTCTCAAGATGGATATACTTATTGTATTACAGGTACATAAAGTTATCCAAATCAAGAGTTAAAAAAATAAGTATAAAATATAAGTCGCTTAGAAGTACTTACAATTTAGAATAAAAAACTAAGATACACAATAATTGCTATATAAACAGAAAGCTTAAATAGTTATTTTACATGTATATTGTATATTATACAATTTATATATCCATATCTATTTTTTCAAGAGTTATAATATAATTTTTTTATGCTAGTATGCTACCCTAATTGAATATAATTATACACTTAATATAATATATAATAAACGTCATACATATACTGCCGTGATTAATGATTTTTCAATAATATCATTCAGGTGATCCATTATTAAAATTTAACAGCTTCTATATGTACTAAACGTTGTAGCACCACACTTTTACAAGTAAAATAAAAATACCTACCTATAATAATAATATAATGGTTTATAAGGGTTTATTATGTTTAACTTTAAAGCCAGAAACATAATATTTTTCTAAAAATGTTAGCTACATTGATGTAAACGGGTCAACCTGCAGTGCACTGATTACAGGTGCCTATACATTATTTCAAGTACAAAAAACAAAATAGTAGATAATAGTAATATTATTGTACGTACACTTCGGGCAATCGCGCCGCCGCCGCGCCGTCTCGGATCGTCAGATATCCGACCTGCACCTGCTGACTCTAAACGACGCGTACCCGCCTCCATGATAATAATAATAATAATATTATAAGATTCGCATCGTATTATAATAATATGAACATTGAACAGTTTAATAATAAATAATACGTATCACATGCATTTACCATTACATACCCGGCGATCACCGCGATCTGCAAAGAAGTGTAAATCGTATCGCAACCTACCTATACCTAGCTGACAATGCACGATTTCAAACATCGAAACGTTCTAAATGTGTACAACTATAATATTGTGATTTTATATTTTTACATTTCAATGTTTTATAACAACGTGAGATTTGCATGCATAATGATAATATTAACGCTAGGTACGATAACAATAATAATATAGGCATGTAATATGTATAGTATATTATATGGTGTATTATGGTACATGGAATTTTTTTTTGAAAACCACGATATGTATAGAATTATAATATTATAATAAAAACCATACTTACGGTGTATAATAATATAAAAGCGTAAATGTAATATAAGACAGCGTGTGCCAAAGAAGTGGTAAAAATAAAAAATCTTCGAACGGCGACCTACACCACGCCGAATAATGTAAAGTATGTATAAACGTATATAAATAACATAAAATTATAAAACATAATATTTATAACTTACGAAAATGCATAATATTTTCTTCTGTTATATTTTTTATATTATTATTTATTACCGCGGCGTTTACGACGTTTACGAACTTTACGAAAAAGGCAAATATTTATTTGCGATCTACCGCACAATATTAGTATTGCTGATAGGTACCTATCCTCTTTGAGTATCGGTCGTACACCTATACATGTATGCAGAGGACATCGAAAGTGGCGAGGAACTGTATTTTATACAACCCAAACATAATATCGATGTTTGTGCACTGGGTGGTTTGTATTTTATGACATCGTAAAATATCGTAAAAACTAAACAAACTTGGTGTAAACTACCTACGTATGTGTTCTACAACAACCATCATAATATAATATTATAACAGGTGATATAGGTACGATACCGGAGGTTTACAAGCTAATTTTAATAGCTGTTCGTTATCGATTTGTTTTCTCAAAATGTTTTAGAGTGCTTTATGATATAGGTACCACTATATGACCGTGGCAAAACTTCGAGGGTAAAAATCGATCATGTATATAGAAAATGCAGTGTAAACCTGTCAAACCCTGCAGAAACACGCCCTAGCTGCTTCACATTTAATATTCAATCGTTTTATATTTTTATACATAAAACATTTAGAGCGCAATAAATCCCCGTTGTGCCCGTCCGTCCGTTAGTTACCAGTAAATTCATGCGATTATCGATATTAAGATGATTACTTTTTTTTTTTTTTTTTTAAATATATTTTACTTTATTATGAGAAATTACAATCTATACATTGAGTACAATTAGTAATATAAATATTTTCAGATAGTTCACAGGTTAAATTGTATACATGAAGGGGAAATCACACATTTGTGGCACCCCTGAATATTTTAAGTACTTAATCTTAAGTTATCAGGTCACGGCACCAGTTTCTTTTGAGGCGTCTAGCTGGATTGCCGGGGAGTGTAAGTGAGGCTAATTCGTTTATTAGTTGATTAGGAATTATCTCGTAGTTTGGAGTGGAAGCACTTGTAGAAGATAGAGGCAGTTTCATTGATGGATGGTAATTTGAGGTCGTAATTTTATGACTCATTTGAGACAAACCAGGGTGCACCAGTGATTACACGTAGAAATATGTTTTGGAAGGCTTGAATAGTTCTTTTATTTGAATTCTTTGCAGAGCCCCAGATTACGATGCCATACGTCCAGATTGGTTTAAGAAGAGTTTTATAAAGGATTATTTTGATAGGTATAGTTAAATTCAAACGAAGGAGTGGTCTTAAAAAGTGGAGTCTGGAATTAAGCTTTTTTCGCTTATTCTTTAGATGAGAAGACAAAGTTAAGCGTCTGTCAAGTATAAGCCCAAGGTATTTAACTTCGGTCGAGTGAGGGATGTCAATGTTGTTTATTGATACAGCTGGACAGCTATGAGGTCGAAGTGTAAAGGTGACAAAGGAAGACTTAGATTCATTGATTTTTATCTTCCAATTGGTGAACCATTGTGAAAGATTATTTAGGTGAGAAGATGATTACTTATATTATAGTATTGAAAAAAATACTACCAAAATATTAATGATACAAAATTATTTTTAAATTGTATTTGAAAATATAGTTTATTGCTTTGTATTGAAATAAGTTTAGAAATTTAGCATGCTTGCGGAGAGAACTTTTCTAACTTTTTATATATTATCAGTCCTGCAAGTATACACAAGTAACAAAACTGAACAATATATAAGCGACACATATTGTTTTGATCGTTAATTATTCTAGTGTCACTATACGTTTTTTTAACGCTTAAAATATATGGTTCCTTTATCATATTGTTTAGAACGGTTTTTTGGAAAACAAAACAATCACCATCTATTTTTGTGTTTTTATATGAACTTGGAGGTAATACTACTGCTCAGAATATCAGAATACTTTTCAAAAAATGTCAAAGTACGTATGACGAATATTAAATGAATAATTGTCTAGTAAACGGTAAGTTGTGACTAGATTTACTACCTAGGTACCTAGCTACCTATAAGATAGTTTAGACGAGCGGAGCACAACTGCAGAATATTCCACACGGTCGCTTCACGCGTCCTATGTAAACTTATTAAATGCTTGTAAAATAAAAAAAAACTCTAATGGTTCAGCAATTCTTATTAAAATACTGTATACGTCGACATTTAAAATAAAACAAAAAAGTTTTTCTTCGAGGTATAAAATCACATTGAATAGAATAGGTATAATATATAACAATTTACTCACCTCGTCATCAAAATAAAAAAACCTAATAAGGCAATAAAAGAGGTAAAAAATAAGATTTTTTATTACGAGTTCTTTATACTATATTATGATCATACTAAAACACAAATTAATATGACTGTGATAACCATTGTTTTGAGTTCACAAAATCACGCCCTGTATAAACCCACGCACTTATTATGATTGTGAACCAGAAAAAACATACTGCACCGAGTTGTTGAGTGATGTATAAATAATATGTATTATAAAGGAACCTACATAATAATGTGTGTTCCTACTATGGTTTGTTTAAAAAAATAATATTTGAACTTTTGATTAAAACAATAAACACGTTAATGCGTATTTAAAAGTATTGCAAATAAAAGAACGCTGTCAAAATTGGTCGATAGATTTAAAAAGCATAATTGTTAAATGTTAATATATATAAATATAAAACAAAGATGGGTAGTTTTAACAGAGTTAAACATTTTAAGTTAACATTTAACACCACTGATTTGTAAAACGCCCTTAATATGACGTGCATAATCTAAAAGTAATTCGTCCGGCTGATGGCTGACATATTACATTAATATTACAAAAACCTCGTACCAGATAGATTTTTAGAAAAAAATATTAAGTGAATTTGAAAAAAATAGGTGGTACGGTTAATGTACTCATTAACATTAAGCAGCGTGTGTCTACTAATATATATAGGTACTGGTTCACAAACAAATATATACGTGTATTCACTTATGTTATTAATTAGAGCAAGGACTTTCGTAGACATTTGCATATTTTCTGGTCAACGGTATATTGTATATTATTGTGCTGGATAAGCACGCACAAAATACGATTCATATAATATAACGTTGTGAATGAAAATTTTAATTGCTTAATTTTGCATATTTGTTTAGTATTCATCAGGTTAGCCGTGTCTCGTGATTTATTTGAGGAAATTTTCAAATTTAAATTTTTTACCTATTCTGATATTCGAATATCTTTTTAAAAATAAATTGTGTATTTTGATAGATATATTATCTACCTTATATTTTGCGATCGTGGAATATTGAGAATGCAGAAAACAATATTATATACGTAATAAATAAACAAAAAACAACAAAAAGTATGGTTTTACTCTAGTTCTTATTGATCAAGAAAGCATAACATTCCAAAGTCAAAATAATTTCCTAAAGTTTTTTGGTAAAATAGTTTGAATAATATTTAAAAATAAACTATTTGCTCTATAGTCGATGGAATTTTTTGTGTATATTTGTATATTTGTAACTTAATGCACAGGTACAAAAATCATTGCTCTATAATTTATTTAAATTAAATATAAAAAGTCCATTATACCACCTAGTTTAACAGTTGGTGCAATAATTGTCAAAATACAAGTAAATTGTTTTTTTTTTCAAATTCACGTAAAATTTAAATTTATTACACAATGAAAAGACATAATATATCAAGTGTAAAGTATTATAGGGACACAAAAAAAAACCTCAACCCATTTTTAAGGAGTGCAGCCACTTAATGTCAATCTTGTATTGATTTTTCTATTTTATTAAATTTGTATATATTATAATATATAAATACTTATATTCAACTAAATAATTAGGCACTGAGCAGACCTCGACACTGTTTATGTTTGATAATAGTCGTGGGAAGTTAGATTGTGAGAAGTTTTTGACAAGACCGTTTGTAATAAGTGCTTACATGGTATTAGTATATTGGTAAATAATATATTTTAGGTTTTGAACGGTCCAAATTTGTATTAGTTATAGAATGTGTTTTTTTTTAGTATGTTCTTTTGAAACAATAAAAATCTTCGGCTTCGAGGGTGTTTTCTTGGAGAAATTTGATACCTAAAATGCCCCATACTTTTCATAACAATCGAGAAAAACAAAAGAAAAATACTGGAATACGGTAATATTTACGAAACCCAACATTTTGACAAACTTATATTTTATATTAGAATTTTCTAGGCATGATATTTTTTTTTTTTTTTACAGACATTTCAGTTCAATTTTTTTCGAAATTGGATATTGTAACAATAAATAACGATGTTGATTATTAATTGTTAATTGTTGTAAATAAAAAAATTAACCGTAGACTTGACAAGTTTCTTGGTAATGTACAATAATAATATCGAATTTCATGTTATGACTTTAAAACGAAAAGTGGGTTTATTTTATATATTCTATTTTTAGTAGATTAGTTTTCTAGGTATAATCGATATCTCCGAACTTTTGACAAAAGTCGCTATCGCGTTTGAACCGAAGTCCACGCAAATAATTACACGCTATAATAATATCTATACACACTATACAGAGTACAAATGTCAGACTTCGAGTAAATAATTCAGAATTATTCTGATCGATATACCTACCTACTTTCATTTATTTAAAAGAGGGTCGTCGGTCTAAATTTAACTTGTTACGATATATTATTATTTTGCTATATACACATACAACCATTTATAATATTAATATAATATTGTCTAAATTGAGTTTGTACGTGCCAGGCTGTAATATCAATAGCTTGCTGTTAAATGTATAATAATATAGATTAATATGTGATCAGCAATTTAATAATTTTGTTTGTTATAATATTATGATGAACAATTTGTTTGAATGTCAACTTTCTTGGTATAACTATTAGGAGTGCATACGATATAAAATAGTTACCTGCTATTATACCATAAATATGAAAATAATTTACCGCCGTAGAAGAGTGTATAGGTACTAACTACTAACCAACTACTACAGTACTACTAGTATAAATTACTTATTATCTCGCTTATTATTATTATTATTTACAACGATTTACAATGAAGTAGACGTTTTTTAATATCTTATGTATTTTTAATTTTTTTTTATTTTAGTTATTTTACATACAGTTCATCCCTGACGGTAGCAGTGTTTCTATGCATCGTAACAATCACGAACAACATTCCGTTCGTGTACCGACGTACAACTCGTAAGTATAAAATATGACGAAATATGTGTTTAAAACAATAATACACTTTCCGCGCACCTACCTAACCCAAAAATATAAATCCGAGTAAATTTATCTACCACGTTACCATAGTATATTTTATACCTATATTATAATAATAATAATAATATTCTAATATTTACGTCGGGGTAGTTATAATAATAACATAATATGTAGGTGTAATACCAGTGATGATAAAGTACCTAATCAATAGTGTAGTAGTGTAACTACTAATAATTAGGTGTAATATAATTTATACTACACGTAATCCGTGGAATCCACGGACCTTTGTAACTTTAAAACTAAGCCGGACCGCCAAATTTGGCAAAGTCGAATATGATGACATATTATTATTGTCGAGTAGTGAGGTACATACCGATATTGACCAGTTTTATGTTCTCGTCGTCGAGGAATTTGAGCGCCACGGACACGTTCTCCAGCTTCTGTGACCGGAACGTGGGTCGCTTGTTGTGCTTGGGCAGCCGCTTGCCGCTGAGCACTTCGATGAGAGCGATCAACCGGAGCCCGTCCCCCAGGTCCGTTTCCAGGTTGCCAATGGCCTTGCCGGCCGTCTTCAAGTGCTCGTTGGCCCATCGTGTGAACGTGTTCTGCTGGATGAGCTTCCAGCGCGCGTCCTCGGCCAAGTCCCGTTCGGCGGCTCCCATGTCGTCCTCCTGACTGCCGGCTTCGTATCCGTCCGGGTCGTCCGTCGCGGTCGCCGCCGACGCCGCCGCCGCCACCGCTGCCACAGCTGACATACCGGTTTCGCGGGTGTGTGCGTGCGCGTGCGCTAATATCGGTATGCGGTGTGCGGGTGTACGCGCGCGCCTGTGTGTGTGTACGATATGACTACGGGATTTCGATGTACGGAACAGATAGTAATAATATATAGGTAGGTGTATACAATAAATAAATAAATAATATTATATTATATTGTTATTATTATTATGTTAAAAAAACGTCAACGATGGACGTTTATCTCGTCGGTCGGTCGGCGGCTATGGTGGAGGTGGTGGTCGTGGTCGTCGTCGGACTGCGCGAACCGCGCTCTCTGCCGGTATGTGGCGTACCTGCGAATATAATCGAAAATTATTAATAATTATAATATGTTGCCCTAAAATAGAAAAAGAAATCAAATGGAACAAAAGGTTTGAACAAAATAATATTTTGTCTTACGGAGTTGTTTGGTTAATACTATTCGGTAAGTACCTATTCGATTAGGTAAAAACCTTGTTAGCACGATACAAAGTTACTTTTTGAATAAAAATATTAGAACGATGTTTATAAAAAGTTTTTAAAATCTGCATTTTAGTGTTAAATGCTCTAAAGACCTTAAATTCTTTAACTTTTTTTTTAAAATAACCTTCAACTTTAAAATGCAAAAAAAACAAAATAAAAACTTTTTATTCTAATTCAAAAATACATGAAACGTAGGTAGCTATATTTTATAGAAACAGCAATGCGTAGCTAGAATTGAAAAACCAAGTGCATCGAAATTCCTCTCCTATTAATAATAATTATAGGACTCGGAACTAAATGCCATTAAAAAGTACCTTTAGGTACTACGGATGCATGCGCTTAATTTTTACACACAATTTTGACAAATGCAAATATTTTTACATTTAATAATTTGTACTGATTATTTATAAATCAAAACGAGAAAATCTATATTGCCAATGTGGTGAAAACTCTCAAAATATACATTACATATAAGGCTATCAAGTATTTTTTTTTTTTTTTTACACTTAAGTTTTCAAATTATATTATAATACACATCATTATTTATTAAAATAATTTTGGTCTAAAAAAATGGTAAAATTGAGAAATATACTTTTAAAACTACAAACTTACTAAGTATACAAAACTATACAGTATAAAATTTAATATTTTTTCTTAGTGTCGTGAAATTAATTTTAAGCTTATTTGGCAATAAATCTAA
This sequence comes from Sitobion miscanthi, assembly GCA_008086715.1. Lineage (NCBI taxonomy): Eukaryota > Metazoa > Arthropoda > Insecta > Hemiptera > Aphididae > Sitobion > Sitobion miscanthi. The sequence goes on from CM017804.1 coordinate 25,236,791, forward strand.
TAATCCCCCCACCCCCCAAAAGAAACATGCAAGCTTCCAAGCACTAAATTAAAAAATAATAATATAAAGACACAATAATATATTGTAATATAGTTAATATTAAAAATTTAAATTTCTAAAATTTCGAAGAATTTTACTCATAATTAATAAATTATTATAATGACGTTCCTTGTAATGTATTTATTATTTAAATGCCGGCGACGACAAACCGTCACGATAAGCATGTAACGTCCTCTGTTACGGCGCGCCACCGCGGTGGAATTAATATTTAAATTCTTTTGTAAAATATTTAGAGCTCTATGTTACCATATAAGTGTTTGCTTGCTGTTTTTACTGATTAGCTATTGGACTTCTTCACAAAAAAACCCTGAGAGGGTTAGTAAAAGTGCTTGGATTTTCTTCAATAGTAACTTTTCTGATAGGAAAGTGAATCTAGTTGGTACTTTGGGGGGTCATAAGTAGAAATTTCTCAGTAGTTTTCAAAGGCGACGTGAAAAACAAAAGAAAATTTAAGGAAAAACGGAAATTTTTACGCAAAATCTGTTTTCGAGAAAATCGATTTTGGTTTTTGGCGCAACTCTAAAACAAATGACCGAAGGTACATGAAATTTGGACTGAATGTTTATATTAGCATTTTCTATACACAATAAAATTTTGAAAATAATTTGACTCTTTTTGAGCTGTTTACGGACATTTTCAGTTTCTATTTTTTTTAGTTTTTTTTCTATAAATACCAATAAAATGTTATTTGTTGGTTAAAAAAGCTTGAAAATTTGATAGAAGGCGCCTAGGGGTATTGTTTCAAAGGCAGATGAAAAAGATTAAAAATCCTTAGTCAGGGTTTTTATTTATAAGCATTTAAAGTTCAAATCTTGACAAAATATGGAAATATCGCGAAAATTAGCAAATTATTTTGAGTTGAGAATTCATAAAAATTTTTCTTTTTAAATCTAAGATTTTAAAATGTAATACAAGGTTATCCATAAGTTTGTCTACCTTTATCAAAAAAAAAAATGTCTACGAGAAAGTCAAATTAAATTTTTATCAGCATTTGAAATCCATATTTTTACAACATTTTTTTTTCTGTAAATATCAACAAAATTTTATATTATGTCATTGAATTCAAATTTTACACCATATATAACAGTGACCCACTTGTAACCTACTGTACAGCAGAACAACATCCACTTACCCACCTTTTTTTTCTTACAGTAGCAATATTATAAATATTAAATAATTATACAATTTTACATAGTAATAATTTTGTATAATTAATATTTAATCCTAAATGTATGCAAAAAGGATTGTTGATAGATGTTTTTGTTTTTCTTGTTTATACTCTAGCCTATATAGGTAGGTATACTTGTAAAGGTCATAATAATATTATTTTTTTAATGTTTTTCAACTACATTAATAATAATAAAAAGTTTGGCACCCATTTCATACATATTGTTATGGTGTTTTGTTTTGAGATGTATACCAAAATAACGGTTTACGACGTGAGGAACCATAATAATTATGTACATAAAAATATAACATATTGAGCACCAACAGAACACTGTTCGTCTGCTGATATGATGAAAACTGTCGATGGCGACTGGCATTTGGCAGCTCCACAATCACACTGATTACATAGATTCCACAATAGCATTGTCACATATATATAAACTCTAACGAGTTCCCACAAATCAAGTAAATACTAATAGTAAATATCATTTTTTTCCTACAAGTTTAAAATTAGACAATATTGAAAAAAAAATTAAATAACATTTTGTTCTTGTGGTAGGCTAACCTGGCTCATCTTATTTTTGGTATGCCATATAAACACTGACGATAAGAATTGTTTTATTTACCGTAGAAAAAATAGTAAGAAAATAGTGTATTGCCAACTAAGTATTTGTATTATTTTTGTATAATATATATATTATATATATAAATATATAATGAATGTAAATCATATATAATTTGTATTTGTAAGCCGATAACTATAAATTTGGTAGTTGGGTGTGTGGGGAACTACTTCCCTCGTTTTTTTTTTCTCAATTGTATGGGAGACTTGTGATCTCCTAAAAAATCATAGTGCTTCCCCTGCAGGAATATTCTGGGTTAGGGTGTCAAAGCCGACCAGTTTTTAGTACAAAAACTTGCCTCGTAATAGCACTCGCACCTCATGAAATCGTCATATTATTTCGAATTTTTTTTCATTTAAAAAATGAAAACTTTTATGCAAGTTGAATGGCAGGGGGTACTTCGGTTTGAAACACACTATTTTTGGAATTTATAACAAACGTTAATCTTCACGTATCATTCATTTTTGAGTGTTTTAAAATGTACTTTTCTGGCGTTGCTTAAAGTTAATAAAAAAAATGAGATTAATATGAACGAAAAGTTTTACAAAACAAAAAAAAGTGGGTAAGTGGATATTGCACTGCTGTACAGTAGGTTACAAGTGGGTCACTGTAATGGATGATGTTAAATTTGAATTCAATGATATCATTGTACAAGAAAAACGATTCTAAGCGAAAACGGTCAGTCAGCCTATGATATTACCAAGTATATTTGATGATATTATTGTGAATAAAGTAATTTAAACATAACCTATTTCGTGGAACCTTGTTTTAAAATTTCAATCCTTAACTAAAAAAATTGAACATTTTATAAATTTTTAACTTCAAAATAATTATTAAATATTAAATTTGATAAATTTTGTCAAAATTCGAACTTTAAATGCTTATAAAAAAAATTGTGACTATGTATTTTTAATATTTTTCAATTGCTATTGTAACAGTATATCAGGAGCCTTGCATTAAATTTTCACGTTTATTTACCCAACAAATAAAATTTTATTGATATTTATAGAAAAAAAAACTTAAAAACTGAAAACTGACAATGTCCGTAAACAGCTCAAAAAGAGTCAAAATTTTATCATGTATAAAAAATGCTAATATAAACATTCAGTGAAATTTTCAAGTATCTACAGTCATACGTTTTTTAATTACAAGAAAATAAGAAAATCGTTACATGTGATATCGAGTGAATATCAAATGTTGTAAAAATATGAATTTCAAACGCTGATAAAAATTTAATTTGACTTTCTTGTAGATATTTTTTTTTTGATAAAGGTGGACAAACTTATGGATAGTCTTGTATTACATTTTTAAATCTTAGATTTAAAAGGAAAAATTTTTATGAATCCTCATTTCAAAATAATTTGCTAATTTTCGTGATTTTTCCGTATTTTGTCAAGATTTGAACTTTAAATGCTTATAAATAAAAACTGTGACTTAGGAATTCTAATTTTTTTCCTCTGCCTTTGAAATAACCTAGGAGCCTTCTATTAAATTTTCAAGCTTTTTACCCAACAGATAAAATTTTATTGATATTTATAGAAAAAAAAAACTAAAAAAAAATGGAAACTGACAATGTCCGTAAACAGCTCAAAAAGAGTCAAATTATTTTCAAAATTTTATGGTGTATAAAAATGTTAATATAAACATCCAGTGAAATTTTTATCTATGGTCATTTGTTTTTGAGTTACACCAAAAAGCAAAATCGATTTTCTCGAAAACAGATTTTGCGTAAAAATTCCTGTTTTTCCTTAACTTTTGTTTTGTTTTTCACGGTGCTTTTGAAAACTACTGGGAAATTTTTACTGTTGACCCCCCAAAGTACCAACTAGATTCACTTTCCTATCAGAAAAGTTTTTTTTGAAGAAAATCCAAGCACTTATACTGTCCTAAAAGGTGATGACAGACACAAAAAAAAATAAAAAAAAACACACATCATTGCGAAATCAATACATTCATCGCTTCGCTCAGAACATAAAAAATTTTAAAAATCCGACTACTCTACGAAGCATGATTGTTTATTTTAATGCAAATTTTTTTTTTGGTTTTTAATTTTTCATTAACTACCTACTGTGTTGCTCGCGTAACTAATTTTTAGTTTTATACTGCAAAATTTCCCGGATTTTTACCCCTTAATCATTAATCCTTGATATTGTCCAACAGAACCCTTAGGTTCTACGGAACGTACTTTGGGAATGAATAGCTGACTCCCCGACACCCTTAATCCGGGCTCTAAAATATTATAAAATTCTATAATATTATAATATATGGGCACGAGTTCATATGAACTTAAATTTTTCTCTATATTTTTCTATATTGAATAATAAACATACTAACAAGACTCACAATAGGTGATTTGTATTCACGTTTAATAGTTTTTAAGTCGATCGTAGGAGAACGTACGCGTGGGCGGTGATCTCGTAAATGTCGGTTTTATAGTTTGTATAGTTTTTACGACCCCGTAAAATCTATTTTTTTTCCCAGAGAAAGAACAAAATCCAAACGTAATTCCACATCTGGTATACTTTTTTTTTTAACAATATATTATGGTGTAAGGTGAGTTACAGAGTTCAGAATTATTCAAAATTGTTTTTATTATTAATGCTATAATAAATTAGTGGTCGAAATACAATAATCCAAAATCAATTGTTCAAAAATTATTTTAAATTTTAAATCTAACTTCAATCCTATTAATATGGGCAGCATTGGGGTAGGTGAGATGTATCTCTGATTCAAAACTTTCTTCAATTACTGTTTTAACGTGAACTTAAAATCGTATTCCTGAATAACGTGTATACCACCTGCGTATCCATGAAAAGAAATTATATATGTCGAAATACGATAAAACATAGGTATATATTTTCGCAAGCACCTTATCATTTTATCTTTTAAAATAGATCGGATATAAACATAAATAATACATAAGGGATAGGATATGCCTAGGTACCTATGTTAATCGAATATGAGGTATAGCGTGCTAGAAGAGCCCCAGACATACGGTATTATATTTTCAGGTTAAAACTTAAAACCATTATATAGTGGTATCAAACTGAAATTATCTGATAACAAAATAGTTTTTTAATTACAAACTGCATAATGTTTGTCTACCGCTGTGCAAACAAATATTAACAGTTAAAAATAGGTTATAATGTATAATAGTTAATTATTTATAGAATTTTGAACCAAAACAAATTTGGATTTATGACGTGTCATCTATGTTACGAATAAAAAATTATCATCATATTATTACTAATCATAAGTTATAACGTCGGGTAACCAAATTAAACCATGCAATTACCATTATGTTTACCTTGAAGCACTTTTGGCATGCGGTTTGGTTTCAAATTTCCAATAATTTATGTATTATCTATAGTTATAAACAGGCGTCCTGATAAGCCAGGTTTCAATTGTATATATTTTTTTACATTCACATCCTCTCACAGGCTTCTATATTATAATAGAAGTCTGTGTACCTCCACATCGCGCACGTACGTAAGTAGTGTTGCCTATACTAAATTCCTTAAAATCTTTCTGTTTCCAACTATAAGAATATTTAGATTCAGATTTTAACTATACGAATAAATAATATTAATAAAAAAGTTAATAATTATTACGTATAAATAGTTATGTATACGTTATTTTAATAATAATCGTTAATTACATATACATTTTTATCTTGATGGGCGTTATTTGCATTTTTTTTTATTCTAACCCAATTGGTACGATTAATACGCTTGTCAATACTTAACCAGTGTCGTATACGTCTAAAATATACGAAGCAACGTTTACGACCCTTGAAATTTGACGTGCAATTGGTTTTAACGAAATTAGGCAATTCTAACTCAAAATTATAATATTCTAAAAGGGTTGACATATATAATATATTATTCTATAGTTTTAAGTTTAAATTATTTTATTAGATACACATTTTTAAATTCTATAGTTGTTAGTTTATTTGCTTCAAAATGTAGTTAGTATTTGTATAATTTGTTTTATTATTATTAATTCATTAAATAATATTTTGTTACTATTATAACAAACGGTTGGGTATTAAGAACTAAAAACCGACTAAACATTAAATTCACAAATGTAAACGTACCAAAGAATAAACTTATATTTACGAATACAGTAAATTTAAAATTCCTGGATTCACACTTTTGATATGACGTGACATTTGTTGTCAATTTGTTTCAGGGCAACAGTCGTTCATGAATCTGAAACGCAAGATTTCAAGAGGCAAAGGAGGTTAAGGTAATGTGAGTTTTGGCAAAATTTCAAATCGTTAATACTACTTTGTTATACTCATATTATAAAACGCAAACATTTTTTTTAAATTTGGAACACCTATTTTTGCTGACACTGGATTCTCTTTCAGTGGTTGATGACAATAAATTTACTTTGACGAATGTCGAATACACGACGTCCATATATTTGGTGTGCTTTTTATAACACTTGGATTTTTGGCGTTTGTTTTTCGAGTTTTAATTTTATATGCTCCCAGAATTAAACACGATAATGAATCAACGGCGTCCAAAACTTGAACGAACTTTAACCCTCCACCTTATTATTAAATCAGTAATAAGTATCACCACATAAGACATTGACAAGACATGTTGCTAGTGTGTCACATCGAATTTAAATAATAAAAATTGCAGGGTCCCATAAAATCTATACCTAAATCCAAAATAATAATTGCATGATAGTATCTATATTCTATATAATATATAGACTATAAACTGCAGTTTACTTCTAGGGCTATAATAGTTATGCTTATAAAAAAACTGTTTAACAAATTATATTATTTATAATAGGGAAAATTATGCATTTACATGTTTTTACCGAGTACACCAAAAAGTTAATGGATCAGCTACGAATTTCAATCATAACCTAACGCGTTCTAAAATGAATTTTATGTTGCCTATTTGTTATATAAAAATGTCGGACTTATGAGTATATTTCAAAATATTATATTTGTTGAAAAATATGTTTTTGTGAAAACATATCCATACCAATGTCATTAATATAAAATAAAATCTTATTTAAAATTAGCCCGCACTTTTTGATATTATGTCATTTCTAAGGTATATAATACAACATATTTCATATTATTAATTAAATAATATTATTTCTACTAAAAACTAAATAAACCTTTCGTAAAAAAAAAAATTAAATGTATATTTAGCGCATATTTTAGTGATTTTATGCGCATATCTTTATAGTTTTTAATGCATGAACTTTCGGGCCTTTTGATTATAACCAATTACAGAACCTGAGTAATCCCCAATTTCATACAGTTTTTATAGTTGTGAGCAATATTTGAATAGTAGAAAACAAATCATATTAAAACACCACCGTAAACTGTAAGGTCTTGTAGTCTACAACGATTTGTTTTTAGTTCGTAACCACTCTTTTGATTGCACATTGAAGGTTAGGTTAGGGTTTTCGGATCCTTGAAAAAATATTATGTTTGTTTGTTCAATTTACGCATGTAAAATTTATTGTACCTATGTAATAATATAATCGACTGTAAAATAAAATGTTCTTAATAATTGATTCTTAATGTCGTTAATATCTGTTAACTCATAAATTACAAGTTTGCAATTTTTTTTTTTATTATAGACCGATAAAAACCGTTTACACAATAAATTTCTATTGAGTTCATAAAACTCTTAACATACACACCCGAACCTATAATGCCCACCCATATTATAATATTATACAGGCCTAAAGCCCTTATACCCGGCAGCTGAAATAAATGTCAGTTTTAAAAAAATATATATAAATACAATATTATTATATTTGTTAATAGGTAGAACGTATACATGACGTTCGTTATACACAACTCTATAAAACGGAAAAAAAATACATCAAAAAGTTACCACTATTTTTTATTGATATATTTTTTTAGTATTACAAATATTTAAGGCGTGAAATCGCTTTAACACAAACACGTGTTAAACAAACAGCAACCATATTGTGTAAACAAGTGAACATTTAAAGGTATATTTTATCTTGTTTTAAATATATTCGGTGATTAATTAATATGTGAGCGTAAACAAAAATATATCCCACACGAATGATAACGATAAGTGTTGACCGTTTAAGACTTCCAACAATTTATGACTGTATTTCGTTACTGTACCACTGGGTGGTATTAAAACATTGAAACGTTAACCATCGAATTAATATTATAAATCATAATTAAACGGAGTGATCAACTTTTACGTAAAAGACTCGTACTAGTTCAAAGAACACTAAAGTTTTTGCAAATATTTCTTTTACATAACTTTAAGTTGTCACAAATCAAAATTTTAGGATGATAATATAGGAGAATAATATTTTTTCACTATTTGTATTGATATAGTTAATAATTAATAGAATAAATTGTTGAAATTCATTATTTAATCATAATTAGTAAATAGGATAAGTTTGACATTTTCAGTTCAAAAATAATTTTAAGGGCTCCTTAATCTTTAAATGGTGAAAAATCCTTTGAATAGGTAAATAAATTGTGGATCTGCAATAAAATTATTTTATTTTAGTTTAACACTAGGCCGTCATCTCCATGATTGCGAATTTATAATCTCTAAAAATATTATGTGCATCAAAATAATATATTAAATCATGTTTGTTTAATGTTTATTGTACTCACGGCTTGTATTCATGCAATGGGCACTGAATGCTATTAAATTTGCATATTATTTTAGGATTAATATAATATAATATAATATATTATATATTAATATAATATTAAATTATTAACTGTTATTTATGTTAATATTTTTTTTTATTTTAATTATTCCGAAAAAAAATAAAAAAATAAGGTAATTGATTTTTTTTTTTTTGATTACTAAAAAACAAAACTTTATCTAAACAAAACAATTGTTATAGGTTATAATGTTTATGGGGGAGGACGATTTCCCCGACACCTCACCCACCACTCAAAGACTAAAATGTGTACCTACGGCGCCGCCGCGTACAATGTCGTTTATATGTTATTTATATACCCAAACAAAAATATATTATGCATGATGCAATGTGCAGTGCGTAAAATCATCAACTAAATCCATAAAGCGTTTCGTGTATAATAATATTATTGTCCATATATGGACGCGAATACGTCTTGACAATTCCTAAACAGATATGCCATATGCGTACAATATTTAGCGTATATTGGTCATGATATGTCTATTCATGGTTTCGTATTATTGGTGATCCGAGGTCGACGTTATAATATATTATTATATTGTACGCGTATGCTGTATTAATGTATAGTTATATAATATTATATTATATAGGTACATGAGTACTGCAGAAATAATTATTCCTCCGGGAGAAAACACGCACGCCATTCGTACCGATATGGTTACCGCTGAATGTAAAAGTATTAAAATATATAAATATAACATACAGGGTGATCATTTGTATCTATTAATATAACTTCATATACTACTATATAACCGTGTCTTAGAAGACACATGTATAATTATTTAAATATATATTTTTTAGCCTTAAAAACACGTTTTATTTAAAAAAATGTTTTTCCTGTTATCTGCAGAGTAAAATGTAAATTGTGTCTAAACGTTTAAAAATTCTTTGTTTTTTATTTGATATTGCCCTGTTTACAATTCATCCTGTATGTAATATGAATAAGTATGATAAATCAAAACACGCGTTAACGTAGGTACCTGCTGACAATTGGTTAGTAGCATAGCCGCATAGATACTATATTATTATAATTCTCGCATTCTTCATACATTTCTTTCCTTATCTGTTTAAAATAGGTTCTTAATACGTAGGTATAACCTTTTTTCTATAATAACGATTAACGGATGTTCAAACAACGACTAACGAGTGGATATATATTTAAATGTACGATAGTAACAATAATATAGATAAAATGCAAATTAAATTATTTAAGAATGAAAAGTTTCACAATTTCTCAAGTTTTGTATTAAAGCAAATTTTTTCATGACACATACCGAAAGCAAGATAGGTACGCTACTTGTACAAATGTAACATTCAGAATACAATAGTGGAACATAAAGACCTGACAAATGAAAATGTATTCCTAGTAATCGTATGAAAAAAATTATGAAAATTATTTGGATAATATATAATTTAAAATTTAGGTAGTTACTACTTACCTGTCTGAAAATTATCCGAAAAAAATATTTAGAAAAAAATTATTACGTTTCAAATAAATTTACTAAAAAAAAAATATTAATACTCTCAAACATTATTAAATTTTGAATTATAGCTAATTATTATTTTAAATTTTTCCAAAAAAAATTTAACAAAATACAAAAATAAAAACAAATTTATATTGTATCTACTTGTAGCGCACGCGTCTATAAATTAAATAGAAAACAATTTGTTTTGTTTTTTTTCTATAATTGTCAATTAAATTTTATTTATTGGGTAAAAATGTGTGGAAATGTAATACAAGGCTCCTGATATACCTTTTATTAGTATAGTATTTAAGAAATATTAAAAATACATAGGGAAAATTTTTTTTTACAGGCATTTAAAGTTCGAATTTTGACAACATTTATAAAACTTTTAAATGTTATAACTATTTTGTAGTTAAAAACTTATAAAATGTTCAAATTATAAAGCTAAGGATTGAAAATTTAAAACAAGGTTCCACGTAAATAGGTTATATATAAATTACTTTATTCACAATAATACCATCAAATATACTTGGTAATATCATAGGCTGACTGACCGTCTTCGCTCAGAGGTTGTTTTTCTTATATAAAGATATTATATCATTGAATTCAAATTTAACACCATCCATTAAAGTTACCCACTTGTAACCTACTACACAGCAGAGTGACACCCACTTGCCCATCTCACAAGACTGCAGATATTATTAAAACTTCAGCGTTTAAGAAAATAATAAAAAAACTTGCGTATGGGTCATAATATCACTATAATATATTATATTACCGTCTAGATAGGAGACCACGAAATTCATCATAATATAACCACCTGGGATTTTCGGTTGAAAAACGTGCAGCGATGGGTTCACGATTTAATTCGGGCACCATAGGCGCAACTAGGGTTAAAATTCTGGGGGGGGGGCTAACAAAACTATTTATTAAAAATAACCTATAGGAGGCTTTTATCTAAATCAATAAGGGATATTTTTGGAGGGGCTAAATCTTAGTCAGGGGGGCTGAGACCCCCCTTAGTTGCGCCAATGGTGGGCATAGAACGTTTAAACACGATATTATGTGGATAAGACAGTAAAATCACCGAGAGAAGTATGTGTTCAGCGAGATGAAATCAGCTGATCGTATTAAATCGAATGACACGTCATAATATATTAAGAAACAATATTATGTTTAATATTGGCCAATAAAGCATACATGACGTAATACATTTCTTTTTATTATTATCGTGTTAAGGTAGCTATTTTAAGTCACCCCGCCAATAATTATCACCGGATATGTAGCCGCGATTTACCACTTAAGGGGATTCCATACCGTGATTTTCTGTTTTTGTTTAACACACGCGCGACATAGTATTTTAGACTTGTTTTTTTCCAAACATTCCAATTGATCTATTGAAGCAATAAGAATTCTGAAAACAGATTTAAATTCATCGTCAAGTCTACTGGAAATTGACTTTCCTACAATTTTGATTTTTTGATTTTAGCTTCTCCAAAAATTGAAACAAAAAAATGTTTAAATACTGTTTTTTAATATGACGTTTTCTGGAATTTGGGGGATAATATCAAAAATGTGGGAAAGACGATTTCAAGTAGACTTGACGACGAATTCAAATCTGTTTTCAGAATTCTTATCGCTTCAATAGATCCATTGGAATGTTTGGCATAAAACAAGTCTAAAATACTATGTCGCGCGTGTGTTAAACAAAAACAGAAAATCCCGGTATCGAATCCCCTTAAGCCGACAACCCGTAGGTACCTATAAATAGCCAATCAATTTCCACCATCGCAATCAACTTTTTCCAATTATTATCGTTCAGCGTACAGTTTCGGCATACTAGTAAGTGAGTATTTAATAACACAATAGTGAGTATATTTAATCATAATGATATACGTACGTATCGGCAAGACGAGCGGAGAGGTCTGCGATCGGCTGCTGACGGTGACGCTGCGGCTGATAAAATCCTGTTGAAAGCGCCAGACGCAACAATTTATAAACGCGAATCTATAGTTATAGTATTATTATCGTTCACACGACCGTTGCAGATTCAAGTGAAATTTTATCGAAAAAAATTGAATAGGTACCGACGAAATGGATACGGTTCGGTTGTAATTTCGTGTGGCGTCGACGCGCAAAAGTCGTCGTAACAGTGAGCGGGAAAATCGGGTTCGAGGTTGTCTTTGATATTTCGATGGTCTTTGGACGAGAACGGTGAGTTGGTGGTACCGTGTCGCCGCCGTCGTCGTTTTTGTTGTTGCTGTAGCTGCTGCTGGTGCGACACTGCCGATAGGCCGTGTACGTTTGTCGTGTCGGCCCGCCAAAGTCGCGTGGCTTTGGGATGTTTTGATGGCCACTGCGAGACGGAGGCGGCGGGAGATTTTAAAAATAAATCTTTCGCGGCGGCGGCTGTGGCTGTGGCTCTCACGGGACGACACGCGCACGCGCACGCGCCACGGCGGGATCAAACCGAGAAACAGACTTACTCATACGCGCGGGCGCGCGCGCACACACACACACACATACTCGTAATTTTCGACGCAATTCCACGGACGACCACCATCACAGCGTAATGTTTACAATAATAATGTAGGTATATATATATAAACATTATAATTTGCATGATATATTATGAACAGAAAGTAGAACAGTGTGGAGCTGGCGTCCAATTTTCAGGCAGAGACGCAAATTTTACCGTAAATTGGTCGTTAGGACAATTATACCGGCGCCGTGTCAATTTTTTTACGAACGTGCAATATCACAGGGTGCGTTCTCCAAGATTATTTTTAATACCCGCTGAACAATTTGTGACAGTAGGTGGTACTATATAGCAGAGTATTTTTATGTATCCAATATACGAGGAGATTCACTTAACAGGTTACCAACACTAATTTTCCTAGTGTTATTTTGTGCGTGTTTTTGAAAAATAGTTTTTTACACAGCTTAAGTGTAAATACCTACCTATGATGCGTGACAGGAGTAAATGTTAGTAAATTCGAGGTGCGATAATTCTAATTTCTAAAATAATGATTATCTATATATATATAAAAATGTAGCGTTGAAAATGTACGTTACCTCATCAATCGAGAACAGCTGGTCCGATTTCGCACAAATGTTTTCTAAAATGTTCGTAATTGCCAGGAGAAGGTTTTTACGAAAGAAAATTTTAGGAAAATCCACTGGAAAAGTAGGAAATCCGGATGTAAAAATACAACAGTGGCGCAACAGTGAATTATATACTGGTTGCTATTGGTTAATCGAGCATGTTTGTTGATTTGTATTATTATTTTTTGTCAATATATATATAAAAATGAATATTTGTGTGGAGATTAGACCTCTGGAAAGAATATTTTCATAATATTATCTGATGCCGTTAAATTTAAAAAAAATGGATTTCGCTCAGCGGTATACTGAATACAGATTTCGTGCGTACGAAGTCATTAGGTCACTGTAATGGATGTGTTCAATTTGAATTCATTAAGTACGCTTATAATATTATAATTAATGCGATTTTAAAATCAGAGATACATACTTGTATTTTTACTATAACTTTACTTACGTACTATAGTAAGAAGTAAGACAACGAGTGAAATCCATGAGTTTTAACGCCATAGCATAAATTAACTAAATTAACTCAATCGTATAAGGAAAACAATTTTGAAGGGACATATGTATCAGTTTTTGTTTCTAAGGATATACCTACGTACCTATTACGATAGGTATTTTTTTCTGTGATAAAATTATTTTTTTGTTGTGTATTATGTTATTGTTATACACTTATCCCTACCTAAATATTTAATTAAATTATGTTTAAATTTAAATTTAATATTAGGTACATTGCATTTTAGAATAAAAAAAAATTTAGTTACAACTGTATAAGTATAATAATTAGTTCATAAAACCGTAATTTTCGTGAAATTATCAATATTTCACTACGTGGATGCCATAATATAGTACTACAACTCTACAATACACTATCTACATGAATTCTACACTACATTTGGTATACACATTTTATTAATAATTTATTATTTAAAAAATATCCAATGATTGAATCCAGTCATTTATTTTGTTGATATAAAAACAATAAAAAATAATTTATTATATTTCGATGACAAGTGTTATGTGATAAATATCGTCTTAATGACTTAACTTTTATCAATAAAGTGCTGTATTATTATTTATTACTGTTATGTGTGGGAATAGTGCAATTTTATTCTATAATTTATATTTATATAACATAATGTATGGTTAGTGTATGAATAAAAAAGGAACAATTTAAAATGTATATTATTCAACACTTATATATTATTAAACTCTAGATGAAAATGAAAATGAAAATTCTGTTTGGTATCAATAAAAGTATACCTAACAACAATATAATATACTAAACTTTACCTAAATATACTTTACTCACAATGCTGTGCACGTTCTACTACTAATACAACATCCACTTACCTATAATACGTCAGTACAGAATGTTACAATATAGCATAACACGTGTTGTACCGATGTGAACGTGTATTATAAATTATAATATTATGCCGAACACTGCACCAGGTCTAACCATTACAAATCCGCTGCAGCCAAATATGGTCTCGAAACACACACTCCAGCGACCTGCCTGCCGGACCGTTTCAAAATAGGTTTATAATTTATATGTGTGTGTGTGTGTGTGTGTGTGTGTGTGTGCGTGTGTGTGTGTGACAGTGCCTATGTAATATGCACATATATTATTATTTATTATATTATTTTTATATTATAGGTATAGCATACGACATGTGATTAAGGCCGGTGGCCTATAATATATAGTACCATCGATGCCGACTGTCATGATGACGAGCGTACGTGGGGCTGTACTTAATATGTGTAGAGTTACTAATTTATTATTTTTCTCATTGCAAAAAAATAGTTCAATATAATAATTACTAATTAGACATAATATCATTATAGTATTATGTATGAATAGCGAATTATATTAAATTATTTAAATTAAAATAGATTCCAAAACGATTGTATTAACAAATAGGTATCTAAAAAAGCGAATAAGTGGATGTCGCTCTGCTGTACGGTAGGTTACATTTGAGTCAATATATAATTGTTATAACGTTAAAATACGATGAATATAAAAACGACTCATGTCGATAGTTATATTAAAATTGGATGCTATAGAATAGTAAAATTACGCTATTATCTTCCTCCAGGTGTTCGGAGGGCTCTCGAGAACGTGTATTCGAGAATTAGATCAAACACACTGTATAATACAATTGTATGTAAAAAGAGCACATATAATGTATTAACTGCAATCAATATAAAATATTTTATTAAATACCTTACCTGATTCGCAGTTGTTTGAAGACTATGCTGTAAGAGTTTTAGGTGACACAAGGTAATACTTCAAATACATAAATTGAAATAAAGAACGCACTAATTATGGTTTATTATAAGAAGTCCAGTTGTCGCTCGTTGGAATTGGTAAATGTGCTGACTTAAGGTTGATTTAAATACTAGACTGGGGAAAATGCTATATTCACTCGATTTCTCATGTAACGATTTTCTTATTTTATTGTAATTAAAAAACGAATGACTGTAGCTACTTGAAAATTTTACTGAATGTTTATATTAGCATTTTCTATACACGATAAAGTTTTGAAAATAATTTGACTCTTTTTGAGCTGTTTACGGACATTGTCAGTTTTCAATTATTTTTTTTTCTATAAATATCAATATCATTTTATTTGTTAAGTAAAAAAGCGTGAAAATGTAATCCCAGGCCCATATAATATATTGTTACAAAAGCAGTTAAAAAAAATTAAAAATACATAGACACAATTTTTTTTTATAAGGATTTTAAGTTCGAATTTTGACAAAATGTATCCAATTTAAAATTTAATAATTATTTTGTAGTTAAAAATTTATAAAAATATGTTCAAATTTTATTTTTAAGGATTGAAAATTGAAAACAAAGTTTCACGTAAATAGGTTATTTATAAATTACTTTATTCACAATAATACCATCAAATATACTTGGTAATATCATAGGCTGACTGACCGTTTTCGCTCAGAATCGTTTTTCTTATACAAAGATATTATATCATTGAATTCAAATTTAACACCATCCATTACAGTGACCCACTTGTAACCTACTGTACTCTGAGCGACATTTACTTACCCACCTTTTTTATTAGTAGTTCTTGACAAATTTAGTTCTTTCGAATAATAACTAAAAATCTATTGCTCTGTATCAGTACATATTATTATGGATATTTAATTATTCATAATACAATTAATAAATAATTAAAATTAATTTATCAAAATTAACACAGCATTTCCTTTAATTTTTATGTTTAAAAGTCAGAACATTTATAATTATTTACTTATATACTAAGTTAGCACTGTTACTTATATACAGTGCCGATAAATTAGAAAATATGATTAATATAATAATTTTATTATTGTATTGGTATTTATAATCTGTTGATAAAAAAAAAAACTCTTTGCAATTCAGGATAGGCGTTTTTGATTGCATTTGATTAGAGGGGCCTCTCAAATTTCTTTTGGTAAAAAATAATTTACTGGTAAAAAAAAATTGGTAAGATTTACGGTGAATTATTCAACCGGTAAAAATGTACCTGATAAATTTACAGCACTCACATATCTAATATTTTTATAAGTCATATTATTTGATTTACTTTTCTTTATAACGGTTAGATATTAATATTAAAATTGCACACCTATATGTCTGTTGGCGTAATTAATGTAATAAATAGAGCTTGGATGATGATGGCCTAAAAAATGCCCTAAAAAATATGATATATGTTATGACCTAAATACTTATAATATAGGTACTCATAATACTGTTAGTTAATACAATTATTTATTGATTTTAAAATTATAATATCAATTTACAAACATACGTAGAGTTGACATACTAAATTTGTGGTTTTTTTCGATGTGTAGAAAATATAAAAATATATAGCACCTAGAGATGTTCTGAATAGAAAATCTGGTATTACACCGGGTACCGAGTACTGGCCGAGTAAAATTTGTTATACTAACCGGGTATCGAGTATTGGCCGAGTAAACATTTTAATACTAACCGGGTATCGAGTATTGGCTAAGTAAAAATTGTAACACTAACCGGGTATCGAGTGTAGGCCGAGTAAAAAATATATTAACACAAAATGGGTATTATACTACTATCAAAGTACCAAGTGTCAACTATATAAACATTAGGCAGCATGAACACGAGATTTATTTTTGTAATCCGTAGAAAAAAAACATGATTTGTTTATAATCAATTGGCTATTGTAAATCGGTTCAGTTATTCCAATATGTACCAAAATAATAATTACCATAGAATTTTAGATTTTACCCGTTATATTAGTTGGTACGCATAATTTATTTATAAATAGATTACTAGTGTTTGCCATTGGATATGAGTCGAGTAAAAATGTAGTATTTCGCCGGATACCGAGTAACCGAGTAAGGGCCGGGTAAAAATGTAGGTATTATGCCGGGTACCGAGTAATGGCCGGGTAAAAATGTGGGTAAAAATGTGGGTATTACACCGGGTACCGAGTAAGAGCTGAGTCTTAAATATGATATCGATTACCCGGCCATCGGGTAATTGCCGGGTACCCGGAACATCTCTAATAGCACCTAAAGACAAATATTAATACAGTAATTTTTTTCTTAATTGTTTTTTAAAAAAGGTATAAAAATGCCCTAAAAAGTGACAAAAATACCTAAAAACGAAAAAAAAACGAAATCTTTGCTAATAAGTAATAACCATTAGTGTGCTGACTGCATGCCTATAGTGCCTATAGTGCCATACGCTGTGCCTTCTATAATCTCATTCGATTTACATAGCACATGGACGTGTGCGTACGACTGCTTTGTGGAAACCTGTTGAGTCGTTATAACTAAAAATGTTGATTTGGATATGGCTTGAACTATTCTGTCAATACGCATTTAATGTTTATTTTACGTGTATTTATTGGCGTTTTAATTTACTACGAAGGCGGGATAAATAATTAAGTTACTTTTAACCAAGTAATATAACAAGCAAATAGTTTTTGTGATAATTGGATATGTATATTATATTTTGATCTATTTATATTGTTACAATGTTACCTAGGTTTTTCATTACTTATAATATTATGTTGGTACTCTACTAGTCTACTACCTTTACATTTATTTATATATATTGATATATTGTATTTAAATTGTTTATATATCTCTGTAAAATAGCCACTAGGTGTTCAAATAATAATTATAATAACCTACAGTTCCACCCCCCACAGTACCAAAGGCTAATGACCTAAGTTGTCGAAGCCTCAAAACAAACAAAAAAAAAAAAATAAAAATAATTATAATAATAATAAAAAAATGTTTAAACACTTTGTATGAACGTATGTGTGCGACTGTTTTGAGGAAACCTTTTGAGCTATTAGAACTTATAATTAAAAACGTTGACTTAGCTTGAAGGGGCCGTTAATTATACTCTACGCGTATATTTTTATATTTATTCGCGTTTTAATTTACTATAAGAGGTGGAAAAAATTGCACCTAAGTTACTTTTGACCAAGTAACAGAATAAGTTTCTGAAAAAATGCATTTGCTATTTTATAAAAATCGATAATTTATCAATATAAGTTACTAATATATTATGCAGTACAATTTGATATTATCATAAGGTTGTAATAAAAAACGTTTAGTTGTTTGATTATTAAAAAGGGGTTTTTTTTTATTTATTTTAATTTTTGACTAATGTCGTCAGATACGAATAATATTTATAATCCATCAATAAGCCAATGTCGAAATAAAGTCAATACATTTTCCTGCGAAATAAAATAAAAATATCTTAAAAATGGAAAACAAATTTAGTGTTTGAAATTCCAAAACCTTAACGCAAAATGCATAACGATTGTTATAATAAATATTTTTTTAATTGGACTATTCTAAAATTCATTTTTTTAACTAAGTTCTTTTTTTTGCATTGACCCAGGTATAGATATTATTTACAGCACATACACTGTAGGAGTGGTTTGTAATATGCCAAACGCACTGTGCGTCGATTTCGGGTGTTATTACATAATATAATACATCTAAGTATTCCAATTTTTTGATTTCGTTCTTAACACCCCCCCCCCCCCCACAACAGCGTGGAAGACATGTTGGAATGCCCACGCCTAAACGTCTGGGTCCGTGTATGGAGCGTTGGTCATCCATCGACCACTGTGTAGTATGATGTATTATATTACGACCAGCTAGTTTGGCGGTTTGCCGTCCGCTGGTGAGACAACATAGCATCATCGTTTCGTCGAAATTAACGTAAATTCTTTTCGGTCTTGAAGAAAAAAACATCGGATCAAAAAACAGGAATCCACCGTGGAAGTACAGGACTTTGCGTAGCTACAATCAGTGTCGATATTTTGAAACTGATTTGTAAACATTTGGCAGGTCACAGTCGACCACATAAAGTGGAAGTGCAGCGTCAATTATGGTTGAATCCATAGCAAAAAAGAGCACGGAGCAATAAACGTTTTGAGTTCTTTCTAAAATTTTTGGATCTTCCCGAGAAAAGTTAGTGTTATGAAACTAAAATTTGGTGTTCCAAATTATTACTTGGGCATTTTTAACCCAGGCCCTTTTAATCAGTTCCAAATATTAACATTGGTTTAATGTCATCGGTAACTCAAAGGGGGGGGGGGGTACCAACTTTATGAACGTGATTCTACGAAGGTGAATGTTTGGTTAGAGTAAAATATGTTTAAATTCCTTATAGTAATGTACTTAATTTGAATTTTTTTCAAATTGTGACTTTTATCATCTCACAAATACGTACTTTCATAAATATTTCTTAAAAACCTATTCACCTGGATCAAAACCAATTTTTTATTATTTTAATTAACAGTATTTACTATTTATACATTTATATTATAAACTATGAAAACATTAACTTTATTCTAACCTAAGTTATTACTTTCACCAGCTAACTCATATTCTAACCAAGGCTGGGCATTAACGAGTTAAAAAGTTAATTTAATTTTAACTTTTTAACTTAACTAATTACTTTGGGCTTTTCATTAACTTAACTGTTAACTTACTAAATTTCTTTCCTAATTAACGTGAAATTAACGAGTTAATTTTTCATTTTAAGAAGTAAGTTAAGTTAATTTATTTTGCTTTTAATTTTATAATATTTCACTATTTCAGTCTATTTCGTTTTCATGTCAAAAAATATGTATCGTAAATTGTTTCAAGTTAAAAATGTATGTCATTCGAATCTAATTTATATGGAAATATTGTATGAAGTACTAACACTATATCCTATTATTTAGTTTTGGGTATTGGAAAAAAATTAAGTACGCTAGCGTTGTATAAACAAATTAACTTTTTTTTAACTTAATAACAAGTTAACAAAATGTGTGTATTAACTTTTAACTTTTTGTTTTTTTTGCATATTAACTTAACTTAACTGAGTTAAACTTCATTAACTTGCCCAGCCTTGATTCTAACTTTATTAGTTTTTATATTTAAGTAATTTTACTTTAACTGGTTGAAAAAAATAGTAACTTCCCACATTTGTAAAATTGTCACAATATAATATATTTAGTAGGTAATAAAGCCTGTAGATAATGGATCATTTTTGTGAACCATAATATTATTTTTGTTACACGCCAACTTAGGTAAAATACTAAATATGCCATGGTGGTCATACCATTAATCAATAACATGTTCGTTTTGTTGGCAAAAGAAGTGGTGGTAAACTATCCAGCGTGAACGATATGATTACTTTCCAAAGTTGTTTTTTAAAATTAAATCGGAAAAAAACATAGACTACACAGACCAATATAATTGACACTTTCAGTTTTTAAAAATCTGTATGTTGGTAGTAAAGAATGTTTATTTAATTTTAATTTCCTATTATTTTTATTATTTACCATAATTTAAATAATTTACTTTTTTAAATAAAATTCAAATGGATATTACATTTTAATAATTTGTATGTTTATATATTATTTTAATCTTAAAATTATAATGTATAAATTAAGTTATTGCAGACCCGGAAGAGTTTACATGTAACCTTCAGGACTTTCAGGTAGTACTTAAGAAAATCCGGGAGAGTTCATAGGTTATTAAAAACGGGTAAGTTTACAATCATCCGATGAGAGGTCATTCCGGTTAATCATTGTAACTCGTGTAAGCAAATTACATATTTTATAACGCCCGAGATACCTCGGTGCAGGCAACTTGTCTACCACTCGTGTTTCCCAGTTTCCCTCCAAGCCACTCGAGGCTGTACCACACGACGTTTGCAAACGATATTTTAAATAATTATTTTATTTTAGGCAAATTTATAATAAAAAAGGTGGCAAGTGATGGTGTCGCTCTGCTGTACAGAAGTTTATAAATGGATCACTATAATGGATGGTGTTAAATTTAAATTCAATTATATAATATCATTGTATAAGAAAAACGATTCTAAGCGAAAACGGTCAGTCAGCCTATGATATTACCAAGTATATTTGATAATATTATTGTGAATAAAGCAATTTATGTATAACCTATTTACGTGGAACCTTGTTTTCAATTTTTAATACTTAGAAATAAAATTTGAACATATTTTTATAAATTTTTTAACTACAAAATAATTATTAAATTTTAACAATAATATAATTAATAAATTTGATGGAGACAGGTTGTTCTGCCGGTGTTATGATGCCGAGCACGACCGTGGCGCCGCAGGTTGTGGGGGTCGGGGGATATGTTACATAATACTGCGATCATTTACACATTAGCGTGCAATACTATTTATTATATATGAATATTGTAACCGGGGACTATTTCTGTTAAGATAATGTGCCAAAAAATGCTGTGATGTTACAAAATCTATATACGACGTTACGGTCTGTCAGTCATTGGAAAATCTAAAAAATTGTTAATTATTCTAATAATAATATGTTTCAAAGTATTCACGATGGCGGGCTTTACAAAAAATACAGGTTATTTTGCGGTCGCTTTAATGTTTAGCGCATCAATTATTACTTAATAGATTGTTAATCGTTGTGGTTACGTATTGTTTTGTTCATTTGTGATAAAAGTCACACAACAAACCGTTTTGAAATTGTTCCTTATTCGTCGTTCAAATACTTTTTGTTATTAAATTTGTCAAGTAATTGTGTGTGATGACGACAACCATAGTAAGAAACAAACCGTGACAAGACATCTGCTGGTCACCTACGGTTAAGCGTAATTTGTTGTTTTATGTTTCGTTTTTAGAAATTGAAGAACAGTAATAACGGTGACATTGTTAAGAATACCGAACAGGGTACGATATCGTTTCAATTTAAAAACGGGATTTCCGTAGACATCACTCTTGATGGATCGATCAGAGTAGCCAATCAAACGGTATTATTAAAGATAAAAATAAATACCTAAACAATTAGTGATTGTTCTTCTCGTACCTACTTGAAAAACGATATTAAAATAAAACGAAACCTACCGAACCTAACCTAACCGAACTCGAACAAAAAGTTCAAAAACTAAAATTGAACTCCAAAAAAAAAAATTCAAACTAGTCAACCGTTTCGAATAAAAAAAGGTTTATATTTCAGTTTGACGTAAATCTAAAAATTCGTAATTTAATTAAAAAGCTTGATTCAGATCAGTATTAAACGAAATGTTTGGTTAGAGTTCCACATCACACTGAATTGTTAGGTTCGAAATACGACTAAGAAGTTCGGTTCGAGACAATTTAATGTTGAGTTCGGTTCGAGTCCATTAATTAATGTTGAGTTCAACCTACCTCTAATACTTATTCGTTCGGATTACGACTTTTGAAGGCAAACGCCGTGGCAGCCGTGAATGCAACCGGTAACATATCGGCCGTCATGCACCCTGTTGGTTTTATGTATAAAAAAGACGAAATCGTCCACGTACAGGCGAATGACATTAACTTTGGAAATCACAAGTAAGAGCACCAGTGTTGTAAATTTTATTGTAATGAAAATATTATTTAAGTGCCATAAATATCTATGATACCCAACGGTTTTACGGTTTATTGGACGAAAATATTCCGAAAAATAGAATTGAATTCGTCATTAATGCTTTACTTTTAAAGCGACTTTCACATATTATTTTCCGGTTTACATTTTATATAAAATCCACAAAATAGATACTAAATGTTAATATTAGATCTTAAAAAGTAATTTAGCAGAGGTTAAAATAATAATACCTATGTTATAATTCAAATTAGTGGAAAAGTCAATCTCTAATCAACCTTGAGAACTTCATATTTGTTTTCGAAATTTCATCTTTATTTATCACTTATTAGTTTGATCTGCATGATAGTCCATGAATAAAACATTAGTGATATGGTTGGTTTGGTATCTGTCATAAGTCAAAATTGTCGACATTCCATACCTAACCTATAAGAAAATAAAAATACATATTTACAAATATTATATCAATTTTTATTGATTCAACATTTACTAAACCTATTGTCATAATTTCATTAATTTATAGTCCACGTGAATTGTTCGTAGAAATATTTTTAAAATTATATACATTTTAAGAAAATCTTAAATATTGTTCAATAACTGGGAGACTCTGCCCTTTAAGTTCACAGACCCCCATTGAACTTTTTTTTAGCGAGCTGATAGTTTATAATGCTCTAAAATAAAAAAAACTGACCTACGGACACCTGTGCGATTAACTCTTGTTTTATTACCATCCGTTGAGGTTGGCAAAAATAAGGTCAACGGGCATCCACTTCAAGGCCGTCAAAAGCCCGCTAGTGTACTTGGTGGACGAAGCGGGCGTGAGGACGAACTTCTCGGAGAACTTTATGCGCATGGACAGGGACATCACGTTGGACGTGTTGTATAAGGATTGCCGGCATGGGGCCATGTACGTAAACGTGTGCAACGATTTGCTGTCAGACATCAAGAGCACAGTTCTCGAGACTGGTACGGAATGGAAACTGTACGACGTGTCGGTGGTACAAGAGAACATTCACGGATTCATCAGGTATATGTAGTAAAAATAACAATCGTTTTTCAATTTTCCTTTTGGTTTTGAAACGAAATTTCCATCGACGTCTGAATTATTTTAAATAATTGATTAAAATTAATTTGGTTTAATAATATACTTCTATAAACCATCAAGCATAGATAAAGAGGAGAGCCAAGAAGTGTAGGAGGAGGCGTGTTCCCGGAGACTACTGATCTGGGGAGTCATACAAAATTACATTCTGTTGTCAGCCTGCTAAAATTATATCAAGTTTTTTTATAATTTTATTAGTATTGCCTACACAAATTACAACTTTAGTTCGTTTTATTGTTTTCTAATTAAAATGTATTTCTTATTTTTGGTGCCGCCTAAATACCTAGGTAGTTACATAGGTAGCTTATGTATATAGGTGCCAGGTACTTATTATATAATAATATATTTCTGTATTTCATTTTTTAACGTTGAAATAGTTAGTAAAATAAATTATGAGTAAATACCCGGTACTTACCCGGTACGTACCCACCATTATTTACTACCTATCAGTAATAAGTGCGTGGTTAAACAAGTGTGCTTTCGAAAAAAAAATAATGCCATTTAAATACAATAAATACGAAATCAAGTTTTCAAAACTGCGTTAAAAATATCAATTGCTAATTGATAATTGCAAATAATTGCAAATCAAGAAAATAATATTCTCTTTAGTCTGTAATCTTTGTTAATGTTTGTTTGTTTGTAGGTTACATGTAAAACCAATGTAAAACCAATGTGGGTAACATCGGGAATTGATTTTTTTTTTTTGTTTAACGCAGGGTGATCAAGGACGGGTGCGAAAAGTTCGAGATTCGGTCTTCGGCATCCGTCGGCACGATAAATCTGTACTCAGATGCAGTAGACTGCACGGCGTCGCATGGCACCAATCATCATTTATTCGTCAAAAAGAACAAGAGCCGCATCCACTACGAAGTGCGCAACAAGTTCATGGTCCGGTACGGCGGTTATCACACCGGTTTCAACGAGTGCGACGAAGTGTCGTTTTTCTGATGGTCTAGCGATAAATAATAATATTAATTGCACACACGCGACACGCATAATAATAATAATACATCGTTACGTATATCACTTTTACGTTCACTAGGCACCTTGCTGAGGTGCTATATTATTATAAATGGGAAATGTGTGCGCTGGTGGTAGGTAGGTTTTACTACGAATTTAATAATAATATCAATGTTAACAGACGAGTCTTGGCATTTTATAGTATTATCACCTATGTACTTACCAATATACATCAATTATATAATACAGATTATGGATACATGTTTGACGTTTGTACATTATTATTATTTATTTATTTTTTATAAGGTTGGTGCGGTGAGATGTTGGTACGGTAGGTAAGCAAACACGTGGCAAGGTTTTTACTACTACAGACCCGGGTGGTCACCCATCCGAGAGCTATAGTAGCAGCGGGCGTTAATAATTCTCAGTCGTATTGCGCGGCTATGCTAGCAGCATAGGTAGCAGCCAACCCGCTTCGCCCAGCCACATTTATTATTTATTCTAAACGCTATATAAATATTACATACAACTAACGGTAATTTTAACACTAACTCGATTTTGGTTTTTAGTGTAACTCTAAAACAAATGATCGAAAATACATGACATTTTCAATGTTTATATTAGCATTTTCTATATACCATAACATTTTCAAAATATTTTGACTTATTTTGAGCTGTTAATGGACATTATCAATCGTCAATTTTTTTAGTTTTCTTTTCTATAAATATCAATAAAATTTTATTTGTTGGGTAAAAAAGCTTGAGTATTTAATAGAAGGCTCCTGATAGTATATTGTTAAAATAGAAGTTGAAAAATGTTATAAATACATAGACACAAATATTTTTATAAGCATTTAAAGTACGAATTTTGTTACAAAATCTATCAAATTTAAAACTTGATAATTATTTTGTAGTTAAAAATTTATAAAATGTTCAACTTGTATAGCTAAAGATAGAAAATTTAAAACAAGGCTCTACGTAAATAGGTCAATATATAAATTACTTAATACACAGTATAATATCATCAAATATACTTGGTTATTACCAATATGATATTTCATAGGCTGACTGACCGTTTTCGGTCAGAATCGTTTTTCTTATACAATGATATTATATCATTAAATTCAAATTTAACACCATCCATTACAGTGACCTACTTGTAACCTAATGTACAGCAGAGTGACATCCACTTACTCACCTTTTAATTTTTAATTTTAAACAAATTTTTAACCAAAAAATATTTCTTATTAAGTGTAAAAAAAAGTTTTGGAGGACTGCACAATTTAAAATCTTATGACTTTTATTGTGAAAAAAATAACTATTCTCATCTCGTTTAATTTACTTTGCCACTCATAGTATCAATTTTTAAGTCGAACGGACCAGTTCAAAAAATGTCGATTAATACCTTACCACGGTTATTGCGTGTAAACACATAATACGATAATCAATAATTTATTAAAGATTTATTTTATTGGCATTAATAACTGTGACGGTTAACTAAAGTATTCATAAAATAAATAACCTACGATGGATAAACAATTATAATATAGTAAGTTGTATTAATAACAATAATAATAATAGTTATAAATTATGGTAATATTTATGTAAAAAACAATATTATAATAAGTAATAACACCCAAGTACCTCAGCGAAGAGCAGTCGTGTAGTACAAGTTAAGCATATATTTATTATATTACCAATATACCTACGCGTAAAGCGTCATAAAAATGTGTACAGACATTAAAACAATATGTTTGCTTTGATTAGAAAAAAAATACATCAGGTATTCAATATATTTAGGAAAATAAATCGTTAACGGAATAATGAAATGTAAGTATAGTTAGCTAAAATTGTTGCGTATATAAAAATAAGTATATATATAAGTATTTTTTCAATAAAATCATAATAAATTCTATTCACGATGTACTTTTGACTGAGACACCCGACGTCCACCTTAATAAAACTAAAATAATACGAAAAATAATTGATTGTGAAAAATAATAAATAAGTTAATAAAAAAATGATGATGCGGATAAACGACGTCGAAGTTAATGCATCGATTATATCCGCTATTGTGTTTATATAATAGTATAGTTTATATATTTCAACGCGTGCCGCTAAAATTGGGCTTTATGTATTTTAAATTACAATGGAAGCTTCAATTTTAATAGAGAGAATAACTAAAAAAAAAACGTGATAACGAACATGTGTAAGTTGAATTCAAACCGTGTAGGTACTTATATTGTAATATTATATTCTAAACTACTACCGAGAAAAAAATCTAAAAATAAAAATTGCTCGAGTAAACTTAGTGCCGTAGCAAAACGGCTTGTGCGATTTTAAGTTTTAATCCTAAGAGCGATAATAAATTAATATAGGTAATTTATCGACAAAAACACACACACAAAAAAAAAATTACATTCGATTACAATTAGATAGGCAAGGAAGGACAATACAGCATAATATTATTATTATCATAATATTTGGAATATCATAGTAGGTACGCGTGTTGCACTGTTGTGGTGACGGGCTCGGCGAAACTCGAATGGAGGTATGATGATATTATTATTTCGTCACGTTTACCGGTAACGTTTTATCTGATATTTTGGACATAACAATAATTTGTAGGCATAAATCTATAAAAATCTTGGATGGAATCGGCATCAGTGACAGAATGCTTCATTTTTGAACACGTTTTGACCGGCCGACGAGTACGCAATGCTGCGCAGGCTTCGGGATCGCTCGAACAGCGACGGATCCGTGTAAATAGGTTCGCTTGGGTCTTCGAATCCTTTGCCGCCACCTCCGCCTCCGCCGCCCACTACCATTGCCGTTGGATTGGCCGATCCCGTTTCCATCGTTTCCACAGGAGCTCTGCGGGGTGAGAAGATTAGATAAAAAGCAATTATTTTAAACGGGGCTTGCAAACGTTATAATAACGCTATGACAATAACGTTATATTTGACAAAAACCGATTGTAAACGTAATTATTATAACGGAAAGCGATAAAAAAAATAATTAAATATACCACAAAACATAACGATTTAAAAAATATATTATATACCATTAAACAAAACATAAAGCAAAACGTAATTATTTATAGAATATCATTAAACGAAAAATAACACAAAACTTAATTTATAGAATTTCATTGAACAAAAAATGTCGCAAAACGAAATATTTTAAAATCTATTTATTTAAAATGTCTATTGGTTTCGTAGAAACATTTATTTCATGCAAAGAATCTAAGAATCGATTATATTGTATTCCGTATTCGGGCCATTACCTACCCACATTAGTTATTATTTTTAAATTTAATAGGTATTAACACTATTTTAAATAACGATGAACGCAAAATTTGTAGAAAATTTTAGTTCTAAATAACGATAAACGCAAAAGTTGAATAACGTTTTAATTCTAAGTAACGATAAACGCAAAAACTGTGTGACGCTTTAATTGTAAATAACATAAAACAGAATTTTTTTCAAATACAAGCCCTGAATTTATAAATGTTTTTAAAAAAGAAATACGCCATCAAACGAGACTAGGTAGTCATGAAAAAAGCAATTTTTAAAATAGAAAACGGTACACACATTTTCTTTCCTACGATTCTATACATACTTAGTAGGTACTGGATTTGAATCAAAAAACTTTAGGCGCGTAAAAACGATTTTGATGGGTACAATTTGTATGTACAATTGCTGCAGCAGTAAAAAACGCGTTGCAGAGTAATAATCCTGATGTGCCACGTCCAAAAGACGAGTAATGAATATTATCACGTTATGAAACATTTCAAGATTATGCTTACTAAGCTGCCCGTCGTTTAAAAAACAAATAAGCTTTTAACATAATATTCTGAATAACAAATTTTGTTGCAGATTAGTATAATAATATAGTGTTATGCTTAATCAAGTCATACGTATTTAATACTATCGCGTGACAAAAATAAATTGCGTCCAAACTCAATCACCGTGGCCTGCAGAGACGCAAACAAATATTTCTCCTTAACTTTATAGACACCAACCTTATGTTCAGGAACGGTTTGCGTTTTCCAAACGACATGTTCGAGAAGAAGCTACGGCCCGAAAATGACATCCTCCCTGTCGATCCACTGCTACAGTTGGCCGTGCTGCCCAGACAACTGTTGTTCGCCAATTCATTTTTAGTCGCCAACAGCCAATAACGCCTGTGAGAACAAGGTCAAGTGTCACACGTGAGTAAGTGAGTCGATAATAATAATTTACACAAGATACCACAGTAGGTACACATAATATAATTATTGTCCTGAAATTGATTTCTTTTCTGATCCATTAAATATAATATAACAGCTTAAAGTTCTGATAAGTCATCTATACCTTTGTGAAGGAGTCCTTGCAAAAACTAGACAAAGCCATTTCCATCAAAAACCTAGTTTAGATTTTGATAAAGAAAAAAAATTACGTACCTATAGGTATATAGCATATTTTTGCAAGAACGAGACGGATGCAATAACCTGTACAAGAAATGTAACGTACTTGAAGCTGTCTGCGTTTTATTTTATGGTAACATATTATTATGTTTTTTATATATATATATTTAGTTCTGTTTATTATTTTTTTGGATTTAATTTAAATATATCATGTATCACCTGCATTATTACAAAATAATACTAATTGGGCAATTATTTATTCAAATGAATAAATTATTATTATTACAGGTACAGTTTTAATCAGTTATTATTTGCGATCAGAGATTTTCCGCCGCATACCTAGATATGTGATAAAAATGTACATTGTGTTTCATTGTTATATTAGTTTTTATGTTTGTGAGTTTGATATTGAACGAGAAACCGTCTGTCAAAATATATAGTGCTGACTTGTGGAAAGGAGGCAGGAAGACTTACTAAATATTCAAATATTATTTAAGCATACCTTAGTTTTTACAAAATTACAAAGTTAGTTTTTAATAAAAACTATTTACAACATGTATGTAAGTGTTGATCGTTGATATCTAATATAGTGATATATGCTAACTATGTAATGATAACGTGTCTACATTGTGGGTACCTGTAAAATGATAAGTTACCACGGTTCTGGATAGATATACAACCTCATGATCATGAACGATAAAAGACTAAAAGTCTAAGAGTATT
Source organism: Sitobion miscanthi (assembly GCA_008086715.1). Lineage (NCBI taxonomy): Eukaryota > Metazoa > Arthropoda > Insecta > Hemiptera > Aphididae > Sitobion > Sitobion miscanthi. The sequence continues at coordinate 25,267,014 of CM017804.1, forward strand.
AAATATTCCTAATAGGTAGTACGAATGAAAAATATTCTAAATTATTGAGTTCATTAGATTAATAAAAAATGTTTTGTTTACAATGTTGAATATACTTTGTTAATCTCATTGAACCTTTAATGGTAAAGCATATCCTGCAGTGATGGCTTAGTATTTATGTTCCTTATAATAGTTATAATTTGAGACTGATTTTAAGCATTTTAGACAAGACAATATTATATACATTTAATATAGAGTTAATATAATATAACGCTATTAATAACTAATATAATTATAATATTTAAAACTTTACTTTATTTTTGATCAAACAAAAAAATACCAGTTTACCTATTACTTATATTACCTCAATTGCCTGCAAAGTCTACTACCTACGCGCACACATGTAGTCGAAACTTTTAAAGTAGGTACCTAAGTATAATGGACTGTGAAATATTTTTTAGTTTGTGGTAATAATATGTCTTAGGGTGTAATACATGGGGCATGTACCTAGAGCAATGTCCCCACTGTTTTATTTGGTGTATTAAGTAGGGACGGCATACTATTATGTACGCGTCGACCATTGGCCATAATACGCTAATAAAACAATTACCGCGATCAGTGTAATTCGCTTACTTGTAGTATATTCCAGCCGACATGGATACGGTGATCAAGAGCACTAAAAACATGAACAGCGAAAATACCATACTGTAATATTCCCTGCTCGTCAAACAGACGCTCTGAGGTGCCGGTTCTGAGGTCAGAAGTTGTTCCAAAGGCATGTCGTATCGACTTTCGTACACCTGGAAATTAGAACAATCGGGTAAATAGTGCATTATGGTGGCTGACGGTTATAACGGTTTCTCTAAAATTACCTCGATGACTTGCCGCACTTTCTCTTCTTCGCCGGGTGTTGTTTCTGCTGATTCTTTTTGTTTTTCTACCGTCGTTTCGTTTTTATCGATACCACCCACGTCCCTGCGACGTCTGCCCAACGACGGTTCCGTTCTTCCAGCGTGCAATGTACAATACGCCTGTAGAGATTACAATAAACGATCATGAACGTCGACGACAATATAACTTAAATATTATTACCGGTTGACATCCGTCCCGACATGTCCTGACGGTCGCTTCGAACACCAAGAAATTCGATTCTGGGATTTTAAAAGCGTTAAATCTCGCTTCTAGGCCATCACCCTCCCGAGCCTTATCCAGCCCGGGAAATACAAAGTTATCCACGGGACATCTGAGAATAAAGATCAGAAACAATTATTTCGTGTTCGTTGAAATATTTTCACAGTTAATGAAACCAACTCCGTCGAAAGGACCATTTTCTGACTTACCCGTAACGATCTATCAACTGCACACTTCTACCACTGTACGGATCCCTAGCAATGACGTTAGTGGCGAAAATGTCACTGGCGTAGTTGTATCCGTCTTGAGCCTCCAGTCGGAATGTCAACGGGTCTCCCACAGCAATGGTTTGCGTAGGTCGGCCTTGGAACAGTATCATCAGCCGCACACGCGAACTCAGCGAGTTCTCGGCCGGTAAGTATTCGATAGGAATCGGGCTTCCAGAACTGTAAGCGGAAATCAAGTGTTAAGCACCCAAAGTACACAGATGCAGATGATTAACATGCTCGCCGTATACGCCACTTACTTTGCGGTCATGTAGCTCGAAGTGACGACAGCCTCCCCTGGGCCTCGAAATAAACATGTCAAGTTGTATCGCTTGTCTCGGCTAGTCTGCACGTAATCGCTGAACTGTACCACGACTATGTTGGTCATTGTATCTCCATACTAGTCAATAATAATAATATACACCTTGTAAGTGTTTTATTGAAAAAATGGTTTTTGAATATTGTATACAATTTTGAATCGAAATAACTTTATAGGTGCCTACTTCGAGTAAAATGCACAAAGCCATATAAATAAAATATATTACTATATAGGTACCTATAATATTATATATTATTGTATTCTTACTATCATTAAGGAGTATTTAATTTAAAGTTATAATACTTCTATGAGAACATCGAGATGCAGATGCAGATAATATATTATTGATAAACGCCTATCAGTTATAGTATTATGAAAAATAATCATAATTTAAAAATGTATAATTTGTGTGTTGTACGCAGTAAATTATATTTATAACTATAATTATTGTATTCTAATTATTCTAATTTTGTCCAATATACGACAACTACACTGCAGTAGACAAAATTATTTTAGTGCTTGTGTTCGCACATCCCCACTCACTCTTTGGCTCCACGGTATAGGTACAATGTGTTTATAACTAAGCGTAATTAAATCCATTCTCAATAATATTACCCGTTGAGTTCCACAATCTGGATATCCCTGAGCACCACTAATCCGTAAAACGTTGGCGGTTCCGCCATTACCCCTATAGAAACATCTGTCGTAAAATCCGTGCGTGTATATTCGTCCTAAGAATCCTTCTGGTGTACGCAGCGTAAACTCCATTCCGTCTTCGCTGCACACTTGGGTCACTGGAAACCGTATAGGAAAACGAATGAATATCGTGAACAACGTGAATTGGCTCGAAGACATGTCTTTATTTTCGTCAGACGCGAATAAAATACGTACCGTCCAAACACTCTTGACTGCTTCTACTGCCCATTGCGGATTTTTCATAAAAATCGTATTCCGGCGCGTTCTCGAAGAATGCTGGATTTCCCATGTCGACAAATCGTGTTTCCTGGTCGCTCAACTCGCAGTTTTCTCTCTGCGTCCCGTATGGTGCGGTTCTGTGAATGGCAATAGAAAATTAATAACCTATTTACAGAGTTCAATACAAAATTATTTTTCAATATCGAATATTCCGGTCCAATGGTTTTATTGAAATATATATAGTCCGTTTTTCAATTATATTTTGGTTCTCTATTATTTATTTATTCATTTTATTTTATGTAAAACGTTTTAACAAGTATAATTGGATCAATAGAAATCATTGAATTCAATAAAAAAACACATCGCTCACCTGTAATTGAATGATCGACAGTTGAAGTCTCTGACCATCGAGCATTCACGTTCACAATGTGATAATGTAGGTGCAGTTATGAAACGCTTAATCAGTCCTCTTGCCATTCGCATTCGCACACCCATCTTTTAATGTATCGGGAAATATATTAATACACATTCAATTTCAATTTTATTTATTTTGGAATGTAACCTGTTTAAATCCATCAGATTCGTCACATCTTATGTTGAACGGTCTATTAGCATCAATTCCATTTCCACCAATTCCTCCAATGCCACCAACGCCTCCGCCATAATATCCTGGCACAGATGGTATGCCTAAAGGAGGTCCAAGAGGTGGTCCTCCAATCGGTGGTAGTCCACCTGGTATAGCCGTAGGTGTGTAGGGTGGTATTGATGATCCAATAACAGCTGGTGTTGATCCAAATCCATAATTATTGACACCTATTCCACCACCTCCTTGTCCCAGAAAAGGAGGTATGTCTGCTCCATGACCTCCAACATGGCCCCAATATCCTCCAGGTGCTTCACTGGGATAGGGCCCGATACTTGAACTTAAACCTCCTCCTCCTCCTCCACCACCAACTCCACCTATTCCACTTCCAGAAGTACTGGAATAACCAGGATACGATCCTCCTCCATAAACGCCACCAAATCCACCTCCTATTATTATGGTCATAATTATTCACGTGGTTTTACTATTTTATACACTAATTATAAAACTCACCTATTGGTTTCCCAGGTGTGGGATAAGGTGGTTTACCACTACCTAGGAAATTCGATCCTTGTCCCAAAGGATCAGGTCTTGTGAACGGTGGTGAAGTAGCACCCCCGTCTAAAATTATATTTTAGTAAATTTTTGTATGTAAAAATACTAAAAATATATGTATGCATATAAAAGATTTTTATTTATTCATCGTAAAATTAAATATTTCTCAACATTCAACGATAGTTGTTTGTGCTATCGCTGAATTTAATTATACGAGAATTATACGAGAACTATACATAATATACAAATTAAGTAATATTTCGACTAATTTTTGAATTTTTAAATTTGTTCCACTCACTCATTAAGTTTTCGTAGTAATCATAATCTGCGTCGTATATCACACGATGCCCATCCCTTTGATTAAAACGGCTGAGTCGACAAATTCTAAAACGTTCGCTATAGACGGCCGACCGACATTGGAAGCTCACTTGTCGCAGACATTCGTCCAGACATTCACTCAACGACCGTCCAGTGATTTCCGAATGAAATTCGCCACCGAGTCTGCTGTTCCGGTACCGTTGAAACGCTGTGTCTGGTCTTCGTCCGTCGGCGAAAAGGTGTGACGTCAAAGTGTTGTCTGAGAACTCGTTGCCTTTGGCTGTAAGCAAATCACCACCTGATATTTCGTTAGAGATTTGCGCACACACTTTGGGTAGGTGATATATTATGATAAAAGGGGGGTGTCTTAAACAAATCATAAAGACTTACGGTTGTCTAGACAGACTAGGTCGTATAGGTCATGCGTCGGACTACTGCTTACTCTTAGGTCATCCTTCTGTGACATCGAATCCTCTTCAAATATAATACAACGACGAATTTGTTCGTCGTACTCGACTGACCGACAAAAATATCTAAACGCACAATAAAACAAGCAATTGTTGTATTTTATTTTTACTTTAATAGGTTGTTAAATTTTAAAAATTATTTTCACTTTTCAGCTCGTAAACACTGCGCTTGACATTCAATCAACGATAGATTAGCAAATATGTCCACTTCAAAAGGTCCACCCAACCGCTTATTTTCTTCTTTTACAAATATAACCGGTCCATCACAACGTCTTTCAACTGTGAATAATATACAAATATCGTTATATAATGGTTTAATAAATAATATTAAAGAAAATATTACAGCTATAATCAATTTATTATTTCTTAGAAGATTTCGTTTATTACCATTGAGACACGTGTTTTCTAAATAATCGGAACTAGGATCTTCTTCTAACAATTCCGGATGCGATCTTCTGGTGAACCTACTCAGCCAACAAGTCTTGGATGCGGAGTCGTAAGTAGCCGATCGGCAAACAAACGTAAATTCATTCAAACACTTGTCTTCGCAATCGGTCCGATTGGCTGCTATCATTTCCTTGTATTCACTAGGTGGTAACTTAAGTTTCTTCCTGGTGTGTCTTTCGAAAACATAATGTCTATTCGGACATTCTCTTTCAATTCTACTAGCTGTAAACAAAACAAATAACATCAACTTTGTTGGACTTCGTTGGTTCACCCTAGGACTAAAGTTATGTGCAATAGAACACACTTTGTGGAGTATGAAATGTTAAGTAAGGAGTAGAGTAGTAGTAGTAGTAGTAGTAGTAACGATCACGAATTATAAAATCGTGTATATTTAAAATATATTATCAATATTAATAAAAATGTATAATGTAACGTAAGTCGGTATCTTATAATATTTTATAAGTTAAAAGTTATCACAAATAATTATAATATTGACATTTTATAAAAAAAATTATAAAAAAATGCATATTGAACGGAAGGTTAGCTTATTTTCATCACAAATTTGGTGTGGGGGGAGCCAAAGATGGATTTCAATACAAAGGACAAAGTATCTAATTAATTCAGTCCCCAGTGGGTTTTTCCCGTTTTTTTCAGAAAAATTGGGAAAATTTGGTTTTATTTAAAATTTCCGGAAAAATGGTTTTAATGAAAAAAACCAGTTTTTTCCTGAAAAATTGAAAAATAATAATAAATAATTTATAATTATATAAAAATATATTATTGTATCCCGCATTTCCACCAATGATGTTTTGTTTTTACGTATTTTCCTAATAATTATTAATTAATATTGTCATTACTGATTTGTCAATCGTGCGCTGTCCATATATTTCATCTACAACTTACAAGTAATATTAATTATATAACATTTAAAAATACAGGTGATTTATTTTCAGGGAAATACACTCTCCCACATAAATACCAATTAGATATGTAACTACGTTATTTTTAAAACAAATATTGAAATATTCGTATTAATATATTTAATAGTTTAATTTTAAATTTTAAATTTTAGTACAATAATACATTGATATAACTGTATTGGCAAATGTGAAAAGAGAATGACACGTTTCCTTATCTATTTTTTAAAATTGTTTTTTTTTTAACATAGATTATTTTAATTTTGAAGCATAAATACAATTTTATAATTTTCCAAAAATTCGGTTTTTTTTTTAATTTTCCGAAAACTTCGGTTTTTTTTAGAAATGTATTATTTCAATATTCTCCAATTTTTCCACGCTTTCCGAGGCTCTGGGAAAAAAACGGTTTTTCCGAAATTTTCCGGCATTTTGATCCCTAGTCCCCAGTATCTTAAACTATAAGTCTTAGTAATCGCTACCTGTGTACCAAAAATCTTAGATTACAATAATTGTTCGTTTATCATTATGTATGTGTATAAACACTAATTATAATTTGTTATTTAAACGTTTTAAATGTCATTTCAAATATGATCAACTATATGTTATTATATTTTTTATAAACATGTCTAATGAATGTGGAATGAATTTTAGAAATAAAATATTAAATTTTAAATTTTAAAACACCTGTAAACTTTATATATAACACTTAACTGAAACTTAACAATAAGTGTTATCTTTAAACAATATGTACAATCTGTACCCTAGCTATGTTACGATATACGTTAAAAGAGTAATAATATACAGTGAATATAGTTTAACGGAGAATGATAAACACAAGAAGTTATAATAAGAGTAAGTACCAATATAATATTTTAACGCCAGGAAAAATATCTTTAATTAAACACCAAACTACATCGTGCGATGTAAAAAGAAGCTTCAGCCAATATAAATCAATTCTACTATCCAATCCCCAACCATTTATTTTCAAAAATATGTGATCGTTGCGTATAATACGCACGTATTTCCAATGTTGAACAGGAAATATAAATTTAATGATAAAAATGAATAAAAATAAATAAATAAATAATTAAAAATGTTTGATGTAAATAATATTTTATACTAAAACGATCGGTGAATCACTTCGATTAATATCGATTAATAAATACATTTTATGTGTATTTTGAAAATAATAAAACGCATAGTTGTTTGCACAACCGAAGGAAAAAAATGCATATTTATTTTCATTGTTTTTATTAGCACACAACTCCTATCCCTGATAATAACTGTCGATATAATAATATGCTGATCCAATATCAATATTTTGTCGTTAATTTGATGATGTAGATAGGTAATATATTAGAGTAAATATGATAAAAAAATCTTATGGGCATATAATGGTATAAATATACAATGTAACCTACCTACACAAATATAATGTTACATAACAAATTGAGAAAATAATAAGCCAAATGCTGCAATGCCAATAAATGAATATATTTAAAAAAAAAAACAACGAAAACAATAATATAAGTTATACCCATATGAATGCGAAATAAGTTCGACTAAAAGTTACCTACTCTTAAAGGATATAAAGATCATAAAAGCAAATAAACTAATATATAATATTGACCGTAGACATCTCAAATAGACTAATTTTAGCTCTTTCTACTGTTAAGTATGATGGACACCGATGGAATAGTTGAAAATTGAAGGGACTTGTTGGGAAAAAAATAACACGATACTAAAAAACAATTTAGAAAAAAAATTAGATTTTTCATTGAATGGTTTCAAGTACAATTTGCGCTCTTGATATTGACATAATTAACCGTCTTTTTAAAAGTATTGTTGATGTGTAGTAAGCATCTATATAATAAGTATAACTACCGTATAATGAACAATAGTTATCTTAACCATCGAACTTTTTTATTCTCTATTTTTATTATGAATGCTAAAATACAAAAATGAAACAAAATTTTAATAATGTATTATAACGACTATAATATTATGTATTATGTAGTGCGTTTAGCATGTTAAGAATTTTTTTGTATGCAGTAACAATCGTATATTTTGCTATATACGCATATTATACATAGGTATTAGATGTGTTTCCAAACAATAATTTTATTCAATTCAAATTATGTAATTATGAATCATAATTATTATGTCAGTAAAAAAAATAACTTTACATGCATATTCGAAAATAATGAACTAAATTGAACTTCCCATCAATTTAAATCGCGATCGGTATCACATGAGGTCATTAACCTCATGTCGATCACATAACGCAACATTATGGTTGGTTGCACACAGTGTGTTTGACCGGGGGTGATTATTATTGTCCAGAACAAAGATAATTTGTACGTCAATCGAGGCCAGTGTAAAAAATAAAAACAGACCTTATGGAATACAATAGGATATCAGTGGATCCAAATGCATATTATATTATATTATTGCATGTAAACTATTTACGTTCATATTATTATAGTTAACATTTCTGCGGGAAACGATAAATATGTGTATAAAAATATGAACTATCAGTTGTTTTGTCATTTTGTATATAAAAGATAAAAATATACTGTAAACCTATTTATGGATGAAATTGGAAATAATAATAGGTACCTAACCTACGTAAGAAAAAACGTAATATCAAAATATATATTATACTCCCAAGACTAAAGGGCCGAATATTTACTCGTAGGTACACAGTAATTTAATATATTGTTTAAAAGCCAAATACTTTTGGACAATATGCCTTTCTGATTGTCTATTTTATTTATTAAACAACTATCTCGTACCGACATAAGAATTTTGAAATACTGCAATTTACGATATATTCTATATTCATAATTATATTATTTGTGAACGCGTACCAATAATTTAAAGAGTTTAATATTTTAACCTTTAAAAGTACTTTGCAATGAATATAATAACATTAGGTACTACTCTGAAATAAGTAGTTTAAAATGGACGTTATTCTATCGTAAAAATTAAATCGATATCCACTAGAATGACTATAGTACCTATACCTACATTCAGTGGCGGACCTAATTGCTCAATTTTGATGCAGTTGCGTCAATTTTCTGATGGAATGGTGGCAGTGGCGTTGAAGTCTATGCTATAAGGTCTAACCACGGCCCGACCTTTTTCGGACACTTTTTATTTACATCATAATTTTGTTGCAAGTAAACAATGTATATTAGAGTATATGATGGTGGTGCTGGTAAACAATTAAATATGAAATTGTATCAGATAAAATTTTAGTTCAGTCCGCCACTGCCTACATTCATGTAAATATTATACCGACTGATTGGTATGTAACCTTTGCAGTTAACAATATTTTAAAAAGTATTAACTAACCCTTTAAATTAACAATAAAAAATTTAAAACAAATGAAAAATACTTTTGTTGGTATAACAATAATTCCTAATAATATTTAAGTATATTTTAGTTTTATTATTTTATTTTTATATCTAAACTGAGTTCTTCCATGACGATAAGTAACCTAACAGTATTGACTTACAATTTACAGCGAGCAAAAAATAATTTTAATAATAATGTATTTAATACCATATTTTGAAGTCTAAATTTTGGTTTATTAAGTAAGTATTAAACAATACAGTTTTGAATGAAAAAATATAATAATAACAAAATAAATTGTCAACATATTTTAAAATGTATTGTGCCTGCTGATTAGAAAATATATTGTGATAAAAAATTTAAACATTTAAAATGATTTTATAACATGTTTTTAATGTTTAAACACCTACCTAGTATTAGTGTCTACTATTAATGAATTGGAACATTTAAACATTGCAATATTAAAATCAAAAGTATAATATTGAGCTGTATAACCTATGAAGGGTGTCAGTGTCGGTTTTTCCAATTTTCCAAAATTCTATACGATTTGAAAATTCTATTTTATATTTTAGTTACTACCTTAATTATAATAATTTTCTACTAATCTACAGCTTGATACTTATTTAGGGGGAGGGGATCGATACGGTGTATTATATCAACGAAAATTACTTCACAGGAAAAACTCTCACGGTCCGTAGAATAGTTGGATTTTGTTATTTTATTTTTATTTAAAAGACTTTCTTCAGGTCGGATTAAAGGCTGAATTTTTATTTTACTTTAAACAGTAGTAGAAAAATACGTTTGAAAAAGAACAAATATTGTGCATTATTCAAATGCATAGTTTAGATTCTATAATTATGATAATTTTGAAAATCGGGCTTTAATCCGACCCGAAAAATGTTCTCTTCTTTAAAATAAAAAAAAAATTGACAAAATCAGACTAATCTACGGGGCGTGAGAGTTTTTCCTGTAAGACATATTTTTGTACAATAAAACGCCTCCAACGCCCTTAATAGTTGTAAGACTTTATAATAAAACAAATTATTCAGTTAAAACTTTATACGAATCAAATGACAAAAATCTATAACCCAACGATATTGTAATACGGAATCGATCATCGGCGATAGGTAAACTAGTACAACTAGTACATCGATTTTTTTATAATCGAACCTCTATGAATGGACGTGTCTAATGAGCATAGGTGACAATTTATTTATACATTATAAATATTGTATATCTATACGTAACATCGTCCTCCACTATTGACATGAAAGCCTTGATTATTTAGTGTACGCGTTAAGTTTAAAACAGTGCGCTAAATTAATAATTATAAGCTATCGGTACATACACCGAGTGATACATAACAATATATATATATACCTATTTAGGATTTATTTTCTTATTTCAAATATACAATAGTAGGTAAGTGGAAATTGACTAATGATTGAAAACCGAATTGTCAGAAAACAAATTTAGTAGGTCGCAGGCTTATATAATGTATTATGTAGCCAAAGCAGCTTTTCCTTACATAAAATCATCGTATAGTTGCGTATTAACCATTAATTGCTTATAATATTGTTATATGTATTTATTTATAATAAATATATTTATTGGATAAAATATACTTAATTCTGCTGCCAATACAATACAATGAATTCCCTCAACGAACACGTCTAAATAGAAAATAGGGCACTTCCAAAAAGCGATCATTTTTTTAGAGAACACTTTCTAAAAACTGAGCCCTCTGAATATTCGACACCCCCGAATAGTGGACAAAATTTCAATGACCCAGTGTGTCCGGTATTTAGATTTTTCTTTATAATAATATTACCTATGACGTTGTGCGTAAGGAATTTCAACCGTAGCGGACACGCTATTCCAAGGGATTTCGGTAGCCAGATACATATTATGTAGATATAGTTACTGACTTATAATTAGTATATTAAACCGGTGGTGGTGGTACTATATAATATTAAATTGCAAAGAAAAAGCAAAAATGATCTACATCTTTTTTTTTACACCGTTTATAGTCATGACGTTTGACATAATCTTATTGAAAGAATAATTGTAAATGAGCTTAATCACATTTATAATACGGTCAATTTGCGATCAGTGGGGAGTATTTTGCACTGATGCACACTATAATTCTTCAGTCTGATCAATGACATGATAATATATTAGTATAAAAGAAAAAATCTATCAAGCTGATACCTAAAAAGATTAAATAACAAGTTCAAATGTCGATATATACATAATTCATATATACATGTTACTGCAATGAAGTTGTTTATGATATTTTTGTGAAAACACTTTTATGGGTATCCTGAGTTGGGTTAGAATAGGCCAGGGATGGCGAACCTTTTGATAACTGCGTGTCAAATCAAAATGTTTGGTTTGATTTTATTTGCCTCGCGTGTCAGACCTTTTTTTTGCTTAAAAAATAATTAATTAAACATATAAACATGATATATTTAGCCATTCAAAAAAGATAGATCAAGTTCATCATATGTAATTGTATGTGGATTTATTAAAATTGAAAGGTTGGTTCTAGACATCGAAAATATAAATAATTTTTTTGGAAAGTGAAGTAAAAATTATGAATTATATTTTAAATTGGCGTGTCACCGTAATAATGCGCGCGTGTCACTCCGTGACACGCGTGACACAGGTTCGCCATCCCTGGAATAGGCCCAAACGACTCTTATGTAGTAGGTAGGTACCTTAGAGAATAGGGAATTGAGTGTGAATGGCTTCTTTTAAGAGGTTATTTATTTTTTCACGAAAACCTAAGCGTACCAATAATAGTATATTATTATTAGTATATTACCTAAGGGAATCACGAAAACTTGACGACAACAATTGAAATGTAATAATAAATTAAATATTATTCGCTTAGTGTCAATATATGATTTATATAATATTATACAATACGAATATAATTTTTCTGATTTTATTTATTTTTTATTCATATTAGAAGGTATTATTTATTTATTTATGATCCACATTATGCGATTTCAAATAAAAAATTCAAATGGAATACGATTTCTAAGCAAGTAAATTAATATATAAATATATTTTAATTTTCACTTTTTGAAAGGTCCTGATAAACAAAAATAACTTTTGCATTTCTATGCGGCTAACTTTTCTGTATGTTGAATTTCAAAAATTAATTTATTGAAAAATTGTGTAAGTGTTTGACATTTATATGGAACAAAAAATTAACTAACTTTGAATACCTTCCTATTCACCACCACAAAGTTCGTTCCATTCTAAAAAAAAAATATATAAAATGGCCATTGCCATTGTTTAAAAAAATGATTATCATCATAGGTAGGAATTAACAATAGAAACCCGTTAAACCTAAAATGACAGTTCTCCACGTTAAACATACTATATGATCTATCTTATTTTTTCATAATATATCGAATGAACACATTATTATATTATATCAGCTGTTGAAATTTTAGCTTAAACGAATAATATCTACGAAATCTACAGTAGATCTCGTCCAATGTCAATTTGTATGGCTATCATAATTAACAATATTATTCCCTCTCCGTGACTAGGAGCCGATCGGTCAAGTGCTTTGTTTATCTAGTTTTTCCGATCGTAAATTTCTCTCCAAATCCCTTTCTAATTCTATTGATTCCTCTTATTCACAAGGTACCTATAGCTGACGTTATAGCATCGGAGTCCCTATATGTCAAACCTGAAACACTGCTCTTTTTCATATCCCACTAACAATTTGGCCAATTATATCCTCTTAGCCGTCAATCGAGGCTTGTCTATTAAACCCATTATTTTCTCTAAAAAAACCTAAGAATGACCTACTTGAAACCAATGAAAGACACATTTAAATATATAATACATAGACATTTGTACATTTGTACACTATGTGTGATTAATTATTTATGATTAGCATTAAGTTAGCATTATTTATCATATTGTGCTTTATATTTTATTCCGTGTCACCATATTCAACTATATATTTATTTGTCTTTAAACTTCACGAATTGTATTTCTACCGATAACATAATACTATAATGTCTGTATACTGTAGCAGCAACCTGTTGAACAGGTAGTCTTATATTATTTTAAATAAAAGTTGTTCTCCCTCATCAAACTTACGTCTAGCCACTGTTCTTCGTTTATTTTTGTTATTGTTTAATACTGTAGATGCATCATCATTTTAATTTTGTCAGTCGATATTTAAAAAAGAAAAGTCTGGCCGTAACACTATTAAATAAATATTATAATATCTAGATTGATCGGTTATAATTGGATAAGTACCGATATTCATGCGACTTCGGCACTCACCACGTTTTGGAGTTATGCGTAAGACACTATACTTAACGATAAAAAACAAAATAAAACTCAATATCACACTGAACATCATTGTACTTACACGATAGACAGACTTCGGTGTAATGCACGCTATTGGGCACTACTACCAGGACGCCAATGCCTTCGGGGTGCGCCTGTTCCCTGGTCAAATAGCACGTGGACTCTTCGTACTCCACAGTACCACTGAACGACGCGATCCTGCTGCCCGGCTGGAAGTCGAACGACGTGCACGTCCTTACCAGGTTGTTGGTAGCCGTACGGTCACGAAGGCACAGCTCTTGGCATTTTTCCAGTACCCGGAATGGTGGAGCCGTGTCGCGCACCTATGTAATATTTAAATATACATTTATTACGTACACGGCAAATCCGTATTATGGTGTGTTAAGGGGCCGAGTTTAGAATATTGTCCAACTCGATCGAGATTACACTTTCAAGTTTGAGTGGGGAAAGGGGGGGGAGGACTTATAACATTTCATTCCGACAAAAAGATATCTGAGAGATGTGAAATTTACCAACAAACAGTTTTGAAATCATAACGAGTTTATTTAGTTATGGTGAAACAAAGTCATTGTGAATATTTTTTTTTCAGTTAAATCGTTTAGGATTTTAGGTGCTACAATAAAATAATATGTAATTTAAATAATCCTTGCAAAGTACGATTAATTTAAGTTTTTAAATATATCAATTGCGTATCTATATGTAAATTTAATTTGTAAATTGAAACAAATTGTTATTTGTATAAAAATTACAATTCCAATTAGGTTTTATATTACATTAAATCTATACCCACCAAACTATTTGTGTGTTATAATAGCTATAATAATATTATGCTTGTAAAATTAATTTAAACTAACCAATTCAACGTAATAAACTAATAAACAAAGAAAATGTCATTTTTAAAAGGTTCCAGGGCTTCAACATATAAAATCACTGTAATTATTCTTAATTTTCTGAATATTTAGTTATTTTATATTTTAGAGTAAATATTTTTGTAATAACATTTATATAATATTATTTAAAAAAAAAAATTATGAATTAAAAATATATTGCACTTTATACTAATAAAATTGTTTAAAATCATTTATGATTTGTAATTTTGTATGACGCACAAATTACGAAAATATTTAGAAATTTAATAATTTGATAGAAAAATTGCAGGTCAACAGTGAAGATCTCAATTAATAATGTACATAATATTATATACGATTATTTGAAATTTGAAACCTAGTCAGTTATCATAATATTCTACGAAAGTTTTAAAAACTCAAGACGTACAATCGTTTATGATTTTAGATTTTTAACAAAAATTGTTGCCAAAATCGGTGTATCGACGAATTTCGCAAAAAAAAAAATGAATTGGCTAAACATCGATCACGAGTAAAAATCAAAGAGGAACCATGACAAGCTCACATAAACGACATGGATGATAGTCGATTGACTAAAAAAATATACTCACTACGTCGTCGTCGAATCCTTGTAACTGTTGGTCTGGTAGTCTTTCGTAAACGATTCGGCCGATGCCTTGGTTGCACGTTGTTTGTGCTGGAAAAAACGAATTATCGAGTATAATATTACAACAGTCTCAGCTACATATAATATTATTATAAACGTTTTAATTTATAAAAATATGGATTCATCCGTTATATTTTGCTGTGCCTCTAAAATCGAATAAAAAACGAAATCGCTCGTTTTTTCAGAAGTCATATTATTATTACCGGCGGAGTATGTTGCTGTAAACACCACGAAACTTGCCACGTACGGCAAGTAATGAGTTTGTTTCATTTTGGCTATCGTGGACGTTAAAGGTTTGGTTATTAGATCAAATCTGCGTGCAAATATGAAAGACTTATGGAATTTCGAACGGATGATTGTTTGTAACGATGAAGAAATATACTGCTGGAGCTGTACGAGTATTAACGGTTTAGGAACATAATATTTTAATATAATAATAAATGTAGGAACGATACACGATAATAAAATAATATGAAATCTAAAAACAGTAAATAATGTTTTCGTCGTCGCGGTGTGATGAGAACTAGTTTTGGTTTGGTATAATGTGTTTAACTATAGGAAATTCCAATATGAAAAAACAAATAAATGCAAATCATACGTGTCAGTTATGGTGTGGGTTTCAGTGGGTAGGGGCTTATTAATTTGTGTCAAGTACATTTATCAATTAAACTATCGATACATGCGTATTTTAAAACTAATGCTATACTGCGATTGTCATTATTACTAAAACTGTAAATAATTTTAATGCAATAGAATATATTATTATTATTATTATTATTATTGCGCTGTAATACAAAATATAAGTAATTAATATTATGTTTAAATTAACGTTGTAATTACTCATTAAATATAAATTATCAAATCAGCATTAAATTATAATAACATATTATAATATTATTATTGCTACTGTTAAAATCATTATTTTTGAATCGTCTGACGTTATCAACAGTTTTGGTTTTTTTTTTAATAAACAGAATTATTTTTAAGTTATCAACACACTGACAGACAATCAGTACTGATAAATTTACAAAAAAATGACAAAATGTCAGTAAAATATGTTCTATATTTAACTATATTATGTAATAAAATAATAACGAGCAACATAATATTACGCAACACAAGTGACGACAGTGAGCCAACTTAAAATATTTCTCTGTCAATCATCTTATAAACGTGTTGACGAAAATTACAATATATAAATAATTAATGATAACGTTTTATAAAGTATGTAGGTACGAACTTACGTTCTCTTTATACATTTTCTATGAACATTCAAAACATTTTTCTTTAATTTTTATCAATATTGTTTTGATAGGTAGTTATTTATTTCGTTAAAAGTTACGTTCGTTAACTTAAAAAATGCTAATGCATATTATATAGATGACTACAATATATTATATTACGACCGTTTTGATTTTTTAAGACGGCGTATCGAATAGGCAAAAGTGATACGCGCTGGACTATGACGACTTTCTTCGTTCGAGACGTTCAAGATCTATAATAATCATAATATTGCAGCGATTATCCCATTATCTTAAAGCAGCAACGATGCTATAAAAAATTCATAATTTTTTCCATTATAATATTGCACAATGATTATTTAACTTGATTAAATTTTTTTGGGCTAGGTCAATGGCGGAGACGAGGGGAAACGTCTGCTTGCAGAGGTTGGTAAACCCAGCGGTAACAGCACCGGAAACAAGGAAAACTCGCCGTGACTTCCTGCGCAGCAGACCGCCGGTCAACGTTCGATTGTTATTTGACACAGTTTGCCAGGTCCATTAGCGTTGGTCGAAAAAAAAGCACAATGCCCGAAATCCGTTACTGTGCACAAAAGTCCACCATAACCATGTGTTAATCCGGTTACTCACAATAACGTGTCACAATAATGATACGTATTGTGTGCGGTGTTTGAATTTCGCGACTGCTAACGATTATCAAAGACGACGGAACGGAATTTGAGATAGTGCAAGACCCTACACGACCGTGCGAGGTCCTCATCGGAGCGAACGTTTTGACTCTTTTCAGGACACGAGAACGAAACGATGAGGACGATTTTTTTTAATAATATGTAAAATATTTCCAAATGTATAGAAATCAAAATTATACAAAAAAATATGATAAATTATTATTTATATTTTAGCCATTGTACTTTATACACACACTATCGGTGTATGTTCCGAGTACTCTTTATGATCTCATTAAAATATGAAATTGTTTTAGTTTGGGCCATAGAAATACAACTCCTGCAGTACTTGACATCAGTGATGGGAATAATCGAATGATTTCGATAATCGAGAGATTAGTAATCGAGATATTATAATAATCGAGTAATTCACTCGATTATTTTAATCGAGAGAATGGTCACTATTATATAGTGATAATCGCTAGTCGCCGAGATATAATAATACATATATTATGGGATCAAAATTATTATTTATAATAGATATAGGTAATAATAGAAACCATTTCCTTAACAATTCCAGATAGTACAGATTAATAATAAAGTATAGTTATACTACGCCGCGCGCCGCGGCCGCCTGGGTATTTTTAAATATGTATTAGTTATTATTATATTATAATATTAGTGAATAGTAGATTAGTAGATAAGAATGATTACTGCCTACTGGTTCAGTGTTCGAAATTCGAATAGCTATACCAAACCAACTACTATAAAGTAAGTATAAACTAGTTATTATAAAAATAGTAATTACTAATAAGTAACTACTAACTACTAATTTTTCATTCGATTATTTTTGACCGAGCAATTCGATAATTTTTCTAATAATCGAGTAATCGATTATTTTCTAATAATCGAGTACTCGATTATTTTCTCTCGATTGTTCCCATCACTACTTGACATCATTAAGAACCTACAAGGTGAATCGATGATGAAAAACAATTTTATTCGTTAGTATAATATGTATTTGTACAAGATAAATATTATATATTATTATTGATATTATCATCATTACAATAATATTATTTATAATTTTATAAATTCCACAGAAATCGTATAACGATTAACCAAATATACTTATAATAGGTAACCAATAATTTTTATACCTAGGTTTTATTACAGAACCAGCTGTTTTATGACAAAATATATTTTTACTGTGGACCACGGCTTCGTCAAACTTTGGCGACTATCATATTATTTGATAAATAGAATAAATGTATTCTCGTTAGTTTCTTGGCGACATTGGCGTAGGCCGTAGATAATAAACTATTATGTTTCCTAACCATCACGATGCTCGTTGGCTGTTTTATCACATACTTAAAAAATTGTTTGCTAAAAATCATCAGTTTTGTTTATGAACTTATGAACAAAAGGATTATATTAGGTAATCATTAATTATTATTTATGTATTCTAACCTTTACAGAAACTAGATGAAAAATATACAAAAAAAAATGTAACTTGGGTACCTACATAAATGAAACCATATTGTTATAATATAATTGGTTTTGATTCAGAAATAATAAACCGTGTTTAAATTATACCAGTATTTTTAGTAATTCTTTACATTTTGAATTTATACAATTTTGTAGGCATTTACCTACTTATTAAATCATAAATCATAAATACTTATTATTAATTTTTATTATTAGTAGTTTTGATTATTGTTAACTTCACGAAGTTATTTTTGCGATTTGTTCGTCGTGTGGCAAATGTCGATGATGAATCGCTAATCAGTAACAAAATTATAAAAATCTAAACTTCAGACACTACAATAAATTAATTAATGTTGCTTCTCGTTTCCAGTGAATCAATGAGAAAGATATTTTGAGGTTATAAAGTTGTCGATAAACAGTAAGAGGCGATTCGTAGTCAATAATATGGAATTCGTGTGAATTCAATGACTTCATAAAGTATATTATGATATGGATTTTCATTCGCTATCGATGTCTAGACAAGTTTAAACTTTAAACCTATATATTAAGTTAATTCCAAAAATGAAATTCTATGCATACATAATTATTTAATTGTTATGTAATGTATAAAATCTCCTCTTTCGATTGACACAATAAATTCGTAAAAATACAGACACACACACACACACCACACACACACACACACAATACACCAACTATAATGTGTGTAGTATTATGTGAAGTGCTTATTATAATAATTTGGTCCTTTAACACTTGTTGGCTATTGCGAATCACTCATGCAATAACTTGTGGAGTTCGGATCTATACGACAAAAGAGTGCAACGAACCGCGCGGGGTGTTATCGCTTCGATCTAGGATACGCACTCTCGACGGCCATGGAACGTTCGTAAAGTCGGGACTGATTCACAATAAAATTATGTCCTCTATTATAATATGCGGGACTAGAAATCTAAATAATTTACACAATATTACATTTGCCACAATGCTCTATCATTGGCCGTCACATATTTTATGGATGATATTATAATAACGTCTAGGCATTCACCGTTCGCAACAACTTAATTTCGATCGCTATTGATATTTTTACTCCGCAATAATGATATGGGCACATCTGTACTGCACCAGTGGGCATTTTTTGTGCATTTTTCACCAAATATTTTTATTCCAATTTGCCATTTTTCTACACATGTTAATACAATTTTAAAAATATAATGTTGACTCTTTATGAACGATTCATAGACTTTGATATCTTATAATTTATGTATGATGACATTTTGTTTGTGAGAGAAAAGGTTTGACAATTATAAGACCTGATAAGTTTTTCTTACCACGACTAAAACAAGTATCTATTGAGAATTTTTTTTTTTTTATAACCGTTTAAAATTAGGAAATTCATAAAATGTTTAACTTATAAAAACATAAGACTTGAAAATTAAATAAAATACTAAACAATTTTTTTATGCAATTTAAAAAAAAACTAGACTGAACTGACATACGTTTTTTTTATAGTGTTCGTAGTTCAAATAATTACTGTTATTTTGTTGTAATTCAAAAATTAATTATTATTTGTTGAAACATTCCACTAATACTTGAATGATAATTTTTATACACTTTGAAATATTTAAATAATATTTAGATTAACTTTAAACTAACTATAACCTTATAGGCATTTCAAATTTTTGAATTTTTGTTAGTGTATTTTTCTATAAATGTCGATGTACGGTAAAAATGTCTATGTCAAAATACTTGAAAACTTAAAAAAAGATATATGAGTTGTACTCATAGCAATTTGAAAATATTGAATGTACATATTATAATATGAACAGTTTTTTTATAATCTTTGAAGTTAAAATTTTACCAAAATACAACAAACCACGAAAATTTGCGAATTATTTTGTAGTTTTTTTGTACAGATTTCTAGTTTTTACGAAATTTAATAACTTACCATGGTAATTTAAAGAATATTGCTCGTAGGGACTTAAAGCTATAACCATTTTGTGTATTATTATGATCAACTATTCGCATTTAAATCTTCAATTATATTCCGTTTTCATAGGCACTTAATAAGTTGGTAACAGTTAGTAATATTATATGAACTAATTTTATAATGATTATGTATAATATTTACCTATACACTACAATATCTATTAAACATTAACATATTTTACATCGTTTTAAATATGCTACCTATATTTGTTTTGGGGAAAATTAGTTCAACACACCTTTATAATTCATATTTATTGAAAAACAAATTAAATTTAAATTTTACTAACAGTGTATATTATATAAATATATATCACGAAATGGTTATGAGATCGTCCATTTCAATAGCGTGCCGGTGGATAATGACTGGGAAACAAGTTCCAAAGCGAAAATGTTTTATCTAAAATCTAAATATAATTTAGTGACCAAAAACTGTGTTGAACTTGTGTCCAAAAACTTTACTGGGAACAGTGAATTTATATACTGAATATAACTTAAAGTTATAAAAATCATTATCACCTCAGCATGATATACCACTGAATCCCAAGTTAGTGCGATGACCGTTTTTTTTGCTGATCCAAGAGACTAAACATTAGAGATAATTTAACTCCTTTATATACCTATATATTATGCAGCATTACGTATGGTTAATTCATATTATTTGTTTCGTACTATTATTTCACTGCATAACATCTAATTATTATGTTATGCCTTTCAGAAGTAGGTATAGGTATAAAACCCAACTATAGAATTTTCACAGTTATGCAAAACTTATTGTGAAAAAAAGAGTAATTTTACATATACTAAAAAAATAATTTATAAAAGTCTTTGAAAACGACCAAACTACAAAAGTAAATTGAATTTATACGATTTTATAGCCTAGATAAATATTATAATATTAATCGTACCTATATAGAACCATTAGATTTATAAGGATCATGGCATTAATAATATATAATAGATTTAATACAATTTTTTTGTATTATTAGTCAACGAAAGCAAAAGTAAAAAATTGATTATTCTCCTTATTTATACCTACAGGGATTCTTATAAAGGTGAAAAAAAAATCAAAACAATATTACAGGTTTGTAGGTTACCTATTACTAAAATCATACATTTTTTCAAATACTTTGAATACAATTTAATAAGTAGATAGTAGTGTAATGCAAACGCACTATTATCATGCAATACAGAGTGATTATTTTAACGTGAGACACTCATTATTCAAAACGTATAAATGTTTTTGGAAATTTTTTCTTTTACATGGTTCCTAGTCGTTACAAAACAACGTTTTTGTTAAAAATTATATTTGTTTTTTTTTATGATTTTACTTTTTTGAAGTACAACATAGTTTTCATCTAAGTTAAAAAGCTTAAAAATGTTGAGGATAAATAAATAATTAGTGTTAAATGATAAAAGAATCACTCTCTTTATATTAAATTATATCTAGTGAAAATAATATTTTCATCAGAAGATGAATAAAAAAAATGTTTTAATCATGATTATAGACTTAAAAGTTATTATGTTTGGTAAATATGTGCTCAATTCAAAAAATGGGCAAAAAAACCTTTCTAACACAAAAGTAAGTTGTACCTTATTATAAGCATTATTTGAATTCACGTGTTATAATACAAATTCATAAAATGTCAAACATGGCTACACCTTTTGCAACCAAATTGACAGCCAATAATACTTTTTTTTAAATCTAATAACAATTTAATAAAAATGATACAATAATTACAACAGAAACATTGACCCAAGTCGGAGTGAACATTAACTTGCTTATATTAGTATTTGTGTCAAGGACCGTGTTACATCCCTAATTGCATTCTTTTTCCTGTTACTGGTTCACTAAACCCACTGTCGTGGCCAGCCCAGTAGAAAATCGTACAGGCATGCGTAAAAATGGACAATTATTGTATATTGTATTTAAAAATATATATATAGCCACAGATATGGAGGTACGCGTCATCCCGTCAAATCTTTCGCCCAAACGCGTCGATCGTTGTGAAATCACAGACAAATTAATAATTATAATGATTAAAATTCTGTATGTACGAGCCATAAAATCGTGTAATGAGTGTATGGGAACGATATTGTACATTTTTTGTTCTATTCGAATTCCACGGATCGTTTGGTGATTTAATTACAGGGCCATTGGACCCTGAGTTTGCATTGTGTGCGCAACCACTGTGACTGCACCGGCCGGAAGGACTAATTACTATTGTTGACCAGTATACAGCCCCCCCGAATTCAGCGCGTATATTCTGTGAAATTGCAACACATACTTTGAGTGATGTGTTAAGGGGGAGGGTGAGACCAGACTTAAAAAAAAACACTCAAACTAACGATATTTTGACCATACCGTATAACTAGATGGAGTTTATACCTGCAGGATACGCTGTTAAAATATGTTGTAAACGATAATAATAGCGATATCAGCGATTTAGGTACTCAAAACGAAATCCGTTTCCGTAATATTTCTAATTTCATAATATCTAATAAAAAACTTTTACCTCGCGGAGTTTGTAGGTATACTATAATATTGCACAGTTTTTATAACAAATTGTATTACTTTATTAAAACGTGCTCCTTGCAGTGGCTTATAATGGGTGCGACC
This sequence comes from Sitobion miscanthi, assembly GCA_008086715.1. NCBI lineage: Eukaryota > Metazoa > Arthropoda > Insecta > Hemiptera > Aphididae > Sitobion > Sitobion miscanthi. The sequence continues at coordinate 25,290,121 of CM017804.1, forward strand.
CGTGTGCACAAAATTATTAATAATTTTGGGCTTCTATATTATAGTGAATAGTAATACTGGAATAAATTTATCGTAATGATATAATAAATAGGTATGAAAATATAATTATAACATACCGTTTGTTAACATTTTTAGAACAGTGAGAACCGTGATAGCTTGAACCATATTTGGTAAACAATTTGTTGATGTCATTTTCGCGTAAATCACAAATTGAAAAGTGCTAGCACATGTTCCGAGTGTCCGACACAACGAACAACAAGTGTTTGACGGCGGTCCGTGTTAGTATTGATGTTGAGTCGTATTCGGCGCGGATCTGATGTATAATCGAATAAATAATAAATATGATGGGGGGGAAAAATCGAAAACTATCTGGAAACCGTAACAGAAAATACGTTCGATGCGCCGTCGATGTCCGCGGAAATCAAACGAAAAACTATTATTAATTATATTAGGGAAACTCGCGCGTTGTATGTACTGCGGGTGGGTCGACTGTCGGACGACTGAAAAACACAACCGATCGGATCGACGGCGCGGAGCTAAAAGATCGGCGGACGCTGTGGACTGTGCGGCAGGCGCCCGGGATCTCCACGGGTGAATATCCACTGTCCTTGGACCGACGTCCACGCACGAATCCGGAAGTGCGCGCGACTATTGTGTCCAGGAGATCCGACTTCCGGGAAAATAGCGCCGCCGGCTCCGCGAGGTGTGAACTCGCGTGTGTGTGTGTGTGTGGTTTTTTGAGTGCTGCAGAGGGGACCGATATCGTGAGTTCGTCGAACCGATTCAGCTGTCACTGCACACATTTCAATCGCTGTCCATAAAATATGTACCTATACGCATTATTATATATTATATATATATATATATATAAATATCGGGTGATCCATATACACTCTCATATAAAGTTTTCGAAAATATTTTTCTTTCACATATTATAATGGAATCTTAAGTAGGTAACATGGGTACCTAGTTAAAACAATTTCGTAAAAAAATATCATTTTTTATCACCATCAGTTTTAATCCTTATATTTTTTTAATTGGCAAAGTGAATTTTTAATTTCTTATCGGCTTATTCCAAAGTAGAATATTTTAGATTACTTTTAAATATAAAAGTCGAATTTTAAACAAGTGGTTTATATGAGTTGTGAACTTGTGAGTATCTAAAGTTTTGATATGCGGAGTACCTACCGCGCAGAATATATGAGTAAATTACTATTATTATATTTCTATAATTACAAAATTATAACAATAAAAATATAGCAAGAAATATTTATTTTTTCCAAAAATGTTGATTTTCAGTGACATAAAATTATGTGAAAGATTTGTTTTTAAAACCATTAATACAGTGTTTTCCGAAATGATTATTGCCATTGAATGGATCACCCTGTTTATTATGTTATTATATGCACATAAAAGAACTGTGTGTTAGTCGTATTCGTGGGAGGAGTGCTCGGGTTTGGTTTTTATTGCCGGGGCGTGGTTAATAATTGGCTTAAGAAATGGTTGGTTAAAAGTGAAATACGAAATATTGTGACGTTATTTAGTACACATTTTTTATATTTTATTAAATTGCATTTTATGGAAAATGTAGGTATTACAATATTTGGGGCACCACTAGGATAGGTACCTATTCGAAAAAAACAAAAATTTTAAACCATAATACGACAGTCATCTTCGGTCTTTCACTGTACATGGTGAGCTGTCTATAGTATAATATTATTGTGTAAATTATTTATCTACGCGTCAAGAGCGGGAGACGTACCGCTGCCAATGAGACGGTACAAGGTAAGCGCCATGTCGTCGCGCTCCTAAGGACGCTCAGTGTGTCGTGATAAACATTATGTGTCTTACAAGGTTCTCGTCAGACCAAGACGACGTGCTGTGTAGGCGGACGGATGTGGGCGGCGCCTAGATCGCATGCCAATACATAGGTACCTGCTATGATAAAAATATATTCCATCGGATGTGAGTTGAGAAAAAACTCCATGCAAGCACTAGATGACTAAATGTTTTTTATAATATTAAAATATTGTGTTACGCAAAATGTCTTAAATTGTATATTTTGAGCGTGTAGTAGTAGTACCCGCCAAAGTATAGGAAATAGAATTAAAAGTCAACTGCACTGATGAAGTACACTGAACCGCAAAATAAATACGTACATTATAATAACATAATACATAATAATATTATTATCATATTATGTTGTTTTGTAATTTAAAAAATATTAGTAGGTTTCTATACATAACAATATCCATACTATAAAATTATACATTTCTTGAGCCATGAAAATAAAGAAAAACAATTGTTTGTAAAAAATTACAAGTATTTGTCCTTGTATGCACTAAATATCTACTTTTTACCGAGATTATAAATACTTTTCAAAAAAAGTTTCGTCTGTATATCTATACTTGAATACTTTTAAAAAGTATTTTTTACATGACTGATAACTTAGTGCCCATTGGCTATAATATTTTATGATATATTGGATTCTGAGAGGAAAGATGAATGTATTGATTTTACAATGATGTGTTTTTATTTTTTTTTTTTGTGTCTGTTTACACGATAAGTAATCGAAATAATGCTTCGATTTTCAACTTCAGTACCTATTTTGTTTGATGGGATTGTAAATATTGTTAGTGCATTGGGGAGGTTAAAATTAAATTCCAATAGTTCTCAAAAGCGCCGGAAAAATCAACACAAAAATTAAGAATCGGGAATTTTTACGCAAAATCGGTTTTCACTAAGTCGATTTATGTTTTTACATGAAATTTTCACTAGTCTTTATATTTGCATTTTCTATTCACAATAAAATTTTCAAAACATTTGATTTGTTTTGAACTATTTAGGAAATTTTCTGTTCCCAATGTTATTAGTCTTTTTTACTATAAATGAAACTTTATTTATTCAGTAAAAAAGCTTGAAAATTTAATACAAGGCTCCTACTGCATTGTTACAATGACATTTGAAAAATATTAAAAATCTTATGCACAGTTTTTATTTACAAGCATTTAAAGTTCAAATCTTGACAAGATACTGAAAAATAACGATAATTAGCAAATTATTTTGAGTTGAGAATTCATGAAAATTTTTCTTTTTAAATCTAAGATTTTAAAGTGTAATACAAAATTCCTCATAAGTTTGTCTACCTTAATCAAAAAAAATGTCTACAAGCAAATTAAATAAAATTTTTATGAGCGTTTGAAATTCATATTTTTACAATTTGATAATCACTCGATTTCTCATGTAACGATTTTCTTATTTTGTTGTAATTAAAAAACGTATGACTGTAGATACTGAAAAATTTCACTGAATGTTTATATTAGAATATTCTATACACGATACAATTTTGAAAATAATTTGACTCTTTTTGAGCTGTTTACGGATATTGTCAGTTTTAAATTTTCTTAGTATTTTTTTCTATAAATATCAATAAAATTTTATTTGTTGGATAAAAATTTATTGTTACAATAGCAGTTGAAAAATATTAAAAATACATATGCACAATTTTTTTTTATAAGCATTTAAAGTTCAAATTTTGACTAAATTTATCAAATTTAAAATTTAATAATTATTTTGTTGTTTAAAATGTATAAAATGTTCAACTTTTATAGATAAGGATTGAAATTTTAAAACAAGGCTCCACGTAAATAGGTAAATATATAAATTACTTTATTCACAATAATATCATCAAATATACTTTATAATACTATAGGCTGACTGATAGTGATGATCAAAATTGGTCTCGCAAGACCAGGAAGGTACTGGTCTAGCAAGACAAAGACCAGAACAAGACCATCACTGCAAGACTCTTGCAGTCTTGCAAATTTTTTTTTCCCCGAAAGCACATCAGTGTATCTATATTTCATTAGGTAACTAATAAATTATAATGAAAATAATAAGAAATTATTTGTATCTATCGTTATTAAATTTGATCAGTATTCGAAAAAATGTCAAATTAGTGAAAAAAAGATTAAAAATAATTGGAATTAATATGACAAAATAAAATAGTTGTTTCATACTAATTAACAATTACTGAAAAATAATTTTACCTTCCCGAAATCGGTATGATTGTCTATTACCAATAAGAAACTTAAACATTTAGTACCTACTACTGTACTGGACACTAATGAATAAAAATAAAAGATAAAAGTCTAACTATAAATAATAAATATTATCATTATAAAAAATATAATTATTAAGTGGACGTGGTACCCACATGGGTTTTCTTCGTCTTACCAGTGCATAATATAGCAAATTTTCCGCTCAGCAAAACACGTGTAGCACGAGGTTGTTTAGATAATAATCTTACCTTTAGATTTGATAAGAGGCAAATTCACTCTAATTTTTAAATCAACAGAGCTACACGTGTTTTTCTGAGCGTAGAATTTGTTATGTTACGCAATTGTAAGACGGAGACAATACATGCGGGTATCACATCATCTTAAGCAATTTAATATTTAGAACAAACCATACAGTTTTTTTAAATATTTTTATTTGTTAAAGTGAACATTAAAAAACAAAAATGTAATTTTTATAAACATTAAATTGGTCAATAATTACTAATTAGTTATAACTTATTGATATTTATTTTAAATATAATAGGAACTTACCATGTTAGTTATGCTGGTAAATTGATTTCGTCAAATACAAATACAAGTAAAATAATATAAGCATAATTTAAAATGCGAAGTCTTAAACGAGTATATTAAAAATGAAATTGTTTGACTTGTTTTATGTGTAATATTTGAATTATTAATTACTATATGATATATTGGACTTAAGTTTCATCTTAGAGATCATAGTAAAAAACGTACACACATATAGGCGCAAAGGAGGGAGGGGGGGGGCTTAGCCCCCCCCCCAAAAAAAAAACCTAGGACATCCAATTTAAAAATGCTATATTGCAATGGTCTGCTTGCCTTTAATATATTCAGCCCCCCTCAAGTCAAAAGTTGAAATTGCGCATATGTACACACAGCTATAACAGGTATTTAGTTTTTTTTTATATATTTTGTGAAAATCTTGCGCAAGAACAAGACCGAGATTTTGAAAGTCTTGTTCTTGGTCTTGTTTTGATCATCACTACTGACTGACCGTTTTCGCTCAGAATCGTTTTTCTTATACAATGATATTATATTATCATTGAATTCAATTTTAACACTATTCATTACAGTGACCCACTTGTAACCTACTGTACAGCAGAGCGACATCCACTCACCCACTTTACTTATATTGCTATTATAGTAATTATTTTTTTTGCTATTTATGAAATATATGTGGTTGTTGAATTCATGTTAGCAAAATTATTGTATTATTAATATTTAATTATTATAATAGAAGGTAATATAAGTGTCCGTTCCGATAATGAACCCGGGCGAAAGATTTGTATTTTTCTTAAATACCTATATTTATAAAGTATAAACAGATCTATATGCCAAATTTCTTCTAATTATAATAGTAATTTAATACCCATATAAGCAATGGCCACCAATAACCAGGAGAGGTCTGTCCAGTCGCCAGTTGGCTTTTTTTATAATTATACTTAAAAATGACGACTCAAATTACTAAGATCGTAATTCTTCATTTAAATATCTAATTTAATCCAAACTTGACCTTAAAATGGCAATAAAAAACTGTGTTAATATATATATTTAGACTTTTTGGTGACAATATGAGCTACTTATGAGACACCTTGTTTTAAATATTCAATAACCAAGCTAAAAAAATGAACATTTTATACTTACATTTTTGGCTGCATACGAATTGCGTCCCCGATACAAAAATTGCGATTTGTGACATACTAATTGCGTCCCGATCTCTATGATAAGCCCTCAAAACTCATTGACATTGACCAGTTATGATTTAACTTTAATTCCCAAAAATATGCACCACGTCCGAGCATCTGTAATTCCAAAGCTGCCAAATAATATAGTAGATTTACATAATTCATTGAAAGAAGAAAACATCAAAAGTAACCAAGATGAAAAGTTTCTATTAGTTAACGACTATGAAAATAATATATTAGTTTTTTCAAAAATAACTAATTTGAAGTTCTTAGGTCAAGTTGACACAATATTTGTTGATGGAACTTTTAAAAGTTGTCCAGTTATTTACACAATTTTTCACAATTCACGGTTTATCAAATGGAAATTACATACCATTAGTTTTTTTTTTATTAACTGACAAAAATCTTGAAACTTACAAGAAAGCATTTCTTTATCTAAACTCAGATAAAATAGTACTCAGTATAAAAAATAATATTATTTTTTTACCGATTACTTTGTTAATCTCTTCCATTCAACAGTTTATACATCGGACACAATTAGTAGAGTTGTTAAATATTATCGAAACGCAATTCGTATAAAAAAAGGATCTTGGGACGCAATTCGTTTGCTGTGACATTTTTAACTACAAATCAGTAGGCAAAATTATGCCGATGTATCTTTAATATGTTTACCGATATTTATAGAAAAATATAAATTGTTTAATTTATAATGTTTATAAATAACTCAAAAAAGTCAAAATATTTTGAAAATGTTATCATGTATAATAGAAAATAACAAAATAAATATGTCCACGGCTATTCATTTTTGAATTACAACAAAGTAAGAATATCGTTAAATAAGAATTCGTTAATTTACCGCTAAAAATCCAATGTCGAGAAAATTTAAGTTACAAACGTTCATAAAAAAATTGTTTGACTTTCAGGTAAACTTTGTTTTTGTAAAAGTTAGAAAACCTTATGAGGAATAAAGGTATTTCCTTTAAAAATATTAAATAAAAATAAAAAAAAATTTGAATTTATAGGTAAATCAAAATAATTTGAAAATTTTCGTGATTTTTACGAATTTTATTAAAATTCTACCTTCACTCTCTTTAAAAAATATTGTGGATTTAAGCTCAATTCCTTTTTTAATTTTCATTAACAACAACTTATGAGTTACTTTGTATTACATTTTCAAGTACTTTGATGGAGCAAAAAATTGTTGGTGCCATAATAATTAGCTGAAAAATAGACAAAATATTTAGAAAATTGAATAGTATATGGGAAATAATCAAATAAATATCCAGTGAAAATGTTAAATATATTTTACGGTTATAAGTTTAAAAAAAGATTTTGTCAAAAACTGGTTTTGCGTAAAAACTCCTGCAGTGAACTTTCAAATTTGACCTCACAAAAGTACTAATTAAGTAGATTCACTTTTCTATCAGAAAAGATGTCAAAGTTGAAAACCATTGAACATTTTATTATTTTATTAGCTTAAATGTATATAATATCAAGAAAATGTATATATGTATATAATCCTGATCATAACATTAGTATATAAAAGATAGTATTATGTGAAGACAGAAAGAGGGTCAGGTGTGGTAATCGTGTGATGCGATTACCATTAGACGCTAATATTGTTGATAAAAGTGCTTGTAATATTATTTATTCGTTCACTTGTATACTTCTAAACTAATCGGTGTATACGACATAATATTATACAAGGTGATCAATTCAATATTTTACAATAATTATTTTGATGTAACTTTCTTGAAAAAAAATATAATATTTTTACTTAACATTTGATGTTCATTTCCATGTACCAAAACACGCAAACAATATTCTGTCCTGGAATATGAAATTAAAATGTATATTGTCAATAAAAAAACTTTTAAAAACAATGAATGTAGACACTTAAATGATCACCTTGTATAACATTATTACGTTCAGTTAAACTATATTGTTTGCCTATCGTGTGTACATATTTTGTTATTATGGTATTTTAATATTCAGTTATTCATTTTACCTATTATATTGTTACATTACCTCTCAAGGTTATAGGTACATGTGCAAAATCCCAATGCCGACATATCTAATGATTATAGAGTAAAACGAGATTTGTTGGAATGCAACTAATTATTCGGTAATTTATTTAACTTTTGTCCTGAAAATATTCATTTTAAAATATATTTGTGTGTTACAGGGCCTTCGGAGTCAGGTCGTCTATAATATCACTAGAGTATACGAATAAATTACTTTGATTGTACTTTTAATTACATCGAACAACTACCTAAATGAGTTTTAATTAGAGATCATGATTTTCGTCATGTTGTCGAAAAAAATGTCAATTGACAAAAATGTCATTCAATGAATGAAAATAATATAATATATTTTATGTCACCGGAATAATAGGTATAGGTATTACGTAGGTATAATTTATTTATAGACGTGTAAATAAAAATATTCCTGTTGTACAAAGTTTAATATAACACATATTAATTATTAGTATTAACATTAATTTCAGAAAATTCATTTTTAAGTTTAAAAAAATGGTTAAGTTTGTTTTACCACGATGTATAGTGGTGGTCAATCTTAATTCAATGACATGATAATACCATTGTATACGAAAAACGATTCTGAGTGGAGACCGTTTGTCAGCCTACGATATTACCAAATATATTTGATGCTATATTACTGTGAATAAAATAATTTATATATTTACCTATTCACGTGGACCTTTGTTTTAAATTTTCAATCCTTAGCTATAAAAGTTGAACATTTCATACATTTTTAACTACTAAATAGTTATTAAATTTTAAATTTGATACATTTTGTCAAAATTCGAACTTTAAATCCTAATAAAAAAAATTGTGCCTATGTATTTTTAATATTTTTCAACTGCTATTGTATCAGTAAATCAGGAGCCTTGCATTAAATTTTCGCGCTTTTTTGCCCGACAAATAAAATTTAATTGATACTTAAAGAAAAAGAATCTAAGAAAATTGAAAACTGACAACGTCCGTAAACAGCTCAAAAAGAGTCAAATTATTTTCAAAATTTAACTGTATATAGAATATGCGAATATAAACATTCAGTGAAATTTTCAAGTATCTACAGTCATACATACGTTTTTTAATTACAACAAAATAAGAAAATCGTTACATGAGAAATCGAGTGAATATCAAATGTCGTAAAAATATGAATTTCAAACGTTCATAAAAATTTAATTTGACTTCTTATAGACATTTTTTTTTGATAAAGGTAGACAAACATATAGATAATCTTGTATTAGATTTAAAAAGAAAAATTTTTATGAATTCTCAACTCAAAATAATTTGATAATTTTCGTGATTTTTTCGTGTTTTGTCAAGATTTGAACTTTAAATGCTTATAAATAAAAACTGTGACTAAGGATTTTTAATATTTTTCAACTGCTATTGTAACATTAAATCAGGAGCCTTGCATTACATTTTCGCGCTTTTTTGCTCGACAGATAAAATTTATTGATACTTAAAGAAAAAGAATCTAAGAAAATTGAAAACTGACAACGTCCGTAAACAGCTCAAAAAGAGTCAAATTATTTTCAAAATTTAACTGTATATAGAATATGCTAATATAACATTCAGTGAAATTTTCAAGTATCTACAGTCATACGTTTTTTAATTACAACAAAATAAGAAAATCGTTACATGAGAAATCGAGTGAATATCAAATGTCGTAAAAATATGAATTTCAAACGTTCATAAAAATTTAATTTGACTTTCTTGTTGACATTTTTTTTTGATAAAGGTAGACAAACATATAGATAATCTTGTATTAGATTTAAAAAGAAAAATTTTTATGAATTCTCAACTCAAAATAATTTGATAATTTTCGTGATTTTTTCGTGTTTTGTCAAGATTGAACTTTAAATGCTTATAAATAAAAACTGTGACTAAGGATTTTTAATATTTTTCAACTGCTATTGTAACATTAAATCAGGAGCCTTGCATTACATTTTCGCGCTTTTTTGCTCGACAGATAAAATTTAATTGATACTTAAAGAAAAAGAATCTAAGAAAATTGAAAACTGACAACGTCCGTAAACAGCTCAAAAAGAGTCAAATTATTTTCAAAATTTAACTGTATATAGAATATGCTAATATAAACATTCAGTGAAATTTTCAAGTATCTACAGTCATACGTTTTTTAATTACAACAAAATAAGAAAATCGTTACATGAGAAATCGAGTGAATATCAAATGTCGTAAAAATATGAATTTCAAACGTTCATAAAAATTTAATTTGACTTTCTTGTTGACATTTTTTTTTTGATAAAGGTAGACAAACATATAGATAATCTTGTATTAGATTTAAAAAGAAAAATTTTTATGAATTCTCAACTCAAAATAATTTGATAATTTTCGTGATTTTTTCGTGTTTTGTCAAGATTTGAACTTTAAATGCTTATAAATAAAAACTGTGACTAAGGATTTTTAATATTTTTCAACTGCTATTGTAACATTAAATCAGGAGCCTTGCATTACATTTTCGCGCTTAATTGATATTTAAAGAAAAAAATCTAAGAAAATTGAAAACTGGCAATGACTATAAACAGCTCAAAAAGAGTCCAATTATTTTCAAAATTGTATGGTGTATAGAAAATGCTAATATAAACATTCAGTGAAATTTTTAAGTATTTAAGTATTGTTCGAAATATGTTAGCTCATTTAAATTAGATTTGGAGACTTTTAGTTACATCTGTTATATCCTTGATTTACAATGCAGATAATTATTGCTTCGGTATTTAATTTATACAAACCATGTATAATGATATTTAAAAAAGCATTAAAAATGACATTGCTCTATAAAAAGGAAATGCATTTGCATTATTTAAAAGTAGTTTAGGTTAGTATGTGTTTAATGTAAATTAAATTAGTAATGATCGCAAATTTTACTGACATTCGTAGCAAAAAGACTAATACAATTGGAAACAGAAAATATTCCTAAACAGTTCAAAACAAATCAAAATGTTTTGAAAATTTTACTATGTACAGAAAATGCAAATATAACAACCAATGAAACTTTCATGTATAAAGGTTCATTTATTTTATAGTTACACCAAAAATTTTTGGTTAACCAATATTGATTTTGTAAAAAACCGATTTTTTTGTAAAAATTATCGTTATTCCTTAATTTTTATGTTGTTTTCCCGGCGCTTTTGATAAGTAGTCGAAATAATGCTTCGATTTTCAACTTCAGTATTTTTTCGATGGGAAAGCGAATATTGTTGGTGCAAAAAGAGGTCAAAATTTAAAATTTCATATAGTTTTCGAAAGCACCGGGAAAAACAACATAAAAATTAAGGAAAACCGAGAATTTTTACGCAAAATCAGTTTTCCACAAAATCGATTTTGGTTTTTGGTGTAACTCTAAAACAGATGACCTCAGATATATGAAATTTTTACTTAATATTTCTATTAGCATTTTCTATATACCATGCCTTTTAAAAAATATTTTGGCTTATTTTGAGATGTTTACGGACATTTTCAGTTACCAATATTCTTAGTTTTTTATTCTATAAATATCGATAAAATGTTATTTGTTGGATACAAAAGCTTGAAAATTTAATAGGAGGCTCCTAATATATTGTTTCAAAGACAGATGAAATATATTAAAAATCCATAGTATCATTTTTTTTTATAAGCATTTAAAGTTCAAATATTGACAAAATACATCAAAATTACGTAAATTTCCAAATTATTTTGAGTTAGAAATTCATAAAAAATGTTTAATTTTTAAATCTGAGATTTGAAAATGTAATACAAGATTCCTCATAAGTTTGTCTACCTTTATCAAAAAAAAAAAATGTCTACAAGAAAGTCAAATTAAATATTTATGATCGTTTGAAATTCATATTTTTACAACATTTGATATGCACTCGATTTCTCATGTAACGATTTCCTTATTTTGTTGTAATCAAAAAACGAATGACTGTAGGTAATTGAACATTTTGCTGAATGTTTATATACGGAAGTTGAAGGACTAATAGAGCTGACGTCAGATCTCATTCCTGTGCTTCTCTCACTAAGTTACGATGTAATAATGATACAAAAAAATATATCTATAACAAACAAAAAAAAATATCTTATTTTCAATACATTACTTATCTGTTATGTTATCAAGATAATTTTAAAGTTATCTTTGTACAGCACTGCAGTATGACCATTGGCTAATAATATGCTAGGTACCTATAGTTTATAAAATTAATGTGGATACTCGATATTAACCAGCTAAGCCGAATAATGCTTAGTGTTTACTTAGAAACACAATAAATATTTGAAAAACATTATAGTATTGGATTAGAATAAAAAATATATCTAATGAAATACAATTGGGAAGACATTTTATGCGTTCTAATAATTATTTTTAATTGGGTTAAACTATTTAGGTAGGCACCTGCTTGACACTGAAGACATGAATGATGAATACATAACAGATTGTTCGAAATATGTTAGCTCGTTTAAATTAGATTTGGAGACTTTTAATTACATATGTTATATCCTTGATTTACAATGCAGATAATTATTGCTTCGGTATTTAATTTATACAAACCATGTGTAATGATATTTAAAAAATCATTAAAAATGACATTGCTCTATAAAAAGGAAATGCATTTGCATTATTTAAAAGTAGTTTAGGTTAGTATGTGTTTAATGTAAATTAAATTAGTAATGATTGCAAAGTTTATCGAGTGTAAAGATAGCAGGTACCTAGTTATTAGATTGGAACACAATAATACAAGTTTGACCAATTTCTATTTATTTTGTTAGGGAGCAAAGGTATTTTTTTTACATAGGTAAATATGAGTATTACAATTTTTATAGTAAAACTAATTAGTAATAATTACATTTTAAAATGTAAGTTTGAATTTAGAATTAATGTGAAATATGAATATAATATTACAGTATATAAAATCATTACACTAATATTTTATTAAGCATTTTAAAAATTATAAATAACTATAAGTATTAATTTATTGTAACCTCAAATTACTAGTTTGTTTTCTACGTCAAAGTATTTTAATTTTCGGTTGTGTTTAAGTCACATTAAAAATAATACTATTATATTATTATACTAGTTGTCAATATTTTTATTTTTATTTTATGTGATTAAAATATTAAATTGAAAATAGAAATTAATATATAAACTAAAAAAAAAATTATTTGAAACTAATAGTATTTGATTTTAAAAACATATACTTTGAAAAAGTATTTAAAATTTTTAAAATACAATGATTTATCATTGAATTTAGATTTAACACATACATTAAAATGACTTACTCATTGATAGATATACTTGACATCTATTTTACAGCAGAGTGGTTATAGTGGTTACCTAGTAACTACTAATTTATTAGTGTTAACTTTTTACGGCGTATTTTAAGTTTACATATAGTTATATCTTATTTATTTCATAATATTTTTCACGTTGTAAGAAATAAAAAATTAATAATAAAACAATCAAACATGTTTCTATAATACCAGGTGAATCTTTTATCATTGAACACTAATTATATCAAAAAATTTTATTTTTTTTTTAAAAAAAAAATCACATTATTTCTAGTCGGTTATAACAATGTTGTTAACAAATTGACATTTGTTATCCTCAACATTTATCAAGTTCTTGTTTAAATCACAGCATAAAGTTTTAATTTTACATTCCAAAACAGAATATTTTTCTAAGTATTTCCGATTTCTATACATACAAATTTCGAATTTAGCGATAACCACGTAATATACCATTCCACACTACTCATCAAAACTTTAAAAACTTTGTAATATAATGAAAATACGCAGAAAATAGTAGTAAGGGGCTATGATAACGTGTAAATGTGTAATAATATGATTTGTGGCCGTTGACTCGTTATAATAGGCGAAAGGATATAGCGGGTGAGACCGGATGAGTCTTTCAGAGATAAGATCGTTCAATGACCCGACCAGCGATATGTCAGTGAAGTTGGCCTCCCAAATTTATCCGATCAATTTCAAACCTGCAAAAATATTTTGCAAATACTTTGCAATAATTTGAAAAACTATTTTTAGAATTTGCAAACTTCAACTTTAGGTGTGGGAATTATTTCAAAATTGGGGAGACCAACTTCACGTAGCCCCCCTAACATCATCCGATCGATCTCGGACCAATGCCAATATTTTCCAAATAGTTTGCAATAATTTGCAAACTTATTTTCAGAATTTGCAAATCACTCGTTTTTTCCGCAATTTTCTTTTTAGTGGGGGGGGGGGGCAGGCTCGTACCTATCAATATCCGTTTTAGAGTTAGGGACAACTCTACCTGCGTATCGTTAGGTGACATACAGAAAACGAAATTTATGATTAAATTTGCTTAAAAATTTATAACGATATACCTACCTATTTGTATAAACTTAAGGTTCGGAGCAAAACTTTTATAAATTACGTATAATTTATAGTAGGTAAATTATTATTAAATATACAATGCTGGGCTTTAAGGGCTAACCCCCACCCCCCCAAAAAAAAAATGTCCTACATTTTGTTTTAAGCTTAAGAGGACGTCGCACCCACTGTGTTGTCTCCATCTTACACACGTACGTCAAAGCAAATTTTCGTTCGCTAGTTTCAATAGGGTGATACCATTTTTGACTTTAGATTGAATTGACCTATTATAAAACTTTTAGGTAACAAAATTATCTGTGCCCTCCCGTTGGTTTATACGATATTTTAATTTTAAATAGGCAAATACCTTGAGTAGTCATTATATTTTGCATTATCTACAATTCAAAATTAATTAAACAAATACTCATCAAGTAAAACTTTTGCTATAGTCAGCACCTGTTGAGTGCCTATATTTAAATACTGGTTAATTGTTACCTTCTCCAACAGATAGATGGTTGTCTCATGAAATATGACATTGAAAAGTTCAATAATAAACTTATACTTAATTTAACAATTAATTTATATGTTACATATATAGTTAACGATAACCGATATCCAATAATATTATGGACAAGACAGAAAGGTTCAATTAATATGATTACTATTGTATATATTATATTATATTACATACATAGGTATTATCGGTTATCGTTAACTAAAAATAACATTTAGTTTTGACGACTGGTTTTGATTAATGGCCCAGTAATAAAAAGTTGAATGAATATTTAAACGTTCATAAGTCGCAAATAGATAACTCAAATTAAATACTGTAAACATTAAAATTATTTTTCCAGTTTCTTTATAAATTGGCTATTTTGAATATTTCCAAAAAAATTTCATCCGATTTCAAAATTTGTATTTTCTGTTTATAAAAGTAAACATACAAAAGTTTTTATTAGACGCGCAAGCGTCCATTCTACTAATATTATAAACGCGAAAGTTTGTAAGTATGTTTGTTACTCTTTCATGTAAAAACTACTGAATACATTTTAATGAAACTTTACAATAATATAGCTTATACATCAGAATAACACATAGGCTACAATTTATAAAGATATATTGTGTGAATTTTTTTATATTAATTTTAATTAAGAAATAGTCGCTGGCTGAAAATAATTAAGATAAATTTAAAGTAGTTATCTACACAATATAGATACTATATACACTGTCCACGGTCTAATGACCATGTCCGGACGATTTGGCGGCATTTTTTTTTTGTCGTCGTAATTTTGCCATGGAAACTGTATACGATCAACACTTGCCAACGATCGCTGTTAATATTATTATAAATACAATATATTAATGGTAATTCGTATTGTAAAATTATCGTTAACGAAAAAAAATTTAACTTCGGTTTACGACTGCGTTGAGGAGGGTGGTAAGTAAACACAGACGCCTCCCATGTAACAATATAATACAGCAATTGTCTGTTTAACCATAATAAAAGGATAACCAAAGGGATCAAGAGAGGAGGGACACAGCATGGCCATCACGAACGTCTACAACGCGATCGACTCGGCGTTGCGGGACAGAACCCGACCGTGGATGGCGCCATTCGTATGGCTCGAGGATCGGACCGGAATCGGCCACATGACACTGTTGGTGGGCAGCATGTTGGCCACTTTGGCGTTCGTCATCGCGTCCGGCCGGATGGTCATGCTGATCAGCAACCTGCTGGGATTCGTGTATCCCATGTACGCGACCATCGATCTGATGGTGCAGGAAGACGTCCAGCCTGAAACTCCGTCGCCGCCGGTACCCGCCGAACGGACCGGACGCAACGCGCCTGTTACGCCGGGCGCCCGGTGGCTCACGTACTGGATAACATTTGCGGCCGTGCTCATCGTGCAGCAGCTGTGCGGCGACTTGCTGCAGATCATACCGTTTTACTTCCTCGCCAAGATCGTGTTCTTCGCGTGGTGCGCGTTGCCGATGGAAGCCAACGGCGCCGCGTTCATCCACAGATTCGTCGTGCGCGATCATTTAAAGCAATTTTTCGCCTGACCACGTCACCCAGGACTTCCTAAAGATACAGCACACATGGCGTTTTTCAATCACATAATACTTATCATGATTTGTATACTTTTATTACACAAACGACGTACTAACAATAGTATTTTGTTTACCCACCAGCAAGTATAATAACCAGGGATTGAACCGAACCTAAAAGAACCGGTTCTGGAACCGAAACCTTTAAAATATTAAGAACCGGGACCGGGACAGAAACCTTTATTTTAATAAATAAAGTACCGGGACCGAACCGGAATTTTTAGGATATTTTAGGTTCAAAATATAATAATTTTATTTATCATAATTGAATGGTATTACTGTTTTGTATATAAACTATGTATGAAAATATGACTTTTCTAATATTTCTCGATTTCTCATACTAATGATTAAACCCACATTCCGGATAGGTATTATCTGGAACCGACACCTTTATTTTGTTTTATCAAAAACCAGAACCGAACAGGAACATTTATTTTATTTTTAGAGAACCAGGTCTGTAACTGATACCGATAAATTCAAAAGGTTCCAGTCCCTAATAATAAAACATTTTCATACATAAAAACAGGAAATTATTATTTTACTATGATGATATACACGTTCATGTAGGAGGTATATGTGTATGACGTGAAAAAAATCCATAATTGAAATTGAAACTAAGCCCCTAAAAATGCTGAAATGTCACAATTCTAAGTATCAGATATCTAGGTTTAATTTTTGACAAAAACTTTCATTGTACGTTACATGTTAATAGATATTTAGTTATGACTATGAGTCTATAACGTAGTTTAACCTCTAGTTTTCATAATTTACCTAATGTTAATTCACAGATATTAGTGGTTGCAAATTTGATTTTTCTAACGAGTAATGATATCAATATAATTATATGAGCACACAGCAGTAGGGACGTGATATTTTACACTACTATATGTAAAGAAAAAAATCTAAAAATTGAAATTTTCTCAAAATATTGCCACTGATTGAATCGATGACCGTGAAGTATAGCAAAAACGGATTGTAGTCTACTGCATATTATTATGACTAAACCCAAGAAGAAGAATCCAAAATTACCTAATCCCAATTCAATCTGAATCCAGTAAAAATAAATGATATCCAACAAAAACCTAAACGTGATAAAAAGGTCAAGTTCCTACACAAAAAGATTTTCCAAAAAAGTCTACTTATCAAAGTAGGTACCACTACCTAGTTATATCTTCCTTGAGGAAAAGTCTGCTCTTTATTTAGACAATTAAGTTAATCGAGTGTTGCCTGACCGTCGGTGACTAAACCTGGTAACTGCCGCAGGCTTTTCTGATTTTGAACACAGAATAAATAGTTTAACTACTTAGTTAGTTATTTAACTAATTACTTTAATAGCAATAATATCATAAAAATATATACTGATATAGGTTGACAGTCTTCACTCAGAATCGTTTTACGTACTGTGTATATACTATTAAACCAAACCTTATATTATAGGTACATCATTTGGATCATAATATATTATCACTTAATGATATTAAAAAAGATGTACATTTGTGAAAAAATTCCAAAATATCCTATTTCAATTATAATAGGACTATTTAACTAATACTATTTTTATAATTACATAATCTGTATACAATAAAAATTATTGAACTAAAAAAAAATTAGAGTTATACTATTTAGAAATATCTAGAATTTTGTTAATAATATTAGTTTAAATTAATTTAAATTGAATAATTTATAAGCTACATAATAATATAATAATATGTATATCAATTAAAAAAAAAAAATGGAAAGTGGATGCCAATCTGTGGTACAATAGATGTCTAGATAGACCCTTCTAGACCCTAATAGATAAATAAGTGGGTAAGTGGATGTCGCTCTGCTGTACAGTAGGTTCCAAGTGGGGAAACTGTAATGGATATGTTAACTTTGAATTCAATGATATTAAATATTATAAAATGTATACGAAACTGATTCTGAGCATTGACGTTTATCAGCCAATATTAATTTAATATAATATATTATGATATTATTGCTTATTGAAGTAAAATATTTTATTATTAGATATTATAATAATACTGTAGTATAAAAAATAAAAAAACTTGTATTTGAAAATATCATTGTGAGTATATAGTATAATAATATACTTTTAAAGTTTCAAATATCCATAAATAATATTTATAAATTACAACAAAATAACTCAAATTGTTATTCTTTGTTAAAATATCTAATTTCGTCAAAATTTGAACATAAAATATCTATAAAAAAACTTTGTTCATATACTCTTTAGAATTTTTGATTACAGTATAAGCTACTTATGAGAAACCTATTTTAAATTTTCAATCCTTATCTATAGAAATTGAACATTTTAAAATTTTTTTATTACAAAGTAATTTGCAAATTTTTGGAATTTTGTCAAAATTAGAACTTTAAATGCTTGTAAAAAAATTGTGCTTGTTTATGTTTAATATTTTTCAACTGCTATTAAAACAACTTATGAGTAATTTTCTATTAAATTTTCAAGCTTTTTGACCCCATGAAAACAATTTTACAGTTTATTTAATTCCTCAATACAGATTAAAATATTTTGATGTTAAATGAAAAATCAAGTCTATTATGTATAGAAAATAATAAAATAAATAGTAGATAAACATTTCAAGTATCTATGATTATTAATTTATATGTATACATACTTTATGTCTTTATATCATATAATCCGGAATTGTTCTGTTTTATTCAATAAAGCGGAAAACTTCTTAAAGCGGAATTTTCGGTAGGTACCATGCTATTCCGTGTTAGAAAAAAAATACTTAATAAAGAATCTATTATTTAATAAGATAAATCCATATTGAATAAAAAATCTATATTATTTAATAAAAAAAATCAAAATTTAACCAAAAAATGTAAATTAAATAGCAACATTTTAAATGAATAAAAAAATTATATTAATTTAATTTAATTTAATTTAGATTAAAAAACCCAAGTGGAATAAAAAAAATGTTAATTAAATAATAAAAAAAACCTAGTTGTATAAAAAAACTATATTTAATAGCTGAAAATAAAGTCAAAATATTTGGAAAGTTGAATGCCAATAAAAACAATAAGCGAATAAATCATGTAAAGTACTTACGGTTATTATATTTTTATCAATTCTACTTAGATTATTTTTTTATTGAATACAGTTTTTATTAAGTTTTTTTTTATTTATTATAGATTGTTTATTAAAAATTTATTTTTTTCTTTTAACTATAGGTGTTTTGCTTTTTTTTATAGATTTTATAATAAATTAGGCTTTTTTATTCAATAACATTTTTTTCTATTCTACATAGATTATTTTTATTGAATACAGTTTTTTATTAAGTTTTTTTTTATTTATTATAGATTGTTTATTAAAAATTGATTATTTTTTTATTGAATACAGTTTTTATTAAGTTTTTTTTTATTCAATATAGATTGTTTATTAAAAATTGATTATTTTTTATCAACTATATGTTTTACTCAGGCTTTTTTTATAGATTATTTATTAAACAAGGCTTTTTTATTCAATCAAGATTATAATGGTAAGTTTAGAAGAATAAAATAGTGTGTATAACCTAAAATAAAGCTAAGTTGATTGAAAAATCTATAAAAACCCTTGAAAAACTGTAATTAATAAAAAAATAATCTAATAAAAAAAAAATTTTCATTGAATACAAATGCCTAGTTTAATAAAAAAATCTATAAAAAATACCTCAGTAAAGCACCAGTAATTAATAAAAAATAATCTATTTTTAATAAACAATCTATTTTAAATGAAAATCCATATTTTACAAAAAAAAAACGATATTAAATAAAAAACTTAAATAAATAAAAATGAATTTTTTGTTTTTGGAGGGGAAGGAAAGTCATGCGAATTTTCAAACTAGGCGTGCGAATTCGTACGAATTACGTGCTAAATATCTGTATAGTTTGTCTACAGATTTTCCTTAAGGGGTGGGGAGCTGGCCAAACGTACGTGGATAAAGGGTCAATTCGCAAATTTTTAAAATGAACTCCCAAATTCTCGCTAATGTCGACGCATCTTTTGGTATAAATTTCAAAATTTTTGAGCGACAGGTGGGCTACGTGAAATTGGCTTACGCATTCTTATTTTATTTGTAGCTAAAAAACGGCTAATTCGCAAATTTTCGCAAATGTTGACGCATCTTTTGGTATAAATTTCGATAACATAAAAAAAATCTAAATAAAATAAAAAAAAAAGTTGTATAAAAATGGCCAAGTTAAATACAATAACAAATTTGCATTAAATAAAAAAATGTAGTTATTTAATAAAGAATCAAATTTGAATTAAAATTATATTTTGATGAATAGTCTTAAAAAAATATTAAAAAAATAAAATATTAGTTGTATAAAAAAGGCCAAGTTAAATGATATATTTCTACATTGAATAAAAAATTAATTGTATAATCAAGGGCAAGTTAAATATGTACTTGTCCAAATAATGTCCAACAAATTTTAAGAGTGGTCTAAACGTGTCCAACAATCAAGATGAAAATTTTTTATCAGGGTGAAATTTTGCTAACGTTAAGTTGTGCTGTTTGAGTATATAGTTGGCAGCACAAAAGTGTCTAAAGCTCTAACGGCAAAACTAAAGTTCAGCAATGTCCAACAAGTTTGTTGAATGTATTTCCTGCCGTAGTTGTGCTGCTAACTTTATGAGGTTCAAGCATTGTACAGCATTACAAAAAACATTATATAAAATACTAATTAATAGTAATAATAATATTATTTGCCATTTTATTGTGTTGAACTGTTATGACAGAATATTATTATGGTTGTTTGTAGGTAGTGTTTGTGAATTTAATTATAATTATATTAAGAATATTATTTTCAAACACGGTATGATATTATAGGACTAGCGAAAAACATCAAGTGTTTTTCATTTTTGTATTATAACTATTATAATACCCGCAAAATACCATGATGGTAAATACCAAATTTCAATTATTATAAAGAATTGTGAAAATGAGTTTGATGATAAAAAGGGTAACTCCCAAATTTTGAAAGTGAACTCGCAAATCCTTGCAAATGTCGACGCACCTTTTGGCATAAATTTCGAAATTTTTGAGCGACATGAGTGGGCTACGTTAACTCTGCCTACCCATTATTATTTAATTTGCAGCTAAAAAACGGCTAAATCGCGAATTCTAACAATTAACTCACAAACTATTGGTGAAGATTTTGAGTCGCTACGCCAAAATGGGTGGGCCAACTTTACGGACGTGACAGTTTCCCCTGTAATCGATTATTTCAAATTACCATTCTAGACTATAGAGTAAACTTGTAGCAAGTGCCTCTACCGAAAATAAAATATTGAAGGCGTCAGGGAAGGCAATCAGTTTTACATGTCTGTTAGACATTATGACAGCATCTATTTCCAACCGATAGGCAACTTAACACACATTCCAATGTTGGGTAGTACGGGGTACAGTCGTGGTAAAATTTGTCGTTAATGATATGCTAAGATATTATGTAAAAATGTTTAAAAATACCTGTGTCAAATATATTATGAAAAAATAATAGTTATGTATACAAATAACTATAAATTATGAAAAAATAATATAATATGTTAAAATAACTAGGTATTAGTTATGAGCTATCCCTGAGCTTTCCAAAGGCTTTAAAAACCAAAAATATTTTTTCCTATTTCGATTTCGGTTTCGGATATTAATATTTATTTTTTCCGATTTTAATTTCAGTTTTGGATATCGGTATTTATACTTTCCAATTTCGTTTTCAGTTTCAATCAGTTTTTAACGGTTTTAACTGGTATTCAATATCGGTTTCAAGCTATGAATTTAAAGCAATTCCAAATTGTAATTGAAAATTTTGGATTTTTTCTATCCCATTTCTGTCCATTTTATCAACCTTTCGTTTCTTCAAAATAGTCAAGTTTTCATGATAAATCAGATTCCAGTTCTCTGTAAAAGGGAATCTTCTAAAACTTCTAAATCTTCAAAATATCTAACAACATAATCAAAAGGAAGTACGGAACATTTTATGTTAAAGCGTTTAATTATTTTTTACTTTAAATCGAAATTAGGCACTGCGTCCTACAGGTTACGATACGTTTTACCAATTGAGTCATTAGTAGATAATAGTGAATTCTCATGGGTATTTTCAATATGCCCATAAAATGTCTTAAATACATATTAAATACAATATTATAAATGTCAATAATGTAGGTATTTTGTTCACTTGGCACTTTCAGTACTGGTCATTTTATACAATGTCTGGTTTATGTGAATAATGATCGATGTTATCGATCAATATAATGACTAATCCGGTACTTTGCAAAATACTTAGGCATTATATAAAATGCCGAAAAATCACTCGGAAATAAACATAATACGAGCTTTGCCTTGCTATAATGTATAATGCCCAACGTGGAGTAGGAAAAATGATAAAAATAAACAAAATTGGATATCGCCTATTACCAACGACTTTACTTATCGTTTATCGTAAATGCGAGTACCGTGTCCGGGTGTAATAATGCTTCGATTTTCAACTTGAAGTATTTTCTTAAATTTTTTTTTACAAGCATTTAAAGTTCGAACTTTGACAAAATACTGAAAAATCACAAACTTACGACACCCACTTGCCCGCCTTTTTTTTATTTAGATTTATTTTTATTAATTTATTTTTGCTGTCGTAGGTATGACGTGCTGGTTGTACAAGGAAAAACGAAACTTATATTTCCTGTAAAATATGACAATTTTGTGCTGTATTATGTGCCCAACAGTGAGCTATTTGATGTTTTGCAAACCACACACGTGTCAATAGTACACGGTGGGCGTGATTGAATGATCAAAAAACTTGGTAATAAATATAAAAATATAACACGTAATGACATAGAGACATTTTGAATTTTTGTAAACCATGTCAACAAAAACAAAAAAGCTCGAAAAAAAGAGTAGTAGTTAAACCAATAATATTCTGACTTTAATTCCCGATGCCAAGTTCTTGAATAAAAATCTTGAAAATCAAGAGAAAAAAATGATGGCGTGGTCGGATAAGAAGCTATTGCCAGTGGTAGTACATTCAACTGTAATTATTCTAGTTTCTGAGGTAGATTAAGGACTTTTAGACGCACGAAGTATACTGGCAATTGTTTTAGAGGTAATAAATAAGTTTAAAAATAATGTGTTTAATATTAATAAGTAAGACATTTTATTTTTTTTAGGTGACAAGTGATGGTTTTTATCGATTAGGAACTCGAGATGGAGTTCTGAACAAGGACTAGTACCAGAACCAGAACCGGATTATTATTAATTTAATATTATATTCTTATTATTTTAATAAATAAAGTACCGGGACCGAACCGGAATTTTTTCATTAATTAAGTTATTTTAGGTTCAAACTAAAATAATTGTATTTATAGAGAACCAGTACCGTAACCGATACTGATAAATTCAAAAGGTTCCAGTTTCTGGTTCTGAAGCACGTATACGTCAGAAGTCAGTTTTCAGTATATCAGAAAAAGCTACTAAAAATTTACGAGGTTCAAACAGACATAGAAGTGGCGTTACAAACAGTCGCAAAGGAACAATCGACAGGAAATGGCCAAGGATTTTTAAAATATGTTTGTAAGACAAAGTGTCAAAATAAAAAGGGCATTTTCCTTAAAAATAATGTTTTGTGAATTTCAAAGTGCTATTTTTCTACGACATGTTATAATGAGTAGCTAGTAGTTTAAGTAAAATGTAAGGCTGGGCAAGTTAATGATTTTTTTTAACACAGTTAAGTTAAGTTAATATACACCAATAATAAAAAGTTAAAAGTTAAAAGTTAAATTAATTATAGGGTTACTCAATTTAGTTAAAAGTTAATACCCACTTATTGTTAACTTTTTATTAAGTTAAAAAAAAGTTAATTTGTTTATACAACGCTAGCGTACTTAATTTTTTTCCAACCCAAAACTAAATTATAGGATATAGTGTTAATACTTCAGACAGTATTTCCATATAAGTTAAATTCGAATAATATAAATTTTTAACTTTAAAC
Organism: Sitobion miscanthi; assembly: GCA_008086715.1. Lineage (NCBI taxonomy): Eukaryota > Metazoa > Arthropoda > Insecta > Hemiptera > Aphididae > Sitobion > Sitobion miscanthi. The sequence continues at coordinate 25,314,379 of CM017804.1, forward strand.
AATTTACGATACATATTTTTTGACATGAAAACGAAATAAACTGAAATAGTGAAATATTATAAAATTAAAAACAAAATAAATTAACTTAACTTACTTCTTAAAATGAAAAATTAACTTGTTAATTTCACGTTAATTAAGAAAGAAATTTAATAAGTTAACAGTTAAGTTAATGAAAAGACAAAAGTAACAAGTTAAGTTAAAAAGCTAAAATTAAATTAACTTTTTAACTTAACTTTGACTTTTTAACTCGTTAATGCCCAGCCTTGGTAAAATGTATAAATAATAGTACTTAATATAACAATAATATTAATAATATAGCAATACCTATGTATAAAAATATAATAATAGATGAAGAGGTGGGTAAGTGGATGTCACTCTGCTGTACAGTAGGTTCCAAGTGGGTAACTGTAATGGATGGTGTTAAATTTGAATTCAATGATATAATATCATTGTATCAGAAAAAATATTCTGAGCGAAAACGGTCAGTCAGCCTATGCTATTACTAAAATATTTGATAATATTATTGTGAAAAAAGTAATTTATATATAAACTATTTACGTGGAACCTTGTTTTAAATTTTCAATCCTTAGCTATAAAATTTGAACATTTTATAAATTTTTAACTACAAAATAATTATTAAAATTAAAATTTGATACATTTTGTCAAAATTAGAACTTTAAATCCTTACAAAGTTATAAAAAAAAATTGTGCCTATGTATTTTCAATATTTTTCAACTGCTACTATAAAAATATATCAGGAGCCTGGCATTAAATTTTCACGCTTTTTTATCCAACAAATAAAATGTTATTGATATTTATTGGAAAAAAACAAAATAAATTGAAAACTGACAATGTCCATAAGCAGCTCAAAAAAAGTCAAAATATTTTTTATAATTTTATGGTGTATAGCAAATGAAAATATAAACATTCAGTAAAATTTTCATGTATCTACAGTTATTCGTTTTTGAATAACAATAAAATAACAAAACCACTGCATGAGAAATCGAGTGAATACCCAATATTGACAAAATATAAACTCCAATCGCTCGTAAAAATTTAATTTGACTTTCTTATAGACATTTTTTTTTTTGATAATGGTAGATAATATTGTATTACATTTTAAAATCTTAGATTTAAAAAGAAAATTTTTTATGAATTCCTAACTCAAAATAATTTGCTAATTTTCGTGATTATTCCATATTTTGTCAATTATGCGTAAAAATTCCCGTTTTCCTTAATTTTTATGTTGTTTTTCCCGGTGCTTTTGAAAACTATTGGAAATTTTTAATTTTCTACCTCCCCAATGCACCAACAATATTTACTTCCCATCGAACAAGATACTGAAGTTGAAAATCTAATCATTATTTCGACTACTTATCGTGTAAACAGACACAAAAATAAAAATAAAAATTGGTGAATTGGGCCTCAATTAACCTTTTTACCGTATTAATTGGGCCACTACAGTTTTACATTTCTCACAGGTAGACACGGTGATTGGGCCCACAATTTTAAACGGTTTTTAGATTCTGAGTGGAACGATGAATGTATTAGTTTTACAATGATGTGTGTGTTTTTTTTTATGTCTGAGTACACGATAAGTAGTCGAAATAATACTTTGATTTTCAAAGTATCTTGTTCGATGGGAAAGTGAATATTTTTGCTGCATTGAAGAGGTCAAAATTTAAAATTTCCTATAGTTTTCAAAAACGAAGAGAAAACCACATAAAAATTATGGAAAAACGGGAATTTTTACGCAAAATCGGTTTTTCTCAAAATCGATTTTAGTTTTTGGTGTACCTTTAAAACAAATGAACCTATATACATGAAATGTTCACTGGTCATTTATATTTGCATTTTCTATACATGATAAAATTTTCAAAATATTTTGATTTGTTTTGAACTGTTTAGGGACATTTTCAGTTTCCAATTTTATTATTTTTTTTTTCTATGAATGTCAATAAATCTTTATTTGTTGGGTAAAAGTGCTTGAAAATTTAATACAAGGTTCCTACTATATTGTTACAATGACATTTGAAAAATATTAAAAGTCCTTAGTCACAGTTTTTTTTTATAAGCTTTTAGAGTTTAAAAATTGACAAAATATAAAAAAATCATGATAATTAGCAAATTTGAGTTAAGAATTCATAAAAATTTTTCTTTTTAAATCAAAGATAAATAAAATAAAAAAGAAGAATAGAAGATTCCTTCTAAGATTATCTACCTTTGTCAAAAAAAAAAATGTCTATAAGAAAGTCAATTTAAATTTTTATGAGCGATTGAAATTCAAATTTTTACAACATTAGATATTCACTCAATTTGTTGTAATATAAAAAACGTATGACTGTAGATACTTGAAAATTTCACTGAATATTTATATTACCATTTTCTATACTTCATACAATTTTGAAAATAATTTGTCTCTTTTTGAGCTGTTTACGGATATTGTCAGTTTTCAATTTTCATAGATTTGTTTCTTTAAATATCAATTAAATTTTATTTGTCGTGCAAAAAGCGTGAAAATGTAATGCAAGGCTCCTGATATATTGTTACAATAGCGTTTGAAAAATATTAAAAATACATAGGCACAATTTTTTTTTATATGCATTTAAAGTTCAAATTTATCAAATTTAAAATTTAATAATTATTTAGTAGTTAAAAATTTATAAAATGTTCAAATTTTATAGCTAAGGATTGAAAATTTAAAACAAGGCACCACGTTAAATAGGTTATATATAAATTACTTTATTATTCACAAAAATATCATCAAATATACTTGATAATATCATAGGCTGACTGATCATTTTCGCTCAGAATATTTTTTCTTATATAATGGTATTATATCATTGAATTCAAATTTAACACCATCCATTACAGTTAACCACTTGGAACCTACTGTACAGCAGAGCTACATCCACTTACCCACCTCTTTAAGTTATCTCTTTAGGACCACCCCTTGTAGCGAATTTCCAAAGTCTCCAAAGAAGAAAATAATAAGAATAAAAGTTAAAAATTATAAATAAAAAGGAATTAAAAAATAATAGATACTCGCCATGAAAAAATATTTAAATTACAAAAAAATTATAAATTCAAATAATAATACAACAATTAATTATGTGTAGAATATAATAAAAATGCATAGATGTAAACAGAAGTTAACCTAAGATATTGTTTGAACTTAAATTGTTTTTGTATAAACGAATTCTTCTAATATCTAGCCTAAAAAGATTTACGTCGCGGACCGTGCACATTTGTCATTTTTTCTGTTTTGGAAGAACTTTTCGAGTTTTTAATACATATTTTCAAAATCTATTATTATAATTTATGAGTTAGATCCATTTTTTTTTTAATAATGTTTGAAATACTTCGGTGTTTTTCGGTGTGTCATATGGACGTAATCAAGTGGAGAATGATCTGCATTTAATATTTTATGTCAGGACTACAAATATCATATTATAGATGAGCACCGAAACGACCACGACAATATTTATCTTACCGATTATCGGTCGAGAGATTATTATTCTATACCGAACTACCGAAGTAGGTATGTTTAATACCTATCCGTATAGTATGTTTTTTATTGTCATGCATGTACACGAGAAAAATGACATTAATTTTTTTTACAAGACGGATGTTTTTGATAGTGAAAAATAATTATTATAGTATGTAGATACATGTTATTTATTCTGGAATGCAGTGGCGTAGCCAGGAGGAGTGGCTAAGGTGGCTATAGCCCATTGACCGTGTTGATCTAAGAATTTTAACAAAATAATAAAAAAATAAAAAGTGTAAATAAAAATATATTGTATTTGTATACTTATCCTGCCTCACCCATAAAAAATTCCTGGCTACGCCACTGGTGGAATGCATTGTTCACACGGCAGGGTTCCAGAAGGCCTAGGGTAGTGATTGTTACTTAGGTTACCTATTGTATTTAATCTCCACCTGCGTGCTTTATTGTTACTTATTATCTGTATGTGAACCTTTCGAGTAGACAGATAGGTACATAATATATACGTTTTTATAAACATTATATAATATTATGTTATAATTTACGGGGTGTAACAGAAAAAACTTAAAAATGAAATACCTTTTTAAAATTCTTTTTTTGTATAATTTATACGCCACATGTATCACGTGAGGGAGTGATACAACATTTTATTTTAGATTCTGAGCGGAGCGATGAGTGTATTGGTTTTACAATGATGTGTGTTTTTTTTTAATTTTTTTATTTTTGTGTCTGTGTACACGATTAGTAGTCGAAATAATGCTTCGATATTCAACTTCAGTATCTTGTTCGATGGGAAAGTGAATCTAGTTGGTACTTTAAGGTCAAAATTTAAAATTCCCAACATTTTACAAAATCACCCGGTAAAACAAAATAAAAATTAAGGAAAAATGTAAATTTTTACGCAAAATCGGTTTTTGACAAAATCGATTTTGGCTTTTGGTGTAACTCAAAAACAAATAACCGCAAATACATGACATTTTTACTGAATGTTTATAGCCTTTTTTATACATGAAAACATTTTCAAACTATTTTGACTTGTTTTGAGCTGTGTACGGATATACTCAGTTTCCAACTATTTTAGGTTTGTTTTCTATGAATGCCATGATACTTTATTTTTTGGATAAAAAAGCGTAAAAATGTAATGCAAGGCTCCTGATATACTGTTACAATAGCAGTTGAAAAATATTAAAAATACAAAGGCACAGTTTTTTTTTTTATAAGCATTTAAACTTTTATAGCTAATGATTGAAAATTTAAAACAAGATTCCACGTAAATAGGTTGTATATTAATTTCTTTTTTCACAATAATATCATCAAATATACTTAGTAATATCATAGGCTGATTTAATTTGTTTTTATACGTCGAACTAATATACATTTTTATTTTTATAGAACAGTCTATAATCATTTAATATTTAGAAATATATAAAACTATTTTATTCAAGAATTCTCCGTTACTTTTTTTCTATTCATCCGTTGGTTGATTTAAAGCTACATCTTTTTTAGAGGTATTGTAAGAATTTTTCGAAAGTAAAAATCTGTAGGTAGTTAAAAGATTTCGTTTAATTTAAGTCAATGATATAGCCATACACATTAATATTATGTACAATAGTTTTTTGTTAATATTGTTATATAAAAATTGTTAATATATTTGTAATATTTGTGAAAATTTAATGCCAGGCTCCTGATATATTTTTATAGTAGCAGTTGAAAAATATTGAAAATACATAGGCACAATTTTTTTTTATAAGGATTTAAAGTTCTAATTTTGACAAAATGTATCAAATTTAAATTTTAATAATTATTTTGTAGTTAAAAATTTATAAAATGTTCAAATTTTATAACTAAGGATTGAAAATTCAAAACAAGGTTCCACGTAAATAGTTTATATATAAATACATAATAATAATACATTAATATTATGTACAATAGTTTTTTGTTAATATTGTTGTATATAAATTGTTAATATAATTTATTATAATTTATTCTATAGTTAATTAAGTCTATTAATAGGCAATCTAATCTCTTGAATAAAAGTTCAAATTAAATAATCAAATTTTAATGAGCTGTTAGCGTCTCATCACAGATATGTAAAATAACATAACATGTTACATAACGATTACAATAATATATATTATGCCGGATCTCGTTAATAGATAAAAGGAAATTAACCTTACACTTTTTGTAACAAAAATAATATATCTTATTAAAAAATTTTCATTAAAAAGTATGTTATAAGGCACCTAAAGCAATTAGTTAGATTTTTTACTAAGATTATTGTTAACCATTTCCATAAAAATATAGGTAAGCATCCATCCCATTATTACGTAGGTATGTGAATTAGATTTCTTACTTTGGTGACTGTTTTATATGCATAATTTATTTTTAGCTTAATAGTAAAAACTAAAATTGAATTATACTATAAAATGTTATACAGACCAACAGTAGAATACAACATATATATAGCCCTAAAAAATAAAAATTAGTCATAATATAGAATCTAGAGTATAGTTAATAGAGGTAATAATATGTTAATTTTATTTTATTAATGATTATTACTTATTATGTACGTGTTGAGAGTTAGGTACCTAATATTTTTATTAGTTATGACTTATGAGCATATCCAAACTCAGCAATAACGTGTATTACAGAAATATGTCCATACTCTAGTAAAGCTATTGATAAGTGATAACTATGTTTACTAACTATATACGAAATATTTCTTTGTCACTTCCTTCTGTTAAATAGTACCTATTTGAATTTATGAGCATTTTTGCTTTGCGAGTGGTAAATCGTTTTAAAGCCGTCCGTGGAGACCATCTAGTACCTACCCAACCTATTCAGAAACTGTGGTCCAGGCGTAACGTGGTTCGGGTAGTGGTTTACAGGTGCTAGTTGTCATATATAGTTACAAGATACAATAAACGAATACTTTATACATACAATCACCTGCCGTGTAACAATATCCTTTGTGATTGTGAGCGTGCACCTGCCTAATATCAGAGTTTATGTACATCATAGCAGTAGGCCGCTTACGTTCGAAGACCGAGAGGACTATATCAATAGTCATTTGGTCTTACGGTAGTTACCTACATTCCTGATTCAGTGATACTACAAAATCCTTATACTGATATAACGTGATTAATAGTTTATGGAAATCGAAAATAAAATCATTAATATTTCACTAAAAGTATGATAGTATACAATTATCCAGAACCATCACAGAGGTAAAATAAGAGCGCAGTGATGAGAAAGTTCTTTTTAAAAATGAGATAGTTCAAGTTCGTTTTAAAAATAAAGTTATTGAGTTCGTCAAATTTGAATTTGGTTTTTTAGTTGGGTGTTATTTTTTAGTGATTCCCAGGCGTACAGTTATCACTGTTAATTATAAATATGAATGCACAGCAGAACGATGCATAAATATTACTTGGTCTTTATTCGTTGAGATGTTTTCACTTTGTCAGTTTTAATTTTTAAAAACAGCCGTACATAATAGTATTTACTAATTAAATATGGTTCGTCCATGATTTTTGTTATCTATAGGTGACTATAGGTGACTATACCCATGCTAAAAATGAATATATTTTAATGTGTTGTTTTTTTGTTAATTAACTCGACCAACTTCTATAAATACTAGACTTCTAGATAAAATAAACGAATAATTGATTACGCAACCGACAACCGTTGATAAAAGAATTTTATTTGTACGTAAGGTTTTTTCTCTGGTAATAAAAAGTCTTTACATGAAATTTAAAGTTTCTTGAGTTTCTCCTCCTTATGTAATATTATTAATATAAATTGAACTTATTAAACGTTATAAATAATATAACTATGGTCTGTGAAAATTAATTTGTTAATGAACGAACCAAAAACGCTCAAAATCATAATAAATAAGAACTTGTTCGTTTATTGAAAATGTAACTCTTTCATGACAAGTTCACACAATATAAACACGTTCTTTCCCATCACTGAATAAAACTAATATGAGTATTCTTTAGTATTTTAAAAATGTCACTCTATGCTAAGACATTGAGTGTGTACAACTATGATGAACATACTGAACCTATTTATATACCTAATATCCTAACATATTGCGTTTTAATTATGTGATAGTTATCGTGAGTCGTGACCAAGGTAACCCGCAGAAATGTTATAATATAATTATAATTATACTAGGTACATTATTATATTGAAACATACAATTTTGAGCGGGGAGGGACAAATGCAAAAGTCAAGAATGCGCATTTATTTTTTAAAATAATAATATTAACTAAAATAAAATAACATAATACGGACAGGTGGAAGGAGCCCTCTCACTGCGGGCACCCTTGATCGTTACAGAGTAGTGCAATGGAATAAATTGTAACGTTAGAATGTTTTAACTCATTAAAAAAAATAACTTAACAAATCTTGAAAAACCCATTATATGACGTACTTGTTTTCGATTTTATTTTTTAATTTGATATTAATCAGCGGCTACTACGACTATTTCATTAATTGTTATTAATTTGTTAAAAAATATTGAATTGTTTTTTTTCCGGGCCCCCTTGGTCCTAACAGAGCAGTTACATATTTTTTCTTTTTAACATTAAACATTATTTATCAAAAAGTAAATTCGATAGTCAAGTCGTTTTGCTTAAATGAAAATAAAAAACACTAAAAATCAAAATTAAAATTCGTATATTTATTCTACGTAGCATAAATCAAATATTTTATGGATGGTAATGTTATACATTTAAAATAAAAATGTTCACGGATCTGAATACTTACTACGTTTGAAAAACACACGGCATCCATCTATATATAATCACTAATTATCGATTTGGCTATACCGAAAATAAAATAATAATAATAAATTAAAAATGATTTATTAAAAACACCAGTATAAAAGGTTTCTTATCTCTTCAGCGAGTAGATATAAAATTACTTTTATAACATTGATGTACGTTGTAGGTTAAAATGGTTCAGTAAAATGTAATATATTATTATGGTAGTATAAGCACGAAAATCGAATAATATATTGTAACAGCATATGGACCGGTTTTGCAGGTGGCCTTACTTACATCCCTGACCAAGATCATGCGACCATTGATTCGAACCGACAGGCGACCACCCACTATGTACAATAATAATCGCGACAACCCTCACTACACAAGTGAAGGACAATAAATCAAGTTTAGGTCAAACTGATTTTTTTCTTAATAATATGGTATCGAGGAGGCGGGACTTTATTTTGAGATTGCGATTTCCTATGATATATCCTTGTTATGTCGATGATATATATTATATTTTAAAATTTTTATTATGTTTTTCAGTTATAAAATATAATGAGCAGAATATTACATTTTAATTAAAACATATGGATAAGTATTATTAGATTTCGATAACGAATAATGTAATGATATGATAAGACAGTTGTTAGTTGTAACAACATAATAATATAATGTATTATGTAATATACTTTATAATAATAATACTATATACTAATAATATACTAATATACTTTCAAATCTATATAATATGTGAAGGACAAAAAATGTTTTCTGTGACCTCTATGCGTTCCTAAGCCGTTCGTTCGATTGCGATGACATTTGGTACAGAAATAGATTAGACGTTGGGAAGAAGGTGGGCTACATTTTGTCACGAAAAAATGTAAATAAGAGGCCCGAATGTCCAACTCGGAGAGGTTCTCAAACAAGGATTTTGACATTTAAAAATTAAGATTTTTTTGTCTATAAAATAATATGGTTGCTATTGGTTTTAATGATAATAATTATTCTTGTCGATCGGAAAATAATATACATTGATTATCGTTGTGAATGGCTATTACTAGTTATACTATTATAATTTGTACCTACTATAATATTATGTAAACCTAGGTCTAAAATAATATATAGAAGAATATTCGGTTATGACGTTAAGTGGGAAATATTTCTCAAAGCAGGTGTTTTTAATTAACAATAAAATATAAAATATTTTTAAGGTAAACTATTCAATTTTTATAAGATTTACCTTAAATAATGGATTTTAATATAGGAAAATTAATGATGTATGTGTACGAAACAACAATTTCATTTGAAAAATTGGGACTAAAGATTCAGAATGTACATGGACACAAAGGTGAATGTATTTTTGGAAATTCGATGACATAATAGGAACACAATTGGCGTTTATATGAGCTTGGTAGTTACTTCTCTATCATTAGATATTTTTATAAATTAAAACATGAAAATATCAATGTTAACAGTTTTAATAGTTATCTACATTACAGTGTTGTAATAATGTTAAATATAGCTATACATTTTTTGTTGCTAAGTATATTTAGTTACCTGTAGTATGCTAGGTATTGGTTTTGTATTTGTAATGACTCGGTGTCTAGTAAAAGTGTGAATTTAAACAAAGGAGCCTAATACTAACCCGCCTTTCATTCAGTGGCGGACTGGCCCAGGTGGAGAGTGGGAGAAATCCACCGGGGCCGCTGTCGTGAGGGGCCGCTTCGTTATGGTGCACTTTTAATAAAAATATATTACATTATAATTTTATATTCGATTACTAAATTAACAATATTAGATAATAAGTAATAACACACAAATACACAATCCTGGGGCACGAAATGAAAATAATTTCCCCTGACCCGCGCGATGCACCTCACCCTAATATTATTATAAGAAGTCATGAGCTATAATTAGACATAACGAAATTCCCGTAGGCCGTCGTCCGACGACCGACGATCGACCAGTATTGTTTTGTTTATATAATTTATACTGTGTTATATTTACTGTCAATACTCAATCTGGTTATTCGTTATTTAATTGAAAACATTGAACGACTGAAAAGTGAGCGAATGATACCTTTTGCATACCTATGTGTAACTTGTCACTTGTGTAGTTTGATCATACAAAAAAAATTGGGGGCCGCTCAAATCTTCTCCACCCGGGCTGAAGTACTCTCAGTCCGCCCCTGCCTTCATTGAAAATGCCGGTGCACGCCATTGATATTATATGGTAACTTTTTAGTCATGATAGTATTAGTTATACGTACCTACTTACCTAGTTGATGTATTCAAATTCTTTAAAATTTACAATAAACAATTTATTTATTATCTAACGAGTAAGAATTCTGATGATGGTAGTTAAATTACAAATAGAGCAAAATTGATACAGTATTATATTATAACATACCTACCGTCAACCCACATAATATATTAATATGTAGGTACCTACTATAAGACACGCATCACGCACTACCTACCGGTAAGCCACACGTTCATGCACATTTGACTGTTAGATTACCTATGTCATTGTTGGCCTAAATGCAAGGGCTATTCCTTGTGTTTGTTAATATAATTTGGTAAATTTTAATTTTCATGCGTAGGTGAATGGTTACCAAATGGAAATTATATGAGTACATTAAAGTACCCAACACAACTACGAGACACTACCTCGATAGTAGAATAATAATTTGTGAGATAGTGTAGCATGTCAACATTGTCAGCGTCTATCTACATAATAGTTAGTGACTGGTTTCGCCGGTGGCCAAGAACGGCCATTATATCCCCCCCCCCCCCAATGCGACCGAATTCCCATCTTTTCGACTACCTGTCCCATATTATTGTCCCCACGGTAAACTTAATACATGATTCGTTACATTATATGAGTAAATCCAATACCTAAATCATTTGCTGAAAAAAACAATTTCACATATTATATATGTATTTTTTTATTAATGATAAATATAATATAGACGTTATATTATAATATTATTATACCATGTAGAAATGGCAAATCTAATCAGTATATTTTATTATATAATATCATATATTATTTAACCTAACCAATAGGTAAGGTATAATAAAAGATTCGGTAATAATTTAATTTTAGAATGTGTGGCCGATAAAAAAAAGCAATGCCTACAAATATATTGATAACCTTTCTTGTAAAAAAAATAAAAATAATTTAGGTCATTAAATTCTACAACCATCTACGAAAACATGTGTAATATAATATACATAAATATATATATATATACGTTGTACGCCATAATATACCCAATTCCAAAATCGGCTAGGTAATAAAATTTAAACCATGACAATATTATAATATGTAATATAATATATAATATTAAAGATCACTGCTTAAATTATTAACGACCTATTTAAATAAATAATGGTATCAATGTCAAAATACCAGAAATCTCATACACGTAATTTAAACAATAATTGTTTTAATATAATATAAAGTGTTGTTTATCAGTAAAATGTTGAAGGTATTTTTATAGTGTTCGAAACGTTCACTGAAAAATTGTACACATTCACGTTCACAATTTAATATCCATGGATGAAGAGTGATGAATGTATTGATTTTACAACAATGTATATATGTGTTTTTTTTATTATTTTTACTTTTATTCGTCGTGTCTGTCATCACCTTTTGGGGCAGTAAAAATGATTTTCCTACGCTCTACTTCAGCATCTGTTCTGGCGGGAAAGTGAATTTATTTGGTATATACTCTGGGGGGTGAAAAATAAAAAAACGTTCAACCTTGTCTCGTTTTCTATTACGGCGTCCATCAGCCGTTTCGCATGCGGCATCGCATAGGTTAATGTTCTAGAATAAATAGTATTTTCTTCTTCACATCGCTGCTATCGCGTTCGATCAATAGTTATAGTAATAAAACAATAGGGTTCCCTTTGTTTTATATCGGTAGACACCAGTGACAGGCGTTGAAAAGTGCGTGGTCATAGTCCACGGCATGCAGCCATTGTGCTTTCCGTTCGTCGTTTCCTTCGACGCTCGTGCCAAACTTTGACTTGGTTTTTTGCCGTCACGTCATCCAAAGTTGAGTTTTCATACCGACGCATCCATCAGTAGCCGAGATAGGCATTCTCTTCCTACGAAGTCAGTTTCGGAGTATAGTTCCCCCCCCCCACCTTGTGCATCGGGCTTTCCTACTGTATTTAAGGGCGATTGTAAATTCCACTGATTTATAGGCAGTTGATTTTAGAGTAAGATTTGTAACATGTAAATTCCACCGATAATTTTTTTTACCTGAAGTAACCCGTAACTCCACAGGTAGTAAAATCTACGGATCACAACTATTTTTAGTACACATCAACTGTGTTATTGTTCTATTAATTTGATATTTATCATATTTTAACTAGATAACTAGTGATCATTATTGATTATTATTGATGATTTCTAAAATGATTATATTAATATAATACTAAATCTGAACACAAATGTTATAGGTTCCTACATAATGTTAATTGATTATTTACTGTGTATTTTTTTTAACAATTTAAAATATTATATTTTAACAAACTAATGATCATTATTGCTTATATTATATGATTTTTAAAATAATTGTATCTAAATGTAATATTTTATGTTATCATATACTACCTATATGTTACTAATTACTATAATATATTACTATACATATTATGTTTGTGAAACCGCTTTTTTCTAAGATGAACCTTATTAAAAACAATTTCAGATATCGGTTAACAGATGAACATCTTAACGAGTTAATGCAAATCAGCTGCACCAACTTTACACCACATAATAGGCAGCTCGTGAAAACTAAAAAATGTAATTTCTCACAGTAAAAATGAAATATTTCTAGTGTAATTTTTTTTTTTTGCAAATTCAATTTGAATAAATATATAAATATAAATACAAATTTAAAAAAATATATATACTTACCTATTTACTAACGTGTGTAAAAGTCATTGAAACTATTTGGACCTCGGAAAGTTTGGTAAGTTTCAAAACGGACCCACATAGAAATTAGTTGGCGACCCCTGTCATATAGTTTATCCGTACGTAAATTATGTAGGTATCTAAGTACCGTACCTATTACCAACATAATGCTTTATTTTATTTCAGGTACAACAAAACGCACCTCACCGGTGGAATTTACATGTGCCCACATAATAATTATATGTTATAATATTATATCATCACACATCGGTCATTCATTGTCATCTAGTGCCGTCCCAAGGAGTGATGGGAGGGGGCTAGCGCACCGGACACCGAATTTTGTATTTTGGACATCACTTTCACTATAAATTATCATAACAATACTGTCCCCCAATAGTACGCAAACTGCGACCCGTGTGGACATATAGTTTTCATAGGAAACTTTAATGTTAATATGGTTGTTAGCGACGATGGTCAAAAAAAGTAACAATATTATATATAACATTATAAATTTTACTCAGTGGCTTGAAAATACTCAAACATATTTTATAATATTCTTCATTTAATAATAAGAAAAATTAATCAGTAGGGTTTATAATCAATGGTACCTCATAAATACTTGGAAAATAGTTTATCGTCGAAGACGACCGATAACGGTACACAACATAGCTATGGCCTATAACAGTGGTTTTCAAACTTTTATCAAACACGGCACTCCGTGCTCCTCAAAAATGTGCACGACACACCGACCTTTTTTTTCCACTTAATAATTAGATGAATAAAATTGTTTTTGATTATATGCGTATACATTAAATGAGAAATGTGGGCTTGATGGGCTAACAAATTTGCATTAACTATATTTTTATTCTTGGATGAATAGTTGACATTTTTAAGACTGCGGCACCCAGTTTAAAAACCACTGGCTTATAACATAGTATAATAGTGTTGTTTTGCTTTCGTTAATTAATTACTATCGAAATTGATAGTAGTATTTTGTACCGAACTACGATAATAATCTTGATACAGCTTAAAAAAGGCTATATATTCAATGCGCGTAACTTACTACGGGACACTCTTCGTATTAACAACGAACACAGAACACCTACATTTATCAATATTCAAAATTATTTTGCTCGACATCTAACTACATCGGTTCGATCAGGTATTTACTATTATCTATTTTAATTACTAACATAAAATAAATATTTAAATATTTAAGATATTTTAGTATTTTAGATATTTTAATATTTTAGATGTTTTAATATTTTGACTTAACTATATGTTCCCAGTAGTGATGCACGCATAATTTAGCTCACATAATATTACACATTACAATTAATATAATATATTAAGTGCATCTCTTTACTTGCTCCGAAATAAATATTTAAAAAAAATTAACATTATTATTTTTTTATCAAACCAAATTTCACATTTATCCACGGATTACAAATTTTTTTTCTATGTTAGAATCATTAAAATCATTCTTATCTGAATTTTAAAAACAAGATTGATAGCTGATAGGTAATATTTTTTTTCACTGGCATTTACTTAAAAAAACTATAAGGAATACATCGTATAATTCATGTCGTATATTGTCTTTACCTAAGTAGGTAGGTGGAATCTACTAATTTTGTGTCTTATATAAAAAGACAAATTGGATTTTATTAGTTTATAAATACAAATTTAGATTTCTAACAAGACCTTAAAGATTATAAAATTAAAAGAAATTCGTTAGAAACTAAAATAAATATGGGGCCCCACAAAATTCTGTATCGGGCCCCTATATCTGTTGGGTCATCTTCAATCATCAGCAACATTTTCAATTGATTTAAATTCAATAGCATAAACTCATATATAAGTACAAGTATTTTAAACACGGATATTGGAGCATACAATTTCGAGTAGATGAAACATCCAGTAGAAGTTTCTACCGTTAGAAGTTTTCGTATACGAATTTAAGGACACAAACAAATTTTTACTGTCTGGTTCATTCATTAAAACAATTAATAATTTCAATATTAATACAATAGAAATTCCATTTTCTGAATGTGAGAGAAGTATTAGTGCTAGGAATAATACAGTTACATGGAAAAGAAATGCATTAACGCCTAAGCATATTATAATATCATCATTGTTATTAACACAATGTGTCGGTCCGCTAACTAATTTAGTTTTATACCAAGTAGCTATGTAAAATGTTGGTTAATAAGTAGTAAAAGAGATGCGAAGAAAATTGGTACAAGGTCATTGTATTAAATTTTCAAAGTTTTAGTCGAACGAAAAATTATTTATCTTGAATGGTTACACAGATTTAGGTAGCTACGAATTTGGCCATAATCAAACAACTTTTCCCGCCCAGCTATTAAGCAAACTGGAACAAATAATTGGCAATAGGTTGCAAAATATCGGCACGTCATATTTAAAGACAATTGAACAGTTCTGGTTACCCACTTCGTGGATTAGCGACTTATTTCCATTGTAATTAAATAGTACTAAGACCAATAATTCCCACAAGAATAATATCATACTATGAATTGACCAGAATATAGGCAGTATTGGTCACCCCCTCCCTTCAAACGTCCCTTGGCAAGGCCGACGTTAGCCACCTCCTACCACACTACCTGTCTTGTTTTGGGTGTCCCTATCATCTTCATTTGGGGTAAAGACCGGGTCAATATAACAGATACGATATTAGTCTGCCGGCAGCTGTCGTATCTGTGCAAGTATCCTCTTCACCACCACGTTCGCCTACAAAACCATCGTCTCGTCAAGACGCTTGTCCAAACATAAAGCTCAGAACGGTTAGTAATACAATGTATTCATTCTAGTCAACAATTTTTATTCTAACTATAATTTTTCGTCAATTATATAGGTAGTTAATTAAACAGTCAAAAATTTTGCTATTATACAAATAACAGGTGTACCTCCTAATAGGTAATTATTTTAACGAAAAAATACGTATTATTAACACTATAATGACAATACACATTTTACATTTCTTATAAGAAAACAAAATATTATTCATAGTATGGAATATTAAAATTTCATTTAGTCAAGCATAGTTTATGAGCTTTACCAGAACACATATTTTAAGTTATCATGAGCGGAATGAAGTGACAAGGGATTGCGCCAAACATATTTATTGATCCACTACTCCGCTTATCTAAAAACTTTTTTTTAATTTTATAATCTGTAAATAATATATTTGGTAAGTCCAGCAACGGAACTTCGACATAATTAACAAACTAATTGTTCTAAATTAAATTTGTATGTATCGAAGAACTCTGATAAATATTCTGTTCTGAAAGAAGAAATAAAAAAGGTGGGCAAGTGGGTGTCACTCTGCTGTACAGTAGGTTACAAGTGGGTTACTGTAATGGATTGTGTTAAATTTTAATTCAATGATATAGTACACAACTCAAAACTATTTAACATATTATTTTAAAAATTGTATGGTGTATAAAAAATGAAAATTTAAACATTCAGTGAAATTTTCATGTATTTACAGTTATTCGTTTTTGAATTACAACAAAATAAGAAAATCACTACATGAGAAATCGAGTGAATAGCAATGTTGTAAAAATATAAACATCAAACGCTCATAAAAATTTAACTGTAGACTTTCTTGTAATATTTGGCCCAAATCTTGAAATTTTATCAACAATATTATAACTAATTTAGGTGTAGAACCATCATCATGCATTTTTAAACATAATATTCTTTTTTATAATTAATAATCCAAGTAATTTATAATACTAATGTATAATACAAATACCCGAGTACTTACAAAATCTTGAACAAAAATCATATGATTTTAAATATTGCATGTTTTCACTAATTATACGATGATTTCAGAAGAATTTAATGATAATTAATCTTTGAATTAAATTTGTTGACTTTAATTTTATAGGTTACAGTTTTGAACGACAATATCAATTCATCAAAAGTATAAGCTATGACGTAAGTAAAATGCTTAATATTTATTTAATACCTACCTATTTTTTTGTATTTATAATAGTCATTGCATTTTTACAATAAATACCAAAATTATTGATTTAAGTAGAGTAAATAATTAAAATTTTAAGCAATACTTTCATATTATATTTGTTTGTGTTTTTATTTAAATATTTTTGGGTATTAGAACAGTGCTTAATATTTCCATAAAGTCTTTTAGGTAGTATAATATCATTAATTGAGATATAAAATTTCCGTTGGGTGATAATACTGTGTTGTGTACTAACTAGTAATTACAGGGACTGGAACCTTTTGAATTTATCCGTATCGGTAAGGTACTGGTTTTCTATAAATACAATTATTTTATTTTGAACCTAAAAAAACCTATTTAATGTAAAAATTCCGGTTCGGTCCCGGTACTTCATTATTAAAATAAAGGTTTCGGTTCCGGTTCCGGTTCTTAATATTCGGTACCAACTAGTCCCTGGTACTAAATACATTATTACCCTGTATTTTATATTAAAATCTTTTACACAATGTTCCTATCTACCTATATTTTACATATCAGTTCCCTGTATGCTAAATTAGGTGTAGGTAATAAGGAATAACCATGTGAGTAATTTCTGTGTAATGTATCAATTAACATAAAATAGCTAGGGATTATTTCACATTTGATACAATAACTGTGATAGGTATGTAAACCACCAGTAGTTTTTGTGATAATGCAAGTTATTCTCAAATTATCGATGTGTAATTATGACAATAATACTTAGGTTCCATTATTCATCAATAAAATATTTCTAAAAGTGTTTCAATAATTTCATTATTCGTAAATTTTTTTCACTATATCTTTTTCAATGTAAATGACAAAAATAAATTGTCAATTTAATCAATTTCGAATCACCGGCACTTCAAAGTTATGCGATTCGTTTATTTGTTTGTTATTTTAAAATGCACTGCACTTCACCATTAGATATTAAGCATCATTCGAGCCACCACAGGTAGCGTTTTCTTTTTATTAGCGTTTTATCTTCTGCGATTTCTAACCGAATTATTATTTACCAATCTTAATTTATCGAAATTGTATAACTGAAATCATTAAATAGTAAAACATAATATTGTTATTACTTGCCAATCTATTTCTTATCATAGGTAGGTATCTATAACCTATGTATACCTACCTAACGTATTGATGTATACATATATATTGTTAGTTTTAAAGTATTTGTATTTCAGGTGTTATAAGAGCATGGTAGTTATGATGTTAACATTCAATCTGATGATAGACTGCGCACCAAGGGTTCCTGAAATTATTGAGTGGGGCACCCAAAATCACTTTTGCGGCTCTGCCATCCCGATTATTATGGGTCTGATTTGCAAAACCCCTGAGCCTATCATTCCTAAACAGGTTGAAGGTAAGCCCGTAAAGCGGTATAATTAATAATCGCATCTTTATTTGAATTATATTATTTTTGTTGGATATTTTGAACATTAAATCAGAACTTTAGTTGAGTAACTACCAGTGTAAGGAATTATCTAGATAAGATTTTTTTAAATAAATTATCTTTTTAAGTATCTAGATAATTATGTTACGATTTATCTAATGTTTAGCTTAAATAAAAAAAACCAGCCAAGTGTGAGTCTGACTCGCGTACGAAGGATTCTGTACCATCAGCTATAAACATGTTGGCAATACTGCTTATATTATATACTCTTAGGATTTGCTGTTATAGCGGCAATAGAAATACATAATCTGTGAAAATTTCAGCTTGCTAACTTTCATGGTTCATGAGATACAGCCTGGGACGGGCGGACAGCCGCTGCCTTAGTAATAGGGTCCCGCTTTACCGTACGGATCCCTGAAAATGGGCATATCTAGATAAATGTATCTAGAAATTTTAATATAAAATGTGCCTCTACAAAAATTATATTAATGACCAATTATTTTTTTTTTTTAATTACTTACAGTATTATTTTACAAACAAGAACTACGATGCATGAGCATCTTAATCGTTAGACCATTAGATTTTTGATATTTGATAAAGAGTATGTCAGTAACTTCATTATTGGTAATTGGTTTAGTATGATTTACAAGTGGCTATATTTTAATGCATAGGTACATAGGCATTTTACAACTCGATTAATATTTAAAAAAAGTGTGTAAGTGGATGTCACTCTGCTGTATAGTAAGTTACAAGTGGGTCAATGTCTAACGGATTGTATTAAACTTGAATCCAACAATATAATATCATTGTATAAGAAAAACGATTCTGAGCGGAGACGGCTTGTCAGTTTGGATATTTTATTATATTTTTTATTCGTTTCTAGAGTGATCAACAAAGCGTTAGAAATTATAATCCCATTTTTAGCGGTTTTTTGTAATTTGTCTGTGATTTTTCCCATAGCATTAAATTGTTATTGATAAAATCGAAAAATGACCTCTTTAAAGTACCACTTTGATCCAATTTTCTAAAATATAAGATACAATATGTTGAAATCGAAGCACTCCTTCTGTTAGAAATTTTGTAGGTATACAGGATAAAAAAAAAATAAAATAAACACCATTTTAAAACACTAGATTCCTCGCTCCGCTCAGAATCTAAAATAGAAAAAAAGATAAATTCCTTTTATGTTATCATAAATTCATCTAGATCATTTTTTAGTTATCTATTCCCAACACTGGTAATTACTCGTATTTTTAACACATCGTTAATTTGGTAATCTAAGGATAATGAAACCTATACTTTTTATAATAATATATTATTGATATATTATAATAGGTATAATAGGATAATATAGCTTGGTATTTGGATTATGAAAATGATTTATATTATAAAATACATATTATTTTCAAAGAGAAGACTGATGTTAATTAGGCTACTCGTAAATAACCTTATTTAAAACACTATAGCTATTATAATTTATAGTAATAACTAATAAGAATAATACCTCTACCAGTATAAAATGATTATTTATGTTGTTCATTTCAGATACTAATCATCGAGTACGACGCAATATCGTCGACGAATGCTGTAAGGCTGCTTGCACCCTAATTTACATGCAATCCTATTGCCACGAGGATCTCGAAAAGTAATTTATGTTATTTTATATTAGTGATTTTATTTCAAGGGTGGGGGTAGGTAAAAATTATTGTTGTTTAAGGTGACAAATAACTTTGAGAGCTCGTAATTTTACATTATAATAACACAACTTTTCAATTTTTAACAGTAGTAAATTAATAAAAATAGTTATTTTAGAAAAAAATTTTGACATTTATCAGTAATAAAGCATTTTTTAGTTAATTTAATGTAAGTAAATATTAGTCCAATTCAATTTAAAGTTATTAAAACTATAGAAAACAACACTATTTTTTCATTATTTTTTTTATAAGTTAGGTATTTTATTAGTTCATAAAAAGGTATATATAGTTATATTTAAATTAATATACAAACGTTTTAAATAAAAAAAGCTTTTATTTAGATATAGGTACATTATAAGTATAAAATTAGTTTCCATGCCTTGTTCATAAATTGAATACTAAAATACCTAATTTTAAAAATATTGAATGGCAATGCACAATAATACATAATAATAAGCATAATATATTTTATTGGTACAGCTAGTATACTCTGCGGAATAGTGTGGCACGGATAAGTGAATTCCGCGATTAATCCGTAAAATACAAATTCAAACGAAAATTCTATTATTCTATTATTAAAATATATAAATTATATTGTATAATATTTAATAAAATTCAAAGAAATCGAGATTAGTAGGTACTTACAGGATGTATTATTATTTACAAATACATGTAATACAAATAATTTTTACATTTATTTTATAATAATTACATAATATATCGTACATTAATCACTATATTTGTAATCTGGGACAAACGTATATTATGTGTGGTTGGTGATTCCAGCTACCGCGAGAGGATATCACAAAAGATATCAAGTACAGCTGTTGGTGGGAAATTTACAATTTGAGAAATAATTTTACTTACTTATTATATAAATAAATGAACATTTATACATAATATAATATATATATAAATTGTCTTATTCAATATACATTTGAAATTCGCGAGCTGTTGGTTTGTGAACGTTACCTAAAATATCAGGTTTCAAATGTTTCAATATTGACCAAGTCACCAACTACACATATTTTTGGCTTCCACTCTATACTGCAATAAGTAGTAGAATAATTTATTATTACTATGTTTACAGAACTAGCACAGATAAACCGATTTACATCTACACAAAATAGAATTAATAAAGATCAGCAGCAATATCACAACAGACAACTTTAACAACTACAACACCGGGACCAATAGCTTCAACCACACTGGCTCCAATGTTTAAGATCCCAACTAACGGAAAAAATATTTGTGATTTTTGCTGTACCGATTATTTTAAACAAAATAAATATTTTTCAACACATATTTCTTCTATATTTTATCTAACTAAATCATTTTTTAATATTTTCAGTTGTTTCAATAATAACAATCAACTTTTTTTCAATATGAAAAAAAAATGTTTTAAGATAAAAATTATTTTTACAATATTATAGGTAAATACTTTTAAATAATTTACTAAACAACATTATAATTTATACACCTATCTTAATTTTGAATGAATCAAGTTTTTTTAGAAACAAAAGTTAATACACTATATCTATTATAAATACTATACTGGCCGGAAGCATAATATATTTCCGGGATTGGTAAATTGAGTCCCGAATATAAAATGTTAGTATGTTCATTCCATTCTTTTAATATCTAATATCTAATATTTATTAGAATTCAAATTTTATAATTATATTATATGTACCTATATATATTAAATAATTTTATATTGCATAATATTATGTTCTAAATAAAATGATAGTATAATTTAAAAACTGAATAAATGGTATGAATTAAAATATATTATTACAATAAATATTTATAATATAGCACGCAGGTAGCTAATACACGCTAATACCTGCATTCTGTGATACCAGCTACCTATCATTATAATATTATAATAGTCCGACCGATGCTGTGCGTCAGTGTAATGATGTTAAGCCGCAGCGTATTAATTAGGAATTGTTAAAGGGAAGGGATAAAGCATTGAATCACAAACGTGAAAATGGGGACATTGCCCCCCACACCCCTCCTTCCGGTTGGGGTTTCCGATACCTTCCTGCTATATATCAGACGTCCTCAAACGTGTTTCTCCGTAGAACCCTTATGTTGTTAAGAAGATTCTGAGCTTCAAACATTTTGAATTCTCGTAAAATCGTAATATATTATACATCTCAAGAAAAATTATACATAAAAAAAATATTTACTCAATATTTGTTTCGTTATAATATTATAACCATAAAATAAATATCGTTCAACCAACTCGCATCTAACATCGTTTTCGACTACAAAACAAAATATGCAGGTTATTATTAATAAAATGAATATGATAAACCAAATTAATTTTTTTAATTTAATTTAGATATGTTCAAGGAACCCTTAGGGCTTAGGGCTATTCCAGTATCGAAGAGCCATAGGGTTCCACGGAGCACAGTTTAAGAACCTCTACAGCTATGGTCAGTAACCTTTTTGGACTTCCGGGCCACGTTCACAAATTAAAAAGAGTTCGCGGGCCAGACAAAAATAAAATATTGTGAATACTGTTTGAAAACTGGAAATCGATTATTAAATTCCTGTTGGAGTGTCGAAATAGCTTCAACAAATGTAACTGTTGATAGTGAAAATTCTGAACACAAAAAATTTTTTACAATTTTTAGGAAAATGTGTTAATTCATTTTTTTCAATGTGGGACCGCAATAGTTTCAACTTTATTTCAAAAGATTTATCATGGAACCACATATCAGGAATAAGTTGATTTTTACCTTGTAGTTTTATGTTAATTTCATTTATATACTTCAATAGAAACATTGCCGTAGCCTGCATTAATTTCAAGCAAAAACTTTGAAATTGTCTATGACTCAGTCCATCGCAACGTTCAATTATATATTTTTTACAATATGATTACTTTGATATGATATTCAATTAAATTTTGTCGTTGTAGAATTTAAAGCAATAGACGCTGGTTGCCGACGACTTGACGCGGTCCGCATTAGTAACAAGTACAATGTACAAGCACTATAGCGACCGGTCCATCTTATCTCTCCACCACAGGGACCACGTGGGGCACGGCGCGACCGGTTGACTCTCCCACCGAACCGGTAACGGCAAGGCGGGACGGGGGGACTGTGTCGCGTAAGACGTACAACGGTCGGCGGAAAAGGCGATTCGAATCCATCATCGGACCGTCGGACCGGTAACATATTGTCCGACGTAAAACTCATCGCCCGAGCGGCGCACATGTATATATACATTTTGGTCGTAATAATATAATTACATTCATACATATAAGTGACATTCAGAAAGTGTTTGTGTGTGTTTTTCTCATCACCTCAATCCTAACCAAAACTCTCCGACCGGACCACGATCAACTTCGAAATCATCATCGTGTCCGCGTCAAATGGCTCCCGCAGAGGAATTAGTCCGGTCAGCGAAAAGGTAAGAGTTTTTCACGTTGACACATACCTCGGATTATTTGCTCATATCATTTATATTGAGATATTTAACAGGAGTGGTGTTTTTTTCCGGATAGCTAGGATTTCCAACCTTTCCAAGTTAGGATTACGTAATAGGTATTAGCCATTAGGTATAATTTCTGCTAGGTAGGGGAAATCCGCGCGATCGAAAATAACCGTGATACGGAATGGGAAGCAGTTACATAACGTAGTACGTACTGCCATCCTTCCAGGCGCTCACCTTTCGTCCGCGACTTTATTGCCGATAACAGTACAGCGCGCAGGCCGCGACGTCAAAACCAGTCGTCGTCACCGCAGCCGCCGCCGATTCCGTGACCCAGTTTCGCTATATTCGGAACAAATCGGTGGCCGTCAACAGCTGACCATTGTTTACGTCGGCGTAAATTATTTCGTGATAGTCGTTCAATACTCGCGTACATACACACCACCGATTTTGGAAGACACGGACGCTAGCTATTGGTATAGGTCACCGTCCGGGGACAACATTGCTAGCTTCAAAACTATGTAAATATCCACGGACGGCCAGCTGGTATACAACAGTCCAAGCTCCAGTCGACCACAAATCAGGGTGGGACCACGCACGTATAGAACGACAAACTTTTCAAAGCCGCCGCAGATCAAAAAAAAAAAAAAAAAATCAATCGACGTAATCGTTACACCAATCGACCGAAACGAAAACGTTAGTCACGTTGGCTGGCACTGTAAGCTAGCATGGCGCAGTTCTTCACGGAACAGCGTACCGCAGCTACTCAGCAGCCACACGATTTTGAGATCCGCGGCTTATCAACCACCCGTCACCCATACACGTTACCATTCGCTCACACGATGGTTACCAGACGGCTTAGTCGTTCGAGTACAATGTATAGACAGCGCCCAGCGTCAGTCACATTGCCACCGTAAATGAATGACCATTTTTCAACGACCACACGGGTCAAACGGGAAGCGCTTCCCGCTACCCGTTAAACACCGCACGCGCGCAGGTACGATCGGTGTTAATACCTAGTTCTACGTGGAACAAGGGCCGAACACCCCGTCCGGGTTTTAGCCAACACCGAGTCGTTACTCACGCAAGCGTGTAGACACTAAAACGTCCACATAATCACTTACGGAATTTGTGCTGATTTAAAACCAGCTAGCACCCCGCACGTAAATACTGGCCTATCCGAATCGGAGTAGGTAGGTGTTATCGTCCGGCGAACGCGTGACACTTTCCGTAGGCACACATATCCGGCTACATATAACATTTACGTTCAGCGTGCTTCGACGCATAGCAGGCGTTTTTGACTTCGTGTCGGATATCTCCACCCACCTCTCTTCACCCATCATCACATATTTTCGGTAGTACGGACGGAGAAAAATTATGCTGTCATCACGCACGTAGTTCGGTAATTCGTAACGACGAAAAACCAACTACGAATTTTTCCGTCACCACACCACCTATCGGCACCCACTCTTAAATCCCAAACCTACACCACCCCACCACCCATCACACTCACCTCACCGGTGACACGTGTGGTCAACATCAACGGCTTATGGGGCAGCCGCAGGTGTAGGGACAAAGGTAACAGAGCCACGGGTGTTCACCTGCACAGGTGATGGGGGCGCAGCACATACACTTCGCACACCCCCGCATTATAGGTCATTCTGTATAAGTAAGACATCAGGCGAGCACAGAGACAACCGACAGGGACAGTTTGGTCATGGCGGTCAACACCGACCACCAATCAGTCTCCGTCGCGGTTCAGAACCAGTTGCCCCGCTCAACCGATTGCAATACGTCTAATAACGTCACACGAACACGCTCGGACAAAATTCCGACCCACCGCGGTCGAACACGAATTTCCGTCAGGCTTCGTAACGGCGCTATTAGATTCACAGACACAAATCGTACGTAAACCCGACCATAGCCCGTTAACACGGCAAACCCCTCCACGGACCAACAAACACAGTCCGGATGGCGGACGGTCACATGCAACAAACAGAGCAGTGCACCATGGATAATCAACGCCATGTCGCAGCCATACAAACGACAACGAGGGGCCAAAGCACGAGGCCAACAACCAACCCCGCCTACCAGAGAGGGACTAGGAGGGCGTCAGTTAGGCAAGCTTACATTAAGCCACATGGCAAGGGGTACAGCGAGCCGAACCACTTAACCACCGACACCAGTATGCTGTGGCACCCCGTATGGTGGTTTGGGGGGGAGTATGACGCGGTCCGCATTAGTAGCAAGTACAATGTACAAGCACTATAGCGACCGGTCCATCTTATCTCCAACCACCACCACGGGATGCAAGCACGCGACCGGGTTGACTCTCCCACCGAACCGGTAACGGCAAGGCGGGACGGGGGGACTGTGTCGCGTAAGACGTACAACGGTCGGCGGAAAAGGTGATTCGAAATCCATCATCGGACCGTCGGACCGGTAACATATTGTCCGACGTAAAACTCATCGCCCGAGCGGCGCAACATGTATATATACATTTTGGTCGTAATAATATAATACATTCATACATATAAGTGACATTCAGAAAGTGTTTGTGTTGTGTTTTTCTCATCACCTCAATCCTAACCAAATACTCCGACCAGACCACGATCAACTTCGAAATCATCATCGTGTCCGCGTCAGACTGCTCTACAGTATAGTGGATACTGGGCATTACTGGCTATTAATATGACAATATGCCTTACCATATTTTTGTAAATGGTAATATAAAGTTATATATAGTTTTTATTAGCTAACGCCTAAAAATATATCTGCATATTTGTACTAATAATATACATACTCTTCTGCACAAAAATAATAAATTTATTGTACTGCAAACAATTGAGTTCACTTTAAAAAAAAAAAAATGAACTATATAATTTTACCCGGGTTACTCTTATAAAGAATTAATAGTTAATAAAAGTAAATTATCGCTACATCATTTTCCTGAGGTAGTACCTACAATAGTTTTATTTAAGTCTCTTAATACAAATTTAAGGCTTATTTATAACTTATAACAAACCTATAGTATAGCTCACTTTTTTTTATACAACTTAAAATAATATACATACCTTAAGAACGACAAAATGCAATATCTAAAAATTAAGTTTTTAGATTGATAAAAAAAAATAATGTATATCACTGGTACAAATATAAAGATTACATATGTAAGATCAAGGGTATGAGGTTATAAGTCATATAGGTACCTAATTGGTGAGTTCTTGAATCTTAAATATGGGTGGCTACTAGTTGCATCCTGCGGTAAAAATGTCTTCCAAATTGCGGGCGGAGTTTTTTTGGGTTACATACAAATTGCGGTCCGAAATTTAAAATTAAATTAATTGAAATATGTTTAAAATTAAAAAAGCTTCATTTTCCTTCTCATTTTTATTCAGACTTAGGACCGTCTGTAGCATCAGTAGATACTGTGGGTAGATTAAAAAAAATTTGGCACTGGTAAAACGTATATTATGATATTTTTAAGGTTAAAAATGTTTTTTGACATTAAAATATTTTGTTTTGATGAACTGTCATGACAGAAATTGGAATAAAAAATTGATTGCAGTTGTCACTGATAATGTACCTGTTAAGCTACAAAAATATCAACAACTAAATAATATTATCCACATAATACTTCATATGGTTGTGCAGCCCATGTATTAAATTGATTGATTGGCGATATTTTTAAAGTACATTCCATATTATTGGTAAAAACAGAAGCCAATGATATTGTTAAAAAGATTATTAGGTCTCATTATGTACAAACAAAGTTCACAAAACTTCAAAAACAAAAAAAATGTCTAATATATATATCTTTTAACTTCCTGGAAAAACTCTTTGGGGTAGTAATTTATATTGTTTCAGAAGTTTAATAGCCAAAAAATTTACCTTAAAAGTATTAGCAATTACAGAAGGTAGGTATGAAAAATTATTCTACTCCGAGAGTACCTGTAGTACCTACATTTTAAATGAAGAACCATGATTCCAGTTAAAAATTGATTTATTGATATCAGTATTTGAAGTAACTGTCAAATGGCTAACTTCATTAGAAAGAGATTAGCTTAAAATAAGTTTAGTAGTGGAAGAATTCTATGAAATACAACTTATTTGGCAAAAGTTTTTAACTCAGATATAATTACTAGGTATATAAGAAAAATATCAATTAAATGATTGTCTCAAAAAAAGAAAACAATATGTATAAAAACGAATTCATTTTGCGGCTAATATCCAGCTTACAATGGAGTTCGTCTTTCAAACAAAACAAACAAGACTTAGTTAAAGAGACATTTAATAAAAAACATTATAAAAAGTATTCTGTTGTAATTTATGTGTATATATTTAGTTACCTATATATGAAAATAAATAATAAAAAGCGGGTATGTGGTTGTTGCTCTGCTGTACAGTAGGTTACAAATGGGTCAATGTATTAAACTTGAATTCAATGATGTAATATCATTGTATAAGGAAGACGATTCTAAGCGGAAACTGTTGGTCAGTCTGGATTTAATATATTGATATTATTTATTATAGCCTGTAAGTTAAATGAATATTATAATATGATTATTTTTTATTCCTTGTTATAGTGATAAACAATGTGTTAGAAATTAAAATCCCATTTTTAGCTGTTTTTTTGTTATTTGTAGGTAGTTTTTCCGGTAACAAAACTATTAAGAAAATCGAAAAATGACCATTAAAAGTACCATTTTGATCCAATTTGCTAAAAAAATAAGGTACTATATGTTGAAATTGAAGCACTCCTTCTGGTAGAACTTTTGTATAAAGGATAAAAAAAATTAAATAAAATAAACGCCATTGTAAAACCACTAACTTCCACCTGCGCTCAGAATCTAATAATATGATAGTCTTCAACTGATTTATTTCTTTTAATAATATTTCATAGATGTAAACTAACTAAAAATGATATTATGATTATTCAACAACCAAATCAATTAATTATAAAAATATTTGGAATATTATATAAAAATTAAAAGTAAAAACATAAAAAATAAAAAATTATTGAATTCAATGATAAAATATCATTGTATAAGAAGAACGATTCTGAGCAAAAACAGTCAGTCAGCCTATGACAGGGATGGCAAACCTTTTGAACACTGCGTGCCCAAAATTACCTTTTTTTTTTTAGAGCGTGCCATGAAAAAAATTATATTTTGTTATATTATAATTCGATTGTATAATTAATGTATAAAAAGGTTAGTTTAGGTACATAATAATAATAAATAATAATAATAATTATAATAATATTGCTTTGTTAATTATTTATTTTGATGTGATTTTTGTTGTTGAATACTTGATGCCAATTTATTGATATTTGGTTTATAATTAGTAACTTTTAATAAAGTACATGCGGCACTGCATTCATCAGTTAGTCGGTTACTTAAATCAGATTTTATAAAATTCATTTCTGAAAATAGTGACTCGCATGAGTAAGTTGAAGAAAAAATAGACAAAACAGCTACAGATAAGAATAATCGTTAATGACCGATAAAAGCCGTATGCTCAAAATATTTTTACCTATTACCTATAAACTATAATACTATATATTATATATTATATAATAGTAAAAATGTTCGCGTGCCATGGACTTGCCATCCCTGGCCTATGATATTCCCAAGTATATTTGATAATATTATTATGAATAAAGTAATTTATGTTTAACCTATTTACGTGGAGCCTTGTTTTAAACTTTCAATCCTTCGCTATAAAAGTTGAACATTTTATAAATTTTTAACTACAAAATAATTATTAAATAATAAATTTGATAAATTTGAACTTAAAATGCTTATAAAAAAAATTGTGCTTATGTACTTTTAATATTTTTCAACTGCTATTGTAACCATATATCAAGAGCCTTGCATTAAATTTTCAAGCATTTTTATCCAACAAATAAAATTTTATTGATATTTATAGAAAAAAAAAATTTAAAAAAATGGAAACTGAAAATGTCCGTAAACAGCTCAAAAAGAGTCAAATTATTTTTAAAATTTTATCGTGTATAGAAAATGCTAATTTAAACATTCAGTGAAATTTTAAAGTATCTACAGTCATAAGTTTTTTAATTAGAACAAAATAAGAAAATCGTTACATGCGAAATCGAGGGAATATCAAATAATGTAAAAATATAAATTTCAAACACTCATAAAAATTTAATTTGACTTTCAGGTAGAAATTTTTTTTTTTTGATAAAGGTAGACAAACATATAGATAATCTTGTATTACATTTTCAAATCTTAAATTTAAAAAGAAAAATTTTTATGAATTCTCAACTCAAATCTAATTTTCGTGATTTGTCAAGATTTGAACTTTAAATGCTTTTAAATAAAAACAGTGACTAAGGATTTTTAATATTTTTCAAATATCATAGTATCATAGGAGCCCTGTATTAAATTTTTAAGCTTTTATAACCAACAAATAAAGTTTTATTGACACCCATAGAAAAAAATACTAATACAATTGGAAACTGAAAATGTTCCTAAACAGTTTAAAACAAATCAAAATATTTTTTAAATTTCATCGTGTATAGAAAATGCAAATATAATCAACCAGTGAAAATTGCACGTATATACGTTCGTTTGTTTTAGAGTTACACCAAAAACCAAAATCGATTTTCTTGAAAACAGATTTTACGTAAAAATTCTCGTTTTTCCTTAATTTTTCTTTTGTTTTCACGTCGCTTTAGAAAACTACTGTAAAGATTTTTACTTTTGACCCCCCAAAGTACCAACTAGATTCACTTTTCTATCAGAAAAGTTACTGTTGAAGAAAATCCAAGCATTTATACTGTCCTAAAAGGTGATGACAGACACAAAAATAAAAATAAAACACAAATCGTTATAAAATCAATACATTCATTGCTTCGCTCAGAATCTAAAATGTTGTTCTAGACAGCCGTAAAAACTTTTTCTTCAAAAACATTGAGACTTTTTGAAATAATGAGTGATTTATGATAAAATAATCAGTTGTACAATATAACAAAATATTTTAAATTTATAATCATCATATTATTGTAAACCTAATCAGTAATCACTAAAAAACAAACAAGACAAACAATTAAATATTAAAAATTATCAATTATTAATTTTATACTAATTTATAGTTGTGTAGACTGGATTTGGTATATTATTTTTTAGTATGTTATAACTTAAATTAACTGTTTTTAGATTCTGAGTGGAACGATGAATGTATTAGTTTTACCATGATGTGTGTTTTTTTTTTATTTTTGTGTCTATTCATCACCTTTTAGGACAGTAAAAGTGCTTGAATTTTCTTCAACAGTAACTTTTCTGATAGGAAAGTAAATCTAATTGGTACTTTGGGGGGGGTAAAAGTAAAATTTTCCCAGTAGTTTTCAAAAGCGCCGAAAAATTAAGGAAAAACGGGAATTTTTACGCAAAATCTATTTTCGAGAAAATCGATTTTGCTTTTTGGTGCAACTCAAAAACAAATGACTGTAAATACTTGAAAATTTCACTGAATGTTTATATTTGCATTTTCTATACACGATACAATTTTCAAAATATTTTGATTTGTTTTAAACTGTTTAGGAACATTTACAGTTTCCAATTTTATTAGTATTTTTTTCTATGGATGTCAATAAAACTTTATTTGTTGGGTAAAAAAGCTTGAAAATTTAATACAAGGCTCCTACTATATTGTTACAATGATAATTGAAAAATATTAAAAATCCTTAGTCACTGTTTTTATTTATAAGTAGAGCGCGGATTTTTATGCACTAAAAAGTATCAAAATATGCCATATAATATGCAGTAAAAATCATGAAAATATGCAAAAATATGCAGTAAAAATCTGAAAATATGCAAAAATATGCAGTAAAAATCATGAAATTAATTTTTTTTTATTTATTTACAATTTACAAATTAACTTCGTTAGAACAATTAATTACTTAAATACTAAAATATTAAATACTTATATAAATTTCTCTTTAAATTTTTTTAATTTTATTTACTATTAAAATGAATGATCATATGCATTCAAGTTTCTTTCAGTGAAGCTATGACGTTTATCAGTTAACATATTTTTAAATACTGAAAACGAACGTTCGACGTCAACCTAAAGTTGTTGGGGATATTTGAAGCAAATTATTTTTTCGGGTATTGATAAACATCTCGAGCTGAACGTTTTCAGCCTATAGTACTGCATTTATTTTTCGTAGAATTTCTAGACCTTTTTAGTTTTATTGGAAAGCTCATTTAATTGTTGTGTAGTAAGTGTTGCTTTCTCTCACAAAAAATAGATTTTCCACAAGGATTGCAAAAAACTATATTTTTCCCGTCAGTAGTGAAACTTCGGATCTTGGTTCTGCTGAAGAAACCATCCTCGAATTTTGTTGCAAATCGAACTACTTATTTTCGGCATTGTTACAATTTACGGACAACGACAAACGATGAAAACTGAATTACTGAGTCGGTGGTATTGTCGATAGTTGACTGATACAGCAAGAGGTATTAAGATTATAGGTAGACACAAAGTACATAGTAATCGATTATTTCCTAATCGTCGATTGTAATAGAGTGGTATGTCAATAACGACGATAACCGACTGATAGAGCAAGAGCGATTAAGTTTACGTCGGTCCAATAAAATGTATTTTTAATTTTCTACTTGACAAAATATATACTTTCATACATTTTTTTAAATTTTTGCTTCAATATGCAATAAATATGCAATACATTTTGAATTTTGCCTAAATATGCAAAAAAAAATGTCACCATTTGCTTCAAATTATGATGATTCGTAGAGAATACTGACAAAAATCCAAAAATATTAAAAGGAAACAAATATGCAATTGCATAGAAATCCGCGCTCTATTTATAAGCATTTAAAGTTCAAATCTTAACAAAATACGGAAAAATTACGAAAATTAGATTTGAGTTGAGGATTCATAAAAATTTTTCTCTTTAAATCTTAGGTTTGAAAATGTAATACAAGATTATCCATATGTTTGTCTACCTTTATCAAAAAAAAAAATGTCTACAAGAAAGTCAAATTAAATTTTTATGAGCGTTTGAAATTTATATTTTTACAACATTTGATATTCCCTCGATTTCGCATGTAACGATTTTCTTATTTTGTTCTAATTAAAAAACTTATGACTGTAGATACTTTAAAATTTCACTGAATGTTTATATTAGCATTTTCTATACACTATAAAATATTTTGATTTGTTTTGAGCTGTTTGCGGACATTGACAGTTTTCAATATTTTTAGTTTTTTTTTCTATAAAAATCAATAAAATTTTATTTGTTGGATAAAAATGCGTGAAAATTTAATGCAAGGCTCTTGATATATGGTTACAATAGCAGTTGAAAAATATTAAAAGTACATAAGCACAATTTTTTTTATAAGCATTTAAAGTTCAAATTTTGACAAAATTTAAAATTTAATAATTATTTTGTAGTTAAAAATGTATAAAATGTTCAACTTTTATAGCTAATGATTGAAAGTTTAAAATAAGGCACCATGTAAATAGGTTAAATATAAATTACTTTATTCACAATAATATCATCAAATATACTTGGTAATATCATAGGCTGGCTGATCATTTTCGCTCAGAATCTTTTTTCTTATACAATGATATTATATGATTGAATTCAAATTTAACACCATCCATTACAGTTAACCACTTGTAATCTACTGTAGTACTATACAGCAGAGCGACATCCACTTACCTACCTTTTTTTATATGTTATAATACTGTAAATATAAGACAGCATAAAACTAAGTGTATTAAAGTTGAACACCAAAATTTGGTATAATACTATTATTCATTATAGAACATAAAAAAATTGAACAATTAGTGATCCTGGGTAAAAGCCGTTTGAATTCAAATTGCTTATTGAACAAAAACACTTCAGTGTTGCGATAAATTGACTAAAGCACCATTTCTGAACACAATAACCTACTAAAGAACTAATGAAATTTAAATTTCTTTATGCCTATAAATAGCTCAAAATCAGTCAAGTTATTTTGAAAATTATATGGCATATAAAAAATGATAATATGAACATTCGTTGAATATTTAAATTATCTATGGTCAATTCTGTTTTTGAATTACAACAAAATAAGAAAATCGTTTGATGAGTATTTGCCAATAAAAAATTAATTTGAGTTTCCAGTGAACTTTTTGTTTTTAAGATAGAAAAACTTATGAGGAATCTTATATTACATTTTAAAATATAAATTGTTTATGAATTTATAACTCAAATAATTAGCACATTTTTGTGATAATATTGAACATTGTAAAAATTCTAACTTCAGACACTCATAAAAAACTATAATGACATTATTTAAGCTCAACTTCCATTAACAACCTATTTGGAACCTTGTATCAAATTTTTAAGTTTATTGACCGAGCAAAAATTTTTTAATAGACTAGAATTTTAAATAAAACTAAGGAAAATAAAATTTTTGTTATGCTTATAAATAGCTTAGTCAAAATATTTAAAAATTGTATGGTGTATAGAAAAATATGCTAATATAAACATAGTAGTCAGGAGTAGCGCGCTAATTGTATCGACGCTACAGTAGCACGCTACTTTATTTGTAGCGATTGACGTAGAGTCGCTACATTATGCCTTAGATAGCGAAATACTTTGGGGCGCTAAAAATTTCTGGTTAGCGTAGTGAAAATTAACATTATTTTGTCGCTACCTACAATCTAATTGGTGATTATTAAAATATCAATTATGATTATATTTCTTTATTTATATTATGATAATGATTAGTGTATTAGTGAAGTTTTTATCCTGGGTCCTGTCCAGTGACCAAATGTCAAATCAATACAAACTACAAACATTAGTTTTCAATAAGAACTTTTTAAAAATTTAGCAAAAAAGTAGCGCGCTACATCTAAACAATAGCGTTAGAAGCAGCGCGCTACATTTAATAAAAGTAGCAATAGCGGTATCGAGCTACTTTTTGGGGGTGAGTAGCTGTAGCGTTAGCGTGCTACAAAAAACTAGTAGCATCCAGACCACTGTATAAACATTGAGTGAAATCTGTATGTAGCTACAGATTTTTTTTGTTACACCAAAAACAAAAATAAGTTTTGTCGAAAACTGATTTTGCTTTAAAATACCAGTATTTTCTTAATTTTTTTTTGTTTTTCCCGATACTGTTGAAAACTACTTGGAATTCCCTTAAATTACTTTCAAATATACAAACTAGATTCATTTTCCTACTAAAAAAGTTAGTCAATTTCGCTCAGAATTTAAAAGCACAAACATGAGGACTTTTTAGTTTGTTTTTTTTACGAGGTTTACTATGAATGTTTTGACAAGAGGCTACTAAAGGCATGAATTTGAATGTTTGATGGCTTTCCAGATGTATAACATTTAATTGAAATATGACCACCCAATTGATCTGCTGTATAATTTATATTTATTTATGTCCTTAACAAGTATATTTTTGATGAAATATTTTAAGAAGAATGAAACTAATTCAAATTTAAAAAATAAATCGAGATACCAATAAATATATTTAATTGACATTTACAAAAACTAATTATGTTGTAGGTAAGATAAGTTTTTAACATTAATAAACAATTATAATTTGATTCATAAAATATAAAAAAAAATATCATCAACAATAGATTTGTGAAAACTAAAAATATTCATAATCACATGTTACATCTAAAGAATAGTACAAAACAATTGTATTTAAACAATAGAATTATTTGGCCAAATTAAAAAAGGTTAACTAAATAGTTAAGGATGTGTAAAAATGTAATAAATTGATTGCTCCAATATCAAGAAGTAAAAACAAATTAATACATACCAATATAAATCAATATAATATTATAAGATATCAGTCTATTTGTCCCCTGTGTACAGCACAAATAATAATAATTGGAATATATGAAGCAATTTTTAATTTTTAATTGTTATTTGATTTAAAAACAGCCCAAAGCCCGGCAGCCAAACTAAATCCGAAAAACAACAAGCCAAATCTCATTCTAGGTCTAATCCATATGGGTACATA
This sequence comes from Sitobion miscanthi, assembly GCA_008086715.1. NCBI lineage: Eukaryota > Metazoa > Arthropoda > Insecta > Hemiptera > Aphididae > Sitobion > Sitobion miscanthi. Next base: position 25,350,145 of record CM017804.1, read on the forward strand.
TCGGAAAGCTCTGTTAAAAGCTGGCTGTTCTTGATGTGCAAATTTCCTGACTTTTTTCCGCCTTGCATTTTCGTCCCGTTGATCTTTTAATAACTTAGCTCTGAAATAATAATGATAACTTTAATATGCATATGAAACTTTTTTTTTAATTATTTGGCAAAATATCTGAAATATTTTTCAATATATTTTTTTAATTTATCAATACATATAAGATTATTTTCTTACTCTTGTTTTACTCTTTCATCAACTTCATCTTTGACGTTTGAAAGATCATATTCTTTGTGCATTTTTGTAGCTTCATCCAATATTATTTCAAAATTTAGGCTTTCTGGAATCTGTTGTACAAAATGTGATGTATTATATATTATAGAAGTGTATGAGAAATATAATTTATTTAATACCTTTGATAACACCGTATGAACACCAGCCATGTCACACTCAGTATTTAAGACTTCATCACGTCTGGAATATATTAACTGCGCAATAACATACAAGATGATTTCTTTTGGTGATGCTAGAAAGTAATCGAATAATCTTACTACTTTTGAGTGTTGGTCTAAACTATGGCTAAACCATGATATCAACCACGGTAGAGCAAATATTGTACCAATACCAGACCTAAAAGCATAATTATATAATGTTATTTAAAATTATCTGTAATATATATGTTACCGGCAAAGACGTAAATTAAGGAAATAACGTTAATGATTAGTCAATAGCGGTTTTTCCAATCAAATTAGACAGTATACGGTATATACTAGAAATAAACGCTTATGTCCATTATTCTCAGGCAATGATGGATTTAGGAATATTTTCTAGGTAATGACGATAAGCCGGGCTTTTTTAGACATAATTGATAAAAATTTTAAATTAATTGAAATCAAAAATCTATTGTAAACTGGTTGTTAGGTGAACTCTAATTGTAGGTAAGTACTTATTATAAGTTGTAAACAGTGAAGTATGTAAAAGTTTAAATAATGTATTTGTAAATTTTAAGTAGAAACGGCTTTGCGTTGAAAAGTCGATTTATAGATTTATCTGTAACCGGTACTAACAATAACATACTTTCTGGCTCTAATATGTCAATTGTAGTACATTAGGTACATTTTAAGTAAAATATAGCCATCTATAGGATACATAATATGTCATTTATTATGCCTACTATATACAATAAAAATCGCGATAACTTATTTGTTATAATAATTTAATAATAATTATATTAATTAATTATAATGTCTACAAGGCACTAGCACATTGCATAACATATACTATAACTAGTATCTACCTGTAGTACCTACCTTCAAAGTGTCACAGTACATCAAATTGTGAAAATAAATGATTCAATTTATTTATTTTATTTATGTAAATAATAAGTATAATTTATCTTATATTATGTATTATTACATTTTTGACCCATTTAAATAACTATCAACATTGTCTATCACTATTAGACATTAAGGTACTTTTCTAGTCATAGTTGTAAATTTAATGTATTAACTAAATATTTGAATTTAACAACCTTGCCAATGTTGTCTCAGTTAATGCCTAGGCACGGACAATATCGACTACTAATGTTAGGAATTTATAATATTGGCTAGGCATTTACGTTATAACCTCATTTATATAATTGACGGTAACATAATTGTATATTTAAGGATAAAGTGACTGATTAGTCTTCTATCAATGCACAGCCAAAAAAACTGGTTATTTTGGGCTAAAATTTAGCATACAGATAGCTATTATAATGTAGGCGTCATAATAAGAAAGGAATTTGGAAAATTCCACTCCTTAAGACGAAAATAAGAGGTTGTATGAATACAACAGTGGCACCATCTGTCCAGTAATATAAAATTTAAATATACATAAAAGGTGCCAGCTGTCCAGTAAGATAATTTAAGATTTCAAAGTTTTAACGCATTTCCTTAATTTTTCACTAAATGGCAAGACGTATAAACTTTAAATTTTGAATTGTGGTGCTCTGGATGTGCTTGGAAATTGCTTTCTTCACTCCGTAGCATATGCTTATTAAATATGCAAGAAAATTATAGAAATATTTGAATAAGAGTAATTAACTCGGTGATGAGTGATTGGATAATGTATAACAATTTTTTACATTGGTGATATTTTTTATAGATTACTTATTGGCTATTCATAATTGTAAAGATTATGACTAAGTATTTATGAGCACAGTCAGCATAAATTGCTAACTGATGGTTTGATTTTAACATAAGGTGACTGACTTGTTAGTCACTCAAACACGATTTTTAACTTTACGATAAATCAGTGGATATGCTCAAAAATCATTCAGGCCGCCATAGGAATACAGCATAAACATTTAAAAAAATAAATCTTTGCAATGGGAAACGCAAAGTGGGACAGCTATAGTAATCACTAATCATATATTTAAGTACATAAAACAATGTTGCTAAACTTTATGATTTATAAAGTTTATTAAAATGATTCATAATAACTGAATTAAATCTCACTTTTCAATAAATTCTTCCAATTCTGGATTGAGCTTTTTAATCAACGGAAAAACGTGTAACAATAAATATGATGTTTCCTCCATGGTTGGCTTTAGAAATTCTTTTAGATGATTTGATGATAGATGCTTCATTATACTATATGCTTCACTTTGTCCTACTTCTATAAGAAAAGTAACAGCAACATCGTGATAACCCTGTAATAAAAATAAAAACAAATGTGATATAATAATAAATATACTATACAAAAACAAACTTTGCAATCCATAATAAATAAAACAAAATTATTTTAGTACTTATTGAAAAATTAGAAATTTAATCGCACATAAATAATAGACATTTTAAAATTTTATATTATCTTTATTATTAACAAGGTTTTTACTATCAGACTATTCTATAACAAAAATTAATATGGAAATATGAGTTGATAAAAATAAAAGAGAAATCTACTATCAGATTGTCTAGAACAGGGGACTCCAAACTAGTCTGCGGGACGATTCCTGCCCTCAAAGCTTATTGATTTTTTTGAAAATATATTTATGTTGAATTATTAAAAATAATTCTTATAAAATATATTTAATTTAATTTACTTTCTATCCCTATCTAAAAATGTTTGGCCCATGATGCCGAAGCGTATCACAGATTTGGCCCCCAATAAAAAAAGGTTGAAGATCCCTGGTAGAGCAAATCAAATGTACTATAAATACAATAAATTATTACATTATAAAGTATTAACTATATTTTTAAATTAAAGTATAATATTTCGATAACATTTTATATGATAGGCCACAATAGTTAGAAAATCTGTAAATATCACCATCAAAAAAATATTAAAATTGAAAATTGGCACAATAAAGTATGCAAACCTACATTTTGAAGTATCTAAACATTCAATAGGTACTAATTAAACAATACTAGAAAGTCTGCTTCCTGATTATTAGGCTAAATTAATTACTTGGTAGTATTTTAGGTCTGGATTTTCTTTAATTACACTCAGTATAATTGCTATCAATTCTTTTTGCAATACACCAATTTTCTCATATGATATACCAGGCGGAAATCTTTTTAAGCACCTCCTCACATCCATATCAACTTGATGGTATTCAGGATGTTCTTTAATAATTTCCAATGGATATAATTGTTCATCAGTGCTTGGCAAATTCAATATCAGCTTCCATGCTTCCCTACGTACTAAACCTGTTTTTTTTTTAAACCAACAATTTTATTTTAACTCACACAATTATTATCTATATAATTTAGACTTTTAATATTATTTTTGCCTTGAGATATAAGATTTTTATCAATTTAATTTAAACTTTAAATTGAGTAAATGTCACAATCTTTTATATCAGTGTTACTCACGATCAAAGATAGTATTGTTGCCAACAAATCTAGAAAAGTGTCTACACCGAAATGAATCTCCATAAACAATATTTAACAGCTAGAGATTTCCGCACTAGTGCTTATTTATTGTAGTAACTATAAATTCAGTTACCTTTCAAATGTAAATTGTAGTTGCGTGATAGTCACTATGATATATAAGCGCTAGAGTTAAATCTCCAGCTGTTTAATTTAACTTGAATATTGATTATTGAGATAAATATTGGTAAGGCTCTACGTATAATGGGTATGCTATGCCACCATTTTGCGTCTCTTTTATCAATGATAAAATGATAAATAAAGAGGGAAAAATTCAAATTCACATAACATTATTAGTCGCAAAATGGCAGCGTAGCATACCTAGTATCTATAATGCACTAATTTCGGTAGACATTTTTCAAGTATGGATTAGATAAAGATTTAAAGTTTAAATTTTGACAAAATTTAATTATTAATTTGTAGTTAAAAATTTATAAAATGTTGAACTTTTATAGCTAAGGATTGAAAATTTAAAACAAGGTTCAGCGTAAATAGGTTATACAATATAAATTACTTTATTCACAATTATATCATCAGAATAATTTCATTGAATTTAAATTTAACACAATCCATTATAGTGACTCACTTGTAACATACTGTTAAACAGAGCAACACCCATTTGCCCACCTTTTTTAGTTTTTTTTTTCTATAAATAATAATAAAATTGTATTCGTTTATTATTTTAGAGAAGGTCCATATGATGTAGTGTGCGGGCGGGCCACAGGTTTGTAAGATAATTATTGTTTATAAACCTATAAGGTAGAATATTTAGAATATCATAATAAATTGTGTTCAGTTTACATTAAAAAAAATAAAAATAAAAATAGGAAATTGGATTTTGTACTCTTTTAAGTAAATTGGTAAGGTGATTAACTCGTTAATTTCACGTGTTGTATCTTGTATACATATCTGAAGACCACATTTTTGTGCAAGGTAGATGAAAACTTTGAAAAAGTGAAGCCATTTATTCAAATATATATTTTATTATAAGAAAGTTACTGTTTTTGTTTTATTAAATAAAAGTCTGGCAAAAACTTTGGTGGGTAATAAAAATGCTTTATCATTACACAAGTTTAGTATTTTGTCAACAAGGATCTTTCCCACAGTAATTAATACATTATAATATCATAGATATTGTTTAGTACCTAAATTTTCAGTTATCAATAATGCAGAAAAATAGTACTAGCACAGGTTAGTTATCAAATCACTTTGAAAAAATAATATATTAACATAGACTTTTTAAATATTTTGTCGAATTTGCTTATTTTACCCCTTAAAAAGTTTTTGACTTTTTCTGTGCACTAGCAATGTATTAAGTATTGACTTACTTATCACCAATCCTCCGTCACTAATAGCTAATTCTTTTAGACGATTTATATCTTGGTTTTTATCTTGTAATATTTTGTTTAGTTCATCTACTTTGTCTTTATAGTTCTCAGGCACTTCATTCATAACTGTAAATTACAATTTCAATCAATTATTTCAATGCTAAATTAATGACCAATTAAAATGCAAAATCAATTTGAAAATGATAACAGCGGTTAAAACTTATTATTTTTACCATACCCGCATATTAAAATAGTTGTCTACTTACATCTATAAATAAAAATAGATATCTTACATTCACAATAATTCATTTTCTGTTATTTTTTAAATTATAATGAATTGATCGATTATATAATTTAAAGGTAAGGTTATCCAGGTATTATCCAGGATATCTGGAGGTTTTTATAGATATTTTAATAACAAAGTAAGTTATTTAGCAAGAATTTTAAAATGATCATAATTTACTATAACAATTAAAATATTAATAAAAACAATCAAAATAATGCCCTAGATAATAATCTATCAGTTAAATGGATTATTGTGAAAGTAAAATTCTCTATTTTTAAGATTGTTAGATGGAAACAACACATTGTGGGTATCCTCACAATAAGTAATTTTCTTTTTTAATCTCTCAACAAAAAACCTTTTTTAACCATTTATATTAGTTACACATGTATTGTCAATTCTAGGTCTAAATGAAATGGGAAAGATATGAAAGATTGTATAACGCCGAGTTACTGAAGCGGAAGTGTGACTTAAAAATAGTGTATTTTTAATTTATGAGCGATATAATCAATTAATAAAGATGTTGTTAGTGTTAAATCAAAACAAAAAAAAGAACTACTGGTTGCTTTAAAAATATGATTTTTTAGTCGTTAATAATAATAGTAAACTAATTTATCCTGATACAAATAATGATAACAATATTTTATATTATGACAGAATGAAATAATATTAAACACCTGTAAAAAATTATACTATAGAATATTGTATAAGCTTAAATATAAGTTTAAAAATAGCAAACTCTCTGAAATAGATCTTTATTTGTCATTATGTGAACTGTGTCAAATAAAACATAAAACAATTAGAAAATGATTAGTTGTGAAGACGAGGAGAAGCTAATAATATTTTAGCATGTGTTTTGGAAGTTACAGAAGATTAGGAACTTTGAGAAATAAACCAGTTATCTATTGGTTGATTGATTATTTCATAAATTTTTAATAATTAATTTGTATTTGCATTTTAGACTTGTAGCGAGGAAGCTAGTGATTTTACAATGGTATTTATTTTATTTTTTTTATATATTCTGTATACAAAATTTTTACCAGATGGAGTGCTTTGATTTCAACATATAGTATTATAGTACCTTATCTTTTAGCAAATTGGATCAAGATGGTACTTTAAAGAGGTAATTTTTCGATTTTCTCAATAGTTATTTAATGCCACGGGAAAAACTACTGACAAATTACAAAAAAATGCTTAAAATGGGATTTTAATTTTTAACGATTTGTTTATCACCGTAGCAATGAATATAAAATTATAATATTAATTTTACTAATTAATTCTACTTAATAATAATAAAAATATAAAAATCCAGACTGATAAACCGTCTGAGCTCAGAATCGTTTTTTTCTTATACAATGATATTATATTGTTGAATTCAAGTTTAATACAATCCATCATACACTGACCCACTTGTAACCTACTGTTCAGCAGAACGACATCTACCTATCTGCTTTTTTGTATTCGTTTGCATAGGTATTCTGAAACAACTTTATGTTAAACCGCAATTTACAATCTGTCATCAAAATTTGTGTTGACATTTAGAGGAAGTAAACCAAGATAAGTAAATTGAGTTTAAGATCTATTGCCACTCAAGAAGCAACTGAATCTACACAAGGCTTTATTGAATGAACATGTTCAACAAGATATCAAAATAACCGATGTAAGTTTTCAAAAAATAATAAGTATTCAAAATTTAAAATTTCATCCTAACCTTACAGTGTTGTAATAAATAAATACTTTTTGTTAACTTAAACTTATTAAATATAATTTATATATTTATTTTGTAATAGAATACTTTTAATAATATATATTTTGTCTTAAAGACATTTAAAATAAATTTAAAAAAGTGTATTGAATTTTTTCTTTAAGTACTTATGTTCTACGTAAATTTTTGTATTTTCTAGAATAATAATATAATAGTAATAATAATTAATAACTGTGTACTACCACACAAATTAATTTTAATTTTTAATAATTTTAATGATTGCATTATATTCTGTAATATTAAATTGGTACTTTGTAATAAATATTTTCTTGTACTAATAAAATTAATTGACTTTGGCTTAGTATTATTATGATGAAAGAAAAAGGATTTTCCTAGCGATTTTCTTTATCTGCAGATTGCCAGTTTGTTGTTTATCATTTTATGAAATGCCTAATTATTTATACAAAATACTTAGGAAATGTGTGTAAAAAAATATATTATACACTCATTTAAAAATCACCAGTTATTATATAGAATTTCTAGGTATTTAATAATATACCAATATTGTACACTTTACAGAATACCGCTAACAGATACAAATAACCTGTCATCATAGGCATGCGTAGACCTGAATTTTAGGAGTGTCTACAATATTGTTGGTCCCTCTCTTAACAAGGCATGTACATATTAAACAGTGGTAAATAATTACTAGTACCAAGTTATATATTCCTTTTGATCTAGGTAATATCAATTTCTAAGATAATGTTGCAAATTTTTATTAATTATTTTATTATTTCATATTTGTACTTTTGTAGTCAATAACATCTAGCTGTTATAATCATCATAATAAGTTTTTCCACGAAAATTTAAAATATTTTTTTTATCACATATTTTAGAAAAAATTACATTTTATTCTAGCAACATCAGTTAAAATACAAGCCCATATGCTTGGGGACTTTTAAAGCAATTTTAGGGCCCTAATTAGTAACTACAAAATGTTGGGGGGGGGGAGATACACCCAGCATCCTCCATGCGCACACCTATGCTTGTCATATAAAATAAAAATCCAAGTAGGATTTCAGTATTTCCATGAATTAAAAATTTGATAATTGATATTTATTCAAAATAATTTAAGTTCAAGCACATTAGGTCCTCGATTAATGTAGTTGCATTAGTTAGAAAAGTAGTTTTTAGCCAAGCCCAGGGTGTCTACCACTAATGTGAGCTTCAACAATGAATTTTGATTAATTTAGTCACATTTTAAGATACTAATTATAGTTAATTATTAAGTTTTATCAAGTTCAAAGAAGAAAATCTAAAAAAATTGTTTTTATCTAATAAGAAAGATCTGCTGAATCTTGAAGAATTAAATAATCAAAATGATAACTAAACAATGAAAAAAAATGAGAATTATTTCAAATTCCAAAAGAGAAAATAATCTCATTGAAGCAATCTAAAAGCATTGAAGAAGGGTTAAAAATAATTGAAGAAAAATATCAAAATCGTAAATCAAAATAATTTGTTTTTCACATCGTGTTTTTATAAAAAATTATATAATTTTGGCTATAAACCATTATTGATAATTGTAATTAACAAAATTATTATTTTATAATTTAATATAAGAGGATTATAATGACAGGTGGAAAACATTTATGAAAGATAAAATCAGAATAACAAAATACAAAAATATACAAATATGAATTTAAAAAAATACATTAGGCACATATTATGTGAGTTATGTTAGGGAAATTTAAGGTATTGAATAAACAAGGAAAACCTTGTATTACCTACATTATCATCTCAAAAAATTCAGTATAAAATCTATCAATTGTAAAATATTTTTATTTTAAGATATTATTAATACATGAGAACATGTAAAATTATTTATAAGATGAAAAATATGGAAAAACATTAGTAAAAGATACCAAAAACAAACCTAATAAATAAAAATTGCACAATTAAATTTATTGATACATAATTCAAACTTTGTATTAAGAAAGCTGTTTTACAGTAAGCTAAAATTTGTATTATTAAGATGATTTAATAATAAAATAGGTAGTTGTTTTTTTTACACATCAGAATCACATCATTTTCCAAACACCACAAAATTTGATTGAACAGTGGAAATTAAGGTATCATTTATTCTATAATAAAAATGATTAAGAATAAGAATAACATTAGATTATGTTTACTCATAAGGTTTTTGTTATTGCTTAAATTACTAAGTCAGCACCTTTATAATAATTTACCAAAGTAACCGAATTGAAACGTGGGTACTAGTAAATATGCTATGTAAATAAACTATGTAATATTTGTACTAGATAGTTAAATATTAATAATAATAGAAAAAAAATCTATTTGTGCTTACCAATCAAGATAGTCCTAGTAAATAGTCTAGAGGGATATTGTACGCGATCTGTTCCAAATTAAGTGGATTGTACCAATAAATACGGATGAATACAAAGAGTAGAACCAGTTGTTAGACAATTAATAATTATGTTTGTTCAAAAAAAAAAAAAACTCCATGTGTTTAACTATGAGAGTTGTGGTATGTACCTAGGCACTTATTCCTAAAGTTATTAAGTTTTTATAAATAAAATATTATTTTAAATTTTAAACATAATAGGTAGGTGGATACCATAAAATATTTAAAAAGGAAAGAAAACTTCAACTCAATGAAATAAATTTAATAAAAATTAGCTGTTTTTTAGGTTCTACCTGGTTCTATTTACAAAATACCTATAAACAATATTTAAACACAGTAAAATAATTTAAAATTCTATTATATATGCATTTATTTTTATATTTTGCACTAAAATAGTAACTATAAGATATCCTCGAAGATATCTAACTTTAATCAAATAATTTTAACTTTCACTTTTAAGAGGACGCCACACCAGCATGTGTTGTCTCCGTCTTACAAGTGTGTGACATAGAAAATTGACACCCAGCAGATCACATTTAGCTTCGTTAGTTTAAAAATTAGAGTGAATCGACGTATTATTTAACTTGATGGTAATAACATTATCTGTATTTGTATGTTGGTTTCTTACGATTATTCAGTTTTTAAGTGAGTTATGAGCATTATTAATTATATTATAAATCTAAAACTTGCTAAAAATTAAACTATCGTAATATTCTGATAGGTAGATCAAATCACTTTAATTTTTAAGTCAATGGAGCTAAACGTGATCTACTGAGCATAGATTTGCTATGTTACACACTTGTAAGACGGAGACAACACATGTGGGTGTGATGTCCTCTTAATAAAAACAAAAACAACATATTATGCAATGGCAGTATATATGTACATACTTTATAATATTGTATGTTAAAGGTTATTATGCAAATATCTCAAATATCTAATTAATATAGTATAATAAGAAAAAATAAAAAGTGTTGGTACCTATCATGTTATTCGGTTCTAGCCCCAAGCCTTCAATTATTAATTACTATTATTATACCTACGAGAAATATATACAATGACTAGTTGAATAACCTGGGTTTGTCTATGTGTGGATATAAGTGTATCTACCTAGGTAGTAGGTTTGAGTGTAGCTCAATTTTAGTCTACCTCAGTTCAAGGCTCAAATCGGTGTTAGTGTAATAATACCTATAAGGACAACCCCGTAGGTTGCGGATTAGATTTAGCACTTGGTATAAGTATACTTTTAAACTAGTTATATACTCTCTAAACTTTTCTGGTATATTTAAAAACAACATTTCAGTTTTTCCATCAAAATCGATCGAGTTGTTATTGTGTATATACCTAAGTTACAAACATATATTTGGTTTTAAGATGTTAGTTTCTTAAATTTGAGGCCATGTAAATGCAACAATTTGATGCATACTTTTACCTCGTCATAGTGACCGATGGCAACCATTTATAAACATAATACATTTAAATTTCTCTCATAAATCCAAATCCTTGTTTGAAGATCTTTTTACTTTGCTTCATAAAACGAAACTACTTACTAACCAAATTTCATACTCATAGCTTCAGCGGTTCTGGCTAGGCGACAGTGAATCAGAACAAGTTCTTCTTTATAAGTATATAGATAACTTTTTAATGAGATTTATAAAGCTGCCCTTGTTTTTCAAACACCTTGCTCGCCTAGTTAACTCAGCCCTGACTTCAAAGATGTAACATTCTAAATTGATTTGATGCAATTTATATGGAATAGAGTTAGGTACCTACTGGTAACAAATTGGAAAAGTACCCGCAGCCAGGTATCAAGGAATAAAACGAAACGATAGTAGAACGGAGAAAACCGATTCTCTAGGGTATAGTGTCCAATCACACAAACATACTCACCCTCGTAAAAGTCCACCTTCGAGTAACTGGAATCAGAAGAATTGTCATCAGAATCTGCATGGTCCGTCATCATCGCTGATTTTGGAGTGAAAGTTCAAGCGCCAAATAAGTGTTTTTAGTCTCTGAACAATAATGTGGAGCTTGTTCGTCTGGAAAAACTCGAAATCGCTTTTACTCAATGTGACGACACTTGCAGCCAACGGACTGACTCGTTGATATTTATTAGTCGGTTGATGCGCGAGTGGCGGGTCACCACTAAAATTGTTTAAAATTATTGTTAATGTAATTACGTGGGTATTTGTGTTATATTTGATAATACTAGTTATTATATAGTGTTATTATTACTGTTATTGCTCATTACTCAGTATTATATTATTATTATTGCGATATTTAGAACGGTCGACAACTACAGATTACAATATTTTCGACTTGTGCTGTATCACCATAGACACCGACTATAAGATAATAAATAATAATAATATAGTCCGCGAGACTGTTACGTCATGCTTATCAGTCCCGCGGACCGCTCACCGCTCCCCACTTCACAGTCCGGCTAACCGCTTCACGCTTACCGTTCCCCGCTTCCCACTCACCCTTGACGAATCGTACGGCACGTACACAACGCATAGCGTTACATGTTATGACAGAACACGGCGACACGGCAGGGTACTTTGGTACTATTCAACACTGATAACTTCGCCCTATTATTGCATATTATTCAACATCGACAATAAAGTACAACATTATTGTTTATCTACCTCGATGTTATTCAGTATAATAATATTAATATTTAATATTATCATAATTGTCTAGGATCGAGATCGTGACTTTATAATATTATCAGTAGAGTTAGAACGACACAGGAATTTGCTATTTATTTTTTCTCACAAATTTGAAATTGCAATCTAATTGGTTTTATGGTTACAAACATAATTTTATTAAAAGTATATTATAATACCATATCAGTATATAATATTAGTATATTACTCATAGATGTATACAACAACTAGATAGCCGTCTCCTTCTTGTCATCGAAGTCGGCCGCCATTTACAAAGCAGGCAATGTTTACAAGATTGAAAACAATATTATCATGGTATATAATATGTATAGATAAATATACATGTATATGAATAAATGTAAACATTTCCTACTTTATAAATGGCAGCCGATTTCAACATTGGTCACAACTGTAGTATAAAGACGGCTATCTAGCTGTTGTATATTTCTATGATATTACCTACTTAAATGCAAGCCCGGATTAAGGAGGGGGGCATGGCCACGGGCCCACAAAAATGTACGGCGGAATGTACGTTTTTTTTTTTTTTTCAAATCAGAAATATTTGGATAACACATTAACGTTTCCTATAGCCTATACTATATCGTGAATGAATAATATGTTATTATTATTATTTTGGTATCGTAATATCAGCTATATCGTCTATTTTAGTAGGATGATAATGATTAGGAAATGGAATTTATAGGTATCCCTGGTAGTACGGTGAATACTGAATACCGTCGATTACAAATTTACGACGGTTGTAACATTATTACTAGGGTTATATATATATGGCTATAGCCTATAAAACGGATTTTGATGATAAAACATAATACACCAAAATACTTATAACTTATTAATCAAACAAATTGTATTTTTTTCTACGGTAACAATACAAGTCTTATACAGTCTTCTGTTGAAGTTACTATGACGTAGTTATTGTTAGTGTTTTGTTTTACAAATACAACAATTTTACATGCAATTTGAAGGAAAAATCGAATATGAGTGACTGTAAAAAGTATTTAAGTAGTGCTAAGAAAAGAAAAAAATAAGAAGGAAGATCTTTTTAATTTTAATGACATCTGCATTTAAGTGCAGTAAAAGAACTGGATTTTTTCTTGTGATGAAAGCGAAGATAAACCAATTTCAAACGTTACAGCAATAGATCATAATATCTCAAATGAAAGTATAAACAATGGAACTAATATTATCAATTGTGAGTACTATTGAATATTAACCAGAATAATGAACACATTTATACAATAATATTTATAATGTATTATGTATGCAGATGATATAATTGAAGAGTTTGCTTCCCAAAAAGCAAGAAAAAATTGTTTATACAAATAACATTTTTATTTTTGTCTTTGCAATATATTTATTTGTGGGTCCCCAATATTTTGATTATGGTTATGACTTATGGGCCCCTAAAATTATTATATTCCGGGCTTGCTTCTTTGCGTTAAGATACCTATGCAAAATAGTGCAAATTGTATACCTATAATTGCTTTGTAAGCTATTTTTTTTTTAATTCTGCTATAAATGCTTTACAATGATGTGTTTTTATTCAGTTTTTATTTTAATTTTGTTATCCCATTTAGGAGTAGTAAAATATACTAAAAATTAACTATTTATGTATGAGAATCCTTGTTTTAACATTTCAATCCTTAGCTAAGAAAATTGTACATTTTCAGCCTATGATATAACTAAGTATATTTGATGATATTATTGTGAATAGAGTTATTCATATATATCTTATTTACGCGGACCCTTGTTTTAAATTTTCAATCCTTAGCTATAAAAGTTGAACATTTTATAAATTTTTAACTACAGAATAATTATTAAATTTTAAATTTGATAAATTTTGTCAAAATTTAAACTTTAAATCCTTATAAAAAAAGTTGTGATATAGATTTTTAATATTTTTCATCTATGTTTGAAACAATACATTAGAAGCCTTGTTTAAAAAATGTTCACGCATTATTACCTAACAAATAAAATTGTATACAAAACATTCATAGAAAAAAACTAAAAAATTGAAAATTGATAAAGTCCGTAAACAGTTCAAAACCAAATTTTTTTGAAAATGTTATTGTGTAAAGAATGCTAATATAAACATTAAATAAGTAAACTAGTGAAAATGTCATGTATTTAGTTCATTTGTTTTAGAGCTATACCAAAAACAAAAATCAATTTTGCTTAAAAATTCCCGTTTTTCCCTAATTTTTCTTTTGTTTTTCACAGGCTTTTGAAAATTGTTTGGAATTTCTTACTTTTGATCACCCAAAGTATACCTACCAACTAGATTCACTTTCTTATCGGAAAAGATTGGACTGTTGAAGAAAATCTAAGCATTGCTGCTGTCCTAAAAGATGATGACAGACACAAAAAAAAAAAACACATTGTAAAGTTAATACTTTCATCGCTCCGCTCGGAATCTATAAAAGAATTTTCGATTTTTTTAAAGATTTTTCGATTTCTGAAAATTGCTGACTTGTACTTACAGTTGCCAACATTCGGGAAGTGTCAAACCTCCCCCCTCGTAAAAGTGCCCCTGAGTGGAAAGCTAGTTTGATTTGATATACATTTTTGGCCTGTTATGGTTGTTGTTTATGTAGTATGTATATTTATATTTATAGATATATTTATGTAGTTAATAATATATCACCGATTAGCACGAATTAAGATATACGTGCAGAGTGCAGACGTGCTGATGAGTGATAATTGTACATTTCATTTATTTCATATCATTTGTACTGAATTTAGGCTCCCGGTCGCCAAGCGGTCGAGTTTTTCTTATCTCGGGACGAAACACGCACAGCTCGCCGCGCCCGCATACGCACGTCTACTGCGTCACTTATCAGTTATCATTAGCGTAATAGTTATTATCATGTCCACTGTCCAGTCTTCGCAGCGGATATCGCGTTCGACGTATTATGATTATTATTGTTATAATTTACTCGCTTTATAGTTTAATCGGTAGTTCACTAATTTATTCGCTCCCATCCGCTTTCGATTTTCGTCTTGGCCCTCGCGCGTCCCCGCCACCCGCCCACCCGACCATTACCACCGACGTCGTTTTGCACTAGTGTTCGTCTCGGGCTCGGCAATTGTCATCGCGTGAGTACACTACCGTCCACATACATCGTCTCGCGCCCTAACACTTCCTGCGTGACGGTTTGTTCTGTCGCTTAGCGGCGGTCCGTCGTCACTCACCGATGCGGGTCGTCCTGGAGTAGCCCCGAAATCTGCAGCCTGTCGACGACTGCCTGACCCGTTTGAGCGGAGAGCCGACGGTTGCAGGCCGTAGTACCCGTTGACATGTTGGTTTTAAGGTGCTACGTTTAAATGGGAAATCATGAATACACCAGGTAATCAGAATTCTTCACTGTGGTCACTAAACATTTTTCATTGTCAACTGTCTTCAAAATATAATATGGTTCAAGCACGGAACCAAATTAACAATTCATTTATAAATTCTAATAGGTTAGAACCAATGGTCATATTATTATGTTCGCTATAGCTATTTACTACTATATACCTATTCCAATCAGATATGCAAAATGTAGTAATTATTGACTGTTTGTAATCAGCATCTAATACTAATATCAGATAGGTACATTAAGTGTAAGTCTTGAGGTATGTTACTATCTGCTTTTACATAATATGAGTTGGTTATATACCTATTTAAAATGATATATACTTATTTTTAAACTGTTTATTTTTGTAATTAAAGAAGATACATAACCATAAATTAAAACTAATTAAGTTAAACTAGTTAATAATTTTTGAATTTAGAATATTTTATCCTCAGTTTCCACATTTTCGTGATATTTCAAAGACTCAGATCTTTTAAGGGAGTTTCAGTCTGTTTAGTAAAAAGTCAAAACTTATGTAGATTTGACCAATCTTAACATAAATCGGGACATCAATTTTGTTTATCTTTATATTTTTAAATATATTTAAATTCCGTATTATAAAAATAAACCTTCTTGGGACAGATCAGTCGATGAAAAAAAGTGGTTTTTTGACCAAAAAACCAAACAAAACTGAAGGAATTTGGTTTGACAAATTTAAATTTTTAAAACTGATTTTCATTGATTACCAATATTACTAGGTTTCCATCTCGGTTTCTATTGAGGCAATTTTGAATATCTTTTTTTTCAGCTGTGATACCTATGAATATAAATATGATATTTTTGTATTTATATTAACACATTAACACGTATTATGACACTAACAATAATTGGAATATTAAAAATCACCTCGATGGAAATCTAGTAAACTTGTTAATCAATCATATTACATTTTCCAAATTAAAATCCATTAAACCAAATTTCTCCAGTTTTGTCGGGGTTTTTGGTCTAAATTCACTGTTTTAATTGACTGGAGCCCCCTTAAAACATTAATGCGTACTAAATTATTTGCTGTTGCATCAAGAATTCAAGATATAAATATCTAAAGAAGTTTTATATTTGTAATTTTATCAAATTTATTGTACAATTTAATAGGTAGATTCTTAGGTAGATAGGTCCTTAAATACATTTACAAAGTAAATGTGTTATCTCCGTCTTACTAAAACATATTTGATACCTAACTTGATAAATTTTGTGTACACTATAATCCGTTTTACTCTGCTATTTTTGAGGCTATTTTTGACATGAAGCCAGTTATAGGCATTGTAACATTGTTAATTTTTTTTGCAAAAATTTAAATCCTCATAACTTGATTTAAAAATAATATATAAAAAAAAAAAACATTTGTGAAGCCCTAGAACTAGATAATATTTTTACCCTGGTTTTTACCTTTGAATTTTATGATAAATGTCAATTCAGTATTTCAGTACCTATGTATTCATTCTAATTTTAAAAATACCAGAGTATGTAAAATAGATTATTCTGAATGTTAAATTTGTTATGTTGTGCATTAGTAAGAACAAGACAACATGCAGGTATGTCATCTACCTAACCTAACAAGTCCAATAAACAATTAGATTAATGATACCAAACTTATAAATTATGTTGAAAATTGTTCTCATTTAATCTATTCAATTGCATGGCATTAAATTTTAACAAATCAAATTTTCTAAAATTTTATATTTACTTAAACAACAATAATAATATTAAAAATTATAAATCATCTTTTTATAATAATAATTGTAAACAAATTAATGATTGTAATTGCACAGAAATAAAAGAATTTAGAAGAATAAAATATTTAGGATTGATTTATGTTAATAAACTAAATTGGAAATCCTATATTGATCACGGGATTGATCATTTAACTACCTTAGTACAAGATAGGATCTAGGACAAATTGTTGTGGGGTGTTACGATAAACGATTATAATTAGCAACTATACTCATACTTATATTATACTTTTTTTTTGGTTTGTAACTTGCCATATAAAAAACAAATATTAATGTTCCTTTACTTGTATCCTCGTTTGTAAATTCTTACCATCAAGTTTCGTAAGAGGTGATTCACTTTAATTTTTAAACTAACGAAGCTAAACATGATTTTCTGAATGTAAATTTGTTAGCTTATACACTTGTAAGATGGAGACAACAAATGCCAGTGTTACGTTATCTTAAATAAGTTTATTTAGAGGATGTGTCAGAAAGTATTTTGTAAATAAAATTCTTAATATATTTAATTATTTCTGAAATAAAGTTCATCTTATTATCACCTATTAATAATAAATAATCATTATAAATCGGTTATTGTATTGGTAATAGTGTAATAACTGGAATCTGCATAGAAGTATATATTGTATAATATATCATAATTATTAGCACCTAACCTCACCTTAATACCTTAATCCATTCAATTAGATATAACATAAAAATAAATTGCTAGTGTAATAGCTTATATTTAACTAATATTCTATTAATTAAATAATAATGACGAATGAGACCTTCAAATTATAAATGATCTCTTATTATTTATAATTGCTTATACAGAATTTTATATGAAGAATCAATAAACATAAATTCCTAAAATACTTAATTTATTTATTTGAATAAGCTTTCTTATAGATAATTATCTTATAGTAGATAAAAATAATAATTGTTATGAACCAACCTTTGTTAACCATTACCTTTTTTAAATTTTTGTTTAGAGAAAATAAAGCCACTTCCACTATCAAAACCAAATTCAAGTGACTGCAGTTGCCATGAATCACATAAGTATGCTTTAATAATTTATTAACTAATTAATATCATTATATCAACAATAAGTGTCGGTCTAGCCCAATTAGAGAACACCTAGGCAAAGTTAACGATTGGGTTCCTTTGAGGTTTCCATTAAAATTCATTATGCCAGGCTAAGTCATGTGCCAGATCGGGCCTATTATAACCCCTACATATTTTTATATATATTATAGTGTTAAGCCAAGCCGGATTCACAGTTACGTCGTGCCATGCAAGGGCGTGACTATATGGTTACAACTGGTAACCATATTGGTTTATAATTTAAGCTGTAGTCAATTCTTAGTATACTCAGTTGCAACTTGGTTATTACATGATACCAAAAAAGTAACAACAATGCAATTTGATTGACACCACACATAGCATAGCTATGAATGCGCCTTTACACATTAAATATGATTAACTTAATACTTTTCAGTGAATTTGTTGATATTTTTTTATAGTATTATTTGCAGTAGGTTTTTACCTACTTTAAGTACAATTTTTGTAAAATATATTTTTTAAATCTAATATAATCTATTATTTTTTATTCTTCTTTTCAAAAATAACAGTCAGTATTTTATAGATACATTATTATTTATAGTTTAATTATTAAAGTAATTTTTGTTTTATTATTATTTTTTTTTTTACTAGGCAATGGTTGAGTTTTAATATTGCAATATATTAGATTTTGTTTTAAATATAAATGTATAGATATTATTCTTATGTGATATGTATACTATCTATTATGATTATAGACCCTTAATTGTATATTATCATAAGTAATCTTATGAAGATTAGTTATTCTTTTATAATAACTTTAGTTTAGTCAAGTTAATAAAACTTAACTACTTAAGAATATTCAACCACAAAATATATTCATTATTTTACAAAATATTTTAAGTTAAAATTTCTTAAATTAATCTAATTTGAGTTATGTATTGTTTTTGTTTTGAAGGTTATGCCCAAAACACATAATGGTTACCGAAAATGACAAAGATAATGTGTCAGTTTTGAAATGTAATTTGCATTCTACAGCTACAAGGTATACGATCAAACCTCCACTGCTTCCAAAACCAAATAACATTGCATTGAAAACTAGTCCTTATAAAGTCAAACATCAATTTCCCAGTGTCAAGTCTTTCAAAAAACATGAAACAACTTTAAATTTAACTGTTAATCAAACTGCAAGTTGTATGCCTAAGAAAAATGACGATAAAAAAAATGATGAAGAAATAAAAAATGACAGTGATGTCAATTCAAATGTTTCCCAATTAGAAGTTCCTCATAATGTAAATAGTATTTTAGAAAATAACTTAACTGATAATGAAAATAATAACAGTATTAACAACAAATGTAGTGACGATGACTTAGACTTTGATTATCAAAATGACAGTTTGCTAAGTGAATATGTGGTATTCCATGGTGAATTAGACATGTCAATTAATAATTTAGATGATATTATGAATACCACGATTGATGACGAAAAGTCATCCATTGCTAGTGATTCTACAGACCAATCATTTTCTGTTAGGAAAAAAATCGTCAATTGGTTTGGGTCATTTGGTAAAGGGAAAATATTAAAACAAAAGAAGCGTAGTTCTTTTTATGACAGTCATAATGATGACAGGAACACTGAAAAAGAAGATAATGATACAGATTCTCATTCATCATTAGATGATAAACCCAATGAAAAACTAGAACTTGGCGAAACATTGTCTATTGACAATAATGAAACTGAAGAAATACCTACCAAAGCAAAATCCCTAAGGACTGTTGAAGAACTTATTTCAACCGAAAAAGTATTCATTGATGTTTTAAATCTATTATGCAAAACATTTGTTACGTTTGTCGAACAAACTGGAGGTGATGTTAAACTGATACCGTCTACTGATTTATCTAAAATAATCAGTCCTCTTCCCCAATTATTAAGTTTAAATGAAGACTTGTTACAAGACATGGAGAATCGTATGAAAAACTGGAATGAACATCCTAAAATTGCCGATGTCATAGTAAAAAAAGGACCTTTTCTTAAACTTTACTCAACTTACATACAAAACTTTGAAAGTCAAAGTAATCTGTTGGATGAATACTGTCAAAAATACCCTCGATTTCAAAAGTGTGTCAAAGACTTTGAGGCGTCCGACGTGTGTAAAAAATTGACCATTAAACACTACATGTTAACACCAATTCAGCGAATTACTAAGTACAGACTCTTATTGGAAAGCTATTTAAAAAACCAAGATGAAGGATCTATTGATTACCAAGATACAATAGTAGCATTAGGCATTGTGTGCGATGTTGCCAATCATGCCAATGAAAGTATGAAACATGGGGTGCGTTTTTGTTTTATTTTGTTTCTATTAATTTTTATCGATTTCATAAAATAATCTATCTATTAATTAAATTTCAGGATTGTGTGAGTAAACTTTTGCAGTTACAATCACTATTAGGAAGTTACATTATAATTAAACCAGGCCGAGAACTTATTAAAGAAGGTGAACTGTATAAGTTGTCCAGAAAAGACATGCAACTTCGATATTTTATTTTGGTAGTATTATTATTTATAAATACTTAATATAACGCAACATATTTATTTACATTTTTATAATATGAATTTATATGTATTTTTTCAGCTCAATGATTGCTTGTTATACACATCTTATTATGGTACAGTTGCGGGATTGAAAATTAACTATGAACTTCCACTTAGTGGTATGAAAGTATTTCTTCCCATTACTGATAACTGTCTCAACGAATTTAGTATAATAACCATAACTCGAAGCTTTACTCTTAGGGCCAAGTTAGTTGTTTTTTTGTTTAATATTTATATTATCCAATAAAATGTTATTTTATACAAGAATAATACATTGTGTTATAAATTATATGTTGCAGATCTGCCGTAGAGCTTAAAGAATGGGTTAACATTTTAGAGAAGGCAATTAGAGAGCACACCAACAAACAGCTATCCTTTCTCAACATGAAATTTGTTTCAAAAAATATCGGATGTGAACCACTTCAATTGGGATATGAGGCATATATTAATTTGTCTTTTTTTCTTGGCTGTGCATAATTTTTGAATTTTATCAAATTAGGCACCAATATGGATTCAAGATTGTCGCGTGACTATGTGCCAATCATGTGCTTCAGAATTCACCGTCACATTCCGGAGACACCACTGCAGAGCATGCGGCAAAGTATGTGTAGATTGTTCTGAATGATTTAAATTTAACTCTTTCTATTGATATTTAAATAACTTTTGAGTAGGTAGTTTGTAGTAGTTGTTCAGAAAACAAAGCACCACTTCGTTACATGAAGTTTCAGTCTGCAAGAGTGTGTGACGATTGTTATGATTATTTGCTCAAAGGTATGTTAAATGTTTCATTTGACCTCTAGTAACTAATTGATGTATATTTGTTTGATAAAATATATTTGTAGAGTTTGAAGACAAAATATTGGAAATGCGTCAATCATCCAGTAATAGTGACTTAGAAATTCTTAAGATGGTAGATACCGTAAAAAATTCCTTTAAGAAGTCTGGTGTATGGAGCTCAAAAAAACTCGTTAAGTATGTTCCACAACGGTTAAAAGAGGTAACTATTATAATCAATCCAGCTTAAGAGCATGTGGTACCTATATGTGTTGTCTCCGTCTTAGAAACGTACAACATATCAAAAACTGTTTTTGTGGAACAACTTTACTCCTTCTGTATTTATAGTATAATTACCAAAATTTAACAACGCATAGAGAAAAACTTAATCTGTGACCTAATGTTTTTATTATTTAGATAACATAAATACAATTAAAGTTATCAGTTTGAGAATATTATATTTTTGTTTTTTTTTTTTATTTTATTATTAAAAAATAATGGTTAGTGTTTTCCAAAAATTAAAGCTCTATGTCACAAATACAGTTCTTCCTTATGCGTCGTGGAATTTTGGTAATTCTACAATGAATACAGAGGGAGTAAAGTTGTTATGCGAAAAACATATTTGGTATGTTGTACATTTGTAAAAAGTAGATAACACATGTGGGTACACATCCTCTTAATCTAATAAAAATCGATTAATATATTATAATAAAATCATTTTATTATCATAAACTCACAAAAAACATATCATGTATATTAATAGATATAATTAAATACAGGTAATGGCCAACGATTCTGGCTCACAAATGAGTGGTTGGTTGTATCGACGGGAAAAACGCAAATCATGGAAAAGATTTTGGTTTGTTCTAAAAGAACAAGTTTTGTATATGTACAAAGCTTCTGAAGATGTTGTTGCATTGAACACCATACCTGTTCTTGGGTATAGTGTTCAAACATTCCCAGAAGTAAGAGGATTATAGTAGATTTATTTTAACAGTATACATTTATACCTCTATTAATCAGAAAACATAATATCAATGGTGGAAAGGAAAAAGGGCGTTAACGACATAATTCTGCATCGATTGTGCTAACCCGATTATCGATATGTTGATTATTGACTAAGTTATATTCGATAATAAAATAATCGATAGTTGTTAGGTGTAAACACCATCTTTCATATTAAAGAGTAACCACCAAATAACAGGCTTAAGCAACAAAACAATATTTTTGAATTTAACCATAACAGATGTTTATAATAATTTTTAAATATTTTTTATTAGTTTTAATTAAATGTTGTTTATTATAATTATTGATAAAATATATAAATTTCGGTTTTAATAAACAGAGTAGAATAAAATTATAATAATAATATTATTATTATGCTGGTTGTAACCATCAAAATTCAGGTTAATAACAAAAATAAGGCATAAGCACCAAAAAAGTATATAAATTAATGTTACAGGTAAGAAAAATAACAATTCTTAATTTATTATGTTACCAACTTTTTTAGAATATAATTATCTAAAAATTTATTCAGGTGAAAATTCAATAAAATTAATATAAACGGCTTTAAAAATTAAAAAAAAAACCGTTGTTTGGCTCTTGTAAAATTTATAAAATGTTGCCTACTCCGTTTTTCCTTTCCACCGTTGATATGATCTATGCTTTACTTATTCTCATTGATTTATAACTTTATATCAACTCTTCGAGCTCTTTACGAATTCAATAATTAATAATGTATTTATTTATTAAACTCACAATAGCTTGGTCGCTAGGATGAATAAAACAATTAAAAGTACGTCACACGTCACACAAAATAACGACACTTAACTCTGAACCTAGCTACCACCCACCGTCTTGTCGTGTCAGTAACAAACCCTACACTAGTCACCAACTGATTTTTGAGGTCCGTTTTGAAACTTACTAAACTTTCCGCGGTCCCAAACAGTTTTAATGACTTTCACATACGTTAATAAATACATGTTTTTTTTTTTTTTAAATTTGTATTTATATTAATTGGTTTATTTATTTTAATAATATTATTACTATAAAAAAATAATTCTAAAAAAAAGAAGAATATACAAGAAAATATTTCATTTTCATTGTTAAAAAATTTCCATTGTAATATACATTTTATGACACTTTAATTTTAGATTCTGAGCGGAGCAAGGAAGCTAGTAGTTTTACAATGGTATTTATTTATTTTATTTTTTTATCCTGTATACAAAATATATACCAGAAGGAATGCTTCGATTTCAACATATAGTACCAAATTTGATCAAGATGGTGTTTTAGAAAGGTCATTTTTTGATTTTCTCAATAGTTATTTAATGCCACTGGAAAATTCGCCGACAAATTACGAAAAAACGTTAAAAATGGGATTTTAATTTCTAACGCTTTATTTATCACCATAGAAACGAAAAAAAAATAATAATAATACCTATTATAATATAAATTCAACTTACAGGCTATAATAATTAATAATAACAATATAAAAAATCCAGACTGACAAACCGTCTCCGCTCAGAATCGTTTTTCTTGTACAATGATTTTATATCATTGAATTTAAGTTTAATACAATCCATTAAACATTGACCCACTTGTAACCTACTGTACAGCAGAGCGACATTCTTTTATCTGCTTTTTATATTTATATTATAAAAATTTAAAAACTACTTCGGATAAGGGTCCGTAAGAAAAGTGTTCACTGTCTGCCAATTGGTGACCCTTGTTACATACCATATGGTAGACAATTCACCTCTACATGTTTGGTGGTATCATTGATTTACATATTCTATGAATGTATGATTTAATACCCCAAGGAATCCAAACTTCTGTGCTCATACAGTTTTATATGTTTTTTTGTTTACAGTTTATTTAATAATTTATTTTATTCAGACGAATAGAGAGAATTTATTGTTATATCATAATACTAAAAAAATGAAAAAATGCATTTTACAGGGTACAAACTATGAAGAATTTGATTCAAGTTGTGTTTTTCAATTGGCTCACGCTGGACAAAGCCCTTTGATATTTTGCTCTGATACCGAACAGTTGGCCAAAAGGTATGCCTATAATAAATATGCGTAAACTCAACTTTTTTAGGTTATTTGACTAGGTTTGATTTCAAACAAATATTCAATAAATGTCTTATAATGTTTTTTGTATAAATATAAATACTTTATATGGCCAATAGGTGTTCCAAGTTGGCTAAATTTGTATCTGTGTTAAAATCTAATAACATACATACAATTTTGCTTTGGACATCTTTAAGGTACGGTGACAGACAACCTTTGGTTGGACTCATAATATTTCACAATATTATTTATTGTATTAATAACAACTTCCTATAATCAGGAAGTTAATTTAATACATTAAAAAACTTTAAGAATATGTAAAATAAACTTAATAAAATTGAATTTACAATAAATTATGTATTATGCTTGGAAGGTGGTGCTAAATAGTAATAAATCGAATGTGTAAAATATTTCAATTTTATTCAAACACAAGTAAAATAAATATGACTGATTAATATTGTAAAATATATGTATGACAATTTTTATTGATAATATGCCCTTTTCTCCTTTTTTTTTCTTCTTTTATTACATTAATTTTAAATTGTATATTGATATAAAATTATTAGACACTAAAATAGAATAAAAATATTTTGTAAAATCTCTGATTTTTTGATATAAATCTAAGGCATTGAAGTAAATAAAACTATTTATAACAAATTACCACCATTTTATATATTTGTTCTATTTAATTATTGAATAACTTATTGACTCATTAAATTATTTATAACTTATAAGGCATGTATAATCCGAAGGTTAGACTAAAATTGGCCCATATTTTTTTATAGTTATATATCAACTACTTACAAATTGCATAGTTTTAAAAACTATCATTATAACATATACATTTTAAAATGTAATACACACAATTAAAATAAATAACCACTTCATAGTCTGTAAAACAAGTTTATACATAGTTATAAAGTGTACATTTTATATTAGAACATATTATATTCAGTGATTATAATATTATTATCCGTCTAACAATAGATTTTGATTACAGATGGATCAACACCCTTAATGAAGCAACAAAATTAAAATGAGATCTCTTTCAGTATTTATATATTTATCATGGATTCACATCAGAGATCACACTTATTTTTAAATATGCATACTGCATAGTTATATTATTTTAGTTATTATAATAGTGCCGCAGTATATTTATGGTGCTATTTTATTTTTTAAAACTGTTAAGGTATATCACTAAATATAATCGAAAATTATTTTATTAATTTTTAATAATACAATTTATAAACATACATAATAGTATTAATAATCAGTGCCTTGATTTTATGTATAATGTAAGCATGTTGTGTGTTATGTGTGAGTTTTTTCTTTTATTTAAATCATTGAATTATTCATTATATTAAGACCAACATTTATTTCATCATAAGTTTTATTCTAAACCAAAATTTATATACAATGCAAATCATGTTTTAAATTTAAAAAAAAAAATTATAGTATTGTTGTCTACTATTATATTTATAATTATACAAATGGTTTTATTAATTGTTATATTTTTGCACTTAATTTAAGAAAATTGTTTTTTAGTGATTAAATTATGTTTATTTTAAATGACCTTACTGTACTATATTATTTTTAATAATTATTTAATTGAATATGTCACATTAACATATCCATACCTCACTATATTGTCAGAGACCATCTCACACCTAAAAGTATTATTACATTTTTTCATAAGAAAGTCATTGACATAGAAAATTAAACCACAAATACATGGCACGGTACGCAACGGCCACCAGTACAAAGTACAGGTAGCGTAGCGACCGGTCTACACTTTCGTCAACCACCACTACGGGCTACAGCACGATAACGCCAACTCTCCTACCGCGCCACAAAGGCATAAGGCGGGACGGGAAGGCGGGTTGCGCAAAACGATTACCGGCCGCCGGCGGCTACTAAAAATCTTATCTTACATCAACCGTCTCACTGACACCCCCACTCGACCGCTATTTCTTTATTCATTGTAAATCACTATATTTATTAGACTTGTCAATAAACGTCTCCCGGAAACAAATTAAATACCGCATCTCCGGTTTCGTCTATCATCAAATTATATTATTATGTGTGTGTGCCACCCACATCCACACTACCACACTACCTCAGCAACCGGATCACCCGGCACCACCATCGTAGCCGCGTCATACATACAAGTATAAACTGAAATATTTGACATTATGAATGACAATTTTCAACTATAATATTCGATATATTTTATTAATTAAAACTAATATATAATTTTTAACTTTTGATGGCCAGCATAAATAGATTTTAAATAAACACGAATAATTATTTATCAATCTTAACGTCACAGATTAAGTTAACAGTTAACTTCTGTTGAATAAATTATTGCAGTCATTTCTCATTAGTCATTATCCATATTAGTCCATTACACATTCACATTAGATACATACTATTTAATAGTTACTTCCCAGTGTCTGGCATAGATCATCTGAAATAGGGTTTGCTACATGTTTTTCGGAAGAAAATACAATCATAATTTTTGTACGTAATTGATTACATTATAAATATGATTTGAAAACAATATTAACAATTGTATTTGTATTTTAAATGTATGGCTTTTAAGGTATTTGATCTATGCATTACATGAATAAATACATAATATATAACATTTCCAAAGCTCTCTGGATCCGCGACTATCACAGGGTCAGATTGGCTCTAAAAGGCCTATAAATTTCAGTTTAAAAGGCCCTCAAAATTTATCCATTAAGGTACGTTTAGGCAAAAAATAGTTCAATGTTATTTGTTTATTTAACTAATTGAAATAATTAATAGTGTTTAGTCATTGACCATTATACATATTACCAGTGTATTTAGCCATGGGTATAAATATAATATATATTATTATGTATAATTTATTTTTATTATAAGTACAAAATATATTATAATACATTGTTAATTAATTTTTAAAATACAGTTTTTTTAGTTAACCAAACTTAGATTTTTTATAACCACTTTAGTTATTATAGATTTATAGGTTTTAGCAATTTTGTTGGAAGATGTAGGTCTTAAAGCTGTTCATAAACAGAATGAATATGCATTTGCACATCTAGTTAAAAAGTTTAATGTAAAGTAATTAATAAATATTGTTTTAAAATGTTTTAGTTAACAATTAACTAGGTAGGTACCTTAATAACTTAACTAGTTAAAGTATCCATTATAATTTGTTTTTACACTTAATTTGAAAAATAATACACTAGGTTTAACCATTTATATGTAATATTTATAACTATAGTAAAGCTTAAGACTAAGTAATTAACTATTTTTATTTATTTATGTTGTAAACTTAGGATTTGATTAAAAAACATAATAAATAAAATTTAAAAAATTTATAAAAATAAAAATTATAGAATTCTATACGTCAATCAATAATGAAACAGCACAACATTTTATATCTGCAATGACTGAAAATAAAATAAGAAATCGCAAGAAAATATTGAATTAGCATTAAGATTACTTATTCAAAACATCTTCAAAATTGAATGTTTCAATAGAACGAAATACATCATGACATTATATTATATATGTTGTAGGCATATTAGGCATATAGGCATGTAAGTATATAGTCAAATTAGGCATTTACTAAATGCCTAGGCATGTAGTCAAAGAATTTAATTTTTATGCAATTTCAATATCTGCCTAGACATTTTGTTAAATGCCTAGTCATTTTATGACATGTAACAATAAGTAATAATTAAAAATTAACAACATTTGTAACCTAACCTTTTTATTCATAATTTTTAAATTATTTTTTTTAAATTTATTGTAATTTAAATTTTAAAACAATAGTGCCGATGGACACAAAATTAAACCCATTTCACATACTTACGTGTTTTAGATATTAATAAATAATACATAGTTTTTTTTATATAAAATAGCAATACATAATTAATAGATAATAATATAGTTTATTATTTGCCTGACTTGAAATAGGAATTTAACTAAATGTCTAGGCTTATAGTGAAATTGCATAAAAATTAAATTCTTTGACTATATGCTAGGCATTTAGTAAAATGCCTAATTTGACTATATGCCTACAACATATACATTGTACTTAATGTGTTCAATATTTAAAGTCCACTGTTTGATAAAATTAGTGTTATTATTTATTAGTTTCTTAATTTCATTGTATACAATTTTTTTTGTTGTTAATAGTTTACTTTTTGTTTATAAATATTAAAAATGCATTGCAATTGCCCATTCAACCCACTTCTATTTATATACCTAGTTTGACTATATAAAATAGGTAACTAATGATCAGTAATATTATTAAAATAGAGATCAAATCTAGGTAGTGTATAAAGTCTGAAATAGTTTGAGTGAATTCACTACCTATATGATAAGATATTCAATTCAGAAGCATTGAATTTTTTTGAAATTCAAATATTTAAGATTATTAAATTTCATCAATTAATATAATATAGTCCATTAGTTGTAGCTATAATCAATTATATTTATGTAATAAGTGTCATGGTTGACAATACCCAACATAAATCATTAGGTTGTTTGTTTTGTTGTATATTATGTTTATTGTATTATGAATCATATTATAGGCTATAGCCTATAGGAAGTTTATAAAACCAAACTTTACCCCTATTTCATATTAAAAACTTTGCTACATGCCTACATATTATATATATTAACTATATTGTAACTAATAAGTATATCAATATAATATAATGCTACAGCAATGAAAGTATTCTCTAAAATATTGTATCATACAGATGTGATATTATACAGATATTGTATCAAATTGTTTTATGGTTCGGTTAGGTTAAGTCATATGCAATTTTTTGACCACTGGGAAATATTTGTTAGGACCTCATACTATAAATTATAAAAAATATATACAAACAAAGGCATCATTATTTTAAACATATTATTTTTATGAAACAATTCTTACCTAACTTTTTAAAAAAAAAGTATTAAAATATTAAAATACAGAAAAATCATAAACATATATACAAAATGTATGCATTTGACTTTTAGATCCTTTTGAAATTAAATTTTAAATTTCACATTCCTTATTTTTGTGAAGAAATTAAAAAAAATACTATGAATAGGGAATTTAAAATTAGTTATAATCTTATTATTTTAGACGAAAAAAAAAATTATTTACATGTTAATCTTAAATACATAGCTAGTTCAATAATTATTAGTTTGTATTAAAATGTCTCAACAGCTAGGTTTTGTTTATATTCTAAAACTCTTAGCCTCATAATAATAAACAATTTTGCTTTAAAATAACTTTTAATTATTCAGAACAACTATATTTAAATTTTAAATTATATCGTAATTAAAATAATTTCTTATATCATTTATAAATGTGAGCTAGTGCGAGTTCTTAATCAAATGTCTTTATTTATACTTAAGGGGGCTCCAGTCACTGTTTTGTCATAATTCAAAACTAATGTAGATTTGCCCAATACAAACTTATATTTCGTTTATTTTAATACTTTTAAATATATTTAAATTACGTATCATAAAATAAATCTTAAGGGGGCTGTAGGGGAATACAGTCAATGAAAAAAGTGACTTTCAGACTAAAAATCCAGACAAAACTGAAGGAATTTGATTAGACGGATTTCAATTTTTTTAAAACTGATTTTTATTGATTACCTGCCAAGTCTATAAAGTTTTTATGAGGTTTTGAACTTCTGAATATTTATTTTTTCATCTTTGATATGATATTCATGAATAAAAAGCAGATAAGTGGATGTCGCTCTGCTGTATAGTAAGTTACAAGTTGGGTCACTGTATAATGGATTGAATGAAATTTGAATTCAATGATATATAATATCTGTATATATAAGAAGACTTGTCCTGGGTGATTCATCATCGCCTAGCTGGAACTGTTGAAGCTATGGATATGACATTTTCAATAAATGTACTTATTACTATGTATAGGTGCACTAAGAAAGGATTTGTCAAAATTCGCATTTTAAAGAGGTGCTCAAACAGGAATCTTGAGGTTCACGATGGAAATTGGAATTTTTATTTTTTATTTACTTTTTAAATAGTTGCCATTGGTACAGTCTCTACAGTAGAAAATTGGTATTTATTTATTAATGGTTTTCAATTGGTTCTTTGAAGAGTTTCCGTAGTTATGTAGTTTTAGTTAATGAGGCAGAACATTGTATTGTCTAAAAAGGGGGGGCGTAGCCCTCCTTAAAAAAAAGAAAGCCCCGCATATCTGAGGATTTAATTATATATCTAGTAGTATATGTATACTAGATTTCATATGTTATAGTATACGCGATATAGACCTATATTTTTTTTTTTCAGGGAGGGCTTCGCCCCCCTTTTTAGACAATTACAAACGTTCTGCTCATTAAAATATCTTTTTAAAATTAATTTTCCCTCTATTGACCCTCTCAAAAAAAAAAAAACAACATTTAATGGCAAACTACTCTTTTTCTACTTAGCTAAAAAGAGTAATTCGAAACTATTCATTAACCCTTAAACCTCAAGAAAGAAACCTTAAAACAAAAAGAAGACAAAAATTCTATAGTAGAATCAAAAAGGTAGCATAAAAGATTTGAACGAATAAATAATCATCACACAATCTAAATAATTTAATAAGTTCTAATAACAATCATTATAATAAATTAAGATATTTTTTGAATAAAATCTACTTAATAATCATTAAATATAACTTTTATACTTAATTTTAGTTAAAAATCAAATCTTCCTTATATATATACACAATTTCTAGTAGCAGATATTCATTAAGGATTTATATACATATATATATATATATATTAAATGTATAGATATATTATTATATACGTCTTTATATATATATTATACTATATACTTCTCTACTATATATATTAAAATCCTCTATATATCTTTCTTCTTTTCTTTTTTTTAAAGGAGGGCTACGCCCCCCTTTTTAGACAATTACAAACGTTTCTGCTCATTAAAATATATTTTTTAAAATTTAATTTTAATTTATAAAATTTAAAATATAAACCAGAAACATTTTTTTTAATAAAAAATATTTTTTATTTTATATTTAAAATAAAATGCCTGAAAAAGGATTAGTTTGATAGAGTAAATCATGTATTATATATACAGGGTCCGGCAAAAAGACCTCCCCTATTTTAAAAGGCAATTACAAATAAATAAACAATTTAAAAGAACAATTTATTAAATTTGTTAAATTAAATACTATGCCATTTTACATCAAATAAAATAATTACTTAGTTTTAAACATTATATATAATCCGTTAACTATATGTTCCTCTATTATTAACACATTTACGAAGCCTTTCCCGGAAACTTTCCATTTCTTCGAGTCATTTGCGGTGTACATGGCTGCACTTCCTGAGTGATTGCCTCCTTAAGTGCTTCCAAAAGATGTTGGGCGATGAGTGTAGACTTGGGCCTTTAAATGTCCCCAAAGAAAAAAATCACAAGGTGATAAATCGGGTGACCTTGGTGGCCAGGTAACGTCTCCCCGCGTAAAGAGAGAAGATGTCCTGGAAACAGCTCTCTCAAAATGGTTAGTGAGCCGTGGCAGTGTGTGCTATGGCTCCATCTTGCAGAACCATACTTCTTCGTGGTTCCTATGAACTGATTTAAGTTTGGCCGGAGGAAAGTCTCATCATGTGACAGTAGCGAATCCGCAGTAACTGTAACTTTTTGGCCCATTTTCTTCGAAAAAATACTGGCCTAACACACCAAATTTCAGCAACAGCAAACCAAAACTGTCACATAAGGGCTGTGAAGAGGTTTTTCTGTTAACCCAGTACCGGGAAATTTGTTTATTTACAGTACCCGATTAAATGAAATGGGCCTCGTCAGACGAAATTCAACAGCACCAACGGAATGTTTTGAAGAATGTTTTGCAAAACAGCTCTGCGAGTTTCTAAATCTCTCGCACGTAATTCTTGTGTGATCATCATTTTGTAGGGATGCATATGAAGATGTTTGTGATTACTGAAATGCACGTAGACCTCTATCTATCTATACCCGGAAACCATTTTTCTATAAATAGCTTTCAATATAAACGGTCTAAAAATACGGGAGGTTTTTTTGCCGGACCCTGTACTTTTATTATCTTCAAGAAATCATCTAATCCTTTAAATTTCAAAAATGTATATGCATAACACCCAAGTATAATTTTTAAAAAAATAAGCTAAAATAAGCTTGTTTGATTCGTACTTCAATATAGAATAAAATTCTTTTTTCTATAAATTTAAATTTAACAAAATTATATTTTTACATTTTATATTTAGAACTTTATATCATTTTCAGCATCGAATTGATTATCAATATGAAGAGTCTAGAATTAAATCTATTCTCAATTATTTTCCATTTTAAATTTAAATCATCAATTTACTCAATGAAGCTACAATAAAATTTTTTTAATTCAAGCTTTTGCCCTCAATTTTACTAATAATTTTCCTGATTAATAAAAATTTAATATTTATAAATAATGATAATATATTAATTATAATATCACTATTAATAAAATTAAGATTAATACCTTTTCATTTATGATTACCTTCAATAATAGAAGGATTAAATTGAATATCATGCTTACTAATAATAACTTGACAAAAAATTTCACCTCTAATTATAATTTCTTATTTAAATATTAATAAAAATATAATTTTTTTAATTGCATAAAATTTCAATAATTCATTTTTGGTTTAAATCAAATTCAATACGTAAAATTTTAGCTATATCATCAATTAATAATACTACATGATATATTTGCAATTTTTCATAAATGAAATTTATGAATTAACTATTTTTTAATTTATTCTCTATTAAATTATTTAATCATTAAAATACTTAATAATTATAATATTAATTATATTAATCAAATAAAAATATTTAATTTAAATTTTTTTTTCAAATTAAATATATTAATATTAATTTTTTCAATTATAGGTTTACCCCCTATAATAGGATTTTTAATAAAATGAATATTAATTAAACGTTAATTTACATAGAATATATTATTATAATAATATTAATCAGGTTAACTATTTAAATTACTTTTTTTATATTAAAATAACTTATTTATACTATTTAACTTTAATATTTTTAATAAAGATATTTAATCTTTAAAAAAAACAATTATAATTTCATTATATTACTAATTTTTTAGATTATTCTTTATTTATTTATTTATTTATAAGTTTTAAGTTAAATAAATAAACTATTAATCTTCAAAATTAAAATATGAAATTTTAAAACTTATTCAATAATCATACCTTTAAATTTGCAATTATTCAGATATTTTGAATATAAGATTTAATGATACAAGATTATTTAATCTATATAATAATTTACAATTTACAACTATTATCAGCCATTTTATTATAAAATGAATTTTTCAACTAATCATAAAGATATTGGAACTTTATATTTCTTAAGTGGTATTTGATCAGGGTATAATTGGTTCATCAACGTAAAATTCTATTCGTCTTGAATTAAGACAAATTAATTTATTATTAATAATAATCAATTATAAATGAAATTGTTACAAATCCATGCTTTTATCATAATTTTTTTTATAACTATACCAATTGTTATTGGTGGTTTTGGAAATTAATTAATTCCTATAATAATAGGATGTCCTGATATATCATTTCCACGTTTAAATAATATTAGATTTTGACTACTACCACCATCATTAATAATAATAATCTGTAGTTTCTTAATTAATAATGGAACAGGTACAGAATGAACTATTTACCTACCTTTATCAAATAATATTGCACATAATAATATTTCAGTTGATTTAACTATTTTTTCATTACATTTAGCAGGAATCTCATCAATTTTAGGAGCAATTAATTTTATTTGTACAATTCTAAACATAATACCAAATAATATAAAATTAAATCAAATTCCTCTTTTTCCTTGATCAATTTTGATTACAGCTATTTTATTAATTTTATCTTTACCAGTTTTAGCTGGTGCTATTACAATATTATAACGGATCGAAAATCTACATACACAACATCATTTTTTGATCCAGCCAGAGAGGAGATCCAATTTATATCAACATTATTCTGATTTTTGGACATCCGAAGTTATATTTATTTTACCTGGATTTGGATTAATTTCCCATATTTTATCAAGAAGAAATAAAACGACACATTTGGTAATATTAGAATAATTTATGCATATTAACTATTGGATTATTAGGATTTATTGTATGAGCTCATCATATATTTACAATTGGTTTAGACGTTGATACACGAGCATACTTTACATCAGCAACTATAATCATTGCTATTCCAACAGGAATTAAAATTTTCAGATGATTAGCTACTATTTATGGATCTAAAATTAATTTTTAACCTTCAACAATTTGATCATTATGTTTTATTTTTTTATTTACAATTGGTGGTTTAACAGGAGTAATTCTTGCTAATTCATCTATTGATATTATTCTACATAATCTCTTATTATGTAATAGCTCATTTCCATTATGATTATCAAAGGAATTGCATTTGCAATTATTGCCAGATTAATTCAATTGATCCCCATTTTTACAGGATTTCCAATAATAATTTTTATTCTAAAAATTCAATTTATTTTTAATATTTATTGGAGTCAATTTAACCTTTTCCCTCAACACTTTTTAGGTTTTAAATGGAATACCTCGACGATATACAGATTACCAAATAATTTTTATCATGAAATATAATTTCAATCAATTGGATCAATAATCTCAACATTTAGAATCATTTTCTAATTTATTCTATTTGAAATAGAATTTTTTAAAAAAAAAAACAATTTTTAAATTAAATCTAAGAAATTCTATTGAATGAATTCATAATCTTCCCTCCTTTAGAACACTCATATTCAGAATTACCTTTAATTATTAATTTAATATATGGCAAAATTATGTGCAATGAACCTTAAATTCATTTATAAAGAATAATCTTTTTTTAGAAATCATAATTGATTAAAACTAAGATTTCAAAAGAAATTCACAATTAATAGAACAATTAATTTTTTTTCATGATCATACAATTTTTATATATTATTTTATTATATCAACAATTACTTATATAATATTATTTATTATAAATAATAAATCTATTAATATTAAAATTTCAGAAAACCAAATAATTGAATTCTTGAACTACAACTCTCCTATTATTTTAATCTTTATTGCTATAATAACCATCTTACCTTATTAACTTAATAGATGAAATTAAATGTCCTATTTATCAATTAAAATTTTTGGACATCAATGATTTTGATCTTATGAATATTCAGACTTTTCAAAATATTGATTTGAATCTTATATAATCAATAACTTCACAATAAAGAAATTTTCGTTTATTGAAGTAGACAATAAAACTATTTTCCATTTAAATTTAATATTCGACTATTAATTTCATCAGATGATATTATTCATTCTTGAACTATCCCAAGATTAGAAATTAAAATTGATGCAATCCCAGACGACATAAATCAAATTAATCTTTTATAATTCGCCCAGGACTATACGTTGGACAATGCTCAGAAATTTGCGGAATTTAACCATAGATTCATACCAATTCAGAATTGAATCAAGTAATTTAAATAATTTATTTACTGAAATTAAAAACTTTTAAATCATTAGATGACTGAAAAGCAAAGTAATGATCTCTTAAATCAAAATATAGTAAATTAGCAATTACTTTACTAATGAAAGAGATTAGTTAAAACTATAACATTAATTGTCAAATTAAAATTATTTATTTATATCACTTAATTCTTCAAATAGCACCTTCAACTGATTAATTCTTTTTATATTTTCTTTCTATATTTTATTTAATTATAACTTATTATACTTTAATTTATAAAATTATAAAAAATAAAATCTCATTAAAAATAACGTAAAAAATTATTATAATTAATTTAATATTTTGATCCTCAACAACAATTTTAATCTAGAAATAATTAAATCAGAACTTTATAATTATTTTATTATACCAAACTTTTTATGAATAATAACAAATCGAATAAATTGAAGTTATTTAAAATTTTTATAGAATAAACAATGAAATTTAATATTATATAAAATAAAAAAAACTAAATCACCTTCATTTTATTTATTGCACTTTTTTATTATTTTACTTAATAATTTTTTAGATTATTCCCTATATTTTTTCATCATCAAGTCATATATTTTTCAATTACTCTACTTTACAATTTTGATTATTTTCTGTATTTTCTCATTTGTAAAACACACAAAAATACAATTGCACATTTACTTCCACGTAATACACCAATTTATTTAGCTCCACTATAACCATTATTGAAACAATAGAATTATCATTCGACCATTTTCTTTATCTATTCGATCAACTGCAAATTTATTGGCAGGACATTTATTAATAACATTATTAATTTTAATTCAATAATAATTATTATTATTTTAATTCAAATATTTTATAATAATTTTTGAATTATGTGTAGCTTTATTCAAGATATGTATTTTCAATTCTTTCATCTTTATATTAGAGAATAATGAAAAAATTAATCAACCATATTTGATTTTAAATTTAAGTCCTGACCAATTTTAATAGCTTTAAAACATTTAATTTAATAATTTCAAACATTATAATTATAAATTTTTAAATTCAATTTAATATCATAAATAAATCTATTAATAATCATTATTATTTCAATTTTATGATGACGAGATGTAATTCGAGAAAGAACATTTCAAGGAAATCATAATTTTTATATCATAAATTTAATTAAATTTAGTATAATTTTATTTATTATTTCTGAAATATTTTTATTTATTTCATTTTTCTGAAATTTTTTACATAATTCATTAGCACCATCAATTGAATTAGGATTAAACTGACCCCCAAAAAATATCAACTTCTTTAACCCACTATTAATTCCATTATTAAATACAATTATTCTATTAACATCAAGTTTTAACCGTAACATAACTCATCTTTTTTATTCACAATTCCAAAAAAAAAACAATTATTTTTATAAATTTAACAATTATTTTAAGTAT
Organism: Sitobion miscanthi; assembly: GCA_008086715.1. NCBI lineage: Eukaryota > Metazoa > Arthropoda > Insecta > Hemiptera > Aphididae > Sitobion > Sitobion miscanthi. Next base: position 25,388,127 of record CM017804.1, read on the forward strand.
TTTATTTTTTAATACTTCAATATTAGAATATAAACAAGCAACATTACATTTTCACGATTCACATTTTTGGATCATCATTTTATATACCAACAGATTCCATGGATTACATTAATCATGGAACATTTTCTTATAATTAAATTTACTACGTTAATTACTAAAAATTACATTTCTCTTATATTAGATTATATCCGATTTTATATTACAGATTGAACTTTCTGCATGATATTGACATTTCATTGTTAGTTATTGGATTATTTTTATACATAACTTTTTACTATGAAATAATTAATTTTTATTCATATACACTAGTCTATTTTGATTTCCTAATCAAAAGTTTAATTTTAAATAAAATTCATGTAATTTTAATTTCAATAAGAACAATATTTATATTATCGTATATTATTATCAATTTTAATTAATCAATATAAAATAAAATTTAACACAATGAATCAGCACCATTTGAATGTGGTTTTGATGCCTTTTATAAATCACGTATTCATTTCTTTAACTTTTATTTTTAATTTAATTGCAATTATTTTTTTAATTTTTTGATATTGAAATTTCAATTACCTACCATAATTATAAATTTTAAATTCTAATTTAATAGTTTTAAACATTGTTAAATATTGCCATATTTTTTATAGTTATATTATTACTATTTGTTATGATGAATCGGATCATTAAAGTGAAATTTTAAAGGAAATGTTAAATTTATAACATTTCACTTTGCTTTTAAAAATTATTATATCATTTATCTTAAATAAGAAGTAAATTTTCCAATTAATTTTCGCACTTATATTAGATTATTAAAATCTTATTTATTAATTGATACAAAAAGAGGTTTATTACTGTTAAATACTATTGAAAAAAGTCCAAAAAAATTTTGTTTAAAAAAAACGTTTTTTAAAAAAAGCTGGCTAACTATCTTTTAAAGCATTTTCACTGTTTCATCTTTGCTTTATTATTAGTTTTAAATTAAACGCTTATATTTTCACTATAAAAATAACTATTATTATAAATATTATGTATACACAAATGTATTTTTAAATACCTAAAAAAACAAATTCATTAAAAAAAATATCAAGGTACCTACCTAACTAAAATTTTATAAAACTATAAATCAAAAATTAATCTTCTTTTAAAAAAACACAAAATTAACACACTAAGATTTTAACTTTATTTAAAAAAATAAATCATCAAATTAAATTTTGTTTTTTATAAATTATTTTAAAAAAATGTATTTTTAAATAATCTTAAAAAAACAAACAATTCATTAAAACGCTATTTAAAAAAAATTTATTTTAAACCTTTATATCATCAATATAACGCTCTTTAATTAGCTATGTACATTACTCATTAAATAATAAAATAAATTAACATCATAAAAAAATAATGAAATATAAACCTATAACTATTTAACAAAATACTCTGTCAAACTTCAATTATTTTTTCAAAAAATAACATTAAACCACATTTAAATTATATGTCAATTCAACGCATCTCAAAAAAATCTTTTGAAGTATTAAAAATCCTAACGAAAAAAATTATTTAACAAAAAATTTATTTTTAAAACCCACTCACATTTACATCTGCACTCACAACACAACATCTACGCACAAGGACCTTAACTCTTTTTAGAAACAACAAAGTATTAAGTTCAAAAAAATAAATTCTAAAAATAAAATCAATATTCCTTAAATCTTAAATTTACATTCTAATAAAATTAAATCAACGTATAAACTATTATCCATATTAAAAAAAGCCCAAACAATATAATATAACTATTAAATATTAACTACTAATCAAGATTTTCTCTCAATTATACTTCTTAAATACTTACAATATCGCACAAATTGTATTATTATAATAAATCACACGAATTGATAAAAAAAGTTCAAAAAAAAGACATAAAAAAAAATTTAAATCTCTTATTAAAATACTCACAATTTAAATCTTTAGAATAAAAACTACAAAAAAAGGCAAACCACACAATGATATTAAAGTAAATATAAAAATTCATCCCAAAATGTAAAATCAATCATAACCCTCTCTTACGAATATCTTGATTATTATCTTATATTTAAAATTAAAATACAGATCTTTAAAATATTATAGATTTGAAATAACTCTGATTAATAAATAATAAAAACATACTATCAACTTCCCAAAGAATAATTTTTTTTAAATCAACTCAAAAATATCATTTAAATCCAGCCATTGATATAGTTTACATCCAGAAATTAGCTATTAAATAATTTAAAGAAAAATTAAAAATTCATTAAAACGAATTATTAAATAAATACCACAGTTACTAAGTAGAAGAATGAACTAAAGAAGAACCAGGAGTAGGAGCTTCTATAGCTAAAGGCATCAAGAAGAAAAAGGATTTGAAGCCTCTCTAGTTAAAGAAGCCATATCATTATTAACTATAAAAAATACATAATTAAGATTTCATATAATTAATTGAAATAAATTTAAGAACCAAAATTTAATATTCAAAGATAGATATAAATAATAAATACCTCACCTAAACGATTTAAAACACCGTTACTAATCAACTATAAGATTTTTTATTTTGATAAAAAACAAGTAAAGCAAAAAGTAACCATCCTAACATCTCAACCTCACAAAATTTCTAATTAAATTAGGACTAATAGTGAAAAATATAACATAATAAAAAAATTTTTTATATTAAAATCGATTTGGTATTCATCAGAGTTATATAGTCCATTCTATATAATAAATTATTGAAGAATCAAAATACAAAAATAAATATTAAAGATATTTCATCCAACAAAACACATTAAAACTATACAGAATTAAAAAAAAATTATATATTCTATAAAAACAATTTATCAAAAATAATAATAAACCTAAAATAAAAAAATAATAAATGATATAAAAAAAAAAAAATGTAATGTAATTATTTAAATATAGACAAATCTTTAACTCCACATTATATTTTTATTAAACTATTTAAAGACAAATAATTCTATCATTAAAAAAATTAAATTTACAGGTAATCAATGCATAAAAATAATAATATTCGTAAATTAATATAACTACATATTTTTATATTAACAAACGAATTTACCATATTGAGTATAGAAATTCATAAAGACTATATAACATATAAAATTATAATCAATAAATACAATATTAACAATAATCTAATCAAATTATTAACTAATTAATAAAATAACTCCCAATAAAGTTAAGAAGAGGAAAAGGATGTTAGAAGAACCTAACAAAATCATCAAATGATAAAAAGGATAAATGTTAATTAAACCTTTATTTAAAATCTATCACGACTTTTAAACGTAAATCACAATTATTTCTATAAACAAAATAATCCAGACGAACATAACCATGCCCAAATATTTAAAATGATGAACCAAAATAACCTCAATTATTTAAAGTTAAAAATCCAATAATTACTAAACCTATATTAACAACAGAAGAATAAGCAATTAAAATTTTTAAATCTCTCTGAAAAAACAACTAATCTTAACTAATTATTCCTAATAAACTAAAGAAATTAATAAATAATTAAATTTCAGATTATTTTAAAATTAATATTAAAATATGATAATACCAATCCCACCTAATTTTAATATCAATACCAGCTCAAATTATTGAACCACAAATAGGACTTCAACATGATCTTTTAGGTACTCAAATATGAAATAATCAATAAAGGTGTCTTAACTAAAAAAAAAACATCATTATTAAAAAATATATAATACTACAAATTTAAATTATTCAATACTCAAAATAATATATAATTAAAATTTAAATTATCAACTTAATACCATGAAAGAAAAGAAAAGAAAAAAATTATATCCAGCTTTAAACGTTCCATATTGATAATCTCATGCCCGCAATTACAAATATTACATGATTAATTATTTCATAAAAAATATAAAATAACGAAATTATTACTAAAAAACAAAAATAAAATAATTTAAAAAATAAATAATTAATAAATTAAAATTAATTAGAATAATTCTTTTAAAATTAAGTCTAGAAAATAGTAACTAATCTAATAATTCAAATACCTAATATAAATATTAAATAGAAATATATCTATACCCAATAAATATCTATATTCAAAAAGAATCATTGAAATATTGGATCTTAAAATATATGAACAAAAAAAAAAATTCTTCTGGCTAATCATCATCTGTAATTTTAAGCTAAAAAATCATACCAAAAACATTAATCGTAAAATTATTAACATTGTAAACTATTACAGATTTATCAATAATCATTACCATATATACGAACTATTAATCAAATTGGTGAACCTAATCTCTTTCACCAATACAAAAAATAAAATAAAACATAATAAAATATATTGCTTAATAAATATTATTAAATTTAGATTAACTAATAAGTAAAATTAATAATAATATTCTAATCCTAAAGTATTTATTAATAAGTGATTAAAATTAAAAGTATAAATAACCTCCAGAAAATAATATAAATATTAAAACTAAAATAAATAAGTTTTATCCTTTTAAAGTTTAAAAAAAACATTGATATGTTTAATCACAAAATTATAAATTTTTAAATAAATCAGTATAATAGAAACATATTTATCACGAAGCTCCCAAATTAATATTTTAATTAAAATATTATCTGACTTTTAAAAACTGACATTCTAGTAACTAATTTAAAGTATGCAATTCATTAACAATATAAAAATCACCCTAATTAATCACATTTAATTTATTTTAACTCAAACAATAACTTTAACTATTAATAATTAATTTAATTAATAAAACACATCATGAATTTCATTTCATAGTTTTCATTTATACATTGGAGGAGCAATAAGATTTTTTTATACATTTCAGAATTGCGTTCAATGAATTAAATATTAATAAAAAATAAAAAATATAATTTTTATAAATTACTCTTGTAATATGCTACTATTATTCGCTTTAAATTCTTTCTAATAGAGAAAATATGATTATGAAAATAAATTATATTTGAGATAATTTTTTACTTATTAAATATATTATAATTGACCATAATAATATTAGAAATTTATATAATTTATACTTTGATTCTATTTTTATATTAATATGTTAATTATTTGATATTAAAAATTAATAAAGGCCTCATTCGACAAAAAAACAATTAAATTAAAAAAAAAATTAATAAAAATTTTATCACCAATATTAAAATTTACCAACACCTGCCATAATTAGTTTTTATATGAATTTCGGATCTTTACTAATAATTTTGTTAATTAATCAAATTTTAAACTGTTATTTTTTAGCTTTTCATTATAAAACGATATTCATTTAGCTTTCTCAAAGAAGTCTTAGTATAAATCGAAGTTAAGCTTTGGATGATTATTCGTTCATTTCATGCTATGGCGGCATCAATATTTATTTTTATTATGAATTATATTCATATAGACAGGAATTTATATAAATTCATTTAATTTAAAATAACATGAATATTGGATATTAAATTATTATTACTAACTATAAAGAACAGCTTTTGTAGGTTATTTTTACCCTGAGGACAAATTCAGTTGTAGGAGCAACAGTTATTACACTCTTTTATCAGCAATCCCATTTTAAGGAAACCAATTGTACATTTGAATTTGATGAATTTTCATTTAATAATGCTACACTACACAAATTTTTCAATTCATTTCATTGTACCTTTTATTATATTCTATTACTTTTAATTCCCATCCTTTTTTTTTTACGTATACATGATCGAATAATCCTTTAGGTATAATAGAACTTTTGATAACAGTACATGTTCACCTGTATGTTCTATTAACGATTTAATTGGATTAATCATATTTATATGAAATTTGTTATTTTACCTTTAATTTTTCCTTATTTATAAATGATCACCATAATTGTATTATAGCACATGCAATAGGTCCACTAATCATATTCAACCAGAATGATATTTTTATTTATCCTACTCAATTTACGAGCAATCCTAATAAATTAGGAAGGATATGCTTAATCTATGCAATTAAATTTTATTGATTATACTTTAGTAAATAATAAAACTTTTTAGAAATACTTTTTACCCTATAAAAAAATTTTATTTTAATTTTTTATCATAACTTTCTTTATATTAACTTTTAATTTGAATACAACCAGGTTGAATGATCCTTTTATTCAACAAGTAATTTGTACAACAATGTAATTTTTTCATACTTGTTTTTATTACTTTTTTTTATAAAATTATGAGATAAACTTAATAACTTAGTCAATCAGTTACTTTATTTATTTGACAATATTATTTTGAATAAAAAATAGAAATTTATTCTATAACTTTTACTAAACTTACTTTATAAGTTAAATAATTTAATAGAAAATCAATACAAAATAAAAATAATGATTAAAGTCAATTAATTTTCAAAATTAAATATATTAATTTATCATAACGAAAACGTGGAAAAACCCACGAACTCAACTAACTAAAATATCAATATAAATCAGATTTTAAATAAAATTTATTTATATCAAACCAAAATATCTCACATAATAATAGACCTAAATACAACATAATTCTTATAACTCAATTAAAATAAAATAAAAGATAACTTCTAAATTCAATATTAAAACCAGAAACTCATTCTGACTCCCCCTCGAAAAATCAAAGAGAACGTTTTTCCTGCTAAAAATCTAATTACTATCAAGCAATATACAAAAGAACCAAAATTTAAGCCAATTTTTTGGTAACTTAATAAAAATCATTTAAATGAAATCTATTAACTACAAATATCAACTTTTTATAATACTATTATTTATTCCTACTTCATCGAAATTATTTAAGAAATAAAACGAATTATTCCCACACTGAATAATTAGATTCGATGATCATCTAATTATTAAAAAAATATAAACTATTAACATAAACAACAAAATATATAAATTAAAAAACCAAACCCCATACTATAATTATACCAATCGAAGGATAATAAATAAAAAAAAAATAGAAATTAATAAACCTCACATAGGAGAAACGATAAAATAAAAAAATTTATATTTTCTAGATACTAACTTCTTTAAAAGCCTTTTAAACCAGCACCTTTAGGTGAAAAATACCTTAGAAAAAAACTTAGTAGGACTGCTTTACGTATTGATATAACCTAAAACTTTACGTTCTAATAAAGTAAAAAAACTACCTTATAAAAACTATTACAAAATATAATAAAACCTTAAATAATCCGAATAATATAAAATTACTATTATAATTTAAATTAATAATTAAATTCTAAATTAACACAATTATCTGCCAAAATAGTTTAATTAATTTAATAAAAATTTAATTTATTATTTATCCTTTCGTACTAAATAATTTAATTATTAAAAGATAGAAGCCAACCTGGCTTACACCGTTTGAACCTCAACTCATGTAAGATTGTAAATGTCCGAATAGACCTAATACTTAAAATTTAGCACCTAGATTAATCTTATTCACCACGAGTCGCACACTAATTTTTAAATTTGAACTTAAAAAAGTGATTACGCTGTTATCCCTAAGTAACTTTTTCCTATAATGAAAAATTTTAATTCAAATTACTCACTTTAAAACTTTTAAAAAAGTTTTAATACTTTTTTATCACCAAACCAAAGAACTCAAATTAAAATTTTATAACTCACAAAAATTAACAATTTATATTTATAAGTTGTTTATAGGGTCTTATCACTCCCTTTAATAATTTAAGCTTTTACTTAAACTACAATTTTTAATTTCTAGATAATAAATTTATTTCTCATCAAATCTTCCTACAAGTCCTCAATTAAAGGCAAAATCGCAGCTAGTTAATGAACTCAGTTTAGGCAAGAAAAAAATCCTATATTAAATAAACTTAATACCTGTTTTTGTTAAACAGAATGAAAATATTTTTGCCGATTCATAACGGATAAATATAAAATTAATACTAATTAATCATTATCTTACTAAAATTAATATATTTAATAAAAAAAAGAATTTTAATAAAAAAATCAATACATTTATATTAAATTTTAAAATATAAATAATACATTTTTACAACTTAAAAAAAAGAATTTCTAATTCCTATAGATTATTAAAATAAATAAATTAGTATTAAAATTTTAAGCGTATCCCTAAATAATTTAAATTTAAAATACTTAATATACAAAATCAAATAACTTTGTAAAATTTTAAATTAATTTAAATCTTAAATAACTAAATATAATAATAACGACTTACATTCAAAACTAATATTATTTTATAAATATTTATAAAACAATAAATTAATAAATAAAATTAACCTATAACTTTTGAAAATTAAAAAAATTAAAAATTTTATTAACCCTGACACAAAGACGAAAAATATTCTTTAAAAAGTTAATTATTCTTTCACAATACTATTAAACTATAAATCTATAAATTAATTTTTACTTATACTAAACTTTAACAAATCAATGTACTTTATAAAACATAATAAAAAAAAAACTATTATAAAACTTAATTTTAAATAAAGTTTTACACAGCTTATCATTGTAAAGAATATACTTAAATTTAGTATTCTATTTATATTTAATATAATCTTTCAACATACACTTTCCCAGTACATTTCTTTGTTTATACTTGTCTTATGTTTTAATAAATGACGGGAATCTGTCATATTTTAAGATCTTTATTTCATTTCATTAAATAATAAATTTACTATATAAATCCGCAATGTCCATTTTAATTTTCATTTAACATCCAAAATAAATTTAATGTAACACATTATAGACTTATTTATTAACAACATCGTGACTTACATAATTATAAAATAAATAAGACATACATTTTTAAGATATGCCATGAACAGCGATATATGAACTATTCAATAAGTAAATTAATCGTGGATTTATCAAGTAAAAATAGGTTCCTCTAATCGACTAAAATACCGCCCAAATTTTTTAAATTTAAAGACAGCAACTATTAATTTTTTAGTAAATTAATTTTAAATTTTGTAATAATAGGGTATCTTAATCTATTTTAAATAACATTTTACTAGAATAAAATAATATAAATATATAATTCCTGTAGTAAATTTATACTTTATTAAAAAAAAGTTAAATTCCAATTAGATTTAATACTAATAACCAAACATTTATTTGCTATATTATGTTTTAACCGTAACTGCTGTCACATTATTTAGTTTATACTTTTAAATTAATACTTAAATCTAAATCTCTTTATATTTTAATATTTAAATACTGAAACAAATTTTTTTTATTTAAATCCTTTAAGAATTTATTAACATCAAAAAATTTTCATGTATTTTCGTAATTAAAAGAATTTTCTAATAAACTAAATAATATTTCTAAATAACAGACTCATTATACTGGTTTTTAATTTATAAAATACAATAAGTTTTAATTTAAATAAAACGTCATAATAATAAATATGATCAATCTAAATAATCAATAAAAGTAATTAATAACACATTAAAACTCGAAATAATCAATAAATTTTTTAAAACAAAATAATACAACATTATGAAATTATAATCAACATTTTATCATAAATTATTTTACCTAATAAATAATATAAAACCTCTACTACTTTACTAATTTCTTAATAACAAGCATTTATAAAATTAGAAATGTTTTTAAGACAATCACCTACTTAATTAAATAATTAAATATAACTATTTATACTTTAATTTATTTAAAATCAAACTTCCCGTGATATATAGATCTATATATATATCTATTATACAGGTATAGATCCATATTATTCTTCTTAAAGTGTTTTAATGTATAATATTATATTACAATCATAATATATTATTACCTATTGATACTATTTTTAATAGTTCTACTAAATAGATACTTATTAACTATTAATTATCTATCTTACTTTGTGTCTTTAAGGGCAGAATAAAATTGATAACATTGAATTGAGACCCGCAAATACTTTTGGGTTATTGGAGTTGAGTCCGACCAACATTTTTAGGTTGTTCGAGTTAAGTCCCTGCTTACTCCCTTTAGTCTATTAGCGTTACACAGGACACACCACGTGGAGGTTGTCTAAGTTATCTCCCAAAAAATGTAGATGATCGTTTACACCGTTTTTAATTGTAATAACAACTATAACTTATAAGGATTCTATTAGTTAAAAAATATAAAAAAATAATAATAATTATGTGTGATTGTACACGGTTGGTTTTTTTTAACCGTAATAATAGCCGTATAAAGAGTCAATTAATTAAACATAATAATTATGTGTAATATAATGTGCAAGGTTTAAGGTCACCACCGACTTATAGGTGGTTATGAGTTTATGACATTTTATCTCACTTAGTTTATCGACTCAATTCAAACACATAAAATTAGCATGGACTCAATTCAATATCATCGAATAAACCGAATATACCTTCGGCCAGTTGCTAAAAACCTTAAAATTGCATTAAGTCTTTCATGAAGGCTTATGCACTTTCTCATAACCATATTTTGTTTTTGAATGGTATTGGAAACTAATGACAATAGTATAGGTACTGTATAAACTGTATGTTTCATCATTAATACGAAGATAGTTCCTGAAATCATCTAGTTCTCCACATAATTCACCAATTAAAATTAGGTATGCTCAAAAATGATTGTCTTTTTAACCAGTTCTATTTATTTAAATTTATTTTTGAAGCATTATTTTTTTTTTAATCTCACACACATAAATAGCTCTTTTTCGGTTATGGAAGACATTTTTGCTGCAGTGTCAAATTAATACTGAACAAAACTTTGTGTCCATAACTGAACGGCTAAACCTAAATAATTTACTCAGTTCATTACAAACTGAATGCTCAAAAATACTTCAAATTGGATTGGGCAGTTCAACTGAACGTGTAAACCCACCTTGTCTAATTATATTGTTGAGTTATTTTTAATTATTGAGAGTAAAAGTATTTTTACAGGGAATTTGTGTTACTATACTACGTTTAATGTAAAGTAAATAGATATCTATGTAATACATTTGACAGAATATTTTAATGTCTAATTAAATTTAATTGTAGTTGGAACTGATCAACTAGGAATATGTTTGGTTAAGTTTTAGTGTTTGTTCATGAATAAATAAGATGAGTATATTACTATAATTGCATAATAGTTTTGTGGTTTTTTTCCGGAAACCCGTATGACACAGGGGAATTATTATTATAATATTATACAAATTATTGTACATCATCGAATGTCATTTCACGCTGGCTGTCAGTTGTAGTCGTCCGCCGATTCCGCGTGTATTTTTGGAGCGTGCCGTATTATACCTATGCACTATGCGGCGCGCTCGCAAGCACACGCGCAACGTTGCGCGAAAATAGTAATAATAATAATAATGTTCGTTTGTGCGTAAAACCGACGCAGTACGACGCACACACGACGCACCGCCATCGTTGTGCCGAGTGCCTACGTGCCGTACTGCCGTAAACGTTCAGTAACAACCGACCCGCCGACTCGGTGTGTGTGTGTGCATCTCGTTTCGGTTCCGAGCTAGTGAACGACGAATTATAATATTATTTTAATCGTTGTAGCGATAGCAATATTATTATCATACCGTTATAGTAATAATATTGTGCTGTCGTAATATATTGTAGTGTTCGACAAAGGAAGTAAGTAAGTCGCGAAGTCGTGTGCGGTACGTCAATTACCATAGATAACGGTCGCGATGTGTGCTAAAAATACGAGTTTCGTCGATACCGACGCCGACTTGCACCTGAAGATATCCAATTACGAGGAGACTGTCAAACACTTGGACATCTACTACGGCATAGGTCAGTCGATACCCCCCCCCCCCCCCCCCCCCCCATTGACCATTGACCGCTCGTTCAGGTTATTATATTAAATTTATTAATATTGAATCATATTATAATGATTAATAATATGCCTATATGTTATATGTATAATATCGATATATCATATTATAATATGTACCTATATCAATGCTGTATCCAGAACGTTTTTGTTTTGGAAAGGTACCTACGTAAGTTTTTCCTCTAGTTTTTGTTATGCTAGAACTACAACACCTATTATCTACTATTACCCCCCTCGTTCACAAACAGTGTAAGCACGTGTCCTTTTTCTTTTGATAGTATTTACAATTCTGTAAGAAAATACGGTGTCAATTCAGTAGGTACTTGATATTTGATATAACAATAATATATTATTATATTAACGTTTAAATAAACGATTATTGTGAACAAAACAATTCATTTATTATTCAAATAAAATTTATAATACATTTTTTGTATACATATTATTTTAATGTTCTTATTTGGCTTATCAGCTATTTTGATTCAATATAATTTTTAGTCATAATAAATTCGTAAAAATAATCTATAAGTACTTAGTGCAGGGGTCACCAAATAACGGCCGGCCGATGAATTTTGAACGGCCCGCAGATAAGGAGAAGTAGCTAGTTGAGAGCAAGATCTGCCATTTTTCACATTAAAAATATTAATTCATAATTTGTTTCACTTTTTTATTAAATATAATTATATTTTCATTAGTTATCGTTAAACAATACGTGTATATTTTTTTTATTAAGAAATAAAATAGTTTTGGCCAATCGGCATATGATAATAATTAATATTATGTACTTTGAATTTGTATGACCCGCGAGAATTTTCCAAATTCTTAATGTGGCCCGCGGAAAGTATTAATTGGTGACCCCTGAGTCCTAGTACCTATTTGCATCGTATTTCCAGTTTTTTATAATACTAATAATTTATCACGCTATGCTCCGCAGCTGGTATAGTGGGCGCAGACGGTGGAAGACATAAGCGCCAAAATGAAATAAGAAAAAAAAAGTTGTATCGGACGATTGCGCCAAAATGGCAAAATCATATCGTACGAAAGCGCCAAAATCCTAGATACCTGTGTGCCACGGTTATTAAATATTCAATTTATAACTATATTTTATATTTTAATAATTTAGTTTTGACAATTTTTTATAGGATTGAAAAAAATCAACCGATTTATTAAAATAATAATTTTATAATAAATTATAATTTATTAATTTCCTTTATATTTATTGACAATTTTTAATAAGATCGACATTTATAAGTTATAACATTCTATGTCTTATATAAAATATTAATGTCATCTGTTGGGTTCAACAGGTATTATAATGGTATATAATATTATATTGGCGCTTATGTCCTACACATTTTGGCGCAAAAGATTTGTCATTTTTGTACTTTTGGCGCTTATATGTCATGTAGCCAGGCGCAGAGCCCGCGTCGGCGTCACCACGTTAAAAATACGTACGGTCGACTTTGTGTAATATATAAAGTAACAATGCCACAATGGTATATTATTATTATTGGCGATCGACGTCGTCGTAATTTCGGGGAAAAATTAATAAATACCTACACGGCCACACTATATTATTACTAATTCGACAATCCTATGACCTATAGTGGTATTGCCATAGGCGCAAATAGCGTTTGGGATTTGGGGAGGGGGGAGCTTAGCCCCTAAAGCCTCCTCTATTTGCGCCTATGGGAATTGCTGTTATTATGAACGTTCGAAGGGTAACACTTCAGTTGAGTAATAAATATTATATTATTTTTCATTTGTGCGGCTGTGTTAGAGAGGCCGTGGCGTGTGTGGTGTATCCACGTATTTTACTAATCGACAAGAAAGTTGGGTTTACGTGCCCTAGGTAAGTACCAAGTACTAAGATAATATTTCTTTTACCTATTTAAAAGCCAGACATCAACTTCTAAAATTGAAATAGTTATCTAGGTTGAATTGTTATAATAAATATTTATTAGGTATAACATCAATTTTGACTTTTCTATGTTTGTAGCCTGCCTATTATTATAAAAATAAAGTATGTATTATAAAAAATGTTGGTAATTGTATGTTTTACTTAATGGTGATGTACATCTATTGAAATTTTTCAAAGTAGGCTAAATAAGTATGTAATGTCTAAAAACGAGAAATATACAGTCTAAAAATTTAAATGGATTTAGGCCATATTATCTAAGGCTGGGCAAGTAAATAATTTTTTTTAACTTAGTGAAGTTAATTTAATATGCACCAATAACAAAAAGTTAAAAGTTAAAAGTTAATTTAACTCTAGGTTAACTCAGTTAAGTTAAAAGTTAATACACACTTTTTGTTAACTTTTTATTAAGTTAAAAAAAAGTTAATTTGTTTATACAACGCTAGCGTACTTCATTTTTTTCCAACCCAAAACTAAATTATAGGATATAGTGTTAATACTTCATACAGTATTTCCATATAAGTTAGATTCGAATGATATACATTTTTAACTTTAAACAATTTACGATACATAGTTTTTGACATGAAAACGAAATAGACTGAAATAGTGAAATATTATAACATTAAAAACAAAATAAATCAACTTACTTCTTAAAATGAAAAATGAACTCGTTAATTTCACGTTAATTAAGAAAGAAATTTAGTTAGTTTAACAGTTAAGTTAATGAAAAGCTAAAAGTAACTAGTGAAGTTAAAAAGTGTAAATAAAATTAACTCGTTAATACCCAGCCTTGCTATTTTCTAATATCTGTTATATTTAATATTTAGAGTATTTTGGAGAGGGTATTAAGAGGGGTATTATAACTTATTTACCTATTATAATTTATAGGAGTGGCAAATTATTAGTGCCTATAGCCGTAAAAAAGAAAAATCCGTCTCTGACCATGTGTATTTTGGGTAGTTTATTATTTGTATTACATTGGTATTTCTGCGTTGATGATATTATTATTTAATAATCATAACGTATTGGACGAGTACCCACAAAATATTTATGTCTACCATATTTGGAATTTTGTTGGTCTAACTTTGCAGTTTGTATTCCCTACCTAGTACCTAGAACTATTCATATTATGTAAGCTATAGGTATTATAAACAATTATTGTGTTTGGCAATTGGTTACTTCGACTTCCGAGCCCGGAGCCCCATACCTATAATATAATATTACGTACGAGATTACGTAGGTATAGATGGCATATGTATACTACAATATTACTACTTACTACTGTTAATCTACTATTGCCTACATAGTATTTATAATCAATGCTATAGGATACAAAATAATAATCATTAAACTTCAGTTACGACGATCGCTCCGTATACACGCGTATCGTTTTTATTATCTAAGTGTAATAATAATATTGCGGCCGATAACGAATAATTTATATAACTGGATATAACACATGTGCGTTGTGAGTTGTGACGCGAAATCACTCACTCTCTCGTATTTATTTATCATTACATAAATTAAATGTAAATATATTACTTCATGGACATAATAGTACCTACTATTGGTGTAATGTGTTTCTCAATCTTTTTGACACCAATGTTGCCGTGTTGGTCAAATTGATACCACGGACCATTTTGAAAACTTTGGTTAGGCGTGTCCACATCGATTTTATGGTGATCTAATTTTTTGCTTATAAACAAGGATCACTTTTTTCGACAGATTTAAGACTTTGGAATAAATAAAAACTATGGAATTTCTATAATAACAACGTTTATTATTTTTGTTTAATTCATAAAATTAATTTTAATTGTCTTTTTAAAGTTTTTATGAGCATAATGTAGGTATTATAATTAAGAGGTCGTGATACCTGCATGTGTAACACAACAGTTGTCTCCGTAACATATCAATTTTTACGCTCGTGTAGCTCCGTTAGTTTAAAAATCATAGTGAATTGACCTCTTATAAAATCTAAAGGTTAGATTATTATCGTGGGCTCTTTATTATATTTTAATTTTAAACAGAATTATAAGTGTTTTAAGATGTGCAAACAATTTCCAATTTTAAAATACATATAACTCGGTTTAAAATTAAAATATAAAAAAGAGCCCATGAGGTTGCTTAGATCTTACCTTTAGATTTTATATATAAGTGGTCAATTCACTCTAGTTTTTAAATCAACGGAACTACACGTGTTCTGCAGAGCGTAAAATTTGACATGTTTCGCACTTTTTCTCTTAATGATAACCTACGATTATTGAGCTCGAATTTAATTTATAAGTTTCAGAATTTCGGTACCTATGGACCTATACTACTTATGTACCTATACACTCGGATATACATATAGCTGTTTCACAGAGCTATACGCATGCCGTCACTTGAATGCAATAAATCGTTTGTAATGTTATTTTAGATTCTGAGCGGAACGATGAATGCATTGATTTTACAATGATGTGTTTTTTTTTCAATTTTTAATTTTTAAATTTTTAAATTAAATTTTTAATTTTTGTTTCTGTTATCACCCTTTAGGACAGTAAAAATGCTTAGATTTTCTTCAATATTAGGGGTGGCGCTATACTGGGGCCAGGGTGGGAAAGTGCCCCCCCCCTATAATTTAATGTTGAACATTTTCATCTAATCTGAAAATGCATTTTATTAATTTGTTTTGTTATCGCGGATTAGATTATTTTTATGTATAAATTGTATATTTGGGTTTCGGGCAGTGGTGGCGCCAGAATTTTAGTACCAAGTGGGTCAGGCTGAGGCCCAAATTTTTTAGGGAGGGCCAATTTGTTGACTTGATATATTCATATATATATAAACAATAGTAATGAAATTTTCAGCAAAATTATTAATAACATTATTTTAATATGATTAAATTTAATTTTTGGGGTGGGCCACCAGGGGGGCCCGAGACTTTTTAAGGTGGGCCTGGCCCACCCCTAGTGCCGCCACTAGTTTCGGGGCAATGTTTCTATATTTATTATCCATGATATTAATATGATTCCTGTTTCGCCTACGACGGCGATGCCTGTCGCCTGACGTGTGTCATAATAATCATATTATTTCACTAATAAGTAATAACTAATGGTATATTGATATTTAGATATAATCATAATAATAAAATAAAATAAATAATAAATTGCATTTATTGATTTTTATTTTAATGGGTAATACCAAATGTCGCTCTTCAGATAAAAAGCCCTCTTTTTATTTGTTTAATTGCAATGAACATTGGCGCAAATAGGGGGGGGGGCTTGAGAGGGACTTAGTCCCCCCAAATTTCGGTCAAGTCCCCCCAGTTTAAAATCTAGTAATAAGTACTAATTTTTATATTCTGTGCTACTTAACAATATGGCCTATGGGGAGGGGGGCTTGAGTCCCCCAAAAAATTTAGTCGATTTGCGCATATGGCAATGAATATTAAATATGAATGCACATATAACACATTCGTATGTCATAAGTCATATAACCTTATTACAAGTTTATATAAAACATATTATAAGTAATTTATGTTATACCTTATACCTACTTTGGATTCCATTATTATGTTAAAAATATGTAAGTAAATAAAGACATTTTATTAATTAATTATTTAATTATTATTTTTTTATTACACGGAAATATAGCATACTCAAAACATTTTTAGCAATACTTTCTGAATATATAATATAAGCAAATTAGTGGGTGATCGAATAGCGTTACATGAATGCCCCACCAGTAAAAATTTGTCCCTGTATCGCCCGCTCAATAAAAAATATCTGGTGCCGCCAGTGTTCAACAATACCTTTCCTGATAGGAAAGTGATTCTAGTTGGTACTTTGGTGGGTAAAAATTTCCCAAAAGTTTTCAAAAGCGCCGTGAAAAACAAAAGAAAAATTAAGGATAACCAGAAATTTTTACGCAAAATCTGTTTTTGAAAAAATCGATTTTGGTTTTTGGCGCAACTCTAAAACAAATGGCCGTAGGTACATGAAATTTTGACCGAATGTTTATATTAGCATTTTCTATACACGATAACATTTTCACAATATTTTGACTTATTTTAAGCTGTTAACGAACATTTTCAGTTTTTTTTTTTTTCTATAAATATCAATAAAATGTTATTTGTTAGTTAAAAAAGCTTGAAAATTTAATACTAAAAAAAAATTAAAAATCCTTATTCACAGTTTTTATTTATAAGCATTTATAGTTTAAATCTTGACAAAATACGGAAAAATCACGAAAATTAGCAAATTATTTTGAGTTGAGAATTCATAAAAATTTTTCATTTTTAACCTAAGATTTGAAAATGTAATACAATATTATCCATAAGTTTGTCTACCTTTATCAAGAAAAAAATGTCTACAAGAAAGTCAAATTAAATTTTATGAGCGTTTGAAATTCATATTTTTACAACATATGATATTCACTCTTATTTTGTTGTAATTAAAAAACGTATTGGTTGTTTGTATTAGCATTTTCTATACACGATAACATTTTGAAAATAATTTGACTCTTTTTGAGCTGTTTACGGACATAGTCAGTTTTCAATTTTTTTAGTTTTTTTTTCTATTAACATCAATACAATTTTATTTGTTTGGTAAAAAAGCGTGAAAATTTAATATAAGGCTTCTGATATATCGTTCTAATATCTGTTGAAAAATATTAAAAATACATAGGCACAATTTTTTTTTATAAGCATTTAAAGTTCAAATTTTGACAAAATTTATCAAATTTATTATTTAATAATTATTTTGTAGTTAAAAATTTATAAAATGTTCAACTTTTATAGCGAAGGATTGAAAATTGAAAACAAGGCTCTATGTAAATAGGTCATATATAAATTACTTTATTCACAATAATATCATCAAAATACTTGGTAATATCATAGGCTGACTGACCGTTTTTGCTCAGAATCGTTTTTCTTATACAATGATATTTTATAATTGAAATCAAATTTAACACCATCCATTACAGTGACCCACTTGTAACCTACTGTACAGCAGAGCGACATCCACTTACCCACCTTTTTTTACTTTGTTACCTACCTGTCGTGGTTTTTGCTTTGCAATTTGATGGTTGTTTTTGATTTGTGTGATGGCGGGGTGGTGCTGAGGAGCAAAACGACAAGTGTTAATCACAAAATTTCAATTTTTCCAATTAGAAATTATTTTATTTTTGTTTTTTTAATGTGTATTGTTATGTATTCCGCAAATTAAAAACCATTGTTAATTTTCTAGGGTTCAAAAAAAGGGTACCTGATAAAGTGCATTTGTTGCAAGTTTTAGTTTTGACGTCGAATTCAAGAGGTTCGCCGGCCGAATAGTTTGTTGAACGGTTTAATAATAGTATAATATTATACTGAATTATATAATATATCGATTATTGATTAGGCCATTGTATTCGCCGCAGGTTATTAGATATTAATATATTATATAATTATAATTTATAAGTTGCCCGGCAATGATGATGCGAATTTAATTTATCAAGAATATTAAATCCAAGAAAACGCTGACCTGTGTTATTTTTATGATAGGTCATCTTGTCCAAATAATTTTCCGTTGTGCTGTTACAATTCAAAACATTTGAAATATAAAACCGTCAATATAATATTAATACGTATTAACACGTATTAATACTACCTATTTACTATAATATATGCTATAATAATTATTATAGTAGGATATAGGTTACTTACATACCCATAATTAAAAACTATAACAAATAATAATTTAATTTATGATTTGCCATTATAATATAATAATTACGTTTCATCGTATAAAATAATAGGGAGTTTACCAATTGCGCCAAAAATTACCTTTTTATATACCTATTGCACTCTAAACATTTTAGGGTCGATATACCAATTGCGCTCTTAACATTTTAGGGTCGATATACCAATTGCGCTCTAAAAATTTTAGGGTCAATAGACCAATTGCGCTCAATACATTTTACATTTCCTTAGGAAAACTTATTAGTTGGTTACTAACCGATTTTTTTGCAAGTATTAATGTATTGTGAGATTTCTAGTATTTTACTACCTTTACACTACTTACCACCTATGGATCAAGAGGAGCACTTAACTAAGGTCAACTAAAAAAGTCAAAAGTCTTCCAAGTCGGCGGAACTTATAGGCTTTATACAGTTAAGTTAATGAAAATTAAAATAAAATAATATTAATAATAATAAGATAATAGGTGGTTAAATAATAATAAATAATAATAATAATATTATAATAATACAATTTTGAGTTTAAGGTAATCATGATGTTTGTATTTTAGAATAATAATAATTTTTTAAATAATAATTTGAGCATGGCATTACAATTTAGAATAATATAATTTGGTTAGTTCACAGAATAATATATATTTTTTTAACAAAAAAATATATAATACAAATAAATTAATAGGTAGGTACACTAAATGGTCACAAGTTTGATTGTCAATTATTCAAAATTGAATCGTAATTATAAATATAATAAAAATATATATAAAATTATAAACACATAAATACTTTTTGGGAGTATTAATAGGTACATAATAATATTATATCACATTTAAACATTTTTACAATAATGATAACACACAATTTTTAAAAATTCTTTTCTACTAATTTCGCTACATTTGTATTTATCGATTTTTTTGTTAAATATGCTCTATTTGAAATATATTTTTCTTGTTCTATACTATTTATTACAATATACGTTCTAGTCTGCGTTTCAATAATAACTTTTAAAAAGACAAAAATATTTGGATGGGGAGAATAAAAGTTTGTAGAAAATGAAGTGTGAAAAGCTTCACACGCATTAGTTGTACGTTCAGAACTTATTGAATTAGAAGCCCACAGTTTCGGAGGAAATGTAGAATTAGATGATATATAGTTTTCAACGATATAATTAGTGAATTTGGTTAGATTTAAATTAATTGGTTGAATCGTCATTATTCTTCTACAAACATATCCTCCACTTCTTCGTGTTGAAAAAGTGACAAACCAAAAATTAAATGCAGCCATTTTCCTACTTCAGAATTAGGGTTTTTATACTCTATTTGTAGTCCACAACTTTGAATATTCCTCCACCAAGCTTGTGATAAATGAAATCGACATCCCACTAAAAGTATTGAAGGCCAGACTTGTTTAACTGCAAAATGTATAGCTTGTTCGAAATCGGCAATGATTGTTCTTGGATTAAAATTAAGATTGAATGTTGCACATTTACTAATCAAAACTCGAAATAAATATTCCTTTGTACTTGATAGCTTATTCGGTAGCAAAGAAAAAATAAGTGGAATATAGAGCCGATTTTCGAAACTGAAACTTATCAAGAACTAATAACGGTTTACCTTTTTCACTGAGAGCTTTTGTAAAACGATCCATATTGTAACGTCAAACAACTCAAACTAATACTAAACGACTAACAAGACAATAAGTATTGGGTACCTATCAATATGATATATATTTGGGTATCATCAATTCTATATACAGTATATTGTGTGCAACAAAACAATTAGGCTGTTAAATAAATCCGATGATAATGAAAACTTGTTTTCGTCCATCACTCAAATGCATACTGCGTGATCAAAATATGTGCGTAATAATAATAACGTTTCATAAAATTCCCGATACTGTTATAAAATATATTAAAACTTAAGACATAAAGTAATAAGATTTTGAGTTTAAGGAAATCATAATATTTGTATTTTGTATGTTTTAAGAATAATAATAATTTGAGTATATAGCAATTTAGAATAATATAATTTGAATACAAGCGCAATTGGTATATTGACCGTAAAATATAAGAGGCGCAATTGGTACACCGACCCTAAAATATATGCAGCGCAACTGGTATATTAACCCAAAAATAAAAATTTTGTTTTAGGCGCAATTGGTCCATGCCCAAATAATATTGTTAGATGTAGGTACATATTACCAACATTATACTCGATTTATCTTATTGTTACGGTTTTTATATGGTTGCGGTAGGTAGTCATATTATATTATATTATGTATTGTTATTTTAATACAGATTATAATGTATCAAGACAAAATGATAGTGGTAGCTAACGGATCATTAATTTATACTCAATAAAAATGATAATGGGAATAAAGTTCAGAAGACGTTGCGTTGCGTACTATTTTATAATACCTACCTAATTTAAATCGTAAAAACTCAATTTTTTGTCCGTCGTCACTGCACTAAGATTACGATAACAGCAGCATATTATAATTAGTTATTATATTAATATTATAATTGTATTTTCGTCTATTTGGTTGGTGGTGTAAGTGGTACTATATCAAGTAGTGTCTGCTATTTCGATTAGGATTCGGTATTGTGGTGGTCTCTATATTTTTATGTACCAAGCACATTTACAAAACTACCAAGATTATCGGTTGCCGGTTGGATAAACTGAAAAAATATGCGTATAATATATTATAGTATTTATTCTCTAAGTTTATTAAACTAAAATGATTCTATATAAAATAAAACATTGCTGGTATCTACCAACCTTCTTTTAATTTTGATTTTTGTTTTGATTTTAACGGTCTAGACCAACTGCAGGGTGCAGGCTGTCTATAGCCCTATAGGTACCAAAGTAAAATATTTTTTTCATACTTTGAACATTTAGCCAAAACGTAATTTCAGACTTTTATATATCTTATAATTTTTAAATTACAACAAAATATTATCTAAACTCATTATTGTTGGTTTTAATATGTAATTCCGTCCTAATTTGAATTTAAAATGTCTTTAAAAAATAACTGTGTTTTATATTTTTTGGTTGAAGTATGAACTATTTAAGAGAATCTTTGTTTTTTAAATTTTCAATTGTTAGCTATAAAAAAATTGTGAGCAATTGGGTGTCGCTCTGCTGTACAGTAGGTTACAAGCGGGTCACCGTAATGGATGGTGTTAAATTTGAATTCAATGATATAATGCCATTGTATAAGAAAACGATTCTGAGCGAAGACGGTCAGTCAGACTTTCGTGATTTTTCCGTATTTTGTCAAGATTTGAACTTAAATGCTTATAAAAAAAAACTGTCACTAAGGATTTTTCAAGGATTTTTAGTATTTTTCAAATGCCATTGTAACAATACAGTAGGAGTCTTGTATTAAACTGTCAAGCTTTTTTACGCAACAAATTTATTGACATACATAGTAAAAAAAACTAAAACAATAAATTGGAAACTGAAAATGTTCCTAAACAGTTCAAAACTAATCAAAATATTTTGAAAATGTTATCGTGTATAGAAAATGCAAATATAAATGACCAGTGAAAATTTCATGTATATACATTCATTTATTTTAGAGTTACACCAAAATCAAAATCGATTTTGCGTAAAAATTCCCATTTTTCCTTAATTTTATATAAAATACTTATGTGGTTTTTCCCGTCTCTTTTGGAAACTATAAGGAATTTTAAATTTTGACCTCCCCAATGCATTAACTATATTCATTTTCCTCTTCGAAAAAGTTACTGAATTTGAAAATTGAAGCATTATTATTTCGACTACTTATTGTTTACACTGTTTATAGTAACAAAAAAAAAAAATAAATAAAAAAAATAAAATATACATTATTGTAAAATCAATACATTCGTCGTTCCACTCAGAATCTAAAATACTAAAATAATTGGAAACTAAAAATGTTCCTAAATACCTCAAAATAAGTCAAAATATTTTGAAAATGTTATGGTGTATATAAAATGCGAATATAAACATTCATTCAAAATGTCATGTATCTACGGTCATTTGTTTTAAAGTTACATCAAAAACGTAAAAATGCCCGTTTTCCTTAAATTTTCTTTTGTTTTTCACGGTGCTTTTGAAAATTACTAGTAATTTTAAATTTTGACTTCCATAATGCACCGAAAATATTCACTTTCCAATCGAAGAAGATACTGAAGTTGAAAATCGAAGCATTATTTCGACTAGACACAAAAATTAAAAAAAAAAAACACACATCATTGTAAAACCATAATACCAAACCAATACATTCATCGCTCCGCTCAGAATCTAAAATTATTTGACCTTATGTTTGTTCAATATTATGAAATTATTTTATCTCATCATGTTCAAACTTTATTATTTAAAATTAATTTAGGAGCAATGGGGAGGTTTACAAATGTATACACTAGGATTACAAATGTGTACAAATGAAATAATAATCGTTCGTTGGTAGGACCAATACAAACCGATCGCGATTGCGGTACTGGGATAACGGTTATACTAGTACCGCCGTGGAAAAATTGATTTTCCCGAGTTTAAAATAGAATAAAAATCGATAAGATATTTTTTGACCTATTTATACCTATAATTTGGTGGTACTGGGGTAACAGACATCAGAAACACTCACGACGCAGATGAGAACATCTAAATCGTCGGAGACGAACCGTTTGATAGTTTCCGAGTTTTGGTACGATTTAGCTTTATTAGATCTCTAGCTGGTACTTTTGTTAAATATTGTCATACCTATCGCCGAAAATATTTTTTGTTTAGTAATTTTAGTTTTTTTTATTGTAAAATTATGTATTTATATCGAGATTTATATAAAAAAATTCATGACACAAACATACGTATTAAAACAATGAATTGATAACATTGATAATAATTACTAGTATTCATAATAAATGATGATGTTCAAAATAACCGCTGAAAAATAATATTTGTCCGTCGTCGATTCGTCATTTCGCCGAAAAGTCGCATTTACACCAACGATGAAAATGTTCTTACTTTGCTCGAAAAAAAATATTTTGACTATTTCATAATAAATAATATTACAGAGGTTATTCTTTAGTTGTTACTTGTTGCTGTTTAATATAAGTATTCAAAATTACAAAAATGTATTTAAATTATTTTTATTTGGAATTATGACCAAATTTTTACCTATATTTAACCATCTTATATGCATGACAAAGTATTCAAAATGTTTTGTCTCTTTTGAGCTACCTATTTATAGACATTTGAAATTTGAAATTGTTGATAAATAAGTTGATAAAAAATTAGCCATGTGGTCAAAAAGCTTAAAAATTTAATTCAAGGTTCTTCATAAGTTGTTATTATAGAAATTAAAAAAATATTAAAGTTACACGGGCACAATTTTTTTTTTAAAAGCCTTTCGACTCGTTAAAATCACGAAATTTAGCAAATCCAATTTAAATCCAATGTTAAACCATTGTGAACGAAAAACGATTCTGAGCGGAAAAACACCGTCAGATTTTATTTCTAAGGATATTTTATAATTTATCCATATTACAAGTAACTTATTTTTGTTTAGTAGGTATACGATAGTTTGAAATAAAATTTGTCAAAATACTTACAGATATTATATATCAGGGGTGGCCATCAAGAAAAGACTCGCGAGCCACCAAATATATTAATAAATATGAAAGTAATTGTACAGTAAAAAAATCTTATTGTTGAAAATTAAAGGCGCACGCTAATTGAATAGGTAGGTATTTAACAAAATGTATATAATATATAGGTAATAATATTTATTTTATTATTTTTAGTATGTATATTTTTTTAGCAGAATTTTCTATTTTGACATTTTAAAAGTTTCAACTAGATCTTCAGTTCCCTCCAGAAAAGATATAAAGTTGAAAATCAAAGCATTATTTCTAATTTTCGATAATTTATCGTGTATATGTTCCGGTCAAAGTGTATAATCGGGCGTTGTAGTACAATGCCCGGGCAATGTATACAATGCCCAATTTCAATGGACAATGTGGACAATTATACACTTTGCCCGGGCATTGTGCAGAATGACCAGAGCCAGTGGGCAATCACAATTAATTAATTAAAAATGCATAAAACAATTGTTGTTATCTTAATACTTTATTTTATGAGTATATTAACAAATTTTTTTATTTATTTTTACAATTAAGCTATCATGGCATTTAGAAGTACATAGTTTACCTGTAGCCCTACACTTACATTTATTTGTCTTGTATTGCTGTTTACAGTTACACCGGTCATATCCTTGACCGCCAAGATTTGAAAATTTTCTAGCTGCTTCTCTTAGTGATATTGGAGATGTTACTGGTACTGCTTCAATCTGGACAAACGACTCTTTGCATATTTTAAATTGGTTTCTAGCGTAAAGTTGTTGAAGTTTACCTTCAGTGGTACCAATTTCATAACTATTGTTTTTTACTGAAGAAATCAGGTTTTAGTTATAACATAATAAAAAATTAAAATCATAATTAAAATTACCAGACATAATGACATAATCCTAAAATGGATCGCAGATCATTCCGTGCTTTATCAACATCAGGTATTCTAATTTTAACACTTTCGCCAAAATTGCCAGTTAGTCTTCATTTTTGAAGCTTGAACTTTTAAATTATGCAACGATTCTCTTCTTTTTTCAACTATAGTTTCCTGTCTTGATTGTATAATATCAGCTTGTTCTTCGTTAACATCAATATTTTCTTCAGAAGATGTATTAACAGATTTTTCCCTAGGTTGTTTCTCAGTTTTTTTTTCATGAGTGGTATTAATAGAGTTCAATGCGGTTTCTAAATCTTCATCAGTCTTCAGCTTATGTATAATACTTTCTGGTAGAGAAGTAGATTTCAAGCCTATTTTTGCCCGGGTACCAAACATAGCCTCATAAAGAGAACACTTAATTCCGTGATGTAAACTTCTGTTTTTCATAAATTGAATGAATTTAAGTCCCTCGCTCCATTGATTAGTTTTATTATCTGTTAACCAGGTGGCAAGCATATTTTCTACGTCCTGGTTAGCCCTTTCAACAGAGCCCTGACTTTGTGAATGCCGTGGCTTGCCATGTACGATTTTCAGTTCTTCCCACATACTGCATAACTCTTCAATAACCTTGTTAACAAATTCTCTACCGTCATCACTCTGTAAGATGCACGGAGCTCCAAATGTAGTAAAAATATCAAGTAATATATAGGCAACTTCTTCTTTGCATTCAGTTTATGTTCCATTCGGTTTCTACCTCCATGTCCAGTTTGCAAATGCACGTCATGAATTATTTTAAACAACTCTTCATTATAAACATAATATTTGATAGTATTTGGATCAGTTACTGGTACAATTAATTTTTCAATATTACTTACATTCATTATATCATAGCGCTTCAATAATTTATAGTCATTTGGTTTCAATTTTGCTCCATTTTTTAACCGTTTGACTACTTCTAATACTTCGCTGTATTTCACTTCACTTAAAAATACATTATTCGAATTTTTTGTACTCAAAAGAACATTAACATTTTCATAAAATTTGAAATCAGCCATTTTAAATATAAAAAAAAAATAAAAGTATTAAGAAAATTCAAAATAATAATATGTGAAAAAAATACAGCCGATCCGTACAATGGTGTAATTTCAACTGATCTGAAATTTTATATCATATCTCCGGTTTTCAATGTTGTTGGCAAACCCTCTGATAAAATTATCATGCGGTAATAAGCTATTAATGATTATCCTTATTATACTCGTATTATTACAGATATCTAAACCATACAGGTATAGTATTGGCTGTTACAATACGTAAAGTTATACCTAAAGTTAGATACCATCGTGGAGAAAATGTAATCGATAATCGTTATCGACGTTATCGTTGTAACGTTAAGAGGCCGTTCTGGTAGAAGTGAAAAATGTCCAACGCTCAAGAGATGGCGTTGTGCGCGGTATGCCGCCGTCGCGGTAGGCCGTAACCACGCCCATCGTCTACGCGACAAAGTTTGCGCGTCTTTATCGCGGGAGCGGTACATCATTATTTCACGGACTGTCGTTTAGGACATTTCGCGTCAATACCGTTGACCGTTGCGTAAATTATCACCCATGTATATCTTATGTAGGTACTAGCATCGCGACCTATTTCTTAATTAAAGTTCCTGTTTTCTTAAAAATATCAACCAATAAATAAAGCATACAAATTATTATACACCATAACTCGATTTATATTTCTAACCCAATTACTTTTTTAAATACGTATAAAATAATAGTTTCATTACGATTAAATAGATTTTGTAGTAAATATGTCGCGTTTTTTACGTTGTAACTTATTGGTGACCTGGAGTAATTTTCGTACGATAGTTTGATATCCTATATACGTATTAGTACAATGTTTTAAATAGTTTTGATTATTATAAAATATATTGATGTAAGTAGGTACCTATATTTAATTAAAACATAATATAGGAAGTTGATTGTTATTTGTTGTACATATTATAATATCTTTTAAATAACGACTATAAGTAATTATTAATATTATTTAATTATTGTTGCAATTAGCAGTACGTAGTATGAACCTATGTAAAAATACAGACTGTATATACTTAACATGTTCATCGTTCATAATATATATAATTTTTACAATTTGATGATCTATCATGACATGCTTTTCATTCAATTATCAAATGTGCTTATTGTATGTATAGATTGGAAATATAATTTCTTTTTTAAATTTTGAATGTTTGATGCATTGAATGTGTTTCAGAGTCATTTGTAATTTGTTTTATCATATTTTGAATTGGGTTCAACCCGTTTATATATTAATATATTTTAAATAAATAAATAAATGAATGAATAAATAAATAAATAAATAATAATCTGCAATATAGAAATGTACCTACTAATTTAGGGGTTTATTGTTTTAATTGTTATAAGTTATTACGTTGTACATTGATTACGCTTCATTGGTCACTTCATTCAACAGGCTTCCATTTATTCATATGTATCTAAGGTTTTTGGATTCTGAGTGGAACGATGAATGTAATGATTTTACAATGATGTGTGTTTTTTTTATTTTTGTGACTGTACACGATAAGTAGTCGAAATAATTATTGGATTTTCAACTTCAGTATCTGGTTCGATGGGAAAGTGAATAACGTTGGTGCATTGAGGAGGTCAAAATTTAAAATTTCCAATAATTTTCAAAAGCGCCGGGATAAACAACATAAAAATTAAGGAAAAATGGGAATTTTTACGCAAAATCGGTTTTCCACAAAATCGATTTTGGTTTTTGGTGTAACTCCAAAACAAATGAACGTATACACATACAATTTTCACTGGTCATTTATATTAGCATTTTCTATACACGATAAGATTTTATAAATATTTTGATTTGTTTTGGACTAATTAGGAACATTTTCGGTTTCCAATTTTATTAGTCTTTTTTTCTAAGGATGTCAATAAAACTTTATTTGTTGGGTAAAAATCAATTCTGAGCGAAAACGGTCAGTCAGCCCACGATATTACCAAGTATATTTGATGATATTATTGTGAATAAAGTAATTTATATATAAACTATTTACGTGGAACCTTGTTTTCAATTTTCAATCCTTAGCTATAAAAGTTGAACATTTTATAAATTAATAACCACAAAATAATTATTAAATTATAAATTTGATAAATTTTGTCAAAATTTGAACTTTAAATGCTTATAAAAAAAACTTGTGCCTAAGTATTTTTAATATTTTTCAACTGCTATTAGAACAATATATTAGGAGCCTTATATTAAACTTTTATGCTTTTTTACTCATAAAAAAAACTAAAAAAATTGAAAACTGATGATGTCCGTAAACAGCTCAAAAAGAGTCAAATTATTTTGAAAATTTTATCGTGTATAGAAAATGCTAATATAAATATTCAGTGAAATTTTCAAGTACCTACAGTCATGAGTTTTTTAATTACAACAGAATAAGAAAATCGTTACATGAGAAATCGAGTGAATATCAAATGTTGTAAAAATATGAATTTCAAACGCTCATGAAAATTTAATTTGACTTTCTTGTAGACATTCTTTTTTTTATAAAGGTAGACAAACTTATGAGGAATCCTGTATTGTATTTTCAAATCTTAGATTTAAAAAGAAATTTATTTATGAATTTCTAACTCAAAATAATTTGAAAATTTTGTGATTTTTACGTATTTTGTCAATATTTGAACTTTAAATGCTTATAAATAAAAACCCTGACTAAGGATTTTTAATTTTTTTCATCTGCCTTTGAAACAATAACCTAGGAGCCTTCTATTAAGTTTTCAAGCTTTTTTAACCAACAAATAAAATTTTATTGATATTTATAGAAAAAAAAACTAATAAAATTAAAAACTGACAATGTCCGTAAACAGCTCAAAAAGAGTCAAATTATCTTCAAAATTTTATCGTGTATAGAAAATGCTAATAGAAATATTCAGTGAAATTTTCAAGTATTTACGGTCATTTGTTTTTGAGTTGCACCAAAAACCAAAATTGATTTTCTTGAAAACAGATTTTGCGTAAAAATTCCCGTTTTTCCTTATTTTTTTTTTTGTTTTTCACGGTGCTTTTGAAACCACTGTGAAATTTTTACTTTTGACCACCCAAAGTACCAACTAGATTCACTTTCCTATCAGAAAAGTTACTATTGAAGAAAATCCAAGCACTTTTACTGTCATAAAAGGTGATGACAGAAACAAAAAAAAATAAAAAAAAAAACATATCA
Source organism: Sitobion miscanthi (assembly GCA_008086715.1). Lineage (NCBI taxonomy): Eukaryota > Metazoa > Arthropoda > Insecta > Hemiptera > Aphididae > Sitobion > Sitobion miscanthi. Next base: position 25,418,301 of record CM017804.1, read on the forward strand.
TTGTAAAATCAAAACATTCAACGCTTCGCTCAGAATCTAAAAAATAATTATTTAAATTGTAATTTTTTTAAACGATTTATAACAATTTTAGATGTGAGATTTTTAGTTAGAGTAAAACACGGCGAACAGAATAGTAATAATATATGACATATAAAATTCGATATGGGTATTATGAAAACAATTCTGTCACCAACATAATTGTTTTCGTACCGATTATTTATAAACGGCAAGCGGTATGGCTACAGTCATGCGCGGGGTAGTGGTATGAACACTATTTTTGAACGCTGCCGCTAGTGTCTGTAGAGCAGCACATGACTGCTGTAAAATCGTGTTTTTACCGAAAATATGGTTTTGTACTTCAAGTTTTCCTCAGCTCTCGTTAGTCGTAGAAACATGATTTTTTCACCAAAATAAACGTGAGAAGTTTATCTAGGTTTTATCGTTTCAGATTTTTGATATCTTTTTTTGTCTATTTTATATGATTTTTTAAAAATTTTGAAAATTTTGAAAATTTAAAATTTAAATATAATTGTTTTGAAAAAAAAATTCGAAAATCTGGAACGACAAAACCTAGATAAACTTCTCACGTTTATTTTGGTTAAAAAATCATGTTTCTACGACTAACGAGAGCTGAGGAAAACTTGAAGTACGAAACCATGTGTTTACGTCCGAATTTTCGTACCAGAATGGCCTCTTAAAGAAAAATTATACTTTATACATCCAGAAGCCTGTACACAATGCCCGGCTATTGTATTACAATGACCAAGCAATGTGTCCAAATTAAAAGCAAATTCAGTTTTGCCCAAATATGACGAGCATTGTGCACAATGCCCTGGTATTGTACTACAACGCCCGAATTATACACTTTGGCCCTAACATAAACATTCACAAAATAAAATAAAACACATAATTAATAATTGTAAAATCAATACCTTCATCGCTCAGCTGAGAATCTAAATTAATACGTACCACGTAGAATGGTTTGTAGTAGGTATAAATAACTTAAAATCAGTCTAAATATTTTAAAATTTAATTTTGTGTACTAAAAAATAATACACGTAGGTACGTCGAAATATTTTAAGTTTTCATTTTAATATTTTTGAAACATAACAAAATAACATAAGTCGTTATCAAAATTTTAAATATAAAAATATAAGACATAAAGATAATAAAAAAGTTATATTTATGTATTTTTGAAATAAATATATTTTTGATAAAGAAACATAAGTTGTTACAACATAGATTGAAAAAACTTCACTGCCTTTTTAAAGCTATAACTTAAAAGTTTGGCATAATATTCTATGTCAATTGTGTATTTGTTTATTACAGTTTATGAAATTTCTTATCATAAGTACCTAGTATCTATTCATTCAGACCCACTATTCAGTTTATTAAGAGGACGCTACACAGACATTTGTTGTCTCCGTCTTACAAGTGCGTAACATAGCAAATTTTACGCCGAGCAGATCACGTTTCACTCCGCTAGTTTAAAAATTAGAGTGATGAATTGACCTTTTATATAATTTAAAGGTAAGATTATAGATACAATTCTAAAATTGTAATTTGTTTGTACATCTTAAAATACTCATAACTCGCTTTAAAATTAAAATATAAAAAAGTCTATCAGATGCCTTAATTAATAATCTCACCTTAAAATGGTATAAGAGTTCAATTCACTCTAAGTTTTAAACTAACGGAGCTAAATGTGATCTATTGAGCATACAATTTGCTATGTTACGCACTTATAAGACGGAGACGAAATTGTCCATGCAGCGTCCTCTTAAGACCTGCTCACAATGGCGTTAAAAATACAAAAAAATAATAAAATAAAATAATTTAATTTTCAGTGAAAAGGCAATTGTTGAGATATCAAAGTGCAATAACTGGTCTATTTCCAGTATTGTCGGATGACGAAAAAGTGGCCAGCGTTAGAGATAGCGTGTATTGTGCTGCTGCAATTTGGAGTTTATTTCAAGCGTATAGGTAATATATTTAACCAATATTTTATTTAAGACGTATAATGAAGCAAAATATTTTTGTTTATTAATAACTACTAATTATGTATGGTTATTTAGTTATCTTTAATGACCGCTGTAGGCTATATTTCATACGGCATAGTGCATAATGTAAAATATTGTCTCCTATATATTATGGCTGTATTAAACGTACCTATACAAATCAAATCAAGTCAAATATTTAAAAGATTTAAGGTTTTCGTAAAAATAAATGAGGCTAATATATTGTCAAATTGATAAATTTTTTTTAATTGTACATATATAGACGAATAGATGACGACAGAGGGAAATCTTATGAGTTGGGTCAGTCTGCGGTGAAATGCATGAGAGGAATATTGGCATGCTGGATAAGACAGGCGGATCTGATAGAATGCTTCAAAAAACATCAATGCAATAAATTTGCATTACACTCAAAGTTTAATTTAAAAAATGGTGATGTTGTTCACTCTGGTGACGGATATCCTCATTTACAGGTAATGAATATTGCATCTTGTTAATTTAAATTCATATTGTAGTTTGTAGAGAACAAGTTACTCTTTAATAGTTTAGTGGCTCAAAATAATGTATGTAAATGTGAATACGATTATTTTTTTGATATTTTGTATTCATAAGGATCACCCACTTGTTGTTTCAATACAGTATATAAGCTAATAAGAATTATTCAATTTTGATTTTTAAACTTTCTTTTTTGTTATGAAATTTTCATTTAAAGTTGTTTAAAAATACAACAATAAGTATTCGATAAAAGTATAAATTAGAGCTATAAATAAACCAAAATAAAGTTAAGAAATGCATTTTATAAGATGAATAATATGATTATTATATATGGGTATTGGGTAGTTATACACTTATACATACAGAATATAGATCCAACCGGGGATCCAACTTAATTTTAAGCTTATTTTTAACGTTTATTATTTCATTATATTAGATAGTGCTTGAGTTGTAATTATTAATTTCTTAGATATGTTTTAATTATTTGATAATAGGTAATAATATGTTTTTAATAAAAATTATACAATAAATACAATAAATTTAATTAATACTTTACATTTTCCATTTTGGTATTATAATTATGGCAGAAAGGTTACGATAAGTTCTAGATTAAAACGTTTTGAAATTTAGGTACAATTTATTTATGGAGAATTGAGATAACACATTTTAAATACCTAGTTCAGGCGTTTAGTGCGTTTCAAGTCCATTTCCCCAGCCCCGCTTTAATAGAATTGCAAAAAATTTTTATTTTCATTCGATTGTGCTCCGTTAGTGCCGTTTGTTCTACTTGGTCTCGCGTTTGTGCTAAGCCCTTAACTCTGCTAAATCAATTTTGTAAATGGTATTTCCTAAATTAAAAAAAAAATTAGTTATTTCTTAGGTCCGTGAAGTTGGCCGCACAATGTCAACATTTTGGCGTCAAATTTAGTCAGTAATTTGTAAGTCATTTGTAAGTATTTGTAAGCACAATTTGGTAATTTGTAAGTACAGTCGTTTTCTATTATCCTCAAAAGTTTAAATCACGGCTAACTTCCGTGAAACTTGGCGGTTTTGGCATTTCAAAGTTTTTGACTACTCCAAATCGTCTTGCGCAATTTGTAAGTATTTGTGAGCACTAACTTAGAATTTGTAAGTCATCCCTTCCTTAATCATCCCACAAAGAAGTTGGCCGTGCTTTGTCGAGCTTTTTGAACTTTTACTGTTCCAAATCGTCCTGCGCAATTTGTAAGTATTTGTAAGCATGAATTTAAAATGTGTAAGTCATTCCTCCCTAATTTATTCCCAAATAGAATTTGGTCGAAAATTAACAAAAAAAGCCTAGTTAAATTAAAAAAAATATTTTAATAGGATAAAAAAAATTTAATAGAATAAAAAATCAGCTAAATAAAAATTGATATTAAATAAAATGTAATTTCAACAAAACAATGTTAGATAAATTAAAAAACCAAAGTAGAAAAAAACTTATATTTATAAAACCTAAATAGGATAAAAAATTAGTTGAATATAAAATTGATATTTAATAAAAAATAAAATATTAATAAAATTAGCCAAGTTAAATTAAAAACAAATATCTTAATAGGATAAAAAATCTTATATTAATATTATTATTATTTTTATATATTAATCTTATATGTTTTTAAATTTAACTTGGCTACTTTTATTAATATTTGATTTTTTATTAAATACAATTTTTTTATTCGACTGATTTTTTATCCTTTATAGGTTTTTTTAGATTTTTATGGAAAATGAAAGGAAAATGAATAAAAAAAAAAGCCTAGTTAAATTAAAATAATATCTTAATAGGATAAAGCATTTCTTCAGCCCTGCCTTAATTGAAATTTGATTTAGTAGAATTAGGCGCTTAGCACAAACGCGGGACCAAGTAGAACAAACGACACTAACAGAGCACAATTGAATGAAAACATTTTTTTTTGAAATTCTATTAGAGCGGGGCTGGGGAAATGGACCTTGAAACGCGCTAAACGCTTGAACTATGTATTTAAAATGTGTTATCTTAATTCTCCATAAATAAATTGTACCTACATTTCAAAACGTTTTAATCTAAAACTTATCGTAACCTTTCTATCATAATTATTATACCAAAATGGAAAAGTATTAATTAAATTGATTGTATTTATTGTATAATTTCTATTGAAAACATATTACAGTAGATTCTCGTTATGTCGAATCTCAAGGGAAACAGAAAAAAGTTCGAGATATCGAGTTTTATTAAAAAAATTAAAAAAATAAAAAATAAAACAATGTGTATCTACTGAAGCTTTTTCTCCACAAACAGTTCGAAAAACTACATCGGGTTTTTTTTTCCAATTTGTAAGCCATCCACTACTAGCTTTAAAATTAGTGTGTCCTAGTTTTTGTGCATATTCGTTTGCTTTTTCAAGTAAAATTGTTCCATTTAATGGTATGTTTTTATCTCGACACCGAGTAAACCATTTTAGCAAATATTTATCAATGTCCAAATAAGGAGTCATCCTCATTTTTTTCATATTTCCACAATTGAACTTCATTATTTTCTCTTTCTGTTTAATAATTGACGACAATGTATTTGGTGGAATACCGAATTCATTGGCGATTTCATATTTTTTACGGTCACCTTTTTCAACTAACTGTATTAAACGAACTTTATACGAAATTGAAAGAACATTAAATTTACGCTTCTTTTCCATTTCACTACAAACGAATAAACGAACTACGAAAGACTACAAACGTGACAACCAACGCGCTAAATCGCAATCGCTATACTAATGTACTGCACAATTCCTGTTTTAACCGTAATAAAAATATTATTTGTGAACTCGAGATAACGAAAAACGATTAATTTTATATCGAGTTATCGAGAGCAAAACACTATTAAGTGTAACAATAGTTTCAAGGGGAATTTAGAGTAGTTCGAGATAACGAAAAATTCGAGATAGCGACGTTCGACATATTAAGAATCTACTGTATTAACTATTATCGAATAATTAAAAAATACCTAAGAAATTAATAATTAATTGGGGAAACGGACCTTGCGTTTCACAACAAATGTCCCTCAATTCTAACGCGTCGCACAGCGGTTTTTTCTCGGACCAGTGGTTCACAATTTTGGCTGGTATTCAATTTGAAATTTCCCGTTTTAATTAGATGCAAATTTTGGAAACCACAGTGAAAAATCGCCACCTGGCGCGTTATTATCGAGGGCCATTTGTTGTGAAACGCATTGTCATGTTGTCACATTGTTCATGATTTGATGCTAACCGAAGCTGTAACACACGTATAAATTATATTATACAAAATATATCAATCAATATTTTGACTTTCTGAAATAATAAAATAATAAATGTTGTCGAATGAATTTTTAATGAAATATATTTTATTTGCATTTGTATAGAAACGCGGATAATTCTAAATTCTAAAACATTACATAAACCTTTTATAGTAGATACTTTGTACATTGTACATTGTATGTACATATACGTATTTTATTATCTGTACAGGTATGGGAGATTTGAAATGTACCTAACTACCTATACCTATGTTGTATAATGTATGTAATTAATTTAAATTGCTTATTATTACACAGATTGATGCCGTATCGTTGTATCTAATATATTTGGTCCAAATGACTACATCGGGGTTGCAAATAATTTATACAAAGGACGAAGTTGCGTTTGTGCAAAATTTAGTATACTATATAGAACGTGCGTACAGAACGCCAGATTACGCTATGTGGGAACGTGGTAGTTCGTACAATGACAACACACCTGAAATTCATGCAAGGTTAGTATTCCGTATTTCCGCCAAGTTAAAGTCATTATGACTCAGTGGCGGTTTTCACATGTAATTTTACATGAGGCGGAAAATATTAAATAGTAAATACACTATTGCTCTAACCATTGGCGCAAATAGGGGGAGGCTTGGGGGGACTTAGTCGCCCCAAATGTCGGTCAAGTCCCCCCAGTTCAAAATCTAGTAATTAGTATTAATTTTTATATTCTGTGGTACTAAGCAATATGGCCGCCTATGGGGAGGGGGGCTTGAGTTCCTCCAAAAAATTTAGTCAATTTGCGCCTATAGCTCTAATACAGCCCACAGGAATAACATTTTTAAATGGTATTGAGTTATTAAAATGGAGCGGAAAGATTAGCCAGTTATGATAAAAACAATCATTTTATCATATTCACAGATATAGATAATATTTCTTGACCAAATGAAAACAGACGTGCGTCGTGCAACATTGCGACGGCCGTGTATCAGTGACAACAGCGTGCAGTCCCCCATCTAGCTAGCTTGCATATAATTTATGAACCCGGCGGCCGACGTTTATAATATCGTTGAGCGGTTGATTTTAGTCGCCTCTGGCGGCGGTTTACGCATGCGCTATTCACACTATTTTACGAGCTTACATGTGTGTGCGTAGACGCACTTCGCATGCACAAACTTAAGCGACGGCGGCTACCGCCTCTGTCGATCTCAGCGCTTTAGCGGTGGCAGCGCCGGGCGCATAAGTTACGTTACAGCGACGTGCAGCCGTTCTCGCGTTCTTAGGTACAACTCTACAAGTTCTGTACAAAAAAATAATATTCAATATTTATTGTTTCTAAAGTATTTAATGCCTGAAGTACGAGTACCTATATAAATTAAAATTAAAGTATACGATTAAAATTTTAAAATTCAAAATAGTACACAATACTAATATAAAGAAACATATATTTTTTATTTTTCTGAAAATTACAAGTGAGGCGGTGCCTCACTTGCCTCACCCCCAAAACCGCCACTGTTATGACTCGTAGGTACTTTTATTGAATTTGCAAAAATCTATCGTAAATATAATAAATATAGGTAGGTACTAAGATCTTGACTTTTGGAAGATGATACTTATAAAATTATAAATTCAAATTGACTTAAACATTATATGTAAAACGCACGTAATCAGGCGTAGATCCAGAACTAAAATTAAGGGGGTAATTTTTTCGAAAAGATAAAAAGATTAAACACAATAAATTAATGAATAATGACAGTAAATTATTAGGGATATTGCTAGCTATTCATTATTTTTGCTAAAACATACCAATCTTATGTTTATTATACTGATCGACCTAGTAACGCGATAATACTTTTTAAAAGTTCTATAAATTTGGTTCGAATATTTTAAAATATAGGTATTTTCAGACGTTGATTATTCAGAATTCAAATCAGAAATCTTAAAATGAGAACCGATCCCTCGAATACCTAATACATGATACCGAATTCAAGTCAGTTTTGAAGAGTATTATAATTTTATTAGAATTATTTACCGTTCACGTGCACATGCTGAAATGTAATTTACAGAAATAAACTATTATATAATATAGACTACTACATTTTCCACACATCCAAATATATTTTTTACTACAATTTTTATATGAAACGTCTCATTCAATGAGTATTAGTGTGTTTTCGGATGTTAACAAAACGATCGATAATGAACATAAAATTAATTGATACAAATTTATACTTAGGTTTGAAATTTGATGCCGCGACACATAAAGATAACAACACAATATTTGTATCACATTAGTTAATTGATAAAATATCGTTATGGAGTTAAAACGTAATGAATCATTACTAATGATAATAGTTTTGTCCCAAGTTGGCCCGTTTGACGGTAGCTAAACCACTTTAAAAAATATATAGCAAGTGCTAAATGCTTAAATCGAATCAGTGACTTGCGTTTGCCCATCTAGGTTGAATTAAAAACAAAGCTAGGTACACTGATGCGGATTTTTCCTTGAAATGAAGTAGGTACACTAAAACTGAAATACACTCTAACCGAGATAAACTTATATAGAGTACCTATATACTATATAGGATTTAATATTGGATTAAACACTTGGTAACATTCTTTTGACTTAACGCTTACTTTTTTTTTTTAATGAAGGTAGGAAAACTTATGAGGAACTTGTATTACATAAGTAGAACATTTTTTTATGAATTTCGAACTCAAAATAAATTCTTACTTCAGGCGCCCATAAATAATTATTGAGAACCGTTGTAGGTACGGTTGTCGAAGCTTTTTTCTCCATTGAATACCTACTTATTTTTCCAATGACTACTTGTTACTCGATCGCATATTTTTCGCGTTATTTTTTTAATATTAATTCATCCGCGAATCTTGAATAATAATCCCATTTATCAGCTATACCCATATCATCTACTATCTATATGTATGTATAGTACTGTAAATAGGTACATGCAACGTGTGGTGGGGCACACCTTATTTATAAGTAAATATTGAAGTCAACGATGAAATTTAAATCGATAATTTATTTTGACAGTTTGACATGGACGCCTATAAAATTCTGGTAAAATAATGGCTGAACCCAAATTCCAGACTATAAAATGACCAGAATAATTTCTATGGTTTGTGGTTTTTTTTAATTTTTTTATATTAGATTCTGAGTGGAGAGATGAATGTATTGATTTTACAATAATGTGTCTTTTGTTATTTTTTATTTTATATTTTTTTTGTTGTGTCTGTCATCAGTCTTCACCTCTTAGGACATTAAAAATTCTTGGATTTTCTTCAACGGTATCTTTTCTGACAGGAAAGTGAATCTAGTTTTTTTATGAATATCAATAACATTTATTTTGTACGGTAAAAAAGCTTGAAAATATAATACAAGGCTCTTAATATATTGTTACAATGACATTTGAAAAATATTAAAAATCCAGTTACAATTTTTTTTTTAAAGTCTTTAAACTTCAAATTTTGACAAAAGGCGTGAACATCACGAAATTGTGCAATTTATTTTGAGTTAAAATTCATACATTTTTTCTTTTCAAGTCTAAGATTTTAAAATGTAACACAACATTTCTTATAATGTCATCTACCTTTATCAAAAAATAAATTTCTTTCAGAAAGTCAAATTACATTTTTATGAGCGTTTGAAGTTCAATTTTTTACAACATGGGATATTCACTTGATTTCTCATGTAGCGATTATCTTATTTTGTTGTAATTCAAAAACGAATAACTGTTGACACTTGAGATTTATATCATGTTTATTTTATCAATTTCTATTCTTGATAAAATTTTCAAAATATTTTGACCAGTTTTGATGTCCGTGAAGTTAGCTGCCCAACATTATCCCACCAAATTCATATTTGGTCATCCTTTAGTAAGTCATTAGTAAGTATTTATAAGCACAAAATCAGAATTTGTAATTCAAAAACTTTCGGATTATCACTAAAAGTTTGCCAGACGGTCACTTCAACTTTTTGAAATTTTTTTTCCACCCCTGCATATTTGTGCATTAGTAAGTATTTGTAAAAGCAAATTCCGATATTCGAAATTTATTATTTTCAAAGTCTAGGGGACCCTATACCAACAGCAGAGTGACATCCACTTACCCGCTTTTTAGTTTTAAACCTTGTAACACAAGAAAAACGTCGATTGGGATTCAATGTACATTTTTCTTTTAAGTTTTTTGCTGGAAACATTGACTGTCCTGAGTTCCTTAATCGTTTTTCCACCAATATTCCTCCTACCCGTAATACTTAAAAATAAATTGTATCTTAACACAGAAGTTACTTATTCTCCAAGTAACACCCTCCACAGTAGAATTACGAAAACTCGTTTTTTTACATTTTAATAAAGTGTACATTATAATGTTTAGTTCTATCGGTATGGCAAAAAGTGCATTGGAATCTATTAACGGATGCAATCTATTCGGTGACAAAGGAGCCTCTTGGTCTGTAATATACGTAGATATCGACGCACACAACAGGAACAGAAGTATTTTCGAAACTTTATTACCTCGAGAGTCTAGTTCAAAAGTGAGTATATGCTATTTTTGCACCCTCTAAACAGCATGATGTAATATTATTTATGCTACAATATTATGACGTAACGTACTGTAGTAATATCGTTGATGACAAATTGTGACAATACACAATCTGTGTAAAATTGTGTGGCTCCCGCCACACGATACCGTACTTTTATTATTATTATTGTTCGTAGTTAGTTCTACGCACAGACGTGACGCTACAACATTGGGTACACCGCTCTACTGCATTAAGTCTCATACTATTGTTTTTATTGGTATTAATTTAGCTAATTGTTTTATTGAAATATTGTTTAAACATTGTTTATCGACAATTATATAATATTGTTTTTTTAAACTTAAACCTGACATCGAATAATTTATGAGCCCTTACAGTGTTAATATACAAGTGATGATAACTAGGAACCGGATTTATATGCACAAAAAATCCTCAAAATATGCTTCTAAAAATGCTGTAATATGTTATGAAATATGTATTTATTTTTAAATATGTACTTAAATATGCACTTAAAATTTTGTTTAAAACTATGTAAAAATATGTAAATGTATTATGTAAAATTATGTAACAATATTTATTAATTAATATGGTATTAAAAAAGTATAAAAAAGCTTTTAAAGTATTTTTTCGTCTTCGTCGCCATTCAACATTCTATATCTTCAATCTATAAAGTATTAGCTCACATTAATAAAAACTGAAACAAATATTGAATTCATATTTTACCTTATTGCATTGGATGATCAGAAGTTCCTTAATGTGTTCAAACGTTAAATTCCTCCGATTATCTGTAAGTACATTTTTGTACATTGAAAAACTTCGCTCGACCTCAGCAGTATTTATAGGAGCGTACTTCATACATGCAATATCACTTGCATTTAAATCTTCAGGTAGTTCATAGTTTCCGTCTATTTCTCCTTCCAAAATCTTAGAAATTGTCTTCATTATTTTATATCCAGGGTTTTTTCTTAGTACAGTTGTAAGTTTGGCATTTATAATACCACCTATTTTGTTTTTTGATAATTTTAATGTGGTTTTTGCATTTTTAATTTTGATCATGGCTTCTGATAACAAGTAATCTTTTGATTCTAACATTTTTATCGTGCTCGGAATTATTTCAAAATTTGATTTAATGTAAATTAAATTAGCTTTCAAATTAGGATCTTTTATCAAATCTTGCGATTTTTTAATTGAAATAGAGTCTTCACTGTTAAATTGAAGAATTATTTTTTTAATAATTTCCAAGTTGTCACAATAATAAAAAGCGGCGTTTAGCCATGTACCCCAACGCGTTAATATAGGTTGTGGTGGAAGTGCAAGATTAGGGGCCATATTTCGGAAATGTATCGTACGCGATGGAGCTTTTAAAAAAACTTTTTTGACGTTAGAAATAAGTTCATCAACTTGAGGGAATTGATTTCTTATTTCTTCGGCAACCCTGTGTAATCCATGTGCCACACATGTAGTATGAACGAATTTTGGATAAAATGATTTAATAGATTTACCTGATTTAATCATATAGGGTGCAGCGTCACTTAAAAATAGCAATACCTTATTGTGCCGAATACCAGTAGACCATAAAATTGATAGCGCCCGATCGAAAAGTTGAGCAATTGTGCTATGGTTTGCTTTTTCCAAAGCCTCGGAATGAAGTAAAAATGTTTGACTTGGTCGATCTATTTCTAATGTACCGACAATTACATTCGCTACATATCGTCCCTCACAATCGGTAGTTTCGTCGATTGAAATCCAGATATTATGATCCCCAATTGAACTTCTTATGTTGTTCATAGTTTCAGAGTAGCATTTTTTCACATAATTTTTTTGTAAGGTCGACTCATCTAGTATGTGTCGTTTAGTATATTTTTCTAGGAAAGCGCGAAGAGATGGATTTTGTAATTTAAATAAAGGAATATTTGCAGAAATAAAAGCTTGGCAAATATCTTCATTAAAGTTATCCACGTTCATATTAGAAATAAAAGTTTGTTGTTTATTTATTGAATGTGTTTCTTTGAGTTTTAAATTGTTCTTGTGTTTATCACGTGATAAATGTTGGTCTACCAAAAACTTTGTAGTCGCATTAACTGGAATTTCACAAATATTGCAATACAAAATTGAACCATCGGTTTTAAAAATATCTTTATGATCGTTTACGTATGTCTGTAAACGACTCCTAATTGGAGTTTTTACTTTAGGCATTTTAAAGTTCCGAATTAAAATTATATCAAAACTCACTAGACGCACTCGGGCACAATTTTAAACATCAAACGCTAGACACGGACTGACATCGAAAACTGACCGTCTAACACTTGAATTCTATTATATGAGCAACGAATTTATCTATATTTATATATATATATGTTGCATATGAGTATATGACTATATAAAGTATGTAATCTTATCTTTGGAAATAACGACCGGTGTCAATTTTATCGATTTTATGTGTCTGTGAACATGAAAATACGACGAAAAACGAATATATGTGTTATAAATAATAATATGCACTTTAAAACTACAAATATGCAAAATAAAATTGGTGTTATTTTAATAAGAGTGATCGAAATCGGGGAAAATTTTCATCAGATTTCAAAAAGCTCATTCCAATACATATATGTATTTGCATATAAATTCGGTCCCTAATGATAACTTATATCCGATAAACCAATTTTTTGTTCAGGCATAAAAATTAATATAGGTACCTGATCCAATATTTTAAAGAAAAAACTAAAAATACATAGATTAATTTTTAGTTTTTTACTGACATTATTCAAAAGCTGGCTTAACATTAAATCAGACAATGTATGCTGTCCAAACTCCATGGTGTCATAAAACATACCTATGTAACGGATAATTCAAAATTATCACAATTTAATAAAAAAAATTTACTAAGTAGTAAAATATTAAAATGAGTTAAACCGACACATGATTTACATTTATAGTACAAACTTCAAAATTAGGATCTAGTAACTAGTTTTTAGAAATTTTTCTTGTAGTTTTTATAAACTATTTTTTCCCCAAGCATATTGGATACAATTTTGGTTTTCAAGATAAACCGATCTGTCGTGATAAAGCTAATATCCAAAGCTAGGTTCAAACGGAGTTAAAATTTGAAAATAATGACTCAGTAATACTTTAGTTCAAATATCAAAACACAATGATTAAATTTATATGACAGCTCCCGGGTCTGTTGAAATAGCATTTAAATGTATTATATTAGTTGAAATATATATATATATATATCATGACCATCTCTACCATGATTACCATTTAACTACATTACTCTATTTTCTTTTTAGGCTGTCGATTCGGCATTGATAACGACCGTATCCTACCCCGCCTTCGCCACTCACGAGGACGTGCTGGTGTCGTATACCAAGGCCAACATCGTGAAAAAGCTCAAAGGTCGCTATGGGTTCAAACGATTTAAGAGGGATGGTTACAAATGCGCCATTGAAGACAAAAAGAGAAAGTTCTACAACGTCGGGGAAACCAAGGTAAGTGGTGATTGGTGAATGTGAATGATTTAGGAATGTGTAATGTATTCAATGATACTGTGTTTGCATTCGGTCATATGATATTACCTGTCTTAGGATTTCGAAAATATAGAGAACGAGTGGCCGTTATTTTATCTGTACATGATAATCGACGGAGTGTTCAAAAACTTACCACAACAGGTCAAGGAGTACAAAACACTGCTGAAGGACGTCATGACCATCGACAGTTTCGGCGGTCTGTGTTCACATTCTATTGATATACTTACATAAATAATCGAATTTATCACATGGAAATTCCATGAGCTTATAATGTTACGAACCATGTAAACTCTTTCAGGTATATCGATAACGAAACATAGGTATAAATATATAATATATATAAATATATATAACTATATAAACATAGTTACCTTTTAACTCTATCCATTCTAGACAAATTGAAATGGTCCAACAGAAATTCCTTAGCTTTGCTGGTTTTATTCTTCATATTCAACATCCATCTCATGACTATAGCTCTATTTCTTGTACACTTAACATTGAAAAACGTGCAAAACGGTGACTCGAATGGACTTAAATCTGGGAAAATTTACTCACCATTCCTTCTTAATTGAATTAACTTCTATGTGCTCAATGTACTTTTCGGTACTCCGTTCCTTGTACCTCTAATTATTTAGCTAACGAACCTATTACCAGACTGATATTACTTATGACTTCCAAATGTTGATGTTTGCCAATTTACCTTAGATATCTGATATATATGTTAATCTACATCATCATTATTTTTCTTTTATACATATACATATTAGCATATTAGCATTATATTTAAAAAAAAAAATTTAATTATCAGAGGTTCTTAACAGTATATTATACAAAATTTATATTATGTTGTTTGTAAAATGAATACTATTTCTTTGTTATTACTATAAGATTGTTCATATATGTTTACTTTTGTCAAAGGGCTAAGCCAATAAATAAAATTAAATAAATAAATAGTTAGTCTACTGATATCAACTTAAATGGTGACAATGAATCCAATAAGATTATAATACAGGGAATTATTTTCTAATTTTCGTTTCACTTTTTTAATCATGTCCCTCTTTATTTCTCCACTTACCTAAAGTTAATTTAAAAAAAAAAATTGGGCAAGTGGGTGTCACTCTGCTGTACAGTAGGTTACAAGTGGGTCGCTGCAATAGATGGTATTAAATTTTAATTCAAAGATATATATCATTGAATAAGAAAAACGATTCTGAGCGAAGACGTCCAGTCAGTCTATGATATTACTAAGTATATTTGATGATATAATTGTGAATAAAGTTATTTATATATAACCTAGTTACGTGGAACCTTGTTTTAAATTTTCAATCCTTAGCTATAAAAGTAGTACATTCTATACATTTTTAACTATAAAATCCTTTTTAAATTTTGTCAAAATTTGAACTTTAAATGCTTATAAAAAAAAATTGTGCCTATGTATTTTTAATATTTTTTGAATACTAAAATAACAATATATCGATGGTGGAAAGAAAAAAGGTCGTAAACGACGTTTTTGGCGAACATTTTTTTTTTAATTAAGGCGTAAACGACATAATTCTGCATCGATTGTGCTCACCCGATTATCGATAATGTTGATTATTAACGAAGTAATATTTGATAATAAAATAATCGATAGTTGCAAGGCGTAAACACCATCTATCATATTAAAGAGTAACCACTAAATAACAGGCTTAAGTGACAAACAAAATTTGTGAGCGTAACCACCACAGCTGTTCATAATAATTTTTAATATTATTTTTATATATATTTTTATCGGTTTTAATTAATTATTGATTATTATAATTATTATTAATATCTATAAATTTCGTTTTGTTCAATTTTAAATAATCAGAGTAAAATTAAATTATAATATTATTCTTATTATGCTGGTTATAACCACCAAAATTCAGATTAATAACAAAAATAAAGAGTAAGCACAAAAAAGTATTTAAATTAACATCACGGGTAAAAAAAAAATAACATTTCTTAATTATTATGTTACCAACTTATTTTGAATATAATTATCTAAAAAAATTGTTTAGATGAAAATTTAATGAAACTATATCAAACGGCTTTAAAATTTAAAAAAAGCAGAAAAATCGTTGTTTGGCTCTCCTGTAAAATTTATAAAATGTCGCTTATGCCGTTTTTCTTTTCCACCATTGATACTGTTTTAATAATCACAACAAAATATAAACCCGATTCATTTTTTGCTTATACATAAACTAACGTAATCATTCTGAGGTCTGAATATTTATGGAATTTAAATTGACAAACACTTTGAATGTATTCGGTAGTAAACTGTTCACTTCTTCATTGTCGCCCTCTCGCAATATTTTTCAGATCCATACGTACCAATGTTCTATTACATCACAAAGGAGAACGTGGAATACGAAAGGGCGGACCCCGGCAGTCAGCTGAGGTCGGCCGGTCCCAAGTACGAGGACAGCAAGGACTCACCGCTGTTCTTGTGGAACCAAGCGTTATATGTTATCGCTGAGCTGCTCACTTCTAACCTATTGCACATAAATGAACTGGACCCGATTCGACGATACTTACCGTCCTATAACAGGCCCAAACGGCCAGGTCGTTATTCTGCGTTTCAGGTGAGGAATACATGCTACATAATTTATGTATTGTATGTGCGCTGTAAATTTGTTTCACGACAAAAGTGCACGATAATCAGTGTCGTAGCCTGGGGGGGGGGGGGGTAGGTATTTAACCCTCTTACATTATCTTGGGTACGGCACTGAGTCAATAATATTATATGTCATGGTTATAATATTTATAAAAACTTTATGAAAACTATTACGAAAGCGATACCTAATCAATAGATTTATCTAATATTTATTTTGTTTCACATGTTTTCATAAACGAACCAGACAAGGCAGAGTTCTGTAAGTAAAACCAACAATTGAACAAAAGCATGGTGTGATTTTGATTTTGATGCAATCTGTGTAACTCTTATTGTTCATTAATGAACTTATTAGAAACTAACCCGATCCTCTGGTATACCAGCATATTAGATAGTACAATGACGAGTGGTGGTTAACTCTCCTGGATCAATATTATGTTTGCCTGAAGGAAATGTGTATACTCTCCAGGATCAATATTGTTTTTACCTGAAGGGAATTGGGACCTATCAATTCCGCCAATATAGACTCCACCAGTACAGGCAGTCCTAATAACAACCCATTAATTCCGCCACTTACCAATTTTAACCTCAACCTACTGTCAACCTGTTTGGCTGTTTCCTTCTTAATTTTATAAATAATATATTTATATTTGACTTAGTTAAAAAACTAAGGTTTTTAGAAATAATGACTCAAGTTATTAGGTACTTACATAAAAATAGATATATTATTAATAAAATGTACAGTCGTTGTCCGATTTATTTTCACGGTGGCAGCGGCGCTTTTTAGTAAGTGTAACTCAAACTATAGCCGTGGTGTGTTATAATTGATAGGTTGTTTTTAGACTACCTGTACTGGTGGAATTGATACCTATATTTTATTCCCTAGTATAATAAAATCTGGTGGAATCGATGAAATCCCTTGGAAATATGTTACCTCTCCCGAGTTATATTAACATTATGTTGAAAAAAATAATAGACTAATACAGACCACCTAAAAAATTGACACCTTAAGAGGACGTTTCACTCGCATTTGTTGTCTCCGTCTTACATACGTACGGCATAGAAAAACTGTTTTGCGTGGGAAAGAACTGAGAAGGTTACAGTCATAACTAAAGGATGACATTTTCACCACATAAAAAGGAAGACTTTGGCTGTGAAATATTGTTTTTGTTTTTGAGTTATCGGAACTTCAAAAAAGTTATTTTAGTTTAAAAACACAAATAACAATTTGATTTTGAAACAATAAGAAATTTGTTCGTATAAGTAATACCAAAAAAATTAAAATGATATTGCCCAGCCAATGTTCTCCTTTATATGTGGTGAAAATTTCGTTTCTTAGTTATGATTGTAGCCTTCTCGGTTCTTTCCCGCGCAAAACAATTTTTGCTGTGCCGAACGTGTGTAAGACGGAGACAACAAATGGGGATGAAACTCTCTATGGTAGTATTTAAGTTGACCTGGCACTGAAGAACAACGAAGCTCCAGGAGAGGACAACATAAATCCGGAGTTACTCAAACTTGCTGGCCGAGACCTCCTGGAAAACTTACACAAAACCATCTCAACTATATGGGAGCAAGAAAAACTAGAAAAGGGTTGGAACACCGCTATTATTTGCCCGATTTACAAAAAAGGAGACCCCAAGAAAGTGGAAAATTACCGTGGCATATCCCTTTTGGACACTGCTTACAAGGTCTTGTCAATAGCTATTTTACATAGACTTTAAAAATATTCAACAGAAATAATCGGTGAATACCAGTGTGGTTTCATGAAAGGAAAGTCCACTACTAACCATATATTCACCCTTAGACAGGTTATGGAAAAATATTATGAGTATGACAAAGATCTACACATGATTTTCATCGATTTCCAGCAAGCTTATGATAGCATTATTAGAGACCGGCTATGGTCAACACTTATACATTTCGGAATACCAAAGAAGTTGGTTAAGTTAATAAAGTGCTGCAATTCTGACACGTTTTGCAAAGTGCGCTTTCTTGGAGAAACATCAAAGGAGTTTGAGGTCAGGTGTGGATTGAAACAAGGGGACACGCTATCTCCAGCTCTCTTCAATCTAGCACTTGAAAAAGTCGTAAGAGATATGCAAGGAGACCGAGAAATGGAAGTACTGGGGCGCTCATCTCTCTAAGCATATGCGGATGACATTGTGTTATTTGGAGAATCAAAATCGGAATTAGAAGGGACAGTACAAAAGCTCATACTGACAAGTAAAAAGATGGGCCTTAAAATAAATGAAAATAAAACTAAGTATATGCTAATGAGTAGACGACCTACTCCGTTACAAAATGTGAGCATTGATCATTTCTCTTTTGAGCAAGTCGAACATTTTAAGTACTTAGGCACTAATTTAAATCATAAAAATAATATGCATAACGAGATTAAGTCCAGGATAAGTGCAGCAAACCGTGGATACCATGCAATGAGAAAAATGTTCACATCGAAACTGCTATCTAGAGACACAAAGAAAAAACTATACATTGCCTACTTGCGCCCCATTGTCATGTACGGATGTGAGACATGGTCCACGACGCAGGGTGACGAGAATAAACTGTTGACTTTCGAAAGGAAAATACTTAGAAAAATATATGGGTCTATATTAAACCCCAATACTGGTGTATACGAGCGAAGAAAAAACGCTGACTTAAACAGTCTGTTTAATACAGCCAATTTTAAAGATTTTCTAAGATCGAAAAGGTTAGAGTGGGCTGGCCATGTTTGGCGTGCAGAGGGTAAATTGATAAGACAGGTACTCATCAACAAACCAAATAAAAAACGACCTGTAGGAAGGCCAAGACAACGGTGGTTGGACCGAGTAAAAGATGACCTGAATAGATTAAGCAATGAAGCAAGTATTGAGGATGCAGAAGATCGAGAACTTTGGAGAACTTTGGTAGAAGCTGCGAAGCGCCTAAATGGCGCGTAAAGCAAAAAAAAAAATTTAGTTTTCAATCCATGGATCTTCATGATTCTTTCACGTATGCTTGATCCTTGAAATGTTTGTAGAAGTCAACTCTTGCACATTTTATTATTTGATTAATATAATAAGTTCTGGTTCTTACTTTTCCATGATTCCGCTTCTATCATAACTTCTAATATAATGTTATGTAGTTCTTCGTTAAGTAACCAGAGTTTGACCTTCACTATAAATGTGCATACAATAAAGATATTGTTTATGCTATTTATTTTAGATTAAAATTAAAATAATTTTTTTTTTTTTTGCAAAATTATTTTAAAGTAATAAAGTCATATTTAAGTAGGTAGTTTTATAACGCGATTAGCCTCAGAATAGTTAAGTGGTTATTCAAGGTTTTTTTTTTTTTGAAGTTTCTAGATGGTTTGATCAATAAAAGAGTTGCCAGATTGTTATTGATTGATGTGCTTTCATAGAATAAATGTTCCCCTTTAACAACTTAAATAAGAAAATTTAGCAAACCCAGATCATATCAGTATCCTCCAAATAAATGTTGAAGGCCCATCTAGAGTCAAATGTACCTACCTGGAAAGATTGTCCAAAGAACACAATGCAAAGATAATCTGCCTACAGGGGACACATATTTTAGGGGGTGCCAATCCTGAAAGATTTAAACTAAGAGGGTTTCAACTCTCATATCATGACGATCACCCGAAGTACGGAACAGCGATTTTATATGCAGGGACGTCTCATCATTACCATCATCTCACTTATAAAAATAATTTACACATCGACCATCAGAGTAATTTTATAAGCAAAATATGCAACATTTATAAACCACCCAATACAAGCTGGGTGTACGGATCCCTTCCAAAAGTTTCGAAACAATTGGTGATCTTGGGGGACTTCATAGCCACAACAGCATAGATAGATTTGCTGGCCTACTAAACAAAGCAGCAAAGCTGAACATCCCAAGAGGCTTCAGGAAATCATACGTTGCTGGGTTGGGCGAGAAATCCGAAGAACTCTATGCACAGTGCAGACAAAACCTGACTATTGAAAATGTGTGTTACACTGGCATCCCAAGGTCAAAATTTCGACTTGAAAACCGATTGGTATTATGTAATCTTTTATGTAACAATTTGTAACCAAAAAAAATATTTTGTAAGCAAACCGATGCCCTGGTAAACCGCGATCCAAATTCCGGGTGCTAGGGTAATATCAGGTAGAAAAAATGTTGTACCTAATTTTTTATAGTTATAGTTATAACTATTAACTTTTAACTTTTTATAGTTCAAATTTCTAACTAATATTAGATTATAAATAATTTTTATCTTGCCCCGGGTGGGATTTAATCCTGTGGGCGCACTTGCCCCTATATACGACACTGTGGGAACCGGGTGTATAATTTCAGATTCGAGTACAGTTTTCAATGATAGGCGTGGATGAATCAAAGGTACGTCCAGACGGAGCAGCTTTTGCCGCGTAACATGGCTGTGCGGCATGAGTATAAATACATAAATACATTTTCCACGAACAAAAGAAAACCGCACGGCTTGTGCCGCTCACCCATGCCACGCGTGTGTTTGGACGTATTTTCGGAAAAGCCGCGCAGCATCAATATTTATTTTATCAGTTTTTTTAACTATTTTATAAGTAATTAGTCGCGGAACAAACTTTTTTCAAATGCATCACCGTGTGGACGCGTATTTGTCACGCAAGATTACGAACCCTACGTTTATTCATAGAAGTATGGCAATTCGTAGGGTTTGTAATGTACATAATTTTTGAACGAATATTAAAACAATTATCGTCATCAGCGTGCGCAAAACGGTGCTTCACTGTACCAGAAAAATTATTTTAAATTCATAAGTAAAACAATAAATGTTTGTTGTTTTTATTCTTGTATTATAGCAATGAAAATTCTGAAATTGACTTATATACTTGATATATACTCGTATATAGGTACAATATAGTCCCCCATTCATAAACTCGAATAAAAGTTATAACTTTTAAATTTGGGTAAATTAATAGTAGTAGATATAATCAAAGTCGCAATTGGGGGAATATATGGGATTAGCCCCACTAATTTCATTTAACTCCCCCCTAATTATTTAAATATATTCATTAATTCTATAATCAGTACCTAATAAAAATTCTATGTTGTTTCTATAAATTTAGCTATGACCAAATCCGCAGTTGTCCAAATTGTGTCTATGGATTAACATTAATATACGTGGAGTATATACTTGTACATCCGAATACTGAACCACATTAAGAGAAAACTGGTTTAACAAGAGTTAAATAGATAACTTAAAAAGCTCTAGTATCTAGCATAGTTTTGAGCATTCGGAAGTAATCGGAACTTACATTATAATAACTTTCTAAGAAGATTGTTAACATAATAAATATGGCACCCGGAATTTTTTACCCTGAAGTTTTCCGGGGCCCTGGGTTGGTTACAAAATTTTTTATTGTGGTTACAAATTGTTACATAAAGGATAACATAATACCAATCGGTTTTGAAGTTGAAATTTTGACCTTGGGGTACCAGGGTAACACTCCTTTATTGAAACAGGGAAATCTCTACTAGTGTCCCTGAATGAAGCCAAAAAACGGATGTGGATCGACAAAATGGAGTCTCTTGACATGATGAAGAACAGTAAAGAAGCGTGGAAATTACTACACGGACTAGAAGGCAAACAAGCCCTCTTAATCATTGTTAGTTAAACCGCAAGCCGTATATTCGGTCTTAGTGAGAACTCTAGAATTATTGTTGACAAAATATATGGTAAAAGGACCAAGAAAGACATTCAGAACCAAATCGAAACCTGCAAACTGCACTCAGTCCTTACTGATTGTTTCAGCATAGATGATGTTTCCAACGCAATCAATGAACTAAAAAAAGGTTAAGCACCCGGGAAGAACAAAATACATCTGAAGTTCTTGTACAACCTAGGTCCAAAAGCCCATCTTTGGCTCGCAAAAAATCCCTAGAGATTGGAAAACAGCAAATATAATTACACTCCCAAAATCAGGAAAACTAACAGATAACTTCACTAATTATTGTCTCATAGCCTTTAGCCCCATAGTTTTGACAAAACGCTTAACTTATCGAAAAAATCATTTAAAAAAGAGATAGCCTTTAACATAGAACGTCGTATCCTGATTTACCAGGCAGGTTTTCGACCTAACAGAAGTTGCTGCGACCAGGTCTTGGCCTTAACGTCCCACTTTGAGAAAGGCTACAATGATAAAATGAAGTCCGAAGCTACCTTCATTGATCTCTCGGCAGCATACGATACGGTGTGGAAAGATGATTTACTATGGTAATTATAAAACATCATACGATGCCCACGCATGGAACAATGCATTAGAGCCCGACTAGGAAATAGGATTTTCTGAGTTAATCTCTACAACCGGTAAAGCAATACACGAATACTAAACAATGGCTTTCCTTAAGGCTCTGTCTTAGTCCCAATTATTTTTAGTGTAAATGTATACATCCTTGACATACCAAGTACAGAATAAAAAATGTTCCTTGATGCAGACGACATCTACATAATAGCACAGGACAAGAAGCTGAAAAATATTGAGAGAACCTTGATATCGGATCTCACATAAGGAGACAAAACAGTGTGCTAAAAGTACAAAATCGATAAACATCAGGAGTTGACAATACATAAAAACGGAATTGTAATGAGCTACCGAGTCATACGAATAAATAAATAGAATAAAAAAAGTAAGTTCAAAATTATCAGAAATACATTGGCATGATAATTTGTTATATGCTTTTCAAGCTCAATTTTTGACAAAAATTAATCGCATTATTTTCAAACTATTTTTCAATTAGAAATTCATAAACATTTTTCTTTTCATGGCTAACATTAGAAATGTTAATTGAAGACTTTCCACAAACAATAAAAGTTAACCGGAAAGTTACATTAATATTTTACGAGTGTTTGAATTTTAAATGTTTAAGATATTGGATTTTGTAGTTAAATTAACGAATTTTCATTTATAAATTTTTGATATTTTGTTGTAATTCATAAACGAATAATTCTTATTACTAGATACTATTTTTTAGTAAAAAATTCATAAACGTTATTATTTTCATAGCTAACATAAGATATTTTAATAGAAGTTTCCCAACAAGTTTTTCTATCTCTATCAAAAAGAATGAATTCAAGGGAAAGTGACGCTATTTATAGCCATGAGATATTTTGGATTTTTAAAAAAAAATTTCTATTAAATTTGATTATATATACAAGTATGACACAAAGTCAGAACCGCTCAGAATCGTTTTTTGTATTCCTACAATGATTTATCATTGAATTAAAATATAACACATGCATAACAACGACAATATACTCGACAACAACTGTACAGCAGAGTCGTAACCATTTGTCCACTTTTTATAAAATGCATTTTTCTCAAATTATTAAATTCATAAATAAATAAAGTATTTTCAAATTAATAAGTCATTTTACTTTAGAAATAACAAAATAAAAGTAATAAGCCTTTCAACTTGTAATTTTAAATTGACAGTCAAAACAAGTCACTTAATAACTGAAGGCGATCAGTATTTCCCCATCAGTTTGAATAGTATTAGCCAACTATAAATTGTATCTCGATAAATAAATTAACCAAGTTTATATAACTGTAAACATCATAAATATATAACATTTGCATAAAACAAGTAAATAACAAATTAATTATATGAAACAAAAACTTACCATACATTTTTTTGAAGATCAAATATAACAACATAAACGTGTAAAAAATCAGGTGTTTACAGAATATGGCGGGAACATCAATTTTAGATTATGATACAATAAGAAATCATGATAGAACGGATTTTTAAATGTTATCAATCATATTATTTGAGATTACCTGTGACCGGTATTAGTTATTAAGCATCTCTCCCCTATATCCGTTTGAAAAATACAAATAATGTTTACCTAAACAAAATACCAAATCATTACTTTTTCTAAAATAATTTTGGGACGAAAGGTTTATTCATTTTTACCAAGAGTATCTGCTTGAAATAAAGTCTGCGTATGCCTAATTTTGTTGTATTATCAACACGCTTTGGTTGAATTATATTCTCCAATTTTTCACTATGCTGGCTGTACTGGTGCACTATAAAACCACTATTGCTGTAAAATATTTCGCACAATATTGTAAATATGTATTTAATATTATAGTTAATAGCCTAAGTATTTATTTAACCTTTTAATTATATTATGATATTTATATACAGGATGGACCGAGATATATTTTATAATTATCTTTATTATATTCTAAAATATAGTTTACCTTGTACACCTAAACCTAAACCTAATAATAATATATTATATTCTTATAATTCATATAGATGTTACGGGTTAGGTTACATCAAGCATTATTGAAATCATTATTTAAAGTATGGTCAATATCTTATAATATAATTACTGACTGTTGGTTAATACTAGGTTTATATATGTATAATAAATATAAATATAATAATAATGAAAATAGGTGTGTAAAATATATTTGTCATATAGATTACAGGTAGGTACTCATAATATATTATAAGTTATAACACTTGGATACAAAAAGTGCTTCACTAAGATCTGACGAAAATTTCACGTTAAAATTAAATTTGAGTATTTGCGGTACGCCCTGTGAATTTTTTTGTGTTTTGATATTAGTCATCCGTCTTATTGCAGTATTTTATGTTTAAATTTCTTTGAAATTATAGTTACTGTACACATATACGATAACGATATACTAGGTACCTATATTATATATTAAATATCAATCAAAAGACCATATCATTTGAACAATGAACATACAATTGTTGTGTGCATATAATTTAGTATACACTTATATTATAATTAGAACTTTCATCCACATACACAATTATTTGAAGGTGGGCAAGTAAAATTTTTTATTGTCATTTGGGGCACCTATCATGATAGTGGATCTACTAATTTTTTAAATAATTATGAACATTTCTGTTCATCATTCGTCCTAAGTAGTATTTTGTATACGTGTTAATCCATTCTTAACTTTAACCTCAGCTAAACGTAGACATATTTAAATATGATTTTAATTCGTTTTAAAAACGTTTTATTGTTTAAAATTAACTGAATTAATAAATCGTAGTTATTTCAATTTTCATTTCAGCTATCTACCTAGTTCAGTTAAGTTAATTAGAATATTATTTATTAACTTAAAATTATTTTACTAATGCCCAAATTTGTATAAAATACTACTGTAATATAATTTTAGCTAATTCTGGCATTCAAGTTTTTCATATAGTATATAATTCACTATTGCCTTAAATGTCTTCTGCTTGTTCATCATCTTTTTTATTCACTCGATAACTGACTTTATTCGTGATTTTATTGTGTACGTTACAGGGGACTGCTACCGATTTAGTTGTTCAAGTAGTTCTCATAGCAGAATCCATGCGATTGCAAGCGATGATGGCTACTTACGGCATCCAAACGCAAACACCTCACGAAGTTGAACCAGTACAAATCTGGTCATCCACTGAGTTGATGAAAGTACGACACGCATT
Source organism: Sitobion miscanthi (assembly GCA_008086715.1). Taxonomy (NCBI): domain Eukaryota; kingdom Metazoa; phylum Arthropoda; class Insecta; order Hemiptera; family Aphididae; genus Sitobion; species Sitobion miscanthi. The sequence continues at coordinate 25,444,294 of CM017804.1, forward strand.
GTACTCTCTTTAATTGTTTTGGTTTTGTTTTTTTTCTTCCAATGATAAAGACGTAATTATTTGTTGCGCTGGATAGGTGTACACGAATTTGGGAATAAACGACAAATTGAAATTGACCGGAAGACCATTAAGGCCTATTGGAGCGCTTGGGACTAGTAAGGTAATGTTTGGTCTGTGGCACCGTCCGTCCGATGTTTTGGTCGTAATTTCATCATTTATTTATGTGTTTAGATGTACAGAGTTTGCGGAATGACTGTTCTGTGCTATCCGCTTATATTTGAAGTATCCGAGTTCTATCTCTATCGTGACATGTCACTGTTGATTGATGACATTAAAACTGAATTGAAATTTGTCAGCAGATTTTGGCGTCTGTCTGGTAGACCTACAATTTGTTTGTTAATACGAGAAGAGCACATGAGGTAAACAAGCAATGTTCTTTATAAGAACACCATATTATAAATAAACTAATTGAATATAATAAATATAGGGCTACCATTGATGAACAAAAGTCACTATTTGTTACTTATTTTGGTAAAATATAGATGTTGGTTACTTTTTTCACTTTATTCAATTTAATTTAAATATCATTATCAATTTACCATATGTTATGAACTCCTTGGTGTATTTAATGAAGTAATTAATATCTTTCTCCTTATTTTCTACGGGAAAGAAGATATGCTACATTTTGTCGCGAAGAAAGTAAATATTTATATTAGCATTTTCAATGAATCGTAACAAGTTGGAAATATTTTGACTCTTTTTCAGCTAGTTATCGGCCTTGAGAAATTTGTAGATTTTTTTTAAATTATTCTCGATAAAAACATTTTCTTATAGTAAAAAAGCTTGAAAATTTAATCCAAGGTTCCTTCAGGGTTGGGATTTTATAGCGCTTAAAATTGCATAAATATGTGCATAATATTACCTTAATAAATATGCGCTAAAAATATGCAATAAAAAAAAAAAAGGAAATTATAAATCATTATTGGTAGTTATTTAAGACTTGAAAGTCACTCTGATCAGAATCCAAATGAATTGACTATACAACGCATTCAACGCTCGTTTGTTCATAATTGCAGTAGAAATCTACAAAAAAACCCAACAAAATCAGCAGATAACAAAAATAAGAACCAAATACCTAATACGAAATTATCATAATAATTCGATTGACAAAAATCTAAAAACACGTTTACTAAAATATAATTTCATAAAATATGTCCGATTTTGATTCAAAAACAGGAAAAAATGCAAAAAAAAAAATTTTTAATTGGAGTTCTCTGTATCACGAAACACATTTAGCTTTTTCTGCTATTTTTTAATCATCTACTAAGGAAAATGCAAATGCTATAAAATCCTAACCCGGCCTATAATTTTCAATGTACTAATGTTTTACGCCACTTGTGTTTTTAACAGCTCTCAATATTTCTTAAAAACTCCCTATTTTTACAATTTTTCCATCAATATATAGTACTTTTTTTTATTATACAAATACATACAATTCTCATTCATTTTGCATGTTTTCAATCACCATTTTAGATACCTTTTTAGAACACGATTTTACACATCAAATGTTGAAGAAAAATATATATATCATAAAGCTGATATTGGTAACACTTCTTCATAATAATTATATACCACTATCTATATCTTTAATTTTATAATAAACAAAATTCGATTTATACATATTTTTAATTGTAAATATTTTCTTGGACCTATTAGTATCTAACTCACTTTTCAATACATGTTTACTATTGATGATAACCTTATTCTATCATTGATTTCAAATTCATGTTAAGATAAAATATTTGACAAATTGAATAATTTAGAATCAAATAAATATAAACTTTTATTTAATTGACCTTCAAACATAAGCATAATCTAGTCATTTCTACCAATAAAAGGTAATGAGGAATTGTACAAGTATTTTCACCGAACGAAAAGTTGTTTATTGACAATTTATGTATAGTTAAATAAATATTAAAATTCAATAATTTATTTTAAGTACCTACAAATAGCTAGAAAAAAATAAAATAATTTTGATAACCTCATTGTTGCCGTCGGTTTTAGTGGACTGTATAGGTTTTAAGTTTTTATTTATATATTAAAATTACACCTTTTTTGGTTGCGTTCATAATTTATTTCTTTTGTGGTAAGCATATGTACATGGGCACACGATTCAATACACACTAACATAAGTAATATAATAATTGAATGTTGGTCGAACCGATATCGGTGAAAATAAGATAATAATATATAAAAATATAGATAAACGTAAGAATAATGATAATAACTACATCAAAGATAGAATACACGCGTCAACACTTATGTTGTATTTAAAATACCAATGTAAACGATTGGTCAAATTTCCATGTTTCCACAGTTATTTTTTTAGAGTAATAATAAAAATTAAAATCTAAATCTGGTTTTGCGTATAAAATCTATAAAATCTCCGTTTTACCTAATATTTTTTTCCCAACGCTTTTGGAACAATTTTTTTTACTCTTTTGTTTTCAAAGTATCAAATAGATACTGCTCCAAAAGGCAAAAGAAGATGACAGACAAAAGATAACACACAATTGTAAAATGTATTCTTTCACCTCGTTCAGAATGTAACATAGAATTATATTGTAATAAGAGGAAGTTTGTAATAAACTTTTTAACTTTAAAGTTTGATGATCTTAGATAAAGAATAGGCTTCATCAAATCCATCACTCATCAAAGATTAAATTCAACATCCTTACACTAATTTTAGAATATTGTGTGTTTTAATTATTGATTACACAATTTAGAGATCCGCAGTTTGAAGAGATGTTGGATTTATTCGCTATGTTAAAAAAAGGCCACTGCGACGGCATCAAAGTGAGGATTGGAAGATTACAAAATTTACTATCTTCTTCGTGCATGGGTATGTCTATTTGTCTGTAACATATATTTTATAAATATTTGATGATTATATAATGTTGTTACATTAAAGAACATCTGGATTTCGTAAATAATATTGGTGCCCAAGATTTTGAATTTCAACCTTTCAAACAATTAGAATACGATTACAGCGGTTATCAGAGTTTGACAGATGTACCCAAAGCTATGGTTTATTCGGAAGATATTATCAACATACAGGTAATTTACTTTATATTTTACTGTTTACTTTATGTTTTACTATTTATTGTGTATTTAAAACTTATAAATCGTAATATTCCAATTTTATCACGGATATATGTTTCTTGTATAACCTATTTATAATTCTATAAGTAGGACGTAGGTACTAATAATTTTGTGTATTATATGTTTTCTCTTGTTAGTTTTTTACGATACATTTTGATTTTTAGCGAGTTATGAGTATGTAAAATATTAACATTTGAAAATGCTCATAATTGTGTAAGACGGAGACAACATATTATGGGGGTGCGACGTCCTCTTCTTAATCTTAATCTTAACATAGTATAAAACAAAATCCCGTTGTCTGTCTGTATGCTTAAATCTTTAAAACTACGCAACAGATTTTGATGCGGTTTTTTTTTAATTAACAGAATGATTCAAGAGGAAGGTTTAGATTCATAATTGGACCCGGTAGGTCCAACCTGAGGAGATGCTCAAACAGGAATTTTGATTTACGATGGAAATTTTTGTTTATAAATGGTTTCTATTTGTTATTTATTATTGGACATAGTCGGATTGCCTACCAGGATGTCTGGAACAATCACTTTTTTTTTAAGAGTTATTTTTAATAACTAAGCACAGCTGCAATAGGAAAACACGTTTTGACCTATGGCGCGGTAGTTTCGTTATTGCGCTGGGCATGGGTATGTACACCGAGTTTACAGCCGCAACACATGACAAAAAACATGGTTTCGTATTTCAAGTGATACGGATTATTGAACCATTTTACAATATAAATCTCAATTGTAAAAATTGTAGAGGAGAATTTTTTCTAGAATCGATTAAAGCCCGATTTTCGATTTCGTATTCCAATCGTCCAATATCGCATAGTAACTATACAATTTTATTTTTACTTTTTATCGATTAATTGTTTAACTAATTAATACAAATATTGAAAATGGAGCTTCTTACGTTGTTAAAGAAATTCTTCTCTACAATTTTTATAAAAGCTATTTTTACTGTTAACCACTTCAATAAGTCTATTACTTAAACTACAAAATCATGTTTTTATGCCATATTTTGTTCAGTAGTGTGCCCTCTTTCGCGTCATTTAAATAACTTGCTCCAGTCATTGATGAAGAAAAAAGTTTCAGTCAGTATAAATTCATTCTCGTTCCATTCTCGGATCATACGTATTTGAAAATTTGAAACAACATAATATCATTAGTGTAATAATATTACATCATGTAATAATATTATTTTAATGTAATAGTAAATTAATAATTACTAACTATAAATAATAATAATAATAATAATAAATAATTACAAATTAGTTTCTGATTTGTATGTTAACATTTATTTTTGTTTATTTTTATAAATCAAATAATTTTTTACAATGTTTTAATGTATGTAAATTCCAGCCCTTCTAATATTACAAACATTTGTAGATGGCGTTTAATTTAATTGTACATATTAAATTCCGCTGAATTGTATTATAATATTGCATATTTACATTACATATTATAGCATGCAATAGAATGTGTATTGTTATAGGTACAATTATACTGTATTAATTTTACGTCGTTATAGAACTATCAACACAAGAGTACCAACGAAATTATTCAGACGATAAATGATGGAGTTGGATTATTTTCGCAAGCTCAGCTGTATGGATTGTTGTTGAAAAAAGAAGGCATTGAAAAGAAAGTTAATGGATACACAAGTAAGATTATGCGATATTATATTTTTGAGTAGGCCTTGAGGGTATCGGTTACAACAGTAGGCTGGGTATTAACGAGTTAAAGAGTTAAGTTAAGTTGCTTTTAACTAAGTTACATAACGAGTTACTTTTTTTTAGAAGTAACTTCTGAGTTAATTGGGTAATTATTTTCCATGTAATGCGGTAACTGATGAGTTATGTTATTCATTTTATTGTCACCTTAAATTAATTTTTTTCTAAAACCACAGATTTAAAGTATATTGTTATATTTTGAAAGGGTGGGCATTAAAAAGTTAAAAAATTAAGTTATTTTTAACTTATTAGCATAGGTAAATTATCAGTTCACTATTTAATTAATTTAGCTTTAACTGAATTTATTTGCATCTACGTCAACTTAACATCAACTTTTTCTTTTTATGTATTCAATCGTTTGATTGGTTTGCTGCAGTTCTTCATGCGTCCATATCGTTACTTAGTTTCTTTAATTCCTTATAACTATTCTTCCCCATGTCAATTATGATTTGCTTTATGTACTTCATCCTTGGTCTTCCTCTTCCGATTGGCCATCAACGTCCGTTCTATGACGCTTTTCAATAGCTGTCATGGCATAGTAGATGTCTTATCATTTTAGCTCTTTTAACTTTTGTGGTATACCAATACCATAGTACTCTCTTTCCTTTATTATATTTAGTACTGCTTCATTCGTTATGCTATCAATTCATTTAATAAAATCCACTAATCTTATTTTTTATATTCTAAATCAAGTTAATTTTTAATTTACAGAAGTTATTTTATTTAATCCAGAAAAATATTATATACATAAGTTATAAGTTCGTAAAATATAGAAATTATAATTAGAAAAAAAAATATTTACGAAAGATTTCGTATATATTTTTATAAATAAAAAATAATATTTCGTATTAATTAGGTACTAATTAATAATAATATAGGGGTAACAGGTGGGGGTTGTCTGGCCGAAAGTCTAGTGACGAAAAAAGTGATCGAAAAGTCATCTGATCGAATACATTTTTGATCGAAAAATAAACAATCGAAAATTCAAATGATCGAAATGTTATGTAATCGAAATATGTTATGGTCGAAAAATATATATTTCGAGTTAATTATTTTTTAAAAAAACATGCCCACAAGTAAATAAATTAAGTTTTAAAAAAATTAACTTAAGTAGGTATTATAACGTAAGAAAAAGTTGTAATAAAATATTAAAATAATTGGTAGGTATTATTATAGATACAGTATAACTTATAAGTATTAGTATAAATAATATTACGTAATAAGTAATTTAAATTTTAAATTTTGAGCCATTCCTCTTAAATACTCTAATAAATAACCTAGATCATTTAAGAGTCTTTGTTGCACTTCTTTTAAGGGTATATTGTGGGATTGTACTTGAATTTTTAATTTTTTTATTACTACGTCCATAAAGTAACATCTCAATTATTGCTTCAATTTCGTTCTGAGTAGATTGTAAGGTTTTGATTAATTTATGCAATCCTCCGATAAACAATAATAAAATTTAAAATTTAAATAATGATAAATAATAATATTGATTTCAGACAAACCTGGATGTGGCGATATTAATCTATTTAATATTTTATGCCAGGATTCTGCCGTATTTGTCGTCCTGGGCAATCCTAATGATAACTTTTCAGCTACACACCATAATTCTGGAGGGGGAAAGTGGAGTAGTGTAAACTGGTTCTCTTCTTGGTCTCCCTCTTGTTTTCATAACTTATGTACCTATTATATATGAATGTTCAAAATACTTTGATGGACTTTGTTCTTCTTCGTTGCTCCCAAATATTGGTTTGATTATGGCCCAACCTTCCTGAACCTAAAATATAAAATATAAAGATGTATTTTTCCATTGTTAAGTATCCCAGTAACTAAGTACCTATTCATTATCGAACTATGTTATTGTTAACAAGAGAAATTATTGTACACTAATTATAAGTTGTAATATTTTCCATCTGCTTTCACGGGCGTTGATATCTTATAAATACATAACTTGAGTTTATAACTACTCATTCATTCCTAATTAAATCTGATTTTTTTTAAATGATTTTTCCTCAAAGTCCAACACTAATATAGCATCGCTAGTCTCAAGGTTTAATTTTAAAATGTTTTCCTTAAAATTGCTTTTCACCTACACACGGGTCACTCCATGTTGCCTATCCACTTACATGATTATACTAGTGAAGGAAGTTCATTACGCATAAGTAGTAAAAGTGCATGAATAAGCAAACAAGTTTAAGTGATAACGATCTCTATTGCAGTGTATCTATTATATTCGTGTACATTTTGTCACTGATGTAATAATTTTCGTTCTCGATGTTTTTCTTATTTATCAGTTTTCCTAGCTGAATATTTAGTATCAGGCTTCGTTACAAAGTGCTGTTCTATATGATCATTTTATTTCATACATAAGTAACTAATTAAGCAAGCAATTTCGCATCATACTCTGCCATTTTGTTACCCACGCTATACTACGCATAATAGTATAGTTGTATCAAAGTCGTTCTTTTCCCGTTCATTTCCACACAGTTTTGATGATATATTTCTGTTTACAGTCGGACACCATCTAACGAATTTATACCACAGCGCTGGTTGTTTACACTACTGGATCGCCGTACGATACTGCAGCAGCCTGTTGAGGCACGCGGTCGACAGTATCAGTCCATTTATTACGACCGTTTTGGTCAACGGAAAACAAGTAGACATAATTACCTACATAATATTACACAATAATATAATATAGATATAATATGTAATATATTATAACTCATATTATACGGGGAAAAAAGAACCTCTGATTGTAAATCTTAATAGTTTAATTAAATAAATCCACTATACTAGCTTACCGTCGGTGTCGTGGACCAAAAGGAAACGGTGTTTGATAAGCCAATGACGCCGGCGGCCATCCACTCAATAATGTACTCCACCATACAGCCGTTTAACGTTATACAAGCCGTACTACAACAGGAAATAATTTTATACTGTGGCCGGCTAATAGCCACCAACCCAGATATGTTCAAAGGCATTTTGAAAATTAGAGTTGGGTAAGTAGTATCTAATTTAACGAATATATAAGATTTAACTGAGACGGTCAGAGTAACAACTTAGTAAGGACGATTCACATTTTTAGAAAAATATGAAACAAAAATAAAAATAATAGAGCAAAATCTAATTTTCTGTTAGTTTTTGAAAACATCTCAATGACTTTATTCGTATCTACATCAATATCACGGTGGATATTTAAAAGAGCAAGTCCATTTAATCTGATCCCTGACATTGTTGAACGTAGTGTTGAAAACGTTATCTCAGAACTTGCATTGCTTATAGGAAGAGTTAACAAAATAGTCAAAAGGCTATTGATTAACGGAAATATTTCTTCGTCACATTTTGTAAGTATTTCTGTAACACTCATGGAATTTACCGAAATGTTTTCAAGTTTTTCACGGTTCCATATTTGTTTCCATAATCTAAACTCTAAACGTAATTTATTTAATGAATATGAAGTTGTATTTTCATTTATTAACTTGTTAGGAAGTATATATGAAAGATTGAAGCACTCTAGTGTTTATTCTGAAAAAGTGCTTTTAAATCATTAATGACATTATCTAATAATGGAATAAATATGGCTAATTTATAATATTCTTCTGTATTATTTGTTAGATAATTTGCACGATTCGTTTGTCTTGACAAATCACAATTCCTTAGAATTTTCAAATCAACTTTAAGTTTTAGCTATACTCTCAGACGATTTATAAAGTTCAGTAAACCTATTCTAGAAAAATTTTCTCGGCGTTCTGACAGAATATTTAGTGTATCTTTCATTATATTGGATGCTTCATGTAAATTGATAGTTTTTTTGAAAACATTTACTTAGTTAAAGAGTGTAGCTAATCATATGAGAGAGACTACAAAGTGAAACAATAATTTTAGTGTCATATAATACTGTTGCTAGGGATTTAGCTTTTCCAGAAGTATTCATGTCTTTCCATGATGTAATTTCTAACAATTCATCAATAATGTTATGCATATCTAGCATTAAACTCTTTACTCCTTCATGTCTCTCGACCCATCTCGTTTCGCATAAGCCAATCAATTGATGCCCAACATATTTTCTTAAAACAACTGTTCTTTTAACTTCATGACGTTCATGTATAGTTGCACAGAATAAAATGAATGATACCAAATGAAAATATATTTAATGAATGATAACGGTAGGCATATCAATGTGATCACGATATGAGACGACGACCGATGTCCGTCATGTTGTCAGTCAGCGCGATTAACAATTACCGAATTATATATAGAACGATTCAACGATCCGCAAAACAATGTAGATATTTATTATTATTTATCATGTACATAAAAACTAAAAAATAACAGCTTAAACAGTTAAGTTTTTTTCATAGTCGCTATAAAAAAATATAGTTTTTATTATTGCTTGGCATATTAATATAATATTTTTTTTTCGTTTCGGAACATTTGGGGGGGGGCATCGCTCATATTCCCCCCTTGTATCCACGCCTGAGCCCCTAAAATTTGATGTCTAGTTATGCCTATGATCAATAAATTTATTTTCCTGGATATTCTGAATATTTTTTTTGAAGTCCCAAACTTCGAATATGACGCCAAAAAGATTGTCTCAAGTGAAAAAAACAACCCTTAACTTGTGTTTCATGGTAATCATGTACTATAGCATTCATGGTAGTCTTTTCAAAATCCAACATGAAAAATTTTGGATGAAGATTAGATTTAATTAAATTTATGCCACAAACATTCAGCAGTTTTTATCTTCGGATTTATCGGGCAAAATAACGTAAACTAATAGTATCACATTTGCATCTATTTTTTTGACTTATAACGAATGTATGAAATGTATGGGTTTGACGAAATTAGTAATATATGTATCAAATCCTCGTTGGTATTGAGTCTAGAGTTTTTACGAGTATTATGTTCTCTGTGTTGCTTATAGTTAAGTCGTTAAAAATCGACAAAACACCAAAATCGAGGTTTTTACAATAATATCTACGATATATTTATTTGAAGAAAACCATTTTCGTAAATTACCGTTGAAACTGAATACAACAAATGTTTATAGACTGTCTTACGAACTCAATGACGGTCGGCATATGCCCGTCTGTCTCATAAATTCGAATTCCTTTCTTGCGATATGAAGGCGGTCGGGCAATAGACATCGTGATCGCGCGAACAACGGTGGGCCGAATATGTAATTCGTATATCACGTCGTGTACACGGGTGACTCGCGAGTGTCTTTGAGATAATCGAGTAATAGTGCAGTCCATTTGGTTGGCCATACGACGGAGCAAATTGCCGTATGTGAAACGTCGCGGGCGGGAGTTGCCTTAACTGAAAATTTTTCTGCAACTTTGAAGAGGTGGTTGTGGCGTAGGTATATCGATGAGCAACCCGTAATAATGCAGGAAATCAGCTCTGATAGTCAGTTGGGAAACGTTGGCCATTTTGAAAGTCCACGTGAACGGACGTTTGATGCTCAGGTCGAGTTGCAGTTGATTTTGGCCCGTAGGTTTTTATTTGAGTGCCGTTGGCGGCGATGAGTCTTATTTCGCTGTTTGTGTTGATCGTCGTGTTGTATTTTCGCGGAATCACTAACAGTTCTGTACCGTAGTCGATGAGGAATCAGCGTCCGGTGCGAGTGTCGTTGACGAAAATTCGGTGCGTGTCGTGTGAGGTGGGGTGTTGATGTACACCGTCGCCTCATCAATTTTTCTGATTGTCTCTGTGGGTGCACGGATCGCGGCCCTTCCTTGTGTATACGCCGTACTGGTCGTGGTAGTAACCATGAACTAAGATAGTATGGACTGACGACGGTGTTAATATCTGCGATCAAGTTATTCAACAGTATTTCTGTAGTGGGAGAAATTTAGCGACTGAAACGCTACCTATTTGAAAGTATTGGCACTTTCAAATTATATATGTTAAAAATTGTATAAGTATATTGTATTATAGCCGTATAGGTATTAGCATTTAGCATAAACTAATAATAAATAATAAACACAATTTAATTTTCATATTATTTATGAATTTACGAGGGTAAATAAGTAAAAATAATAGATAACAAAGAAGAATACAACCCACTGCACGCTCACTGCGCGGCACGCGCCCGCCGACCAGCGAACGAACGGAACACAGTTGAATAGTTGATACTTGGTAGTTCATGAAAATAACTCTACGATCGCTTCGGTTGCAAGATTTCCCTCTCTACGGAAACTACGTTTTAAAACATGGCCGCACCACTACCACCCACCCATCTTGTCGCCATCAGTCCATACTATCTTGGTTCTTCATGGTAGTAACACCACCCTGACATGAGATTGCCTGGCCGTGCTTGTGACTGTGAACACATTCGGCACTCGTGTGACGGACGTTCTGTGGCTGCGTGTGGAAAGTTGGCGGCTTGTGTAGTTGCGAGCGACGCGACTTGTGTGAAGTTTTTCTAGCGTATAATATTAATTAAATATAATTATTTTGTATTAATATACAATTAAATTAAATTAATTAAATTATATATTTATCACACACATGAAAATCCCTAACGGCCCAAGCGAACTAATTAACCAACACTATAAAACTAAAGTAAGTACTGAATATTGTTATCTTGCTCAAATTAAATTGCTCGCGACCAAATGATTTCGCTCTTTTGACGCACCACCCAGTTTCTGGATCGTCGTGCATCAATCGGTCCGTTGAGTTAGTTTTGTCGTTTCGTCTTCTCTGGAATCGCTGGATTCAATTATACTGTTCGGTCCTTCATTTCTTAGGCTGGCGCGTTGTTGATGACTGAATAAATTATCATTTATCAGCCAATTCACTGGTAAAAATACCTATTAGCCCCAATTATCATGCCGTTGATTGTCTGTTGTTTTATAATATGACAACGTATCCGCGCCCGGTTCTTATGGACCGTCTGGTTTAAATAATGTTGTTTTCCATCGTCATACTATTGATATTTTTTGATGTAAAATCATACATTTTATATTAGTGTTACCTCATTGGAATATCTGATTATATTGACATATAGTGTTTGGTTGATCAATGTGTTGGCTTTTAGAAAATCCTTTTTATATGGCGATGTTTTGCCATTACACTGGGAACTGGTCTGTGTTTTTTTAAGTCTACTAGTTCCAAAAAATGTGATACAATGCGATGAATTTGTAGAAAAAAGGAAGCACAACTCTAAATACCACAATAGCCTTTCGTGTACAAATAAATAAATTCAATTTACAATAAATAAAATATAATACAATTTTAATTTTTTTGTACTTATTTTATATTTTAATGTATATCAAACTAAAATTGTATAGAATACATAACTAGAAGGCCATGAAATAACTAGTTTAAGTATAATTTTCAAATATAATTTCATACTTAAACTAACATTCGAAGGTAATTCATAAACTACCTATTTATTTCATAAAATAACAGAATTCAACACTTTATCTGTACACTTACAATGACAATATTACCCAACAGATTAAAGTAATAGGGAATTTATGGAATAGACTAATATAGATATATGTATACTAATTTATGGCACTTTTCATTATTCATAATTATGTTCAAATACAGAAAATCCCTTGTTTTGCATTATTGTGCCACCTCCTCCGTGCCTAGTTATCTTGACGCGGACCCAATCATTGAATCAAGGTTGATCGTGGTCCGGTCGAAGTGTCTGGTTTGGATTGAGGTGATGAAAAAACACAACACAAACGCATTATGGATGTCACAAATTATATGTATTATATTACGACCAAATATGAATACTTGTGTCGCTCGGGCGATGAGATTAACATCGGACAATTTGCTATCAGTCGGATGGTCCTTTTCCGCCGACCGTTGTACGTCTTACGCGACACAGTCCCCTGTCCCACCTAGCCGTGACCGGCTCGGTAGGAGAGTCGATCCGGTCGCGCTGCTTGCGCCCCGTAATGGTTGTTGGAGATAAGATAGATATATATATATATATAGGCTGCTATAGTACCTGTACATTGTTAATGCTACAAATGCAGGCCACCTCAATCTGTACGTCCATATTATTATGTTTATTATTAATACGCTTCCTATTTGTAGATGGGTGATGGAAGCTATGACGTTGCAATTAAATTATGGCAAGAAAAAACAATTGTTGGTCGAAAACTTGAGTCCATATGCCATAAGGAAATTGTTACAAAAAATATTTACAGTCAAGGAATGGGGGCAAATAGAACAGTAAGTACTCATTATAATATACTAACAGTATTTATTATGTCGAAACGGACTTTCTGAATCGTGAAGTAATTAGAACGTACGTAGTTTGTAAGTAATCACGTTCCTTTATTTTGGTATAAAATATACATATATACATACGAGGTGTGTTCAATAAATACCCAGACTAAAATTATTGTAGAAAAACATTTAATATTATCAGAAATGTTATTGCACCAAAATAAACTAGAGATAATGACCATTATTTCAGTATATAATAATAATCATTATCTCAAATCAGTCATCGACAATACGCGTTCGAAGTTGGTCGTTTTGTATAAAATCGCGATTTCACGATGGATAATATTTCAGAGCAACGCGCGTGTATTAAATTTTGTTTCAAAATTGGTAAAAATGCTACGGAAACTTTTGAATTGATAAAATTGGCTTTTGGAGATTTTGCACTAAGCCGTTGTGTGACTTTTGACTGGTTCAAACGTTTTAAAGAAGGTCGTATATCCATTGAAGATGACCATCGTCCTGGGCGTCCATCAACATCAAAAACAAATGATACCATTACTCTAGTTCGAGACAAAATTAGATCCGACCGAAGATTAACTGTCAGAGAAGTAGCTAATGAAGTTGGCATATCAATTGGTACTTGTCATTCGATTTTATCAGATGAATTGGGTATGAAAAGAGTGTCCGCAAAATTAGTGCCAAAATTGTTAACCGAGGAGCAAATGGAACATCGCATTGAAGTGTGTTTGGATCTAAAAAATCGGGTTTCTAATGACCCAAGTTTTATCAAATCAATAATTACGGGCGATGAAACATGGGTGTATGGATATGATCCCGAAACCAAGGTCCAATCATCGCAATGGAAGACCGCAAGTTCACCTCGTCCAAAAAAATGTCGTCAGGTCCGGTCAAACATCAAAGCAATGCTCATAGTTTTTTTGATTTTTCTGGTTTAGTTCATTATGAGTTTGCACCTACAGGTCAGACAATAAATCAAGTGTTCTATAAACAAGTATTAGAAAGATTAAGAGAGAAAGTACGCCGTAAAAGACCAGAAGCGTGGAAATCAAAGTCGTGGTATTTGCACCACGACAATGCACCGGCGCATTCTGCACTTTCCGTACGTGAATTTTTGACATCTAAAAATATACCAGTGGTACCTCATCCACCATATTCACCCGACTTAGCTCCCTGTGATTTTTTTTTGTTTCCAAGACTAAAAAGTACCCTCAAAGGCCACAGATTTGAAGACGTTAACGAAACTATTCATAACGCGACACAAGAGCTAAAGGCTATACCTATAGAGGAAATTCAAAGGTGTTTCAAAAAGTGGCAAGACCGTTGGGAGCATTGTATTGATGCTAAAGGACACTATTTTGAAGGTGATCCATTTAAATAATTTGTATGTTTGAAATATAATTTTTAATAATTTTAGTCTGGGTATTTATTGAACACACCTCGTATAAGATAATGGGCGAGTTAAGCGTCTGCTTGTTTCGACCAGACTTGGAAAATGTGAGTCGGAACAATCGGCAGTGCTTGGAGTTAGTCGGGCCGAGACCGGACTCTAATTACAATGTATCGGGCAGATTATATGTTGCGTACAGTTATGGGTCTGGGGATTGACCGTCGCTGGTACAAGCTTAATTAAGTGATACTCCGGTGACGAGTCGAATCCGGGGAGGTCAACTTGAATAAGTGCCTTAATGCAATGAGATCACTGAAAAGTACAATTTTGGTGCCAACGAGTTATCGTCAGGTCGTCGTCTCCGTGGGTTCGCCTGCGGGCGTTGGAATCGTTCCACTGGATCCGTCCGGTCAGTTGGTTGGCAGTCCTTCCGGGGGCCTTGGAGCTTCACTGGCTAGTGGCGGTTCGGGCCACGCCGGGCAGGTATCGTATAGGCTTCCCGTATCCTTGGTTGTCGGCGATTACTTTACTCCGATGTCTGGTTCGGGTCGGGTGCCGTCCGTCGTCAGTCGAACGTTGAGTTGGGACCCGTCACGAGAGATTGAGAGATCACTTATAAAATCGTCGTGGCGGCTGGTGTCTTCGTAAGTCTTCCTTCTCAAAATTCAATTTGTTGTATAGTTTGATTGAAGTCTTGAGAGTTGATGTTGAAATAGAAGAAGTTGGTTTCGTTGGTTGCTGGTTGCTGGTTGCTAGTATCACGGTCTATTTGGCCTATGCACTCTTATCAGGTGGGAGCCTATGAAGAGGTGGGTCAAATGATTGACAACAGTTGTTTTTTTTTTTTTTTTTTTTCACTTTTGTGACCATTCGAATGGTCAAATCTTGGGATTGGTGATCATTGCTGGTGCCGCTTCATCATGGGCTAAGTTTTTGATATGGGTGTAATTTGAAGACAAGTTTATGAGAAAAATACGCCTTGCGTTCTTTTTGACTACCTCGCGGATGGTGATTATTTTCGCCGAGTCACGGAGGGTCTGGTTTGATACAAATTTCAAGAAACCGGCGCAGATCCGAATTGAGGTTGATTTAACTGTTTCGATTTTGTTCCAGTTCGAGTGTGAGATGCATAGGCCTCGGAGGCTTACGTTAGTAGAGGTCTGGTCTTATGTAAAGTAAATATATTTGGAATTTAGTTTTTAGTGGTACAGGGCTTTTGCTATTTAAAATAGGGTAGAGTATGCCTTTGGTCCGTCGAGCTTTGAGTATTGTGCTTTGTACGTGTTTGTTAAAAGTGAAGTAACTATTGAAGATGACATCAAGGTAATTTACGTGGTTTGTCCATGGTTACTCCTGTCATTTTTATTTGTTGAATTTTTATAGTTGACTTTTTGTTAAACATAATAGCAACCGTTTTGTTTGTGTTAATGCCAAGTCTCCAGTTTGTGAACCAGGATACAGCTATGTCGACTTGTTTCTATAGGGCGATGATAGCGTACCTAAGATTTCGTTTTGTGGTGTAGAACATAGTATCGTCGGCAAACAAGGCAAGACGACTGTTGTCGTTTACTGGAATGTCATTGGTATAAACGAGGTAGAGGTACGGTGAAAGGCAAGAGCCTTGAGGGACGCCGGCGCTGATTGGACGGTTAGTTGAGATGGAGTTTTCAACTCTGACGTTGAAGCATCTGCTGGATAAGAACGATTCAATTAGTTTTACGAGATGCATGGGAGTACCTATTTTGAGTAACTTAAGAAGTAACTTAATAGAGAGGCTATGGCATGGTTGATGTCGTCGCTAGTGTTGATTGGTAGTAGTTTACCCTTTGATAGTGTGTCTAAAGTATTTGTAAATTTGTTTCAGTTAATTCACTTAGGAGGAGTGGGTGGTGATGAAGTTATTGGAGAATTATTTATTTGCAGGAGTACTGGATTGTAGTCGAAGGAGAGTTCATTTAGAGATGTAGATGATATTGATAAATGTGAAAGTTTGGTCAGGGCGATGTCAAGTACGTCAGAACAATGACCTGGTATTGCAGGAAAGAACGTAGGTGAGTCGGGAGCTACAACAGTAAGATCGATGTTTTGGATGTAGTTGTATAGTGCTAGGCTGGCTATGTTTACACAGCGGCTATTCCAAAGCGGGTGTTTAGCGTTTAGGTCGCCTGCCACTATGAACCAATCGCAGCCGACTAGCAATACCTGGAAGTCGTTGTCGACGAAAGGACGCCAGGACTTTTGTACACTGAAGAAATGCGGATAATATGTTGGTTTATTTTTATGTTGATTGACGTAGATTTAATTGAAGTTTTCAAGATTTTATGGCGGTGGATTATACGTTTGTGGACAAGCACGGCGGTCCCACAGTAGCAGGTAAAGGCGGGCTGTGTTGTCTGATCTGTAGGTATGAAAATTTTTGAATTTAATAGTGTTTTTGGGTTTAGTTTGGTTTCTTCAAGTAGTTTAATATCGGCCCTGAATTTGTATATAAGGTATTGTAGTTCTAAAATTTTATTTGATACTCCATTACAGTTCCAATGAATAATTTTTAGATTATTAATCATTTCGATTTAAGAGTAGGGCAAGGAATGATTTGATCGTCGTGAGCATAATAGACTTCGGATCGCCGTCCGAAGTAAGGGCAGTGAGTAATTCAGTGAGGAGAATAATTGTTTCCAAGATGTTGATTTGATTTGGGCTGTTTGGTTTAGACATCGATTTAACAGTGTCTGCATATTTGGTACCTGAGTTTGCGTGATGAGAGAGTGTGTTTTGATGTATGGGTGGAGGGGGTTTGTTTGCTGCAGATTTCGACGATTCTACTATGTGCGAATAGTATGGGCAGCCGCGGAAGTTTGTAGTGTGATTCCCCCCACAGTTGCAACATAACGGTGATTCTTCTTTTGGTTTGATGCAATCTTTAGCCAAGTGTTCTCCGCTGCATTTAAGACAGCGTGGTGGGTGGCCGAATCGTTGGCATAGATAGCATTGTGCTGGACCTGACTTTTTGAAAGTTTCTACTCTTACTGAAATGTAAATCATACTTGTAATTTCGAAGATGGTCGTGGCTTGCGGTGTTTCCGACAGTATGACTAGACACATAGGTAATGGACGTGAATTTGCACCGAAGCGTTTTACAGTTTTCACCGTGAACCCTCGAAGTTCAAATTCCGTGGTTACTTCTTCTTCAGTTATGTCGGTGGGTATCCCTCTGATAACTACCTTTAAGGTGCAGTCTTCAGGAAGAGTGAAAGAAGTGAAAGCGATTTTATAGTTCCTCAGAGCAGATTGTATTTTCCTGAAATTCGTAGATGTTGTAGTTGGATGCGAACAGAGCAGTTAGAGTCAATTTTAGCAGTGAAATCGCTGGTGTTGAGTTCGGTTTCTTCGAGTATGGATTTTGCAGACTTTCGCCAGTCATTGGAGTTTAGAATAATGGGTGGAATATTTGTTTTGCGTTCAGTACTCGGGCTGCAAGAAGGAAGCATGGGAATGGAAGAGCTTTAGGAGGACAAAGTTACCGAGTTTGAGTCGAAAGAATCAGATTGGGCTTTGGAACTGGAAAGAGAACGGGTGTCGGAAACGACAGCGTCATGGTCAATAGTTTCGGAGTTTGTATTGGGTTGGTCCTTCTTCGAGATTTTGGGTTTTGCAATACGGGTGCTTTGGTTTGCTTTTCGTTTCTTCGCCATGGTGGCTTCGATTACGATTTACAGATGTGGGACCCGGTGGTGTGTGCCCTCAGTGACACTTGCCTCGTAGTCTTTATAATTACTTAGGATAAATTTACTTACGGTTTTGGTATGCGTAGTCCAACATGAACCCGAAAGAAAAGATTGAACTGATAATGTTGATAATGTGTGTGTGTGTGTGTACTGATGGTTTCGTCGGCTGTGGAACACCGGTATATAAACACATTACCGTACCAACTAGTAAACGGTTTGTGTATTTGGTTTAGCCGGCGTCTGGTTATGTCTACGTTTCCGGTGATAACTTCTCTCCCCTTGTTCAGATTAGGTCATGGGTGGTGTCTATGGGTGGGTATTTTCATCCCATATCCGATTATGCCACCCTTTACATCGTTACTTTTTGTCTTCGTCGTCCTTTTCCTCCTTTTCTCTCTTTTAGATTGTCTCGTATCTTCTGTCTTATTTTGGTCGAAGTCTTTTCTTTTTACAGTGAATTTGGTAATACCTCTGGGTAGGTATTTTCCTCCCCTATCCATTGATGTCACCCCCGTCACTGTAAGTTGTATTTCGGTTGTTGTTTTTAGTATTTTTTTTTTAACGGCCTGTGATTGGTCATTATTTGTCCATGTTATTAATTGTTGGTGCTGAGAAGGACCGTTTTAATTGTGTACGTGTGATAAATGTTCCATAACAATGTACGGTTTTATTATTGTTCAGATTTAAAACGGTTAGGTACCTAAGTGTATTTAAATGCTTAAATAATTTTAGTGGAAATGTACTAATAAGGACGATGTCTAGAAGACTATAATTATAATAAAATACTAAAACTATTTAAACTCGACCAACATTTCGGCATTTTGTAAACATACATTTTTTTAAAAAAACGTGTATCAGAAAAATTGAATAGTTGAATAAACACAGTATGCAATATGTGGACTGCAGCAAACTGAAAATATTTAATGCCAACAAAAATATAAACTCGTCGAAATTTTAGATAAAACCCACCACGCAGAGTTTACTGCATGCAGTCAATCTATACTGTTATACTTATCTATACCTATATTATTGTATATTACTCTATTATCGATAGGATTATCGCGATAATGATCGCCGAATGGTGATTCCGACATTCGTGTGTACACTATACATAGCCTTATAAATAAATGAATTTTTATTTTTCAACGAATAATAGCCATTAGTAGAAAGTGTAATGTTTATATTATATTTATATATATTTTAAATGTCACTAAACTATAAATTAGCAATATATGCATTTATGTGCTCAAAAATGTCAAATATGTAAAAATATGCAAAAAATAGTTAGCCTATTTCTAATATAGACTTTAAGTATCAAAATTATATCTCACTCCGGTGTAATTCTGGCTGCGTGAAAAAAATATCCAAAGTCATAAACATCCGAGCTCTACTAATAAGTAATAACACTTCAGTGTGTTATGTGATATGTTGTGTCTTGTGTAGGTATAATATAATTTCATGTGATACTTTGTGCGTATGTTGTTAAAAAGTGTTAAACTAAAAATCGTATATTACTATACAATATATAATTAATTAACTTATAAACCTATTTGAGGACGTTGGATGCGGTGATTTTCTGT
Organism: Sitobion miscanthi; assembly: GCA_008086715.1. NCBI lineage: Eukaryota > Metazoa > Arthropoda > Insecta > Hemiptera > Aphididae > Sitobion > Sitobion miscanthi. Next base: position 25,464,097 of record CM017804.1, read on the forward strand.
CTTTGTCTAACACACGTGGAACATAGGAATAACGACCTAAGTGACTGAGAAACATTAAGGTACTTCTAGTTGTCAATTTAAAAAATATAAAAATTTTTGAATTGGTATACAAGTTAACTTTGCATCGGTCAAAGAACTTTTTCAATTGTAGCAATATTTTGATGAGAATAAATATTTTAAATTTTATAAATTTGTCAATTTTCAATATTAAATGTATTAAAAAAATATTAAAAATATGCTTCGACCGATGCAGAGTAAACTTGTATACCGATTCAAAGATCTTTACATTTTTTAAAATTGAACAACTAGAAGTACCTTAATTTTTGTCAGTTCCTTAGGTCGTTATTCTTATGTTCCACATGTGTTAGATAAAGACAAAGACACAAAATCACCGCATCCAATGCTCTTAAACCTTATTTGCACAAAGCTCCAAACGGTATTTTTGGTAGAATAACCCCTCGCCAAAACGGTAGTTTTAGTTGAATAAACCTTCGCCCAAAGGTTGTAGGACAATTTGTACGGTTACCTGGAAAAAACTAAAACCGCGGACAGTTTATACTATTTTAGGTAGTAACAACAGTCAATAAAGCGGACAGTTTGTATTATTTTAGGTAGTAATAAAATTTATATGGTGGACAAATTGTTTACTGTTCACAGACTAAAATTATATTGAGTTGTACATAAATATCAATAAATAATATAAAATAACTATAGTTATAATAATAGGTAGGATAATAATAATCCGTGCTATTTACAGGCTTTGTGTATTTCGATTTTTTTTTCTTATATTATTGTTTGAATGACTAACACATTTGTCTAATCGCAAAGATTGCAAAACACCCCAGAAATTTGGATTAGCCGATCCAACCAATTTATTGAATGAACTGTTCTATCCTTCACTAAAATTATTTGTTCTACGTGAATAACTAATCGTTTGGTGTCTGACATTCCAATATGAAGAGGGCATTTAGGTGTACCATTCTTACCGTTAATATACGTTGAATAAAAATAAAATATTAATGAAAATAGTTCTTGAGTAAAAGTTGAATACATATTGACTATTTCATTAGGTATTTCTTCAACTAGAAAATACGCTAAAGATGTTACCATGAAATGCATTTTACATTATTTTACAATTTCTTTGTTATCCCTATACATTTTAGACAATCCTAAATTTTGTATTTGTTGCCATACACTCTGACAGAGATGAAAAAAGCAGCCCTGAATTTTCACTTGGTTAAAAACTAGATTAATGGCATTTATAACTCCTATTTCAAAATCAATAGTAATTGTTTATGGTTTAACCGGAGACCTGTTCCGAATAGATGTTAAAATAACATTTGTAAGCATTTCTTCGTACGTTGTTTGTAATTTATTTGGGAGGAAAGCATAAACACATGTAAATACGTTATATTCAAGTTCAGCACGAATAACGTATAACTGAGGAAAAACACTCGAACATTTGAAAGTTCTATCCATAAACCATAGTGAGGCTGATTATAATATAGTTAAGGCTCGAGAAGTTGCAAATATCAACATTCTATTTTCACGTACGTTGTCGTAAATTAAAAATGGGTTTGACTCACCACCCATAAGAAGTTATTTTCCATTTTTCGGACAATACAAATTCCATGCTTCTCGGTTCTTATAAAACATATTTCCCGGTTTATTTATATCGTAAAAAGTCTCCGCGATCGATTTTTAACAATTTATTTTCACCGTATAAAATGTCCGTGGTATGTAACTTAAACACGAAGACTCCCGGGTTTGGTGCCTTGCGGCTACAACCGCGGACCTCACATTAGCACTGTGCGCTAGTCAAGAGCCGCGGAGGTTCACGGATGACGCAAGGTGGTTTACCCACGCAGTACGCCGGCCGCGCGTCGTCTATGGACCACGAGCACCGGGCGCACACCCGTTCCCACCGAAGTCGGGAGAGAGTGCGCCCGTACCGTTGGCTGAGGCGTGCACGTACCCTTCACCACCCAGGTCGGGTCGCAAGCTATCCTCATTGCTTCCCGTTTTTGGTTACGGGCAACCTCCGGTGCATATAGCCCCACCGGTAGGCTGGGTGGGCGCTAAGGAGATGCTCACTCGGCAGCCTTCCCCTAGACCGAGCTTGGTCTTTTAACCATAGAGTTAGCTCCCGCTAACCGCCACCCCGAAACCAAACCACCGTCGACCGCCGTGTGAGGGCGCGGTGTCGATTGCTCGGCACCGCGGGGCTCCCCCACATCCCGAAGTACCATTCTCGCTCCCGTTAGGAAAGCACATCATTGGTGGGATGTTCGGGCCGAGCTTCGTCGGCTTGTGAGCCTCAGCTTTGATCCTGCCAAGATTCAGGGTCGTGTACCACGGGCTCATGGTTGGTCCTTACCAGCGGCGGTCGCCGCCGGCACGGTGGCCGTGACCCCCAAGTTAGACGCTCGGTAGCCTATGCCGTGCCTCCCTGAGGCATCACCGAGGTGATCGACTCGCTCTTCGCGGGGTCGCAGTCAAAACCCCCAACACCCTAGTCCCCGAAGGTTTCGGTGTGTCCGCGTCCCGGACTCCGGCCCCGTCCGGCCATTTCCCTTTCAGTCGCCTTTTACGACAAGCAGGGAATACTGATGCTGAATTCTGGACGGCCCCAGCAACAGGGCCGTGCCTCGCATCCCAGACGCATGTGCTAGGCCCTACCGGAGCGCACATGAGCGTGCCCCCCGTTTCTGCCTCTTTCTCCGTCCTTAGCACATTCGGAGCACCCCATGTCTGTAGCCTACCACTGATAGTGATGCCTCACGATAGTGGTTGCTGCGCTCCGGTATTACGGTAGTCCGCTTTTATCTGTCGGTACGGTTTTTAAGGCTGTCTCTTGCAAACTTGCGTAGGGCTTCGTATAATCCTCTTGACCTAAGGAACACTCCATCTTTAGGAGGCCACGCCTGATCTTCCCTGCGAAGGGCTTCTTTGAGTTCTTCTCTCTGTTCTGTATTTCGTCTGCACTTTAGGAGGACGTGTGCGACCGTCTCCGATCCTCCGAGGGCACATTCGCACGTAGGCGAATCTACTAAGTTGAATGTAAACAGCTTTCCGCGAAAGTCGCCGTGGCCTGTCAATATCTGGCTTGTGTAATGATCCATCTCCATCGGTAGGCAGTATCTCTCGATTACCGATGGTATCATCTTCTTCGTCCATTCGCCCTTGTCTATTGTCTCATATCTCGTCTGCCATTGTTCGAGAAGTTCGTTTTGCTTGGTCTTTAGGGCCTCAGGCGTAATGGCGCTAAGTTTTGCCCGTCTCTTGAACACCTGCTCGATTATCTTAAGATCGAGTGGCAACTCATCGGCAACTGCCGTAAGGCAATTTGTCGAGGCCGCTCGTTATCGCTCTTAGCGGGTCTCTTTGCATTGATCCTAGCTTCTTTTTGCACTTCTCGAGTTTGACGCCTTCCCACCCGACTTCTGCCGCGTATGTTATTCTGGGCAGGAAGACGCCCTCATATTCTTCTGCTCATGCCCCAGTTGGCGGATGACATGCCTCTGAGCCTTCTGTAGAGGTCTTTTGACTTTCCCGCCAGTTCAAAGAGTCTGCATAGGATTGCCTCGGGTCTAGGAGTACTCCCAAATACTTCACCGAGCTAGTTGATTCTATGACCGCGGCTTCATTGCTCGTGCCAAAGGTGATGCTGTACGGCGGTTTTAGGCCACCCTTAACAGACATCAGTTGCGACTTCGTTTCCGAGAATTCGAGTGAGTATTTCTCTGCCCAGGTTTTCATTACGTCCAGATACTCGGCCATTCTCTTAAACGCCGTATGTGGCCTGGCGGCACCCGTGAGTATAGCAATGTCGTCCGCGTATGTTACTACATGCTGTGTATGTTGGTCTGGAGGGGTCTCGATGTCAGACATGGCCACCTTCCACAAGGTCGGACCCAGTTGTGAGCCTTGGGGGCACCCTCTTGTTAACTGTCTTATTTTAACAATGTTCTCGGTCTTGAGATTTGCATACCTGCCCCTAAGGTAACTGTTTATCATATTGACGCTCCTGATTGATGCGCCGATCTCGTGGAGTCTTTCCAGAATCGGGGACCATTTAACTTAAACAATAGATAATACAAAGTGTCCGTTTACCTCGCCCAAACGGTATACATATATCTATTCGCCCAAACGGTTTACGTCCAAAAATATTTACCTTCTCTAAATAAGATTTATATTATAGAAGATAGTTTAGTAGATCTTTGCTTTTAAGTAGTTTTAACTGTTTTAAATTTTTTTTCTAATTCATTTTTTCTATTCATTATTATAAAGCGTGAACTTTGATGCAAAACTATGTTATATAGAGAATATAGTTGCAAATTTTTTTGTACATTTACAGACTACCTAAAGTTTAACTTGAAAACCCTTTTTTTAATCTACTTCGCCAGTATACAAAATTTATAAATTTAAAAATATAATTAATATTACAATGAATTAACCTATTTATAACAATTTTAAGTAAATACATTATAATATGTGCTTAAGGTCAGCTTTTATTCAATATTTTCATTTTCAAGTGAGATATGTACATTTTAAAAAATTAATATATAACAGTTTGCTAATAGACTAATTCAATATAATATCAAAACTAACAGCACACTATTGAATCTAGTGAACGAAAATGTTTTAGGTCGTAGACGGGTAACTTTAACTAGATGTATAAGACGGAGACAACAAATGTAGGTATGGGTGGCGTCCGTTTAAGTCATTATCGACGTTGGATGGTAGATTCAATAGGTTCACGATACGAATATTCTAAAATTAGTCTAAATATTTTGTACATTTTATTGTGTATAGAATATAATTAATCTAAAAAAAAAAATGGAAAAAATAGTTACGAATCCCAACGATTCGTATTTTTTGAATTACAACAAAATAACTAAAATCGTTATTTCTTTTATCAAATTTCAATAAAATAAATAAGCAATTCTGCATAATATTATTTATTTTCGATATTTATAGAAAATAAAAAAAATTAATTATAACTTAATATGATAAACGTTGTATTAAATTTTCCAACTTTTTTCTTATAAAAATAAAAAACGTTTACAATTCAATCATCTTTAATAAATATCACAAAAAGAGCATAAATGTTTTGAAATTTAAATCATGTCTGGAAAATACCAGTATAATTAATATTTGGTGATAATTGTAAGTCCTTACGAATTTTTTTTCTCTATTTATGACAACCACATAAATGTCTTATCAATCGTCTATCGCAGGATCAACATGTTGCAAAAGCGAAAACTTGAGGGTTGCTTGTGCAGGGTGCCCAATCGCTTCTACAACCAAGTATGGGACATACTAAGACGTACTCCTAGAGGTATCCGTTTCCGAAATCAAGTAATGCCGCAGCAGCCCACCATCAACAACATGACGCACTCTGAGCTTCAGTTTGCGTTGTACGTCGAAACCATGTTGAACCAACTAGAAAAGCCTGAGTACAGACAACTCATTGTCGAGGTAATAATTTTAATCATATTAATGATCCCATCCCCTATCTATATTATAATATAATATTCTCACAAGTTCAAACTATGTGTTGCAAATTATTCCGATAAAATAGTATAACATTGTTTGTTTTCTATATACACGTAAAATAATATCTATAATTTATTGTTTATCTGATATTTTTACTTCATTAGAATTTTAATTGCTATACAATTTAGCATAAAAGTATATTTTGATTTTTTATTATTTTGTATTTATAGCCATTATGTTTCAAATATATTTATGTAGGTGCTTAAAAAGTTTGCATGTTTATTTCTATCGTAAAATATTATTTACATACACAGGAAAGGAGGGTCACGGGCCCGCCGATATCACTGTTTGTAGGATGATGGCCGTGCTCTCCATAAAAATCAGGAATGGTTTATTTATAGTACAATTTCCGATGGAAACTTAGTCCAATGCTGGGCCCGCTTAAGGGGCCTCGCTACGGTCCTTATTTAAGGGGCAACATTTAGGCAATTTCTAATCTTGTCATAGCCGCCCGGGATCTGTGTTAGTTGTAAATGATTATTAGTGAAATTAAATGCGGGTATCTTCTCTCGCACAAGCATGCACATGTAAAAAACTCGATAACCATAACAATTTCACTTCACGAATTTTACAAAAACATACGTTTGTTTTGACAAAATTAAAGTTAGTTGACGTCGTTTGATTTTGATTCTGAAAAATATTTGAATTCAGCAGAAAAATATCTGTAAATCATACAAAACATTTTCGTTTTTAATATAAATCTAATTTTAATTATGATTCAAAAAGTTGATATTTTTAAATTTTCAATTACAGTTCAAAATTATATAAAATTTCGTTTTTACTAAGTGCTTCGTGAAGTGATTCTGAGTGGAGCGAGGGATCAAGTGGTTTTCCAATGGTGTTTTTTTTGTTATACAAAATGTTTACCAGAAGGAGCGCTTGGATTTCAACATATAGTACCTTATCTTTTAGAAAAATATAAAAAACAATGGATTAGAACAAACTTGTTCTAATTCATCAATTTCCATGTATTCGTCGGAGGATTCGTCTGTAGATATTTCTTTTGGAAAAGTAGATATTATTGGTCTATGATAGCTGAAATAAGATATGTAAGTTCTTGATTGTACATTAGGCAAGTACCGTATAAAAATCATATCAATCGTAGTTCCTGATCTTGTTGTTGGTGTTATTGGATCATTATTCATTATTAAATTAAGTTTGTTTCGGAAAAAATGTATAAGTGGTTTAGAGTGTTCTCCACCTAACACCAATGGCAATTGATCTTTTCCATCAGGGGTATAGGGCAATAAAGAGTGTTTTATAAAATGTACTAGCTCTCTGAGTGTCGCTGGGGTACCCCCAAACCCCCCGACTTGGCGAAGAGTTTTAATCGTGTCGGAAGCTGCAGTGGTCTTTTGGTCTGGTCGTCGGTCTCGAGCCGGTTGGTGTGTGATAAGGAACTGTGATAAGGTTAGGACCTCCGTAGCATGGATAAATATATAGGTATGATCACAACTTTGTGATACGTAGGTGTCATGGACGCTACTGGCAGTGAATATTATCACTTCGATTTATTTGCTAACAAAACCATACAAATTATTAATTTCTTGGCTAAATAAATCCAAAAATTACTGCCAGCTGAGATTCCTCTCCATGCTAAAACTTACAATAGTTGTACGTGCGCAGCCCATAACGAAAATGCGTCTCAATGCGATCATACTTATATATTTAGCTATGCTCCGCGGTTCGACGTGGTAGCCCGGGTTATGCCGCCGGAAATTCAAAATTCCGTAAAAAAATCATATAGCCGCCGCGATTTTTTTGGTGTCTAGCAGGTCAGTCATCTCAGTTATCCAGGTAGGCAATCCGACTTTGTAGGATAGCGGACAATGTGCGACGGCCGGGTCACGTCATAAGGTATGCAATCCGACTGCGTCGGATCGCGGACAGCGTTCATAACTGTCACCAAAAATGCAAAAATAAGTAATAAATTACGTAAAAAAAAATTTAAAGAATGTTAGGTGTCTATACAAATCATATAGCCAACGAATTTGTTTGGGTGTCTAGCAGGTCAGTCACCTTGAATGACGTTTGCTGTAATATATAACTACACACAATGCAAACGATAAACTACACAAACCAAAAAAACATATTTTTTATACCTACCTATGATATATGAACTGATAAATATATACCAATATAATATTACATTTGTCAGGTGAGTTAACTGGTTGAGGTAATCAAATAACCACTTTCTTATTTTGGTAAATCATAATTTAATGTAGCATACAAATACTGCTACAGTTACTATAATATAATATATATTAATAAATAAATAGATCCTCATTAAGTCATATAGTATACATGTACGTTAGTTATTAATTTAATTTAATGCTCAATATTAAACATACCTTTAGTATAGACGTCTCGATTCGAGCTAGGATATTTTATTATATAATTAATATATTTTATACATTTATTTATTATAATATATACAATAAACATGCACCTACCTACAAACCGATGCAGTGGCTATATCATGTATATTTACGCCAAATCAAATATATAAATACCAATTTAAGGAAGCCACGGCGTGACCGAGTAGGCAAAAGGACAAAAGGCAGTAAAATATAATATACCTAATAATAACGCAGTTTATTAAATCAAAAAAACATGTAAATATATCAATAAAAAAAATCGAACTTTTCGATGAATGTATTTATGCCTGTATATAGTAATATCTACGCGACGTAAAGTGATAAAACTCGACTTTTCTAAAAAATTATCAATAAACACGCGATACGGCGGCACTCAGTTTGCACGTAATCTCCGCCGCGGCGCGGCGGGCCCGCCGGGGACAAAGTCCGACCACACTCGGCCAGTAAGTTTAGCGGGAAAAGCGAATAAGGTCCGAGCGAGGACGCAAGAAGTCCTCAAAGAAGGTAAAGATTGATATCTTCATACATAGACCAAATTATTTATATTAATAGATTAATAAATAAACTAATCAATAAAATATATAAGTTTTTATCTTTAAATATAAACACAAAGTTCTTCGTAAATATACCTTTTTTTTTCCGATAAATATTATAGTACAAAATCAATAAAAGGTGGGCCAACTTCACGTAGCCCACCTTTTTTCACGAACAAGTTTGAAACTGGTATCAATCGATTCCTTATAATTACCAAATAATTACAAGTACAAAAAAAAATTTGCAAGTACAACCTACGACCTGTGTGAATTTTTAAAGTTTGGTGGGCCAGCCCACTTTTTTTCACTTACACGTTCGAAACTGCTATCAATCGATTCATTATAATTAGCAAGACTTGCAAGTTAGGTTTTAAAATTTGCAAGTCACTATTTTCAAGTAAGGGACAAAAATAAAAAAAGCTGGGCCAACTTGACGTAGCCTACCTACGAGCTTGAAGTTGGCTCCCTGACTTTATTGTATCGACATCAAACTAGTACCATCTTTACGTAAAAATAATTGCAACCATTTGCAACACTGAAAAAAATTTGCAACATGGTTCTACAACCCCCACAAAGAAATATGGTTCGGGGTGCCAAGTTCACGTTGCACTCCGACTTTATCGTATCGTTTACAAACTAGTACCATCTTTTTGCAAATTAATTTCAACACGGTTTGCAAAACATTTTTCACACCAGCAAAAAAAAATTCGCTCGGGGTGCCAAAGTCACGTTGAACCCCGACTTTGTTGTATCGTCTCCCAACATTTACCATATTTTTGTAAATTAATTGTAACAGTTTAATTGGATAAAAAAATGTATGTAATTTGTACAAAAAAAATCTAGATATAATTAAAAAAGCTATGTTTCATAAAATACTAATTTGGATAATAATCCAGGTAGGATAAAAAAGCTTGAAATAAATAAAAAATAGTTCTTATGGAATAAAATAGCCTAACTTAATCAACATTTAATTTTTATAAAGAGCCTAAATTAATAAAAATGTGACATTAAAAAAAAATATTCATTATGAAATAAAAAGTCAAAATAATAAAAATATTCCTTATGGAAAAAAATAGTGATACGGTCCGTCGATTCCCGACGTCCCGTGATCGTGAATAATACACTCCTTTGTTTTTAGGTACAATTTTGTTGGTTTGTTATGTGATGTGCATTATGTACACTAATATATGTGAGGGAATTTATTTCCGGGCCGTGACGGGCGGTATCGGGCCTGCAGAGGCGCAATTAAAAAAAATACAAATATTGGGATTTACAATTAGTATTATTAACAGTTATATAATATGAAAGGGGATGAGTTAGAATCACTCTCTCGCGGTCTCTTATAAGCCGTGTTTGATTTGATAATATCTCACAGTGATACCTGAGCAGGCACACTGAGGATGGGAGATAGATTGGTGGTTCTAAAAAGAACCGTTTCTTATTGGTCGCGATGGTAGATTGACCACAGAATAGATTAAATCAGAATGGAATCTCTGGCCGCCCGAAAAATAGTCCGCCATATTGAAAGGGCTCGACAGTTTTCCCAGATAACAAAAAATTATTTTTATATTATTTATGTGTTATTTGGTTACACTGTTTATCAAGATTTTCACCACAGAATAGATTAAATGTAATCTATTCTGTGTTATCACTTTTGACCCGCCACATTTTGTAAACAATTTAAAAAATAAACAGTTTTTATCCTTTGAACCAACTCCTTTGTGAATACTACCCCTTTCATGATCCTTTGTTAGTTAATATCAATGAACGTAGAAAGACGTGTTTTGTTGACTTGTGATTTTTATGGTTATTGGTTGTTTCCACGTGTTTTTTTCGATTTTTAGAAACACTTGTCTTGTGTTACTGTCGTTTTTAATAATTTTAAATATAATTAATAATTATTTATTATTACTTTTTATTTATAACTATTTATTTTCATTTCTGACTTTTAAGTGTTTAAATATTAAAACCATTTACACAAACATTTTGTTCTTATTATTACTATTAATATTTGTATGTATGCAATAATAAGTACCATTTATTTTATTTTGTATTGATATGTTTTAGTTATTTTTATTATTAATTAATACTTACCTAGGTATAATATGTTAAACTAAAATAAAAATAAAAAAAGTATTGTTTAACTACATTTTATTAATGTTATTATTTTGTAGTTGTTGATCACTGACCACTGACAAAGCCTAGGTATTGCACCAGTGCTTTTATTATTATATAATATATAATGTAATTATTAAATATGTATATATATTTACATTGTGCAAGTACAACCACTAAAACCTAAGTTTAATGCTTAAGTCTGCTGAACTTCTAATAAAATATTGTATACTGGTCTATTTATTGTAATTATTGTATTGCAAATATTTCATATTAAATTTTAGGTCAACACTGTCGAGCCCTTTCAATATGGCCGACCATATTTTTGGGCGGCCATAAGAGCTGTGTATTTCTTTACGAGTTTCCATTCTGATTTAATCTATTCTGTGGATTGACCGTAAGCGCATTAATAACGTTAGTAGTTGTGCGCGTGTTCGTCAATAGCGGAGACTGCCTTGTATAGCGAGTGTTCTCGCCGCTGCGTCGATGGCTTCGTCCGTAATGTGGTCACGAACGTTAAGTTTGTCGGTCGCTGCCTCGTATAACGAGTGTTTTCGCTGCTACGTCACTAGCTTCGTCCGTGGGGTGATCATTCCCGCTGCGCTTGTCGGTTGCCGCTTCGTATACGAGTGTCTTCGCCGCCGTATCGATGACTTCGTCCGCGGGGTGGGCAGAAATGCTATGCTGATGAATTCTCGATGTGTCTTGACTCCTTCTGTAGTTCGGTGTGCGTAGGTTTGAACTGATTGAAGGATTATTGAAGACTGTGTTGAGTAAGCTGAATCGTCCGGTATATAAGTCGTCTGCCGTACCAACTAGGAAACTATCTGCTGCCGCCGTGTTTAGTTGTGTTTACAGGTGGTACGGGAAGTTCTGTAGTTAACTCTATTTTAGGGTTATTGACGTGGGGAAGGTGTCATTGGATTCGTCTTACTAATATGCAACCTTTATTGTATTTAGAGTGTTATTAGTTGGGGCTTTATTATTGTTTCCTAATGTTGGTTTGCGGGGTTTGTGCTGTCATACTGTCCGCTGATTGGTGGTCCTGAAAATGACCGTTTAATGTGGTGACGTCTACTCCTTTACAATAGCCTAACTTAACTAACATTTAATCCTTATAAAGAGCCTAAATTAATGAAAAAATTTCATTATGGAAAAAAAGGCCTAAATTAATAACGTTACCCCAGCCCCATCCGTGGAAAATTCGATTTTCCGGGAAAACTGTTAGAGCAAGAATTAACAGGAATTGAGTACTAATTATTGGAACAAAAAAAATTTGAAAAGTCAAATTGGGGGGGGGGGGGGGGGGTAATGTACGCGTTATTTATTCTGAATCAGATTTTCCTTCTAATCACGTTTGACATGATTTGCAAATAGTACTTGTTTGCTCTTTACAAATATGGTTATTGCATAGCTCCAGCATACCTAAACATGAAATATTTTTTTGAATTCATTATTTATAAAGTTTATTATTATATTGCATGTGTTATGGACGTCTCTACAACCGAGTTTGTTCATTAATAAAGAAATACGTGGTGTATGAGTTATTACTAATACTTTATTATTATAATCAATTTTAAAAGAAATTTAGTTGTACAGAATGCTTATTAGACTTAAGAAATTAACAGAGGTTCTGCTCGATGGTCTGACAGTACTACACTAACTCTAACACAGACAGCGAGACACGATAGGGGCTCGCTCGGGCTCAAAACTGTCCACACGGCGAATTCCCTTAGACCGTGTGGCTTTGCCTGTTCACATATTAATATGCTTACACACTATTCTATATTATATAATCACTATATTTCATACTGCGTAGTGCGTATAGCATATAGACAGGGGTTCACAATACATGTAATACCCACCATTGTTTTTCGATTTTTCTTTTTTGGACAATATGCACATTTCAATCTTTCACTACTCCAACAACACGTTCAGGCTGTGTAGAAATTTGAGTTATCATCCTTTTTACAACACTTTATGGTTTATTTTCAAATTTGAATGGGCCGTCAGGCTGCGTTCCTACATATACCTCCATGTTAGAAGTAAAAAAGTAAGTGAATCCACCAATGCTTGAATTTGTATGCCATATTTATTTAGCTTGTTCGGGATAAACTGACAAAAACTACACCTACCTCTTAGTTCCTCGTGCATTTCATCGATCGTGCAGTTTTCCCCAACAGTATATACAGCCTGACAACGTTGTACAAATCCATCGAATATTATTCGGATGGCGGCCAGTTTGTCATTCATTTTTCTGTCAGTTCTTGTATTTATATCATCGAACCTGAGTGCACGAAGCAACAGATTAAATCGTTTTAGGGGCATGACAGCAATTAGTAAATTAATGAGCGCGGCTCATACGCACCTACTGACGGATTAACATGCTCACCCTATTTTTTTACTTAAGTTTTACAATATTATATTCAAATTCTGATTTTTAGAATTTTTAAATACACTTGAAGATTTTAGAATATTTTTTATGATGATGTTGTTACAGTACAAAATTCTGTTTTTTATATATGAATCCTCTTTTTTTACTTTTAATTATTCGGTAGGTATTTTTTTATTTTTTTTTTTGAGAACTTTGATGCATCTAGATCAACTATTCGAACTAGGTAGTGGTTTTTGAGTAATATAACTTTATGTACTAATGATAACACGTATATGGAATTTGGCTAAGTAGATTTGGGGGCTTAGATTATTTGAAAATTTAGTAGTTAGTAGGCACTAATCACCTTTGATAAATATTATGTAAAAATTATTAAGTAGGTGTACTGAATAGTGAATAGGTACTAGTGTACTACATCTAATATTAGCTACTTATAATTTTTTACTGTAAAACCATATTTAAGGATTATCCTTTGTATAAACATTTTAATAATTCAGCAACTACTTATTAGAATTTTGATTTAGGTAGATCTACATTTACAAGAACATGATCTCCTAAATAGTTTGCAGTAAAAAGATGAGATTTTAATTTGAAAAATAGGAGCTTGTATAGTCACAAGACACTCTTTAATAGTAGTACCAAAAATATCAGGAATTTTTATTTATGTATTTTTAATGGAAAAAAGGTGGTGAGCATTTTTTCACCAAAATATCAAGTAAATTTTATAATTCACTACGGGGCCCCTTAAAAAACTGATCCATGGGTCTTTGATGTACCAGGGCGAAACTGCTTATTTTTATTATTATTATCTTAGTATCCCTAATATTAGACATTTAATAATAGCCCTATATATATCCTTTTTTTTATTATTATGAAAGAAATTGCGTATATCCTCCTCGTGGCTCTGACCTTTTTTAATGTTCAATCCTACTGTCACAAACCAATTCGAAAACCACCCATTTAATGTCATCTGGCCAAACCCATAATCTTTCCTGAGTCTCCCCAAAACTTTTTATTGCTGCTTTTGCTGTTTTTCCAAATATTTCTAAATCCTTCATTGTTTCATTTTCCGTTAGCGTCAATGGCTGTTCGTTCTAAGAAAGAATGGTCACAACGCTCACCGGATTCTTTTGTTCTTTCTGTTAATAATTAATTACATTTTATTTATTTTTCTTATTATTTTGTAATTCATAAGTATACCTACCCATGTATTAATATCGCCTATAATCTAATCTGGCCTACCTCTCATGGATCCTTACATTCTTGTCCGAATCTATCCCATAAATCTAACCTAATTTCGAGAATTCATTAATTACCCTATTTGCAGGGTTGGGCAGTATAAAAGGTACAATTGTTTTTTTGTATCTTATATCGTGATACATAATTTTAAAGTATAAAGTATCATGTATAATAATAAATGTTATACAAGTATTATATACTATTATTGTAAACATTTATACTGAATAAAGAATTCGATTTGCAATACACTCAAAACTCAAATAAATATAATAATTGTGGTAAATTTTTTTGTGTGTGTATTATTTATATTGTATTATACATAATTTCGTCGTGGATTGTATTTTTACGAAAAATTGTCCAGGCGCAATCAAGCTGAAATGAAGGATAATGAAAAAATGTACCACAAAATGTTATAACTTGTAAGATAATTTGAAAAACATTAAGGAAGGGGTCTCGCTACTGCCGTCAATTTTAGCTGAAAATACCTCAAGTATTGACAAAATTAATTAATTAATTAATTGACGTTGTCCAGTTTTGATTCTGAAAAAAAATTTGAACTTACCAGAAAATTGTTTATAGATCCTATGAAGCACTCTATAAAAACTAAATTTTATGTTATTGTGAATTGTAATTGAAAACTTGAAAATATCAACTTTTTTGAATGATAATTAAAATTAAAATTAATATTAAAAACGGAAAATGTTTCATGCAATCTACGAACATTTATCTGCTGAATTCAAATATTTTTTTCAGAATTAAAATCAGACAACGAATCATTCTTTTGTGTGACTGTGTCTGTGTCAACTGTCAGTAAAATAATTATCATATTTAATAGTTAATAAATTCAATTGGAAATACAAAAGCGTATCTTGCTCAACCCTGCCTATTTGTCAACCTTCCTTTTTTACTTTCTCTTACCGTAGGTTCTGGCGGTTCTGGATCCCTATATATTATAATTGGGTGGGGGGGGGGGCAAAATATGGTGTCTGACAACAGGAAAAGTACAAAGCTACAAAATTAAAGACGACTCACCGGCTTTTTAAAGGGATTAAATGTAGGCAATATATTCCGTAGAAATACGGCTTTTAGTTTTTGGATCCTGAGTTTATATATATATATATATGTTTCGTGTAAATGTGGCTTATATTTTTTGGATTTTGGTGATATACGGTCCGTGTAAATACGTCCCGGAATTATACGTTCCGTGAATGTACTGTTTTCGAATTTTAGATTATATACTTTCTGGAAGAATACGGCTTTTACATTTTTGATTCCGGCGATATACGGTCTGGATAAATACGTTTCGGAATTATACGGTTCGGACATTTACTTTCCGGAACTATACGTTTTGTTAAAATACGGTTTATATTTTTTGGATTCCGTCGATTTACGGTCCGGATAAATACGTTCCGTAATTAATTATATGGTCCGGACTTAATTTACCTAACTTCCGGATTATTATAGCTCTCCTTTAGCGACAGGGTCCCCCGTCCCGCCTTGTTGCTTGGGAGAGTGGACCCGGTCGCGCTGATATGCGTCCTGTAGTGGTGGTTAGAGATAAGGTAAACAAGCCACTACATTGTACAGTATGCATATAATATTTGATATTATATTTGATGAAAAAAGCATGATTGTAAAAAAACAGCAGTACATCTACGATGTAGGTCTTACATAATACAATAATCCATCAGAGATCTCACAAAACCTTCCGAATACCTGTAGGTGTTTCATTTGCTAAGTTCTGCTCATTCCTCCAATTTAAATCCACCAAGTATTAATCACGTTTACATTATAATATTATGTGTTTTAGCTGCTTTGCATAGTTTCTACTATACTCATCCGGAATCCGGAACTCACGCTGAAGGAGTTAAACCTGGATAGCTTGGTCACCGAGGCTAACAAAATGTTTTGCAAGGTGAATATATATATATTTTTTTTAGATAATTACTGTCATTTTCAAACTACATTGGCGCTGGCCCCGTTTGTCACCGGCTGTTTTGGCGCTAGCTGTTTTGGTACCAACCATAGGTGCAAATTGACTAAATTTTTTGGGGGGAACTCAAGCCCCCCTCCCCATAGGTCATATTGCTTAGTAACACAGAATATAAAAATTAGTTCTAATTACTATATTTTGAACTGGGGGGACTAAGTCACCCCAACCCCCCCCCCCTATTTGTGCCAATGGTACCAACCAATATTTCTATACATTAAAATAAATCAAAACATAGTTAGGTATAAAAATGTTATTAATAAATGATTATAAAATGCTTTTATTTAAAAAGTTTAAATAGTAAAAATTAAAAAAAAAGTAAATACATTCAAAATAGTTAACCTAGCGAAACATTGTTGTAAATGCCTCTTAAAAATATTATTATTATTATATTTTTATCAATATCAATGTATTTCTCTTTTTTTCAGTGGACTTCCACCAGTAATTAATTGTTTATAAAATCAATTATCAAATCATTTGTTTCTTCCTGATTGAATTTTTTTAAGTCAATTTATAAACGACCCTATTGTTGTATTATTAACTTCCATCCGAACATTTAAACGTCTATTAGCAGCTTCGGCGTGGTTATTTGTACGGTTTCGATTTGTTATCACCCTTTGATATATTCTAAATTTATGGAAGAGATTGTGGTGTTCAACGACCCCCAATTATCAGTTTAACCGTTACAGAAAAATTAGCATCATTGTTAATTTTATAACATTCCTATGTCCTCCATTTTTTCCTAATATTTGATGTTAAATGATAATAACCTCCGTGTATGTTAACTTGAGAAAACGCTTCTTTAATTGCACAACTAGCAGTAATTTAAAAATCAATGGAAATTGATTGTGGTAATGATCATGGATTTAAATCGATTAACATTGTAAACAATATGCGATAAGTTTCACCATTTATTTGGTTATACTGATGATTTTGGTGAATATCACCCATGTATTCTACCACATTATATGTATACCTACTTCCGAAAATAATGAAGGACCATCACTAAAATATATACTATCAACATAATATTTAACCACGTTTGTCTTCCAAATATTAAGATTTTATACTTTGTCCAATGATAGTACGCGAAGTGAATCGACCAAAATCAGGTTTTCTGCGCATCTGAGGGAACTGGACTTTTCTCTTTTTTTTTATAATTTGCTTTTTCAATGCATCATTATTCGGAAAACACCCTATTATAATAATTTAAAAATATAAAATAAAAATAATGGAATAATTCATAAATATTAATAATAATGATATATTGATATATAATATCTAATTAGCCTAATTAAATTATTTACAAGTTATATTATATTATTACAAAATAATATACGAATTTAATTTTTTTTTTAAATTCTGAGTAAATTCTAGTAATTTCATAGTACACGTTTCATTGTAAATAATATTATAACTTACGAGTATAACAACATTATTTTATATTATGATATATATATAACTTCGTTGCTTGTGATAAGCCTAATGTACACTCATTAGTAACACAGAATGTTTTTTCCATCGTTTCTTCGTGGGTAATGTCCGTTTTTTTATATTGTTTTTATAGCAATTCGTGTTTCAATTTTGGTGGAATCAGAATCATAGGTATGCATTTCTTACAGATTTTTTTCAAAATCGTTTAACTGGCAATACCTATTTGTTTGAATTCTGGCCAAACAATTATTCTTTTGGCAACATCTCCAAAACTTTTTTTGTTTGTCTGCGTTAAATTTATCGAAAACGCATGAAACCATCATCAATCACATTTCGAATTTTCTCCATATTTATATTTTAATTTTTTAGTGTCTTACTTTGGTACAAATTTGATGTGCACTTCACTAAAGAAAACAGCATGATTTTCTTTTTTGTTAGGTATACTTTATCGTCCGGATAGATAACGCGCAACCTTTCTTGTCGATTGATGTGTTTTTGTTTTTGGGTAATATTCCAATCATAAAAAAATATTATTCTATATAAATTATTTAAATGTATAGAAATATTGGTCTGTGCCAAAACGGCCTGTGACAAAACGTCCGTGTCCGCACTGAGTGCATTTGACCTCCACCCCTAATATCTGTTTATCTTTATACTTTTTTTGTGGTTATAATCCAATATATTATATATGTCTGTTAAAACTGTCCTCATAAGGTTAGCAGCAAAACTCTGACCGACACTTATGAAATACACCCAACAAACTTGTTAGACATTGTTGGATTACCCCCCGACTTTGTTGGACTTTGCCGTTAGAGCTTATGAAACTTTTTTGCTGCCAACTATACAACTTTACGTTAGCAAAATTTCACCTTAGGAAATGTCCAGCTTAATTTGTTAGACACTATTGGACAGCTCTGAACATTTATTGGACATTATTTTCACCAACAAAAAACAACCGCTGTAGTCAATCAATTTATTTGACATTATTTGGACTTATTTTATTTAAATCTATACCTTTATTTTACATGTTATTTGCTAGTATTTGTAAGTCTATTTTTTTGAAAGTCCAAACTCTCACAATGAAACCAGAAAACAAAAAGTTGGGCTAAATTCATGCAGCCCACTCATTTAGACACAGAACGTCAAAATAGGTATCAAACAATAGGCTGATTTTGCTTAAAACTCAAGTAAAACAAAGTTGGAGGGTAATCCAGTTATGTCCAACAAGTTTTTGGATGTCTCTGTCATAGTGATGCTGCTAACTTTATGAGGGTGTCAAAACTATAGACCTTATAATTGGGTACTAAGAAGATTTGATAAATGCAGTGAATTTTATTGTTCTTAAAATAAAGTTTTCAGCAAACTTCGTCCATGGATAACCGGTAATCCCCCCCCCCCAGACATTTTTTAAATGTAGCACTGATATCGCTAATTCGTATTATTTCGCCGCAGGACAATCAAATGACGCTTAGTGACAATCTGGACGCGTTCATTTCATCCAAGTACTCCATCACTGCTGGGTATTTTGCCAGAGCCGTGGTGAACAACATACTAACAGGCGGCCAAATGGAAACGTCTGCTGTCGACATAGATGAAGATGATGACGGAAACGTTGATAAATGTACAGTGTCGTGAGATGCAAATTACCCACATCCCTCGCCAAACCCCACAACAACACAAGGGTTGCTTATGTTATATTGCCGAACCGCCAGTAACCATCGATCCACCATCTAGTCATTAAATTATGATAGAAAAAAAACTCACCGTTATTTCGTCTCGCACAAATCGACACGGCACTCACGAAATGACAGAAATGTCACGTATTGTATATTATATTATTATAATTATTATTATCATTAAATATATTTTGATTTTTTAAAAGTGCGATTTCTTCTCGTTCGACGAAATTATTCCTTCCTCTTCATTTTTCTTTGTACTAAACGTTCACACCCAAAGGCTAATAACTGGAATTAGTTCAAGGATGACACACGTCCATAATAATTTAGAGGAATATTAAGAGTAAAATTTGTAATAAGTATAAAAATATAAAACATAAAATATATAGTATATATAGATATACAACTTCAACAGATATTTCATACCTAAAAAGTGGACTCTCAGCTCTAGGGTTCCAAGCAAGAAATATAAATAATGCACGTCATAGACAATCAAAATTGCCCCTCCCAATATTTTTTATTGATTTAGAGCCTGATTCAGCCAATTCTGAAATCATTAATCTAACCTCACTCTGCTTCACAAAAATTAAAGTCGAAGCTCTGTACCCCAAAAAAGACATTCCACAATGACTCCGTTGCCAATCTTATGGCCACACACGTACATACTGCAGCCACCAACCTCGGTGCGTTCGCTGTGGCGATCTACACGACTCTTCTTTATGTCAAAAAAATCGAAGTGAACCTGCCAAATGTGCCTTATGTAGTGGCCCGCACCCAGCAAACTATAAAGGTTGAACTGTCCATAAGGGCATTGTCAAAACACGAAAGCTCCAGCATTCTAATCCCTGGCGTAAGAATACTTCAAATTCTCAAGAATCAACCACTCCTTCAAACATTAAAAAACCAAGCCAGACTGACTTTCCTCCCCTCCCAAAAATCTTTAAACATACTAATCTCCCGCAAAATACGCCTTCCCCAACCCTACCTGCCTCAAACAATATTAACGAACAACTCTTCTCTTTTATAAATTAATTTAGATCATTAATCAATCCATTAATCTCACTACTCACAACACTCATTGACAAACTCATAAACACCAATGGCTGCCAATAATCTATCCACTCTAACCATTCTTCTTTGGAATGCTAATGGAATCTCAAATAATTCATATGAGCTTCAAATCGCCCTAAAAGAAAACAATGTAGATATTGCCCTAATTACGGAGGCTCGTCTCACCTCCAAATCAAAATTCAAAATATATGGATACGACTGCCTTCTAGCAAATCACCTTGAAGATTCAGCCCACGCTGGTGCTGCTCTTCTAATTTCTTCCAAAATCCCACACTCTCCTTTTCCTCTGAAATCTAATCAAAACATGCAACATGCCGCTACATCTCTAAATATAAATTCCATACCTACTTCAATAATATCTGCCTACTTCCACCCCTGCTGCCAATTCCCCGCAGAAAGTTTAGCCCTATATCTTCAATCACTTAACAACACATACATCATCGGCGCTGATTTCAACGCTAAGCACGAAGCCTAGGGATGCCGTTCAACAAACACAAGAGGCCGCACATTGCAAAACTTTATCTCAAACTAACGTTCCAAAATTATTTCTCCAGCCTTTCCCACCTATTGGCCTACTTATTCAAACAGACATCCTGACTTCCTTGATTTCTTCCTTTCCAACCTACCAAATAACATTCACACTAATATCACAAATATAAACGACCACACTCTGGTCATCCCCAAAATACGAGCCTCCATCGACTTCTGCCCGCACACTAAAATCCGAACAGACTGGAACAAGTTCCGTAATACAATGTCTACTCTCGCCTCTCTTAATATAAATTTAAAAAACTAAGATGATATTGGCAATGCAGTAAGCATCCTTACAAAGAATATTCAAGACACCGTTCAAGTATCTAACACCACTTATCCAGCTCAAGAAAATCACAACATAAATATCACGCCAAAAATAAAAAAGCTCATCCGGCTTAAACACCGTGCTCGGAACACCTGGCAACGGTCCCACTACCCAATCGATAAACAACGATACAACTATTACTTCAATAAACTTAAATCAACTATTAAGAAGCACAGAAATCACTCATATGCCCCCCATCTCCAATCTCTCTCTCCCTCAAACGGTTCACAAAATCAAAATCAAAATCAACGACTCCAAATCAGCTCATGTTGCATTTGCACTCCGCCGGGAGTACCTCTCCCTTTAACGTTCAACAATGAAATCATACCTCAAACTAATGAAGTAAAATACCTCGGTCTAGTCTTTGACAAAAGACTAACCTGGGGCCCTCGCCTCAAAAATAAACGGAAACAACTGAACAACCGTCTGCATATTTTAAGACCACTCCTAAAATCAAAAATGAGCACCTCTAACCGTCTACTATTTTATAAGAGCTTACTTCTACCTATTTGGTTAAAAAATACAGCTAACAAATTTTTACAAAACCTGGAAAACAAAGGATTAGTTTTAGAAACCCCAATTGTAAAATTGGACATAATTGAAGTTGATTATTGAACAACTGAACTATTTTCTAAATCATTTAGCAGCGCACCATTGAAATGATAACCATTGAAAAATGGATATTGTTTAGACGGTGCATACGGTAATACATTGTATTTATGCTCTTCTTGAATACAGTTATATTATTGTACTAATGGAACAGGTCCTAGTTATAAAATTTTTACAATCTTGTGATAAGTGAATAATTGAGTGTATATTATAAGATACATCTCCTCGGCCATAAACATGACGAAATGTACTTAAAAAATGTTTAAGCCAAACAACTGTATATTCATGCTGAGCATAGACTGTTTTTTACAACTCAATAATTGCATTAAAATATTGAAGATCATAAATTTGTTCTAAAATTCATGTTTAACAATGTTCTTAAACAGAAAAATTCCAGTGAACATCATTATCTGACGGAATTCAGTGGCTTTATAAGTATTGAGTTCATTTAAATGTTGAGGAACGCGTGCAAAATCTTTAAATAACCACTCTCTTACATCCATACGATCATTAACTTTTTCAATTTGATCTCTAGATAACCGAGTAGAACCATAAGAGTCGATGATAGTAGAGCCTCTAACCACAAAATGTAAAAATTGTTTCATTATTCCAAGACAACATAAGTGCATGTAATCAAGTGGAATTCATGAAACTAGTTCAAGACCAGACATTTCGAACAATGGTGACACACTGACACCCCTACATGATTCTCTTCATTTAAACGCAACACAAATTATTCATCGGTGTGCAACTGAGCAGTCCCCTCAAGAAAACTAATACTTCCTGATAAATAATCACCTTCTTCAGTATATTTTTCACAGGAAAAATATCCAGAATATCCTTATATTTGTTTAATAAATGCCTTAGCTGGGTCTATACCAGGTACCTACTATAGAAATGCCATTTATAGTCAAACCAAGCGCAACCAAATTATTGATTTC
Source organism: Sitobion miscanthi (assembly GCA_008086715.1). Classification (NCBI taxonomy): domain Eukaryota; kingdom Metazoa; phylum Arthropoda; class Insecta; order Hemiptera; family Aphididae; genus Sitobion; species Sitobion miscanthi. The sequence continues at coordinate 25,486,893 of CM017804.1, forward strand.
TTCAACACAAGATTGCAAATACTCTTGCACGCTATATGGTTTTTTCAAAAATAAACTCCAACAATTAAAGGATTTGTTAATTGAAACTATAATAATAAAATAACATAATTTGGACGAAAGGATTTTCCTTTTTTGTCTACAGGAATACCATCAATATTGAACCACAATTTTAATACATATAGATTCTGAACAGAGGCAAAATGTTTTAACACATGTAATAATCCATGGGATATTTCCAAATGAATATATTTACCATCTCCAATATTAGTTATATCAACAAAGCCCGACCGAGGGGTAAAAAACAATGTTCTTGAATCAATAGGAAGAGACTTAAGACATTGTAAGTTATCTACCAATATCAATAATTTCAATAATTTGGTTGCACTGCTTCTCAGATTTCTTGATGATATAATGAAAGAAGCTAGTTTAGATTAAGTAACCAATAAATCAGATAAAATACTGTTAAAAATAGAGCAATTTTCAGTTTCAATAACATTTTGATTTTCTGAAGAAAAAATGCCTATAGGAACAATAGTCTGATCAATAAGAGGGACAGATGTGACTCCAGTTACGTTTTTGTAGGATTTACATCTTGGTAAGATGCCAGAGAAAGAAATTTATTTTAATCAGTGCCAGGAAGTGATAATCTTTTCACTATACGACCCTTGGATAAATTGCAGCTTGACTTAAATGAGTACAATAAATACAATGATTATTAAACAAATGAGTATATGTAAATACAAAATAAATATATCTACATATCCCGTGTGTTCCTAAATTCATCAGATTGGTCAGCCGCTAGATTTGACTGTTCCTAATTTCAGCAGATGGCCAATCCGTTGAAGGAGAGGTAATCAAGCTGATTGACTTCTCAGCAATCTGCCATTTTAAGGATGGACTGAAATGAAACCAGATGGATTTGATAAGAATTTACGCTCTAAATTTGAATTGCTGATAACTCTGATATAAAATTATATTTTCCTTTGCTTATATTCTGTACCTATTTCTGTTATTTGGTTTTGTGAAGATTAAAATTCATCATCTACAATTCTACTGTCTTCAGTCACGTTTTGTAGGCAGCAGTTGAGTAGTTTTTAGTTTTCTCTTGCAATGTATATGGATGATATAGAAATTCGTATCAAATACGATGAATGTATTTATGTTAAATATTTAAACATAGACACAGTTTGTACATCATTCGACTTGCGTAAGTTTACTATTAGTCTTAGAAAGTTGGAATTATATTCATATTTAATTATCATTAATATTTGATTTGGGTGATGATTTGTTAACTGCAAATATTGCATCTCTATTAATGCATGATCATGTAGAACTAAAGGAAAATGAAGACATCGGTATTAAGAACCCTGAATGGTAAAAACTTATAATGCAATAATTACAATAAAAAACCTGTATATCAGTGTATGACATGAGTTTAATTTCCTGTTTTAGGAAAATAAAATATGAATTCATTTATATATATTATATATAAATACCCAGGTTTTAAATTTCAATCTTCATAAAACCTACCACAAAAAAGTAGAAATATTTGTGTTAGAAAAAATTATACTAATAAAATAAACAGTCTCCACTTTTTTAATAAATTACGTAAGAGACAATTCAGTTATTTTGTCTATACCATTTCTTTATGTGACTACTATTGGAACACCTTCATTTTGATGAAATTCATTAGTTTGAATGTCAAAGTCATTATCTTCAATTTCAAATAAGTCATTGTTCTTAAGAGCTAAATTATGTAAAATACAAGCACCAGTCACTATAAGATTCATTAATTCAACTGACTTTGATTCTAGTGACCTAAAAGTTGAGTAATGTTTTTAGTTTTTTTCTGGTACCTTTATTATATTTAATATCATAATAAACTGAATGGCAAAATCACCTGAATTTTCAGAATCACCAAGAATATGAAGATTTTTAGAAATCATTCCTTGAGGATTGTTTATTCAAGTTTCTCCTAATAAAGCATTTTTAAAAACTCTTGCATCATGCGAAATCCCGGCCACCCAGAAAAAAGAATTTACAAATAAATAATTAGGTTTTTTCTTAAATATAATTTATACCAGTAGAACAATTGACTGGAACATTTTGCGGTTGGTGTAGTCACTCCTTTTAGCTTTTGCTGAATGCATGCGTATATGGCCGCCGTCAATACATCCAATATTATTTGGTACATAATTCATTCGTAAGTTTTTAAAATCTTGTACAGTTTCTTAAACAAAAACAGTTGAATTAAATTATGTTTTTTGATGAATTCATAATATGGCCTAGAGAAAGTTCAGAAACAAGTAGATCATGATTTTGTGTAATCATGAACATAATTTAATTCAACTGTTTTTGTTTAAGAAACTGTACAAGATTTTAAAAACCTACGAATGAATTATGTACCAAATACTATTGGATGTATTGACGGCTGCCATATACGCATGCATTCAGCAAAAGCTAAAAGAAGTGACTACACCAACCACAAAATGTTCCAGTCAATTGTTCTACTGGTATAAATTATTAATTATGGATTATATTTAAGAAAAAACCTAATTATTTATTTGTAAATTCTTTTTTTCTGGGCGGCCGGTAGTTCGCATGATGCAAGAGTTTTTAAAAATTCTTTATTAGGAGAAACTTTAATAAACAATCCTCAAGAAATGATTTCTAAAAAGTTTAGAATTTTTACAAAGTAAATGGTGGGTTATGAAGGTTCTGTTCCTGTGGTTCGGGATTCTGATTGTCTTGTTTGATTTTCTGTTGTTTTACGGCATTTAAGAAGATGATGGAAATTTTATTACAGCAGTTTTTAGACTGCCCGCCGTTAGAAGTCGACGGTGTTTCGTTTCCCGAGTTTTTGTTACGACTTTCCGACGTACTATGACTATTTCTCTTTCCTTGAACATATTTGAGTTTTCTACACTCTTCTTTCGTGTGTCCTGGTTTACGGCAATATTAACACGTAATTGTTCGTACTGAACTTGGTTTTGTCGAACCCGTTGGATTTGCCTTAGGTTCTTTGTCCAATGATCTTCAATCTTTTGCCCAGTGTCCCGACTTTCCACAGTGAAAACATACTTTGGCTTTTGTCCCTGCCACCCTTTTTGGTAAGGTATAAAGTTTTTTGGATTCTTCCGCAGATCGTCTAACCCGTTCTTCCTCTCTGGACGCCTGTATGACTTTTTCCAGGGTTGTTAGATTTCTAGCCTAAATAAAATCTTTCAAGGGCCCTAGCCCTTCAAAGAAACCTGTACTGCTAGCTGCTTAAAGCTTGCTTCCGAAGCTTTGCTACTTCTAAAGTCTTTCCACTAGTCTCTTGTTCAATAATAAGGTTTTGTAATTTCTTGATTCGGGAAGAATAGGTCTTCCCCATATTTTTTTTTTTTTTGTAGAATATAATTCCAAAAATAAATGCGTAGTGGTACGTTGCGAAAAAAACGCGGCTTTTAGTGTATCTCGCAGTGCAGTCCATGAGTTGAAGGTTCTGAATTTAATTGCTTGATGGGTCTTCCCGGTGAGTTGCACTGTAATCCCCTGAAGGAGACGAGTTTGTGCCTTTCATATCAGTACATTTTTTTTTCTTCTACAATTGGTTCATTATTGTTTTCATAATTTGCCATTTTTCTTTTATTAGCAACACCTTTGACTTCAAATTTACTCTGAATCTTTTCAATTTCTAGATTAAATCTTCGCTAGATTCATCAATTCTTTTTGTATCTCATTATTCATTTTAAGAATAACCTCATCACTAACTTGCATTGTGTTGTTCATATTTATCTGAATCTTTTTAAGCTCATTTAATGATCCTTTCACCATTTGAACACATTTATGTAAATCTAATCCAGATGTTTGCAAATATCTAGATAAGGGCCCTGTTATTGAAAATATATTCATATACAGATGTGCGATTAAGATAGTTTCATAATTTAATGATGGAGTTAATAAGTTAATTGTTTTTGATCGAATATCTGGTTTGAACGATTCATTTTGGAAATTTTAGAAAGTGCAATAATTAAATTTGGATATATGACATTGTTAAATTTACCATAACTTTAAAAAATTATATTTACAGCTGTTTGTTTAGCAGTCCACCTAGTGTCTAAAATAGATTTCAACCGTTTGTGACGTATGTATTCATGTTCATTTTCGCTAATATCTCTCCATATGTTCATTCATTGATACGATTCTTTAAAAAACACTGAACATGCATTGATCAAAGAAAATAAATTAGCCACACGAACTGGATTCTTAGTGGCATCGGCAATTACTAAATTACTTCACTGCAATTAATTTTTCAATTATTGCCCCATTGGTAACACACCTTAAGACAATTGAACACTGATCCATTACAGTGATATCTTGAATCTTGAAAAAATATTCTAGTGTATTATACTTTGGTTTCATAAAATTTGATGCATTATTTTCAACGATGGTATTTTTGTTTAGTATTATAAGAAATTCAAAAAATAATTATTATTATTAAATGATTACAACAATTTTTTATCTGAGTAATAAAATTTTGTTTTAATGTTTATTATGTCGTATACTGTTTGGTAAAAAATTGATATAGATATAGATGGTAAAGTTACATAATTATAATTTACACCTTAAAAAGGAAGGAGTATAAATTGACCAGCCTATTAAGAATCATAAACTAAAATGGCATAAAATTGCCACCTATAATGCATCTTGACGCACTAAATTCAACAATTTTGAATTGGAGATCAGGAGCTCATTAAAACACTATTGTGTCTACTCCTGAAATACACTGACACTTATTTTTATCTACATTGTTACAAAATAATTACAAATTTACAAAGTTAAAACTATTATAGCTGACATAAGGGTCAAGGGTCCCTGAAGTACTAGGCAAATTAACATTATCACAATTTAAAGAGATGTTAGATTCTAAATCATTACTGTTTGATGTTTCATCTGAAAAAAATTAAATTAAATTAATGCTTACATGACTACGTATTTTCGTTCAAAATACTAAGCCTCAAAATTACATAAATTAAAAATAATCTATGCACTTACCTTCAGAACTTGGATATACAGTCATCAATTGACTATCTTTGCTACCAATCACCTTAGTAGGTGTACCTTTTAGAAAAAATGAATCTAATTGATTACATTCCTCAGCACATTTTGAAAGTAATTTCTTGTTGTTTTCGCTATCTCTTTCCGCCCCTCCTTTCTTTTTTTTTATTCATAATTAAAATATAACATCGTACGATCAATAATATAAAAACTTATATTTTCATCAGAGAGCAAACAAATTAACATGTTAACAACTGGATTAATAAAAGGAAAAACGTGGATAAACGTCACCGTCGACACGCTCAACACCAAGTGACTAGTGTACAAATATCAAACACTAATGACCAGTGTTGAGACTTATCTTGATAAATTCATCTAGATAATTATCTAGATAAAAAATTACTCATCTATTATCTTATCTAGATAACTATTTTGTCATTTATCTATTGGTTATCTTAGATGATATATTTTCTTATCTAGATAAATTAATTTAAATCGTATACATTTTTCATGAATAATATTCATTTTTTTACTAAAATGTTCTATCAAAGCCGAGGACAGAACATTATCCAACAGTACATATTATAGTCATAATATTAACATATTGCCATAGCCTACAAGCAAATTATATAAAGTTATACTTTGAGACGTTATTTTACGAAGATTTTCGACAAAATTAATTGGTATAGGTTATACCTAACCTATAGATAATAGATAGCTACATAGGCCTGCTTACAGGGGGGGGGGGGGCAGCGAGCTGCGAGTGTAGCTGTACCACAGAGGTTACTCACTTCAAATACGCCTGATACAAATTAAACATTGTCTTGCCCCCCCCCCCCCGTGCCACAAAGGTTTGCGCATGCCTATGGATACTTATGAAATGTATAGCTGTATAGGTAATTTATTATTCAAAGTGACAATATAAACGAGTTTTAACTCTTAATCTAAGACCTAAGTGGTGTTAGAATTATGTACTAGGGCATTAGGCACTAGGCGATATATTTTATTTTGCACGATTAATCGTTGCGTTTCTGAAGATAAAGACGAACGCGATCAATTCGCCAGTTGCCACACAAAATAGTATTATAAATAATATTATATAATATTATCGAAATTTAATTCATGGTATCATTGATTATAAATACTACTATACTATATTACTTATTTATAATCAATGCGGGTATTAATGATTGAAGATTTCAACAATTCGAGTAGACAATACATTTGGAAAAACTCAAAACACTAAAAATAGCTTTCTATACGAAAAGATAAGACTGTTTATTGTTTAGACATGTAATGTGCGTGCGTATGTAATCGGCAGCCTTAATTTACCGAGTATTGACCAGTGAGTGCTGGCTCTAGTGTTGACAGTGTTGTATGTAACTTTTATCATGGACCGTTTTGTTACGAAAAAAATTCGTCTAGATTTAGCAACGGTGGCAACTAAAGAAAATGTTGACGATCCACATTCAACAATAGACAAATCGAACCAAGCACCTCTTGAAGCTCCTATTTTTAAATACCTTTTTAATGATTTTTATAAAGTATTAACTGTGGAAGGTAAAAACTTTCAGCTATATGTCAAAACTGCCAAAAAGTTGTAAATGGATCAACTAATTCGAGTGGAAACTTTTTAAGCCACATTAAAGTAAGTTTTTATATTTTATAACTACATGTTATACATTGTTATTTTAGGATTATTATATAATTTATCAGTATATAATCACAGGTCATGATATATTTGCTTTTGCATTTGACACAATGTTTGTAACGGTTTGTAATATTATATATATCAATAAATGTATAATATATAAATATTAATATGTAATAATATAGTCTAGTACTCTAGTGATCTTATGTGAAGTGTATGTAGTGGCGCCGATCACCAAATTTATTTATGACATAAGTCATGGTATATTTTTTAGATGGTGGTGGGGTCATTGTAGGGTACTGCAGGGGATCTCGTCGTGGATCCAAAATGTACGTTAAAACGTAAACATAAATGATTAAACATTGGCACATTGCATTTTATAGGTGCTTTGAAATTGCATCTGATTGTGAAATTAAAAAAAGGGGGATGATGAGGGGGCCCCTTGATTGTACGATGTCATGGAATATTTTAAACTCTTCGGTGCCACGGAGTGTATGACTGAAATAATGTAAATATTGTGTATTTAGTTTGATCAGGCTGGGTGCAATGTAGGAAAAATATATTAGTTAACAACTATAGAAATTGTTGATAGCTGCAAAATATGCACCTATTCTGTATGAATATTTTTAAGCTGTTTTTTTAGTTATTACATGCCTATTTCTAATATAAAATAATTAAATTCCATGAAAATGGTGTTCTTTATTATAAGTCTTATAAATAAATTACCTATACATTTACAGATCAAACATAAATTATCGACGCAAAAAGTAAAGGAAGCAAGGAAAAGACATGATGTATCCAAAACAACAGAGATTCAAACAAAACTGTTTAGTGGTCCAACTAAAAAATGGTCCAAAGAAAAGGTTAATATGTACTTCTTAATAAAATGCATCCATAGATATAATTATGGTACCTATTACAAAGTTACAAACAAAATTTATTTAAATTATAAAAACAAATAGAACACAAATTATAAAATAATATAAATTAAAAAATACAATTTATATTGATCTAATCTTTAGGAATCTTAATGTTACGGCTAATAATTTTATTCCTGTAAAGTATTTGAATATGATTCCTAACTGCCAAAGTGATAAATTAGATTTTGATTTATAGAAGTAGATCTGCATAATATTATACATTACCTTACCCCATATTATTTAGGTACCTAAACTATATTTATTTATATTATATTTTAATTTTCACCTATAGGTACAAGGTAATTCACTAAGCATGCTAATTGCTAACCACCATTTTTTCCTTTTATAAATTAATTAAAATGAATGAAATAAAATTGTATTTTATCAAGTCCTGATTTTTGGAATTTTCAAATATACTTAAAAACTATTTTTTTGTACTATTTAAGGAGTGTCCTGTGGCGATACAGACTTATGTTTTTCAAATGAGAACCCATGTTTATTACTATAAATTATTAGTGGATAAGTTTTTTTTAAATGTTGATGTGCCTAGTTTAAAATTTGAATGAGTAGTTTCTCAGTTATTAAAATGTTTGTACTAAAATGGTTTTACAAAAAAATTAAATACCTAGATGTAATATTGGATCTAGTATTTATGCTTTGGCCATTTGTACAAATTATTAATATCAAACGATAAATATTGTGAACCTATTATCCCCGCTATTATCTTTAGCACACAAAGTTAATTACTCAAAAAATCACTCGTATTAATTTTGATTCCAGTATGTCAACATTTTCAGAAAAGTTATACTAAATAATGTGCATTAGAAAGAGGCACTATTTAAGTTGTACAACGAATCTCATAAATTTGGAAATATGGCCTTTAAGTATCTACCTATATTTAAAATTACAAAAATCAGAATTTGAATAACTGCATTATTGAAAATGAAAAAGAGGGGTTAGCGTACTTGGTGAATCACATCCTGTATAATATTTTATTGTAATCTAGAATACATAAAAGTAATCTTAATGTGTCATATACTATAGATTGGTGATTTGGTGTTCAACTATATAATTCAAGAAATGAGACCATTAATAACATGTGAAAAACCAGCGTTTCGACAGTTAATCCTCGGCCTTACTAGTTTAACATCTGCAGATTCTGTTTTACTTCCAGACCGAAATTATATATCAAAGAAACTCAACACAAGCTATACAAATTATATTTCCATGTTGACTTCATTGCTCATTAAAACACAATATATTTGTACTACTGCTGATATTTGGAGTACTAACAACAAAAGCTACATTGGCATGACATGTCACTTCATAGTAGAAATTTCTTATACCCGCCATTCCTGTGTTTTGGGATGTAGAAGAATCAAAGATGGACATAATTATTTAAACATTGCTGAAGTAATTAATGAAATAACTCAAACTTATCAAATTAGTACTTCAAAAATAACTCATACCATAACTGACAACACAAGTAATTTTGGGAAAGCGTTTCGGACATTCTCAACCACATTGTGTGAAAAATCAAATACTTACGATGTAGGTAACTTATCTAGTGATTCTGATTCTAATACAATTGGTGAAAATGGAGATAGTGAAGATGAGGAATGTTGTGAAATTCAACATGTTGATCTATATCCTTTACTTTCTAAAGAATCAAATGAACATTCCGAAGATATGAGTATTTGCTTGCCTGATCATATGAAATGTTGTGCTCATACCCTGAATTTGATCGCTACAACAGACATTCCGAAGATAACTGACAGATCTTATTTACAAATTTAAAAAGGGACATTTGAAAAACTATTTAAGTTTTGGAATCTAGTTAGTAGAAGCACTGCAGCTTCAGATACAGTGAACGATAAATGTAATTTCAAATTTCCCGTACCGGTTATAACGAGATGGAACTCAATGTACGATGCAGCAAAAAAAATATTATTTTACAAAGATAAATTGATTCCAGTATTTGAAGAACTGAAATTAAATAAGTTAAAAACAACAGAGTGACTATTTCTCAAAGAGTATTGTGAAGTTATGGAGCCACTAGCATCTGCGCTAGACAAACTACAAGGAGAAAAAAAAAAGCTATCTAAGATATGTGGCTCCAACAATTTTGTCCATAAGACTATTATTATTAAACTCAACAAATAGAAGAGTATATTGTAAATCATTAAGTCCATGCATAATTCAAAATCTTGAAAAACGATTCGATTATTTATTTAACTTAAGCAGTTCCAAGAGTAAAGCATTTATCTTAGCAACTATTAGCCACCCAAAATTTAAAATGAATTGGGTGCCAGTAAGATATAAAAATGTGTGCAGAAATTTATTTGTCAGTTAATGCAATACATTAAGTGCTATAATTAATCCAAGTCCAAATTCTGGTTCATCTAGTGAGGAAAATTACGAGAGTGATGATGACGAATTTTTTAACAATTTACTAGAAAACAGCTTTCCAGAAAATTTCATTGATGATAATACAAATGAATCTCAATGCTCCAATGAAAGAAGAAACACAAATTTAGATGGAAAATTCAAAGTTCATTATTTCTAAACTCAAAAAAAAAAGATTTGACTATGTTAGATTCTTTTCATATTGTAAAAAAATGTATTTTTAAATTATAACACGACGTTGCCATCATCTGCTCCAATAGAAAGATTATTTAGTGGAGCTTTACAAGTCTTAACACCTCGTCGAAATCGTCTCAAGGATACTACTATTGAAAAGCTGCTCTGCTGTAGATGTTCTGTTGCAAAATAATATATTTTTTGGTTAACTAAATAATATTATGTAACAAAATACATTGTTTTGTCTTTTTTATTTTAATTAAGATTTATGTTTTTTTTTTTACTGTTTATGAAGAACGATAATAATCATAACAAATAAAATATGTAATCAATTAGCTACAAAAACATTTGTTATTATATGTGTCAGGTACCTATTAACTATAAGTTACTTTTATGTCTACACTTCACATAGGTAAAGCATTAAGTAAATTTGTCATTTGAATGTACTAAAAATTATTTTTATCTAAAATATTATCTTTTTTTTTTTTTTCAGTTTTTGAACCGACGGCGCCACGGGAATTGCTTTCGCATTACTTCCGCGACGCCGCCATCGTTTATTGAATTTAATAATGTGACATTTAAATTTAATTTTTTACACCTTTTGTTTAGTCCCTTAATGGGTGCACATTGAAACTATTTTACATTACATTTTATTAATAGAAAATTACATTGTTGGCTTAAGGCCCGCTGTTCGCATTTGCTGACTTCTCGACCCGGCTTTGCTGCCCGCCAGTCTTGAAGTCACGTTCTTGGTCTTCTCGGCCCGGCTTGTTAGCCAGTCGGCCTCGAGTCTCGTGCCTCGCGAGTTCTCCTTCAGTTGTTCTGGAGTTCGCGTCACTCGGGTGGTGGTTTGCCAGTTTTCCTTCTGCCCGTTCCTGTTGTCTCGTCCTTCTGAGAGCCTTGCGGTTGGCGGTGCCTCCTGACGCTGGGCCCGGCCCCTCTCACTCTCAATCGCGATCGCCCGGACGGTGACCAACCGTGCCGTGGGCGTCCTACTAATGCCCCGGGGCGCGCCTGCCGCTGTGGGACAATTTCGGATGAGGTGATTGGGGATGCGGGTGCGCCGGTGTGCAGCGGCTTTCCGCTCGTGTTCCAGAGTCCGTCTTCGGCTGTTGTTGTCGGGTGGGGGCGATGTTTGCCCTCTCTGGTCAGTTGTCTGCCGGTGTTTTGGTTTGTTCAGTTTTCCTTCTGTTTCCTCCGGTCGTTTGTTCGTCGTGCTGCTCGGTGCATTGATTGACCGGTCTGCGGATTCTTGAGGCGTTCGGACTAGCGGCCTTTCTCATCAATCGCGATCGCCCGGACGGTGACAAATCGTGCTGTGGGCGTCCTACTAATGCCCCGGCGCAAGCCTGCCGCTGCAGGGCAGTTTCAGATGATGATACTGAGCCGCTTAGTTTACTAGCCGCTGGGTCCCCGTCTAACCTTCCCGGTCTTCTGTGCGTCGAGCCTTCGGTCTGTATTGTCGGTGGTTGTAGCGCGATGTTGGCCCTCTCTGGTCGCTGGTGTTGACCCGCCGGTGTTTTGGTTTGTTCAGTTTTCCTTCTGTTTCCTCCGTTCGTTTGTTCGTCGTGCTGCTCGGTGCGTTGGTTGACCGGTCTGCGGATTCTTGAGGCGTTCGGACTAACGGCCTTTCTCATCAATCGCGATCGCCCGGACGGTGACGAATCGTGCTGTGGGCGTCCTACTAATGCCCCGGGGCACGCCTGCCGCTGCGGGGCAGTTTCGGATGATGATACTGAGCCGCTTAGTTTACTAGCCGCTGGGTCCCCGTCTAACCTTCCCGGTTTTCTGTGCATCGAGCCTTCGGTCTGTATTGTCGGTGATTGGAGGGCGATGTTGGCCCTCTCTGGTCGCTGGTGTTGACCGGCCGGTGTTCGGTTTTATACAGTTTGCCTTCTGTGCCTCCCCCGTTGGCCGGAACCGGAGTTCCTTTTCCGGTCGGCACCACGTGGAGGTGGGGGTAGGACTCTGCCGACCATCTAAAATATTATCTAGATAAAGGTAAGATTATCTTTATCTTATCTAGATAAATGTAAAATATATTTATCTTTATCTGTATCTAGATAAATGTTTATAAAATTATCTGCATCTTATCTAGATAAAATTTTCGTTATCTATTCTCAACACTGCTAATGACTAATTTGTTTAGGTTTATTACAAGTATTATTTATAAAAATAACAATGACCAAAGTAAAGGGATCAATAATACAAAATTAATATGTATTATCATTAATATTGATTATATTATTATAGATACTAGTATTAGACATTATTTGTATTTATAATCAATAGTATATTAGTATTATTAATTATTATTAGCCATTAGGCATTGCTATATTCGTCGCCACCCTGCAGTCCTACTATAGGGTACAGATAAACAACTTGCCGGTTCAACAGGCGGAAATGCGTCGAATCTGGGTGTTTTATTATAAAAATAACCAGCCTTTATTAATATTATATTGCTTTAATTTTATTTAATGTCTATATTTATGTACCAAATATTTTGTAGTTTTATATCCAAAGCTTTATCATAAGAGTATACACAATAGCTACAGGTCGTACGGTGTGTGAGTGTAGCGTGCGAAGCAATTTAGTGACCAGGGCACACGGCCTATTTTTGTTCCGTTCCCGGCGCGAACAGAGATAGTGGTGACAGTGATTCCTTATTAAACACAACATTTCAAAGTGTTGTAGATGCAGTTCCAGAACCAACAGGTTTTGAAAAAATAAATATTTACAACTTAATAATTTTACTATAGGTACTGCAAATTAATATTATTTGATAGCAAAATATAATTTTTCAGATTCAGTTTATTCTAATCTGATAATGAGTTAGATAATCTATTATTTTTATCGACTGAAATTAGTGTTCGACTAAATTTTGAACAATTAATAACCGGTACCAATTAGTATTTTTAATGTGCTTTTGTCGTTACACAATATATTAGTTAAAATTAATATGATTCTTGGAAAATATAAGATATAAACACTCTCCAAGCCACAATGAATCTATCGATAAAACTTTTTTGGAATACGGGCAAGTATATTTTAGGTGTGTTAACATCATTTGAACCAACATCCATTATTAGCTCTATAATCTGATTTCACCTAGAAGAAAATGAATAAATATAAAATATAGCGCTATGTAATAGGAGTATCTTAATTTTGGTGTGCCTTATTATATGCTCAAATTTGCGTCGGTGTACCTCGTTTTGCAGTGAACTAATGCGACTGAGAATGACAATTCACCTGGGGTAGATATAAATTTAACGCTGTTCAAACTACTTTCTAATTAAAGAATGATTTGAAATTTTCGTAAATCTGTTAATACTTTTTGAGTGCCTACACCAATATAAGCTACAAACATAAATTCAACTCTCATATTTGTTCTAAGTATCAAAGCTTTAATTGTTTTCTAACTTCAGACGCTCATAAAATAAATTATGGATTTACGATCAATTTTCTTTATAATTTCCATTAACAACAATTTATTAACAACCTATTGTATTAAGTTTTCAAGTATTCTGATGGATCAAAAAATGATTAACCAACAATAATTAAGAAAAATCGAAATTTTCATTTGCCCATAAATAGTTCAAAAAATTCCCAATATTTTGAAATTTGAATTGTGTATACGAAATGCAAGTTCAAACATCCGACAAAATTCAAAATAACAAATTAGTTTTTAAGTTACAGCAAAAAAAAACTAAATCGATTTTATTAAAAACTTGTGTTGCGTCTAAATCCCCGATTTTCCTTAATTTTTTTATTTGTTAACCCGAAGATTTTGAAAACTCGGGAATTTTCCATTTTCACCGCTTTAAATTTCCCAAATAGATTCACTTTTCAACCAGAAAAAATACTGAAGATAAAATTAAAACATTATTATAACTAGGTACTAATCGTGTATAATACAAAAAAATAAAAACAAAAAACACAACATTGTAAAATCAATACACACATCGTTCCTATCCGAGTCTTAAATGAATATTTTATTTGGAATTAGTAATAACTAATATACAATTGTATTTACTACATTTTCCACATAGGGCGCCATAAATATCCGGAAAATAATTACACGGTAATCACACGGACCGTAAAAATACTAAACTCTGACGTAACCACCCGATTCTAATGGTCCGGGGCATTACACTCTGCGCATTAATTTCCAGAATTTTACGGGTCGGGATATAACGGTCCGTACATTTTTTACTTTTCAGATTCTTACAGTCCGCACATTTTTATTTTTCGGATTTTTACGGTTCAAATATTTACATTCCGGAATCTTACTGTCCATATAATTAATTTTCGGGATTTTACGTATAAGATTTAAACTAACAAAATTTTCCATTATAAAAAAATGTTCATATTAATCTATAATATTGTACTCATAATAATATTGTCGGATTTAAATTAAACTTTATGAAATTAACAAGTGTTAAAATACTACCTATACCTGATATTATGATTTATACAGAACTAATAAAATGTAATTAAACCCATACATTTTAGCCAATTAGCTATTTTTATTAGATATTGTTAATGTTACATGTATAATTATATTATATATATATATATAATTTCTATTGTTTATTGCTAAACTTGAAGTACCTACTAATAGTTCCGGCTATTGCCTATACCTAATCAATAATCGGTTAGATTATTACACGCCTGAATTGAAATAACGATATCGTTTACTGAGAACATTCGTTTCTCGTAACTACAACTCCTACTATAGTATATAAGCTATATTATTCTTGACTCTTTTTTTGAGTGTCATTTAACTTCATTGGTTGGTGTTAACCTAAAACCTTGTAGTCTCTCGGGCCGTCATTCTCTTCTCGCCATCCGTCAAACGACGTATATACTATATATAAAGACTTAGTAAGTTAACTATTTTTTTTAACTCGTTAGGTTAAGTTAATAATATAGAAAATGTAAATTAGTATAAAGTCAAAAGGTAGTTTTTTTATTATTAGAAAAACATAATAATACCTAAATATAAATTAATAAAAAGTATCTTTCGTGTGTTAAATTTCTCAATAATGGAAAATATATTATCTTATATAATATTAGGTAATATATTCCGTGAAAATGCTATTGCTATTATATGACTATAAACAGTATAGGTAGTAAACAGGTACTTCATCATTTCGCGGGCTAAGAATGAAAAGGTTCTATGTCCACTTTTTTCAAAAATCGTTTATTTGCATACATTTGTTTAATTTTCAACTGTGCATCTTTTTGTCCAAAAACGGTGTTTCTACATACAGTACTTAGTGAGATACAGAAAATGGAAAGGTTCTATGTCATGAAAAATTACTGAATCGTTTATGTCGTTATATTGAGTAGGTAGGTAGGTAGTAGGTAGGTAAATTATTATTTATAATTATAAAATAAAATTGTTCCCAATTTTATATCACGAAAAAATAATATAAATAATAAACTATGTTTGCCAACAATTTTGTTGGTTTTTTTTTTTGAGCATTTTAGATAAACGATTTAACTATTTAAGTATATAAAAAGTAGTTATAAGACAAAATTATTTAGCTCTATTCAGTAATGATATGTGTACGTTCTCATACGTAGTTAATTGCTTTTGTTTTGTTTTCGTTATTAAGAATATTATATATCTATCTCCGTTTTTAAACTTTACTACGTCACCTAAATCTTTATTTGACTTCAACTTTTTGTCACGCACAAATCTCGTTTTTAATTCGTAATTAATACCTGATCTAAAATTATAATATTTTTCTATTTCCGACACTATATGATATTCCGATGGAGAGTCTATTAACTCGCCGTGTACTTCCTTAACATTTTTATTACTAATTATTGTTGTTTCTAATTTTTCCATAAAGTTCGTGTAACTTTCGTCCTTAATTTCGTTAATATTATACATTTATGATAGAGCATCAACATTAGTGTTTAATTTTCCCATTTTATAAATAATTTCATAATTATATTGTTCAAGTTCAATACGCCATCTCGCTAATCTAGATAATGGATCATTTAAATTAAATAACCAAGATAAAGGTTTATGGTCTGTTAATATTGTAAATTTTCTACCATACAAGTACGGTCGAAATGTTTTTACGCCAAATATAATCACTAAACATTCTAATTCTGTCGCTGAATAATTACATTCTGCCTTATTTAAAGTTCTTGAACTATAAGCTATTGGTAAATCCGTTCCTACTATACCTTGAGATAAAATTGCGCCCAGTGCTTTACCACTAGCATCTGTTAGCACTTGGTCTAATATTTCCGTAATATTTGGTAATGGGTGAAATTCATTTAAGGTTACGTCATTAAGTGCTCTAAAATCTATTACTATTCTGAACTTTTGTTTTCCCGAGGCATATTCCTTCTTTTTAACTAATATAAGTGGTGCATTAAACGGACTCATTGATCTCTCTATAATTTCGTCTTTCATCATTTGATCTATTTGTTTTTCTATTTCGTCATGTTGCAAAAATGGTAAACGGTATGGCTTCTTATAAATTGGTTTTAAATCCTTAGGTACTTTTATTACATGTTCTACTGCCGTTGTTTTAGAAAGGTTATCTCCCTCTAAATGAAAAATATCTGCGTAACTTTCACAAATTCTTATTATCAATTTTCGTTTATCGAAATTTAAATGCTCCGTCCTAATCAATGTTTTTATTTTGCTCACGCGGTCAATGTCAATATTGCTGTCAATCGCCGCGTTATCGATGTGTGCTACTATGTCATCTTCATATGAAATTTTACGAACTTGACCTACATTTATACTTTGTTTCACTTCTGAAATATTCAACATACTAATCGTTATTTTTCCGTCTCTAACCGTATTATAAATATTCGCGCAATATACATCCGATGATAATTCTTGTTTATTAATTAATATATTTTTATTATTCATTGCTTTATCTGCAATATCTATTTCGACTACTGTTTCCGAACGTGGCTTTAAAACAAAACAAACATTATTTTCATTTTCTATTTTATTTTCATTTATTGTTATCGTATTTTTAGCAATATCTATAATCGCATGATTGTCTATTAGAAACTTATGCCCTAATATGCCTTCTCCTGTTATCGGAAATGATTTATTTACTACATAAAATTTTGTTTCGAATGCTTTATTATTTATTATTAAATCTATTTTGGTTTTACCTATTGTTGAAACTATTTTTTCATTAATACCTTTTAAATAAATTTTGTCTTTTTCATTAATTTCTGTATCCCCTTTTAGTGCATTTATTTTAATAATATTTAACTCAGCCCCCGTGTCTACTAATAATTTAATTTGTTCTTTATTAAAACTAGGTGATTTTAAAGTAATATGGTTTTCTAGTAATTTAGTTGTGATGTGGAAACATCGTTTTGTGGCGATTGCATTATCTCTTGGACAAGCCTGACGCCCACTGGAACTTGCCCTTTGGATTTTTTTGAATTCTTTTCTCATTTTTTTGTTTTGTAAAACAGTTTGAAATCTCGTGCCCTATTTTATTGCAATAGCTGCAATATAAATTTTGAACATTCGTATTGTTCCTATTAGTATTACCGCTGCCTGAATTACGCGCACCATTATCGCGATTATTATTGTATGTATTTTGCCGTTCGTTTCCGCCTGGCCGACCGTTTGTCTGCCAGCAATCTCTTGCGAAATGACTAGATTTTCCACACGTGTAACATCCGGTGATACTTCTATTTTGTTTATTACTTTTATTATTTCTCTGATAATTATTATCACTGTTATAATTTTGTCTATAATTATTACCGTATCCGCCGCGATTATCAGAATTATTGAATCCGGTTCGATTAGAATTACTGTATCCGTTACGATTATTATTATTAAAATTACTGTATCCTCCGCGATTATTATTAAAATTACTGTATCCGTTACGATTAATATTTTTATTAAATTTATTGTTTCCGTTATTATAACCATTTTGATTCATTTGCCCGTTATTACTGCGATAAAACGTATTATTTTTACCATTATTATTCTATTGTTTTGTATCACTCCCGCTTACATTCTGATTCTCGTTTTTACTAAAATTTTGACTTTCCACATTGATCTGTAAATCCTCGATTTTTATCCTAGAATTATATTCTATTTCTTCCTCAAGAGCTATTTGAATACACTCTTCTAAAGATTTAGGACTTCTTGCCTTTAACAATATATATAAGTGGTGTGGTAATCCTGTCATAAATATAATCATAGCCTGTTTTTTCGTTTGATTTTTCACTACAGTCTCCTCAGCTTTGTTTAACCCTACAGTACTAGCTACGCATAATTTGTAATATAACTCTTCGATTCTATTCGCGAATTTCGCTACGCTTTCCCCTTCTGCCATGCGTGCTGTATTTAAACCTATTAATAAAGCTCTTTCCGAAATTTTATGTTCGAATGCCCCTTGTAAAATCGATTTTATCGATTCCCAAGAATCTAATGTGTGATACTTAGTTACTTCCAAAGCGTTTCCTGTTAACTTAGAAGTTATTATTTTTAATAACAGTTGCTTGTCTGTTTCTGCAATATCTTTAAGTGCTATCTCACATGTGTTTATAAATTCCGCTACGTCTTTTTTACCTGTGCAAATTGGAATCATAGCAACTGCTTTGTCTAAATCCATTTTATATTTTACGTTCACTACTCTTTTCCTAGTTAATTGTTCTAATTGGATGTGTTTTACACCTGGATCAGATCTAGAACCTGATCTACCTAATACTTTTTGTTTTACGCTTTTCTGTGGAGTAAGAACCTTACCTAACTCCTCTGTTTGACTTAAAGTCCTAAAATAATTCTTTTTAGTAACGTTTTCTATATTTTTTATTATCTCTGTAGTATCAATTAAAAATTCATCTTTCACTGCCCTATTTTTACCTAATTCTTTATTTTTAACCTGTTCTATCGATTCATTCGTAGAACTATTCTCAATATCAAATTCATCTGATTCCTTATTCATATATATTCAATAATTAATAATAACATTAAAAAAAAATATTTAATTTATTCAACTCGACATTTATTCTATATATCATTCATGTACGTATATATTTACGCATATGTTTACGCACGCCGCGTCGTATTGTGCAGTGCATACACACACTCACACACACAGATGAACGCTCGTATTTTTACGTAATTCTGACGCCGCGTAATTTCTATCGCTCTCCCTACGATATAACGTGTTTTGGATATTATAAAATATTAATATTGGGTAGCTACTCCAATAATTAAATATTCAATAACTAATATCCAATTCCCTATTAATTCTAAAATCTAATTATTCTATTACTCTTTACCAATTTAACTTCTTATTTTATTGAAAATATTACTTCTATATATTTTTCCTATAATTATACTTATTCTAGGCTAGCCATCCTATTACTTTTACTCTGTAATATTTCTCCCAATTGGTTTCTTTCAATTTAATTCTCTTTGTTTACAATTCTTTTTTCAATCATTAAATACTTTTAATTCAACTCATATAAGGTCATGTACTGTTTTTAAATTCAAAATTATTTCAATTATTTCTTTTTATTCAACAACAAATATCTTTATTCTTCAAAATTCACAACAAAAAATTCTTTATATACTTTATTTCAATATTTCACTTTTATTTCCTTTTAATAATTACTTTATTCAATATTTCAATCCATATTTTATTCTTTTATTCTTTATTATCCCATAATTACTCAACAATTTAATCTATCATTTTAGATTCTCTATATTTCTTTTAATCAACAATATTTCAAATTCAATTTTCTTCTATATATTCTTATTCATTATTCAAATATCACAAAAAATTATTCATCAACCTATTTCGGTTATTCAATTGCTACGCGTGCATTAATATTTTCTTTTTTCTATTACCTTTATTACCTTTTTCAATAACTATAATAATTCCTATTATTTCACTCGTTGATTCCTATCTAATTCAACTTCAGATCAGCCTACCGCTGTCTATTTAATTTTTATCTCAACTCAGATCAGTCTACAGCTGTCTATTAACTATTTATTCCAACAAAGATCAGTCTACCGCTGTCTATTTAATATTTATTTCAACAAAGATCAGTCTACCGCTGTCTATTTACTATTTATTCTAACACAGATCAGTCTACCGCTGTCTATTTACTATTTATTTCAACACTATATTTTATTTCAATTTAATCTGTACCAATAATATAATTAAAATACGCACCTTCACCAAAAAAAATTTTACCGCTGGCTTCCTTCAAAAACCAACGTGAGACGTGTACCCAAAGCTACAATTCTATATGCAATTACTTATAACTTAATTATTCAACTCACATAATCCCTGCATCTACTGCTTGGTTCATTTTCTTTTCTTGTTCGCCTGCTTGCCTGTCTTTAATTTGTTCGTTACTTCCGGGAGTTGCCAAGGGTGATCGGTCCTTGACGGTCTACTGTTGACTGCTGCTGCTTTGACTGCTCGACTCGCCTCTAGTTCCTTGGAAGTTCCGTACTCGACTGGGCCAGTGTTATAAACCAGCAATCGACTTGATTGCTTAACTTATAAAGTTGCAGGTAGCAAGACCGTTGATAAAGTATTTCTTCAGGTACGTTGATAAAAATAAGAAGACTTGTTGAAAAGTTAAGTTGTTTTATTAAATTATTATTCGTGAAAATATTCTAAGTCCAAATTGACAATTCGTTGTTCCAACTATCGTGAAGGTGCTTGCATGTACGATGGAGAAACACGTCTGTTTTACAGGCCATTTCGGCCGGGTTTTATAGGGTCTCCTGATCTCCTATTTCCCCCCCTTATCTATCGATATCTTCGGACTTCACAGGACGTGATTCAAATTTATTATCTACACGTTCCACGTCTGCTTATTCCGAGAACCACATCCCGTCTATTATCTTCACTATATATGTTTTACGCCATCCGTTAATATTTAGATAATATGGCGTTTACGATTATAGTTCAAGGTGTGTTTTGGAAATGCGTTTTTACCAATTTTATGTATCCACTCGGTCGTCCGATCGTAATCGCCCCCTTTCTTATTGTTCGTATATGACTAGCCCTTGGTTGCTTTCTTAAAGGTGAGTCCATTAGAATTCTAAGTTCAAGACTGTCTTGTTTTCTCTTAATGTCCCTACGACGTATTATAATAATAATATGGGTTGATTAAACTACCTATTGTTATGTTATTTATTATGTCCTGCGCGAAACGATCACAATAATATAGTATAATAATATAGTATGTATATTATTGGGTTCGTTACAATATCATCGATCCATAATTGTTAAAAAAAACACCCCTGTACAGTGACATAAGATACACCCTGTATATTTTTTGTATAGTAAAAAATTAAACAATATTATTAAGTCGTTAATATGTAATGATTTAATTATTTTCAAGTTAAAGTTGTAACTTGTAGCCCACTAAGTGTATGGGGTCCCAGGGCCCAATTGATACTTAATCCAGGCTTGCAAGTAACATACATATTATATCATAGTAATTAGTATTATGAATCTTGTCGATATTAAAATATATATATATTGTATCGTCTTTTATTAGGTAGGTACATACTAAACAATTCAAAATAATTTCATAAAATTATGTGCAAATCATATTATTATTTTACATACCTAGGTACACTCATAATGGTGAGTTGTATAATATAGTTACAATTTTACAATATTTTATATTATTCACCTCTGGTTTGCCCATGTCACTACATCAAACTACCTTAACTTACTAACTTCCCCATTGATGCATTCTACATATTATAAATCTACATTTTACATTATATAATTATTTCTGTAGAAGTTATTTATTACTATTATTATAAGTAGGTTGTTGGTGCATTATATTATACTAAAAATAAATAACTATGTTCCCATTTACATATAATTATATAATTCTAAAATACTATATACACACTAAAGATGGTAATTAGTAATTATTAATTTATTAATTTATAAATGGTTTAAAGATATCATAATAATAATTATTGGTTGCCATTATTTAATCGTTAGTTTAATTATTAATGACGTATTAGTATTAGTATTTTATTTGTATATTGGTTAATCAGGCATGCATTAAATCGGACTGTCGCATATTGCCTACCAATATGTTTCACTTATAACCCCTCATCGGTTGTCTACTTGATATACCGTTGCATATTGTCTGCGATCCGACGTAGTGGCGAGTTACATCCAAAAGGATTTGAACAATCACAATTTTTGAAATAGTTGTCATTTTTTAATGGCAACAAAGTGCATGGAATCAGTTATTGTATTAATTATAATATTATATACTTTTAAACTAATATTATGTACTCTTGGTGTACCTATATTGAACTACATTAATCGTTTACTAACTAACTCCTATTAATTCATATATATGCATATTATACTATGCTTACTTACTTCATATATTACTATTATATATACATAAGACATAATGCATATGCATAAGCCATAACTCAGTCATACGCCATTTATATAAAAGTAAAATTACTAATAATTTTAAAAAATGCCTATTTAATATAAGACAATAAAACATAAGTAAGTAACCACAATACTCTCCCCCGACGGTCACACCGCCTATCGTTGGCAACACCGCCCAGAACCTCGGCGTCCGTTACGACGGCCGAGTTAAGGTCGATTCGCACTATACGGAACGTCAACGTCACGTCACCGACCGGCAACGTCACGTCAAAATATTTTACTATGTATTTATACCGCAATGTTCATTGTTCACATACACCGGCAATATTACGTAACGTCAACGTCACGGAACGGCAACGTTTATCGAAAACTATATTTTGACGTGACGCACCGGTCCGTTCTTGTCCGTTCGGAAAGTATGAATATCAACACAGAGCGTTTCCGTCAACAATTTAAATAGGTAAACTATATTTTGAATGTGTAAACTCGTTAACTAAAAATTATAATTTTTTAATATTTAAATACAGAAATAGAGACATATAAAGTAAGTAAAGAATATTTATTTAATTCTCCAATTTACAGTAGAAAATGAAATAACATTAATTATTCGATTAATTAAATAACATATTAATAGTTTAAATAGTTATGGACAATGAGATGTTGATTGAGGAAGTACGCCATTATCAAGAACTGTATGATATGACGCACAAAAAATATAGTGACAACATTCACAAAGATAATATCTGGAGAAAAATTGGTAGTGAATTGAAAACAACAGGTAGATATAAACTTAATTTAACTAATATTACTTATTATTAGGTACTTAAAATTACTTTTATAGCTTTTATTTTTTAATTTTACATAAACTTATCTCTCTGCCATGGTAATGATCCATTTTCAGAGTTAAAAAAAGTTTTCACGCACATTAAAAGCAGTAGTGAGGGCATTTCCACCTTGTCTATGTATACGTCCCTAATTAGGTTCACATTCTGGTGGGTCTAAATGTTGGGTAATTAAAATATTATCTTTGATATAATTATGCAAAATACAAGTAGTTAATATAATATTGTCAACATTTTCGGGTAAAGATTTTATACTTCTAAAAAAGATTCGAAATTTTTGCACCAAGTTTCCGAATGCGTTTTCGGATACGCGCGTAGCTCTTGACAATCTATAATTGAATACTTGTTTCTGTAAATCACCATTAATTATAGAACCAGAATAAGGTCTTAATAGATAGGTTTTTAGGGGAAATGCCTCATCTGTCAAAATGACATATGGCACTGGACATTGAGTTCCGGGAAGATTTTTATCTTTTGGAACATGTAGTTTATATTGTTCCAACGCTTTTCCTAAATTTGAATTAGCAAATATTCCACCATCACTATTCTTACCGTAGGATACAACATCTACAGCAATGAATTTATAATTTGCGTCAACCAAAGCTAACAAATTAATAGGAAAAGTTTTCTTATAATTGAAGTATTGGGAACCACTGTTTGGAGGAGCAAAAATTTCCACGTGTTTCCCATCTAATGCTCCTAAGCAATTAGGAAAGTTCCACATTTTCCAGAAGTCATCAGCAGTTTTTTCCCAATCTTTTTCCTTTGGTTGCGGCATCACTTCTGCTAACAATTCGTCTACTATAGCTTTGCATACTTCTTTAACAATGTAATGAACAGTCGAATGTCCCAGCCGATAACTGAATGATATAGTTTGAAACGAATCACCAGTCGCTAAAAACCTAAATCATTAATTTTACATAACTGTTTAACTGTTCAGACAATATAATAAATTTGAATTTAAATTAACAAAAATATTTTAAATTATAAGTTATTTTTATTCAAGTAATTACCAAACATGCGTTAAAAGTATTAAACTGTATACGAATAACCAAAATATTAGATTCTGAGCAGAGCGATTTATCCTGGAACGATTTTATTATTTTGTTATAATTCAAAAACGAATAGCCATAGATACCTACCTGAATTTTTTACCAAATGTTTATGTTACGATTTTCTATACATCATTAAATTTTCAAAATATTTAAACACGTTTTGAGCTATTTATATATACATTTTAAATAAAAATTTTTTTTCTTTAATATTGTCAATAACAAATTTTTTGTTTGCCTAAAGTCTTTGAAAATGAAACACAAGGTGCCTCGTAAAATGTTATAATAACAGTTTTAAAAAAATAGAGATACATATAGGCACGATTTTTTTTGAAAATTCATAAATATTTTAGTTTTTATAGCTAAAAATTGAAACTTTAAAACACGATTTGTTATAACCAAATTTTATATTTTTAATAGACCCAGCGTGCAAGAATAGATGGATCTCATTACGTGACCAGCTGAGAAAAGCAATAAGAAAAAATATTACAAAAAGTGGACAAGCCGCTGAACATAAAAAAAAGTGGAAGTATGAAGATTCAATGTCATTTGTAATTCCATTTTTCAAAGAAAGAGAAACACAAAGCAACATAGCAGAACCTGATAGCTTGAGTGACGGATCGAATGATGAACATGAAGGTATGGAGAGCCTTGTTATTACTGGGTATACTTCAGAAAAAAATTCTAATAACAACATAAATCAGAAATGTATCTCCAAAAAAAAGTTTCTCTAGGTATTCGCTAAACAAAAGAAAATTCGAAAAAACAGAGACATCTTCATCTGCACTAATGAAATATTTAGTAGAAAGTGATAAGCAAGAAACAAAAGCGACTGCTAATGATCATCCAATAGACATATTTTTCAATAGTCTAGCCGCTACTGTAAAAACGTTTTCACCCGAGTACCAGCATATGGCAAAGTCAAAACTTTTCAATGTTGTATCCGAACTAGAGTGGGCACATGCCACATTTACAAAGTAAGAATACAAATTACCAAGTGCCAACATCAATTAATTTTCCAGCTCCAGACAATTGGTCAAATACACACCCAATACCATTTTTTCAAACTCAAAACGTCCAACAAGTAGTCCATCCACAACAAAAAATTTATGAAATTTCATGTGCGTCAAACTCGTCTACTCCAAATGATTCATTTATGTCTAGTCAAACTCAAACACCATCACCTGTCAGTTCTGGAAGGTCATCTGCACAATCTTATTTTGAAAATTTTCAGTCAAATAACTTTTAACACAGTAAAGTAATAAGTTTGTTAATAATAATATTAATAATTTTGTTTAAATACAAAAAATACAAAATATAAAATACAAATATTTTATTTCTTATCTTAAGCAGACCATTAGTTTTTCCTTGGGACTAATAGCTTCTCGGAATGTAGTGTTTTGTTTTTGAATTTTAGTTAAAAGTTCATAAAATTGACTTTGTGACATTCTAAAATATTTATAAAAATAAATTTCTTCATCTTCTAATTCTTTGAATAAAGTGTGAAATTCTCCTACGAATTTCCTCGCAGTAAACATTTTTCGTACTCACGTTTTTTTAGTTCGATTAAATTTTTTTTCTTCGTCGTCCAAAATTAAGGTAATCATTGCTAGTTGTTTTTTAGTGAACTTAGACATGATACAAATACGAATATTTAAAAAACAAAAAAAATTAATTTAAAACACAGAATGCACTAGACCTAACAGAATTCTGGACTGAATGGACTGATGGCGTTTCCGTGACGTTACCGATGTATGCGAATGCATTCTATTTTTGACGTGACGTTGCCGGTCGGTGACGTGACGTTGTCGTTTCGTACAGTGCGAATCGACCTTTACTGAGCGGTGTTCTGTTGTCCAATAACTGTCATTCCGAAACCACTCGCCTGCAAGTCCGCCAACACCATCGCTACCGGCGAGTAAAAGACTCTCCCCATCACATACGCACCCGAAAAACCTCGTGACTGACCGTCATCACTTATATGTATTTTTTTCTTGTTTTATTAAACGTCATTCGCGTTTCTCATAATTTGTTATTTATCATTACGCATACCGCGACTCATTGTTAATTATTTTGTTCATTCTCTCGCTCTAATAAATTGTTCCGCACTCATCATAAGACCTATCTTGCTTAATCAACTCGAGCTGCAACCCCGCTCGAGCTACTTTGGAGGCAGACCGTGATAATGGCAAAACCACTATTATCATTATTATTTGTAAACATATTTATTTGTCATATGATATCAATATTTTGTACTATTGCCTTTGTGGCGAATAATTATTATAATTAATTTTCTCGAATAACGAGTAATCGGTTTTTATATTATATAGTAGGTAGGTGCCTACATCCCTAAACGTGTGTATGATGATAATTATTATTTATTTAATTCACTTATGTTGTGTGGTGGGATAATTTTTAATACAGTCCATTCCACATTATTTATCAAACAAATTTTGTTGATTTATTTTAGTGTTAGTAACCTATTAGCACATTTAATTATTTGAATAAATACACGACGCAACAATGTTACTTGAGATTAAATGTTGAGCTAAAACAAAGTCTACTCTTAAAAAATGTTTTGCGAACAAATACCTTTCAATACGTAATTGTATTAGTCTTACTATGTAACCGTCTTACAATTTTAGAATAAACTAAACTTAACTGAAACAAAATACTTAGAAATAAACAAATGTTTAAAATTAATAAAATTAGAAATTTTACGAGCATCATTTATCTCTATTTCTTATAGGCTTTGTATAATTTTATAAATATTTTTAAATTAAAAATGCTTTTATAGTAGTCGCGCCGGCTGCGCGAATATATAGGTAATAAGACGTAATAACAGTATTAAACTGACGTCGTAATGTTTGTCCTGTACCGTACATCGTCGAGTTACCATCGGAATATTATTTCATAATTATTGTTAAAAGGTATAAATACAAATTATAATTGTTATATTTTTTCGTCGTAGCAGTGACCAGGCTCAAATAGCCTATTTGTTTAATAAAATAATTATTTTAAATTTTGACCAAAGACTGTCATAAATGGGTATAGGTACTAGGTACCATACTATCACCCAGATAGCAAAACTACATTATAATAATATTAAAATAATATTATTTTAATAATTTCAAATAATATTATAACATTATAAAAATAAGCTTGTTCATACAATAACGTTATTCATACATCATATTATCAAATTTTGCCCAACACTAACACGTTCTTATAACATTATAAAAAATAACATTTTTATAGTATTATTATAATGATTAAATAATAATTATATAAATATTATAATAACATTTTTGTTATGTTATTATTATGAATAAATAATCATATCTTAAATATTTTAATAGTTCCATAATGTTATTATAATGATTATATAATCATTATAATAATATTATACAAATGTTATAATAATGCAATTGTGTTGAGCAAACTTTGATAAAATTATGTATTAATAACGATATTATATTAACAATGTTATTTTTAAAATGTTATAATATTATTAGACATTTTTAAAATAATATTATATTTATTGAATAATAATAAAAAATAAAAAAATCAGATGAATAAATTGTATATTTACTAATCGGATTGCTTGCTATTTTGTACTTCATAAGTTTTAGTAAGTAAAACAATGATTTTCAAAATTTTATTTGCCTGTTATACTTTCTTTAACCAAGTATTAAAAAGGGTTAAAAAATAAAACCTAAAATAGTTAAATTAAAACACTTTATTTTGAATTTACTTTATTCAAAATATAACGATACATTTTAACAAAATAAATTAAACATCTCTGCGTATTATATATACATATATAAGTCAGAATCAGTTATACGCGTATATAACTAATTAACTAACATAAATAAACAAAAAAATATATTTTATTTATAAAATTTGAAAAACTATATAGATTATAGTATGCATTATAATACATTAGTATAAACAATTAAATAAAAAAACTTATTCATAAAACAAAACTGTGAAAAATTAATATAATAAATTAGTTAGAAAACTAATATTGTAACAAAAAGAAAATTCTGAATCTGAATCTATTATTAAGCATATAAGTTAAAGAAATAAAAATTTAAAATTTGAAAAAATAGTTTAAAATAATGAATAATTAACTGCAATATCATAGTACTAACATACAAATCTGAATAACTATACATATTATATATTATAAGTATGTACGAGTATAATGTATAAAGATTGTAACTTGTATAATATAATATAAAATATCCACTTATATTTTTATTCTAGACTTTGCACCTGCAATAAAAACTTTTAGTGGTTCTTCAATTTCTAAATTTACAGCATTGGAAAACTTTGATATATTTCTGACAGCATCTATAATAATTAAAATCAATACAAAAATATAATTAGGTATAAAAACATGTAAAAAATTAAAACATTTTAATCAAAATAACACTGAGTATATATTTTTAATAATAACTCACCTATAATGAGATTGCAAATCAATAATTTATTAAATATTTTCTTCTTCTTTTGTCCATATAGCTAAATTCTTGTAAAACTGTATCACTTATCAATCTATATGTTATTTGTCTGACAGTACTGGATAACGATTTTTTTGCTAGATAACTTAATTGTGTTACCTGAAATAATGTTATGACAAAAAAAAAAAATCATTAGTTACAAATTACTGTAAAAATGTTTCAATTTTTATTTAACCTACCATTTTTGATTTAAATGTATTATCAGTTAAATATTCTTCACATAGTTCAAGTTCAGACATATTTTGTATTGGAAATCGTAAATTTGAATGCTGGTTAATATCAGAAGAGGAACTTTCGTTGGTTCTATTTCCAAATAATGAAGTATTTAGAATATCTTCATGCCTGTTTAATGTTTTGTTGATTTCTCCTATATCAACACTTATTTTGGCAAGGTAGCTTAAAACAGTACTTTGAAAATCATCCGCTAAGAATATATCAAAATCTATTAAAAATAAAAAGTATTCATTAATTTTAATATTTAATAGTTATAGAATAAAAAAAAGACAAAAATACCAAAACTATGACAGGTACCTACCTACATGAGCATAATATAATCTCTAGTAGGTAGTTAAAAATTGTTGCCATTAGCATGAAACCAAAGTACCTATTAATAAAGTACTTATTTTCTTGTATTTAAAATACTTGGTTAATGGTATATTTATATCTTTATTTAAAAACTATTAGAAAAATATTTTTTAGAAGACTGCCTGATAGTTACTATCCAATCAATAAAATGTTAAATTTAGGATTTAAAATTTATAATTATAATTTAAATAGGTATGTATATTAAAAGTGTAATAATTGTCTATTTGCACCAAATACCTATAGGTATCTATGTAAATATGAAATAACTAAAACTAATTTAAACAGTAAATAAATTCTATTGTATATTGTCGTATTGACGATTAATTTTATAATACAAATAATTAATAAACTAAATAGGTACCTATGTAAAGTACTTAAGTAACAATACCTTATATGCAGTGGCGCTGAAGTCCAAAATTTTACCTATGACATTAGACACCTCCACATAAAATTTTGACACCTAACTATTTCTTATAATTACTTTACCATACACCAAGTATAGTTTGTATGTTGTTTATTGAACAAATTTTCATAAAATAGCTATAGAATGACAAAAGTGACCCCCTACCTACTAAAATTACCTATGACAATTGTCATAGGTAATATATATTCTGGCGCCACTGCTTATATGGTATTCTAAGATTAAGTTTTGTAACAATAAAAATGACAAAGCATAATGGAAGCATAAAATCATAAAGGTGTGTTTACATGGTGACAGTAAACCTTTAGAACTGTACTAACTGCAGCAGTCCATAAAATAGTAAATACAACACTTATTTAACATGAAATAAACTTACCTACACTTCAAAGTTCAAACGGTAACGACGACAGTACAAATATGTGGTGTTTGAATAGGTATTGGCTACGCGTAGTACGTAGGTATTAAGGTATATGAACACTGTTAAAACCAAATTTCAATTGTTAAGTCGTCTTGAGAACAATGATAAAGTACAAACCCAAGTACTGTGAATCGAGATTTGTAAGTTTGCGACATAACCTGTAAATTACATTATAGCTGTAGAATATACCGCCGTCGCGACAGGTTTACGTTCGGCGTCGCGCATACACCAGTACACCACCAAGAACCAGCGGTTTGCGACGTGCGCGCTACCTTAAGTCGGCACATTTACCACCTAAAATAATATTATAATATTGTTTTTCAATAATACGTAATTAAGATATTATATATGTATACCTAATAAAAATAATAAAATAATATTATAAAAATAATATTTAAAAAATAACGTTATTATATTCTTATTAATATAATAATATTATTCAAATATAAAAAATATATTATTATTACCTTATATTTAAAATATTATTTAAATTATCTAATAATAATAATAAAAATATATCCTCATTTCATTATAAATGTAATATTATTTTATTATGGAGAAATTAATATTACAAAGTCATAATATTATAATTTTGCTATCTGGGCATAGTATGACCACAAGGGTTTGATATGAGGCTACAATCGTTGGTACCTGTCTGGGGTCTGTGGGGCCAATACAAGCCGATGGCAGTACTGGGGGCCACGGGAAAATTGATTTTACCGAGTTTGGGGAGGTGTACAAATATTTATATTAGGATTACAAATGTGTACAAATCAAATAACAAATAGGATATTTTTTGACCTATTTATATAATTTTGTGGCACTGGGGTAACGGACCTAGTCCAATACATGATTTTGTATTAATGTAATAAATTGTAAATATAATGTCGATATAACTTATTAGTACTATTAAATTAGATTAAATTAGAGAAGAAAAATTATCAGAACATAAATCACTCTACGACTGCAAAATTGCAACTGATGATAATATTATGTAGATACCTTTATTCACAACCACGGTTTAAGATAGAAAACCGTGGTTAACCTATCTTAAGCCGTGTTCACAACCGAGTGTTCTGTAATTATCAGATAAAAAGGTCTCGTGTATAAAA
The DNA here is from genome assembly GCA_008086715.1 of Sitobion miscanthi. Lineage (NCBI taxonomy): Eukaryota > Metazoa > Arthropoda > Insecta > Hemiptera > Aphididae > Sitobion > Sitobion miscanthi. The sequence goes on from CM017804.1 coordinate 25,518,459, forward strand.
GTACAATAGACAATATTATGAACAGTGGGTTACCAATTAGTTTTAAATTATGGCGGGTTTTTCGCAACAAATTTATGTTTTAACGATTTCAGTTCAACATTATTATCTTTTAGTAATTATTTGAATTAATTCGGTAAAACGTAACGCATACCGGCCATAATGGAAAGTTTGAGAAAAAGTATAGTTAAAAAAAAACTTGATTATAGAATAAAAAAAATGCAATATAGTACCGTGTTGCCTATTATTATAATGACACTTAATTATACGTTATATACAGGGTGTCCCTCGTTGGTTTACTAATATAAAGTACCTAACAGTTTAATGTATTTTTCCTGAAACCAAATGACATACACATAAATATGATATTGTTATAAAATAAGAATTATGATAAAAGAAACAGAGCTGACAATACTATTTTTTTAAAACGTGTAGATAATAAAAAGAAAACCAATTTTTTTTTTGCATTATTTTCCTATACTTTTTTATAGGTACCAGACTATTTTGTCGAACAATATTTACATGATAAACTACATCTTGTTCCAGGAATCAAAAATCGAAAAGGAGATGCATTGGCTGTGCAAGTGTGTTATCGGCTTGGTGGTGTTGGCCACTACCACCTGGTCAGCCACGGTGGCGACCGTACCACAGAAATGTATGCCCCCAGGACCGAGGCTGTCGCCGAACAACTCCCTTTCCGGCAAGTCTTACCTGGTCAAGCCGCAGCAGGAGTTTAGCATTAAGCTCTTGCAAACTCTTGTGACCGCTTCGCCTAAGCAGAACTTGATATTCTCGCCACACAGTATATACATGGTTATTTTGATCACTTACTTCTGGAGTAACATCGGAGAGGAGGAAAATAACTTAAAGAGTTTCCTCAATCTACCGCCAGAACAGGTATGCCTAGTGCTGTAAATTGTCTGGTTTTATTGTAAAAATATTCGTGGCATTATGAAAATTTCATAATCGATCATACTAATTTCTTATCAAATCAATCCTTTTATATTATATATTTATAGTATATGTTTGCGCCGCTGCCGATCCTACGAGTATGGCGGCTGTCGGCAACGGCTCGCGATTGTGCTGGGGACAGGAGCGGGAAAGTTTAACCAAGAATATATAATAGTAAATAATAAATAAACTCCAATTGCGAGTAAAAATGCGCTAGGCGCTTAATAATATAATAATAACAGTAATTGGCGATTATGCCGTAAAAACAATAGACTATAAATTACGGGCGCTCTTAATACTTAAGAATAACAACATAAGTGACGACTACTAAGCCGCCTTTCAACATAATACAAAAGGAAAACAAACTTATCTATGCTGACTGCCCAACCTCTCCGATTATGTCGTTGACATTGGTGCTGGTTCGGAAAGTGTCACTGGGTACAACTGCCCCGGGCGCCAAAATTTTGTGGTCAGAAATGTTTTTATTTATGAATTTTTAAAATTGTATAATTTAAATTATTTTTATAACAGTAGGTATTATATAATATAATTTAGTATAATAATATTGTATATATTATATAGTATTATGTCGTTTGAAATTTATTATTTAAACAATTAATGTATTTATAGCAATATAGCTATCAGCAATCGATAATTATTAATATGCTTATTAATAGTTCCCAAATTTGTTGTGATTATGTCAATAGACATCAGTTATTTATAATAATACGGGCAATACCAATACGGCGTATTTTGCTATCGTGTGCGGCACCGCGGCGCGTCTAATTATTAGTTAACAAACTCTAGCGTTTCGAGCCACAGTATTTGTGAATTATGCCAATGTGATTACGTATTATTTATGTTAGTTGTCACTATTCAGCGCTGAGTGTTGAGTGTCGATTATTTATTTTTATTATATTTGCTTTATACTTTTATACAATTTTAATTATGACCGGTAAAAAAAAACTAAGTGGTAGTCAAAATCGTAAGCAAGCTTTGTTAAAACACAAAAAACAACTGAATGTTATTAAAAAATGCAAAAAATTCAAGACTTGTTTGGTGAAAAAACCTCAACAGTTGAAAGTAAATATACACTATAATATACCAATATGTTTTTGTCTATACAACATATTAAATTATACTTAGATACGAGTTACAATATAAGTTATAACTACCTATGTATTAATCAGAGTTAATCTAACCTAATCAAAATGTGCAAAAATAAATAGTTTTAAATATGTAAGACCTTAAACCAAATAAATAATGTACATAATAAACTTGATAAAATGTGTCTAGATAAATTAAAATTGAATTTGTATTAGAATTGTATTATCAATCAAGTAGTTATTCGGTACAAACAAATAACATAAGTATTTGATGTAGGTACTGAAATATTAATTATTTATGAACTGCATAGTGTGACTTTGACTCGTATCTTTAGTTTATTTCCCTGTTTACCCAAAAGTTTAGTTATAATGTTAGAATATAATTTTATTATTGTATAATATTAACTCAAATTATTATTTATTAATTTCTAAAGAAATATTTAAATTTAATTATTTTTAGTAACAACATATTATATTCAAAACAGAAGTTTTTTATAATTTTGATTATATATTATCATAATAATGATATCATAAACTTAGCACTTAAAACATTCCAAATCTCAAAAAGCACCTCTGACTATATAAAACTGAAACAACTCAGAGCTAAAACCCGTTACCTTGTTAAAAGTGGCAAGGCCAAATCTTGGAAATTGTTCTCCTCCGGTCTGGGGCCCAAGGCGGACCCATCCACAATTTGGCGCAGAGTAAGGGCAATCCATGGTGACCCCAAGAACCATCGCATACAGATCACGAAAGACACAGAATTATGTACTGATCCCGACGAAATACCCAACCTCTTTGGTAAACTCTTCTATCTAAATAGTTCGGACGAAAACTACAATGCAACGTTCCTTAATAACAACATCCACATGAGAAACCAACACTATACATCCTGCATTAACCCCAACCTAGACGAGCAGTCAAAACTCAACTCCCCAATCCAACTAGCTGAAATGGTCAGAGCTACATCAAAATGCACTAATCTCGCTCCAGTACCAGATGGGATACCGTATTGCTTCATCCATAACCTACCCATTTCCGCCCTTGATTCAATTGTCATGGTATTCAATAAAATATGGTCATCCGGAGCAATACCTAAAAAATGGAAACACTCTATAGTCATTCCGATACCCAAACCAAACAAAAACAAATTCGAAACCAAATCATATAGACCAATATCACTCCTCAATACCATGGTTAAAGTATTGGAAAAAATCATCGACTCCAGACTTAGATGGTTTCTGGGAAAAAACAATCTGCTCGATCCTCGCCAGAACGGCTTTCGTAGACATAGAAGTACAAGCAACACACTACATGATATACAAGCGGAAATCCATTCTACTCTCGAGACAAAACAAGTGATGGGCCTCATAGCCCTCGACATATCCAAAGCTTACGATACTGCATGGCGTCCTCGCATATTAAAAATCCTGTCAAATATCATATCTATTGACAAATTATTCAATTTCATAAAGAACTTCCTGACCGACAGAACCTTTCAAGTTAGGTGCAACGGCAAATCGTCCAAATTATACACACAACACAACGGCGTACCCCAAAGTTCCACTCTATCGGTATCTTTATTTCTTCTAGCAATCAATGATATACCACAAGCTATAGCACCCCCCGTAAAATGTACACTGTTCGCTGATGACTTCAACTTTTTCTGTAGAAGCATTAGTCCCAAGACAACCATAACACACTTGCAGGACACGCTAACAGCACTGCAGGACTGGTCACTCGTATCTGGTTTCTCCTTTTCGGTTGAAAAATCCCAGTGCACTTTTTTCACCAATAAAAGAAACAATGGTATCACCACTATAACAATGAACAATATACCCATCCCCATCAAAAAGTCCATAAAAATATTAGGTATACTGTTCGACTCAAAAAACACATGGATACCTAATCTCAAGGCTATCCGTTAGGAGTCGCTCATAAGAATCAACACGCTGAAATGCTTCGCTCACAAGTCATGGGGTAGCCACTCTTCCAGCCTACTACAAATATATAAGGCACTCATCCTATCCAAGCTCGAATACAATTCTTTTCTGTTCATAAAAGCTAAGACATCTGCACTCAAAATGATAGACACTGTTCACAACACGGGCTTAAGACTAGTCACCGGAGCTTTTCGCTCCAGCCCAATTCCTAGCGTCCTCAACATAGCCGGAGTCGCACCACTCGACATCAGGAGGGTACATAGCACCATGTTGCTTGTAATTAGACGCACCCAAAACAATCTCAAAGTATCGAAACAAATCACGGACTTCCTACATGATACCCATTTCCCGCACCCAGATGTTATTAAAAATGAAATCCCTCTGACGGCCCCTTGGCTATTCAACAACTATGTAAACAGCGAACTTAGCGAACTAGTTAAGAATGATACCCCACCCATAGTTTTTAACCAACACCTACAATCAATCACCTCCGATCTTTGTGACCACACTGAAATATTCACCGACGGCTCCAAAACTGATAACGGTGTTCGAGCTGCAGTAGTAGTTAAAGACCACGTATCAATGCTGAGACTCCCCAATTTCTGCTCAATATACTCAGCGGAGGCAACGGCAATTTCTTACGCCCTAGACCACATCAAAACAAGACGCATACTCAAAGCAGCTATTCTAAGCGACTCGCTAAGTTCTTTAAGGAGCATCGAAAACCCCTTCACTCCAAACGAAATCGCCAGAAAAATTCAGAACCAACTGCATAACCTCACAAATTCCGGATACTCCATAATCTTGATATGGATACCAAGCCACAGTCAAATCACGAGAAACGAGAGAGCCGATGAAAATGCTCGCCAAGCAATAACATCCCCGGACGCTATAAAACTTAATGTCTTTACTCTACACGACGCTAAATCTCTATCTAAAACAATCACAAGCAACTTATGGCTTCGGGCTTGGAGACTAGGTTCTACAAAACTAAACGAGATCAAACACACCACCCTAACATGGCCCTCTCCATCGAACACATCCAGGAAAATAGAAACGGCAATCAACAGAATGCGAATCGGGCACTCATCGCTAACCCACCAACATCTGATGAAGAAGGAAGACCCCTCTATTTGTACAAGCTGCGGCACACAGCTCACAATCAAGCATATTATATCTGAATGCCGCCAATTTGAGAGAAAAAAACGGGAAGCAGGAGTTTCATAAATTCTCGCCGAAGCCCTTCAGCCAGCCAACATTCAAAACATGATATCATTTATAATCAATTCTAATTTAATCAACCTTCTGTAAAATAATATGTGTATTAATATTAAGTAATTACCTTCCAATATAACCCCATAAATTTGTAGTAGCCAATGGCCCTAGATGCCGAGGCTTTTATTAATAAAAAAAAAAAAAAAAAAAAAAAATTAAATATAATTTATTTTAAAACAGAAGTCTCCGAGGAAATTGAGATAGACATTCAGAAGATAGATCAGAAAACATTTTCAAAAGTAGCAGAGACTGTTTACAGTGTCATTCCTGGGTAAGTCGTAGATAAAAACTAAAAAGTATTAAATTAATATAAATTAAATTTAAGTTCTTAAATATTATTTACTTTAATTAGTTAGGTAATTATTTATAAATATTCATTAGGTATATATTTTAAATAAAACTATCTAATTTACAAAAAATAAAATGATACTAAAATGCAGCTCCTTTCATTTATAAGACTGCATAAACAAAATAAACAATTTGTACTAAGACTAACTTTAATGAAACCAAAATGTCTCCTTTTTTATAATGCTGTTGTATATGCGCTTAAATGTAATTTATTGGTAAAACAAATAGCCATTTTACAACTGATGTATTAATACACATTTCTGAAATAAAATTGATAACATTTATTTATTATACCATATTGTGTTATTAGGTCAGATCCAGCTCTGTGGATCATAAACAATTTTATTCAAGATTATTTGAGTATTCATGGTTTTTCTCAAAATGTTTCCAGCATGAGTTTTTCAAAATCAAAAAGACCCTATGTTAAATCTCAAAAAGGTATTAATAAAATCTACTACAGATATTTTAATTTAAGCTATCTTCAGGTCACTTTATAAAATGGAGAAAAATTGAAATGAGACTTTTTGATGTACTCTGAGAGCAAAGGTGTTATTTTTAGCTGCTCATGTCTTTTATTTGGTAACAAATCAGCATTTGCTACAACTGGTTTTTCTAATTGGAAAAAGGCTGAGGAGCGTATATTGGAATACACAAGTTCTTCAAAACACCGTTCAAATATCTTAAAGATGAAAGATCGTGGCAACACACTTGGTCGGATCGACAACAATCTTGTTAGACAAGTAGAAATTCAACATACATATTGGATAAATGTATTAAAACGAGTTGTTGCTGTTGTTTATAGTTTATAATCTAGGGGATTGGCATTTAGAGGAACAACTTCAAAAATAGGATGTAATAACAATGGTTCTTTTCTTATGGCCCTTGAATTATTGGCTGAATTTGATCCTTTCTTCTCAAACCATTTAGAAACATACGGAAACCCAGGAAAAGGTAATACATCATAAATATCATATAATGTATATGAGCAATTTATCAGTAAAATGTCTAGACAAGTATTAAATACAATTATTCAAAAAGTTAAAGCTTCTCGATATTTCTCAATCAGTGTTGACTCTACACCAGACATATCTCATATCGACCAGCTTTCGTTTTGTGTTCGATATATCAACAATAAAGGGGAACCCGTCGAAAGATTTTTATGTTTTTCGGATAAAATTGGACATAAAGCGGATGATATGACAAATGCTATATTTAGTGTATTCAAAAAATATGACTTAAATATTGATTATTTTCGAGGCCAAACCTATGACAACGCCAGCAATATGTCTGGGATTTATGTTGGACTGCAAGCAAAAATTAAAAATGTCAATACCTTAGCAAAATGTGTACCATGCTCTGCTCATTCCCTTAACTTAATGGAAAACAATGCAGTTGATTGTTGTACTCAAGCTGTCTTATTTTTCAATTTACTTCAAAATATTTACACATTTTTTACAGCTTCTACTCACCGCTAGAAAGTTCTAAGCGCATCTGTTAAAGGACTTTCCGTACTAAGATGGTCTGCCAGAGATGATGCTTGCCAATCACTAAACAAAAACTGGTCTTTTATTATTTAAGCATTACATCTAATAAAAAATGATGATGCTGAAAAAACACTTTCACGAAATGAAGCTAAACAAGTTAAATAATTTAAAAACAGCTTTCCTATCTATATTCTGGGGTCAAATATTACACCGATTTAACTTCACGAGCAAGAAATTACAATCTGTCAGTATCGATTTAGGTGTAGTGTGCGAATTGTATAAATCATTAATAATATATATCATTGATTTACGCTCTGATAAAAATTATGAGTATTTTAAACAATATGCGATTAAAAAAAGTACAATTAAAGTTTCAATCTTGTACTAAACGGTCAAAAAGTAGAAAACAATTTTTGATGAAGGACCATCTAAAAAAACTACAGTTAAATACTTTGATTTTAGAGTCAATACCTATTTTGTTATACTCGATCAACTGCGACTAGAACTAGAAAAAAGAAATGAAAAATATGTACATCTACTTAAAAATTACAATTTCTTTTTCAAATTAATAGAGCCTGCATCAATTGAAATTCGAAAGAATGCTGAAATACTTCAAAATGAATATAAAGATGATCTCAGCATTGTTAATGAATGTGTTCATTTTAGAAGCCACTTATTATAAATCGGTGATAAGGCTCCTAAAACCATTGAGGAAATATGTAGTTTTCTGAGAAAAAATGATTTGATAGGTATGTATCCTTATATTTATGTGTCTCTGAGAATGCTGTTATGCACACCAGTTAGTAATTGTTCGACGGAAAGGTCTTTCTCATGTTTAACACGTATTAAAACATATCTGAGGTCTAGTACCTCTGAAGAAATGCTAAATTATTTAGCTATCATGAATATTGAAGCTGATATAACAACTAACATCCAATTTGATGATGTAATTCAAGAATTCGCAACACTACAGAGTAGAAGAAAAATTTTAATATTATATTATATAGTTTTGTACTCATGATTAAAATATAGGAAGTTCTTAAACAATGATCTTGAATATTATTCTTTATTATAAACATTATTAATTTAAATAGGTAATATTATTTAATTATTTGCTATTCAATCTTGTGTTTATTATAATCATTATTTTTTGTAACTTCTACAAAATTAAGTAAGTAAGAATCAATTAAACTATAGGTATGTAGAGATTCAAGGATGATTAATGTTTAATAACTGGTAAGTTGTTATGAAACAAATTTATGCAGGTCACTTTTTTGTCACTTTTATGAATAAATTCGGTCACTTTTTTAAATAGCTTTAACCACTTCCAGCCCTATATATAGTTACATTAATTTTATAAATCACAAAAATATAAAATATTTATTTGCATAGTTTTATTTATTCATGAAGTATCTACTGAAATATGTTAAAAAAAAAACCACTTATATGATAAATTATTAGCAAGGTTTAAGTGACATAAATTCCAATATATATTTGAGGAGGGATCAAGCAATTACTAAACAATATTTTTTTTAAAAAAAGCACTCGTAAAACAAATATTCTTTTCTTCACTTAAAATCTAAAAGGTTAATGAGGATCTATCTCACATATTTTCCGTGGGAGGAGCAATTTTTTTTCACCGGGGCTTAGGGGGCGTCAATTTTTTTTTGCACTGCCTATATTACCTTAAGTAATTTGGCGAGACGACACAACGACTTAAAACCACTCAAAACTCGTTGTCCGCACACGCGGTTACTGCCGGTACAAAGCACGCAGCGGCGGCGGACGCAACTTTGCGACGGGCTCGGCCGCTGGACAAAGACAAAAAAAATAAACGGTTGGCAGCGTGTGGTATTTTTTCTGATTTCCAACTCGCAAAATTTTACAAATTTTAAATTACTCTCGGGAATATTTAAAAGTTTTTTAAGGTTTTCCATTTTATTTGTTTATTTATTTAATTATATAAAACAAATTGTCATTGTGTAATAATATTGAGCGGCACATGGACATTCAATTCGTCTTGATTTCTTAAATATTATAATACATACATTTTACTAATTGTATAATTAGTTTATTTTTCAGCTACAAACAATTTAAACAGAATCCGGCATCCGACGAACAGATAAGTGGAATGTACGAGATAATACCTGTAATAAAATTCCATAAAATTATTCAATTTTAATAATGTAACATTATTAGAATTATCATATAGTAATATTATATAAGACAATAAATAAAATAATAGGAATATATTAATTTGAACAGTGTAAAACAAATTTTAATAATGCAACATTATTAGAATTATAAAATTATAATATTTAAATTATAAGAGATATTTCAAGCTCAATAGCATCAAAAATTTCACCACAATGTCTTATAGATGAGCATTAATATTTTTTATTTTAGTCATATAATATTCTTTCTTGAAATCTGGTAAATCTGTGATTTTATTATAAACATAATCTTCCAAAGGCATGTAGGTTGAATTTGAATATTGTATGGGATTTTGAAAATAAAATAATTTTTTTGAAAAATTGTACGGTATAGTTTGATCCCAGGGATGATAATAAATATCTTTATTCCATATTTATATTCTATAATATTTTCCATTTACAAATTAAATTTCTTTCATCCACATTTTATTATTAAAATTAATCCAATGAATGTCATAGAATACTGGTGTTAAGATATTATATTCTATAAAAACTATACATTCTATAAATCTATATAAATCTATGTCTCTTAATCTATTGATTTTTTCCAAACATTTTAAAAATTTTAAATTTTTATTTAAAAACCTACCATCGGAATATTTTTTAATTCTATAAATTCTATAAATTCAATTTTAATAGTGTCACATTATTAGAATTATCATAGAGTCATATATAAGACCTACAAAAATAAGAATTTATTAAGTAATTTAAACTTAAATTTTTCGTTATCTAATTCATTTATTTATTCGATATAATATTTTAGAATTTTCTTTTTTTAAATTTAAACATTTTTTGCTTTTTTTGGTATAAGATAATGTTTTATACTCGCCTGAACATTTAAAATTATCTTTAATATAAGAACAATTACTTTCATTTATTAGGAATATATTTTCCTTAAGTCTGTTCACTAAATCTATAGGTTAAGATTTTTTCTTAATCACAAAATTGTTCTTGTGAAAATTGATTCTATTTCTTATATATTTATCCTGACCTCTCAAGAACATGTATTCGTTATCTATTAATTTATTTTTAAACAAAATATAATAATGATTTAATTCTTTTTCTTATATTTTTAGGAACATGTTAATGAATATTATTATTTCTCACTAATATATTTTACAAGCAATGTTCAAGTTTTCCAGCAATCCTAACTTCTGAGATAGTAAGATCAAATCACAAAAATCTATAAATCTAACACTTTCAAACAACTCAACAGGAATCATCATCTCACAAAATCTAATCTATTGGCTCATCAACTCAACATTTTTTCAACAACTCAACAGGAATCGACAGCTCAACAAACACAGATTTTAAATCTCTGTTCTTATAAAATTTTATAACTTTTTAAATCTAAAACAAAATTTTGCGATCGGAATGTTATTAATTATGTTATATTTATTTTAATTCTCTTTAAGTTCTTCTCATATTTTGAATGTATAAAACCATTTCATTAATATTTTGGGGAATATTTCATTTAAATGTTTAACTATTAATAACATAAGTATTATGAAAAATATTTTAATTTCTATTGCAAATCAATTTTGTGATCTTTTGCACATTGTTTTCTTTGTGATCTTTTGTTGATGATATAATGCACTGCGCCAGGATTGGTATATAATATATACTACTTAAGTCCCCAAAGCTGCGCTTCGGACGCCGAATTTCACTAGGTAGCTTACCCCCTCCTCGGCCGTCCAGCGACAGATCGTTTGCCGCCGCGCCGTAGGCTGTGCCGCCAGTCGTTCCCTTTTTTTGTCTTCGTCCAGCGGTCGAGCCCGACGCATAGTTGCGTCCGCCGCCACCGCCACCGCCGCCGCCGCCATGTGCTTTGTACCGGCACTAACCGCGTGTGCGGACAACGCGTTTTGAGTGGTTTTAAGATGTTGTGTCGTCTTGCAAAATTACTTAAGGTAATATAGGTTACCATTAGCTCGTAAACCGCCGTGTGCGCTTTAACTTGTACGACGACCGTTGGCGCATGCTGCCACCCAAAACCACCTTGTGTGGTGGAAAAGGTCGAAATTGTACCTATCGACGGTAATCAATAATTTATTATTGTTCGTGCAAATGTGTACCGCGACTTATGTGGGTTCAGCCGGTGCCATTAGTCAATAGACCTCCTTGGCTTTGTGGCGTTCATCTTCGGAGAAATTGTTGTTGCCGTTTCCAGCAACGGACACTTTCCGAACCAACACCAATGTCAACGACATAATCAGAGAGGTTGGGCAGTCAGCATAGATAATCTGTTTTCCTTTTGTATTATGTTGAAAGGCGGCTTAGTAGTCGTCACTTATGTTGTTATTCTTAAGTATTAAGGGCGCCCGTAATTTATAGTCTATTGTTTTAGTGGCATTATCGCAAAATATTTTAATTATTAATGCAATTCAATTTTGTGAAAAATATTTTAATTATTATTGCAATTCAATTTTGTGATATTTTACACATTGTTTTCTTTGTAATATTTTATTGATGATATAATGCACTGCGCCAGGATTGGTATACAATAATATAATATATACTACTGACGTATGCTAAAACTACGGTGGCGCGAAAACGCGTACATGTCCGTGTTTTACCTTCATAATCATATTTAAAACTATGAACTTTTATTACAATTTACTAATTTTAATATTATTTTGGTATTATTCTATTGAACATAATATTATGATAAATACAAAATACAAATCATTAAATATATATTATCATATACAGTGGGTAAAAAAAGTCTCCGTACACTGTTAAAAGAATTTTTCATAAACATATAATGGTAGTTTAAAAGTTGAATAACTTTATATTTTTAGCGAACATTAATTGAGAAACACATTAATATTCGGTTTTTAGAAAAATAAAGTATAAATATTTATTATTTTATTATTAACATATATATTTATCAACAATTTTAAGAAAACAACAGCAAAAAAGTCTCTGTACAAAATAACATAAATATTTTTAACTTAATGAAATATCATAATTATTATCACTTTATCATAATTAATGGTCAGTTGGGCCTCCTTTAATTACTTCGTGCATTCTCTTTCCCATTGACTCAACTAATTTTTTTGTAACAGCAGAGTCAATACTGTTCCGTACTTCAAGTATTGCATTTTTTAATTGGTCTTTGTTTCGAGTTTGATAATTTTTTAAGCGTCTTCCTATTTCATCCTATAAATGTTCTATTGGATCCATGTCTGGTGATTGTGGAGGTGTGTTAAATTGCTTTGGCACTCTATATAACAACCATTCTTTAACTTTTTTCGCGGTATGTTTTGGGTCGTTATCTTGTTGAAAAATAAACGAATTGCCAATATTTAGTTTTTCAGCACTTGCATGCAGATTATTTCTTAATATGTTTAAATATATATGTTGATCCATAATACTATCAATAAATACTAAATTACCAACACCAGTAGCACTCATACAGCCCCAAACTAATACATTACCACCCCATGTTTTACTGTCGGGCACAAATTTTTGCAATCCATCTGCTTATTAGGTTTTTTCCATACCATAACTGGCCCATCTGAACCAAAAATATTAAATTTGCTTTCATCACTAAATAATACAGATTTCCAAAAATCATTTCCCTTATTAATGTGTGACTTCGCAAAATCTAAACGTTTTTTTTTATTTATTTTACTGATAAAAGGTATTTTTCTAGCTACGCAACCTTTATATCCCGCATTTCTAATAACATTACGAATGGTCTGTGGCAAAACTTTTATATTATAGTCAGTATCAATCATACCAGCCAGTTTGGGTGCACTGGTTTTGGGTTCCATCACAACTTGTCTCAGAATGGCTCTCTTTTGATGCGATTTTAATTTTTGGGGACGACCAGTACGTTTTCCATCTTCAAATGTACTAGTTTCGTTGTACCGGTTTATAATATATTGTACAGTTGAGTGTGATTTCTTTATTATTTGTGCAATATTTCTAAGAGAATTACCATCTTCTCTTAGTTGAACTACTAATTCACGAATATCAATTGGTATTTCCATTGTTCAATGTTAATTGAATAAAACGAACAGTACGAGTACGACTGATGGCTACAGAAACCTATCATCACGCTCGTAATGCTGATCGGGTTTTATCATCTTAATACTATTTTTAACTGTTATTCATATTATGTACGGAGACTTTTTTGCTGTTGTTTTCTTAAAATTGTTGATAAATATATATGTTAATAATAAAATAATAAATATTTATACTTTATTTTTCTAAAAACCGAATGTTAATGTGTTTCTCAATTAATGTTCGCTAAAAATATAAAGTTATTCAACTTTTAAACTACCATTAAATGTTAATGAAAAATTCTTTTAACAGTGTACGGAGACTTTTTTTACCCACTGTATACCTATATCAGTATAATATAATATTTATCACGGTAAAAATTTGGTTTTACTGTATTTTTATTTTAGTATAAATATTGAATGTATACCTAATCGTTTTGCTACAACTATTGATCTTTCGATTATTTTTGTAATTTATTGTTGAGTCATTTTCACAATTTAAAGCAAAGTACATGTTATTTCTAAATAGTATAATTACATTGTATCTATTTAACACAAGGTTACAAGTCGCATTCAATTCATATGTAAATAATAAACATTTAATTTATAACAAATTTTAAAAAAGATAAATCACAAGATTATTATTATAGTTTTTTTTTTTTATTATTAGAAATAAACCGCAATAACAGAGGTTATTGGCTACAAACATTAATATTTTTTAGTACAAGTATGGAGCATTAATAATTATATATACACAACATAATAATAATAGTACAAGGTAAAAAGATTGAAATATGTCTAGATATATTAGTTGGTATAATTTAGTTAATTTTAAATAATTGATTATTTTTTCTATGTTTATTGGCTGTGGGCTTAGCGCTTCTTCCAGGTTGTCTTCTATGTTGAGCTTGGATCTGATGTCGGAGAATTTACGGTAGTGGCATATTAAGTGTTTCACCGTGGAAGTTTTACCGCAAGTTTGGCATTGAACACGTTCAGATCTGTTCATAAGGTGTTTATGAGTCACCCATGTGTGACCTATCTGTAGTCTGTTTAGAATTACTTCCTGGCATCTTGGTTATTGAGAAGGGTGGCCATGAGGAGACCACGGGTTTTATTTTATTGTGTTTGGTGTGGAGTGTTGACCACAAGATCTGCCATTGAGTTAAAATGTGGTTGTCAAAGGTGGTTTTTAGATCCTGGAAAGTATAGGTGTGGATTTGGTAAGAGATAAATCCATAAGAGGAGATTGCCTCTTTGGCATATGTATCAGCCAATTCATTTCCCTGGATTCCGGCGTGGCTAGATACCCAGCAGAGAATGATAGTCTGTGCACTGATTTTGAGAAGGTGTATATGATTGTGGATTTTTCTAGATATACTGTTGTGTTGGTGTTTATTTAGAATACCAGTTAAGATGCTGATAGAGTCACTAAAGATTATGGCTTTATTTATTCTGTTTTCAATTTTCATATATGATGTCGAAAGCTTGGGAGATCGCAGTGGCTTCGGCTGTGAAGACTGAGCAGAAATCTGGTAGCTTGAACATTTGTTTTATATCGTTGTATACCACTGCGGCTCCCACGCCCAAGTTTGTTTTAGAGCCGTCAGTGAAAAACTTAGTATGTTCTTGGTGGTTGTCCGAGAATAAGTGAAATTCTTTCCTGTATACGCTGGGCAAAGTATCGGCTTTGGGAAGTAAGGATAATGTGATGTTTATATTGATATCCATGATCCACAGGGGAGTAAAAGGACATTCGTGTCTGATAATTCCAGAAAGATCAATATTTGTGTTTTATAGGAGGTTCCTAATACCTTGATGTGAGGGCAGGTTGTTTTGTGAACAACTAGCGGCTAGGAGCATATCGTTCTTTTTCCTTATTAGGCCGATGGGAGGAGTAATGTTGAGTAGGCTAGGAACTGGAGACGAACGAAATGCTCCAGATACTAACCTTAGGCCAGAGTTATGTACTGTTTCGATCATTTTTAAGTTTGAAGGTTTTGTATTGATGAAGAGGAAGGATCCATATTCCAATTTTGACAGTATGAGAGATTTATATACCATTTTGAGTGAGGATGAATTTGCGCTCCAAGAGGTGTGGGCCAACATCTTGAGAATGTTTATTCTTGTTATTGTTGCTTTTCTAAGTTCTTTCAGGTGGGCGTACCAATTATTTCTTGTGTGATCTACGATTCCTAAGATTTTTAGAAGTCTTGTGTTGTGTATTGGAGCATTGTTTATTTTGATGTCTATTATCTGATATTTTTTTTTTTTTTTGGGGAGGGGGGAGAAAAGGATGCTCTGAGATTTTGGGGCAGAGAAACGATAACCGGATTTAGCTGATCATTTTTCAAGCGACGAGAGCGAGTCTTGTAATATGGGTTGTATATTTTGGGAGTTTTCCCCACAGCACCATATGTTTAAGTCATCTGCGAAAAGTGATGATTTCACGGGGATTTGATTTCTTCACAAAGGTGTCGTTGATTGCAACAAGAAATAGTGAGACGGATAAAGTGCAGCCCTGCGGCACACCATTTTCTTGTTTAAATACCTGAGAGAGGTGGCCGTTGACTTTGACCTGGAAAGTTCTGTCCAATAAAAAGTTTTTAATGATGTTTAGCATGTTACTTTCGCACATCATTTTGCGTAATTTTTGTATTGTGCGTGGACGCCATGTGGTGTCATCTATTTTTGCTAAATCTAGGGCGACAAGGCCTAGGACTGGTTTGGTTTCAAAAGTTTCTATTGCATAATTTTGTATGTCGTGTAGGTTGTTATATGTGCTTTTATTTTTACGAAACTCATTTTGGTGAAGGGAGAGATAGTTGGTTTTTTCAAGGAACCATCTTAGTCGTCTGTCTATGAACTTCTCAAGTATTTTGCACATTGTATTTAACAAGGATATTGGTCTATAGCTGTCTATGGTCTATGGCTTTGGAATTGGGATAACAAAAGCATGTTTTCAATGCTTGGGGATCTGTCCGCTGTCCCAAATTTTATTGAATAGGCGAAGCATGAAGTGGATTGTTGACAGGGGTAAATTGTGTATGAAGCTATATAAGATTTCGTCCGGACCGAGACGAATTTTAATTCATTTAAACTGATTGGAGAGTTTAAATACTTTTGTTCCTGGTCTGTTGGGTTAATGTTGGATTGAATATTACGGGAGTCACCTGTGTTGTTCATATTTATAAATGACTCTTCATAGTTGGTGTCGGAGCTGTTTGCGTAGAAAGTATTTTTTACGATGAGGTTAGCGACCTCGGTCGGGTTGGTGTGTAGAGTGTTATCTTTTATAATGTGGAGTTCTTTTTCCTTGTTGTGGCCACGCAAGGATCTAACTTTGGATCAAACTAGGCTTGGGTCGCTTTTGGGTCCTATGGTTGATATAAACATCTTCCATAAATTTTCTTTACTTCTTTTTACTAAATAGCACGTTTTTAAACAGAGTTGTTTCAGTAGGATATGGTCATCGATGTTGCCTGTTCTTATGAATACTTTTAATGCTTTGTTCTTGTTTTTAATAGAAAGTTTGATTTCCGGATTCCACCAGGGAGCTTTGGAGGTTTTTGGGTTGGCGTTTGTTTTGCCTATTGATAAGTTAGCTGCAGTTATAATAGAGTTGGTTATGAGAGAGACATCATTGCTAATAGGATCGTCTAGAGGAGGGGGATTGGAGTTTAGATATTTTTCAACCACCTGTGAGAATAGATTCCAATCGGTGTTTTTGAGTTTCCATCTAGGGGGCGATTTATTTAACTGAGCTTTACTTGAGAATAAATCAATTTTTATTGGAATATGGTCGTTGTCATAGATTTCAGGTAGAGTCGACGAATTTATACGTTGGGCCAAGGAGGCGCTACACAGGGATAAGTCAATCGTAGAAAATTTACCATTGGCTGGGTTTAGACCGGGTGGGTTCACCATTGTTGAGCAGGGTAATGTTGTCCCTTTCAGCGATTTTTTCAATTTGTTTTCCTCTGTCGTCGATTTTATCAGATCCCCAGTAAGCACTGTGACTGTTGAAATCCCCGGTTAGAAGGAAGGGAGTTGGATGTTGTTGAATTATGTTTTCAATATCCGATGCATTAAAATTTTTTTGTTTGGTATTTAAATATCGAAGAGAGTAATTTTAGTCTCTAGTTGAACAGAAATGGCGATTGAGACTGGGACTTGTGAGCTTGGATATTCTGAGCGAACCAAAATAGCGACTCCTCCGCTGGCTCAGAGGCAGTCTGTTCTGTTGGTGATGTAGGTATTTAAGTTGTTGATGTGGAGGGGGGGGTAAAGTTACCATTAAGGTTTGTTTCTTGTAAACATATAATAGTTGGATTGTGGTTTTGTATGATTATTTTAGTGTCGCTTAGCTTTTTTACAAAGCCGTATATGTTCCATTGAATTATGTTTATACTCATCATGGGTTTCAATTCTGGGGGATGAGGTTAATGGTGGTGCTTGAAACAGAAAGCTAGATAATTTTGTAATTTTAGTTTTAGTGGTCCGATCCTTTATTTCTTTTTTAATTTCTTCAATTAAGTCCATAAGTACGATATTATCTATATTGGCTTCTTCGTATTCTTAATTTTGTGTAGGGTCTGTTTGTTGGTTGGGCAATATTTGAAATAATAAGTTACGAAATTTAGTAAGTTTACTTTTCATTCTGGAGTTTTAAATCATGGAGTGGGTTTTTTCGAGTAGTGACATTAGTGTACGTATTTCAATGTTTGCTTCTGCACATAGCGAGCGTATATTTACGGACTTATTTGTGGAATATTCAACCAGGTACTTGAACTGGGTGTATGTTATTGTCAAGGGTTTATCATCGTAAAATAATTTCTGAGCCGGGTTGAGGGGATCATCGGGGGTGTCGTCGTCAGTAATTGTTGAAGAATTAAACTGAGATCTTATTTTTTGTTTCTTTGGTTTTGATTGAGGTACCTGGGATACATTTAGAAGAGGGGTTGTTGGAGGGGACATAAGGGATGAGGTGTCGATATGATTTGTTGTTCGTGAGTATCTGTTTCCATGGTTTCCGGATTGATTTTTTTGGAGAGTATTGGAGGTTGTTGTTGTTCATTGATGTTCATATTCGTGTGTAGAATATCATGCTGAGAAGTTAGGCTTGCTACTTGGTCTAAATCGATTGAAGGCGATGTTAGATCGCTTGTTGGTGTGTCCATGTCAATGTTTTTGGGGGATGTGGTAGGAGTTGATGATGTTTCGGTGATAATAGTGAAATTTCTTTTGCAGGTCTGGGCTGAGTGCCCTGTTATCTTGCATGTGTAACAGGTAATCGTGTCATCCGTGAAAAAGATTCTGAACTGGGACTGGTTATGGTTTATGATCAGTGACTTAGGGAGTTTTATCGTGTCTTCGTGCTTGATATACATTTGTCTACGGAAACTTAGGATGTGTTAGTATCTGTCTAGGTTAATTCCAGCTTTAAGATAATTAATCTGTGATGTGGGGGATATATCTAGATTGTTTAGGGAGTGGAGTATTACGTGATTGGGTGTAGATGGGCATACGTTAGATATTACTATACGTTTAGCTGGTTTTAGTTGTCTGCGTATTTGTATTTCTTGACCGTTTATATTTATTATTTGTGTTTTAGCCAGAAGGGATTCGATAATTTCGAATATACAGAATCTGTTGTTGGAAAGTCTTGAGACAAATAGTATGTTTCTGGGTTGGACAATTTGGCCGATAGCTAAAATGTAATTTTTTTGTGGATTGAATTCAATATTATAGCTTTTTCTCGGTTAGGAGTAGTCTCCTTTGCTGTGATGCTAGCGAAATTAATGGTTTTATCTGAATTATTTATATTGTTGCTGGAAATCTGGTTCGTGTAATTAGTTTTATCAACGGTGATTGCGGTCGTGGACGTGATGGCTGGAGGAAGCGGGGGGGGGGGGGGCTGGTGGCGGTCTTCTTTGCGATAACGGTCCGATAAGTTAATGAGTTGCGCGAATTTAATTGATTTGGTTTGGTTGAAAATAATGTAACATATTTTGAGTTGGTAGTTGATGTATTTGTGGATGTTTTTATTGGGTATGAGTAGGGTGTTTGTTCTATTGGGGTTTAATGAGGGGGGCGTTTTTCCCGAAAAGTTTCTGTTCATTTCGAAATTGCCGAAGATAGTTGGATGTATAATTATAAAATAATCATATTACCTGATATCGATGCAATAAGATATGGCTGTTGTTTTGCTATCGAAGCTATAAAAGCGCACTCGCGATAAAATAACACACGTGTTGCTCTGTCGAGTGAGGAACACGTACTGATAATATATAAGTGTTTTGTTTGACTCTGACTTTATACTTGTTACAATGTAAATAAAGATGAAACCGTAATTTTATAAAATGTTTGAATACCTATATTTAAACTTGAAAATATATTATATCAAAAAGTATAAACTATTTTTAATCTAACAGACTCGTGTTACTTGTTACTTGTTAGTAACTATATGTTATTATGTATATAAAAATGAAACAAATCTCTTATAATTTATAAAAAATAATAACTTAAAAAAAATTTCACATTATAGTTATTATTTTAAATAACAGTCTTTTGTTAAATGGTACTTGGTAGTAAGTAATAACCATTTGTTAGGTACTATGTAAGTACAAATTAAACGCTTATCTTCAGTGCTCCAATTGGGGTGCGCAGGGGGACGGAGCTCCCATACTATTTTTATTTTTTTTTTTGCGTACCCCTACTATTTTTTGTATGGTCTGTGTTGAATAATTACGCTCTTGGAACGCAGTTTTTAAATCGTTAGATTGAGCTCCTTTACTTAGTTTTTTCCAATTCGAGCACTGCTTATCTTATAAAATATGTCAAACTTAAAAATAATATTGGTAAGTTTGTAAGTACATCAAAAAATAATGAAGTATGACAAATTTCTTGTTTCAATATAGGCAGATATTATAATATATGTGTATTTATAAATTATCATCTCTTAATAATTAATTAAAATATATAAATTGTAGGTACCTATAACTTAAAAGTATTAAGTATATTAATTAATTTTCTCATTAAAAAATATTTATGCATATTAATATATTGTTATGATTTTACACAACCAAATAAAATAACGTACGCAAAAATAATTTATTAAAAGTTATATACTTTATTATTACTACGGACAATGATATAAACACAATGTATCGGTTCAGACGTAACAATACGACTGCCTGGCCTCTCGTATAGTATAAGACGACGACGATCCGTATCACAATAGAATCCCCGTGTCAGCGGATTCCACGGTCTCGTCGTCGTACAACACACTATTCCTGATGTTCTTAAAATTATCATGTAATTTAAATATTATATAAAAATATGATTTAAGGGTACGTAACAATATACGAACATTTTGATGTGTTTTTAGAACACAAAAATTCAGTATTTTGTTATGACTTTTAATTTACTAGAATATGATTCCAAATTAATAATTATTAACTATATTAAATAACATATAAACATAAAAAAATATTAAATATTATTAAATACTGTAAAGATTTAAACTTTTTTTCGAAATTCTATTTAAAATATAAATAGGTATTTTAAACGTTGTGGGTAATCATATTTGGTCTAGAAATATAGGACATGTTTTGTTACAAAGTGTGTAAATAAACTCAAGACTTAGATCAGATTAAGTAGGAATGGAACTTTTATTGAGTTTTTAGTATTTTTCAATGACTTGTACATTTTTGCGACGCACACACAGAAATTGTTCTGAAGACATAACTCGCAAGTGCTGATGTTATTGTCGACTGATCTAATCCATCATTGTTGTAGGACAAAATGAGCGTGATGCAGGTGTACCGTATGGATAAACTGTTCCTCTCAAAGAGAGCGTTGAACACCAGGGCAGATTACAAGTTCAGCTCGGCTGACGGTGTATTCCACCAATGTCCGATAGATGAGTGCAATGCGGGATTGTTGAAGGACGTGGTGCACAAAATGGATTTCACTGTCAATCCCGAACTGGCTCGCAAGTACATCAACAACTGGGTGTCCAACCACACCAACCAGATAATTAAGGACCTATTTCCTGTGGGGATGATCTCGTCCGATACGATACTTGTGCTGGTGAGCATCATCGCATCATAAAACAGTAGATTATTATTATGTCTAACGTCGAAATCTCGAATTTCAAACCCAAACTTCATAGAAATACGTAATTAGGTACAATAATTACAGTTTATAAACCTCAATATCTCCAACTTTTTGGTTGAAACTTTGCGGGTCTAAAACTTTTTTTTTGCGTACTACTCGTCTACCCATGTGTAGTATTAATCTGTCATGTACCACTTATGCATTAAAATGGAACTATTCAAAATTGTAATAGGTACAGTTCTTTCAAATAATAATAAGGCACTAAAATATTACAACATGACTATTTTTTATTTATAAGTCTTAATAAATCAAATATTTAATTTTACTATTTAAATTATCTACATTCTACGTATGTGCGGGATGCGTGTCGTGCAAATAATAACGTACGTCGTACATTGTATAACATAATATTATTATAAGTAAAATTATTTTCAATTTATTTATATTTATCTATTAACTGTTTCAATTTTCAAACACAATTAAAAATAGGCATTCGTTTAATTACTCTCCATTCTACCATCTTGTGATCTTTCACATACCACTAGTGGTACGCATACCATAGTTTGAGAACCACTATTGAGTAGATTATTATTATGTCTAACGTCAACATCTCGAATTTCTAATAACCTCGAACTCAATTGAAATACGTAATTACCATGAGAATAAAACTCGATATCTCCGACTTTTTCTGTTTCTCTTGGGTTTCAATATAACGAGAGTTTACGGTACAAATCATTATATTATATGATTGGATTGCCTGAATCTGATTAAAAATAACTTTGACGTCAAGACCTCATTACCTTTAACAAGTAATAACATTCCGTATGTTTTTCCACAGGCAAACGCTGCGTACTTCAAGGGCAATTGGATCTCGGGTTTTAACAGAATGACAAATGATACGTTCCACACGTCACCCTCCGAAAACGAGTATGTACCAATGATGTCGCAAACTGGCGATTTCAAAATATGTAAGCATACACCATTTGAAAGCGGATTAAAACATTGTTTGTTTGTAGATACCTTGTCATATTAATCAACTAATGATTTCGAACTTAAATAAACTAAATTTGATAAGAAAATACATTTTTGATTAAATTAAAATAATGCTCACCGCTGGTCTAAATAAAAAAAATGATCTTAGACGTGCATGTGTTATGTAGGTAGGTCAAACATAATAAATAAATACACCACAGAAGATGTGGTTTTAAATTTCTAGATTTTTTAATTGTGAAAGGAACATAAGCGCCCATTAATCCACCCATGTAAACTGTATTTTATATATTTATTAGTTATTCTTTCAACATTTGTACTTTATTGTTTAATGGCAAACGCATAAAAATCAAAAATATTGTGTCCGATACCCATTTTAACCAGAAAAAAATGGTGATATAATGTAGGCACATTAGCAGAACCATATTTTTGGCTTTTGCCAACAAATATTTTCACCAACAATATTGTAGACAACATTATTTTAGTCAGTAGAATTTTATCAATTGTATTTGGCCGATATCATTTTAGTAGACAAAAATTTCGGCCGACAAATTATAACTGATATTATTTAAAGTGACACCTAAAATGTGGTTCGGCCAACTAATTATTTGACTGAAAAACTTTCAGATAAAATATTATTCTGTCTAAATATTTGTCGTTTGGAATATTCGCCCAAAATACGGTTTAGCCAAAATATTTTTGGTTCAAATAATTTCGTCCAAGATATAATTCGACTGAAATATTTTCGTGTAAAATATTATTCGGTCTAAATATTTGTAGGCTGAAACACTATTTGCGAAATTATTTTACATATCAAGTATTTTAATTCAATCATTTTAAGTTATTTTTAACAACTAAAATATACTTCAGAAAAGACCCTATCTCCCAATGTGGTTTATTTTTACAAATATTTATAATTTTTTTGTACAATATTCCCCTTCCGACGTGGAAATAAATGAATAAAAAAACCATCACCCCTTTGATATCCTTCATTTGACAATGATATTGTAAACAACACTTAATAATATCAATAACCCGGTTTGTGTAGTGAACTCCAGCGAGTTGGGCTCGCACGTCATAGAACTCCCATACACGGGCGGTGACATCAGTATGTTCGTGATCCTGTCACAAATGAACGAAGAACATGGAATTAGTCAGCTTACTAAGAGTCTCAGTACGAACACTATTCAAAACATTGTTTCGTCAAGTAAATGGACGTCGCAGTGGGTCAAAGTGTCTCTGCCCAAGTTTAACGCCACACATACAATTGGTATCCTCGCGGAGGTAAGTGATTTTTATAATTATAACTATGCCAAAAATAGATTTTATGATCGATTTTCAAGTTGATAACTTATTAAGTACCTACTATTGTTGGCCGAATTAAAATAGATTCTTTAATTAATGAATTAATACACATTTTTATTTAAAGTGTGTAGCAGTGTTAGGGTTTCCGACCAATGTTTGGTACAAAAAATTTGTTAACTAGTAAACTCTTTTGCCTGAAATAGTCAGATTTTTTTATTGTTTTAGATTTTGAGCTATGTGAACTGTATTGTTCTTACATAAATTACATTGGTTGGAGGGAGGTAGAGACAAACACTTTATTATTGTGATTAATGAACGTTGGACATTTTTCAGCTACTGAAGCAAATGGGACTCGTTAAAACCTTCATCCACGATGCTGTGCACAAGGCAGTAATCTCTGTGGACGAAAAAGGCACGACGGCCACCGGTGCCACCAGGGTGGTCGAAAACTTGAGTTCGTTCTATAGTCCTCCATTCCAGTTCCAGTGCAACCGTCCGTTCATCTACTTCGTATTCGACAAGGTCACCGGATCGGTGCTATTCATGGGCGTTTACAATTCACCGAAATCTAACTAGATTTCAGACGTTATGTTCGTCGACGGACGTGTCATGCACTTAAGGATAACTTTTAAATACCTAAAAATTGCAATGTATTATTTTTTCTCGATAAAACACAGTATACTCCTAATAATGATTTAAATAATATTAAGAGGATGTCAGCGCACTATTTGTTTTCTCTCCCTGGTCCAACATGTACAAAACGCATTAACGGAGAATTATTTTTTCTACGTTTTTAAGTAATCTTAGTGTAAAATCGCCTATTACAAAAAAGATGGAGACTAATATTTTGAGGGGATGACATATCGATTTTATATTTTATTGTTAATTGACTTTGTACTCGACTTTCTAATAAACAAAAAATGTTGTAAATTTAAATTTTGTTTAAATTGTTTTGGTACAATATTTTGACAAATCGATATGTGATTCCCTTAAAAATATTATTCTCTATCTTTTTTTGTAATAGGTAATTTTACTCTCAGATTACTTAAAAACATAGAAAAAATGATTCTTCGTAAATGCGTTTTGTCTATGTTGCGCGTGGGCCAGAGAGAGAAAACAAATACTGCGCTGACATCCTCACCATCCTACAGGTTATTAATTTATCAAACAACAGTCATTATTTGAAAATAATATTGACTTTTTTCAAATTATTTGTTTTTTCGAAATTGTAGATTTACGCTGTTCTAGAATCGTTTATTTATTTTTTTTTTTCACCATTTCATTTATAAACCCCTATCACTATATTTACTTATATAACTTATCAATTATATTGACCAGAAGTTAAAAGTAATAAATTCTATATCGTTCTAACTGAAGGTATAATAGTGGACATAATAATGTCATATTTTAGATAATTAGATTATTGTGTCACTTGACACATACACGAATGCAGTGGCGCCTAACCCGTGTATTAGGTGTGGCAGCCGCCACACCTATTTTTGGGGGTGGGTGTATCCCACTATCCCCTAACATTGGTGGGTAATCGTAGTACTATGTATAAAAATATATTGTGCAAATATACAAATATAAGAAAGATGACTTCCAACTTCCAAGTATGTTGTAGCGTGCAGTGTGTACTGTGTGGTACCTTTCTAAATAGCCAATAACTAACTGATAATTTAATTAATAGTGTTACCATTTATAAATAAATTCTAGTATTAATAATCAATAGTATTGTGTAAAAAGTCAAAAACTTCTGATATACAGTACATTTACTATTTTTATTTTACAAGTGATAAAACAATTAGTATTAAATGAAAAAGCGGGAGTGATGGGCCCCCGGCTTACATGATTGAATTTAAATTACAACGATTCGTGCTTTTATATTTCATTTTTATTTTGTGCCTGCATTCACCTATTAGGACAGTACAAATGGTTCAAATTTTTACTTCGGCATCTTTTCTAATAGGAATGTAAATCTAGTTGGTACTTTTTGAGTCAAAACTCAAAAATAAAAAAATTCCCAGTAGTTTTCAAAAGCGTCGTGAAAAACAAAAGAAAATTAACAGATAAAAATAATTTTTACACAAAACCAAATATTGACAAAATCGATTAAGTTTTTCTGTTGTAACTCAAAAATGAATAACTGTAAAAACTTTATATTTTAACAAAATTTTTAAAAAATACAAGAGCATTTTTTTTACAAGACATTCAAAAAATATTAACTCTTTTTGAGCTTTAAACATTTTTATTTTTAAATATCGTCGATAAATAATTTTCTCTTGGTTGAACACAGATTTACAATACATTTTTTTTAATACGCGTCTAAAGTTAAATTTTAAAAAAATTTATTAATAATGCAAAATGTTCGTCTGTCTAGACAAGAATAGTAAAAAAAAAGTTTACCAGAAAGTCACATTCATTTCGTTTAAGCATTTGAAATTCAATTTTTTACGATGGCTATTCGACCGTTAATTAATAATTTCTCCTCAAATGTTTTTTGATATTTTGTTGAAATTCAACAATTAACTATAAATAGATACTTTCTAATTTTCACCAAATGATAATAATAAAATATTATGTAAGTACCTACATAATGAAATGTTCAAAATATTTTGACTATTTACAGACATTTGAAATGTTGAAAAAAAAATGTCTTACTATTAATCAAACAATTTTCGCCGGGTCTAAAAGCTTTTAAGTTTCCACACAAGTCATAAGTTTTTATAATAGCAATTTTGAAGTAATAAATATACATTATGTACGATTATTTTTTTTTTTTTTTTTGTAAGCATTTCAAGTACAGATTTTTACTAAATTAGTAAATATCTCGAACATTTGCAAATCATATTTTGATCAAAAATGTATAAAATGTTCAATTTTTATAGATAAACATTGGAAATTTAAAACCAGATATCCCATAAGTGTGTTATACTAATAATATTACTCATTACGAGTGAAATGTCATAATCACATTATTATATTACGATTTTGCTATCTGGGACTGTAATAAAAAAATCTAAAAAATATATAATATGAAACATTGAAATGACAGATGTCGTTTAATAACAGCTGAAGAAATAGCAGGAAATTATGGTTTTCATAATGAAAAACAGGCTATTCATAAATTATTTAAAACAAAAATGGAACATTTAATAGATGATCCTAAAGGTATTGAATATTTACTACAATATGTAATAAATTTACCAAAAGAAATAACAAATGACATAGAATACAATATAAAACAATTAAGAAAAAAAATCTATCATATATCTAGTGAAGAAAGCGCGGGAAATAATAATTATCATGATGATAGACTTGAAATTCTTAATTTTTGTATTAAAAAAATGGAAAAAGTAATTGATATTCCTGTTAAAAGGATTTTAATGGAC
Organism: Sitobion miscanthi; assembly: GCA_008086715.1. Taxonomy (NCBI): domain Eukaryota; kingdom Metazoa; phylum Arthropoda; class Insecta; order Hemiptera; family Aphididae; genus Sitobion; species Sitobion miscanthi. The sequence continues at coordinate 25,545,594 of CM017804.1, forward strand.
GTATATTTCAAGTTTACCAAAGAAAATTGTAAAAGGTGCAGATTTTTTTATTGATTTTTTAAATTGTAAATTTTTACCTCTGATGCCTTATCCTATATATAATTATTTAGGAACATTTACAAATTTAGAGAAAAATGAAGAACAAAATATCAACGAATTAGACAAAGCTGCAAAATAACACGATTATTTTTACAAAAATCATAAAGACATTAAATCAAGACATATTACAGACAATAAGCATTGGAAAAATATAATGATCCTGATAGTTCTATGTCTGAAAAAATTCCGGAAATTTTACTGCATATGCAATGAAAGGAAAAAGACGTTTAGGAATGAATTTAATATTTGAATAAATTTTATAATATTTTGTGTTATAAAATGTACTATTTCAAATCATATAAAAATCAAATTAAAAGAAGCTCATAAAAATAATACTAATGCAACATTTCAAATTGCTAGTAACAAAATATTTAAAGGAGAAAATATTTATAATTTAAATCAAATTCAATTAGATAAATTAAAAAACGCCAAGGAAAAACAATCAGAAGTAAGTTTAGAGATTCGAAATTCACATATTAAAGATAAAAAAGGTGGATTTTTGTGGTGTAACTGCAATTGTAAACACTGTTAAGAGTGTGACAAAATATTCATTTGGTAAATAACTGTTTAATAGTTGTTGACATTTTTGTTCATGGTTTCAATGAAACTTTCATAATGTGATATACTTATATCACGGAAATTAGAAAAAACTTACAGTACAAATAATTTTTTTTAAATAATTGATTAGTGAAAAAGTCTATACAACAAATTACAATTATTTGTTACAATCGATCTTTTATTCGTTAACTAACATTAAAAAGTTCTGATAAATTATTTCTGAAAGTTGGTTGTCAAATTCGATTTTTTTTAATATTAGGCATTCGTACTACAGTAGGCTAAATTCATTTTTGTCAAAAAAAATTGCATTTGAAAGTGTCATTGTCTGTATAAAATATAATAATATACTTCAAAAGTTTAAAGTACTCAAGAATAATATTTTTAAATTACAAAAAATTAACTAAAATATCTAATTTTATCCACAAATAAACATAAAATTGCTAGGAAAAACACTGTTTGTAAAATTTTTTAGGTTTTATGGTTACAGAATGAATGGCTTTCGTTAACCAACCTAACCTTTTATTCAATTTTCAATCCTAAGGTATAGAAATTTAACATTTTATAAATTTTTAACAACAAAATATTTTTAAAATTTTCATTTAATCAAAATTTAAACTTTAAATGCTTATAAAAAAAATTTGGACTATGAATTTTTAAGCTTTTTGACCTAACGAACAACATTTAATTGACATTTATATAAAAAATAAAAAATTTGAAAAGGAAAAATTTCCGTAAACACCTCAAATCACGCATCAAAATATTTTGAAAATTTATCAAGTAAAAAAAATAAACATTTGATGTAAATTTCAAGTATTTACGGTTATTTATTTATTTTTTTTTTTTAACTACAACAAAATAAGAATAAAGTTCTATGAACATTCGAGTCAATATATCTTATGTTGTAGAAATTCAATCTTCAAACACTCATGAAAATTTAATTCAAGTTTCCGGTAGTCTTGCGCGAACAGCCTAACCGTACGGTCACGCAATTATCGTCAATCCACATGTCAAAAACTATTAGCCTTAATTCTACCGGAATTTTTCGTGCTAACAACCACTCGTCTCAGTTTTTGATGCTGTATTAGGCCCCTGTGTCTAAGAGTGGCTACAAGCCTCATTAGAGAGGAAAAAAAAGAAATAACATAAATCAACGTAAGTACATACAAATACGCTTAGTGTATGAAACATATTTCTCTTATCTCTTCTCCAAGGCATCGCCGCGCGGTGGCCTTTAGACCGGCGATTACTCTGACCCACTGACAATTATCGAATCGTTAAAATACATAAACAAACTGCAAACAACAATTCTCGTGACAAAAATACACTAACCATAAACACGTCTAATCAAAAATCGTCTCAAGCTAATCCAAAACAAAAACAAAGAACTGTATCAGTTAGCACTACAAATAGTTCACATGACAATTGTATACAGAGCGGATGAAATGACGTCTTTAATTCTTCCGATCCAACGGACGAAAACAATGATAAATTCGTATTGCTAAAAAACAAAAATACGTCAAAGCGATACCATTCATCGACATCGTCGGACTCTGTCAATCCCGAACCTAAAAAAGTCAATTCGCTATTTATAACGGTAAATGCTCCGCTCTCAACCAATGACACCGTGACGGGAAACACCGAAAACGATCCCACTTCCCACGACAATTCAACTCTACCCGATGACCAAAATTATAAAATAAAACTTCCACCCCCAATCTATGTTCGGGGTATACTTGACTTTGTTGAAGTATGCAATGAACTAATTAAGCTGATCGGTACCGACTCATTTACTTGCAAATCATCTACAAACGATTTAAAATTCCAAACATCAGATTCTACGTATTACCGTGGAGTAATCCGTTTTCTACAAGATAGAAAAGCTCAATATCACACGTACCAACTTCAAGAAGAAAAGGCCTTCAGAGTTGTAGTCCGAAACCTTCATCCGTCTACTCCAACAGTTGAAGTCAGAATAGCAATCGAAGAAATCGGTTTCACTATCAGACAAGTTTCTAACGTTCTACAAAAAACCACCAAAAATAAACTTCCCATGTTCTTCGACGACCTGGAGCCAGCCGAAATCAATAATGACATTTTTCGTGTAACATCACTACTCCACACAAAAATAAAAATTGGGGAACCACACAAGCGTAAAGATGTTATCCAATGTCACAACTGTCAAGAATATGGACACACAAGAAAATATTGCTCATACTCTCCCAGATGCGTCCACTGCGGAGGCCACCATCCTTTCTCCAGTTGCAATAAATCACACGAATCACCTGCCAAATGTGCCCTATGCGAGGGTAACTATCCAGCGAACTACAAGGGATGCCACATCTACAAAGCCCTCCAACGCTTCCGCAAACCAAATTCAAGCAATCATGTCTCCCAAAACAACGTCACTAAAGGTCGTAACAATATAAATATTAATAATTGTAAAGTCCCCCAGCAGCAAACACCCGACACTACCTCTCCCCCTCGTACCTATGCTCACGCAACATCAGGCCATACTCCCAACACTGAATCCAATGATAAATCACTGACGAATTTTCTAAGTGAATTTAAAGCTTTAATTAACCCACTGTTATCTCTCCTCACCACTATCCTTGATCGTCTTCTCGCTCAAAATGTCAAGTAACACATTCACCTCCCAGTCCCTAGCCATCCTACTTTGGAATGCCAACGGCCTAACTAAACACAGAAACGAACTAATTACATCTTTAAACGAAAAAAGTATAGACATAGCACTAATCTCAGAAACACATTTTACGTCCTACTCAAAATGTTCTTTTCCCGGGTACAGCACCTTTTCCTCATGCCATACCGATACCACTGCCCACGGTGGTGCCGCCATCATTATCAGATCATCACTCCAATTTACCACCCCCCCCCCCTCCCCCCCTCCCCCCAATTAATAATGACTTTCTACAAGCGGCGATAGTTAATATTAACTTGAACCATGTGCCGATTAGTGTTGCAGCAGCATACTGTCCCCCCAAACATAAAATCACGCCTTCTCAATTTGCTTCCTTTTTCAACTCATTTGGTCACTACTTCATTGTAGGGGGTGATCTAAACGCCAAAAACCAAGCTTGGGGCTGCCACTCAACAAATCCAAAAGGGCACTCCTTATTCCAGTCAGCTACCAACAATCATCTCACTATCCTTAATCCCCCAAATCCGACCTACTGTCCTACTTCTCCCAGTAAGCGACCGGACATATTAGATATTTTCGCAACCAAAATTCCAACTAACTTAAATCATCTAATAAAAAACTTATTAGACCTAAGCTCAGATCATACTTAAGTCTTTCTCTCCTTAGACGGTCACCCTTCCTCCAAACCAAACAAAGCATATCTTACTAACAGTTCTACGAACTGGACCACATTTCGTGAAATAATAAATTCAAAAATAAACCTCAATACTAGTTTAAAGACTCCAAACCAGGTGGAGGATGCAGTCCAAAATTTCACCGAATCCATACAATCAGCTGCTTGGAATTCTTCCACCTTCCAAAGCTGTCACGCAAACGCCCATTTAACTCCCACTCACGTTAGAGAACTAATTACTCAAAAACGCCGCGCCCGAGCAAGATGTCAACGCACTAGACTTCCCTCAGACAAAAACTCGTTCAATAATCTCGCCTCATCCTTAAAACGAAAGTTAAGCAAAATAAGAAATGAATCTATCAAAAACTGGACCTCCTCACTTACCGTAGAAGGTGGGTCATTCTGGAAGGCAACCCGCAGCTGCCTTAAACAAAAAACTACCCAAGCTCCACTAAAAAATAGCAATGGTAACTGGTGCAAAACAGATAAAGAACAAGCCGATACCTTTTGTTCACACCTCTCGAAAGTCTTTCAGCCTCATAAAGATATCGACAACAATCTTCTAGATACAAATATTGAAAACTCTCTCCTCTCTCTTCTACCTCTCTATCTTGCCCCCAAACCGTTCTCTCCAAGTGAGGTTCAATACTATATTAAATCTTTTCCTCTTAAAAAATCACCTGGGATTGACCTAATCACCGCTGAGGTAGCTCGACAACTCCCTAAAAAAGCAATTATTCACCTAACCCATATTCTTAATTCTATATTAAGACTATCCTACATGCCCCTCCAATGGAAGGTCTCAGTAATTATCTTGTTCCCAAAACCTGGCAAACCCCCTAACCCCCATAAGCCTCCTTCCCTTCTTTTCAAAACTATGTGAAAAATTAATTATCAAACGAATATCACAGCTCGTTAGTGATAAAAACATAATTCCTCATACCCAATTTGGCTTTCGTAACAAGCACTCCACCATACACCAGATTCATCGCTTAACCGACGCCAATAATACGATTTTTGATGGCTCTGCGAAGTTTTTTCAAAATCTCACAATACGAAGCTGCATTAATTGTTGTCCCAGTTGGCATAAACTCAATCAACAGAACTCCTTTCCTGTCCAAAAATCGAATAACGGTGCGAAGTTCGCATTGAGCATACACGGGAATAGAGGTGGCGGCGGCTGACATAGAAATGTCCATCTTAAACGCGTGTCAGACGCAAACTAAACATCGGATCTAGTTGAGCCGCCTCTCGTTGGAAAGGGTACGACCGACACTATACAACAGTATTATCAAATTTTGAAAAATGTATTTATTTATGGCTCTAGGAGCATGGAGACCTTACTTTTGGGACACGCCTCGTATATCATACGACTATTAAAATCTACACGATTCCGCAACTTTGCGGAATTCTGTTATAGCCCTCTTAATAGCAGCTTATAGTCTTACAAGTATTTAATTTATTGTCTTGGATAATTTTAATATAAAACAATAATTTTATTATTTTTAATATTTGGCTAAATAAAAAAAAATTACACATAGTTCATAACTTCATAAGTTATCAATACAAATTTAAAAAAAAAAATTTCCACTATCCAACTGAATGTAGATCCTTTTAGTTACATTTATTAAATAAGATATAATAACTATCTATTCTTTAAAATACGATTTATCATTATAATAATCAGTTTAATAAGTTTACTATTTTTAATATTTTCACATATTTTAGACTTAAAATAAACAATCATAAATATACCTAATTATATAATATTATAACCAGGGCTCGTAAGTTCATGCATTTGCATATCAATCTTGCTAAGTTGTACCTATTTAATGCTAGATGACATAGAAATCTATTTCAAGGTACCCCGGTTAAATATGTGAAATCTTATTTTGCATGTTTTTGCATATTTAGAGGTTTTTGCCTATTTGGCATATTTAATATTTATGCATACTTCTACTTTATCGGGCATATTATACAATATTCTATTAGCATCTATTAAAAATGAAAATTAAAAATATGTAAAAAATTAAAAATAGAAATTGTACTATCTTTTCTTTTCTTATCTTCTTGATATTCGTACATTTAACGATAGTTTTTTGGAATTTGGAGAGTGAATTAGTCCGGATTACACTAAGCGTTTTGTCGATTGCCGATAATACACAAATCATCGGTAAACGACCACGACATCCATAATTAATATTAAACCGCGTTATCGGGGCCACACTAGACCGATTCTTCGAACCGTCATTTTATTCTAAAGGTCGCTCCACACTATGCATGTTTCGCGTTTCGCGTTTCGTGTTTCACGTTTCGTAGTGTTTCGTTCAGTTTCAATTTACTGTTGTTTAGTACGATTATTTCGTGTGAACATACAAGTTGTTCATTCTTTTTTATTTAAATAAAAATGAATAGTGATAGCGAAGATGAATTATCAATCGCCAGTGCAATTTATATTGTATTGGCTTCAAAACTAAAAAAAAAAATAAACCAAAAACACGAAGATGGTGGACTACAACTTTATTTAAAAATGGAGAACTGTATGTATATTTTAATAATATCCTAAATGATTCTATTTACATTTTGTAGATACAGTGGTAATAAATTGATGAATGATCTATCATACGAGTGTTCAGGAAAATTCGAAAATTTTTGTCGATGACTTCGGCAGATTTTGAATATTTACTTAATTTGATTGGTCCATCTATTTCTAAACAAAACACTCACTTAAGAAAATCTATACCTGCTAGGGAGCATTTAGCTGTAACTTTACGGTTTTTGGCAAGTGGAGATAGTTATCAAAGTTTAAGCTACTTGTTCAAAATGTCACCTCAAGTTATTTCATTAATAATAATTGAAGTGTGTGAATCATTGAAAACAAAACTTTCTGATCAAGTAAAGGTAATTTATTGTAAATTAATAAATATTTAATAGTATTTAACATAATTAGATATTGCTGAAAAATGTTTTAATTAGTATCTTTATTTTAAATTTTGATTTAGCCAATCGTAGTCCAAAGTCCCTTCAATAACTTTAGTTGCCGCCTCTGTCGAGTTGTTGAGTGGTGGAGATATTAGTGATGAACGACTGGGAATTGAGGAATTGGATGGAGATGGTTGTGATGTGTGACTGAACGTCGAGCATTGAGATGGTGATATAAATGGTTGTTGTATATATTTGAATGTTTGGAATTGAGATGGAAATGTATAAGGTTGTTGTATATATTTGAATGTTTGGAATTGAGATGGAAATGTATAAGGTTGTTGTACACAATTTAATGAGGTATTTTGAGATGGATGTGGTTGTATATTTTTATGACCGGTGCTTTGAATTATTGTTCTAAACATCAAATTATCTATTTCATTCATCACATACTGACGAGTTATTTCGTTCATTTTTTGGAGTTTTGTTGCTACTAAAGCACCATAGATATCATATTCGTCCTTCTCCGTTTTCTTTTGGCTCTCTTTTTGTTTTTGCATTAAATACTCATATGCCTGGGCCACACGTATTTCATTTTCATCTTTCGCTTTTTTCTTCTTTTTTCGGGATTCCATTGCAGGTGTACTAAATGTATTTTTTTAAATATTGGTAGTGTCACTCGACCAATCAAGATTTTTTGTCCTTCATTATTGTCTCCTTTGGCGGTGTCGACATTATCTTCCGTGATCTCAATGTAACTATCATTATTTGGATCATCACTGACATCATGTTCGTCGTTGCTCTCATTACTGTCTCCCTATTTTAAAAATATTATAAATTATGATTATATGATATTTACATAATTGTATTATACTAGAAATATTTTTTTATAGACTCCAAGAACTTCTGGTGAATGGCAAAAGATCGCTGACGTATATGAAAAAAAAATGGAATTTTCCTAATTGTACTGGTGCCCTAGATGGAAAGCATGTGGTCATACTTTCTCCTATTAATAGTGGTAGTGATTATATTAATTATAAAGGAACATTCAGTATCGTTCTAATGGTCTTGTGTGATGCTGACTATAATATAACTTACACAAATATCGGATCACAAGGTAGAATATCAGATGAGGGTGTTTTTCGTAATTGTATATTGTCAAAGAAATTAAAAAACGGAACGTTGAATTTACCGGCACCAAGATGTTTACCTCAAAAACTTAAGCCTGTTCCATATGTTATCGTAGCTGATAATGCATTCCCATTAAAGGAAAATCTGTTAGTCCCTTATAGTGGAAACCATGATAGTGGATCATTTCAAAGAATTTTTCATTATATCTAGAGCTCGTAGAACTGTTGAAAATGTGTTCGGAATTATGTCTGCAGTTTTTCGTGTTCTAAGAAAACCCATTTTACTAAATCCCAATAAAACTCGACTAGTCACCGAATGCTGTGTATTATTACATAATTTTTTAAGAAGAAGCAAAGAATCAAAAAATATGTACACACCACCAGGAACAATTGACACGGAACGGAATGGTCAAATATTTAATGGATCATGGAGAAATGAACGCGAAGGGCAGACATCATTATTATCAATGGAAAAAAGAGGTAGAAAAACATCTATAACGTCAAAAGACATTCGACAAGAATTTGCAGAATACTTTATGACAACTGGAAAATTAGAGTGGCAAGATAATTAATTTGTAAATACTGAAAACTTGTATTATATGTACCTAGAATAACTGTTTTAGTTATTTTATTGTGATATTATAATATTATTCGTGGTTACTTGAAACTACTTAAGTATACTACTATATATCTATGATAGTATCACGGTTTTTTATCGATGTATAACGCGTTATAACTACCTAATGTATATTGTGATATGATTAATTTATAATTTATTATAGGTACCTATTATAGGTCAATTTTTTTTTAAAAAAATAAATTTTTTATCTTTTAAAGTGGACAATTAAATAAAATATATAATTTTAACCACAGGATAATTAACAATTATTACACTTACCATTGTGTCTATAGTTCCGTGTGGTGTGTATACATCTTGCGTAAATGTATGAATAGCATCAAATGCAAACCACGATGGCTTAAATACATCTTTTCTTCCAGCAACAGAAACTTTCGTTGTTTTTATTTTTCGTCGATATCCTCTATAACTCTGGATTAAATTATTAATTTTTTTTTTTATTTCTTCTTTTGGTTTTTTAAATTGTAAACTTAATTTGTGATATGCATCATTTTTTTATTTTTCGATTTGCGGTCTATATCTTTTGGATCCCACAAACATCGGTACTTTTTAAATTCGTCAATAAATGTGAGAACTAGTTCGTCATTCCACTCGGACGTCATGGTGACAACTAATTGACGAACTAAATTTGTAACGAAATTACGTAATTCTATATTATGATATTTGATAACATCCATTTACCTGCAAATATCTAATTTTATTTATAATCAAGTGATATGAACTTCCTGTTTACATGAGAAACGCGAAACAACACGAAACAGTACGAAAAAATATTTTCATGTCCTTTGATTTCGTCAATTTTACCACCTCGTTCGTGAAACACTACGAAACCGTTTTCACGAAAAAATTTTCGTGAAAAAGCTATACACACTATTCACGAAATTCAACAAAACGTGAAAACATGAAACGCGAAATGCGAAACATGCATAGTGTGGAGCGACCTTAACTGGAGACTGTTTCAGTCGTTATTTTGACGTGTGTGCGTGTATGTTCGTTTCGTTAAATCCAACAATAATATTTTATATTATCCAACATGCCGAAAGAAAAACCGTCTTCGGCCTTTAAACTAAAGCAATTAGTTACTGATTTTGGTGAAAATATATTCTCAACCGACAGTAAAATATTCTTTTGTAAGGTTTGTGAAATAAAAGTAGCGAGTGAAAAACGCTTTAGTATTGTGCAGCATATTAATACTGAAAAACACAAAGCATCACTTATTCGATCTCAAAAAAATAATGAGCGGAAAAATTTGCAACAACTTATGCCTAAACTTCAAAAAAGTCAGACTTTAATGTAGATTTATGCAGAGCTATGTTGGCAGCAAAACATTCCGTTAAACAAGCTGGCCAATCTACAGTTTAAAAGTTTTCTCGCCAAGTATACTGGACAAAATAATCCTGTCGAATCTACATTGCGGATTGGATATATTGATGACTGCTACACCGAGAAAATGAATGAAATCAAACAATTTATCAAAGGGAAAAAAATATGGATTTCAATGGACGAAACGACTGACATCAAAGGAAGGTATATTAACAGGAACACAATTATTGGTATTCTGTCACACGATGGCCCCGGTGAAATAATTTTAATTAATGTCGAAGAACTTGATAAAACAAACCAAGGGGGGCAAGCATCTGCCCCTCCCTTGCCTTTTTTTTTGGTCAATTATCATTAGATAATATAAAATAACACAAAAATACAAAATAAATATTTTTTAAATTAAAAGCATTTTTTGTAACGTTGAGTGAGTGCCACTCGAAACGTAGTCAATAAATGTTTTGTACATGGCTAAATATATATTTAGCCATGGTTTTGTAAATTTTTATGGGTGTATTAAGTCATCGGTTTTAGATGCACTGTTTTGACTTTTATAATATGTGAATATTCAGTAGGATCTCGTATTCTATTGTTATTTCATTGGTATCATCGATTATAATTTATAAATATTACTATACTATACATAAAAAAAAATAGTATTTATAATCAATATTGGTATATTTGGATTTTGCGTAGCTATTTTTAGTGGATATTAATTATTTTTTCCCGAATGACGACGACGGCGACGGCGATGTCGACAACGCAGTGTTACTATTTTTATTTTTTATTTCCGAAAAAATCAAACCTGTAATATTAATAATGAAGATGGTGAACTGAAATCATGTAATAATATTTTTAATAGTACTTTTGAAAAACAACCAGTTACAGAATTGCCATCGAACCCGACGACATCATCTTCATTAATGTCATTTAATTCAGATTTATTAATTCCTATTAATTTAGGCAATGATAGTTTTAGTAGGCTAGATATTGGGAACTTTGTTAATCTTTCGTGTACAGTAGTTATTGATGAAAAAACAAAACATGAACTATTAACCAATATCTGGACACCAGAAATTAAATATAGTTTCAAGGAAGATAGTACGTCAGTTGCTCGTAGTTTTCGGTATGAATGGTTAAGTACATATTCTCCATGGTTGTCTTATTCTAAAAAAATGAAAGGTCCATTTTGTGTATTGTGTGCTCTATTTCATTCATCTAGTGGTCATGGTAATTCTTCTAAACAAATTCAGTTTGTAAAAAAACCATGTATTAAGTTTAAAGACTTTCACAAAAAAGCATGCGAACATAAAGTTTCTAAGACACACTTACAATGCACAGAAAATGCTATAAATTTAATTAAGGTTTTTTCTAACAAAGCTACTACTGTTTTTGATAAAATTAACACTTCTCATAATTTATTAATTGATAATAATAGGAAAAAAATTGCTCCTATTATTTCAAGTATACTATTTTGTGGCACTCAAGAAATTGCTTTGCGTGGAAAAAAATCAAATGAAGGAAATTTCAATGCTTTAATTAATTTTAAAACTGAAGCAGGTGATAAAATTTTACAAAGTCATTTAGAATCAAGCCCCAAAAATTCCAAATATATTTCAGCTAGAGTTCAAAATGAAATAATTGATATTACAGGAAAAAAAATCTTAAGCAGAATAACAAATTATTTAGTGAAATCGGAATCATTTTTTTCTATTCTGGCAGATAAAACTGCTGATATTTCTGGTATCCATAGGCATAAGATACATTTCATTTGAATCAGAAAAGCCTATAGTCAAAGAAGAATTTTTAGGTTTTGTTGCTTTAACAGATATGCATGATAAAATTGTAGCAAAATCTATAATAAATTTTTTGAGAAATTCTGTTTTTATTTTTAACAATTTAGTAGGACAAGGATATGATGGTTGTAATGCTTTGTCAGGTATTCATAATGGTGTTCAAGCAATTATTAAAAATGAATTTCCTAAAGCTGTATTTGTACATTGTTCATCACATAGACTAAATTTAGTAATAAATGATTTGAATAAACTTCAGCATGTTCAAAACTGTGCTGGAAGTATCAGGTCAATCATTAAATTTTTTAGGTTAAGTCCTTAAAGAAGAAAAAGAATAGAAAAAATTCCTTTATTTTGTGAGACTAGGTGGTCAGAAAAATATAAAATTATAAGAATTTTTAGTGAAAATTTTGTTGGGATAGTTGAACAATTAGAAATAATATCTATGGAGACAGGTGTTGATTCACAAACAAAAAGTCAAGCATTTCAGTTACATAGTGCAGCAACTAAATCTAATTTTATTGTATGTTTATTCATAATGACAACATTTTCTGCTCAACTAGAACCTATAACAAATGCATTACAAGCAGTACAGTTAGATTTATCTCAAGCTAGAAAATATATTAGTGAAATTATAGAAGTTTTCAACAACCTGGATGCGAAAAATTATTGTCATGAGATTTTTAAAAAAGCTCAAAATGTTGCGATTGAGCTTGGAGAAGAAATTAAAATTCCTCGTATTGTTTCTAACCAAAAGCATCGTTCAAATCATCCAATAAATACTCCCGAAGATTATTTTAGAGTTTCCTTATACCAACCATATGTAGATTCCTTAATAATGCAATTAAAACTAAGATTTTCTGATGGAAATAGTACTGCTCATTCCTTATTAAATTTACACCCAAATAATATGAAAAAAATGCAGCATGATGAATTTAAAAATATGGTAGTAGAAATAAATAATTTTTATGAAATTGATAATTTGGTTGAGGAGTGTATGTTATGGTATAATGTGTGGAAAAATAGAAACATAAGTCAAAGTGAAATTAAAAATATAAGTTTCATAAGTCTTTTAGATGAAGTAAATTTATACTCAGCAGTTTATATTGCTCTAACTATCGCATTAACTCTACCAGTTACTACTTGTTCAATAGAAAGAACTTTTAGTACACTGCGTAGAGTAAAAACTTGGACAAGGAATACTATTAGTGATAAAAGACTTAATGGTTTATGCATGATAGCTGTCCATAAAGAGTTTGTCAAAAATCATAAATTAGAATTAATTGAAGAAATTATAAATGAATTTGGTCTACTACCACGTAGAATGGAACTATTATTCAATGATTGAATAGTTATTATTTATAATTATTTATTAATATTTGTATATTATTTTTTTTTGAGAACCCAAAGTTGTGTGAGGTAATAGTATAATATTATGTTTATAAAGGTTGATTCTTATGGTGTTTCTTTTTTCTTTTTTTTATTGTTTAAGCATCAACTACAAGGTTATTAGCTTTACTGTTATTACATTTTTACATTTTACGGTATTATAAGTTATTGGACAATTTGATTATATACAATTAAAAACAAGTATTACAAATAAACAAACTTATTATATGCTGTTATACAATTCAATTTCTTTAAGGTATAAAATTGTGTTTCGCCAGTTAGAAAAAGGACCAATAGCGTCATACAGGTTATCAGGGATGTTGAAGTCTCTTCTGGCTGCGTTAAAGTTTGGGCAGTGGACAATGATGTGTTTGATAGAGTAGTTTATGTTGAATGTAGGGCATAGGGGTGGATCTGTTTTAGCCATGAGATGTCCGTGTGTGAATTTGGTATGACCGATTCTTAAGCGATTAAGAATTACCTTATTTTTCCTATTTAGGTCGGTGTATTTAGGCCAGAGTTCAACAGAGTGTTTAAATTCTCTAAGTTTGTTTTCCGTGGTGTTGTGCCATTTTGTGTTCCACCATTCAACGCAGTATTTATTTATATTCCCTCTTTATGTCAACAAGTGAGGAAAAGGGGATTAATTCACTGTTTGGACTCATAATTGCATTTCTAGCTGCTTCATTTGCCTTTTCATTTCCCTTTTATGTTGCAATGACCAGGGATCCATACGAATTGAATATCTTTGCTTGATTTTGAAAGAAGGTTGCTAATTAGTATAGCCAATGGCTCTGACAGTATTATTGATTGCAGATTAGCTAAGGCACTGAGTGAGTCGGAACATATATCTATTTTGGTATCTTGAATCTGTAGAGCTGATTGGACTCCTTTATATAAAGCAAGATATTCTGCTGTATAAATGCTGTTGTAAATGTTGAATTTGAACTGCTTGGTTTCGTTGAGGTGGACTATTGCTAGTCCTATTCCCATTTCAGTTTTAGAAGCATCGGTGTAGATCTGAGTACTGGTACTGGAACTATGTATAAGTTCGTTGAATACATTATTGTAGATAATATTTGAAGTTTCTTTTTTCGAGTGAACTGATAGGCTTGTATCAACTCGGTAATTTGGTTGTTTCCAAGTAGGTATCTGGCAGTTTTCACGTTGGCATATTTCATTGGCTACGATATTAATTTCCATCATCTCTTGCTGTAGTCTTAGTCCTAATGGTCTTCTTAATTTAGGATTATGTTCGTATATTTTGGAAAATCGATTTTTATTTAAAAAAAGAATGGTTGAATTATTTGGTGTAGATAAGATACGAGCTATATAATTAAGAGATAATTTAAGTATACGGAAATGAAGTGGAGGTTCTCCAGTCAGGGAAAGCAAACTTATTATCGGGCTACTTTTAAAGGCTCCAATTGACAATCTCAGTCCTGCGTTGTGGATTGGTCAACTATTTTTAAGATTTTTGAGTCTGAGTTGCCATAACAAATTGAACCATAGTCTAGTTTGGATCTTACCAGCGATCTATATACATTTAATAGTATTTTATTGTGTTATATGTTATATATATTTCATGTTTTGAATATTAAAAGTTTTTATTATTTATACAGTTCAATATGTGAGAATACATATTTTTTTAATAATACATTTTAATGAAGGTTGTTTACTATAGTATTATAATATAGTTGTGCGCCGTGCCGCTCCTACTTTTAAAAATCGCGATTAGCGACAACGACTCGCGCAATGCTGTGGACGGGAAGGGGCGAACTCACAATATATTACCTCGTACAAGTCTTATGGATTGGATTAATGCGTAATGACGCGATATATATTTTTCTTACACAATAATAATCAATGTAGACGCCGTGTACAATTTAACACGCGCTACACCAATAATAATAATAATAATTTTACAATATGACCTGATCGACACCTCGGGGACAGATCACTGGTCAGCACGGTCCTCGCTGGAAATGCGACAGCGTCTTCCTCGTGAACAACCAAAATCGGCACTGCGGCGCAGTTGAACGACGGCCCAGCGTTGACACGTATAATAAATAAATTCGGTGGTGCGCGGTGACACAATCCGTCAAACTTAGACTGTCTCCAAGTTTACGACGGTATAGACGTGCACCAATTACAATCGTAAATAATAAATAATTTATTATAATGACCACGAGGTCTAAACACAGCCACACGAAGCAACGCGAACCGGCGGTGCGTGATCCGCCAAGTTCGAGCGTAGGTAAAAGACAACAAACAACCGTCCTCGGCACGAGAGCCGTGAACGCTGGCCGGCAGGCAGACACCGTGGAGGGGGAACGACTCGTCACGAACATTCCGCGCCGATCACGTGACTTGTTAAGCCTTTGGACTTAGGTAGATTCGGCGGGAAGTTCAGCCGTGTTCGAACAATAGTTATGTTTGTTTTTAAGTAAAAAAAATAAATATATAATTTCCTAATGATTTGGTATTTTTTATTTTATTTTATAGAAGCTAGAAACATTTTATTTTATAAGTAACCTAAAATTATCAAATTAATAATTACATTTTATTTGTATATAAAATTGCATTTGTTAATTTAAAGTTGCACATTAATTAATTAAAACTAATGCTGCAAGATTAAGTTCTAACTATTTACACATAAT
Source organism: Sitobion miscanthi (assembly GCA_008086715.1). Classification (NCBI taxonomy): domain Eukaryota; kingdom Metazoa; phylum Arthropoda; class Insecta; order Hemiptera; family Aphididae; genus Sitobion; species Sitobion miscanthi. The sequence goes on from CM017804.1 coordinate 25,561,434, forward strand.
TAATAATTTAATTTTTACGTTATCTATCTATTTGAAAGAAAACACATCACAAACAATGAGGTATTTTATCTCTAATCAAATATTGAAACAAAAATTTAAAAAAAAATAGCTTGCCCTCCCCTTGAAAAATTGCTGCGGACGCCCTTGAAACAAACCACAGCACTATTTGTAAAGCGTTTGACAGATCATTGTTCTTAATTTGGCCTGAAGGGTTACATTATAATGACGGGCTGTTGTTTTTAACAGACGCAGCGCCTTATATGAAGAAAGCAGCACGTCATTTACAAGTATTTTACACTAAAATGGTGCATGTAACGTGTCTTGTGCATGCATTACACCGAGTAGCAGAAGACATTCGTTTACATTTTTCTGTTGTTGATGATTTAGTGGCTAATGTGAAAAACATTTTCCGAAAATCCCCCACATCGCTTACAAATATTCAAAACACTTGAACCTGATTTAGCATTGCCACCAGAACCAATTCTAACTCGCTGGGGAACATAGATTTCGGCAGCTATATTGCTAACCATATATACCTAACCATGTTGTCGAATCATTTGATTCAAATGATAGCGTAGCAATTAAAAAAGCTCAAGAAGTATTGAAATCTCAAACGCTGCAAGCAAATTTGATTTATATCAAATCGAACTTTGAATGTTTACCAACGGCCATAAAACAACTTCAAGAGCAAAAATTATCATTGTTTGATTCAATTAAAATAACCGAAACAATAAGTAGCATAGTTAAGAAACTTCAAGGGCAACATAGTGACAGTATTAAAACTACGAGGGCGGGTTGATAAGTAATGCCTCTTGACGCGTAGTTTTAAAAGTACTATACTTAGAATAATTAATTAAAAACTCACGTATAGTAAATTTAATGATTTTTATTTACATATTATTATTTTTCAACATAACTACCTTCTAAGGCGATACATTTTCGCTAACAATTTACTAATTTAGAAATGCCGTTCAAATAAAATTCTTCGGGTTGAGCATTAAACCGTCGTTTAACTTCAGCTTTAACTTTCTTGTCAGAATTGAATTTTGTACCCTTGAGATGTTCTTTAAGCTTAGGAAACAGAAAAAAATCACATGGTGCCAAATCCGGGCTGTAGGGTGGATGTGGAATGACATGAAATCCCAGTGATTCAATTGCTGTCATTGTGGCACGGCTGCAATGAGGTCTCGCGTTGTCGTGATGAAGCAAAAGTTTGGTTAAATTTGGTCTGACACGATTAATCCTTTTTTTCAGCCTTTTAAGTGTCTCTATTTATCGTATAGAATTTATTGTTGATCCTTTCTCTAAGTATTCCGTGTGGATCACACCTTTTGAATCCCAAAACACAGTCAACATGACTTTCCCAGCTGACACTTGAACTTTAAACTTCTTTGGGGCCGGTGAAGTCTTATGACGAAATTCCATTGACTGTCTTTTATTTTCAGGGTCATAATGATGTACCCAAGATTCATCTCCGGTAACAATAATATTTAAAAAATTTCCTCTTTCACGGTCATAACGCAAAAGAAGTTGGCGGCAAATTTCCACGCGATTTTGTTTCATTTCTTCCGTCAGTATTTTGGACACTCACCTTGCGCATATTTTTCGATATTCAAGTTCGCAGAGAATGTGTTGGACACGTTCTTTAGATATTCCCAACGCTATTGCTATTTCTGATTATTTAATCCTCCGATTTCCCTGGACCAAATCATCGACTTTTTGTTTATGGGCCTCATCAGTAACTGTCACCGGCGTCCACTTCGATCCTGATCGGCAATAATCGCTCTTCCGACTTCAGAACCTTTTACCCGTAATGCCCAACGATGAACAGAACTTACATCGAGAGTTTGATTTCCATAAACCGCAAGCAGAAGTCTATGAATATCGACTGGCTTCACATTTTCTGCAACGAAAAATTCAATAACAGCACGCTGTTTGAACCGCACATCTGAAGGTGCCGTCATTATTGATTCCATAAATAATTAAATATTAACATTACACTATCGCGTCTTCGCACACATTAAACCAACGACATAAAATATTATATTGACGATAAATGACAATTATATCGTACATCTAAAAATAACTATGAGCAGGGGCGCCCGTAGAAAATCAGCTCAGTGGGTGCAAATTGAAATGCATGTTATAATATATTTTACATATATTTACATTATTATATAAACATAACTCAAAATGTAATACAAAAAATTATGAAAATTATGAATCAAATAGTAATGATAAACGTCTGACATTTAGTCCAAAATGATTCATAACATCAGTTTTGTGATTTTCAAAAAATAATGTATCGTCAAATCTATTTTTGTGAATGTGAATTAATGCCAAACTGCTCAACCTCATATTGGACATTGTAGATCTTACCCATATCTTGATACGACGCAAATCACTAAAATAGATAATAATTATAATCAATATTAAATAATTAATAAAAAATATGATTTATAATAATATGTTAGGTACCTAAAGGTTCTTTCAACTGAACAGGAAGTTGCTGGTAATGTAATGGCTATTTGTAAAGCTGTATTTACAGCAGGATAGTATTTAGATTCTTCTAGTAAATCAATTATTTGTGTATTTGGATCACAAGTTTTTTTTAGCCATATTTCATACCAAGTTATTGCTTCTTCTTCAAAATTATCAAGAAGAGGCCCATATAAGTTATTGATAGATTTAACTACTTCACTGAACTCTTCAATATTCATTTTTATCATTATTTTTGGGTGTAAATTAAATAATGAAAATGATTTTACATTTTCATCAGAGAATCTATCACTAATTGACATTATTATGGAATCTAAGTAGGGAATAAATAAAGATTGTCTAAAAAAGTCATTAATATTATTACTTGGATAATTATCTCGTTGTGTTTGTCTGATAGCTCTTCGTGGTATTTTTAACTCTAGACCAATTTTAATTGCAGTTTCTTCTGCTTTTTTGAATATTAAGTTAAATTGACACTCACTGTTACATCTGTCATTTTTTACAATCTGTAAAAGCTCTTGAATGCGTTTTGTGACTTCTTGTAAATCAATATTCACACCCTGAAGAATAGTAGATATAAATTCAAATTTAGCAGAATACTTTGCTATAATTGATAATAAAATAACAAAATTTGGAGTAGTAATTGCATTTAGAATTTCAAGGCTTCGTTGCTTAGTTTTACTGTTAAAATGTTTTAATGTTGACATTTCTTCTAAACTTTCTACAATAACAATAAACTTTTCATTAAATTGTCTTACACTCTTATGCTTCTCTACAAATCTAGTTTCACACAGTTTGGTTAATTTACAATTACTAGAATTTATTACATTCATGCGAACTGTACTTTCTTTAAAAAATGTTATAGTGTCCTTTATTTTGGTAATACAATTTCTAACTTCAGGCAAGACATTTAAATCATTGATAACTAAATTAAGGAGATGACTAGCGCAATGAAAAACATGGGCTCTAGGATACATATCCTTAATTCTCTTTTGTACTCCAGATATACATCCAGCCATAGTGGCACACCCATCATAGCCTTGACCCACACATTTGTTTAAATCCAATTTCATATGATTACATGCTTCTAATATTGTTTTAGAAATGAACTCGGCATCAAATTCTTTTAAAGGATAAAACCCAATAAATTCTTCATGCAAATTGTTATCTTTTAAAAATCGTATACAAATGGATAATGCCACTTATATCTGCTGTTTCATCGGCAATAATAGAAAAACAAGAAGCTTCATTAATTTCTTGTGATATAACAGATTTTAATGTTGCAGACATTGATTCTAACATCTCATTTTGTGTACGGTGAGAAATATAAGTTAAATTTTTAGGGGCATTTTCCAAATGATCTTTTAAAATATTATCCCCGGCATCAATTCTGAATTGTAATAACTTATTAAAAACAACTGAATCATCCGTCTTTCCCCTTATGGGTAAATTATGAAATGCACAAAAATATAGTGATGATAATATAGGTATTAATTTCTTTCTATTTGCATCAATTTTATTTTTGTAGTTTGTATTTAATATTTATCATCTGATGTATACTAGAATTTTTACTCGTCATATTTATAAAATCATTGAAGCGTATAGAAGATTCAATATGCCATTGAGTTTTTGAATGGTTGTTTGCTTTTTCTAAAAACTTTTGATAACGTTGGAAAGGCTTATTTATAAACTTTCCTTGAAAACCTCCATGAAATACATGAGTTTGAAATAAAACACAGTATAGACAAAATGTGCACTTAAATATTTTTGAATAAGCCAGCCAAGGATCGTTCAGTTACGATTATTTAGCCGACGCACACAGATGTATGTTCATTTAGTTCGCTCGCTTATCTTATTTTATTTCGTTATAATTCTGTGTAGACGTGTTGAATAGTGCAATCAGTGTTTGCCTATCTTCTTTTGTGATATTTAATTCAATTATCTGCCTACGGTAAAATGTTGTGCAATACATGTAACATCGATATTTACGAGGATGAAGAATTGAAATGTTTTACATGCAATGGTTATTTTCATTTTGGATGTGTGCAGTTACGAGAAGCTACATTTCGAAAAATGTCGAAAAATACAAAACAAAAATGGAATTGTGTAAAATGCAAGTTCATTAACGACTCTAATTCGAAATCGCCTACTATGAATATTGAAAAAGGGAATGATGCAAAAGTAGTAACCAACGAATCATTCGTAAATTTGACGGACTCCGTTAATTTTATGAGTGAGAAGTTTGATACGTTTGGGAATCAACTAAAAGAACTTCTTCAGTCTATGAAAGACTTAAGGGAGGAAAACAGAATTCTAAAAGAACAAAATTATAACTTGGGAAATGATCTTAGTATTCTTCAGAAAAAAATGAATATCCTTGAACAAAAATCGCTTGACAATTTCGTTGAAATTTTGAACGTACCGGAAATAACTAATGAAATTTGTAAAAATACAGTTGAAAAAATTGCAAAATCATTAAAGGTGGAAATTAATGTCATCAATGCGTATCGTGTTCAATCAAAATTCAACACCAAATCTAAGAAAATCGTAGCTGAACTATCTTCGAAACGAGACAAGAAAGAGCTGATTGAAAACTCTAGGAAAATCAAACCAACAGGTAATAGTGTCGATGTTACCTGAAAGAATGAAGCTATTTATATCAACGATAATTTAACGCCATTCAACAGAAATCTATTTTTTATAACTAAATCATTTGCCCGTGATTTTGGTTACAAATTTGTTTGGTTCAAAAACAATAAATTGTTCCTAAAAAAAAACGAACTATCAAAAGCTATAGTAATTGATAGTGAGTTATCTCTAAATAAGTTAAAATAATTTTTTTAATTTTTAGTTTCTGTCTCTATTTTGTAACGTATTTATTATTTATTTTCCCTTATGGAAAACGTCTGTGAAGATTATTTAAATTACAGAACAAACTATTATGAATCTTTTTCTGAATTTGTACATGTAAATAATAATGCGTCTTGTAATTATCTTAATATAATATGTTGTAACATTAGGAGTATAAGTGCTCACTTTGATGAGCTTTTATTGTTTCTAGAAAATGATGCTAAATATAGGGACATTGATGTAATTGTTCTAACCGAAACGTGGCATAATCTTTTATCTTGTGATTATTCAATAGATGGCTATAGCATGTATTGTTCCTCCATAAAAAGAAACCAAAATGTTGGTGTTATAGTTTTTGCTAAAAGCACGTTAATTGTTGAATTTTTTGAATATGATTTTGTAGATGTTAATATTTTAAAACTATATATATCAAATATAAAAGTGCCTATAAATTTAGTATGTATGTATAGGTCACCCAATTCGGATAGTAATAACTTTTTGAATGCTTTATTGAAAGTAATTGATGATTCCAAAATAAATAATGCGATAACAGTTCTCACTGGTGATATGAATATTAACATAATTGATATAAAAGAAAATAATAACGGTTATCTAAATATGCTTTCGGAAAATCAATATGTCTCTTTTATTAATGTTTACACAAGATTACCTATTGGTTTTAATCATGCATGTTTAGACCATATATTTATTAATGGAAACGATTACCTAATGACTAAAATTAATGCCGGTGTCATTTTAACTGATATCACTGATCACTGTACTATATGTACCTCAATTCCTATCAATACTGAATTTGTTCAAAAAAATAAAATGATTAGTACAATTAATTACAATCTTCTGTTATCTATATTAGATAATGAAAAATGGGCTGAAGTATATAATGAAATTAGTGATGTAAATAAATGCTATTCCGTTTTCGATTCTAAAATTAAATCTGCAATTGATACATCTACAACGTGTAGATTAATTAGCGCCAAAAATAAACGTTTAAAAGAGTGGATGACTAACGAATTATTAATCTCAGCCCGCCGTAAAAAATATCTATCAATTAAATGTAAAAAACATCCTAACAATCAATGTTTAGCTTTACACTACAAAAAATACAAAAATAACTTTACGAATTCCGTTAGGTTAGCAAAGATAAAATTTTATGAACAAAAGTTTAAAAATGTAAGTTCTAACCCAAAACTAACATGGAAACTAATAAACGAAGTAATTAGTGACAAATGTAGTTCAAAAGATGAAATAATCAAATTAAAACATAACGAAATTGAATTAAATGTCAAAAAAGATCCAATTGTAGCTTCCAATATGTTTAATAACTTTTTTATAAATATTGCTAATAACTTATCTAAAGAGCCAATAACTTTAAAAATGAGCTGTGAACATAATAATATCTCATTTGATGATGTTTTTCTCAAAAAAAATTGAGCCGTCAATTATACTAGAGATTATCAATAATTTCAAAGAAGATACTGCAGCGGGTTCGGACAGAGTTACAGTCAAAATTTTAAAAATTATAAGTAAAAATATAATTGATCCTCTAGTTTACATTTACAATTTAAGTATTGAACAAAGCATTTTTCCTGATATCCTAAAATTGGCTGTTGTTAAACCTTTATTTAAAAGCGGAGATAAAGCGTCTATGAATAACTATAGACCGATATCCATGCTAAGTAACTTTTCCAAAATATTTGAGAAAATTATTAAAATTAGATTAATAGATTTTCTAGAAAAAAATAATTTGTTATCAAAAAATCAATACGGCTTTAGACCGGGCTTAAGCACGGATAATGCACTATATCAAGTCACTCAGTACATTTATGGTAATTTAGATAACAATAACAAAACGATGGCAATTTTCTTAGACTTAGCTAAGGCATTTGACACAGTCAACCATGACATTCTATTGAATATACTGCCCAGCTTTGGAATTAAATGTTCAAGTTTAAACTGGTTTAAAAGTTATTTACATAATAGGAAACAATTAGTTAAAATAAATGAAGTTAATGGTAATACATGTGTAATTAATTATATATATATATATATATTTATATATATATTTATATATATATATAAATGATATATGTGAAGTCAATATTGATGGATCTATAATCACCTATGCTGACGATACATGTCTGCTTTTTTCTCATAAAACTTGGGATGGTGTGTATGAAAAAGCTCACCAAGGTTTTAGACAGATAAATAACAGATTAAAAGATAGAAATCTAATCTTAAATGTGGAAAAAACTGTTTTCATGCCGTTCTCAATTAAAAAAAATGATATTAATTACAGTAATATTACAATTCATGACTGTGATACAAACAAAATCTGTGACTCGCAAAATTGTAAATCTATTAAAAAAATGGAAAAAATTCGATACTTGGGTATTATATTCGATAAGAACTTGAGATGGAATTTGCACATCAACAACCTATTAGGTAAACTACGTTTTATAACTTACAAGCTAGTAAAGATTAAATGTATGGTGCCGAAACAAACATTAAGAACAATTTACTATGCACTGTATCAGTCTAATTTTCAATATGGTATATTAGTATGGGGTGGCCTTAAAGATAACATACTAAATGCATTAACAATTAATCAAAATAATATAATCAGAATTTGTCTAAATAAATGTACTGTTACGGGATCTACAAAAGTAAATTACTTGGAATTTGGTGTTTTACCGGTAAGGTACCTTTACAAAAAAAATAGTAATAATGCATCTATTGAAACATGTTAGACGAGATAATCACTACAATAAATTAGATAAAAAAAGAGAGTTTAGAAATTATGATTTTCCTGTTATATACACCAATAAATCTTTTGGACAGTCTTTTGTAGACTATCTGGGACCAACAATTTTTAATTCTATGCCGTATGAATTTAAAAAAAATGTGATAATGGGTGATACTATTAATATTAAATATGTGGTATACAAGTTTTTATTTTTGGAATTAAAGAAGAACGCGTTATGTTTGTAAAGTATTTTCATATTTTCTTTGTTTGTAAAACTTTGAAATGTTACAATTTCAATAAAAAAAAAAAAATAAAATATATATTATGTGTTATGTCTATATATTATGCTTTTATAATTGTTAAATGTTTATGTATGTATTTTTCTTTTCTTTTGTAGATCATATTATTATATATTATATTTGTTCTCTTTATATTACTTTATTTCATAGTCTATTATTTTAACATATCATATTAGTATACGCTTAAAAAAATTCGCAAAATTATATTATATTTTATATTATTAAATTGTGTAACTACAATAACTCCCTCTCTTCATCACAAGCCTAGCTTAAAAGAGAGAGGTTAATCGTATCTGTTATATGTATTTGTCAATTTGTTTGAAATAAAAAGTAAAAAAAAAAAAAAGGATAAATTGAAAACCACTTAAATAAAAATGCACGATTTCCAACAACAATATCTTTCTTAAAATTATAATGGATACTTGGAACCCAAGGATTCTTCAATAATTTATACTTAAAATCTTCAGTAATATTTAAACTATTTTTTATATAATGTCCCATATCATATTGATCACAATCATTTTCAACAGCAAGATCATTTGTTAAAACTTCATTAACACCTCGATTAACACTGATCAATTGTTTTGGTTTATCATGATCCTTCTATATTAAAAAAATGTTACTAGTTAACAACTTGAATTAGGTATACGAAAATATAATATTAATATTACACTACTAAAATCTTACATGAATTATTTGGTTACTAAATTATTTATATTTTAATAGAATAAAATTTAACGAAATATTATTTATATTAATTTATTGTAAATATGTTTTTTTTTATTTATTTACATATTTTCAAATTTTTGATGAATATATCATAATTTTTCCTTGCATATTTTGTCTATTTTAGCTCCTATAACTTCTCGTCCCTAGTCATGAGTATTGAATTCAACAGTCTAATCAGTAACTGTAATTAATATCCCCATTTTCAACATAAATAAAATATTTGAGATTAACTTAATTAAATAAATATTATAACATTTTTTTACTAATAAAATATATACTATAAACAAAATTAGTTTAAAGAGTAACAAATTTATATTTATTTATACTTTTATATTTAATTTATAATAAAAAATGATAGATCCAGTCTTAAAATTAAGTAAAGTAGGGACTAAATATTAATTGAAAATTAATAATAATAGGTATGTTAAAATTTTTATTCGAGTAAGTACTTACCAAAATTAGGTTTTGTGACCCTACTATCTCATCTGTATCTCTTTGTGGCAAAGGAACATTTGACTCAGGTAATGGTTTAATTTTTTTTTGAAAAAAACTCAATAATGAGTCTTCTTTTCTTTTATTACTCATAAGTCATAATTATAATAATTTTTGTAGCTGAATGACGAACTAATAACTATAACAACTATAATATCTCTTAAACTCGGTAATTTAAATCGCAATAACTAGTAATGAACAATGAGTAATGAACTAGACGCTAACTACGAATACGTATCGTAATTCACTGGGACGAGTAGGACTGAGGAGAGTGTTACTTGTTATCGAATATTCTCGATTATCGATCGTGGTAATTCCCGTATATTTTGTTCAGACATCTAAATATAAATAGATAGTCTAGATAGTAGATATAATAATAATTATTATACCATACACAGTGACACAGTGTATAAGAATATACTAAATATCGTCATAAGACATAAGGACATAATATTATTCTGTGAAAGTTTACCTTACATGATTATTGGTTTTTAGAAAAAAAATCAGAAAAAAAATTGAATATATTATAATATAATATAATAATTTTTTTGTTTATTAAAAAATCTCAGTGGGTGCAATGGTACCCACTGGCCCCTCTCTGCGGGCGCCCCTGACTATGAGATAAGAGGCATTACTTATCAGCCCGCCCTCGCAAATTAGATTCAGTTCTAAATAGTAATGCCGGCTACAAAATGATTTGCAAAATTTGCAAAATATTATGAAGAGGAAAGTATGACAAATCTAGGACTACCCGAAGACATGACCCTTGATGATTTTTCGTATTTTAAATATGCACCAATCACCTCTACTGACGTTGAAAGGTCATTTTCAAAATACAAATATTTAGTCACAGATAACCGCCGTTCATTAAAGCTTGACAACATTAAAAAATCGCTGATAGTACAATGTAATTTCTAAGGTAAATATACATTTTGTAATTAAGTTATTAATGTTATTTCAGTATTAATGAATAAATTTGTTTTAAAAGTTTCAGATTTAAAATGAATAACTGACAAAGACGTACATTATACACAGTTCATGAAGGCTCAGGAATAGTATTAAATAGTATTTAAAATCTATTTTTTTTTTAATTGTAAGATAAAAATAATAAAATATAGCTATAAAAAAAATGAATGAATAATTCATGTTATTTCAAAAATAAATAATTATTAAATATAAATAAAAAAAATTTTAAGTAAGCATTTTTAAGTGCATAATTTGAGATATTTAATGCATATAAATGCATATTTTTTAACTTTTTAAGGCATATTTCAAAGCATATTTTGCCAATTTTAAGTGCTTATTTAGGCATTTTTTAGGGCATGAACTTACGAGCCCTGATTATAACAATATTCTATAAATTACGAAGCTCTTACTAGTTAACTTTTCAGTATGTATTACAGTAAGCAATATTATATTTCAAAAGACACAGCATAGAATAATTTAAATATTGTATGTACCTACATGTTTAGTTATTTTATACTAAGGCAGGTTTCCTAATTACTTTGAATTGACCCATTATCAATTATTCTTTCTTTTTATAACAAAATTCTCCATAGTATAGAAATAAAATAAGTAGGTAATTAACTTAAGTTATCAGAATAGGTAACTCGTAAATTAAAATATTAAATGATTAATGTTTGTTATTTTTCAAAACTAAAAACACGTTATATAACTTGGGACACACATTTGTCATTCAGGGGACTCACTTTGATTTTCAGGGGACACTGTATTTTAGCCCCTGAGTAATGTCATCATCATATTTACAAAAATTATTTGGTAAAAAGTGAGTTAGGTATGTTTTTTTTCTATCTTTTTAAGAGGACGTAAATAACACTAGTATTTATTGTCTCGTATCTTACAGGTGCGTAACATAGAAAATGTACGCTGAGCAGATCACGTCTTATGGCTTCGTCAGTTTAAAAATTAAAGTGAATCGACCTATTATGAAACTTGATGTTAAAAACATTATCTGTGTTTGTAAGTGGGTTTTTTAGGACAGTTCAATATTTAGCAAGTTTTGCATGTATAATAGGTGCAGTGTTAATTAAAATGATCGTAACTTTATTAATTAAATCTTATTAAACATCATATTTCCACTAAACATTTAAAGCATTAATAAAATAGTCATTCATTAATGCATACAATAAAATAAATGTCTTACGTTTTTTTATGTGTCTGGTACATTTTTAAAGACATTTTTATTTAAATATATCTAACTATTTTTAACAATAATTATTATTTTAAATAGTGTATAATAGCATTTATGAATTAATTTATAAAAAAACCTATAGCTATTCTTTTTTATATGTATAACGACTAATGAGTTTAAGAAAATAGACGAATGTCGTAATCGGTTTTATTTATAGTTCAAAAAACAGAACATAGATGGCTCATGCCAATTGAACGATGTACATTATTCATAATCCTATAATAAACCAATTCTAAAATACATCGTATAAATATGCCATCATTCATAACCCTAATTCAAAAATTGAATAATAGCACCTTAACTTAAAAATATTAACGTTAACACTGATAACACTGATAAAAATATAATATAATAGAAAGGGGATAATTTTCTACAGGGCGCATTTGATTTTTAATTTCGTTGTTTAAAACAAAAAAAATCACAAAATCTTGGGAAAGTTAGTCATATTCAACATCGTATTATATCGTTTAATAGAATTTTAAAAATCCAAGTTTAATGCCCCCTGTAAGAAATGTTTTTCTTTCAAAAAAAAAAATTATCGAAATCGAATCATGGAGGCGTGAGAGTTTTTCCTGTGAACAATGTTTTTGAGCAAAAAAACAGATCACGAGCATGCCCCTTATACTGAATTCGTTCCAATATTTCATATTTACATCTGTTAAATAAACATATTATAGTTTTTATAAAAAAAGTATAAGTAAAACAAAAATTAATACAATGATTTCATTATAAGCATTTAATTTTTTTTCTTATTTTAAAATATAATACTGTTCATACTTCATACTGAAATAATATAGGCTCTAGTATCTATGGTATTCTAATATCCTATCGAGTACTTAGTTATGGTTTATACTCATATTTTAAAAATTATGTATGAACTGAAAAAAGTACTATTTAATTTGATTGCATTTTTCCTGATCTTAATTTAATAATTATAATAATCTAGATGGATTAATGACTGTCTCGTATATTGAACTGATTGGAGATTTGAAATTAAGCCCCCCCTCCCTAAATACGTGCCTAGTCTACACCAGTAATACCAAGAAAATTTTTGTTCACCGGTTTCAATAATGTGCTGTTAGTTTTGCTATTGATGTGAATTGACATATTATCAAACTTTTAGGTAAGAACATTATCTGTGTTCTCGCATTGGTTTTTTACATTTATCTTAAAAAATTAAAATATCGTAATTAAATACGTGACCACGGGGCGAAAACGCCAACACTATGGACAATGTTAATAGTTAGTAAGAGGATGTCCAATCGTGTCCAACGTCGAGTTGTATCTTTGACGCGGTCCCGCGTAATAACAGTTTGAACTCAAACCGCCTTTACGCGGAAAACCGCGCCGCGCTTCTCAAACAAACCGCCAATCGACGACGGACGACGCCGGCACGCGATAACCGCGCTAGGATCGTCGGCCGGCCGTTCGATGAACCGGATCAAGTCCAGAAAAAACGTTACTAGTTTTTCTCGCACTGTACGTACAACACACGTCCCCGCGACTATCTGGACCACACGGAGTATTTTTGAACCAGTGTAATCTTAACCGAATAAAACGATTTTTTTTTGAATTGATAAAAAATACTCCGTGTGGTCCGGATAGTCGCGGGGACGTGTGTTGTACGTACAGTGCGAGAAAAACTAGTAACGTGTTTTCTGGACTTGATCCGGTTCATCGAACGGCCGGCCGACGATCCTAGCGCGGTTATCGCGTGCCGGCGTCGTCCGTCGTCGATTGGCGGTTTGTTTGAGAAGCGCGGCGCGGCTTTCCGCGTAAAGGCGGTTTGAGTTCAAACTGTTATTACGCGGGACCGCGTCATCTTTATAATATGAATATTATAATACTATAATAGTCAATAGATTATACGAAATAAAATGTTGCGTGTAATATAATAATTTGACATAACAGAACAGCGGAAGCGGGAATCATCGATATCGTTGTAGGCGGGAAGTGGAGTGACGGCTGCATCGTTGACAACTGGGTTTTAAAAATATTTTCATAAACTTGTTACACCGCCGGCGTATGCCACTACACATCATCTTGCCAAAACAATCTAATACTATAAAATGATTTTATAATAAAACGAAATTATTTGTCCGTATTCTACACGATTATAATGTAAATAATGTAATAATATGTACCTATAATAAAATAGAAATTGGAAAAGACAATATAATAATAATAATAATAATAATATAATATCACCTAAAACCCAAACAATTCTGAACTTCAAACTCAATCTCAACCATCAATTAATAATATCCAATCTTATGTAAATATGTATCCACGTGCTTATGATCACCACTTAGGTTGCTAGCAATTAAAACCTATATTTTTTCAATAAGCTATAATTTTTGATGACATAATGATAGACTGAATTTCACCATTGTCGTGTACGAAAAAAAAAATAATATAATTTAATGTTATCAATACATAAAAATTGCTGGGACCTCTCCACTAGGAGTGATAACCCAAAAAGGTTTTTTTTGTATATATTTAAAAAATATTTATTCATTAATTTATTAATATTTAATACATATGTACACCTCTTAAATGTTAAAGATCATTGAACGTTGTAGTAAAAAAAGCCTTCAGGTAGTATAAATATTTTATGTAATCCTGATATAACTAATTTATTATTTATTTTTTTTAGATGCAGTTAAAACGCAAGCCTATTTTCAACAAATGTCTCAAAGGAAAATGGAAGATAAAATACATTCTTGCTCAAGCACCATTCACATCAAGAGGCAAAATAAAAAAAATAACTTGCATTAAATTACTAAAAGTGTTATGTCTATGATAGATTAAAAATTAATAATGTGTTTATAAAACTTAGTAAAAAGTATTTCAGACTTCAGACTTTTTATTATAAAACTATTATAAACAATAAACATATTGCAATATATTGTGAACTATCAATATATAAAATATACCTACTGAATTTACAAATACAATTTTCAATTGAAAAATTAAAATTAATAAATTCTAAAAATGTGTGTATTATTTTCTATATTTGTATTGTATATCGTATATCCCCTCCTGTATTCATATATCTCCACTTAATAATATATATATATTTAAAATAATACTATATTAATTATTTTATATAATATGTTCATATTTGATTAAACTATATTTAACCAATGCATATCAAACATTTAAAGAAATACCATTAAATATTAATTTCAAATATTTGTGAAAGTCTATAGAAACAGTTCAAACACTATTTAATAGGCATTAATACATATTATTTAATAACTGATAAATCATTGATATTTATTTTCAAATATTTTTTTAATGTTAATTAAATATATTTATGTTGTGTGGATATACTGTTCAACAGTGCGGTAACCATTTCTGCACCTTTCTACAGTTAAGTATAATGATGTGAAGATTTTGTACTCACAAGAAAAATTGTTACCACATATTAGGTATATAATAACTACAAGAAGTTAAAAAATATATAAAACATCAATGAATTTTATACAAGCCAAAATGTTTTAAATATTGCATCCTGCAAACACGCCTTGCTTATTTGAATATTAAATGGAATGCTACAAAATGTTATTTATAAAATACAATTTTCAAATAATAAAAGTAATCAATAACCAAAAACGAATGAAATAAAATACCAATTTAAACATTACAATATAATATATATATATTACAATACTATATATATATATATATATATACCTATATATATACAGTGGATTCTGCTTAATGTGACCACCGGTTAATATGGGCATCCGTTTATTGTGGGCAAACATGTCTGATCCCAATACAAATATATATTAACAATGTTAAATAAAACCGCGTAATATAGGCACTCGATTCAGTTTGTGGGCAATTTTATTTTATCATAGCGTTACAGAATATACACATTTGTATTTAAAAACGACCAACTTAATCGGGTTTCGTCGTCTCTATGAGATTGGGTTTATCGAAAGTAATAAAAATTATTACCATTCAAACCTTAACGGGATTTTAGATTCTGAGTGGAACGATGAATGTATTGATTTTACAATGATGTGTGTTTTTATATTTTTTTTTATTTTTTTGTTGTGTCTGTGTACACGATAAGTAGTCGAAATAATGCTTCGATTTTCAACTTCAGTATATTTTTCGATTGGAAAATGAATATCATTGGTGCATTGGGGAGGTCAAAATTTAAAATTCCCAGTAATTTTCAAAAGCGCCAAGGAAAACAAAAGAAAAATTAGGGAAAAACGGGAATTTTTACGCAATATCGATTTTTCACAAAATTGAATTTGGTTTTTGTTATAACTTTAAAACAAATGACCGTAGATACATGAAATTTTCACTGATTATTTATATTTTCATTTTCTATACAACATAACATTTTCCAAATATTTTGACTTATTTTGAGCTGTTTACGGACATTGTCAGTTTCCATTTTTTTTAGTTTTTTTTTTCTATAAATATCAATAAAATTGTATTTGTTGGTTAAAAAAGCTTGAAAATTTAATAGAAGGCTTCTAGGTTATTGTTTCAAAAGGCAGATGAAAAAAATTAAAAATCCTTAGTCAGGGTTTTTGTTTATAAGCATTTAAAGTTCAAATCTTGACAAAATACGGAAAAATCACGAAAAAATCACGAAAATTAGCAAATTATTTTGAGTTGAGAATTCATATAAATTTTTCTTTTTAAATCTAAAATTTATAAATGCAATACAAGATTATCTATGTTTGTCTACCTTTATCAAAAAAAAAGTCTACAAGCAAATCAAATTAAATTTTTATGAGCGTTTGAAATTCATATTTTTACAACATTTGATATTCACTCGATTTCTCATGTAACGATTTTCTTATTTTATTGTAATTAAAAAACGAATGACTGTAGATACTTGAAAATTTCACTGTATGTTAGCATTTTCTATACACGATAAAATTTTGAAAATAATTTGACTCTTTTTGAGCTGTTTACGGACATTGTCAGTTTTCAATTTTTTTAGTTTTTTTTCTATAAATATCAATAAAATTTTATTTGTTGGGAAAAAAGCATAACAATTTAATACACGGCTCCTGATATATTTTTATAATAGCAGTTGAAAAATATTAAAAATACATAGGCACACATTTTTTTAATAAGCATTTAAAGTTCAAATTTCGACAAAATTTATAAAATTTATAATTTAATAATTATTTTGTAGTTAAAAATTTATAAAATGTACAACTTTTATAGCTAAGGATCAAAAATTTTAAACAAGGTTCCACGTAAATAGGTTATATATAAATTACTTAATACACAATAATACTATCAAATATACTTAGTAACATCATAGTCTGACTGACCGTTTTCGCTCAGAATCGTTTTTCTTATACAATGATATTATATCATTGAATTCAAATTTAACACCATCCATTACAGTGACCCACTTGTAACCTACTGTACAGCAGAGCGGCATCCACTTACCCACTTTTTTAAACTTGTAGAGAATTCGACGGAAAATTTATTTTTAACGTTGACTAACAAAATATGAAATTTAATTCAGTATAACAAAAAAAGGTGGGTAAGTGGATGTCGCTCTGCTGTACAGTAGGTTACAAGTGGGTCACTGTAATGGATGGTGTTAAATTTTAATTCAATGATATAATATTTCTGTATAAGAAAAACGATTCTGAGCGAAAACGGTCAGTCAGCCATAGCCCATAGGCTATATATATTTGATGATATTATCGTGAATAAAGTAATTTATATATAACCTATTTACGTAGAACCTTGTTTTAAATTTTCAATCCTTAGCTATAAAGTTTTAAAATTGTATACATTTTATACATTTTTAACTACAAAATAATTATTAAATTTTTTTAATTTGATACATTTTGTCAAAATTTGAACTTTAAATTCTTATAAAAAAAAATTGTCCATATGTATTTTTAATATTTTTCAATTGCTATTGTAAAAATATATCAGGAGCCTGGTATTAAATTTTCACGCTTTTTTAACCAACAAATAAAATGTTATTGATATTTATAGAAAAGAAAACTAAAAAAAATTGAAAACTGACAATGTCCGTAAACAGTTCAAAAAGAGTCAAATTATTTTCAAAATTTTATCGTGTATAGAAAATCTTAATATTAACATTCAGGGAAATTTTCAAGGATCTACAGCCACACGTTTTTTAATTACAACAAAATAAGAAAATCGTTACACGAGAAATCGAGTGAATATCAAATGTTGTAAAAATATGAATTTATGCTCATAAAAATTTAATTTGGCTTTCTTGTAGACATTTTTTTTTTTTGATAAAGGTAGACAAACTTATAGATAATCTTGTATTACATTTTCAAATCTTAGATTGAAAAAGAAAAATTTTTATGAATCCTCAACTCAAAATAATTTGGTAATTTTCGCGATTTTTCCATATTTTGTCAATTTTTTAACTTTAAATGCTTTTAAAAAAAACTGTGAATAAGAATTTTTAATATTTTTCAAATTTCATTGTAACAATATAGTAGGAGCCTTGTGTTCAGTTTTCAAGCTTTTTTACCCAACAAATAAAGTTTTATTGACATCCTTAGAAAAAAAGACTAATGAAATTAGAAACCGAAAATGTTCCTAATTAGTCCAAAACAAATCAAAATATTTTGAAAATCTTATCGTGTATAGAAAATGCTAATATAAATGACCAGTGAAAATTTTATGTGTATACGTTCATTTGTTTTGGAGTTACACCAAAAACCAAAATCGATTTTGTGGAAAACCGATTTTGCGTAAAAATTCCCATTTTTCCTTAATTTTTATGTTGTTTATCCCGGCGCTTTTGAAAATTATTGGAAATTTTAAATTTTGACCTCCTCAATGCACCAACGTTATTCACTTTCCCATCGAACCAGATACTGAAGTTGAAAATCCAATAATTATTTCGACTACTTATCGTGTACAGTCACAAAAATAAAAAAAACACACATCATTGTAAAATCATTACATTCATCGTTCCACTCAGAATCCAAAAACCTTAGATACATATGAATAAATGGAAGCCTGTTGAATGAAGTGACCAATGAAGCGTAATCAATGTAATTGTAACAATTAAAACAATAAACCCCTAAATTAGTAGGTACATTTCTATATTGCAGATTATTTATTTATTTATTTATTCATTCATTTATTTATTTATTTAAAATATATTAATATATAAACGGGTTGAACCCAATTCAAAATATGATAAAACAAATTACAAATGACTCTGAAACACATTCAATGCATCAAACATTCAAAATTTAAAAAAGAAATTATATTTCCAATCTATACATACAATAAGCACATTTGATAATTGAATGAAAAGCACGTCATGATAGATCATTAAATTGTAAAAATTATATATATTATGAACGATGAACATGTTAAGTGTATACAGTCGGTATTTTTACATAGGTTCATACTACGTACTGCTAATTGCAACAATAATTAAGTAATATGAATAATTACCTTTATTTAAAAGATATTATAATATGTACAACAAATAACAATCAACTTCCTATATTATGTTTTAATTAAATATAGGTACCTACTTACATCAATATATTTTATAATAATCAAAACTATTTAAAACATTGTACTAATACGTATATAGGATATCAAACTATCGTACGAAAAGTACTCCAGGTCACCAATAAGTTGATAATCAATTATTATTGTATCATATAATTGTATTATAATATTAATTATATTTTTAAATTGAATTATTCTTTCTAGCAAGGTAAGGCCCCGTGTCCCGACGATCTTTTATTATTATTCAAAAATAATCCGTTTTAAATAAATAAATTATGTTATCTAAGAGGGGTGACATAAATGTGATATTGATATTATTAAGCTTGAAAATGCAATAGAAGATTCCTCATAAGTTTGTCTACCTTTACCTGTCCGTTATTTGTGAGGAATGTACATGCACAGATTATATCCGCGGCGCCCACAGAAAATCAGCTCAGTGGGTACTAAATTAAATTTATGTTTTACATACATGTACCTATGTAAAGTACTTGGATTTTCTTCAATAGTAACTTTTCTGATAGGAAAGTGAATGTAGTTGGTACTCTGGGGGGTCAAAAGTAAAAAAATTCGCTGTAGTTTTCAAAAGCGACGTGAAAAACAAAAGAAAAACGGGAATTTTTACGCAAAATCTATTTTCGAGGAAATCGGTTTTGGTTTTTGGTGTAACTCTAAAACAAATGAGCGCATATACTTGAAATTTTCACTGGTTGTTTATATTTGCATTTTCTATACACGATAAAATTTTAAAAATATTTAGATTTGTTTTGAACTGTTCAGGAACATTTTCAGTTTCCAATTTTATTAGTCTTTTTTTCTATGAATGTAAATAAAACTTTATTTGTTGAGTAAAAAAGCTTGAAAATTTAATACAAGACTCCTACTATATTGTTACAATGACATTTGAAAAATATTAAAAATCCTTAGTCACAGTTTTTATTTATAAGCATTTTAAGTTCAAATATTGACAACATTTATCAAATTTATAATTTAATAATTATTTTGTAGTTAAAAATTTATAAAATGTTCAACTTTTATAGCTAAGGATTGAAAATTGAAAACAAGGCTCTATGTAAATAGGTCATATATAAATTACTTTATTCACAATAATATCATCAAATGTACTTGGTAATATCATAGGCTGACTGACCGTTTTCGCTCAGAATCGTTTTTCTTATACAATGATATTATATCATTGGATTCAAATTTAACACAACCCATTACATGCCCACCTTTTTTGAAATGTATTTGAATTCGTATTTGAAATACTTTAATACTAATTCATTCGAATACGGAATAAAAATTATTCTTTACAACACTGCCACCAACCATAAAAACGCAACGATAACTATATTCATTATAAATAATATATTAATACATTAAGTATTTATATTTTACGTTGGAAAGCAAAGGAATATAATATTCTTGAAAATCCAGAACTAATTAATATAACAATTATACGAGTATCTACAAAACATGTAGGTTTAACTATTATTTTGATTTTTACAACTTCGGGTTTTAACACGCAAATATTATTAGTGGGTTCATTCTAATTTCTAATAAAAGATTTAATTGACAGAAATTATTCAAAATAAAAATGTACCTATAAGGATTATAATGAAAAACATTTTAGTTAAATGTTTAATATTTTATTCATACGATATACCACTACAAAACTATTATTAATAAATTAAATAATGTATAACAATTTGTTTGACCTTCAGAGGATGCTTACTGGTGTAATTCTAAAAAAAATAATCGTAGATACATGACATTTTCACTGAATTTTTATATTAGCATACATATATGCAGGGACGATCTCAAAAAAAAAAAAATCATAGGGGGGCGTATTCTTCAAACAATTTGAAATTCAAAATTTTTGTTAACTATTAAATTATTTTTAGTTACAATATGCTATACATTTATAATTTCTTTATTACCTTATGTTTCAATGTATGTTTAAATTAAATTTGGAGTTGAAACTTAGAATTACCTAACTTATTATTTTTAATTTATATCAGAATGAAATAATATGAAATAGGTAATAATTATAATTCATCACTTATTCACTTCATTTTCTATTTATAATGTACTTATAAGTAAATTATAAGTATCGTCCTCTTCTATCATAACCTATATAAATATAAAATAATCTCAATAATTGTATTTGCATAAAATGTAGGTAGGTACCTAATTATTTACCAATGGTTTTAATCTAATTATTAGTTTTCTTTTGTAAACTGATTTCTTTTGATACGCCGACAATTTGGCTCAATCGTGTCATAAAAAAGGTGGTTTATGCTCAATCGTGTCTCAGTCCTCGATGTACTTTTACGAATCCGCTCCATAACCCATTACGAAAATATTGAGTTAAAACAATATTAACATTTAAACAATTTATTTAATTTTCCTTTCCTCGTCTTAAAAAAATTGGTTTAATTCAAGTGAAAATAAATTCCATTTTTCCGACTAAAAATAAAATATTGCTGAGTAGGAGATGGGAGGGGGGTGTAACAGCTCCCATGACCCACCTTCGGTTCGTCCTTGCATATATGCTAATTACAGTGGTCTCAAACACGCGGCCCGCGGGCCACATGCGGCCCGCAACCCCTTTTGATGTGGCCCTCAATAAATATTTATTTCTTCAAAAATTGTTTGATTTTTTTGTTTTATAAAATATTTTATATTTAATATATACATTCGTAATAGGAATTTCCCAAAATAATTTAATTCGATCATGATAAGCACAATGCGATAAAAATAATGCAAAAACATTTTTGTTACATATTATCCATGTTCGGTAGCACGTATGTATGTGAACAATTATTTTCCCTCATGAAGTTGAATAAATCAAAAAGCCGCAATCAAATTTCTAATTTAAAATTGCAATCTGTTCTACATTTGACATCCAGAAGTTCTTGTGCAAATATAGACAGTTTGGTACAAAATAAGAGATGTCAAGTATCAAGTGAGTGCAGCTCGAAAATAAAAATAAACTATTATTACTACTAAACAAAAAATCAAGACACTGTACAAAGTACATCTTTGTTAGAATTATAATCAATAAAATAATTACATCTTTCCTTAATTTATTTTGTTTATTTTAGATTTATTATTAAACTGAGTAAAAAAAAGTATTTGGCCCGCGAACCTGTGAAGTAAATATATATGGCCCGTAGGTAATTTGAGTTTGAGACCACTGTGCTAATACATTATATTAGCTATACAGCCTATACACGATGTTGCGATTGAAACTGTCGGTCGGTAGTTTCACTAAATTGACGATCGTCGTCCAAATTACTAAAATAATATTTCCATCAAACTAACTATTTATAGGTTTTAGATTTTGTGGTTTTTAATAACAATAGTTTGATAAACAAGGAAAACGATTTAATATATTTTCAATAACTTCTTTATGTTTTTATTTTTAGATAATTATAATTTACAACGGCACAACGTCAACCAACACAAATGCAGTGTTTATATACATATTATATACGAATTATTGTACAAAAATACATTTAGAAACATTTACAATGATTCATGATGTTGGACCTGAGCTGTTCGATATTGTTTAATAAGCCATTTGACGTTTTTATTCGTAATTTGAAATTTGAAATATATCTTAAATGTCAGCTGTTGTTTGTCAGAAATGTACATGCATAGATTATATTATTATAATCGTTTACGTACTCCGTCGTAAATAAAAACTGGCCAAAATTATGAAAACAAATAAAATCAAAATAATTCATAAAATGCGCTTAAAAAGATTTAATTGATAGAAATTATTAAAATCAAAAAACTTAACTAAAAGACATAATAAATCAAATCAAACGATTACGCTTTAGGTTGGGTTAGGTCAACTTTTTATTAGAAAATGTTATATACCAGCAATGATTAATTCATTATATTCATTTTATTTAAAATTAGAAACTACCACGCTGACAATCAAACACGCAAATGGCACGGATCTAAGGGTAAAACGTTAAATATGTAAATAGGTATGACGAAAAAAGTTCAAAATAATTATTACTCAAAATGTTAAACGGACATATCATACCATAAGAAAATATATTGATGTACGAATAATCACATAATGCGTTTTTAACTTTTTGCAATCTAGGTTATGGGCGAAATAATGTTCGTACGCACTTTGACCATAAATCCTTTTCGAATCGGCGTACGCCAAAACATTAGAATCTCGACTTTTGTAGAGATCAAATGAAAATTCAAAATTCAAAAACCACATAACTACGTATTTTTTTAAGTACAAAAAACACGTAAAATAATAATAACTACCGTTTTGTGAAGGAACAGTTGCCCTAAGTTGAAACACGGCCGAGAAATACTTAACTCAAAAAAAAGGGGAGGAAAACTTTTAGTATGTTATATGCACGTGTTCGTCCCCGTCAGTAAGCTGTTTACGAAATCGCGATTGAAAAAACTATTTACGGCTGCAAAATGGCAGAAAACGCTTTAAGTTATAGGTACGGCACGGGTTTAAGCCTAGGATACTAGAATAGACGACGAAACTACGGCAATTTAATTTTATCCATCTATTATTGAAGGTATATTTTCCATTTTTTTTTTCGAATAACAACTTATTATCTTTTGGTGACGTTGCCTAGCCTATTATTGCATATTCACTATTGTATACAGTAATCCCTCGTTATCCGCGGAGGTTAGGTTCCAGGAAAGTTGCGCGGATATCGAAACCGCGGATAACGAGACCATAAAGCAATGTAAACGGGAAGTTAGGTTTTATTTACATACAATTTTTAATTTTTATTAGACATTTTTATTTATTTGTATTTTTATTACACAAAAAGGTTAATATATTTTACAATTATTATGTATTTATTTTTTTAATATACATAATTTATTAATTATTTATACATACATAATATATTAAGAAGGATGAAAAAAATTTGTAATTGATGTTTGTTTCCTTTTGTTTTCTATGTCTTTGCGAACTTCTTCGTAAGGCACCAGCAATTCTTGGATTCCTCTTTTGAACTTGTAATATAAATTATGAATGAACACAACGCTGGTTTTTGTTATTCATAAAATAATATTATCTTTATTGAAATAGACACGTGAAATAATTTATTAGATCACAATGTTTTCTTTTACGTAATTATACCACTCAACGGTGATTTGACAATTATTAAAAAAAACGTACAACAGGGAAGTGTATTTGATGTATATAATAGTTTTGACTCACGAGATTCCGTTGCTCTACCTTTTGGCGGCTGGTCCGTGATTGAATTGATGATGACAATAGTGGTCGCGAATATTAACGTCGGTATCGGCGCACTGTGTTCACTAGACTGATCGTTATGATATTGTTATGTGTAGATTCAATATCGTGTTATTAAATACGGGCATTCAATCGGCGGCGGCCGAATTAAGACGGTTTTACAATAATACGATGTGTGTGTGTGTGTGCGTATTCGCAAGATAATTGTTATCGGCGGTATATATACGGGTCGGACGGCCGCTGTGGCTCGTTCTCGAGGTATTATTACTAACGGCGATTAAAATGTGCGTAACATCCAACGACGGGTGCGTGACGTTCGCGGTACAACTTACGATTTCGAACGACGGCGGCGTGTCGGCACGTCGTTCACGATTTGCGGGGAGCGGGTAGATATTATTAAATTATAATCGAATGACGGCTATGCTCGTTCATTCACGATGTGATAATTTAAATATCTATGGGGACAAGTTAAAATCTATCGTCTCGTTTGACTTGGATTTTACCATATCCGAGTATGATAGACCTTAAATTGCAGCGGCGGTTACAGTACGTAGTGACTAGTTTGACCTGGTCCTGCGGACCATATCCAAATACACTACGTGTCGTAAGAGCGCGGCGGCGGCGGTATCGGACAGCGGTAGCGGCTCGTTTGACCTGGTCTTGCGACCATATCCGAGCTCGGCAGAGAATACGGACGGCTTAGACAACGATACGATTACGGTGGCGGCGAAAATATTTACCCCTGGGTAGTTTGACTAGGATTTATCATATCCAACCATAGAGGTAAATTCCGATTACTAACTTACTGGTATAACGGGAGTAGATACGCTTGGCTGTCGGCTCTGGCCTATACTTATGAGTATGTTCGGTGAGCGGCGTGGTTCTGAATGATAGTGACTGTTGTACATATTGATGTAATTTGGAAGTGTTTAATTGATTTTACGAATGCGTAGTGGTGATAATTATCCGTAGGGATGGTACGCTTCATTATATTATATTGGTTTGTGCATATTAATTAAGTACTTTATACTAATTAATATGCACTGATGACGGTTTCAAATGCGGCTCTTGCTGCACGCTATCTATTATCAATGTTTGGCGGCGGCGTTGACAGTTTTGGTTTTCTAGTATCGCTTCTTTCTGCTGGCGGCGCGCCGATCTATCGCTACAGTGCTACGGTTTCATATACTGTACACTACGGGGCGCGTGTGTGCTTCGATCGCGTAGGTACTAATATACGAAAGAATGTATGCGTTTTCTGTCTCGTTACAAACTTTAATGCTCTTTCAGTGAGTGGATCCGTCATAAGAACTTGTTCAGTTAGTTGGTTTGCTAATGAAAAAATCTCTTTGATTGATTTAGAGGAGAAATCCGGCTTCACAGGTTCTTCTTCCTCTTCATCATCCTCGGATTGTTTTGGTTCGTTCGGGGTTTCGGTAATTTCTTCTAGATCCTCCAACGTAAGTTTCTGATCATAGTTCAACATCATTTCTTCTATGTCGTCTCTATTTACCTCATCAAAACCTTTTACGTTCCGAGCAATTTCTACGATTTGATTCACCGTGGTGAATCAGATAGTCAATTTTATCGCTTTTTAACACAACTTCTGGCCATAATTTTCGCCAACAAGCATTTATAGTCGAGGGCTGAACTTCATCCAGTGATTCTTTGATATTGACGAGACATTTAGCGATGTCATAATTTTTCCATCCTTGTGTAACTGTAAGTTCTGGATCTTCTTCTAAGTTTTTTAATAGACACATATAACACGTTTTACTGGAAATAGGGGCACTTTCCATAACACTGCGTCGTATTGTCACTTCATTTTTTCTTATTTCTTGAACACTAGACTCGTTCATTTCGTACTTCCTAGCAAGTGACGCTACGGTATCACCACTTTTTATTTTATCCAAAATTTCAATTTTTTGCACGAGTGTCAAAACTTTTCTTCTCCTTTTCATTGAAATTATATGTTGAGAAGCCATTTAAAATGAAGTATGGTACTAAATTAATTACAAATATAAATTAAATTAAATGTAGTAATATGCACATACAACCGTACACGTGTCACGCACTAATATCAACCAACAACTGAACAATTTTAAGATATAACAAATTAACCGTATGTATTAAGGTATGTACTTTATGTAGCTTATCTGTTATAAGTATGGGTATAATAAAGATAAAATTTCATCGTATGTATAAATAAAATGTTATCGAAGACCCAACCGCGGATAACGAGGGGTTACTGTATTTGCCTATTTTTAATTATATCATTGAATTCAAAATTTAACACTATTCATTACAGTGACTCACTTGTAACCTAATGTACAGCAGAGTGACATCCACTTACCAAACTTTTAAGGAATACAATTTATTGTAGAAAATATTATAGTATTATGGTGTAATCTATTAAAACGAACCATGGGACGCCATCTGCCGATTATTCAATTATTATTATAGACTATTACCATTGATTATACATAACACTATGTATAATCAATGCTATTACCTATTAAAAACCAAAAATATACTGATAATTAAAAACACAAGATGGTTCACATTAGGAAACTCTCATTAGATAAACATTCTGAGTTATTATACTATAATTTTAAAACGAACTTCTTAAATGTAGCGTGAAAAATTTAAAATAATATGATAGCAAGAAACATAAAATATTTTAAAATCATTAAAACAATACTATTAACATTAAAAAGTCATGTAAATAATAAAAATAATAACTCCTCTCGAACGAGAAGTGAATCATTCAAAGGTATAACAAGCCATGTTTTATACAACTCACGATAGTATGAGAGTAAGTATCAATTTGATACTTCAATTAAAATTTGAATTTACTCCTATTTTAATTCGCCAATATTCAATTTTTGAAAGCCACCAATTTATGGTGGCTCATAATAATAAATATAAGTAAATAAACGTCTTATAGGAAATGAGTACTTGCACCGCGGCTATACAAAAAACAGTCCCCTGGAATGGTAGGTCGTCGATTTCTATGTCCCCGAAAGTCGCATAGCTCGTAGATTTATTTTCATCTTATAG
Organism: Sitobion miscanthi; assembly: GCA_008086715.1. Classification (NCBI taxonomy): domain Eukaryota; kingdom Metazoa; phylum Arthropoda; class Insecta; order Hemiptera; family Aphididae; genus Sitobion; species Sitobion miscanthi. The sequence goes on from CM017804.1 coordinate 25,589,117, forward strand.
ACAATTTTCCTGGCTTTCCGAATATATAGGTTTAATGCGGCGCCACCTTCCGGAACACGGTCGGAAAAATTGAAAACGGCACGCTTGCCTGTATCGCGATTTTACAAAAAACAGTCCCCTGGGCGGGTTTGACGCATACCATGATATTCATGGCGCCATCGTGTGGTTGACGGTAATACAAATGTTGTGTGCCTTGAATATAATAAAACGCAACCGTGCATACAATGACTGTTATCAATAACCGTCCGAGAAAATAGTCCCCTAGCTTTGGTCCCCCAACTTCACAACACTCATGTAGATAAAGGCATGGATGATATCAAATGTCTTATTTTTGAAAAATACTGGTGTATAGATTAAGGTTTTATAGTTCCAACCATAGGAATTCAAAGGTAAATATATATTAATATTAATGTTTAAATGCTCAGGAATATGAATTTGTCATTTTCTGTAATCTAAAATGCTTATTTAACCCTGATATCTTGGTGTTCATGTACTGGATTAGAAAAGTACTCCAAATCTATTAAATGAACACCATTCACCGGAAAAGTAAAAATAATTGTTTCGCTTAAAATTTACAAAATTGAATACATAATGCTTTCACAACAATTATTTATATAAAACATTGTTGTTTTAAATTAATTATACCAATAAATGAACAGGTTTTTATTGTTTGTTCATTTACTGGTGTTTCAATGTAAATCTAATGAATGAACATTATCAATCAAAAAAGTATACTTTTAATTAATATTGTATAACTATTTTTGATTTAGTATAAAATACATAAAAATGGAAGAAATCAAAAGACAAAAACATGAAAGATTCAAGTATAGTGAAGAAGACTTAAAAAAGGCTATTTTAGCAGTTCAACAAAAAGAAATGTCTTTGTGTAAAGCCAGTACTAGTTTCAATATTCCTAAAGGTGCCTTATCTAATAAATTATGTAAAAAAGTTCCACTGGAAAGAAAAATGGAGCCTAAAACATATTTATCAACTGAGGAAGAAATTCGAATGAAAAATTGGATTCTAATTGTTAAATATGAAGAAGAATATTTTCCAGGGGAAATTGTGAAAAAAAAAATAACGAATATCAAGTTCGTGTGATGTGTATGTCAGGCTTAAATTGGAAGTGGCCAGAAAAACCAGATTTATGTTGGTATAAAAAACAATATGTAAAGCAACGCATATTGCCTCCTAAATTGATTAATGCCAGAAAAGTATATGCCATTCCTGAAATTAATAACTATAAAATGTGATTATTAATTATTTTATTAAAAAAATTATATTGTTTTGTATTATGCCTAGTATACCTAACTAGGTAACTATTTTATAAAAGTTGAATTTTATGTTGTTAATTAGTGATTATAAACATAGGTTTCTAGATGTGATAAAGATATTATGAATTAAAAAGTTTGCTTATTCATATATAAAGGTACTGTACCTATAAGTGTTAAAATATTGGAAGTTTAAGTTTGTTTATTTTTTTTTAACATTTTAAGTTTGAATATTTGTTTTCACATATTAATATAAGTTTGCTTTTAATATTTTACTTGAAGTTTTAATGTTTGTTTTAAATTTATACCTGTATTGAAAAAAGTTGAGGACAGACTAATAAAAATTTAAAAATTGTTTATTAAGATTATAAATGTTATTTCTACCTACCTAATTATTTTGATGGTCATATAATTCAGATATACACTGTTTGATATGATATGTATAACATTTTAAAATTCATGTTTCAAATCTGTAAATTTACATGGGGGCTGCAAAAGCACACAAATTTACTTTATTTTAAACTTTAATAATTATGTTTATTTACTAGAAATAAATGTTCAATTACTAGAAATTACGTTCACCCATTGGGAAATTGGCAGAAAAACTTAAATAAATAATATTGTATTGAATATTATCATTTTCATATACTTAAAAATATGAAAATAGAAATATTAATACCTACGATTAAAAAAAAAAATGTAATTATTGATGTGTTAGATATTTTTGAAGTAACAATTTTTTGAACTTTTTACAACCTTAAGTGTTCATTTACTGGTGTCATTACCCTAACCTAATCTAATCTAACCTTTTTACATAAGTATAGTTAATAATGCAAAAAGTAAAAGTAGAATTTATTGAAAAATACACAAATGTCATTGTTAAATAGTTTTAACAAAACAACCATAAACTATTAATTAGGTAGGTTCTTATTTCATGTGGTTTTCTTTCTGTTTATAATTTATTTATAATTCGTACAATATGATTTTATGTTTTAAATTAAAACAGATATGTCGATTATAATAGTATTATAGACTTAAATGAACTATAACGTACATACAAATTATACAATATAAAAACAATATATATAGACGTTAGTTACATTAAGGAACATATGTATTATAAAATATTGAAAACAATCAAAAACAAGTATTTTGTGTGTTACATTATTATAAGTGTAAATATAAATATGTTTGGTACAAGTATACTATTTAATTAATTTTTAAGTTTATTTAATTTTTAGTCAATTTATATAGTACGAAAACCTTTTAATAAAACTGTAAAATTAAAAGAAAAGTAATAGATCAGTGGTTGTAGGGATCAGCTTTCATGTTATAAAAACTTTGAGGCCCATTTACCTAATATACATTGTATAAAATATAAACACATACAAATAAGACTATAGAAGAAATATAAACGTTTATAAAATCATACGAAAATCTCTATGTTAACAGTAGTGTATCCAGGAATTAATTTTTTTTTTTTTGGTGGGTGTGGGGGGGAAATACCCCCTTTGTCACCCTGGAGGTTTATTCCAATTAAAATTTTCTGACCCTTGGCTTAGACTCACAACTAGCGTCCGTGACCTAGCGCCACATTGTCTGGGGGCATCAGCCAATGGATTGGGAACCGTTGCAATAGATCAATAATATTATCATATGCCAATCATTTATCATAAAATTAATGACACTGTCCAGGTATTGATGTTGGTATTGTACAATTCAACAGAATCCAAATTAGAAGCCTATTCGTCATTCCCACCAACGACATACAATAAACTCTCAAATGCTTCATTATTCAAAATTTAACAGAGTTTAATCTCTGCTTTGATAAACTATCATAACCTCTTACCTAAACAATTTAATTAAAACAAACTTGTGGAAAAAATCACGTGGCCTCGAATGTATTAAAAATTAAATATGATGAAGTATGAAAGAAATATTATTTAAGAGGATGTCAGCGCACTATTTGTTTTTTCTTTCTGGCCCACGTGCAATATAGACAAAACGCATTAACGCAGAAACATTTTTTCTATGTTTTTAAATAACAGCATATAAAACCCAATAATTCACAGATGCAAACCATTTGTTGATATATTAATTACATGAAAAGATTTAGGAACTGAAACTAAGGTTGGCGGTATTGATGGTATTGAAAGTTTAAATAGTGCAGAGGTTTTTGATCGCAGTACTGAAGAATGGCGTATGGATACCAGACGCCATTCTTCAGTACTTACTAGCTGCGGTCAAAAACCCCTACACTATTTAACCATTTAATACCACCTACTTAGTTTCAATATATAAATAATTATTCACTATACAAACTCCTAAATATTTTCAATTAACTAACATGTCAATTGATGGTTTTCAATAAGGCGATATTGTAGATGAATCTAACACATCGACAGAAGACTTAAGAGGTGCTTTAAAAACACCACACAGTTATCATTTAATACAACTAGACCAGCTCTATTAGTGTGTTATAATTTCTGGTCCAAACTACCATCTGTACATTTTTAGACCATACTATGGCAAGCATGGGCAAGAGGCATTTTCCAGTTCAGCCAGTTCACCGAAACTCCAGACAGCTACTAATCTCACTTACAATAGCACTTTGTAGTTCATTGTTCACTGATGCTGTTATAGATTTTACCTTACAGCTTGGCTTTTGACGTACTTCAAATTGCCTAGAAAATTTGGAAAATAACATTTATTAATGAGTAGGTAAGTAGACATTAGAAATGTCACAAAATATTTATAACATATGTAAAATTTTCAGGACCTTACGAGTTGGATATTTTATTCAAAACCTACCAGCAACGGCCACCATAGTCAAAGACCCTGTCTTCGTGTTACAATATTTAAGGGTAGCCATGTCGTACCCAATTATCTTAGTGATATTTGATGGCCCTCTTCTTAATGTTTTTGCCTTCAAATGGAAGTTTTTGTGCATCAGTAGTGGTTTAAAGAAAACAGCTTCACATACTGCTGTACAATCTTCATGGTGTCATCAATATTGTATGACTGTTGCATGTCAATACAGTAGCTATAATGCAAAAATACTCATTAATAGACAAAAACAAAAATTTTTTTGGGTGATTTTGTTACTAATTCTCTGGATTTGTTAGATTATTATATAAAAAAGTTGGGTACGTGGATGTCGCTCTGATGTACAGTAGGTAACAAGTGGGTCACTGTAATAGATGGTGTTAAATTTGAATTCAATGATATAATATCATTGTATAAGAAAAACGATTCGGAGCGAAAACGGTCAGTCAGCCTAATAATTTATAAACTATTTACATGGAGCCTTGTTTTCAATTTTCAATCCTTAACTATAAAAGTTGAACATTTTATAAATTTTTAACTACAAAATAATTATTAAATATTAAATTTCATAAATTTTGTCAAAATTTGAACTTTAAATGCTTTTAAAAAAAAATTGTGCCTATGTATTTTTCAACTAATATTAGAACAATATATCAGGAGCCTTGCATTAAATTTTCACACTTTTATATCTAACAAATTACATTTTATTGATATTTATAGAAAAAAAAAAAAAACTAAAAAAATTGAAAACTGACAATGTCCGTAAACAGCTCAAAAAGAGTGAAATTATTTTCAAAATGTTATCGTGTATAGAAAATTCTAATATAATCATTCAGTGAAATTTTCAAGTATCTACAGTCATAATCGTTACATTAGAAATCGAGTGAATATCAAATGTTGTAAAAATATGAATTTCAAACGCTCATAAAAATTTAATTTGACTTTCTTGTAGACATTTTTTTTTTTTGATAAAGGTAGACAAACATAAAGATAACCTTGTATTACATTTAAAAATCTTAGATTTAAAAAGAAAAATTTTTATGAATTCTCAACTCAAAATAATTTGCTAATTTTCGTGATTTTTCCGTATTTTGTCAAGATTTGAACTTTAAATGCTTATAAATAAAAACCCTGACTAAGGATTTTTAATTTTTTTCATCTGCCTTTTGAAACAATAACCTAGAAGCCTTCTATTAAATTGTCAAGTTTTTTTAACCAATAAATAAAATTTTATTGATATTTATAGAAAAAAAAACTAAAAAAAATGGAAACTAACAATGTCCGTAAACAGCTCAAAATAAGTCAAAATATTTGGAAAATGTTAAGGTGTATAGAAAATGCTAATATATACATTCAGTCAAAATTTCATGTACCTACGCTCATTTGTTTTAAAGTTACAACAAAAACCAAATTCAATTTTGTGAAAAATCGATATTGCGTAAAAATTCCCGTTTTTCCTCCATTTTTCTTTTGTTTTTCTTGGCGCTTATGAAAATTACTGGGAATTTTAAATTTTGAACTCTCCAATGCATCAACGATAACCACTTTTCAATCGAAAAAGATACTGAAGTTGAAAATCGAAGCATTATTTCGACTACTTATCGTGTACACAGACACACAAAAAAAAAAAAAAACACATCATTGTAAAATCAATACATTAATCGCTTCGCTCAGAATCTAAAATAATGAAATATGCGCATACGTATGAATAAATATGCACTAAAAATAGCGTGAATAAGGGGTAATATGCACTTATTTTTGTATGAAATATGTATTTTTATGAGGTAATAAACTGAGAAAAAATTTTTTTTTTGATACTTTTATACTCAAAGCGCCATTATCGGAAACCAACTAATTTACAATATCACAATTCAAAATATTTGAAATAACGAAGTATAGCATTAATCCATTATCCAGGTACCCCAACAGGTTATGATTGGATCTGGAGGTAAAGGGATATCCAGTGCGTAATTGTTGAAAATTTGTATTTGTGATAGTACTTTTTTTAAATATTTTTTTTTACATTAGCTACAATTTTATCAATAGTATCAAATTGTATTCGTACTTCCTCAAAAACTCTATGGAGGCCACAAGCTATTAGTAAAAAATTATCTTTTTTTATTGAAAAAATTTCAAATAAGACATTAAATCATAACAAATTTACAATTAATACTCTATATAGTATAAAAAAATGTGTTTGTTGTTGATTTATATAAATTATAAACATAATATGCATTAATAAGCTTAAAATCTTTAAATATGCAAAATCATATCAATTTAGCAAAATATGGAACATACATTTTTGTATTTCAATTATATGTATCATGAAACAAATTTGTATTAAATCAGATTTTGAATATGAGGCTTCCTAAAAAATATGCAAATGCATGTAGTTCTGAACCTTGTAATTATGTATAAGCTAGTTAATTCAGCATATTGTTTGATATTTTAATTGTATACACTAAAATGGATAATAACTATTTAGTTAAAAATTTCACTATATCTAACATACAGTGTCAGTAATGGACGGTGAGGAAATAATTGCCACTTTTCTCATTTTCCTCATTACTGAAGGCAAGTCCATGAGCTGCCACAAAGCAGGATTCAATATTCAGGCAAACATCATTACATTCATCCTTAAATATGATTATTTCTACTGATTCGTCACTTGTTGCTGGTATGCAATTCAATATTCTCGTTATTGAGGAGACATGTAGCTTTTTGATCGCCGGTAAAACTAAATTTTTAAAAAATGACCATCTGTAACAAAATATAAATTACATTTTCATAATAATTAAATTCTACCACATTAGATCTTTACTACAACCAAATAATACCTAGCCATAGGTTTTGGTTCCATATGTTTAAAAATTACATCTGGGTGGTTATCTATGGGCTCAATATACACAACTAGCAATAGTAGGTATAGTAAGAGAGTATACATAGAATATTCAGATATTCGAATCATAGACTGCTACATATATCCAGTGAATGCGAAAATATCCAGGAATAGAAGTATTTAAATATGATATACTAAATACTTACAGAATACTATAATATGCAAATAATATATGAATATGATATCGGTACCTAATAACTAAATACCTACAGAATACTGAATAATACCATATAATTCAAGTATATTATAAACTAGCCAATACCGTGCACTTAGTTTACCGTAAAAAATGGCAACTCTTAAAAAAATTATGATTGTTGAACTTATTTTGGGTGTAACTCGCTGCAGTAAGTGTAACTCAGCCACCCGGGTAGGCATCCAACAATCCCATAGAAAAAGGGCAACTGATTCACCTTGGTAGACCATTTTCAAAAATTTAATTTGATGCAAGGTTGTACCCGTATAACTAATGCAACCAATAATTAATAAATACTAATTTCTACCCTAATTCATATCTACACGCCGATAAAACACACACAAAAGAAAAAGGACAGGGTACAGGTAGCTTGAAACCAACCGGCCGCTGTGCCGTATGTAGGTATACGATTTACACGTTTATTTTAATGATTTATTAACTTTATCAGACTTAATTTATGCCTATGCACACACAAAGAATGTAGGTTTCTATTGGTGAAAGAGTTTTTGAAATCTGTCCAGTAGTTTTTGAATTTATTCGTTACAAATAAACAAATCTTTCTTCTTTATAATATTATTATAGATATGTATGTATGTATATATATATGTCATTCTGAACTACTAATATAGTACTACATATACTAATAAAAGAATATTTAAAGAAAACATTTAGATTTAAGACAATTATGAAGAAGACCCTACAAGTATAAAGTACTAAGTAGAAATCAAAATGTAATATTAAAAAAAAAAATTAAATTATGTTTAAAATCTTATAACAAATCAGAAAAATATTAAATTAATATTGTGCAATAATTTAAAAATTATAATATCAATAAATTAAGTTAAATTTACATTAAAAAAATGTTAATAATGATGAGCAGAATAAAAATTTAATTTGAACAATTCATTTCAATCCTTAACTATAAAAAGGTGGTTTAGTGGATGTCGCTCTGCTGTACAGTAGATAACAAGTGGATCACTATAATGGATGGTATTAAATTTGAATTCAATGATATAATATCATTGTATAAGAAAAATGATTTTGAGCGAAAACGGTCAGATATTACCAAGTATTTGATGTTATTATTTTGAATAAAGTAATTTATATATTTATCTATTTATGTGGACCCTTGTTTTAAATGTTCAATCCTTAGCTTAAAAGTTGAACATTTTATACATTTTCAACTACATTCTGACCTATAGTATTTCTTAAATAATTTTTTACAAATTTTAATTTAGAAAATTTACGTTCAAAGTGGAGGCCACGATATGTATTTCAATTACATAATCATTTACAACATTTTGTTTGTACAGATTCCACATACTGTTAAATAATGCCAAATTCACTTTTATATTAGAAGGGTCACATCACACGATTACGTAATAATTATTTATAGTATCGAAAAAATCGTTAAAAATTGGTTTAATGGTGCAATATATATAATTATTATTATGATATATCTTCCTTCATACACAACTCAGTAAAGTAAATTCTATCAGTTCCATTCTACATAAAAATAGAAAGACCAACACTTAAACGCGATACGTGCACTAAAGTCAAGAGTTTGCAAATTAAAGCTTTATTAAATAAATAACAGACACAAAATTAAAAAACACACATCATTGTAAAATCAATACATTCATCATTCCACTCAGAATCTAAAATTGAACATTTAAACATTTTTTAACTTCAAAATAGTTTGCAAATTTTTGAGATTTTAATAAGTTTGAACTTAAAATACTTTAAAAACTGTACCAATGGATCTTTAATATTTCTCAACTGCTATTATAACTTATAAGGAACCTATAGTTAAATTTTCAAGTATTTCAACACAACCAATAGGTACTTATTTTATAAGGTTAAGAATTAATGTTTTATTTATCAAAAATATTTATTATTCATGCAAGACAAAATTGTTTTGTACAAAATATAATATTATTATTTTAAAGAATTTATTTTAGTTATTTGTCTCGCTTATTTTATTATAATATTGCACAATTAATTAAAATTTTAATTTAAGTTAATCCAATAAAACTATTTTGTTGTGTTATGCATCGGTGTCTCTAGAATTCATAGATGTGGCCAACAAAAACATCAGTCACCGTAAAAAAACCTTTTAAACTTATGCTGATTCCTAAACTTTGTTCAAGAATACAATAATATCGTAGATTGTTGCCCAATAACCTATAAGCATTGACGATAAGATGTCTAGCGCCCACAAAATCTAAATCCAAAAAATTTAAATCATCTATGTAACGCGATAAATATTTTACTATTTTTACTAGCGAAATATTTATATTAATATTAACTCAAAATTCCGCGAGAAACTAATTTTAAAACTTTTGCATGTATGGCCATACCAGTGACACATCTATGATGTAAAGCACTTATTAGATACAAAGAGATTCCAGTATGGACAGTTAAATATTTTTAATTATTTAATCAAAACCAATTAAACATGTAAATATGCTAAATTAATAAAAGATTCAAAATCAAAAACTAAAAAAATATTGCTTAAAAAACTACAAGAAATAGTGTTAAACCACATATTATGTTATTAACTATTTAAAAAAAAAATTGGCTACACGATAACTTGTTTGAAAGCTGGTATATATAATTTCTCCCGGTCGCCATAAGAACTTCCAAGATTTTCAAGAATTTGGAGTGGAGTAGATCGATAGTATCAGTTAATTTTTGAGATTTCAAAAAGTTACACATGAAGTTTACCAGTACTACGTACCACCCCGTTTCGGACTCATACTTAATATGAATCGGTACGTAACTATTCCTTATTGATAGGTATCAAATTTTTCTTCTTGAAAATTTAGTTTAATTCAAACCTGTAATAAACAGTATTAACATATTATACTAACGTCGACGGTGTCTTCGGTTCAACGGTCAACTTCTTCTTGAGTAGCCAAATTATGATATTCAACGTCGTGTTTGAGTGTTTCCAATCTTGATTTGTTTTTGATAAATTTATGAAATATTTGTATCCGCAAATTTATTTCCTGGACCGGTAAATTCACTATCGAACTACAAGCTCGTTTTCGAGGAGGTAAGTACCTAAATACAACTTCATAATTCGTAATATATTATGTAGTATCAGTAGCTTAACAGAAAGAAAGCCGTTTGCGTTTGTTCCCTACGCAAAAACCCGTATAATGACAGATCCACACAGGATGAGAAAACAAACATTAACTTAACTTTTCCCAACATAGACGGGACAAACTAATTTTTTTAAAAACAAATACGTGGCTGTGTGAAGCACCATTACAAAATAAATAGGTGTGACAGCAACTTTGTGATACGCATAAAATGGCTGCCATCTTTCTCCCTATCAGTACGTTTTTTATCATTTACAAATTAATAATAATATACCTACCACTTAATCAGTAGCACTTCAAAATTGTTCAATTAGTTAGTAACTATAATCATTCGAATAAAAAAATAATCTTATAGATTTTCTGTCCAAATTAAGGAATTTATAATTTATTTTTATAGATTAAAACAATTATAATTTATAGGTAAATACACTTCAACTGAGTATTACCAAATTGTATTATTATTTATTGATATAGGTATTAGCCTGTATTAGGTACACTAAATAGTAAATACTATACCAATGAGTAATGACTATTGACTATATTTATAAAACCAATTACTATAAAAGTATAAAGTAGTCAGTAGTATACGTAGTGACTAGTGAGATAAAAAAGCATTCGATTATTGTATCATTCGAGTGAAAAATTCATTCGAATGATTCATTTGATTATAAATTTTATCCATTACTAATCATTCAATTATTAAAATCATTCGATTATTCACATCACTATTAGTAGTAGGTACAAGAATTAGGATTTAGGAACTTTTAGATTCTGAGTGGAGCGATGAATGTATTGATTTTACAATGATGTGTTTTTTTATTTGTTTTTTTATTTTAGTGTCCCATCACCTTTTAGGACAGTAAAAATGCTTGGATTTTCTTCAACAGTATCTTTTCTGATAGGAAAGTGAATCTAGTTGTTAATTTGGGAGGTCAAAAGCAAAAAATTCGCAGTAATTTTCAAAAGCGCCGAGAAAAGTTCAGGAAAAACGGGAATTTTTACGCAAAATTTGTTTTTGAAAAAATCGATTTTGGTTTTTGGTGTAACTTTAAAACAAACGAACGTATATACTTGAAATTTTCACTGGTTGTTTATATTTGCATTTTCTATACACGATAACATTTTAAAAATATTTAGTATTGTTTTGAACTGTTCAGGAACATTTTCAGTTTCCAATTTTATTAGTCTTTTTTTCTATGAATGTAAATAAAACTTTATTTGTTTAGTAAAAAAGCTTGAAAATTTAATACAAGACTCCTACTATATTGTTACAATGACATTTGAAAAAAATTAAAAATCCTTGGTCAGGGTTTTTAATTATAAGCATTTAAAGTTCAAATATTGACAAAATACGGAAAAATCATGAAAATAACTAAATTATATGGAGTTGAAAATTAATAAAAAATTTCCTTTTTAAATCTAAGATTTGAAAATGTAATACAAGATTATCTATAAGTTTGTCTACCTTTATCAAAAAAAAAAATGTCTATAAGAAAGTCAAATTAAATTTTTATGAGCGTTTGAAATTCATATTTTTACAACAGTTTTCAATTTTTTTCTATAAATATCAATAAAATTTAATAAAACGTTTCTTGATATATCGTAACAATAGCAGTTGAAAAATATTAAAAATACATAGGCACAATTTTTTTTTATAAACATTTTAAGTTCGAATTTTGACAAAATTTATCAAATTTAATATTTAATAATTAGTTTGTAGTTGAAAATGTTTAAATTTTATAGCTAAGAATTGAAAATTGAAAACAAGACTTCACTTAATACGTTATATATAAATTACTTTATTCACAATAATATCATCAAATGTACTTGGTAATATCATAGGCTGACTGACCGTATTCGCTCAGAATCGTTTTTCTTATACAATGATATTATATTATTGAATTCAAATTTAACAGCATCCATTACAGTGACCCACTATTAAGATATTCTGTATTTGAACAATAATACAATTATAACAATTTATATTTGAATAAATTAAATTTACGAAAACACTATTGTCTTATAAATATATATATATAAGTCAACTACAAACAATTTCGTATTACCATATTGTAACGCCGTTTGAAAGTAAGCGTTTATGCGTGCTAGGCGCGCCAGCCACTTCATACGTTTAGAAATACACTCTCTGAAGCGGCATTAATTTTGAAAAAAATTCAATTTTTAAGTAATTGAGGCAAGTGAAAATAGTCAACTAACTAGTGCTTGACATAGGTACATGTTTCAATTTACGGGCCAAGTGTAGAAAACTATTTTTTAAACTACAAAATTATATTTTTAGAATTAAAGTCTTACAATTTACAAAAAAATTACACCACTTTTAACATTTTCATTTTTATAACATGATTTTACTAGGTTAATTTTTACCATTTATACACGATTGAGATCAAGAAAATCAAATTATTTTCGATGTGAAAACACATTATTGATTGTTTCACTTGCCCCATTACTCATTTTTGTGGGAAAAGTGAATAATTGATCAATCATATCAGAAATTTACAAAAAAGTAATTTTTAATGTCACATTGTAAAATATAAATAAAATTACATATACATCCTAAGTTTTGAAGATTTAAGTCTATAAAAATGACTAATAAAAAAAAAATTAATACGTTTTGATAACAGACAATATTTTTATTATGTTATAACATAAATTGTGTATAAAATAGAGTGTAAATCTTTATTTTTTTGTATTTAAATGTAATTGTACATAAAATATATTACAGTGTAAGTCTTAGTTCAATCATATTTTTGTATTTTATAGGACTCAATTAGCCACTTACCCCACCTCTGTCCTTACCAAATATCCAAACACATTTATAATTATTGGTTTGATAATTATAATTTATAATACAGTCTTAGTTATAAAAGAACATTTTTTTTTCATATTATAAAATGTATATCCAGTTCTAACATTAATACACTATATATTATCAGAATTTGTAATTATTGAAGATTAAGAATCAACAAACCATAGGCATAAGAGGAACATCGAACGTGGCATTTACTGAGTGTAATACTAAACAGACTTATAAAATATAAATCATAAGAGTGGCACTTTTAAAAGTGTTTACACTTCAGTAAGAATTTATTAATATATTATATTAGAAAAACTTGACAAGTAAAATATGTAATGTATATTAATAAGCATATTTCTTTACTCACTTAATTTCTCAAGTATGAATATATATTTTTTTAAACATTTATTGATAACTATATATGGTACAATGAATATATAATATGTATTAAATATCAGAAAAGCGCAAATAGTATAGGACTAACTATAATTGTATAAGCTATATGGAGGTGCAAGACTTATTTAAAAGGACGTCACACCTGCATGTGTTGTCTCCGTCTTACAAACGCGTAACATACCAAATTTATGCTCAGAAATTCAAGTTTTATGCCATTAGCTTAAAAATTAGAGTGAATCGACCTATTATGAAACTTGATGGTAAGAATATTATCTGTGTTTTGTTGGAAGTTTTTTTACAATAGTTTAGTTTTTAAGTGAGTTATAGTGTCTTTAATAAATGTAAATTAAAAATGCTCATAACTCACTTGAAAACTGAATTATCGTAAAAAACTTTCAACAAAACACAGATATTATACTTACCTTCAAGTTTCATAATAGGTCGATTCACTCTAATTTTTAAGCCAACAGCATAAAACTTGAATTTCTGAGCGTAAATTTGGTATGTTACGCGTTTGGAAGACGGAGACAACACATACGGGTGTGGTGTCCTCTTAATACATTCAATAAAAGTTAAATTTAAGAGACTTCTGTAAGGACGTGTAGGTACATTTAAAAATACTTTGAACACTTTGTCCCACTCTTAAGATGATATGTGAGCACAAAATGAAAAACCTATAATGTATACAAATGTAATACTTAACACAAATACAACTGTCAATGCACAATCAAGCATTTTTTTATTATTATTTACAGGAAACACTAAATTGTATAATATTTTCTTGGATTTCTAAAGCTAAATAATTGAAATACATTCTCAAGTCCAAAACAATTTGAATCTATATTTTTTCTAAAGTAGATTACACAATAATTTCAAGGACTGATATTTTATTAAAAACAGGTTAGTGATCACTAATATTTCTGAAATAATAATTAAAAAATATTTATTTCTTAACTCACCTTTAAAGAACCTTGGGCATTCTGTAAATATATTCAACAATTTGTAATGTACTAATATAATTGAAATACAATTATTCATAAACCTTATAATTACAATCCAAATTTTAGGCATTGGCACTTGCAGAAAAGTAATTGAAGTTTGAATACAAACTGAAGCCTAAGTCAACCTATACAAATATTATATATTTTCTGTAAAACATCTACAAAATGTAAATTTATTTGGATTTATTTTTTTGTATCTTCAATTTGTTTTTGTGGTATATCACTTTGGCAGATGACATAGTTTCAGATTCTGATTTGGATGCTTCTAGAAGATTTAAACTGATTTGGGGTTCTGGCATCACTGGAGTGTCCTTTGGTTTTACTAAAATAATTAAGTTAATGAATAATTGTATATGGTTATATAGATATAATATTAACCTGTTTGTGACTTCTCCAATTCAATTATTTTCTTTTTAAGTCCTACAATTTTTTGTCTCATTTTAAACATTGTTATAGCATTATTTTCTTCTTGAATTTGTTGGAATAACATATTAAGTTTTGCTTGATAATGTTTTTTTAATTCCATGAATTTTTTTTCAATTGACAAATGAAATTCTTGATAATTATTATTTAAAGACATAATATTTTGCCTAAGTCTATCACTCGTTGCCTAAAATTGTTTTTAATTTATATTTATTATAAAGAAACTAGCTACATTCCATAAAAAAATAAAATATACATTTGTTGATACATATACATATACATATACTCACATCAAGTTTAGATATTATTTCATCATTTTCTCGTCCAGATTCTTTTAAATCTACAACTTTGATAAAATAATGTACCAATAATTTCTTTAGTTCGTCAATATTTAAAGTTGACAGACACTTCCAAAAAATTTTTGTTTCATTTGAATTCTGTAAATAAATAATATCCATATTATATATTTTTTTTTTTTAAATACCAAGGCACTATACTATAATGCATTATAATGTTATGTTTTACCATTTGAATAGAATTTAATAAATTTGTATCTTTATTGTACATATTATTTTTTAATTCAATTAAATAATCTATGGAATCGATTGCTTCATCGTTTTCTAAATATTTTCGAACATCTTCTTTGAATAAATTATTTTCCTTGAAAACAAAAGTATAATTAGGAATATAATAATTATTTAAGTTAATAAATTGGTCCATACGTAAAAAAAAAAAGGAAAATAAAATATCATGTTTTAAATTAAGGTATGTTTAAACCCAATTATTAATAATACTTGAATAATAGTTACATCAAGATTATTTTTTAATTTAGTTGAAACAACACACATTTTTCATGTTTATAAAATAAATAAACTTAAAATTTTATTGAATAAAAACCTTTTGATATTTGGGATTGAACATTCCTCTAGGACGTGAACTTAAAATTTCATTCCTCGTAGTTTGCAAATCCAAAAATTCTTTTTTTAAATTATCATTTTCAATTAAATTTGATGATGATGTATGGATTCTAATTTTTTCTATGCTTGTTAAAACCTGAAATTTCATAAAATGTGTAGTCATTTTTTTAATTGATTAAATAAATATAGAATACAAGTTGTTTTACTTACCCCCAATTTTGATAAATTAATTTTCAAATGATTAATTCGCTTTTCATTTTGTATTAATAATAATGAAACTTCTTGTTTATTTTTTATATAGGTATTTAATTGGTCATAAAATATTTTTAAGCGATCGTTAGAAGTTTGTAATGCAATTTGATATTGTAGTAATCTAAAACAAAACATCCATTAGTAGGTATTCATTTAAACAAATTGACAATTTATATGTAAATACTTTTCTTTACTATCACTGGCAATTTTTATAATATCATTCATCTTTTTAATTTTATCTTCATATTGTAATATCCTATTATTTGTTCGCTCCCCGTAATCCATATATTTACTAGATCCATTGGCATAATTTGTTTTTGATTTGTTTAACTGACTTACAATTTTAATATATTTTTTGTTTGTTCTATTGTACTCTTTTTCAACTTTTTCCTTTGCTTTCCATCTGACTTCTGCATATTTGGCAGTTTCACTGATGTACATTTTCTAAAATAATTTAAATTTTAGCAATATATACAATTTTGTTTTATAAAAATTAATAGTGAATAATATGATAAATATTATGACATAATTACCTTAATTGATATAATATCTTCTAATTGTTTAATATTATTTTTTAATCCCTCCTCATTAATAGTTATTATGCTCAATTCTTTTCTTTTTATATTTACCACTTTTGTTAAAGTTTTTAATTCTTCTCGCATTTTTGTAACATTGTCTAAACTATTGTTACTATTATTATAATTTAGTGAAATATGTTGACTTGGATCAAATTCAGAATCTAAAAATAATTTTAAATCAATTAAATATTAATAACAATTGACCTTTTGACAACCAATGCCATTTATATAAGTTTTTAAAAATGTTGTCATTGGGACCATTCATGGGCGTAATCTCCCCCCCCCCCCCGGAGATATATAAAAATACTATCATTTTGCACCCCCTACATTTTCTATATTTATAATGTTCAACAAGTGCCAAATTTAAAAATATTTATAAAATAAATTTTAAAACAAATGGTTTTTGACAATTCCTACAAACACCGCATCATGTGAACAAAGTTTTTCCTGCTTTAAATGGCTTAAAATTAACTTAAGAACAACTGCATGACAAGAAAAGCTGTCAGGGTATGTTACAAACTGAAAGAAATCCAGTAATAGATTCAAAAATTGTAATTGACAAAATCAATGCAGCAGCAACCATACATGGTAGACGTTTAAGTTTAATATAATATTTTTAATGTGTTAATTAATATGTATTAATATTTATTACAAGAATGTAATAAATCAGTTTTGACTAATACTAGAATACAATTTACTTAGGTCCTAGTTCATATTAATGATACTAAATGATGTATACAATAATATGTAACATGTCATGTATTTACGATCATTTGTTTTAGAGTTACACCAAAAGCCAAAATCGATTTTAACAAAAACTGATTTTGCGTAAAAATTCCTGTTTTTCTGAGCGTTTTTAAATACTATTGGAAATTTTAAACTTTAACCACCCAAAAGTACCAACTAGATTCACTTTCCCATCGAACAAGATATTAAAGTTGAAAATCAAAGAATTATTTCGACTACTAATCATGTAAACATACAAAAATAAAAAAACACACATCAATGTATTGATCGTTTCACTCTGAATCTAAAATTAGAAATAGAAAATTGAAAATTATACACCAAAAGAAGGTTGTACAATATTTATAGATGTGCAGGGACTGATTGGGCCATGCACAAATAAATTAATAGGGTCACGGTCCACGTAGGAATAACTAGTTTTAGACCATTTTTATCTCATAGTGAGAATTTCAAATTAAAATAGAAATAGCCAATATGAGCAATGAATATTATGAAGGTAATAATTATTTCATGCACAAGAAAATTCTTTTTACTAACACTAATATAATATAACTTTTCATTTATTAAGGGCTGGTATTTAAATTCATTGAAAAAAAAAGTAAGTTACCTAGGTAATGAGTAGAGTAATGAGGGGATTTATTTACATAAGAAACAATCAAATAAACGCTAAAAAATCTTAATTATGCATAAAAAATTGTATTTTTTGAACATTTAATTAAAATAACATATTTAAAATTGTGGAACCCTACTATAAATATTTTTCTTCATTATCTTCTGAAATGATGTCAATAGTCAATGGCTGTAATCGATATTTTCTTATCTTGGTATACGTTTTTTTATTTCATTGATTATTAATCTAAGGTCATCCTTGGGAAAACCGTTAATGCCAGCAAGTATATCTATTAATTTATTTTGATCTTAATTGAAACAATAAAAGTATCATTTTTTTTTATATATATTACAATAGTATATATTTCAAAAATTTCAAAAACACTGAAATATGCAATTAAAATTGTAAAATAAGCCCTTAAAAAAGAAAAGAAAATAGGTAAATGTCAAAATGCAAACACAATAGCACATACTCTAAAAAAGTTTCAATTTTGTATTGTTATGCTGTGAAACATTTTGCGCTCACTTAGCATATCATACAATCAACCAGAACAAATGTGCAAATGCATATAAATCCCATTATGAGTTTTTGTTAAATTGTTAAATATTAAAACAGTAATTAGGGTAAAGAGGACATATTATATTTTAATTTATTAATTACTGACTAAACCCTAGTTTAAATCAAAAATAATTTTTTATTTATAAATAATATATTTACTAATTATAAAATGATGCTTTATTTTTAAATTGAATGCAATCAGATCAAAACAAGATAAATAAAGTTTTATATGTTTCACAATAACTTACATTGGTTGATGATTAATGTTTGAAAATCAAATTATAAATTATTATTTAAAGTAAACAAATTGTGTGATTACCTGTTGAATTTTATTTCACAGAGATATTATAGTAACACTTTTGGTCATAGACACAGGTAAACATAAAACAGTCCAAGTAAATTCAGAAGCCTATACTCACTAAATCTTAAACACTATCCACGCTTTTGGTTTTCATAGTATTATTGACAGGAGATTGTATTGCTTTAATTCCACAATAAATTATAAGGCCTTGAAATTTAGAAAATGCCTAAGGCCTCACAAATTGTAACTGCGGCCCTGGGTATTCTATCCTATATATATAATTTATTTTACTAATAGTATTACATTAGATTTATTTAATTTTTGCTGAAAACATTGCATTTATTATAGGTATTATTAATATTTAATTATTGTTATTATCGAACTGTAGAACAGTGTGAATAAGGTTATGGTATAAATGAGTAATAACTTAAAATTAATCTGAATATTTTTAAAATATCATTGAGTATGGTAAAATTTATAATATGAGAACAAGTTTTAAGTCCCAATGTATAATATATTTAAGTTACAACAAAATAACTAAAAACACTATGATTTGTTTAAATAATACCTATCTAATTTCTTCTAAGCTTTGATTGAAGTTGAAATGTGTAAAAAAACAAAATGTCTATTGAATCTGTTTGAAAACATGACACTATTTGGCTTCATCAGCGGACGACCACACTGAACACAGTATATTATGATTAATTTGAAATTTGAGATCAATTCGACAACATCTGGGCATGCAATTAAATAGACAGGTAAATAAAAATATAATTTTAATGATTATTCATATTGCTCAAAAACGTTGTCTGGATATTATATACTTCAAACAATACTTTAATTTATCTATGGGTATATCTTAAATAGCTAGACAATATGATAGTTAATTTTCATATGCTTTTATAAGCACTTGTTAAAATACGTACAAATGTCAATTAAGCATAGAATAAAAAGAAACCTATACATTTGACTATATTACAGTACAGAAGAAAACTTATAAATATTATGATTAATATTCTTGATTTCAATACAGAGATAATGAATAATTGTTAAATTCAATGATTATGAATTATCACCAATACGTACAGTCAACATTGTGATTGAGTTCATCTGGTGTATGAGTAATACTTGTTCTAACGAGATAGTCGAATCGATAGTTGATGTATTTGTTGTATGTGTCAAATACACTAATTAACTTCTGATCAAATTTTATTTCATTTATAATATTTTCAATGTTTATACCCATTTTTAATTTTTGACAGACAGACAAAAATAGTTAACGAAAAGTTGAAGTTACAATTATTTAATAAACGGTTGGTCTAATACATAGTGAAACAACCATTGTTTAAAACTTTTAAGAAACAACGTCAGTAAAATATCAATACATAAGTGAAAATAGTACTACAGTATCAAAAACATTGAATAAAAAGATTACTTTATGTGAATAATAAATAATAATAATAAGTTATCACTTATCACATGGAAAGACAATAGAATCGAGTCGGTCGCGGTGTAATCACGAATCATCATCGCTTGGGCACGTACGTTATCATTTTAGTTACAGGTATGCGCAACGTTTCGTAACGTTTGTTACGTTTGTAAGCCAATGACAATATTGTACGATTGTTTATCTTCGAATAAACGATTGAAAATTACATTATGATAATATTTTAAATAATTATATTCATAATAATTAATATAAATAAAATATTAAATACAATGAAATATTAATAAATAAAATATTAATCAGTTCCGTTTCGCGAGCACTGCCACTTTCGAATTTTAATACCAAAAGTTGACAGTATTATGTACCCTATTTTATGTACAATTTTGTACAAGCAAAATACAATTTTAAAATATAACTTTACTGTACAATTTTCTTTTTCTTGTTAATATTTCCAATGATAAACATTTTTTACTGCCTAGGAAGGTACTTTAAATTAAATAGAAATGTTTTATTTTTAGTTTTATTTACCAAGTTGCATACTAATAAAAATATTAATAAGCAATACAATTTTGTAACATTATAATTTTGTAATATTATAGTTACTAGCAAATACTGTATATGACAATACGGGACAACAATGATAATTGCATAGACGACACAGCCCCCTGAAAATACTCGAATGCGCTATATTTGTATCTTTCAATTCTAGACCGTTTGTTACTTGCCCAGGGGAATTATCCATGTGTCCATAGGCATAAATGCACAATTTGAGGGATAGGGCTTAGCCCCCGGTCAATAACAATGTCCATGTAAAATTTAAAAAATGCACGGAATTGCCTTGAGGGCTAGTTACATCTAAAATTTTAATTTTGGCTCTCCAAATTGCGCCTATTGGTGTCATGATTTTAATACTTCACTAAAAACGTTTAAATTTTCTTATGGATTTTATTATTATATATAGATAAATAGTATAAATAATATAATATAATAATATTAACCATGTTGTACACTGAAAAATACAATTTCATCATTGATTAAAAAATATTTTATTAGTTAATAATCATACAACAAAATAAATGTATACCAAATTGAGTTTATTTATAAATAATAATAAGTAAAACAAAAAAATTAATTTAATTGAAAAATGTGGTTTGACGTTTTTGGTTGAATTTATAAATGAGTTAGCTATTTGCTCAATATTTATATCTTCATTACGATGGACATGCAATAAAGCAATATCGTTAAGAGGACGTGATACCATCAATTTTAAAGTGTAAAAACATCCTTACGGAGAATAGTGATTGCTCGTTCTATAGTGGATTTAGAGCAAAATCACCTATAACCAATTTTAAAGAAAACAATATTTTGGAGACAACCTCATATCTTTTTTTCAAAATAGTAGATAATAAAAAACTTACAGTTATTTAAAAAAGTAAAATAAATGGAGTTTTATACATTTAATTAATCAAGAAATAATTGAATTAATCAAAAACGGATATGAGGTTATCTTCCAAATTTTGTTATCTTTCTTTTTTTATATAGGTATTTTTACTCTAAAACCACTCTGGACAGAGTATTTGTAATTCTTCATAACTATGTTTTACGACTTTATACGTCGTATGTTTTAATTTATCTAACCGTCGCGTGCTATTCCTAGTGGAAAAAAGGTCAATTAGTGTTGCGTGCAGTCGTCGGCGACCCCCCACTGACCCATTACACATATCGTAATTTTATAATTACGAAGAAAATAATATTTATAATATTTGGAATCCTGCTATTTTAAGCCGCCGCGCGCGCCGGCACGCCGTAATAGCAACGCACGGTCGTCCTTCCACCAAATTACAAAACAAAAATAAATAGTTGTTTCTAATAATGAACCTTATCACAGCAATATTGTTGTTTTCGAAATCGAAAGTACTTAATATTATATTGTTTATAATGTATACAGTATACTTGTATTATAATATCATAACAGTGGCGTAACTTCAAAATTTGGGCCCGGGAGCGAAATTTTCAACGGGCCCCCCCATCGTCCAGGTACCTATATATATTAAGAAGATCCGGGGGAGTGTATTCACCTTACTAAAATAATTAAAAAATTTTTTTTTAAATAAAAGATATTAATTTAATACTTCATATTATATACATACAAAAAAAATTAGTAAACAGTTATAGCAGTTGTAATAAATAACAATTAACTCAAAACTTAAAACATTCTTCTGGACTTCTTATTTGCAAAGTAGAAATAATATCTGATGTATTAATTTCTTTCTCAATTTTCTTTTCTATTGATATTATTGCCAAACTTGACAGACGAATTTGAGACATCGTACTTCGAAGATAGTTTTTAATTATTTTGAGTTTAGAAAAACTTCTTTCACTGGTATTGTCAAAAAAAGAAAACAAGCTGTACATAAATCTGGAAAACTTGCTGCTATTAAATAATTGTCTACAATTATAAATTTTGCCAAGTCATGTACAGAATTTAATTTTGAAATTTGATTTTCAAACGAACGTTTAAATTGAATAATTTGGTTGACCAAATCTATTGTTAAATCATGTTCATAATTGTTTACCAAAGAGGTAGTTAAATGTTTAAGTTCATTTTCATTCATTGAACATATATTAATTGGTAATATTGAAGAAAAAAGTTTTATTACTTGGTTCATACCATTAAAACGGTGTTCGAGTTGTTTGATAATTATGTCCAGAGTACGATAATAAATTTGTGTTTTAAAATATTGTTCAGCATCATGGAGACGTTCATCGTTACTTAATTCATCAAAATATTTAGTTGTTTTTGTTTTTCTTATTTTAGTGAACGTTGGCTCAACTCCCCACGAAATTGCTATTTGTTTAGCTTCCTCAAACACTTCTTCAAATTTATTACGCATTTCTTTTATTTTATTTAAGGCTGTTTGAAGCAGTTCAAAAGCTTTAAGTAAGTCTATATCCGATTTTTGTAGCAATAGTGATACAATTTGTAATGAGTTGAGAATTTTGGATTCGATGACAATTATTAAAATTACATCAAACTTTTGAAAATAGTTTTGAAGACCTGAGGCTTTACTTTTTTCATCTTTATTTCTACCCATAAGTGAAATATATGCTAAAAGTTTTAAAATATCTACGTAAAGCAAACTAAGCGCTTTTAAACAATCATTTCGTGAAGACCATCGAGTAGTACATAGTCTTTTGAGTGAAACAGACACAGAACTCACTGATTTTAAGTGTGCCCACCTTTTAATACTATTTGCAAAATATGAATAAAGGCATTCAAGTTTTTCATAAAAATTTTGAATTTCAGTAATATTTTTAACCGAGTCATTAATTACAAGATTTAAATTGTGAGCGGCGCAATGCACGTATAATGCAAGTGGCTGAGTGTGTTTGATACGTGCTTGTAATCCACTATAAACACCACTCATGTTAGCAGCTCCATCAAATCCAATTCCTCTTAACTTTTTAATATCAATTTTATTTTTTTCAAAATTATTGTATAGTTGCTGTTCCATTTCACTACTCGTTTGGCCCTCCATAATTTCAAATCCAATGAAACTTTCATGTATTACTATGTCAACTGGTTTATTTTCTTTATCATACATCACATTTACATAACGAAATATATGGCTTTGTTGATCAATTTTGGATATGTCTTGTTTTGAGTCAGAAATATAGCTGAAAAATGGAGCTTTTCTTATTTCTAGTAAAATATCATATTTAACTTTATCTCCTAGTGCTGTAATTATTTCATTCTGAATTGCCGGACTTAAATATTTTATGGTTCCTTTAGGTCTTTGGAGTAATTCTGTAAGTACCGGGTCGTATTAACCTAACAATTCGATTATCGCTAAAAATTTACCTTTGCTTTCTGTCTCATTATTTTCTCGGTGGCCACGAAATGGAATATCTTCAGTTGCAAGTGTTAACGTTGTAGCTATAATTCTATCCAATACCAGTTTCCAATAATTTGCTTCATCTCTGATTTGCTTTTCTTGATTTTCGTTTACTGTGTTATGATTTTGAAATGAATAAAAAGCCATGCATGCCATTTTATGAGGTATAGATTTTTCATGTCTTTCAATTCCTCGTGATGTATGGGCCCAATCGTTAAATCCTCGTATCCATTCTTGGTGCTTAATATTATTGTCTCCAAAAAGCCAACAAGGTTGGCAGTAACATTTATGGAGCTCCGGTGAATAACAAAGCCACGATCGTGAAATACGCAGTCCAGCTTTTGATACGGTGTAATAAAATGATTCATCAAAACATCGTCCAACCGCATTACGACTGAAAGGACCACTTGGTCTACAAGGACCATGTTCAACAATAAATTGTTTATCTTCTACACTCAGATGTCTCAGAACTGAATTTTGTATATAATTAGCTATATCAGTAGGATACTGTTTTGTGCAAATGATCGTCATATTTTTACTTAACAATATATCACAATCATCAGTATTGTTCATATTTTGACAAATATCGATAACGTTATTTTTTTCGGAGTTTTCATGTGGTATTTCAAAAACAGATGTAGTTATAGTAGGATTTTCCGAAGTAGATTCAACTGTATTTTTTAAAAAACTGTCTAATTTGGGCAGTTTAGCATCTTTCAATTTTTGTTCTATTTTTTTTTTGCGCTTTTGTGCTCCACTCATAGGTTTACTCATTTTAAAATATAAATTTTAAAAAAATTATACACTTGAATAACAAATATTCAATAAAAACTGAATACGCGATACAGACGGTCGATTGATAGCCGGTCTATTAATAAATATATGTTAGGAATAAAACCCAACTTTTAACAGTAATGATAAAACTTTAAACCTCAAATTGTTTTTTCTGTAGTATCATACTCATGAACATGACGTAAAACGTTAATATAATAATGTTCATACCCATATCGCCTACCGCAGCGAAAAAGGTCGTATCTAACAATTTTGAATTAATAAAAAAAATGATTTGTTCAATACTATATTATAATAGAAAAATATAGGTAGTTTTAAATTTTTATTAATAATTAATAGAAAATTTTTTTTTATTTCTTTGGGCCCCTATACGAACGGGCCCGGGTGCGACTGCGCCCTCTGATCCCTCTTAGTTACGCCACTGTATCATAATTGTATTTCCTTATTTGTTTTTTTCAAGTTATTATTTTATAACATACATATATTGTCATATTTAATATTTAAATATTTTGAATATGGCGAACAAAAGTAAAAAAACTAGACGTTCGCAAAAGAAAAAAATATCTCGTAATCTAATACTAAAACGGTATAACAAAATAGAGAGGTAAGTTTTGTATATTATTATAGTTATGATTATTATATTTTTAAATATTATTTTAAATATAATATTCCATTATCAGGATTCAATCAGTTACAAATAATGTCATGATGACAGATTATACTGAGATTGATTCTTCAACAGTAGAAAATCATGTGGTAGAAACTTCGAAT
This sequence comes from Sitobion miscanthi, assembly GCA_008086715.1. Classification (NCBI taxonomy): domain Eukaryota; kingdom Metazoa; phylum Arthropoda; class Insecta; order Hemiptera; family Aphididae; genus Sitobion; species Sitobion miscanthi. The sequence continues at coordinate 25,614,914 of CM017804.1, forward strand.
GAAAGTATAGAGTCGTAAGTCTGTAAAATATATTATATACTATGTCTATATTTGTTTATTATTCCCCACAAAAAAAAAGTTTCTGAAGAGGTGCTGAAATGTATTTTAGACGAAATAATCAATAATCATAGATTCAATATATATATCTAATACTAATAATTATTATATATTATGATTTGTGATGTACTTATAGTAATGCTGTAATATTAGAACTTGATGTACCCTCCAATTCTATTGATATTTTAGACAAATGTATAAGCCCGTAAGTTATAACTATTATTTTTTTTAAATATTATTTTAAATATAATATTTCATTAAATCACAGGATTCAATCAGTTACCGAAAATAATTTCATGATGACAGATCTCACTAATATTGATCATTCAACAATAGAAAATCATGTGATAGAAACTTCAAATGATAGTATAGAGTCGTAAGTCTGTAAAATATAATATATGCTATGTATATTTGTGTATATTTTTTATATTTGCTGTGTATATTTTTTCCACAAAAATAAGTTTTTGACAAAATTGATTTTAGATTCTGAATGGAGTGATGAATGTATTGAATTTACAATGATGTGTGTTATTTTTAGATTCTGAGCGGAGCGATGAATGTATTGATTTTACAATATGTGTGTTTTTTTAATTTTTTTTTTGTGTCTGTCATCATTAGGGAACGGATTTAAATGCTCTAAAAAAACAAGAAAAATGCCTTAAAAAAATACGATTGCTATGATAAAATGCTTTGACATCAAAAAATGCACTAAAAAAATGCCCTAAAAAACTTTAAAAATGGGTTTATATTCAATAAAAACAAAATTTTGAATTTAAAACTTATAAAAAACAAATTATTATGAAAAATCTAATAAAAAATATTTAAATACAATACAAACTTAATTAATTAACTTTCAATTATCTTCTGTCCATCTTCTTTTTACCCTAAAATATTTAAAATTTAATAGGTATACCATTTAGATAGGTATATTCGTTATACTTTTACCTTTTACCATTTAGGTATTTTATTTTTTTTTAGAATGAATGTGGAAAAAATGTTGAAAAAATTACTTAAAAACCACAAAATGCACTTAAAATTTCAAAAAATGCTCTAAAAATGCATTTAAGTCTTAAAAATTCAAAAAATGCAAAAAAATGCAAAATAAAAGTTACATTTTTCAATTCTTTGATGTATGAAATGAACTTTTTGCTTGGAAACCAATATTTTCGGACATTCAGAAAAAAATGCAATTTGCGTTCAAATCCGTTCCCTAGTCATCATCTTTTAGGACAGTAAAAATTTTCTTCAAAAGTATCTTTTCTGATAGGAAAGTGAATCTAGTTTGTACTTTGGGTCGTCAAAAGTTAAAATTTACCAGTAGTTTTCAGAAGTGCCGTGAAAAACAAAAAAAATGGAAAAACAAATGTTTACGCAAAATCTGTTTTCGAGAAAATCGATTTTGGTTTTTGATGCAACTCTAAAACAAATGACCGTAGGTACATGATATTTTGACTGAATGTTTATTCTTTATAGTAGCATTTTTTATACACCATAACATTTTCTAAATATTTTGACTTATTTTGAGCTGTTCACGGGCATTGTCAGTTTTCAATTTTTTTCTATAAATGTCAATTAAATGTTATTTGTTGGTTAAAATGCGTGAAAATTTAATGCAAGGCTCTTGATATAACGTTACAATAACAGTTGAAAAATATTAAAAATACATAGGCACAATTTTTTTTATAAGCATTGAAAGTTCGAATTTTGACAAACTTTATCCCATTTAAAATTTAATAATTATTTTCTAGTTAAAAATGTATAAGATGTTCAACTTTTATAGCTAAGGATTGATATGCCTGTATTTTATCTTATGTTCTTCATTCATCAGTAAATTCTAAATTTTTCTAGTACATGATAAAATAAAAAAAATTACCAAATAAATAGCAACGGACAAATTATCTCCGTTCAGAATCGTTTTTTTTCATATTCAATGATTTATCCTGTTTATGTGTTTTATTCAGTGATTTGACAATTCATTTCAAAGGGCGCCGCATTTTGGATATGTCTCATGTATTTCACCAAATTCAGAATTCTAAACAACATACGCCTGGTCTGGGTTGTTCATTTATGGATGTAGATTTTATAAGTGAGTCAACCAAAGGTTTTGAGTGTAGTTCGAAATTTCAATGTAATATGAAAACCGTTATTACGTCGGAAAAACGAGATCCTGAGATAATTCCTATCAACAAAGCGGTAATAAATGGCACTATTGCAATTGGCATAGGATTCACCCAACTAGCCGAACTTACAGCTTCTATTGACATACCATGTATGACTGCTAAAATATATCTGAAATATAACACTATAGTAGGCGCAGATATAAAAAGTAATGCATGGGATGAAATGAGATTAGCCGGTATGGAAGAGAAAAGATTGGCATTAGAGTTAGGTGATATAGATGAGGATGGCACTCCAATGTGTCCAGTCATAGCTGATGGACAGTGGAGTAAAAGAAGCTACAAAACGAAGTACGACGCATTATCAGGAGCGGTAAGAAATAAAATGAATAATGTACTCGTAGTATTTTGTTGCTAAAAATTCACAAAATTTTAGTATTTACACCTTACGTTAGAAAATTCACTACAAAGTTCTTAAATACGTTTTTCTTCAAATAACTGTAAAAAAACTCGCACTAAAACCGACATTTTTTATGAGCGTTTGAAATTTGAATTTTTACGAAACCACGTAAAATAACGATTTAGCCTCAAATGATTTTTGATATTTTTTTTTATACAAAAAGTATAAATTGTAAAAACTTGAAACTTCCATTAATTGTTTAGAGTGACATTTTCTTTACATACATTTTCTTTCAAAATATTTCGTTCACTTTTCAGCTATGCTATGCTTACTTTTCGTGCTAATTCCTGCAGGCATTTGATTTATTCGATTTTTTTTGTTTTTTTTTTATAAATTTAATGTTGATTTATTTTTTTTGGCTGAGTCAAAATACTTGAAAATAGAAGGTTTTACATAAGTTGATCTATGAGTGATTCAAACATTATTAAAATACATAGGAAAAAATTTGTTTTATAAGCGTTTGAAGTATAAATTTTCACGAAATTCTTCAAAACCACGAATATTTGCAAATTATTTTGTAAGTAGTACAAAATTTATAATTTTTTTTGTATTCATACCTTAGAACTGGAAATTTAATACAAGGTTGTCTAAAAGTAAGTCAATTATTTAAAAAAATTTACAAGCGTCATGTTGTAATTAAAAATCAAAAATTCACGCATAGAATAACGATTTACGATCATATATTGTTATATATAAGACTAGCTGCCCGACCTTCCTCCGGAAGAAATTATTTTATATAATTTAATTAAAAAACATATGACTATTTTTTGGCTATACAAATAATATAATATAATTACATATTGTAGTTATTGTTATTGCTAATTTCTGAAAATTATATATCCTACATTTTGAATTCAACCACTGGAGTGGTAAATTTTATTCTTTTTATTATAGAATAGAGATAAGGTATAATAATTAAACAAACAAACCGGTTTCCTTCGTCTTCAAAATCAAGTTAGATTCTTATATATATAGATTGATGTTAATAATTGTATTGGTTGTATTTTATTATTATGTTATAATCTCATATTCTCATTACCTATAGTTAATTATACTTAATTATAAAGTAAATTATAAAAAAATAAACAAATAAATAATAATAATAATAATTAATATTTTACCAAATAAAAAATTTTAATTATAGGCTACAATCATCGGATATCGAACCAAAAAAATATTGTTTGTGGGAATTCGTAACCGCTACTGTGTTATATGCGAGAGAGCCAAAGTACTTGATGAGTCACCGAACACTCACGAGTGTTTTTTAAATTGCTACAAGTATCGAGGCTGATGCAATTATAGAAGGATTTTTGTCTAGTATTTCAATCCATGGCCTAAAGTACAACAAATTGATCGGTTAGTACTTAGTACCTACTAAATTATTATGTATATAAAAAAAAATCAGATTCCTAGTAATTCATAATTGTATCATACTCTATAGGGGATGGCGATAGTAGTGTAACAAAAAAATTAAACGAAGTGATGCCATATGGTCCGATGTTATTAGTTGAAAAAATTGAATGCCGAAACCACATTCTTCGAAATTATGGCCAAAAGCTTATGGGTCTTACCAAAAAAATGGATTATCCTTGTTATTTGAGAAAATTAATAAGAAGAAATATATTGAGATTTCGAACGGCTGTAACCAAAGCGATAAATCACAGAAAAAATTTGGATGATACTATGAAAGAAAAAATCGAAGGTAAAAAGGTTTAATTTTTATTTAAATTCCTTCGTATAAATGTAGGTATTCTAAAATAATTGTAAAAAGTAATTATTTTTGGTTAGGTTTACGGAACGATATATTAAATGGACCTTATCATATTTTCGGCCACCATCTCAAAAGCGAAAGTTATTTCTGTTCAGGACCAAAATTAAATGAGAACGACTTGGTATCTGAAATTAACAAATGTGGCCTAATGAACGATGTGAAGTTTGTTTTACGTCGTGTAGCTGACAATTCAAAAAGTCTTATTCTTGACGTTGATAATAACTATTGCGAACAACTAAACAGCATCATAAATAAACATATAGTAGGCAAGAGGATAAATTTTACCCAAAAGCAATCCTACAACATAAAAATTCAAGCAGCAATAGTATCATTTAATTCTAAAGGAAATTTTATTCGTACGATGCATAAAAAAATCACAAACAAAAGTCCAGGTTAAACATACAACATTTAACATTTCTTTATTACCTACATTAGTGAATAATTTATTATTATAGTATAAAATAATATAGGTATATAATTGGGCGATTGTTATTTAAAATGAAATAAATTATAGAAAAAAAATCGTGGCTTTTTCTATTAATAAAATATTATTTTTTTTTTTAGGAAGTATAGCGAAACAATTTCTTAAATATACTTCTGACAAAAGAAGAAATTTAAAAATGCGAAGATTACTTTTTAAATCATCAGGAAAATACTTAAAAAAAAAAAGTTCTCAAGGACCTGACGAATTTTATGGTTTGGCTGAACCCTTATTAGACATATTGCCAGATACTGTAATAAAAAAAAAGAAGGAAGATTTTATTTTATCATTGACTATGACAGAGACAGCTAGACATATATTGGAACGTGAGACAATGCAACAAGCGAATAGTCAAAGGTGGTTTGTTGAGAGGAGAAATAGATTAACCGCATCAAATTTTGGTCGAATTTGCAAAATGCGTCCTCAAACATCATGCAAATCCACGGTTTATGATATTTTAAACAGTAGTCCTACTTCAAATTCACTAAATTATGGAAAACAGACTGAAGAGACTGCACTCAAATGCCTAGAATTTAAAATAAACAGTAAAATTCAGAAATGTGGCCTATTTATTGATAAGTTCATACCATATTTGGCAGCAACACCAGGTATATAATACTCTACCAGCGTTAACAGGCTTTATATAAATATTATTTTATTCATACAATAAATGTTTTTTTATGTATCAATATACTATTATTATAGATGGTTTAATTGTAGCAACTCAATTACCGAAATAAAATGTCCTTATTCGGTAAAAGACAGTGACACTTTGGAGCAAGCTTTACAAGAAAAAAAGGCAAAGGACTTTAAAAATAAATGTTGTTGGTATAATATACTAATTGCTAAGTACAAAATACAAATTGACAGTTTGTATGAATATTTGCTTTGGAAATTGTGTGAATATTAAATATCGAATAATATTAAAACTAATCATCCCATACATAAGTGAAAAAAAACGGTGTGTATCAATTAAGGAAAGACCATCACTATTATTTTCAAATACAGGGCCAAATGCACATCACAGAACGTCATAAATGTTATTTTTTTATTTATACACCGGAATGGACACATTTAGAAATTATTCATTATGATGACGTTTTTTGGAGTAAAACAATGGAGAAAAAATTAAAATTGTCTGTATTTTTAAATTGGTTTTATTATTTTAGGCTAACTGCTAAAATGTTTGTTTTATAGATTTTACGAAGAATGTTTACTTCGGGAAATTATCGACCCTCAATATTATAAAAATTGTTGAAAAGCGACATATATGTTGAACATATTAAATTATGAACCTGTGCACATAAAGGCAAATATAGACAATCATAAAAAAATGAAAATTAATAAATTGGGTAACAAATGATCCACATTGTGTACCTATAATATATTTGTATATTAAAATATTATATATCAACAAAATAAGTATTTATTATTTATTTATACCTACTTGGAATTTTGTTTAAATTATTTTTATACATTGAAGTATTATTTTCATATAAAAAATTTAATATTTATAAATTTCGTTACATAATACATTTAAACGATATTAGACATATTATAGGTTTAGGTATTTATAATTAAATATTAAAAATATATTATTTTAAATTTACATTTGTAAGGTTTAATATTATAAATATAGTTTTAATTAATTAAACCTACCAATATATTTGATTTTTTTCAAATAAAAAGTAATACGTGTCTATTCAAAAAGAATTAACATAATATATGATTACCATCCGGCAATAGGTAATATTGTAGTTTTTTATTTAATTATAATTGAATAAGTAATAATTCGATAAATACAAATCAAGCTATGTTATAATACAGTATCTACGATCTATACAATGATACATATATTTTGGTAAGCAGTGACTTAAATTTTATTATAATCAGTAGATTATGGGTAGGTACACGCGGACATTTAAAATAATACGGCGGTCATTTTATAATGACGCGAAACGTCTTACGGCGCGTCCAGACTAGACGACCAAGGGTATCGAAGGCACATGTGACGACCTTAAGGTATGTCCACACTAGTGCGTTCTTTCGTGCGCTACGGGCATGCGTCATAGCGCAAGGAGAGTTGAACAGAAAAGCATGCAACAACGCATGCCTTATCAAGTTGAACGGGTCTAATTTCGTGACGCATGCTATAGCGCAAGCTCTCCCGGGCTTAGTGGGAATTCGTTCAATTCAACGTGCGTGCTGCGAATTTTCAATTAATTTATACATTAAAGGTTAGGTTAATTTATAAAATAAATAAATAAAATATGGCTGAAGACCAGTCTCAGACATTAAGTTTCATCGAAGAATATAAGTAAGTACTAGTATATTATATAAATAACTATAAACTAATTATAATAATAAAACAATCTATATAATTAAATAGCATCAATATTAATGTTAAAAATTAAATGTTTATTATTAAGTTTAATAAATAATAATTATGGTTTGATTTACAATTCAATAAAAAGTTTTAACAATTTATAGTAATAAAACTATAACGTTTTATATTAACATTATAGATGGCATCGTCAGTATTTTAATAGTGTTTTTATTATTTTAAAAATATATTTGTATATAATATTATTGTATTATATAATTATATAATATTTAAAGATAAGACGACGACGACGTCGACACTTCGATTACACCGAATGCTAAAAATAGATGTGTTATTTTATTATTCTTGAAATTTGTTGTACTTTTGCAGTCGATAGTTATCAGTTGTCGTCTATTCGACTATTAATATATAATATAGTATAATAAAAATTATATATATTTATCATTATTACTAATCATTATTAATGTAGATCGTTCCAGTTACTGTGGGATAACAATCATAAAGATTACACTAATAAAATTAAAAGAAATGATGCTCTTGACGAGATCAGCAAAAAATGTAATATGGACACGGCAGCTGTAAAATTGAAAATAAAGAGTTTGCGTTCATACTTCTCTAAAGAACGCCAAAAAGTTTTAAAAAAGAAATCCGGTTCAGGAACGGATGAACAGTATACTTCCTCGTGGTTCGCATATAAATCGCTACTTTTTATTTCGGACGCTACAACGCCAAGGGAGACTAAGGAAAGTGAGAAAGATGATAACACTGCAAGCCTAAATAACAACGAAGAAGTAAGTTTTCTTTCTTAGTGCATTTTATATAGTATACTCAGCATCAGACTAGCTTGCAGTAGTTTAGTCTATTAGTTTATTTGCATCATAAGTTCATATAATCTAATATTGTATAATTAATTAAAATATTTTACAAGTATTTGTTCTGAAATGGTAATGATCCTATTTCAGACATGAAGTATGATTTAAATTCTTCTCTGATATTTGTTGCGTTGGACGCTGGTTTTCGTGGAATTGATCTAAGTTGTCTTAAACCAGTGTCACCAGAGGTTATTTCTCTCCATGATCCTGGAATAATTTCTCCTGTGCTAGAATCTTCGTTATCAAAACACCCTGATGTTGAATAAAACTTTGCGGAATCGGGCTGCATTCTTAAAAAATTGTGAAGGTAAACACAAGCCAAAACAATGTTAACTATTGTTTCTTCAATTTTTATTTCTATGGGTTTACGGAATATTCTAAACACGGCTGAAAGCAGCCCAAAAGTATTTTCTATAATACGACGCGCTCTGGACAACCTGTAGTTGAATACTCTTTTTTGGGATCCTTTGTTCAAATCTGTGGCGTATGGTTTTATAATATTTTCAGATAAGGCGAACGCATCATCGGCAACTAAGACATAAGGAAGTTTCATCATACGACCAGGCAGTGCTTCACATTCCGGTAAACCAAGTTCATTTTTTTCAAGTTTCTTAGAGAACGAAGTATTTTTAAATACGCCTCCATCTGAGATACGGCCTTGGCATCCAACGTTGACATACGTAAAACAGTAGTTAGCATCCGCTATTCCCAATAGAACAATACTGTCTGTTCCTTTATAGTTATGAAACTCGCTTATTGTGTTTTCTGGTTTCTGGATTACGACGTGTTTGCCGTCGATGGCGCCGACACAGTGAGGAAAATTCCATCGTTTATTGTATTCTTCTGCGATAGATCTCCATTCATGATCACTTGAGGGTAGCTGTTAGTAAAGAAATAAAACTTTTTAAGAACAATAATGTATAATGCATGTCTATAAATCTGAACACTAATTGAAAGTACTATTTCGCCCTTTTATCTGGGTATCCGTAATTAGTGGAATTATATATTTTATTTTAGATTCTGAATGAAGTGAAAAATGTACTGAATTACTAATGATATGTGTTTTTTTTTGTGTCTGTGTACACCATCAGTAGTCGAAATAATGCTTCAATTTTAAAAATGTATGCGTTAAATAAGATTATATTTATACATTTTTTTTATAAAATAAAATTATCCTAAAATTCCTAACCTATCAATTCATCTCGTGTATCCCACCCAACTCCTGTATCAGCTCATTTTTATAAATTTAATATCATAACAGGACGTACAAGATGAACTACCATGTGGAAATGGGAATATCTCCAACCAATCGCATCCTGTCATAGAAGAACACGAGTTTATTCAGCCAATAAGGACAAAAAGAAATTTGAAAAGAAATAATCGGGATGAGAGAGAAGATGAGGCATACAAATTAATGAAAAGAGCGGCTGATAAGATTGAGAGAAGAGATGAATGGAATACGTTTGGAACTTTTGTAGCAGATAATATCAGAAAACTCAAACCTTTAAATCAAATATTAACCAAACGTGAGGTAACCAATATGCTCTTTGAATTACAAATGAAAGAAATAGAGACGAGTGGAAGACAAAGTTCATTGCCGCCTGAATCTCCGGCAACCTCAGTTGACACTTGTGAAAGTGACAGTCACTCTTTTACATATGATGATTCAACTGGCCTCATGGTGAATACTGCTAATCACCCGACCACACATGAACTCAACGAGTATTTGTCATTCAGAAAACACAATAATCAGTAATTTCACATACATATTTTTACTTATTCTAAATTTTTTTTATATATATTAAAACTTAAAATTTATTCTTCATTTTTTTTCACATATAAAAACGTAAAGTGTATTCTTAATTTTGCTATATATAATATTAAAACCACAAATTAATTTATATATTAAAACGCCATTGTGTAGTCAATTATAAAATGTTATAACTATGTTTAATTTTATAAATACATTCACTTACCTTGATATAATTCTGTAGAGCATTCACTATAGCTTTCAGAACAGTTGGCAACATTTCTGAAATAAATTGCTTGGAAACTTTGAATAAGTACATTAGGGTTGAAAACGAATCTCCGGTAGCTAAAAATCTGATGGTTATTAAAAACTTAATTTTAGCTGGTACTGCCTCTCTAAAACGAGTGTTTTGTTTTTCTATTTCCGGCTCGATTTTTTTTAACAGAAAGTAGAAATTCGTTCTGGACATTCGCGTAAAGTTTCTAAACACAATGTCTTCATCTAATTGCAAATCATCAATGATACCAACATTTCGTGTTTTTAAATAATTTTTCATCCATATGGAACGCTTTTTTTTATCACGCCTCTTCTTCGCACTCGCAATAATTAGATACGCCGCACTAACCCCGAGAAGCAACGATGAATCCGACATGTTTTCTATTAAAACGCTGGAAATTGACTGCGTGATGACGACGTAGTGTGGACAGAGGAAGGGCATGCGTATGATTCGTTCAACAGAGGCATGCAACAAACGCAAAATGAATTGAATGTTGAAACGCGAGTTGAATAGAAAGTTGAAGACGAAAGCGCACTAGTGTGGACATACCTTTATTCGGAGATATTGGTATTAGTGTGGACAGCGCGACCGAACGAACGCCAACGGCGAATTTGCCTTCGGTTGCCTTCGCTCGGCAAGCGGTACATCAAAGGAATTCGTTATCGGTTCGGACACGATTTGTCGCTATTTTAGTATTCGTTGACATTTGGTCCGAACTGGTGTCTTGTTGAATTTAAATATTTAAAAAATTGTACTTATTCATTTATAATTTTTCAATGGATTGGAGTGATACACGATGCTTTCAGCTAATACATTTATATCAAGAAAACCCAATACTATGGAATCCAACACATTCAGAGTACAAATTAAACAAAAAAAATATTTGATGTATGGTGTGCCATTGCAAAAGACATGAATGCCGAAGTTGTTGATGTCCGCAAAAAAATGGAAAGTTTATTAACTTCATTCAGGCGAGAACGGCAGAGAGAAGGTACTACATCCGGAATGAGTAAAGACGAGGTGTATCACTCACAATGGTTTGCGTTTCAGTCTATGCAATTTTTAAACGATAAGTTCAAGCCCAGAAAAACAAAAAATACAGAAACTACTTCAACTAAAGATATAAGTATTACAATAGTTTAATAAATATAATTACAATAGTATAGTATATATTTTATTACATATTATTATATAGTATTTATATATCATATATTAATATATAATATATATTTATAATTAGAATAGTTTAATTTATTATTGTTTATATATTTTAATTTTTAACCATAACTTCACATTTTTAAATATTAATCATAAGTTATCACTTATCATTATGTGTTAATAGTAGGTACAATTACAATAACATAATATTGTGTATAGTTATTATTATAAATTACCTATTGAATTAATGATTAACATTAATTATTCATATTCATCTTGCCACTGGAGTTTTCCATTTGTTACAAAATACTCCGCAAATTCCGTTCTTATTTCTTCCACGCTTTTAGCCGATCTCCGCCCAACTCTTTGAAATGAGACAAAACTATTAGTGTCACCTTGACACGTGTTTCTCCAAGTACCCTCTCTGATTTGGCCATTTATTTCCGAATCAAAAGTTCCATTTGGTGTATATATATTTTTTGATGTTTTATTTTTTCTCAAAAAATTATGCAAGTAAACGCATGTCATTACTACACGCTCTGATTTATCGGGCTCTAATAATAGTGGCCTTCTTTAAACTCTAAAAATAGCTGACAAAATTCCAAATACGTTTTCTACGACTCGTCTTGCCCGTGATAATCTATAATTATATGCTCGTTCCCTTGATCCTTTTTGTTGAAGACCTGAATATGGCTTCATAATATTATATTTTAAAGGAAAAGCATCATCTGCGACAAAAACGTAAGGCACTAATTTTTGTCTTCCCTCTAATACGCTTGCTGTAGGTAAATTTAGTTCATTTTTGTCAAGTTTTTGAAACAGAGATGTATTTCTAAATACGCCTCCATCCGAAATACGACCTTCACAGCCAACATCGGCGTACAAAAAATTGTAATCAGCGTCTACAAGTGCCATCAGAACAATGCTAAAGGTTGATTTATAGTTAAAAAAGTTACTACCACTTGTAGCCGGTGCTTGTATTTGTACGTGTTTTCCGTCAATTGAACCCACGCAATGTGGAAAGTTCCATTGCTTTTCATATTCGTCAGCAATTTTCAACCAATTTTCTTCTGTATCAGGCATCTGAAATTAAATTGTGCTTATATAAAAAATGTCGAAAAAATGCAAAACAGTATAATATTGTACTATCCGTACTAAAAATATCAGCGCCAACTTCATTGACGTACTTTCGTAATTTTTACTTTTTACCCCCCCCCCCCCCCCCCCCTCATAAAATAATATTTAGTGATTTTAATAATTTAATGCAGATTGAATGTGATTTGATCGACGATGATGGTGTATCAGAGTTTTTAAGTACGGATGAGAATATTGCAGATGAAAGCAGTAATATCAATAACGAACAAACATCTCCTACTTTGGGATTACATACACCAAAACCACAAATTACAAACAAACGAAAATTATCCGTCTCACCACTAAAAAAAAATGTGTCAAAAAAAATCCAACGACCAGAGGATCCAAGAATAAATGAAGCGTTTAATTTATTAAAAACTATCGAAGCAAAAAAAAACGAACGTTCGATTAAAGACGATGACAGTGATACGTATGGGAAGTATATAGCGAGTGAACTTAAAACATTTGACGAACATACCCGAGCTCAAATTAAACATACATTTAATAATGTTCTCTATGAAGCACACATGAGAAAATTTAAAATTCCACAACAGCCAGCTCTTCATTGGAATTACACTAATCCTAAAGCACCTCCAGCAACATTTCATGCATTTAGTAATCAACAATTTTATCATCAAACAACTCCGCAACATTATCCATCAACATAACAGGAACATATTCGTAATCCAATCACTCCACAAGAAAATAGTTTGCATTCTTCGGAGTCCTCAGCTAACTCCTCAAACTTTTACAGATCAAAATACTGATGTTTTAAATGATAACTAGTTATGATGAATATTTGAACTGTTAAACTATTTTATTTTTTTATTTGGGAGTACCAAAATGTTATAAGTTTTATTTTTTATTTGGGAGTACCAAAATGTTATAAGTTTTATTTTTTATTTGGGAGTACCAAAATTGTAACTAACTTGATTATTTTATTTCTTAATAATTATTTTGTTCAATAAATTAAAAATAATATTAGTATTTATATCAATATATTTTGGTGTATTGTATTTTTATAATTACCTTGATTTGATCTTGCAGTACTTGAATAATAGCTTCGCAAACTTCAGGAACTACTGTTGAAATTGTTTGTTTTGATATTTTAAAGGTCATTGCTAAACTGGAAAAAGAGTTCCCAGTTGCTAAAAAATGTAATGTTAAGGCTAGTCGCTCTTGAGGTGGTATAGCCTTTCTGAAATTCGTGTCTTCTTTTTTAATCATAGACGTGATCATTTCTAGTAATTCATCAAATGTAGCTGGTGGCATTCTACAGAAGTTATTAAAATGACCAGAATCTTCTCTTCGCAAATCCTCTAGTAAATTACTACCACTATAAAAATTATAAATATAAATAATTTATATTTTCAACTACCTATTTAGTTTACTTACCTATAAGTTATTCAACTTTTAAATGTCGAAGTCATCCACCAACGCCTGTGCCTTCTTTTTTTTTGTTCTTCTTTTTTTAATAATGAGTTCATTATCACAAAAGCAGCACTTGCCATTAATAAGTCGTCGTCACTTGACACCATTTTATTTAAAATGTAATATTTTTAGTTAAATATTAAATTTTAAAATTTGTAAAGTATAAAATGAGTTAAAATAAAATAAGTTATGCGCGTTCGCAGAATAAACAAGCGAAGGCTTCCAAACGCGGACTAACGACGAATTCGGAATGAGTTTGGACAGTATGCCAATGCTCTCAAATCTAAGTACAGCCAACACCGAATGTGTTGACGTTGGCGTTCGGTTGCCTTGGTCGTCTAGTCTGGACGCGCCGTTAGACGAACGTACATAAAATAATGAACATCGCTCCCGAAGTTCCGAATGAGCACAATCGACGGCCGGCCGCCGACGGCGAGTAGTGGGCGTGACTTACACGTCGCGTGCATGCGGATCACGAAAACACTTAACAGCGTGTTCTCTCGGTCGTTGCACGCGTACACGTTTTGGTATCACGTCCTCTTAAGACGATTTTGTATCATTGTAGACCTTAAAAATGATTTTAATCTTCGTAGTGCTGAAAAAGATCTTTCCTCAGTACAAGACGATACTGGAACAGTCAAATAATTTTAGATTCTGAGTGGAGCGATGAATGTATTGATTTTACAATGATGTGTGTTTTTTTTTTTATTTTTTTTTTTTGTGTCTGTCATCACCTTTTAGGAAAGTAAAAGTGCTTGGATTTTCTTCAATAGTAACTTTTCTGATAGGAAAATGAATCTAGTTGGTGCTTTGGGGAGTCAAAGATAAAAAATTCACAGTAGTTTTCTAAAGCTATGTAAAAAACAAAAGAAAAAATCAAGGAAAAACGGGAATTTTTACGCAAAATCTGTTTTCGAGACAATCGATTTTGGTTTTTGGTGTAACTCTAAAACAAATGAGCGTAGGTATATGAAATTTTGACTAAATGTTTATATTAGCATTTTCTATATACCATAACATTTTCCAAATATTTTGACTTATTTTGAGCTGTTTATGAACATTGTCAGTTTCCATTTCTTTTAGTTTTTTTTCTATAAATATCAATAAAGTTTTATTTATTGGTTAAAAAAGCTTGAAAACTTAATAGAAGGCTTCTAGGTTATTGTTTCAAAAGGCAGATGAAAAAAATTAAAAATCCTTTTTCAGGGTTTTTATTTATAAGCATTTAAAGTTCAAACCTTGACAAAATACGGAAAAATCACGAAAATTAGCAAATTATTTTAAGTTGAGAATTCATAAAATTTTAAAATGATATTATATCATTGAATTCAAATTTAACACCATCCATTACAGTGACCCACTTGTAACCTACTGTACAGCAGAGCAACCTCCACTTACCCACCTTTTTTAGAAGTTTATTAAACTCTGTTAACATACCTCCAAGCGAATTATCCGATTTAAATACATCTATAGCATCGTGTGTACTTTGAAGTATCAAATATCCTCCTCAAAATGAAAACCAAGTTATTATCACCTAAAAACGATATTCAAAATCACTGATTTAGTTATTTAAGCTTTTAGCTAGGCATATCATATCATTCAGTAATAATAAATTAGAATTATTGCGTTTTGTTTCTTACACCTTTGTAAATATATTACCCATGTATATTATTTAGTAAATGGTTTGCATAATATTTTTTTTAGTATACTGCATTATAATCAATGGCGGCCTGGCCAGGTCGGCGATTCGGCTAAATGGGCCCTTATAGCCATTACCTGTTTGAGATTATATTATTTTAAATGTTTATAAATAACTTAGTTTGTAGATATTATCTTAAATCGTGTTAGATAGTCGTATTGTGTTATTTTAAAAATAATAAATACCGTGCGATAAATACTATACATATATACTATAATATTATAAACCGATAAGCAACGGATAAACTACAGTAGGATAAACAGAAAATTGGAACACTATGGTACCTCAAAATTAGATAAGTAACTGTGGTGGTTAAAATACTCGTTTTAGTTCTATTTTTGGATTGTTTTGTATAGTGCTGACTGCACGATACTCGACACTATCGTCTATCGTCTGTGCGTCTTGATCAGCGTGTCAACGTCAACTATCAAGTTTTATTTTATAAGTTACACATCACAAACTATAACGGTAAGATATTTACATATAATATTGTATATAGTCAGATAATCTACAGAGTGTAGCTAGTGATTTATTAGTTAATTATATTAAATAAATTGCTTTATTTAGTTTGGAAAAAAATTATCATTGGTATGTTTGGACGACGCGGTGTACCGTGCATACGCTTGCGGGATATCGCGGCATAATCGTACCCGCACGTACACATTCTATTTCACACGTTTTATTTTTTGGAATTGTTATTATAACTTTGATATTTTTTGTTATGTAACATGCTGCATTATTAGTATTTTTTTTAAATTTTAATAGAAACTGTAGATGTTTATAATTGTTGATAATTTCCCAAATTCTCCAAGCGAAAAGGGGGGGGGGCTAGAGGGGACTAAGCCCCCTCAGAATTTTAAAGTACAGGTCTTAGCCCCCCTGGCCCTCACAATTTTAATGTGACTAAATATAGAAAAATATATAGTAATTAGTATAGTTAAAAAATGCATTTTTAATATCTGAATTACAAAATAAATTATAAAAAAAAAATTCTAAGATAATAATTAAATTTAATTCGTAAAATTTTACGAACTTATTGTCACAACTTGTAACGATCGTAATTAATGTAATATAAAATATTAATAATAAACAAGTAAACCCGCGTTGGTTGTTTATCAGCAGTCGTTCGCGTCGCGTCGTCCCTGTTTCGTATAAACGGTTACGTAATAATATGATATTTTTAACTATAATCACGAAGGGTTTTACAAACAATATCACCATAATCATAGATTAAATATTCTAGTATATTCAATTTATGTCATAAACGACGAATTTTATGTATTTTTGTTTTTCGCCGCACATCTCAATATCGCATTGAGTATTTGTCATTTGAGTGGTTAACAGCTTACATAACTAACATTTAACAGGAAGAAATAGACAATCAAACAGATAAAAATGCAAATGAAGCTTTAGGTAAATGATATAAAACATTTAATTAATAGGATTATAATATTTTATGTTTTTTTTTCTAGGTATACTTACAAATATTTCAACATGCTTATTTGTTGTTAATTTGTATATTTTAAAAAATATATTGTCTACAATTTTAATATTCTTTGCAACATGTTTCAAGAAAAAAATGCTACCCTAGGCAAAGCAGCAATTCTTATCAAGAGTGTTTTACAAACTTTTGAAAATAGTAGATTTACTCTTGCTTATAATCATTTATGGTTAGAAATCCAAGACTTTGCTAAAGACTACAACATTAACTTTGATATACCATTTCAAACACAAAATAAATATTATTAAATAATTTTATAGTTAGGTGTAGAAATTAATAAGTATTTTTGTATCTTAGGATTAAAACGAATAAGAAGAGAACCTAATAGACTTAATGATTTTCTTTTGATGACTACTACTGGTGCCGAAGAACCCAATGAAGTTAATAATGCTACTGCTGAAGATTATTTTCGTGTAAATGCATACTTTAAAGTTTTAGATTCCACTATTGTCAATATGCAGAAACGATTTTCTACAGAAAGTTTGGAAATGGCTGAATCTATCGATTGACTTGGTCTCTCAAGGTTTTACGAAACTCATTCAAATCCGTCTTACTCCAGTCGTATTTAACGAAGGATTCTGCGCTGTCAGCTGGGCGCACGCAGTTCTGAGTGGCTATATTGAAGCTTATGACCGCATGGTCACCTTGATGTCTGATCGTGGCCCGCGGACCAGTTTTCCTCCTTCACGCTATTAGTCGCAAGAGTGATATCCAAGCACGCGGATCTACGGTTTCTGAATGTTGGCGGGTAGCCAGCTAGGTTATGGACCGTAACATTTTTCCGACTAACGAGGTCCATGACAATTTCACCGAGGCACACAGTGGTCCGAACCCCATTTTTAGCTGGCCAAAAGTGCTATTTTTAAAAAGTAAAAAACGCTAAATTTTGGTATTTAAATATTTTTATTACAGTATTTTCAGGGCAAATTAAAATTATGAGGTCAATCATTTGATTATTAAATATGATACAACCGTTTGATTTGAAATATAATAAAGATTTTTAACAAATATTTTCAACTTTTACACTATAAATGGTAATCATTTTCTTTCACTCTAAATGATTTATTTAAAATTCACACCTATTATGTTGTTCTTAATATAATTGTGAGAGAAATTTTTTTTTTCATTTCTATCAACAGTAATGCAAAATTGAACACAAAAAAACACCTTTTTTAGTGTTTTTTTTCGGTTATTGAAGAACATTACTAAAAATTACGCAATTTTACGAACTATTGAATACATACATTTTGTAGAAAAAGTTGTCAGCAATAAATTTAAAAAAAAAAATTTTGCGCCAAATTGCTTTTGTAATGTACACGTCTAATTTTTCAAAATAAATAAGTAGGTACTCACTTTAGATCAAAACATAATTTTTTTTTTATTTTATGTAATTGAACCATTTTATTTGCTGCACAACTACAAATGTTATAATTATATAAAATGTACATAATTTTAATAGAAATATAACACCTATAAAAACTTTAATCAGACAAATTAATGTCTGTTAATGATTGATTTAAATCAATCATAATATCTTCATTAGTTTCATTAGCTTCATTTGATTCTATCGGTCTTCAAAGTTTTTTAATGTCCTCTGAAAATTCTTGTGCATATTTTGGGAAAGTTTTCCGCAAGGATGATATATATGGATCGGATGTAAATAATAAAGTATGCATTAAATCTTCATTCGTATTTATTCTAGAATTTTTTCGAGTATGATGGTCTCTATACACCTTGTATTCTTTATTTCGGCTTTCTTGAGCTTCTTCCGATAGTTTACCTTAAATATATTACATTTCAGTAAAATAATATAATATGGTAACAATATGGTTCATCATACAAAATATACCTATTGGAAGAGGAGCAAATCGTATTACGGCTGCACCATGTAAAAAAACTTTGTTTACATTCGCAGGCATGTAATACTATGGGTACAATGACACAAACATTTTAGCTGTTATTAAACAATACTCTTCAAAGTAGTCAACATTCATTGCATGTCCACTCGCCATGACTAATAGTATGTTCCCACGTTGTTCTATTAGGTCTATATTAATCCCAGTACAAGCCGCTGAAATTTCGGGTTTTCTAAAAATGTTCGTGCTGTATTACCGTAATTTGTTGTGCCGTGACCTGTGGAAATTGAATGTTTTATAATAATTTACTTAATTTACAAATATAATCTACCAACAATAAATTATTTAGTGTTGACTATATACAGATAAAATGTATAGTTATTAAGGGTATATAAAATAAGTATATACCTTGCAATACCACATCGACTAACAGTCCCATTTCGGACCAAAATTTATTTTGTATGAATTTTTTTCTTTTGTTGAACACATCTTTATGAACCGCCTTAACCTGTTGGTATTGGTGTACAATATAGGTACAATATCCATTTTTTTAAACAAGTTTAAGATAATGAAATAGAATAAGATTTACCTGTCATGTTTTGAATTCCAAACGAT
The DNA here is from genome assembly GCA_008086715.1 of Sitobion miscanthi. Classification (NCBI taxonomy): domain Eukaryota; kingdom Metazoa; phylum Arthropoda; class Insecta; order Hemiptera; family Aphididae; genus Sitobion; species Sitobion miscanthi. The sequence continues at coordinate 25,634,437 of CM017804.1, forward strand.
ATGCTAAATGCAAAATGTATTCAAAAAATCGTATCCATGCATGCAGCGTTGAAAGTCCAAATCTGTAGTTGTCTGTAATACTAGGTCTATTTATGACATTATCAATACTATTGAACTCTTTTGGTTTATACCCACAAATGTAACATGTCTGGCTTGATATTCCAGTCATTGAGTTACAAACCTTTTTAAAATGTAAAATGAAAATGTAATAAAGTTTAAGCTTATATTATAAAAATATTAATCTGTTGAACTTAAATAATTTATTTAAGTTATAACTTACCGGTTCTTAATAGAGACGACGATAAAATATGTCTGAAATCTTATTTTTATCAAAAGTAGGTAATTAACTTTATTTTAGGAAAATTAGACGTGTCTTTTATAGGTGTTATATTTCTATTAAAATTATGTACATTTTATATAATTATAACATTTGTAGTTGTGCAGCAAATAAAATGGTTCAATTACATAAAATAAAAAAAAAATTATGTTTTGATCTAAAGTGAGTACCTACTTATTTATTTTGGAAAATTAGACGTGTACATTACAAAAGCAATTTGGCGCAAATTTTTTTTTTTTAAATTTATTGCTGACAACTTTTTCTACAAAATGTATGTATTCAATTGTTCGTAAAATTGCGTAATTTTTAGTAATGTTCTTCAATAACCGAAAAAAAACACTAAAAAAGGTGTTTTTTTGTGTTCAATTTTGCATTACTGTTGATAGAAATGAAAAAAAAAAAATTTCTCTCACAATTATATTAAGAACAACATAATAGGTGTGAATTTTAAATAAATCATTTAGAGTGAAAGAAAATGATTACCATCTATAGTGTAAAAGTTGAAAATATTTGTTAAAAATCTTTATTATATTTCAAATCAAACGGTTGTATCATATTTAATAATCAAATGATTGACCTCATATTTTTAATTTGCCCTGAAAATACTGTAATAAAAATATTTAAATACCAAAATTTAGCGTTTTTTACTTTTTAAAAATAGCACTTTTGGCCAGCTAAAAATGGGTTTCGACCACTTTGCGGCACAGTGGTCCAAAAAAAAAAAAAAAAGTTGGAAAAAAATATTTTCATGGTGATTTTTATTATATTTTGACTTAAGCAAACAATAAAAAGTATTTAATATTTTATTTCATTGTTATTTAATGTAAATTAATTACGAATTAGTTTTTTATATATTAATCTACATTTTAATATACAAATGTTCATAATATGCTAGTTGTTTTTTTTTAATTTAATTATTCGTACTCCATAAATTCGTCTTCACTATTTTCCTCATTAATGTAAACAATTTTTTCCTACAATACATACAAGCAGTTTTGCTTCATCGCATAAAGTGGTTGATTTTTTATTGCCAATTTTTCTTATACTCGAAATAAGTGGATCTGATGAAATGAGCAAGTTATTAAATAAATCTTCCATCGTATGTTTTTTGGATATTTTTCTTGTGTTGTTTTCCCTACACCTCTTCATATCCTAGCTTCCTGTGCTTTTTCTGATATTAAACCGATTGGCAATATAGCATTTTCAAAAATTTGTGTTCCGTGAATCAAAATTTTGTGAACGGATGCTGGTAGATAAAACCATGGATAATTGAGCTGTCCCAAATGCATAGTTATTGAATTCAACTCCTAAAATAAAATAAAGAAAACTAATATTTTTAAATGGTTATTCATTCATTACCTATTTATTAATTATTTTATTAAGCTAGTAGAATACCTAAGATACTATTTTAAATGACATTATTTTGTTTTATATTACCTTTCATTTTTTCACCTGATGATATAACTTTGAATCGTACTATGATATTTTTATCAACACCGGTTATACGTCTGGATTAGAAAAAAATCGTCTGGCCGTGTTACCATCATTAGTCGTGCCACTTCCTCCAGGACGAGGTTGATCAATCAACAGACCCATTTCTTGTCTAAATTTAGTTTGTTTTTCCTTTTTATTTTCCTTTAACATTTCTTGGTCATTTCCCCGTGCTTGCCATTTTTTAAAACCTAATCGATACGCAACATGAATGAGGCATTCAAAAAACCTTATCCAAGCATGCAAGGATGATAAACCAAATGAAAGTGTTGATGGATCAATCTTTTGGCCCTGTACCACATATATAACATTTTCGTGCCAACTTATTATCTGATATAGCATTACATACTTTTCCATTGATCATAGTTAACACAAGTTCGTGTTTTACTGATACAAAATCGTCATTTCCCAAATTAAATATTGAAGATATCAAGTTTTGAATTTGATTCGATATATTTGATACTTCGTTTTGTATCAATTCGGTCGTTTCTTTTTGAAATTGTATATGAATTGGTCGGCAGTATTTGGTTGAAGATGTTCTTGGATTTTTTCAAATAAATTCTTTTAATGCCTCTTTTGATTCACCTGAATACATAATAATTTGAATTGGAACGAAAGACGTCAAAAAAATATTGCTATCACTTGCACTCTGGACATCATTAAATTTTTGTTTATATTGAGCCTGCCCTGATGACCCGTCCAATCCCCACTTACTAATCAAAACAACTGTATTATTTTTAAATTCGTATGCTAATAAATTTTCAATTGACTGAAATATTCGTTGTACAGTATGGTTCAATAACGATTGTAGAGTTGTTTCTGCAGATATTTCTGTAATTAATACTTGGTCTTTTTTGAGATAACATTGGGACTTCGCTTCGAGTATTTTAATGTATGCAGGATGTATATTTGCATTTCTCTGTTTTGTCTGTAATTGTATTAATGTGTACTGTGATTTGGTGAGTTAAGCATCTATAATTAATGCCAATGCTTCTTCTTCAGAATACATTTGAACTGGTTTAACATTTTGAAATGCAGTATATGCCCTTTGAATATTCAAAGCACGAGTAGGAGTAGTAGACGTCGCTTTTTTTAATAATTTAGCAGCATCGACATTTCCAGTTTCTTTTAAACTTAACTGTGCCGCATAAACAAGTTCTTCTGTAGAGTTCGATGTACGCAATATCTGGGTTTTATGCCTTTTTGTCTTGTCACATGCATCAGAAAAAAGCACCTTTGGTCGTCCTACATGTGACATTGGTAAACTTTTTGAAACTTCGGGAAAAATAAACTTTTGGTTTAGCCACGTTTTAAAAATTGTGTCAAACCAATTTTTTGTTCTATTGCATTTCTGCCATTGTTTATCAAATTCGTTCATAAAGATATGAATTTTTTTTTCAAATCACTTTGATAATTTTCCGATTGCTCTTTCACATAATCCACTTTACATCGAACAAAATCATAGAGGGCCTCAACTTTATAATTTTTATTAGATTTTAAATCTAATATTTTGAAGTATAAATCACGGTGTGTTAATTTTGACTCCATTTCATTCAACAAATTCTAAACAAAAATTATTTATAAAAAATTGGGTAAATACGGGCAGCTGGAAATTATGAAATCTTATTTAGGACAAATTATAGAATTATATTCAACTTACGCTCTCACACTACTTTTTTTAAAAACTACGACTAATTTTGATTTTTATGTACAATAAAAACGTATTTTAAATATAATTTAACTATTTAAAATAATATGTTCTTGGTAAATAAAAATATAAATTTTAGTAAATTTATTTTCCTTACCTTATAAGCTTTCCACTGGTACCAATATGTCGATTAAATATTAACTATCTTCGAACAAATGTCGGGAGGTTAGGTTACACCAGTTGTTCTTCATATATCGAATAGTTAATTAGAATACATTAGTTAAACAATAGAGATGTGAATAATATTATAATCATATGAATATAATATATATAAATTATATATAATATATTCATAACATTAACGCATAGTATCTAAATATTAACGGATGGCGTATAACATATATAGTAAAGATAATGATGGGACATGGTTCTTGGAATAGGCAGGCGTGGGAATATGTAAATTATATTTTGAATCACGTCCTGTGATGTCCGAGGATATATCGGTAGACAAGGGGGAAGGAGGAGAGCAGGAAGCCCTATAAAACCAGACCCGAAACGGCCTGTAGATTAGACGTGTTTATTCAGTCTACTTGCAAGCACCTTCGCGTCAGTTGTGTAAACAGTATATATTTTTGGACTTAGACAATTTTCTGAAACAGTTAATAAAATCAACAATTAAATTTCAACATCTGACTAAGTTTATTTAACAAATCCTACACATCCTAAACAACATTAGTCTTGCTTCCTGCGACATTCGGCATTTCGCCTGTGAAACGACAGGTTGGCATTTTAACATCCGCTGAACGTGGAGAAACGGTTACTGCAGTAATATGCTTTTCAGCTAGTGGCACGTATGTCCCTCCAATAACTACATTTTTCTATAGGACTACCTCCTGAGTCGTGGGTCGAATGCTACGAAACAGATTGGATTACTTCTGAACTTTTTATAAAATGGTTTATGAAATTTATTGCATTTTCGAGGGCAACAAAAGAAGATCCAGTTCTATTACTTTTTGATGGTCATTCTTCGCATACTAAAAATCTTACCGTTATTAATGCAGCTAGAGAAAATGGAGTTATTTTATTAAGCTTTCCACCCCATTGTTCTCATAAATTACAACCATGTGACGTATCATTCATGAAACCATTGAGCGTATATTATGAAGATGAAGTTAGAAAATGGCTCCGTTGTAATCCGGGCAAAGAAGTTACTTTAGGAAATATTTCATCGTTACTTGGAGCAGCTTTCATACATGCTGCAAACATGAAAACTTCAATGAAAGGTTTTGAAGCAACTGGAATATGGTCAGTGGCGGATAGCCTTATATTTTTTTACCGGGAAGTAATTTGGATAAGGGCCCTCCTAAAATAAGAAGGGGCCCCAAAAAATAAGACGCGAGTGACATTTTATTTTGATACAACAATACAATACAAAACTATATAATAAGTATTATAGGTACTCATAGTACAGATTTGTTTATTTTTTATTTTATATCTACATTTTTAAGTTAATGCATTAATAAGTTTTTTAAAGACTCACTATTTAATGCAAACTTATCAATTACACTATCTGTACTAATAGAAGTTAAAATATTTTCTTCTACACTCATGAGAATAAAACTTTATAAATGATCTTGAGTAATTGAGTTTCTCAAGTAGTTTTTAATATATTTTAATTTAGAAAAACTCCGTTCACAACCAACTTGTGTGACTGAAAATGTTAAAAGTAATTTATAATATAAATACAGAACCGGATAAGCATTAGTGTATAAATTATAATTAACTAAGACACTAAAACAATAAACAACACAACACTTTACAGGTTTGCTATTATCTGCTTGATGAGTGCATGTTTCTTCTGACATATTTTCTGCAATAATAACAAAAAATAAATTAATATTATATATCACTGAAAACATATTTTGTAGCAGCTAAAAATATTGTATGTAGTTACAAATTGTGTTATAATATTAATTAATCATTGTTTAAAGACAATATTTTGGAATAAAGAATACATACCAGGACAGTTATCTGATTCATCTGCACTTTCTTCAAAACTTTTTTTTGAGAATTATATACATTAGTAAAATTTATCTTAAGCTTATCTCACTTTGAAACAAAGTCTATGTACTCTAAACGAAGCTGCTCATAAGATATATTAGTTTGAAATGGTACAATTTTTGTAAAAATATTTTTCAATGCATTTTCTGGCAAACAGTCTTTAGTATAAAAATTATTTGGGTCAAGACAATTAAAATCTGCAAACAGTTCCTTATGTTTTTCAAATCGTGACTCAATACTTTGGATAACCAAGTCAAATATTACATTGCATACATTAACTTCAAATAAATGCAATGGATTCATAATTATATCATCTGTAGATTCGTACGCAAATTGTTTAGTCTTTTTTCTTTGTCGGCTTGGTGCTAAACTATCACTAATTTGAATATTTGTTGTTTCTATTTTGTCTAGTTTTTAATGGTGAGAATGGAATATTATTTTCTGGTTGACATGGGTGAAATAGCCAGTACTCAACAAAATTTTTTTCATTAGGTTTTTTGAAATAAACATTATCAAACTCTAAAATTTTAAGATTTGAATAAAAAAATAAGTTACCTATATACAATGTAATATTCATTCTTAACATTATTACTTGCAGAATTATCTGTTATCTTGACATTAGAAAAGCTGTTTGTACAATTAATATTTGATGTTGAAACAGTATTATTCTCAATTACATAGTCATTGATTAATACCGCTTCGAGTACCACTGCTACAGATTTATCAACTGTGTTTTTGGAAAGTTCTTCATCTATACCTAATACATTAATATAGCTATAGTAGTAAATAAAAAACAAACACATGTTCAAAATAAAATATATAAATTATCATTTTTTTATAAATGTACTAAAAATTAACGAGACATTATTAAATGTTAATAGAAAATTAGTTGTACCTATATTATAATACAGTGGAACCTCGATAAGTCGAAAACCTTGATAAGTAGAAAAAAATTCCGTCCCCCTTGCGAAAACCTCGATTACTCGAACATTCTGTGCTCCGAATATGACGGATAATGACAAATAATTTTTTAAACATTTGTCTAATCGACTTGTCCGTTCCGATAATTTTATCTAATCGCGTTTATTGTGTTTATTATCGTATTTATTAACTAACCTTGGCACGTAACAGTATTTTTAATTTGTATCGGTATTGTCAGTTGCGAACGATCGATTACGCGTGTGCGGTGTCTGTGTTACGGTAGTGAATGCAAAAATGCCTCGTAATTTAAAAACTCTTACCATTGGAGAAAAAAAAAAGGTTCTTGAAGCAGTGAAAAGTGGAAGGAAGAAGGACATCGCTGAAGAATTTGGAATACCAGCCAGTACACTATCAACCATAATAAAAAATAGTATGGAAATTTATTTAAACTTTCCAATAGACCGGAAGAGGAAGAGAGGCCCTGATTTTTCAGACGTCGAAGAATGTGTAGTTAGTGGATCAAGCAATGCAGAGATGCCAATGTCAGTATCGGAGGTCCTATTTTAAAGGAAAAAGCCGAAAATTTCGCAAAATCATTAGGCCACGAACAATTTAAGGCCAGTAACGGGTGGCTTGAAAATTTTAAAAAACGACACGATATTTCTTTTAGGAAGGTCTGTGGTGAAAGTGCAGGTGTCAGTGATAATGTTGTAAATGAATGGAAAATAAATTTGAATGAGCTACTGGAAGGATATAAACCATGTGATATATTTAATGCAGACGAAACTGCACTTTTTTACAAATGTATGCCAGATAAAACTTTAACATTCAAAAATGAGAAATGCAGTGGTGGTAAACATAGCAAAGACCGACTTACACTATTATTTGCTGTTAACATGACTGGTACAGATAAACTGAAACCTTTAATAATTGGAAAATCGAAAAACCCGAGGTGTTTTGCTGGTGTCAAATCTTTTCCTGTTGACTACACAGCAAATAAGAAAGCATGGATGACTAGTGAATTGTTTGCTGAATGGCTATTACGAATAGACAAACAGATGAAAATACAAAAACGTAAAATTTTATTGTTTATAGACAATTGCCCGGCTCACAATATTATACCGAATTGTCAAGCTATAAAAGTAAAATTTTTACCGCCAAATACCACATCAAAATCGCAACCTTTGGACCAAGGAATTATTAAAACGTTCAAGACGCTTTATAGAAAAGAAATAGTGAGGAAAATTATAAGTGATATGGATGACGAAAAATCTACAGTAATCGATATTCTTCAAGCTATGCGCATTGTTGATAAGACATGGAGAAACGTAGCAACGTCAACAATCGTGAACTGCTTTAGAACGTGTGGATTTGTACTTGAATCTGAGAAAGACGACACAATGATGCCTATAATCGAAAATACTGATACGGATGACAGAGAATGGGCGATGATAGCAAGTCGTTATGGAATCGTGGAAGAAACGTTTGACGATTTTGTTAAAATTGACCATGACGTTGCCGTTTCTGGTATTCTGACAGACAACGATATAACTGACTCCGTCCGTGGCACTGAAGATGTTGATGACATCGAAGAAGCATCATCTGAGCTTGTGCATCGTGTTTCAATGAAGCAAGCAACAGCAGCCCTCATATTGCTAAGGACATTCACCGAACAATTGAGTAATGTGGACGATAAAGTGTACTCTGCTTTAAATGTAATAGAAAATACAATTGATAATAGCAAATCTCAAATTTTAAGTCAAAGTAAAATAATAAATTATTTTTTATAATGTTGCAACACATGTTTTATTATATTTTTTTGTAATAATTTTTTTATTTAAATAATTTGTATAATCACATTTTTTTACATTGTATATACATATATACTAAGTACATAATAATTAAAAACTTTAATACATACATTTTTAAAACTCTTTAAGTCGAATTTTTTTCTAAAACCTTGATAACTCGAAAACCTTGATAAGTCGAAAAAATTGCATTTCCCTTGAATTTCGACTTATCGAGGTTCCACTGTATTTGTATTATTCATTGTAATATATTATGATTGATTTAGTTTATGAGTACCTATTAATCTAATAAAAAAATCAATATTTTGTTTTATTCACAATATGAAACTTAATTTTAATTATAAATAAACTTACTTTGGAATTTATTATCTGAAAAAAAATTGATTTTTGTTTGATTTTTGTCATTTGCACATTGTAGTAATGCCTCTCTATTTTTTTTACTTCGTTTCAATGCTCCTGACTTATATTTTCGTTTTTTGTCAGCGGTATTCATAGTTTAATAATGTATATAATAATATACAATAATTTATTAAGTAATTGACAATCAAACAAGTCAATAATAATTAATAAGGTGATAACTGACAACAGCCAACAGGACATAAAAATAAAACTATAAAAGCGTATAACCATCGCAATACCGCATTGGTGCATTATATAGGTAGTACAGCTGTATGCTTGTATTCTACTGATACTATAAATACGGTTTTCTATAACTCTAATCTAAAAATAAATCTCAATGTTCCCAATGATACGGGAACAAAAATAAATATTGTTTATAGCCAAATGATTATGGTATTTTTCTTGTAGAGTAGTTAAAAATATTAAACTAGTCAATTTGAATCTTTATTAAAATTATTTTCAATCTTCATCACACAAGGTTCAGTTGGGCCCGGGGGCCCCCATACATTAACACAATATAGGGCCTACCGGGAAAATCACGAATTCCCGATGGGCCTATCCGCCATTGAATATGGCCTTCAAACAATAATGTTTTTAGTGATGAAGATTTTTTGCCATCGATGGTAACTGACATAATACCATGTACTTCGTCAACTCAAAAAGATGCTGGAGTAAATGAAAACATAAATGATCAACATTTGAACTCGGAAACGACAAAACAAGCCACAGTTGTTTTGAGTGAGCCACAGTGTTCACCGGTGGAACATAATCAAAAAAGTACATTTCCAATTGAATCACCTGAAAATATACTACCCATTCCTAAAGTGAAACAAACAGAAAAAAGAAATTCACGAAAAAGAGGTAAAACAGCTATTTTAACGGAATCGCCCTATATACTTACAGTCTTAACTATCTTTGGAAACGGCAAAAAAAAAAAATAAAGAAGAAAAAGAAAAGAAAAGACAAGAAAAACCATGTTGACAAAGAAACAACTATTTACACATTTGCCAAAAAAAAGAAAAAAAAAGTTCACAGAGAGAAAATAGATTCGACTTCAAGTGAAGATGATCCGGACACTAAGTGCCTATATTGTAAAAAACTATGTCCAAAGTCCAATGAAGGATGGATTAGTTGTCTGGAATGTAGAAAGTGGTCCCGCAACTCCTGTGCAGGAGTTGAGAGCGACGATGAAGCAACCCATACATGTAAATATTGTTCGAAAAAAAATAAGTACCTACTTCTGTTTCAAAAATATATTAAAATGTTAAAATGTATACCCCATTCTACCCCTGGGTAGGAGCAGAATGGGGCAAACATTTTTTTTTGTATTATTAATAATAAAGTAAAAAAATATTTGAGTTATTTGTTTGATTATTGAAGTGAATTGATATTTATACTTTTAAGCATTTATTGATTGAGAATTGGGAGTTTTACATTAAGTAGAATACTCTAAAATTGATGTTGAACATTAAGTTCCGTACTCTCAAAATATTTTGCAAGTTTTATACACAAAGAAAAACAAATTTTAAAAAAACACAGGAAATTCAAATTGCTCCGCTCAGAACCTAAAATTATTTTAATGATATTTATTTGGCTTTGTTATTGGAGGTCCTAATTTAATCTTGTATATTTTATATATGTATATTTAATAAACTAATAAAGCATATTATATTTATTTTTATCATTTTAATAACATGTTAAATTAAATAATTTGTAATTATTGTTTACTGCAGCTGGAGATTTAAAATCAAAATGGAAAAACATAAGAGATAACTATACAAGGTTCATAAATGAGAAGAGGAAAACAAAGAGTGGATCTGAAGCTAAATCATCAAAAACATATATATGGAGATGTACTATCTTTTCTGATACCTGTGGTAAAAAAACGAAAGTGAGTAAAAATTTAAAATATATAATAAAAGAATAAAATTTTAAATATGTATGTATATTTAATAATTAAATATGTTCTACATTCAGTGTTATACACAAATTAAGGGATGGTCGGATTTCATATATTATAATTCATAATATGCAGGGTTGGACAACATATTTGAAACAATATAGTGGTATATTTTAAAACATAAACGTTAAAATAATGTGTTTTAGATTTTGAGATATATTCAAAGTATATGACCGTATCTATATTATATATGTATTAAGGAATAAAGAATAAAGAAGTAACACGAGAAAGACAAAATTCTGGGTTTTTTAGATTCTGAAAGGAGTGATGAATGTATTGATTATACAATTATAGATATTTTTTATTTTTTTTTATTTGCGTCTGTACTCGATAAGTAGTTAAAATAATTCTTTGATTTTAAACTACAGTATGTTTAGCGGTATATAAATCTATATTGACTCAAACATCGGTACATTTATCTACAGTTGGAAATAAAATAAAAATGGGTGCACTAAATATTCACCAATTATTATTTTTGAATTCAGCGGAAGTCGGGGATATGTTTTCAATAGAACTAGCACCCATACAGCCTTTAGATGATACAATAACTCAATTTTCGGACTATTTAGTAGATACATATATATCAGAGGATTCAATGTTTCCACCTTATATGGACAGAAAAAAGTTCAAGCATTCAGCGCACAACCAATGCGTGCGAATCTTTCCATAGCAAATTTATTAGCTATTTTGAGTCTCTGCAACCTAATATATATAAATTTATCGAAATTTTAAAACTAATTCAGACTGAGACTGTAATTTTAATACCAAGTTCTAATAAGCCTAAACTACATGGTCGATTACAAATTAGAAATAAAATAATGATACTTAAATAAAAAAGCTGAATGAAAAAAAATATCAAATTTTGAGTGCCTACAAATATTGGCTAAAAAATATAAGCCTAAGCAATGTTATAAATAATTTTTTGTATCTTACCTATTTTGTTTGACTTATTGACTATCATTTTTATAGTTGTGTTATTTGTATATAAATGTCGTATTTTATACCTAAGACTTATTTTTTTTTACTGAACTATATATTTTTAAGAACCTGTAAGAGTTTGTGATTTTTGCATGTTACAAAAACTACCCACGAGGAAAGGGGAACACTTTCCTCGTGACCTGTGAGACCCATAGGTCAAGTCGGTGGAACTCACAGGCTTTGATACACGCATGAGCTAGTGAAAGCTCAAGATTTATGTGGGGGAAAGAAAAGTTAATTAATAAATGAATAATTATAAGAGTAATAATTTTTTAGGTAATCACGTAGGTGTATTTTGCATAGGTTTGACACGGTACGCAGCGGCCACCAGTACAAAGTACAGGTACCGCAGCGACAGGTCGACACCTTCGTCAACCACCACTACGGTCTACAGCGCGACAACGCCAACTCTCCCACCGCGCCTCAAAGGCAAAAGGCAGGACGGGAAGGCGGGTCGCGCGAAACGAGTACGGGCCGCCGGCGGCTACGACGACATCATCTTACGTCGGCCGTCCAACGGATAACCACCCCGCCCGACCAGCACCGTTTCTTCTCTCGAACATATCTCTACGATATATATAATTGTTTTCACTTACGGCATTCGCCACGCCGTTCGACCCCGTATAACGGTGTTTTTTTTTTTCTTATGTTTTTTTATTATAAATAAACGTCCCTCGTGGACATTACCACGTACCCTCGCCGTTTTTTGTCTGAACTCATCATCAGTGTAGTGATCTACGTGCCAGCCACACCCACGCTGCCACATATCTAACGACCGGCTTACCGCGGATCCCACTACAACCTCGCCGTAGCCGCGTCAGGTTTAACAATGAATCCATTTAAATAAAATATAAATTTTGGCGCACGGCAAATACAATAAAAATATAAGGTGGCCCATGGCAATGTCGGGAACTATTTACATTATTTAAAAGAAAGATTGACGGGGAAAGGAGTGACATATTTTTGAGCCTGTCGCAAGCCAATTATTTTAATTTGTACATATTCTGAATACTTGATATTTTTTACGCATCTTTCCGGCCCACGGGAGGCTACACGCCATATTGCTCATGGCGTGTCCTCACAGGGTTACCGGGAAAATCTGCACGTGTTAAAATGTCCTTTGGTAATACTTAAGTTTTTTTCTTTTTATGAAGCTCGGGTGAGTAGCTTGCGACAGCCGGGAAGTGAGGGGATATTAACGGGACTCGCGCCTTGCGACGCCTACAAATCGTGCTTTTACAAGGGGGGACGGGGGAAAACATAATTACGACAAGACTGCTGAAGCTGTTTGTTGAAGCTTAATTGTGTTTTAAATAGATCTAATTTACATTTGAAAGCCTTAACATGGTCATTAATGGCTGTTATAATTTGATTTTTCCCTTGTAATTTTAAATTTAAATTCGATAAATGCTTCGTTATATCGACCATAAAGGATGGGTCTTGTAACCACATTGGATCCGATAAAACGCTGACGTCTTGTTCTTTAGACTCTAAAAATATTTGTATGGTATCTCTTAACTTCCAGAATCTTTCCAATACAGTGGAACACGATGACACGGTACGCAGCGGCCACCAGTACAAAGTACAGGTACCGCAGCGACCGGTCTACACCTTCGTCAACCACTACTACGGTCTACAGCACGACAACGCCAAATCTCCCACCGCGCCTCAAAGGCACAAGGCAGGACGGGAAGTTGGGTCGCGCGAAACGAGTACCGGCCGCCGCGCCGGCGGCTACGACGATATCATCTTACACCGACCGTCGAACGGACCACCACACCGTACTACCGTACCATCATATTTTGAGCAACCCTCTATTCTATATTTTTTTTTCACGGCAAATCGCCACACCGTTTGTAATATTGTACTTCGGGTTTTGTTTCGTGTGAAATAAACGTCCTCCGTGACATCATCTCGCTACCCAGACCCGTCGTGTGCTTAATTTCGTTAAACTCAAGTGCCAGGGACACTCACGCTGTCACAACACATAACGACCGGCTTACTGAGGACCAAGATACCACATCGCCGTAGCCGCGTCAACGATAACCATCGTACTTCTGTAAAGTATGGTAAACCTGAATACTCGCTTTCTAAATCATTTAAAAAAATCGAAAATTGTCTTTGGTTCAAACCACGGGATCTTATAAAATTGACCATTTGTTTTACAGGTCTTATAACATGTGCCATATTAATAACTTTTGTACATAACACCTCTTGGTGTATAATACAATGTGTCCTATGAAATTTATGCTCAACATATTCATTCGTTTTTTTTGCAACCTTTCAACGAATCCTTTATTTTTCCCCGTCATAAAAGGAGCTCTACCTGTAGCTACAGATGACAACTTTTCCAAAAGTAAATCATATTTTTTCAAGAGATCAAAAACAGAAACGAATACATCCTCTCCTGTAGTAGTATCAAACATAGGTATAATTTCCAATAACTTTTCAAAAATATTAAATTCCATATCGCAAGCACGAAAAAACACAGGTAACTGAGCTGTACCACCAATATCGGTACTTTCATCACAAGCGATTGAAAAATACTCGAATGTAGGTATTTTAATTTTAATTTGATTATTCAAATTGCAAGCTAGTTCAGTTATTCTTTCAGCAACCGTATTTCGTGTTAATGAAATGTTTTGAAAAACTTAGATTTCCGGGACAAATAATTTCAGCAGTTTTAATCAAACACGTTTTTATAAAATCACCTTCAGTGAACGGTTTCGAATGTTTGGCAATTAACACTGATAACACGTAACTAACCTTTACTGCAGCTTCATTTTCTTGTGGTATTTTAGTAAACATTATCTGTTGTTTTTTATACCCGGATATAAACTCTTTCAGTTTTTCTTCCCTCAATAACCCTTCATACTGGTCGTATTTTGACTTATGTTGTTCATAATTTCGCTTAATGTTGTACAACTTTGGAACACTAATAACACTTTTACATATTAAGCAAAGTATTTTATTATTGATTTCACTGCAAAAATATTGTAATTCCCAATTTTCTTGAAACTGACGATGTTTATCTGTAATTTTTCGTTTGTTACTACCACTTGGTTTTAATAGAGACATTTTTAAAGATTAAATTTACAGTAGAATACACGTAACAAAATTTAAACTCGAACACACGGTGGTTATTGAACGACTAGTCGTAAAGATGTGAACAGTGGAAGAGGCATGCGTGTCGCAAACTGACGGTATAAATTATTAATCTATAATGTATATAGATATAAATATATATAAACCATCAATAATCCCTATTCGATAATAGTTTATCAGAAGATAAGACAGTATAATAATGTATAGTGTATACCAAATAAACCATTCTGACATTCTGACCAGTCGTGACACAAATAATATTATTAAAAATAAATAAATATTTTTTCCATTAATATTGGTAGCCGAGGGCCACACAAAAATGAGCCACGTGTTTGACATGCCTGGTCTAGAGACTTGAAATTTTGTACAGAGCTTCCTTAAGCAATGTAAGGGCGCACTAAGAAAGGATTTTTCAAAATTCGAACTCTAAGGGGGTAAAAGGGTTTTTTTTTTTAAAGTTTGTATACATTTTATATAGCTATAACTGTTAATCGCTGTTCAGTGTATTGATAGTGCTAATAGTACGTGGAATTCACAATTTAATAATAACAATCAATTATATATAGCCTATAGTCGAAGTTATCGGCGACCCGCGATTGCAACACACAATAGGTACGGGCGGTAGACGGTCAAAGTACAAAGATAACGCAAAATGGTGAATACGTGCTGCCTTTAACTCCGTCGGCCCTACTCACCCCCCACCATTCACCGATCAGCCACCGTTGTCATCGTTGTCGCCGCTGTCGTCTGACGTATTTCACTTCCATTTCATCTTGCGGCTATTAAACACGTATTTATTCGAATACGCTTTGAAAACTGTTTGATCGACGTGAGCTTCACATATTATTAACGCCTCTTAACACATTGGAGTTTGGTTAGTTATTTTCGTGCGGACTGTTGTGTTTATAAAACGAAAATTTTTTTTAAATCTTTAAGTACTTAAAAGGTTTTGTGGACTGTGGTTGGTTTACAATTTTGTTGCTTAATCAGTTGCAACAGGGAGTGACCTGTAAACGCGCAACTGTCGCAAACGCCTTGAAAACCGTTTGGTCTACGTCGGCTTTTTAGCACATAAAATTTGGTTTGTTATTTATGCTATTTTAGCACATTTGTTATGTCACCGCGTGCGTCTGTATAAAACGGCGTTCAAAAGTAAATTTTGATTAATATACACGAAATACAAACCGTGTGAGTTTATATAAATTGGCGTTAACTGATCACTTAATTATAAAACTTCTTTCATAAAAAATTTTTAATATGACAATCGAGTTTTTAAACGTGAATGGGGAAATGGTATCTCACATCGTTGTACCTATTACAGGAGATGGTGCCTGTTTATTTAATTCGCTCTCCTATATTATATACGGAACTGAGCAAATGGCCAGAGAAATACGCAAACTTATTGTGAGCCACGTAACAAAAAATTGGACGGAGTTCTCTATCATGTCTCACGACAACAATGGGGACAACTATATGAGTTCCGCTGAGTATTTTACTGACATGTCTCAATTATATACTTATGGTGGTTTATGTGAATTGGTGGCCGCTGGACAATTATTCCACTACGTTTTTGAAGTTTACCGCAATTATTAGCTCTATGAGCGTTTTGGTATTGAAGGTTACCCTGTGTTGAGGATGCGTTTCACGCAAAATCTCTCTAGGGGCCATTTTGATGTCTACCTGCCTAATGAGTCAGAAATATTGATCCCTCAGAGAGACTCCACATTACAGCAATCACCTTTCTCTTTATCCCTGAAGAAGGGTAGAAAACGCCGTGCCAGATACACTGGCAATATAAGAAAAAAACAATTTCAAAACGCGGCAAAGACATATGCACTTCGTAATCCTTTAGTGAACAGATCTGCAGTTGCCAGGTACCAGCTAGATAATCCTGAGGTAGGCAGAGCTGCTAGGTCTCGATATGAGCATACTAATCCTCGCCGGAAAGTTGAAAGACTGACACTTCCATGAAAATAATGGCCAATTCAGGAATGACGTACAATCCTGACCTGGCTTATGAGACAGAAAAAACTATAGCTCTTGGTTCTATGAACCACAAGTGTAAATACTGCAATGCTCTAAAATGGAAAAAAGAAACCCCCGGAATGTGCTGCAATAATGGCAAAGTGCAGCTTCCATCTTTTGAACATTTGCCGGAACCTCTCAACAGCCTGCTTATGGACAGACACCCCCATCATAATCATTTTATGGACCTTATACGAAAATACAATGGGTGTTTTCAAATGACATCATTTGGGGCATAAAAAATTGTAACAGAAGGATTTATGCCTACTTTCAAAGTTCAAGGTCAGGTGTATCATTTGGTAGGGAGTCACATGCATAAACCTGATCAGAATGCCTAATTTTTACAAATATATTTTGTAGGTGAGGATGAGAGGGAAGTACGCTAAAGGTGCGCCAATTTTCCTGACGTCAAACCAGGGTTGGTCAAACAATTGCAAAGCATGCTCCATGAAAAAAAACAGTTATGTTAAACAACCACGATTAATGCGGTGCAAAAGAACTGTAAAGAATTTAAAGTGGTCATCCGTACAAACAGAAAACCAAATATTGCTTTAACGCACCAACACAAAATGAAATAGCTCTGATAATTGGAAATCAGCAATTTGAAAATAGAGACATCGTACTTCAAAGTCACGATAATAAACTACAGCGTATCAGTGAAATTCATCGAGCATACGACGCTCTGCAGTATCCACTTATGTTTTGCCATGGCGAGGACGGATACTCTATTGACATACCATTGTGTAATCCCACTACGAATTTGCCTCTTGAAAAAAAAGTTTCTGCGGCATCCTTTTATACTTACCGAATTATGATTAGGTAAGATGAAGTTAACCATATTGTATACTTCCGCTCCCTCTTCAGTCAATTTTTGGTCGATATATACGCAAAAATTGAAACTGAAAAGTTGAATTTTATTAGGAATCATCAGAAACAGCTAAGAGCTGAAAACTATATTCATCTCAAAGATGCTGTGGGGAAGAATGATGTTAATGCAACTGATCTAGGTCAAATGGTAGTACTTCCTTCATCATTTACGGGCTGACCTAGGTATATGCATGAACGAACTCAAGATGCCATGACATATGTCCGCGTACATGGTTACCCTGATCTATTTATCACATTTACATGTAACCCTACTTAGAAAGACATCATAGATACACTGTTTTCTGGACAAAAGCCGCACGATCGTCATGATATAGCGAGAGTATTTCATATTAATGCAAAGAAATTAATGGCACTCTTGACTAAAGGAAAATTATTTGGTGATGTACGGTGCTATATGTATTCTGTGGAGTAGCAAAAGCGAGGATTGCCTCACGTTCACATCTTACTGTGGCTACAGAATCGTTCATCAAACATAATTGATAATGTCATCAGTGCCGAAATACCAGACCCCGAGCAAGATCCTTTTTTATATGACATGGTCAAAAGTAACATGATTCATGGTCCATGCGGCAGCTTAAACCTTAATGCTCCTTGCATGAAAGAAAATACATGCAGTAAAAGATACCTTAGGAAACTTTGCCGAGAAACACAGACAGGAGACGATGGATACCCAGAGTACAAGAGGAGGTCTACAAATGACAGTGGTTTCACATTAAGGGCCTTACAACTCAGTCTTATTACGTACTTTCAATTGTCACATCAATGTAGAGATGTGTCATTCTGTTAAGTGTACTAAGTACATCTGTAAGTATGTAAACAAGGGCAGTGACCAAGCAGCGTTTACGATAGAGAACCAGAAGGATGAGATTACAATGTACGAAAGTGGTAGTTACATCAGCAGTGCCGAAAAAGTATGGAGAATATTATCATTTTCCATTCATCTAGCCGTCCACCTTGAGAATGGTCAGCGAGTATACTTCATCCCTAATAACTTGGCAGAGAATCTCAATAATTCCTCTAAGACTACGCTTTTAGCATTTTTTGAGTTATGCAAAACTGACGTTTTCGCAAAAACCCTCCTTTATTCGGAAGTGCCTTCTTACTTTGTATTTAAGAATAATAAGTTTCAAAGAAAGAAGCAGGGAAGTTATGTAGATGGCTGGCCGACCGTAAAGAAAGACGATGCATTAGGAAGAGTGTATACTATCCATCCACACCTAAATACTGTTAATGGTATCCTCCATAATACATTCCAATCTGCCTGTAATGTGTTAGGTTTGCTTGAAGATGATAATCACTGGGACAATACGTTAAATGAAGCTACTTTGAGTGATTCTCCCTCCAAGCTGCGTGAACTATTTACAGTAATGTTAGTATTTTGTCAACTATCGGATCCCTTAACTCTTTGGGATACACATAAAAACAATCTTTCAGAGGATTTTATCCGACAAATGGATGCTGACCAAAAAGATGAGGCTCACAACAAATGTTTGATACAAATTGAAGATGCAGTGCTTGTAGGAGGTCAGAGTATATCAAATTATGGGCTACCTCGGCCAACAAGGACAGAAAATAACTTTGGAAACATAGTCTATCAGAGAGAGAGATAAACTACGACCTGAATACCTTAACAAAGGTAGTAGTGAGCAACGAGGCCTTATCGACGAACGATGAATACAATGTCTATAGTTGGATAATGCACAGCATTAAATCTGATACTGGAAAATTTTTTTTCTTAAATGCTCCTGCAGGAACAGGAAAACCTTTTCCTATAAACTTGCTTTTGACAAAAGTAAGGAGCAATCGTAGTATTGCTTTGGCTGTTGCATCTTCTGGCATTGCTACTACGCTTTTGGAGGGGGGAGGACGGTCCACTCAGCATTCAAACTTCCTCTCGATCTCATTAACATAGAAACGCCGATGTGTAATATACCAAAAAAAAGTAATATAGCCAAAGTGCTTTGCAATTGTAAGTTTATTGTTTGGGATGAAAGCACTATGGTGCATAAAAGAGGTTTTGAGGCACTTGATAGATCTCTTAAAGATATAAGAAATAAAAATGAAGTGATGGGAGGAGCAACTGTTCTTTTAACTGGAGACTTTAGGCAAACTCTACCAGTTATACGAAGAGGAAGTCGAGCAGATGAAGTTAAGGCTTGCATAAAAGCTTCATATTTATGGCCGTTAATAGAACAACTTTCTCTCAAAAAGAATATGAGGGTCCACCTGGGAGGTGATGTCACAGCTGGAAAATTCTCTGAACTTCTACTCAAAATAGGAAATGGAGATTTTCCCGAGTTAGCTGGGAAGTTGGTTATCACTAAGGATTTAGGTTTAGTAGTGACGACACTACAAGAACTTATAGTTCAAATTTATCCTTATATTGCCGATATAAAAAACAATTCGATATGGTTTCAATTTTTTGGTTTTTGAGGAGATGGATATTTCAGCCGAGCCTTGGTTTTTTAGGTTATTTAAAGTGCTAGTGAAATATTGAGTGGCTTTCTTTACATCAGTGAATTCAAGTATTTCTGACCAATTGTGGTTTTCAATTGAGTTTGATAGTTTTTGATTATCAGTTTTTAATATTTTAAGTGGATTTGGCATATTATTTCTTTTATGTAATATATTGCCTAAACTAAGTATTGTCGGATAGTGGTCCGTAATGTTAGAGAGTACAATTATTGGTACTATGTTAGCATGGGACTTTGTTTTAATAAAATATGATCTATACAGGTATTTGAAATTGGTCTAGTGATGGTATTGATAAGCGATGCTAATCCGAACTGTGCTATTGCCAGTAGGTACTCTTCTCGTATAATAGAATGCTTGATCAAATCGATATTTTAGTCACCTAATAACATTTAATAACTATTATAGTCTACGCAACGAAAACTGGCCGGTGACTGGTGCGACTCTAGTGGCAGTTGTCAATAAGTGGTTATTAAGCTAATTGCCGCGTTTTTTTAAAATTATTTGTTCACATGGTATATATTAATTAATTATTATACCAATCATGAGAGAAAATGGTTTAAAAAATTATCAGTATAAAACATAATTGTAATACGTGATATAATATATATACAGTTTATTGATTGTTAATAATAATTGCAAATCAGTAAAAAAAAAAAATAATATTTTCACACATACAATAAAAATAAAATAATATTTATACTTATACTGGCTATACTTAATATTTTACATTTATTAATAATTGTCAATATTATTTACAAAACAGTCTACAAATACATAAATACATAAAATTATTATCAATATAAGTTATTCCAATTGCTCTATATCTGATTCCTCATCACTGCAATCGCTGTCATCGGGCAATATGGTCAAAACTACTGGTTCGATTAAGGTGTCCCTAAGAATTTCCTTTCGGTTATCTGAATCTTGTATTTTTTCGGCATGCCTTACACAATTTTCCCAATCCTCTTTGGTTACCGCATCCAACGCCTCATGGGTAAAGACGCTCGATATCAACCATCTTGAATGTATTATTTTTTTTTGCTACTTGACCCTTAACTTGGGCCCATATAAGTTCAATTGCATTGTATTGGCAATGATATGGAGGTATGCGTATTACTTCGTGACCTTTTTCTAATGCAATTTGGTCAAGCAAGTATTTTTTTAGGCGCGGAATTAAAGCTTTAACTTTTTGATGAAGTTCTACCAAAGTTTCAAGAGGATGAAATTCAATATTTTTTTCATTCAACCATTTTTGTACGTTTGTAACCTTTGCGTGGAGACTTAAATAACATAACTGATGTTGATTCTTCGGTTTTTTCTTTTGCTTCGGAGCAAATACGTCGGACAGTGCGCTCTGACAATCCACATGCTTCGGTAGTACGCATTTGTGTGTTTTTAAAAAAATCGGTGGTTAAATTTGGTTGTGTTGATAGTTGTTTTAGAAACGTATACACTTTATAAACAATTTGTTTAGTTTGGCTACGAGTATCACTATTGGTAAGAGACATTTTTAATAAATCTAAGAACAACAATTTATTCAAACAGAAACACAAAAAATACACAAAACACTGGTACAGCACACTGTCGGTTACAAATGTCTGTAGAATAATGCACAAAATCAACAGTATACACTACCCACTGTTAAGATCCCTCCGTGTTACGATCCCTCTATACAATACATTCCAGTTCTCCAGCTAAAACTGGTTTTCAACATCGCATAACAAACACACCGCGTGCGCCTATTGTATAACATCGCAGCGGTGACGCGTAGTTTGAGAACCCGCGGCTAACGGCACGTTCTTGGCGGGCGGGTTTCGGGGGTAACCGGCCAGTTTTCGTTGCGTGGACTATAGCTGTTTTTAAAGCGGAATTTAAAAGTATTATATCATTAAGCTCGAGTAAAGTTACGTCTGTATAACTATTGGGTGATCTATAAATCACGTAAATCAAGAAGTCAATGTTTGACATCTTAAAAGAAATCTTTACGGCTGTCAATGCTTGTGTATTGGTTTTGGTAACAATGATATCACTTAATGTGTCCTTTAAGTAGACTACAACACCATCATTATGATTTGTATTGTTTGTGGTGGAGTATGTTGTATAGCCGTTTATTGCGAAGTTATTAATTGATATGTTCTCTAAACCTAGCCATGCTTCAGTTAAAGCGATCACTTCAAATTTGGTTTCAATGTTATCAAGAATAATGCAGTTCATCGAAGTGTTTTTACTACAGATATTTGTTGTCAATATATTGAGTGAGTTTTATTTGAATACTAAGGTATCTAGATCATCAAAAGAACAATTAACCGAGTTCACGGTATTTACGTTTTCATGTACAAATGCGTAATTAGTATTATCATTCATTATAATATGGTGTAAGGTATAGTGATGGGCACAACCTTAGTAATTGGGATAACCGAATAATAGCTATATTTTACTCTAAAAAACCGACTAATAGTTGGTTACAATTTCCATGACCAACTAACAACAAATGGCTAACTGACTATCGACTAATGATAAGCAACTAACAACTAATGGCCATTGAAAACGACTAATAACTAATACCCGTCGGTAAACGACTAATGACTATCAAAAACGACTAACGACTAATAACTTGTGAAAACGACTAACAACTAATGTCTATGAGAAATGACTAACGACTAATGCCTATCGAAAAACAACTACATGACTAACGAGTAACGAGTATCGAACAAATTAGTCCAATTATGAAGTTGTGACCAAAAAATAAATATTTATCTTAAGTAACAAAATAATTTATTCATTCTTAAGTTTCATTAGGATAATTTATTAAATATGATATTTTACAAAACAAAATAATATTCCAAGTACTTTTTACAGTAATTAAATATCATATATTTCAACCAAATATAATAAGACAATACAATAGCTTTACAACTTATATTAAATATTTGATACTTACAAGTCGAAAGTTAAATGATAAAAAAATTGTTAAAATTGTTTTAAATTTTTATTTAAAAATAAAAGAATGTCTAAATGTTTTGCATTCAATATTTCCCCTGCCTTTGAAAACACTCTTTCAGAAGGAACAGAGGTGGCTGGAATAGTAGAATATTTCATTGCAATCTCAAATAATGGATCCAATAATACTCTATGCTTTTGCCAAAAATCTAGAGGCGCAGTTGAACGTTTTTCAAGGGGAAGACTAACATATTGTTTGCACATTAGTTATAGATGTAACATTTGTTTGCTCTTGTTCAACTTCTTCTGTCAAAAATCCTCATAAATCAGTACAATGGTTAACATTTTGAGATTCAAGGTTTAACACGGGATTATCTGACAAGTGTGTTGGTTGTTCATTTTGATCTACTGAAAAATAATATAATTTAAAAATATTCAGTTATACAATTCTATCGTAATGCAATTGAATGCGGTTAATTGAACAATTATTAATTAATTAATTACCATCTGCAGCTGCACGCTTAATTATTAACGAAGCTAATTCATTCTCTACATAAGATGTTGCTTTATTGAAAAGTTCAATACTTGTGAATGCAACTTTTTTAAACCTTGGATTAAGCAATGTTGCAATCCCAAAACAAGGTGAATATTCAATGTCTTTCACTAAACCAAATCGAC
This sequence comes from Sitobion miscanthi, assembly GCA_008086715.1. Lineage (NCBI taxonomy): Eukaryota > Metazoa > Arthropoda > Insecta > Hemiptera > Aphididae > Sitobion > Sitobion miscanthi. Next base: position 25,658,151 of record CM017804.1, read on the forward strand.
TATTTAAGTTCTTCAATAATTTTTCTTTAAATGCTTTCCCCAGTTCAGTATGGACTTGTTTTGATCTTATTGTTATATTAATAATAAAATTATAGTATCATTATAATCATTTTTCAAAGATTGAAATGTATGAAAAAAATTAAAAAAAATTTACCTCTTTATAAGGGAATAATCGTTGCAATGGTTGGATATTTTTCACCTGATAGTTCAACTGTCATAATATTAAACGGAGCCAAGAGTTGTATAATTTCAAATAACTTCCGATGGAGCAGCAGTAATGACAGGACGCAACAACGGGTTCATTGCTTTATGTAAACAAGATGATGATTTTCCTGACTTTCTGAGCTACCATTGTATTATTCATCAGCAAGTTTTAGCCAGCAAGAGGCTCAATACAAAAGACGTGATGGATACGACCTTCAAAATAGTAAATTCTATCCGAGGAAAACCTCTTCAAAGACGTCTATTTAAAATGCAAAATGAAAACAAGGAAGTAGATTTAATTTTGCACACGGATGTAAGATGGCTAAGTAGAAGTAGATTTCTTCAAAGGTTTCTTCGTGATTTATTGGATGATATTGTTCAATTTTTGGAAGATAGAGGTGATAGTTTTCCTCAAATGCGTGATGTTAATTGGCTTTGTGATTTAGCGTTTTTAGCAGATTTCACTGGATACTTAAGTGATTTAAATTTGAAGTTACAAAGAAAAAACATAACAATCATTGATTTAATAAGCTGTATTTCAGCATTCAAGGCAAATGCATTGATTCTTATTAGAGATCTTGAGAAAAAAAATTTACTACGATTTTCAAACTTAGAAGACCATACTCGAAAATATCCCAACGATTTCGATTTCGGTTCGAAAAAGTATGTGATAGAAATCAAAGCCGTTATTGATGATTTTGATGTAAGATTCAATGATTTCAAGAAACTTGAAGATGGGATCCCATTTATCAGTTTTCCATTCAAAGAGGACTTAAATACCCAGATGACTGCCAAAAAAGCAGCACAGTTGTTTCAAATTGACGAAGTATCTCTTGAGGATGAGATGATCAATATGCGATGCGACGTCTATTTAAAAGCTAGATCGTCAGAAAATAACTTTTGGCACTTGGTGAGCAAGGAAAAATTTCCCAATTTAAGACAATGTGCTGAGTCAGTATATTCCTGCTTTGGGTCGACATATCTATGTGAATCGGCCTTTTCGTACTTGCTTCAAACCAAAAGTAAGGCCCGATCACGTTTGACTGATATGCATTCTGAAGATAGCTTGAGATTAGCATTGTCATCATAAACCCCAGAGTTTGTGAAATTATCAAATCAAATGCAAGCACAAACATCTCATTGAATGATTAAATAAACATAATAATAGTTATAATAATAAAAGTAGCAGTATAGTTATAGTAGTAAATAGTAATAAGTTAAAAATAATAATTTGTAATTAAATATATTAAAATACGTGTAGTGTTATAGTGTTAAACTGTGAATTTAAATTTTTAAATAAAAAGTAATAAAATAAGTATAACACGCCTGTACACATAATATATTTTTTGTTTATTGACAACCTTTTTTTTTTTTTGGTCGATCGCGACCATCTAGAAAAACTCGGAGGTCGTTCGCAGGTCTATCAAAGTTGGCCACCCCTGCTATAAAACATCGCACACTAATTTCTCCACCAGTCTGCGTGGCGGTCAAATCCGAGGCTGCCTCGGAGTATAATTAATATAGATAGGAACATACTCGACTTTATTACCTTTAAAAAATTATAATTAAAAAAATAATAATCGTATTTAAATTAGAATTACCCCATCGTATTCAGCGCAAATTTACCTTTAAGAATATTCCATATTTACGTAATATATGTACATATAAATAGTAAAAAAAAATTTAAAAAAAAAGGTAAACTGATCGCATGTCTATAAGTTTGTCTCTAGATGAAGACAAACAATCGTTTCTTAAACTAGAAAGACATTTTTTACATTTAGTTTGCCTTTCTAGTTATATAACCAGCTAAGTATGATAAATCAGTGTCGCCGAACCTATAACCCGAGAGGAGTGACCGCCCCCCTTTTTTCGGTGGGTGGGTCGTGGGGGTCCGTGGGTACACCAACAATCTATTTTTTTTTTAAATTATAAATTTAATATTATATTTTACAGATTAAAAATTATTTAGAGTATGTGAATAATATTATTTGATACCAACCTATAAAATACGTTATACCTGTTTAAAAAATTTGGTAAATTATAATAGGTGCATTAATACATGTGACTTTATATTTGTTAAGTAAAACATGAAACTAGTTGTGAACACTTTCATTAGGAATAATAAAATAAAAATAAAAATAGAGAAAAATAAGCCTTCCCAAAATATTTGAGTTAGTTATGCACTTGTGCTACTATATATTGCTTTTAAAAAATTGTAATTTAAAGTTGTTTGAACCATGAATAGTGCTTACAATGTGATTGTGGTTGAAAAAGCGACGTGAATAATATAAAAGTATTAGTTTCTAAAGGAACTTTAGAATGTTGAATACTTGCATGGGGGGTGTGGGGGGCTTTGCCCCCCTCGTTTTTATTTTCTAAACGGGGGTGGTGGTCCGTTTAACTTTTTACTTGCCCCCCCCCCCTTTTAAAATATAGTTCGGCGCCACTGAATGATAATACTTGACTTGAAGTACTGGTAGACCCATAATCATGATCATGCATTAATGCTATAACGTCTGGAAGTTCTTCAAACTGGCTTTTTTCTATAATTGAATCTAACTTTCCTTCTAGTGTATCTTTTGTTACATTCACATTTGATAAATCTTGAATATATATTAATGAGTATGTGCTGAGGAGACGAAACATTTGAATAAATAAGACAGAATCCGGATGATCATTTGAACCACGAGCACTTCTCATCATACCAAAGAATCTTTAAAAACAAAAATAAACTGTGCAGTAGACAGTCTTTAAACTTTTAAGAATAACAGAATAAAATATTAAATCATTAGGTACCTCAAGAGCATCTTGGTTCAAGCGAGAAGTCATACGATATGTATACCAACATTCATTGACCAAAAACTGTAATAACTCCAATGACACTTTTAAAGAAACTTTAAGTCCATAACATGTATTATCAGTAATAAATTCATGATTTAAACTTTTGGCTCTAGTTTCCTAATCCGTCAAGTAGATATAGAAATCCTTAATGCACTAAAATATTTAAGAATATTCATTTTTCCCAATTATTTAATAGGACATCACAATTAATACAATATATTATCTAATTCTTTTACCTTTTCTTCTATTGAATTTATTTTTAGTGCTTGTCTGGGAGTGCGAGAGTTCATTGCTTTGACTAATGTGCTTACTTTATTAATTAATACTATGCTATTATTAGTCTTTTAGATTTACATTTATTGCACTATATAGCTCCATAGCTATAGCTGTATCATTACTGAAAAACTAAAGAATATTAAGATTGAAATAATATTGTACTTATAAATACTTTTTATTGCTATTGTGTAATCTAAACTTCTTACGCAAAATTCTCGACCAACATTCATTTTTTGATAAAATTTTGGATGTATATCTTCATGTTGTAATTTTGACACTTTTAGTGAATAATCAAACAACTTTTCTTCATCAACTACTGCTTCCCAATATTTAATTTTAATGCCTCTTTCTGGTGTCTAATATTATATTAACCCGTAACTAGTCACGTCGAGTTATAAGAACCCGATGTCTGTGAACATGTATGTTATTTTTAGATTCAGTTATTTTGGAAATAAGGGAATTTTCTGTAATCTCTATTAACTTCTTTATCTATAATGTGAAGTGTTAAATTAACCGCATATTGATTATTATACCAGTTAAGTTTTGAATTTGACCCGAGACGATCGTTCGTGCACTGTAAATATAAGACGAGTGACCCGACACGATTTTTCATTTATTCGTCCGGTTATTTTATAGTAAGTACTTTTTAACGTAATTATTATTATATTTATAAATTATTATTAATTTTACTTTATTTATTATTATTGGTAATGAATAATGATAATATTAATAATAACAATAATACGAGTATATTATAATAAAAATACTACTTTTTTTTTTTATATAGAAGTTTAGATTATGTCTAAATTTTTCACGGATCGCGAGTTAGAAGCAGAACTTTTAAGACAAGAAGAAGAGCCACTATCCGATAATGAATCTGAAGACGATGAAGATTATGTTGAAGAAAGTGAACATGACACTGAATCAGATTTAGGTACGTCTTTAGATAATGAAGAAGTAAACGATGCAAGTACATCGAATAATTTTTATTTTAGTAAGGATAAAAATACCAAATGGAATAAAAAGCCAATAAAAGTGAGTGGTCGGACGAGGCAACATAATATAATTACCCATTTACCTGGAGTTAAAGGTGTCGCTAAAAATGCTAAAACACCGCATGACGCTTTTAAATTATATTTTGATGAAGAGTTGATGAATATTTTAGTATTAAAAACAAATTTATATATATTGAAAATACGAGTTAATTATAAGAGAGTTGCGGATGCCCAAGATACTGATATTATAGAACTTACTGCTTTTATTGGTTTATTATTGATGTCTGGTGTTTATAGAGCTGCTCATTTGAATATTGAAGAATTATGGGACGAAGATGGACCTTCTATTTTTTCATTAACAATGTCCTATAAACGTTTTTTATTTTTATATCGTTGCATTCGATTTGACAACATAAATAGTAGAGATGAAAGGAAAAAGACTGGCAAACTTGCAGCTGTTCGCAAAATAATAGATTTATTTGAAAAAAAGTTTGAGCTTGCGTATACACCAGCCGAATTTACAACAATAGACGAGCAATTAATTCCGTTTAGGGGTAGGTGTCCTTTTCGACAGTACTTACCTAACAAACCTAAAAAGTATGGAATAAAAGTATTTGCATTGGTAGATAGTAGGACCTTTTATCTGTTGAAATTTGAAATATATGCTGGAGCACAACACGATAGCCCATACAAAAAAGTTAATACACCTTTTGATATTGTTCAACGTCTGATCGAACCACTAAAAGGTAGTGGAAGAAATCTTACTACCGATAACTGGTATTCAAGTGTACCTTTGGCAAAATGGTTATTAGAGAATAAAATTACACCAACAGGGACATTACGCAAAAATAAAAGAGAAATTCCACCTGAATTCCTCCCTGATAGGAAAAGAGAAGTTTATTCTAGCATTTTTGGATTTACTAAAGAAATATCAATGGTTTCATATGTACCAGCAAAATCTAGGTCTGTTGTGGTAATTTTCACTATGCATAGTGATGATTTAACTGATGAAGATACTGGTGAAAAAAAAAACCAGAAATCATAACATTCTACAACACTACTAAAGGTGGGGTAGATACATGTGATCAGCTTTGCAGCAATTACAATGATGGTCGAAGGACGAGAAGATGGCCATTAGCTATATTTTATCATTTTATAAACGTTTCTGCAGTAAATGCATACATTGTTTTCAAAAGTAACATGAAAGAAACAATAAAAAGAAGAATATTTTTAAAAAATCTTGCCAAAAGTCTGACTGTTGATCATATACTTCGAAGAGGAAATAATAATCACATACTTTGCAGTCTTCGACAAAAAATATGGATATATTTGGGTACTCAAGGAATCAATAAAGAACAAGTAACTAATGAAGTCGACAATACAAGGGATTCTAAAAAACGTACGAGATGTCATATTTGTCCAAGCACAAAAGACAATAAGTACGGTGATATATGCAAGGTATGTAAACAAAATATTTGTAAAACTCACTCAGCTATTGTTTGTTTGCAGTGTGAAGAAAATATTTAAATAAAAAAAAATTATATTTATATTTATGTTATAATTTTACATGTATGCTTGATATTAAGTAGTTAATAAATACAGAAATACTTTTTTTTATAAACTCATTATGAATTTAATAATTATTATTCGTATGTATTAAAATTGTTTTAATTATTATTTTTTAATATACAACAAGTGAAATAAGGAATTAATGATGTAAAGTTATTTTTTATTAATACTTTTAGTCTGAAATTTGGTAAATACCATTATAAGCAAAGGAATCTAAAGAAATTCAAACTACGGGTCAATATGACCCGACGTGATTGTCAGTGTAATTATTTTCAGGTGACCAGTTAAGAGTTAAGATTATTTATACTATTTATCAGTTTATACCTACTTCATATTAAATAGTCTTATTTTTTAAATTGTAATCAATGATTGTATATTAAATGTACGCGTTCAAAAAAAATAATCTCGTTAATTTCAAACACTGATAGTTGTAGATCTCTGGAAATCTCTGTAAATCTTTGGAAATTTCTGGTAGTTTTTTGAAATTTAGAATAAATTTTTGATATTGCAAACATCAGTTGACATAATTATATTATAATTTTGATGAATTAATTTAAAATAGGTAAATGTCGAGGTAAATGTATAAGATTTAAATTAGTATCCTATTTCAATGCAAAACACTTGATGTTCTAATTTTTCTATTGCCTTATAATACCAAAATTATTTATTATGATTCTGAAAAATGTCAACTACTAGTGAGCTGTGATTGTATCGTTTAAATTGTCCTAAATTTATAATTAGGGGGTAGCTCAACATGAAAATAACAAGGGGGTAAATCACAAGCGGAAGTAGGTTTACAAATATTAGTTAATACTTTGGAAGAACATTGAATAACACGGAAGTACATGAAAATACATTGAAGTACAAGGAAGTACGCGGTAATAAGCAGAAGTAGTTGGAAGTACCGAAATTAAATTATTATTATCTCGATTATTATTTATTAATTATTATTATTAAAGAAAACATCGTACCCGTATGTGTTGTCTTCGTCTTATCATAACGCATAATATATGTGTGTACAAAATATCCAGACACAATAATAAAAAAAGAAACAAAATATAAACGGACTATAAAAAAAAAAACACCTCTCCCACCTTCGTCGGTATTTTACTATTATCTTATCGCTCAGGGAGAGGGCGAGACATTTATAAATAGTTACGTAATACTATTACTACGAAGTATTACTATTACTATTACTATTCATATTTACTACGCTACTACAAAATGCGATAAGATGAAAAAAAAACAAAAATAATATGATGACTGCCGTGAGTAAAAAATAATGCTGTTTAAATTATATTCTATAGATTCTTGTGAGGATTCTTGTTAGTAAATAATTATTATAGGTACGTCTCTGTTCGGAACGTGAAGCATTTATACGGCGTCCCCGTTCATATCGGCAAATGCGTTGCTGCAGTATGCAGGCCGCCCGGCACCTATGACCAGTACCGTTCGACCTACCGTCCGACTCACCACATTACCTACCGACCGACCGTTCAAGCGATTTCGTTACCAATACCGTCATCTACCAGTACCGTCCACCAACCATTGCCTTAAGCCGTTGATTGTCCAGCGGACTGCTGTCGCCCAACACGGTTTTCTACAAAAGTTTTTAGTTTCGAAGTTGGTGTTTTTATCCATGCTAGAGCTACTGTTGAGTCCGACCAGGCAGTGGTGCGGCTTATCTGTAATGTAGTTAGGTTGGTACGCACATAAGTGATAACTCGAGCGAGGAGTAGTGCTCCGCATAATTCCAATCTGGGAATGGACAACTTTTTTTCGGGTGCTACTTTTGATTTGCCCATTAGAAGCTGACAATGCATGGTCCCGTCTGGTCTTCGAGCTAAGATGTACACAGCAGCGGCGTAGGCAATCTCCGAGCTGTCACAAAATCCATGTAGTTCGTAGGTCGATCCGGTGCAAGTAACTTGTCGTCGCACTCGTACTTGTCCTATTAGTGGTAGTTCATTGTGATAACACTTCCAAGCATCCATCGCGTCTTGGGGCAATGGGTCATCCCATCCAACTCCTAGTGACCATAAATATTTCATAAGCTTCTTGAGATGAGTGGTTACGGGCGCTAACAGCCCAATAGGGTCGTAAATACGCGCGATTTCCGATAAAATATGACGTTTGCTAAACTGTATAGGATTAGTTTGGTGTTGATAGGTTAATATGTCACTATTTGGCTCCCACTTTAAACCAAGTATTTTGGTAAACTCAATTTCACCTCCGTTAAACGCAACGTCTTGGTTTTGTCGATGTTCTTTGGGTAAGGCATCTAATACCTTAGCCGAGTTACTGGACCATTTACGAAGTTCAAACTGCCCCTTCTTTAGAACTTTTATGAGATTTTGTTGAAGTCGAAGCGCACTTTCTACACAGTCGGCACCAGTGACCACATCGTCTACATACAGATCGTTACGCAGAACTCGTTGAACATCCGAGTAGCCACCTGCTTCGTCGCTGGCTAATTGAAGTAGCGTTCGTATTGCTAAGAATGGTGAAGATCGTTGGCCGAAGGTCACAGTGGTCATTTCAAAAGTTTGAATAGGTTCTGAACTTTGAAATCGGTAAAGGAGCCGCTGATATCGTCTATGTGCGGGAGTAACGATGATTTGTCTGAACATTTGCTTAACGTCAGCTGTAACCACAACTTCATGTACCCGGAACCTGATGATTATACCCGGCAAGTCTTGTTGTAATTTTTTACCAGGATAAAGGTTGTCATTCAACGACTTCCCGTTCGAAGTAGTAGCTGACGCATCGTACACAACTCTCACTTTTGTAGTAGTACTGTCAGGTTTAATCACTACTTGATGTGGAGTGTAATAAGCCTGTTCCGGTTCGGGTGTGGCTTCTGGTACTATTTGCATTGCACGGAGCGTTTGTATGTAGGCGAGGGCGCCGAGGTACAAGCGTGAAATGAATGGGTGCCATAGTTGGCCTTCCCTTTCGTAGTAGAGGTTATCTACTATGAGCGAGTCCATGTAGTGAATTACTGAATAGTAGTTCAACAGCGTGGGGGTGAAGGTACTGACTTGAGGACGTCTTCTGTGGATCAGAGGAAATCTCGAATAAGGGGCTGCGATGGCGTCTTTGCCGGCTAGGGTTACTGGCGTCGGTTTTTGTATGCTAATGTTAGCATCGGGCCTGTCAGCTAGTTTATCCTTAGCATCTATAATTGATGCCTTGTCAGGTAAAGTCTTTTGACTACCGTCAGGGTTGATGACGTTTAGAGAGGGAGTTTGAATCAGGGACTCGATCGCTTTATCAAAAGTTTTAACTTCTGGTGACGTCATAATTATGACGTTGGGTCTCAGGTTGTGGTGTATATTTCGATTAGTTCAAGTTTTTTAATTTTGGAAAACTGTTCAGATAGATGAGCTCTAGGTGAATAGGAAAACTATTCTTTTTGGTCGCCATTTAAATATTTTTATAATTTAAAATAACTATTACCAACTTTCAATTCTGTCTATCCAGATGTCACATAATAAAAAAATACTAAAGAATTAGATACAAAACGATTATGTTGGTAAATATCTTGTTATAATTGTCTCCTGTAAAATCGAGATGGTATTTTTGTCTTCGACACTCAGCCTTTTGACCATCTACATTATGTACTTTGCTAGTAGTGGCCGTATATAGTCGTGTCCGTTGTAATCCTACACTGTACAATACGTCATCACAAATTCGTTTTTGGACAGTTTTGCTGATAATTTTTTTTTTTTTGATCGATAAATGGTAAGTTTTAAGGATTTATTTACTCGATGTTAGGTCTAAGATAGGTCTTTAATAATTATATTCAGTAGAAAATTACTACATTATAAATATATAATATTAGATGTAGTCATATAGAGTTGTAAAGCAAAACGTATGTAAAATTACCAAAACCTAACACATTTTATCGAAAATAATATAAAATAATTTATTCATTTGATTCAATCAATATTTGAAAATTTTAAATGGGTATAATTGAGAGAAAATAATCAAGTAATTTCAATTACCTATGAGTAATGTTACGAGAACAATCAAATTTTTCGCTAGATCCTGAAATGTATTGAAACATCGTTCCTGACAGTTTTTAAATATTATTACCATTATTACCATAATTACCTAATAGAAATGATTAAATGTTGATTAACACAATTTTTTTAACGAACTTATATTATTATTTTAATTTTGACTCAATGATTAAGATATTTTCGAGGATATTTTATTTTTTACTACAGCTGGCCATGTTTATTTGAAATAGTAGTTTGATTTACACAATGATTTTAACAACTTACTAAAGTATCTCCTCGAGTATCTCAGAACTTTTTTTTCAAAATCCCAAGTATATATTAATGTGTTTAAGACCCTGTTTAAGACGATGGTGTAAATATTAATGTATCTTGTTATTGTACCTACACAAATTATAAATAATAATTAAGTAAAATTATTGAGTTCGCGATTCGCGTCGTATTGCTGCCTAAACCAAACTTTACAAAATATTCTATAATAGTTTTATCTACTACGAAAAAACTAAAAAGTATACCAAAATTATTATGATCACACTATATAGTGTCATAAACACAAAGAAGGTGGGCTAGTGGGTGTCGCTCTGCTGTACAATAGATTACAAGTGTGAAGTGGGTCACTGTTATGGATTGTGTTAAATTTGAATTCATATAAATACTCGTATAAATATATAATACCATTGTATCAGAAAAACGATGCTGTGCCAAGACGGTCAGTCAGCCTATATCACAGGTGTGACCAATATTTTTCAACTTGCGGGTCACTTTCGAAATTCATATTATTTTATTACAGGTCGAATATAGGTACTTTAGGGTTTTTTTGTTCATTTAATATTTTCACGCTAGTCACTAACTCGATACTCTCTAGTTAACAATTTATTTTTTTCACTAGAAAATAGAAACTACTCAATTGTAAGATATATTATAATTCTTAAAAGTTTATTAAAATAACCTCGAAAATAATATTATTTTTTTAAATTATAATTTTACCCGATTTTACCCTAGATTTTACCTTCTCATTTTCTCGGGTCGGTTGGAATACTACCACGGGCCGGATTCGGCCCGCTGACCCCTGGGAACTCCTGCCTATATGTTATTAATAATAAAGGCTCGGTCAAACAGAACGCGGGCAGCCCGCGCTGCACGCTGCGAGCACTGTATTATCTTTGATTGCATCATCGTGGTTAAAAATAGCGTGGGCTACCGCGGCGGACTGCTGTCAACCGCAGCGGACAGCGGTCTAGTCGTAATAATTTACAGTGATCGCGGCGGTCAAAAATTATTTGATTATAATATTATACACAATTTGTTTAATTTTAAGTTTTAAATTTAAATTTTTAATATTTAAATTTAAAATTATTCGTTTATTTATTTTATTAATTATAATATTATTATTAATATTGTATAATATGGCAGATGAGACTGAAAAATTAATTGATCTTGTATATAACTATCCATATTTATATGATACCAGTCATTGTGAATACAAAAAAATTGTGACAAAAGCAGAGAAATGGAATGAAATTGCCGGAATACTCAATCTTTCAAGTAAGTAAAAATAGTTTACAAATTATAATTTGTATCAAAATAACAAAGTAGAAAACATTTGGTTTCAATTTTTCAGTAGTATATTAATTGAATAACAATATAATTATATTATTACTTCTTACACTTATACACTTATTACATATTAACAACTATAATTATTATTACTATTAGATACTATACTTATTAATTTAGTAGAAAAACTATTTAGAAAAAAAAACTCCATAATAAATTTAGTTATGTAAATAATTGAAATAATTAAGGAAATTTTGTCTAACAGAAGTGGCTGCATTACTAGATCTCTCTCTTACTCGTTGAGTGTTTGAAAATGCGTTATCCGCAGGCAAAATATTCTCTTCTTCTGACTCATCCGTGTTTGCAATTGTAGAGGTACTTCTAAGATAATTGTGTAAGCAACAAGCTGCCTTGACAACATGTTCTGTAGTATTTACATCCAACTCTATAGGTCTAAAAAAAACTCGCCACTTTTGAGTTAAAATACCAAAGGCATTTTCGATTACACGTCGTGCTCTACTAAGTCACTTATTGAACACTTTTTTTGCTTCGTCTTGTGCAACTACAGCTCTCAGAAAGGGGCGCATTAAAAAAGTTTCCAGTTTAAAACTTTCATCTCCGACGAAAACATGAGGGACAGGTGTGGTTGTTCCAGGTAAAGGTTTTGATTGTAAAATAGTTTTGCCTCGTACGAACTCACGATAAAATGAGGAATTTTCAAAAATACTGCTATCACTATGACGGCCATAACTACCTATATCGACAATTAAAAACTTGTAATCGGGATCTACTATTCCAAGCAAAACAATTGAAAAAAATTTTTGTAACAAAAAAAATTTGACCAAGTCTTAGGAGGACATTTTATTCTAACGTGTTTTCCGTCTATGCTGCCAATACAGTTAGGAAAATTCCAACGCTCTCTGAATCCAATTTCTGATTGTTTCCATACCTCTTTCGTAGGTGTAGCCAAATATAATGATTGTAAAACATTCCATAGTTATATACATACTTCTTTCACAATACTAGAGACAGTAGTGCGTCCGACTCTGAAAGAAAATGCTATGGTATGGTGCGAGTCTCCTGTTGCCAAATATCTGAAATAATAAATAAATTGTATATTTCGGTTTCTCCAAGGGGCGTTGAATGGGGGGTGGATGACCTTTCTCTAGTACAGAGATTAATAAAAATAATAAAGTATTTATATTTAAATTGTATACAATATAATATAAATTGTATTTAAAATGTATTTATATATATATTTGAACTTTGTTTTAATTGACAGGTGAAGCTGTGAAGCATAAATGGAAGAACCTGCGTGATTCGTATATTAAATACATTAAGTTTTTAAAGGGATCTACTGGATCTGCTAAGAAATACCAAAATTGGCCATGGACAGCTCATTTAGAATTTTTAAAAGACACAGTAGTACCTAGAGCAACTACTTCAAATGTATCACAGACCCATGAAATATCACACGTAGATGAAACTTGTGAGTAGGATGAGACGGTAGATAACGAATTTATTGATACTTCACCATCTCAAATGCGACCACCTACAAAAACACTTAAAAGAAAAGAAGTTACAGGAGACGTCGATGCGGTAATAACATATCTTCAAAACAAAAAAAAAAGTAAAACTGATACAAAACCTGACCACATTGATAATCTGTTTTTGTCATATGCACATACTTTTAAAACATTTTCGCCAAGAACACAAGCCATTCTTAAAATGGAGATGTCGCAGTTGTTCGGACGAGCTGAACTCAAAGAAGTTGACGCTTTAACTCGATCCTCTCCAGTGTTCTCAACAACTTCGTCTTATTCGGATAGTAACTCAAATGTGGCTGATAATTTCACTGGTAATGCCATTCAACCACTCAACTATTCAAACCTAGAACTAAGTACCGACACACTAATCTCGTCGCCACTCGGATTATACCAGGTTTCTCAGTCAACCAGAGATATATACGAAAACGTGGCAATGTTCATTGATACACAACCAAAGAACACTCGGACACAGTAAAAAATCTTTAAAATATACTAAATACTACTTAATACCACAGGATTGATTCATTTTTATTAATTTTTAATTTTTATTAATATTGAAGACTACTTTTTCATTTTTATTAATTTTTAATTTTTATTAATATTGAAGACTACTTTTTCATTTTTATAAATATTAAATACTATTTTTTCATTTTTATAAATATTAAATACTACTTAATACCATAATAATGTTGTATTTTTATTCCATACCAAGGTACCTACTTAATTTTATACCAAAAAATCGATTCCTACATCAATTAAAATAAAAACTTATTTTTAGTCCATAATGTGCATGTATATTCATAAAAACTTACCTTAAACAAATTGCCAGCCTTTCTTTTGAACAAATAGGCTTCCTCCAGTTTGTGGTGATTTTTGATATTCCCGGTGATACAAGTTCGTGTAATTTCTCGAACTGTTCTCGAGTCATACGGAAATAACTTACAAAACGGTCTTCGTATGAACTTAATTCTTTGCAGAGGCGATGAAACTCACCAAACTCTTCTCTTTTATCATTTATTTCATGCACCCATTTTCTTCTTTTTTTGGTTTTCTTCAGTGCAAGGAGAAGAAGAAGTTCTTCTTCGTCAGAACTGCTACTGGATGTCATTTTTCACAGTTTCAAATTAGATAGTTGTCACCATATAGTTAAAAGTTTATACCAGAACGAAAACGGTGTAACAAACGTATATAGCACAAATGGTGGAACACCAAACAACAGACCGCACAAAATTGCCCGCGCGTTGTTTGACACCACAGATCGCGGCGGGCAGCCCGCGTTCTGTTTGACCAAGCCTTAAGTAATAAGCCCGGTAATACGCATATTATATGATATCCTTGATGATATTATTGTGAATAAAGTAATTTATATATTATAATTTATAACCTATTTTTACGTGGAACCTTTTTTTAAATTTTCAATCAAATTTCCAATGTATTTTTAATATTTTTCAACTACTATTATAACAATCTACCAGGAGCCTTGTATTAATTTTCACGCTTTTTGGTAGTTTTTACAATTTTATTGATATTTTTAGAAATATATTAACTGATATCATACCCAAGTGCTATGACAATTTGAATTCAGAAAAATGTCGGTGTGAACAGTCCCACAATAAATCATTTTCATTTTCATTTAGTGAGATAGATCTCCGAAACTGGAGAGCGGATTTTGTTGCTTGGGGTCTTGTTAGATTCACATTGGTTAGGAGAAATGCATTGAAGATTTTCAGAATTTTATCTTTAATAGTTAATTCACTACAGAACATTAAAACAAATTGTATCGGGCGTTTTTTAATGTTTTTCAGCTTTACAGCTTTATAGTGAATCTAGCAAGACCCCAAACAACAAAATCCGTTCTCCAGTTTCGGAAATCTACCTCGCTAAATGAAAATCTAGCAAAAAATAACTCTTTTTTTAGGTACCTGTGAAAATTTAAATAATTTTTTTTTTAAATTTTAATTCCTCATTTAGTTTTTACCGAGGTTTTTACTTGATAATCCCTTTTTAATGAGTTATCAACCAAATTTCTATCTATATCATAGTTTAGGAAAAAAGTTAAAAAGTAGACATTTTGGGACTGTTCACGCCGACGTTTTTATGTATTCAAGTAGTTATATCGTTTGGGTGGGATTTCAAATGTCTCTCATTAATATTTTTTATTGAAGCTAGCTAAATTAGGTCCTACACATCATTACTGAGTTACATTTTTATTATTTTCCTAATTAACACAAATTCTTGAAGTTTTAAAAATTCAAACTTTTTCATTTCAACTACCATACTTACTTACTTAATTAAAAATCAAGAAAGTAAAACTTGGAAATTTAAAATTATCCGTAAACAGCTCAAAACGAGTAAAACTTTTTTCAAAAATGTATGGTGTATAGAAAATGAGAATATTATTCAGTAACATTCATGGAAATTTTCCATGCATGCTCAGCGTGCGCCGCATGATTAACAATAAAAACGTAATCAATAAAAATACAAAAATTATTTTGTCATCAGTAATATAACATAACGTATTTAAAAAAATCATAATGTATGACAAAAATGTCATCTATTTCTGGTGTACTTAGCTGTATCGTTACATTTACTTACAGAGCATGCGATAGCTGTGTGCGCAAGCTATTACGACGCTTTATTATCGTTGTGAAATAACGGTTATTTCGAGACCTTTAGCCGCGGTACTAACCACCCAAGGCATGCTCAGTCGGTTTCGCTTCGTCAATGAATTTTGTAATATAATTAATATTAATTAAATTAAAGTCTTATATAATATAAATTAAATAGAACTGAAATACATTATGAATTATGATAAATAAGCATGCCCATACATCGGAGCAACATTCGCCACTGAAATTTTCATGTATCTACAGTTATTCGTTTTTGAATTACATTAAAATAAAAAATCCGCTACATGAGAAATCGAGTGAATCTCCAATGTTGTAAAAATATGAACTTCAAACTCTTTAAAATTCGTAAAAATTTAATTTGGCTTGCTTTTGGACATTTTTTTTTGGTAAAGGTAGACAAACTTATGAGAAATCTTGTATTACATTTTCAATTCTTCGATTTAAAAAGAAACATTTTTAAGAATTTCCAACTCAAAATAATTTCCAAATTTTCGTCATTTTTACGTGTTTTATCAATATTTGAACTTTAAATGCTTATAAAAAAAAATTGTGACTATGGATTTTTAATATTTTTCATCTGCCTTTGAAACAGTATATAAGATTTTCAAGCTTTTTTACCCAACAAATAAAATCTTATTTAGGTATATTTATAGAAAAAAAAACTAAAAAAATTGGAAACAGAAAATTTAAACAGTTCAAAACAAATCAAATTATTTTGAAAATTGCATGTATATACGTTTATTTTTTTTAAATAAACTTTTTAAACCTAGCCATACAGTAATTTTTGTTATTCTTATGACTATGTTTACTCATATATTACTCTGTCTTATACAGGGTTTTGTGGTATCATTTAATAAAAATAAAAAAACATTTGTTAAGAAGGTATATTTTATTACAGTACCTACTAGACGTTTCTATTTCTAAGTCAGCATATTTTTTTTTTTATAATTCTCCATATTCAGTGAGAATCCTATTAGGTTTTATAGTAGGTATTGAAGTATAATTATTATGGCATTTATTCAATAATTATGTGGCTTACTCACAGATATATTAAATTATTATATACATTTGGAAATGCTATTGAAAAAGTTACAATGATCTTGTCTAAGAGGTGATTGGTGAATATTTACACTCATATATTAAAATAATATGTGTTTGTTATAATACCTATGTAATATTTTCTATACTACCTACCATAATGATGTCATAGCTTAACATTATCTTATTTGGTAAACATTTGCCCAAAAATCACCTTTAAGCCCCTGTTTACGCAATCCTGAGTCATTGTTTACATGGTAGATCACACATTAAATGAATGTCATAATTATTATACTTTATAAAAACACTGGTGATTGTTAACAATGACTAAATATTTTGCTAAATACGTTAGAACCTATTAATTGTAATATCCACTATTAATAAGTAGTTTTATATATTTTTATGTATTTTAGATTTTTATAATTAATGAAAGAAAATAAAAAGGTTATCTAATTAACTCCACAGTTGTGAAAAGTATGATTAACAAAAATACCTATTAAAAAATTGTAAATACATACAGTGGAAGGTGTTAATTGAAAAATAATATAAACTTTGATTTAAAATTATTAATTATACTAAATAGATGCTATAATTGTACTTAGACTGGCTAACAAAATATTTAAATAGTATTCATACATTTTGAAATATTAAATTGTAATATAATTATTACTCTATAGATTGTAGTCAATAAGTTACCTACTTAATACAAATTAAAAACATACAGTTGATCAGCTATATACCTAGTTGGCTATTATTTAGATATAGATTTTTTTTTAGTGTAGTTGACATAAACAACAGAGTAAGCAACCCATTTTCACTGTAGGTTAGTGCGTTGTATCATTATTCAACAATAAACAATTATGGATACTTGAATACTACTGGATTATTTCTGGACTTATTTTTCTTATTCTTATGGTGTTATACAGTGTTACTATGGAAACTGCAAAGTTCACTGATGACCCATTCAAAGAAGTAGAGTTGGAACTTTTTATTAAGTTGCCAATTTGACTCAAAAACATTTTAATTTTAAATGGATATGATGATCAGGTGGTAATAAGTGGAATCCAAGAAAGTGATATCATATCAATTGAACATTTTGATATAAATACTTTACCGGACTTAATCGAGGAACATAAAAAACCTGAATATTTTGGTGTATTCAAAAATAATATATCAAAATTCGAAATCCTCGAAGGGTTCAAAAAAAAACTTTTTATGGTAGTTAATTGTTATAAAAATAAATTTAAGACATCTCAACTTCAGTCCCAACTCAACACACAAAGTGAGAAACGAAAACTTTTAACAGTTACTTCTGGGGCAACAAAGAAACGCTTAGTTAATAAAAATAGTACTCAAAAAGAAATTGTAAATATTGATTTAATTGAAGAAAAAAAAATAGTTTTAAAGCAAATTAACGAATGGATTAAACAAAAATATCCCGAAAAAGAACAAGTTCATCATCTTATTTCCCAGCTAGATGTTACAGTGTCAATTTCAAATAGTAATTGTAGTACAGATGAGGATAATGAGCTTATTTTAGAAGATAACCAAAGTAATAATTTAATTTTTAAAATAAAGTGCTACTATAATACATTGACAACGGTGTATAAATTATCTAGTCAAAGCCATAAAAAAAGATGGGTTTTCGGTAACTTTTACCGTCACCTTTCGAGTCAATTTACAGAAAGAGATAGATCCTTCAACATCTAAAAAATCTACATCAAAGATTGCAATAAATTCTCTCCATAATTATTTTGTAAAACCAACTAATCTAGAAACAAATTTAAGAGCAGATAGTAATGTAAATTCTACTGAGATAATAAATAATGATGATTATTATATTGACGATTCTCCACGTTGTTCACCTAGTCAGGATTTTAATAATAGCAAGGTTATTGAAGAGGCCAATAAGCCTTGCTTGGATTTAGTTTTGCCTTACAATGAACCATCAACTTCAACAGGATACCCTAAGGAAAATATAATATCTAAATGGAAAGACTTAAAATATAGTAGAAAAGAACGGGAAAAATGTGCTAGGGAAAGTTATTTGTTTAGAGATGGAAATTGCCAGCAACTGATTACAAATTTCTATAAAGTTGTTGAAATTGTTAAGCAAGTAATAAACACAAATAGTACCAATCTAATAACATATTTTCAAGATGAAAAATCTCCAGATTGTGAAAACTCTGAAGTTGAAAAAATATTTAATTCAAAAATTGTATTGGTTCTGCAAACTAATGATTCTAGCTCATTTTTAAAATTGTTATGTGATGCCTCAATTAAAAATTCAAGAAGTAAAAACAGAAATAATAACAGATACAGTGATCCATTAAAAAAGTTTGCAGTATATTTATTTTTTGTGGGTGGTAGATTACTTTACGAGACTTTTCAAGCTAATCTAAATAATTCCTTACCTTCAATTACCTCACTTTTCAGATATATATCTGTCAACAAAGATAATGTTGAGGAAGGGGAATACCGTTTGAAAAAACTTAAACAATTTCTAATTGAAAGACATTTACCCTTTAACATCTGGGTAAGCAAAGATGCTACCCGTACTACAGGGAAAGTTGAATATGATGCCTTAAGTAATAAAATTATTGGATTTGTACTTCCATTTGTTAATGGATACGCTCAAACAGATTCATATACTGCAAGTTCTGCAAAAGAAATTATGAAATATTTTGAAAATGGCATAAAAAGTCATTATGCCTATGTAATTATGGCTCAACCGCTTTCTGATAATGCTCCACCATTCTGTATCGCTATTTTCGGAAAGGACAATAAATTTACACATTTAGATGTTAAGGCAAGATGGAAAATTATAAATGATTTGGTTGCCGATGAAGGAATTACAGTTTTGGGATATTCATCAGATGGTGATACACGGTTACTGAAGTCAATGCAGTGTAAGACTTATGACAGTAAAATTAATTTATCACAGTTTTCACAATTCTTTGTACAAGATACTGTACACATAGGGACAAAACTTAGGATCAGGATTTTAAAACCGGGAATTGAGTTACTAATTGGCTCTTACACTGTATCTATTACTCATTTGTTTCAGTTAACAGAATTATATTCTAAAGATAAACATCTTTTAACTAATATCGATTTAAATCCCGATGATAAAATGAATTTTGTTGAATATAATTTAATATTGTATTACGTATCATCATATTGTGCAACAAAAACATCATCGTTGGTATTAATAGTGTGCAAAATCACGCCATATCATGTGATATAATTATTAGCGAATCGGATATTGTTAAACAGTGGCGTGAGACTTAGGTCAATAGGTCACTTGTATATAAGGCCGACTTTTAGCATACTGTAGGCACTACATTTTAATATAACTTATGTGTACGTCATGCATTTAGTAAATGTTACTTATTACTAAAAGCAGTGTTGTCATTTTTGTCCAGATCGATCTACAAACATAATCCTAAATTCAACAAATTTCAATGCTGCCGAAAAAATGTGTTCTGGTCAAGTGATAGAACTTTTAAAAAATATTCGAGATAGCCAGGGTACTATATCATTTTTAAAAATAATGAACAATGTGCTCAAATCATACTTAAATAAAACAATAGGTGTAAAAGAAATATTATACTGTTTATGGCATAGTGTTTATTTGTTAAGAATATGGAGATGCTCAGTTATGAAAAATAATGATTTAACATTAAAAAACAATTTCATTACTAGTAATGCATATTCATGCATTAAGCTGAATGCTCTTGCTTTAATAAATATTGTAAAATATTTCAGTAAATTAGAAAATGGCTCGGTAAATGGTAAAGATTCACAAATGTTCCTTCCTTGGCTTTATAGCAGCCAAACGTGTGAGAAACTTTTAGAAGTACAAGGTCAATGACTTCAACCTATTCCACTGTAGTCAATTTTAGTTTAAAAGATTTCATGAGAAAATTGACAAGGATAGAAATTTTAAGTTGTATTCAAAATGACCTTGGAATTACAACAGAAAATAATTTAATTTTTCCAAGGGGAAAAAAACCTAGTAGGAATTGTGTTAATTTAAATGAAAAAATATGTCCTACTAATATATTTGAAAGACTAACAGATATTGACATAGAAGATATTTTAGAGAAAAGCTTGGCTGATGCTAAAGAAGAAGCATTAAACTTAGGCATGTCAATACTTGATGAATCAATTAACCAGCCCCAGTTTTTAAAAATATTAAATGAAGACCAGAATTCAAGCGATGAGTGTGACCATGACTATGAAATGTGTGAAACATAAAGAACACCTGAAATACCTGATGACATTTGTTCAGACCTAAGTAATATTTCTTCACTTATAAATATTGGTGAAGACTTTGCGCTTAAGGACTTTACAAATAGTTCATCATTTTTTAATTCTATAAAAGTATCGTCTGTAAGTTTAAACTCTAATGCCAATGTAGAAAATGGACCATTCATAAATATTTTACTACATAATAATAAAAAAATGAAGTTTTTGTTGGCTTCTGGATAATAAAACTGAACTATTTGTTGAGTTCAAAATGTGATTTTGAAGAGGTACATACAGCAGGGTATGACATTCATGATCTCTATGAAAATGTCTATAAGAATGATTGGAAATATACAATTTTGTATATAATATATGGAGAGACATTATTTAATTCTCAGTATCTATTTAAATCACGTAACCTATCATTTGGGATGCCCAACGATGGGTATTATAATAAAAACAATAATATATCCATGTAAGTTATATATATTTGTTTTATTTATTGTAATTTATAAACAAACTATTATTTTCAGGAAATTTTTAATTGGTGAAATCCAAACAAGAAGCTTGGTCAAAGCTTGGAATGTAACTCATCATGAACTTAATCATTACATGGTGTGTATAAATATAGTTTATTGTAGTTAATTAAATTGTTCTTAGTTTTTTTTTGACTCATCAACAGCTTAGATTATATTTTTTAATTATATTAGTGTTTTGTTAGACATTTTTTACTCTTGATTAATATTTTTAATTTTGAACAGGATGCTCAAGGCGGACTCGGTTCACACATGGAGCCACTCGTTTTCCGCTTAATCCTTGTACTTATAATTTTGGTTGACTTAGAGAGTCCTGCTGAACACGATAAAAAAAAATTTACAGCGATTTAACTATTTTTGAAAGAGTTAGAAAAATTGAATTTCGAAAAAAGTTTCACAGATTACTGTTATTGTTCACTGAAAGTAGGTAAGGTAACAACTATTGTGAATTTTAAAGTCTGTTACAGTATCTGGATTGTCTTTGACTCAAAAATTGACTCAATACGATTTTTTTTTAGAATTTTCATATTGTTTACAGGATAGTTAGTTCTTACGGGATAAGCGATTAAAAGTCAATCGATTTTTTTATAATTATTCAAAGTAGCAGACCACAGAGAAGAGAAAATTTCCCGTCAACTGACACAATTTTCAGCTCAATCTGGCAAATATTAAACATTTTCTCATCAACGCCGTACGCGTAATTACGATTTTATGACTTGATTACCTATACGTAATCCCACACGACTTTTTTTCGAAATTCGATTTTTCTAACTCTTTCAAAAGTGGTTAAATTGGTGTAATTTTTTTTTTTATCATGTTCAGCGGGACTCTCTTAGTCTGTTGCACTATCTGGATTGTCTTTGACTAAAAAAAATCGTATATAAATCGTAGTATTAACGTATTGTAAAATAATTTATTTAATTTTCTGTCATAAAGATATAAAATATTTTGTTATTAACTACCTATAGGTACCTAAACTTCATTTCAAAAGAGAACATACCGCTTGCTAGACTGGTTTTAGTTCGGCGGCGCGCATCCCCCACCAGTTGTTGTCGTATGCTCTACTAAAGCAACGCGCGCCGGTTACGACGAGCGCGCTCACTGCGGACACTACGTCAGATCGTAGAGACCACTATACACCCGGTGCCAAATAGCGCCGACTAAAATGTAATATGTAAAACCTGCTGACTCTTGTCTCATGCGCCTACTGTACAACACGTGACAAGCATACGACTCGAGTTTTTTTTGCCATTTTATTTTTTGTACCAATACGTTTTTTGTTCATCATGGACCAACCTGAACAGCAGGATGATCATCCTTCACCAAGAAAGGCAAATCCAAAAGGAAAGGTAAATATATTTTGGTTTTATTTATAATAGCATTGAAGTATATAAAAAAAGTGCTTCCTAACATTGTATTTTTTAAAGAATTTTTACTGGGCGACATTTATGTCGCCTAATTTACTAGTTTAAAAATGCATCGCAGTTCCTAATATGTAAAATAATCGGTCAAACGTACATTTTTTATAATTTTCAAAATTAAATGACAATAACTTAACTCGTTGACTACCATATAATGCGAACTTTATATTTATTCTATTGTACACAGACATTTTGTAGTTTTTATATTGTCATTGTTTTGTATGTTTCCAAAACGTAAAAATAAAAAATATTTATCAGTTCAATTATTTTCTAATCGAAATTTTCAAAAAAGTAAATTATTATAAATATTAGTTATAATACATGTTCACTAAAAATACAAACATAGTAGGCCATACGATTTATAATCTTATTTAAAATCAACATCCTCATGTCTAAATGTACAAAAAAATGTATGTTTAAAAATGCCGCCTTTTCCTATTTGGATGTCACCACCGGCACGCGAGATAATGCGATGAGTCTCGAACTTTAGACTCCGTCTCCCCCCATGCCTACAACTTGGACAACTCGGACGTCGTCTCTGTGACGCCAGTCTGTCAACGTTCTGACGGTGCCAACGTACCAGCGGCCCGTACGTTTTTGCTCGATATTTCGTGAGCATCGTTGCTTTTTTCATTTGTTGAGTCCGCGCGTGTGTCGTAATAACCGTGTTTTGGTAACTGTCCTGTCTCGGTCGCCGGTTGGACGATTTTCGTATACGTTATATAGCATATGTTCGGGTTCGAGCCGGAAAACAACGTGTGCGCGTTGGTCACCGCTCCCAGAGGTATATCACCGGATGGTGTGGACTCCATCGTTGGTTGTGAGTAGTCGTGTCGATTGATTGTTTAAGTGCGTAAACGGTGTCGTCGCGACACTAATACAATTTTGAACGTCCGTTGGAACGTTATCGAGCGTAATCGCTGCTGCTGACATCGCCACCACCGTTGCCGTCACCTGCCGCCACCGCCGCCGCAGCCACCGCTGCGAGGTCATTGTCCCGCCGCTGCCGCCGCAATCAACAGCTGTAGTCCCCGGGCTATCACCTGCCGCCGCCGCCGCCGGGGTATCAATATTATTCTCTGTTCGTATTGTTGTTTATCAGACATATCAATATTCTTGTTATTATCAATATTATTGTTGTTAACATTATTATTCGCGGACTGATAAAGAGACGTCTTTGTCGGTCGCAAATCTATCCAAGAGTTATTATTATTATACTCAAATTTTATATTATTATCCTATCATATTTTATATTATATATTATTATCATCATAACCAAATTTTGTGTTATCAATTAAGAGCACCATATCTGTGTCACCTCATTCCCATACCGACGCGAGTTGTCGTAGCTAACCGCCATATCCCGTAGGAGTTACGCCAGCGAAAACAATGTATACGAAAGCAAATATGGCATTTTATTGCGCGTACACAAAAATGTATTGGCCAAGGGCAATTTATTGAAAAGGTGTATGGCGTGCAGCTGCTATACTGCATAGCTGTTGGGCATGTCTATTGAAAGGGCCATTATAATACAATGACTATGTTAGGTTATACATGTGCTATATTCTGAATACTTATACGAATAACCTAACCTTAAAACTACGTTATTGAGTACCTACTTTTTAAATAAATGTTGGCTAAAAAAACATCGAAAAACGGACGGCTTTTTTAGTAATATCCTTGTAATCAGTTTTGCAAAATATTATTTAGATAATTTGAATGATATTTTTTATAATAAAAAATATTACATTATAAAAATTAAAAAATATAAAAATAACTAATATTTATTATTAACAGTATTATTGTTAAATAATAATATTCATAATTTTTTTTTTTAATACATAGTTTTATAATATTTCAGTTTGTGTCTTCTAGCCAAAAGCAGATGATCATCAACGCGTATAAAACTAAATTATTGGCAAATCCCAAACTTTCAATAAGACAGGCACGATCACTTCTTTCCAAAGAATTAGGCATTGGTATTACAACTGTTTCCAACACACAGAGTATCGCAACTTTAAAACAGTTTCATCACCTAACAGAACGAAAATTTTTAAAAATGTCAATGATAAGGTTGATGATTTTGACAGAGAAGCGATACGAAGACAAGTTCATCAGTTTTGGGTGAATCGCGAGTTACCAAATTTAAATAAAATTTTAAATATTGTGAACGAAGATGACACTCTACCGGACTTTTCATTAATATCACTATGGCGTCTTTTAAAGTCTATGGGTTTTAAATTTACAAAACGAGGACGTAATAGTGCATTAATTGAAAATGACGAAATTCGGGCATGGCGCAGAGAATATATCAGGGATATAAGAAAATATCGAGAGGAAGGCCGACCGATATATTATATTGACGAAATGTGGGTGAACGCCGGGGATGTAGCAATAAGGGTATGGCGTGATACTACAGTAGAATCGTGCCAAGCTGCATTTTCTCAGAATCTTTCTACTGGAGCAGCTAACCCCACTGGAAAAGGGAAACGGCTAATAGTGTGTCACATCGGCTCCGAAGATGGATTTGTCCCTGATTCATTATTATGCTTTGAGTCGAAGAAAAACACCGACGACTATCACCGATAAAATGAATGGCGATAGTTTCCGTGATTGGTTAGAAGGTGTTTTACCGAGGCTCAAAGAAAATGCGGTTATAATAATGGACAACGCGCCATACCACTCGGTAAAGCTTGAAAAATGCCCGACTACAAACTGGAGGAAGGCTGATATCGTCGAATGGCTAGAAAGCAAAGGAGAAGTTGTTGACAAAAGTATGATAATACCGGAACTTTTGAAAATTGTCAGAAGGATAAAACCGATGTACAACAAATACGTCATCGACGAGATGGTTTCACAACAAAATAAAAAACGGTGTTAAGGTTACCGCCTTACCATTGCGAGCTCAACCCTATTGAGTTGGCTTGGTCTGTTGTAAAACGTCACGTGAAGTCCAACAACAAAACCTTTAAATTGCCCGATGTGAAAAATCTTTTGGTTGAAGGAGTTGCCAAAGTGGACGCTGCAATGTGGAAGAACTTCATTAGCCACACTATAAAAGAAGAAAATAAGTATTGGGATTTAGATGACACAATAGACGATATGACGGCTGAACAAGATAGCATAATTATGACCATCGGAAATAGTGACACCGAAGATGACGATTTCGATCTTTTATCAGATTGAAAGATAAAATAATGTAAATATTTGTAAAATTATAATTCAATTTTATGTAAATTATTATTGTAAATTCTATGTTATGTAAATTATCCAATATCATTCCATGCTCTCAATTTGGCATGCTTGTCAGCATAATCTTCAGTGGCGCGCGCAGAGGGGGGGGTAGGAGGTCATACCCCCCCCCCCCCCCCCCCGAAATGTCTTCCTTCATTACGAGCGTCTAGAAACAACCCACGAACAAATTTCTCATCATGTCTTTATTTCTTATCAAATATATTATAACCAGAAATTCGTTACTTGTAATCGGTAACTATTTCCCCTTAAAATTGGAATTGCATTGCTACGTCTTGCTAGACGCTCGTTTTTTGTTACCGGGTACGCGCACCTACAATCACTACAACCGCGGTCTCAATTAAAGTGTGATAACTGATAAGGATAAGCAATCTGTGATAACGTGTTTTTAAATTATTGTTAATTGTTATTGGTTTTGGTTAGTCAATGGAAATCTATTAGACAATAACTCAGTCAATAAGTATTAAATTTATTTTATTTTTAAGTTTTTCACATTATGAGTGAAAAAAAGAAAAGGATTGCCCATGGTAATATTACGTCATTTTTTCACAAAAAGTGTAAAAAAAATTATTAACAACCCTCAACTTCAAATCTAATAACAGTAAGAATTTAGAAATACATTTTTTATTTCATTTATTTAATTATTTACGTACTAACTTCAAAAGTTTTCTAAAAATGTTTTAAATTAGTATTGGTGAATGGTGGTACTTATTTTATTATAAATTAAATGGCATTTTATAGGAGCTAAATGTTGATCACTCTTTGCAACTATTGCATGTTAGTCAGTACACTCAAGAGGTTGAGGTAAAAATATCTGATGATAGTCAGGATCAGCCCGATCAGGTAATCAATATCAATGTAATTATGTAAATATTATTGGACTATGTTAAATAATATAAGAACCATTAGATACAGTTAACATTAAAAGGTACATTTGAATTCTGTATTTAATGTATTTCCATATTTAAATTTGATAAAACTAGCCAATGACTTAAATATTTAAAATAATTAAATTTTATAATATTAAGATTAATTTAAATTCTAAAAAATACACAATTACAAAAAATAATGATATTTTAAGAAATTTATTACATAGTCTATCATAATTTTTAAAAATAGAGACAATTGAATTTCATTGATTAGTTAAACTTTTGAATCATACAACAAAAAATTATTTATGATTATGAAATAATTAATATATTTTAAAGGTTAGATTACAGATCCAAATTAAAAATAAATATAGTGGATAAGTAGGTACTTTTTTTTTACATTAATTATTAATTTGAATGCTTATGAGTTAAGCCGCTGATCACTATTAATTTTAAAGTATTATTTATTTGTATGTTTATAAAATGTATTTGAGTATATTATGATTGTTTAGTTGTTTATGACATTGTGGCTTCACTTTCATTATTATCACTTTTTTTACTATATTGAATATTAAAAATACAATGATTTGTTTAATAAATAATAGTATTATGCACATTTCCAAGTATATTTCATATTATAATGAATTCTTGGGAATTTAATTTTAATATACTATGCTAAATGCTTTAATTTCTAATATTATTAGAAAAAAAATCTTGTATGCGCTATTGCTATTTGCTAATAACTGCTTCTAATGTAGGAGCTTGATAATGATCTGCTGATTAATGTTATTGATGATAAATCAATAAATGACAAGAACGATTTTAAATGCAATAAAGATATCTCATTTTATATTGAAAATTCAGTAAGTTTTTTAATTTTAAAACGTGAGACATTGCTTTATTGTGCTTTTTAATTGTTTTATAAAGGTTTCTGACAGCGAAAAGTTGCTTGCACTCAATAATCTATGGGCTCCTACACCTGGATATAAATTCCCTACAACAGGAAACAGACACTTAAAATTTCAATATACTTGGCTTCTAAAATACAATTGGTTATGCTTTTCTCAAATACAAAATGGTGCATACTGCAAAGTATGTATATTTTTTAGTCTTAAGCAAGGTGTTGGTAAAGGTATGCATCAAACTCCAGGGAAATTAATATCAGAGAAATTTGATAATTGGAAAAAGGCACTTGGCTCAAAAGGGGTATTTGAGATGCACGCAAAAACAGTATATCACAAAACAAGTCAGTATAAATATGATTCTTTTTTAGCTGTTAAAAATAACAAAATTCAATCTATTGAAATTCAAGTAAATAATGCTCTAAGGAAAGAAATAGAAGAAAATAGAAAACGTATTATTCCAATAATTAAAACTGTATTGTTTTGTGGAAGACAGGGTATTGCTTTCGTGGGTATAAAGATGGTGGATCAGTTACATGTGATGAGGATGAAATTTACAATGATGGTAACTTTAGACAGTTGTTACGTTTTAGAGTTGATGCAGGTGACCAAAATCTTCAAAACCATCTACTAACTTGTTCTAAAAATGCTATGTATACTAGTTGGCGTATTCAAAATGAAATTATAACAGCCTGTAATAGCTTAATGCTACAAACGCTTGTGCATGATATTAATGCTGCAAAATCATTTACGGTGTTGGCAGATGAAACAAGCGATATAGCCAATAAAGAACAATTAACTTTATGTGTGAGGTATGTTCATTTTGGTCAAAAGAAATTAAGGGAAGATTTTTTAGATAGAACTCGCAAAAATAACCATAACACTATCGCACTCGTATATTATAACCGTTCAAATGCCGAACACAGACTAAAACTAAACGATCGTCATCGTTTAATAATTATCGTAGTTTAGAAATTCAATTGAAATTTTCGGTGACCGATCGAGCACGGAAATAAGATAAGATAAGATTATCCACAAAATATGAGTTTTCTAGGTATATCGCAAATTCGCAATTATACAGTTCTGTGTTCGTGCGTAGTTCTCAGCAATCACCTCGATCATTCAACTATAATACTATATAGGTATAAACTTGTAATTCATACCCGACTAATAAACAAAGAAAAACAGTCAACAGCTAATTATACAAATATTTTATAATAATAGGAGTATAATAAATATGACTTATTTTCAAAGAAATTATTTCGTGGTGGGGTTGGGGGGGTTGAACCCCCTATATACGTGACTGATTGTACCTACTACTTACATGGCTACATGCAAATTTTAAATGTGTACATATCTACCTATTATATCTTTCAGGTGAAGAATTGTGGAATTGTGTATATGTCAATGAATAACCAAGATGTTGATTTGAAATGGATATACAATTTTATGAGTTCTGTTGGTGGTGGTGTGAAAGTAAAGTTTAATGGTATGCATTCATATTTCAATGGAGTAAGCACACGCTTATATTATTCAATACAAATATTCTATATTATGTACCTCAAATATCAGTTGTGTCAGAATAATTGTATACTGATCGTTGTTTTTTTTAATAGATTTAGATGTTATTATGCTAAAAAATCTAATACATTTTTCAACATTAATTTATTATTAGAAGTGATTTTTAAATTAATTTCATTAAATCACACATTTCATAAGGATGTGTTTATTATTGTTTATATAAAAAAGTGGTACCAATTCACAGGCACGTAAATTAGGGGTGGGGCGGTGGTGGCGATCACGTATATCGTATTGTAGTAACTTGTAATTAATTAGCACATTTTTTAACCCTCATCGTGGATGAAAGAAGGTTAATCGCCACCCCTTCCTTCTCCCACCAAATAAGCACCTATTTACGTGCCTGCCACCACAGCACGTACTTACCTCATTTCCAAATGTAAAATAATAATAATATGGTTTGTTGTTGTTCTATTATATATTTATATGCTGTAACGGCTTACTGACTTGTCGTTTAATATACCATACTCGGCAATTTTTCTTAGGTAATAACAGAGCACCGGTTTAAAATTATCCTACATTATCCCGCACCGGGATAATGAACCATGGAAACGATATGGTCCAAACATCCTGGTGCCTCATTTTCCACACCGGTTTAATCCAACGAATTTGTAGATATGTACATTGCAAGGTCATAATATAGCCATCATATAAGCTACATTCAATCTACGACTTAAGGGTTAAGATAGAAGTGTAGACAGACGCGTATATATAGTAACTATCATAACAATATACACTATACAACCGGAATGAAAAATAATATTGTC
This sequence comes from Sitobion miscanthi, assembly GCA_008086715.1. Lineage (NCBI taxonomy): Eukaryota > Metazoa > Arthropoda > Insecta > Hemiptera > Aphididae > Sitobion > Sitobion miscanthi. The sequence goes on from CM017804.1 coordinate 25,688,406, forward strand.
ACTGAGTTAATAAAAATTGAAACCGGAAATTCCAACTGTAATTAACTTTGGTTGGTCAATATAATATAGGTACCTAAATGTACACACTTGTCACATCTTGATTTCACTCGTGGATTATTGTTCTGTTAATACATTTTGTTTGCCGTTGAATTTTAGAATATCCTAATGTACATAAATTTATTATTTTTTATTTAAATTTTTATATTCATTATATAAATAATATATCTGGTACAAAATGTCAGTATGTAGGATGCTTAAAAACCACTGTAAAGTTTCCCCAACTGCATATGTTTCGTTTCCCAAGAAACATGGTTAATGAATTGCGGTAAGTTCCAAAATAATGATATTTTAATTATTAAATTTTAATATACACTTAAAATAAAATTATAGGAAACACACAATTATTGTCTCTTGACAAATCCCAATTGTACAATTGGTACATTTGTCAGGAGCATTTTGGGCCAGATTCATTCGTGAATTCTGAAAAAAAAAAAATAAAATCACTTTCTGTACAATTTAATTTCAACTCAGATGAGCGTCCAAGTGGGTAAATTGATAAATAATAAATTTATATTTTTAAAAGGTTTTAGGTAAAACAATAAATTACAATATAGAATATAGGTAGTGTTTACATAAAATAATATAATATTCTGTTTAAAAACAAAAATAATTAAAATACTTTATAAAATACGGGCTTTAACAGATAATTTTTTGAACATAAATAGCTAAAAGCTATAAAGAAAAGGCATGTAGTGTTTTATTTGATGAAATTTTCATCAAAGAGTTTTTGGAATATTCTAAACAATACGACTTTGTAGAAGATTTTGAGGATATTGGTAAAATTGGAAGAGGAGATAAAACTGCCAATACAGCACTTTTTTTATGGTGAGTGGTATTCATCTTGAAAATTCCCTATTAATTCTTTCCTAGCTCATTCTGTGGTAAAATTTAAAACGTTGAAAACATTAATTGTTGATGTTATAAAAGAACTAATTGGTGTAGAACTTAGTCCACAATTAACAGTCTGTGACCAAGGAACGAACAACCAATGAGCTCTTAAATTATTGAATGTAAGTAAAGGTAAGCCTTATATAAATACATTTTTTGCCATTTTTGATGTCCCGAATCTTGTTAAGAGCATCAGGAACAATTTAATAGGTAATGTTTTTAAAAAAGATCACAAAGAAATTTCTTATACTGATATTATTAATACTTATCAAGTGGACAAAAAAATGAAAAAAGTAGGGCTCTATTAAAAATAACTAATGCATATATATCCCCTAATTCTTTCCAAAAAAATTAGAGTAAAATTTGCCACTCAAGTATTTAGCTATTCAATGGCATCAACAATGCGAACGTGTATACAAACAAAACAATTACAAAATAAAAACGCACAAGATACGGCAGATTTCGTAGACTGCATGAACAAACTTTTTGATTGCTTGAATAGTAGAACTATTATAAGTAATAATCCATATAATTGTGCTCTTTCGGATGTTGTAAAAGAGAAACCTTTTTTAATGAAGGCTTCAACATATTTCACAAATATGTATAAATATAAAATAGGAAAGATGACTCGTCCTCCCTGTTTCAATGGCATTAGACTAACTATCAATGGAATATTAAATTTATTTGAAGAAGAAAAACAAAATGGCATTTTGTTTTTACTTACTAACCGTTTCAATCAGGATATTTTAGAAAATCTCAGTATTTTCCGTCAAAAAGGGGGGTACAACAAAAATCTGATTGCTACGACTTTGAGAACATTGTTTCGAAGTAATTGTTTTTTTTTCATTGGTCACTTCAAAAGAAACCAACTGCAAAGCAAATTTAGATGATATGGATGAAATTCAGTTGCAAGAACAGGTTAGCTTAGTCGTTGAATCACCTCCTCCTAGATCCACTATCATCATCATCATCTTCACCAACGCCATAAACATTAGCGTCACCTACATCATTATCATTGTTGACATCACCATCTTTAAATAATGTAAAAATTAAGGAAGAAGAACCAATAACATTAGAAGATTATTCAGTATTATACTTTGCAGGATATTTGGCTCACAGATGTATTGCACAATTTAACTATACAAGTTGTATCAATTATCTGTTTACAAACAAAAACATGGACGACAAAAACCAATTATTACTATAAAAAAAAATGATACTTATTCAGAAATTCAAAACGATATAGGATTGAAAACACCATCATAAGATTTTAATAATATAATAAATATAGCTCTTACTATTTTTGAAGATAAAATTAAAAATATTTTACATAAAAAAAATTTCAAATAAAAATGTGTAAAGAATATAAAATATTTATTTTAGAAAAATTGTTGATATCCAAAATGTTTAAAACAGCTTAATCATTTTCAACATCAACCTAGACAAAAATAGCTAAATTAAAAATTTTTAATCATATTTAATCCAAATTTATTTTCATAAATAGTTTTTAAATTTACATTTTTACTAATTTTGACAAATTGATTTATTAATTATGTGTATTATATAATCAATACCTATGAATTATTGAATTTTATATTTTAATTGGAGCATATTAGAAACATTATTATTATTAACATAACAATATTATAACGTTTAGTGAATTTTTTCAACCTACTCAATTTTATTTATAGAACCTGTTATTATTATTATTACTATTATTATTATTAATATAATAATAATTTTATACATTACTATGTTATGACATTTATGGAGTTATCTCATGAACAATTTATTAATTTAATGGTTCAATAAAATTGAATGGACCAATTTATTATGGGACACTAAATCATGTTTAAGCGATTCTATTAGCTCACTATTGCTTCATTAAGGGGAATATGCGATTGAATTTTTGACGAATTCCGTCGGAGGGCGTTACTAGTAATCAGAATTGCGCAATACCCCTACTCTAACTATCTTCGACCTACTGTTAGAAGACGGCGCGCCGGCGACTCAGCAGCGGTTCCCACTACTCACGTTTGATTGCTATTATTATGTATGCCACTGAAATAATAGTCGCACCACGATATAAAATATAAAAATAATAATATTATTTTTGAATATAACTTTGAAGACGTTATAAATAAATATCAAAATATAGATATAATCATACATATTATAATATTATGCTGTTGCTAGTTATTGTTGTACAGCTCGCATATTTGATTATTGCATTTATGATATTGCTATGTATTACCTACCACAATTGGCAAAGTCAATATTTTATCATTTCAGTCATTCTACAGTGAACGTGTAGTGTGAGCTCATATTTTATTAATAACGTATTTACTATTGTGTTTTATATTGGACGAATAAATTATGGCAAAAATAAAACACGGTAAACAGTTTAAATGCACAAAAAAAAGTGCAAAATCTAAGTGCATAAAAAACTGTCTGGCAAATACAAAAAAAAAGGAAAAAATAATACCAATAGAATTGAATAGGATATCGAAAACCCGACCATGAGGTAACGAAGCAGAAGTATAAAAAGTATTTAAATTTACGTTAGGTTTTTAAAAAATGTATGTGTTTTTGACTAATTGTCTAAACTGTAAAGACTAATAATATTTCTTACTAAACATTTTGCAAAATATTTTCCTAGTACCAGGTCTAATACCTTATGACGAACCCAGTGCCCAACTAGGTTTTATGAATTGAACTTACTGTAGTAGATAATAAAATACTAAAATGAATTAGTTTGTTATATTTTATTTACCTTATTAAAGCTTTTATTGTTAATTTTCTTCTCTCAAATTTACACTTAAGACTTCTATAAATGTCGGGGTCCCAATTTATTATAAACTGAGGCCCCTTGGTGGTGCTGAGCACTCTTCCTCCCCTCGCTAGTTACGGCACTGGACGAACCTTAGGTAAATTACATTTTCAAGCATTTCTGTTTTGGGAAACAGTTTTATTTGTATAATACCTACCTAATAAAAATACGTAAAAATAACTCATATTAAGTAATACTTATAAGTAGCCCATTAAGAACTACAGGAGCTTTTTATATATCATAAAATTCCTATTCGATATTTTCTAATGATTATTGTCACGACGGCGATGCACAGTGTTTTGAAATCGAAAAAAGCTGGCCGAAATTAATTATTCCTAAATTGTATACCATAACAAATCAAAAAGTATTGAATCGTGATTTGTAAAGGTCCTATAACTCAAATCTGTTATCAGCTTTATAATACACCCCTTTTTGGGGAGGGTTTAAGGTTTTTTTTTTCATTTAATGTAATTGATAGTGTGGCATATCGATATATATGTTATTGAGGTTCGAGAACCCAAATTTGATATAATTTTATATTTATTATTAAAAAAAATACTTTTTAGAACAACTTACTATACTTTTATTATTACATTTATTTATTTATACCAATATTATAAGATTAAATTAATTATAAAAAAAAATATTATTTTTACAATTTTTGATTTGTGTATAAGAATAATATTTTAACTGCCCATTTAGAAAGTCTCTTCTTCCTCGTCTTCATCTGAAGTACTATCTGGACTGTTTACTTCTTCAAATAATTCTTTTACTTTATCGGGAAAGTGCCTCATTCTTCTGTTCACTGTGTAAAGTTCACTTATCTTCGGATCTGACGATAACAACAACCTATTAAATAGATCTCTATTTGTTTCTATTCGAGACGATTTTCTCGTAAAATGTTCTCTGTATTTTTTTATATCTTTGTTCCTAGATTCTTGGGCTTCTTCGCTTAACTGGCCAATAGGTAATGCAAATTAAGCTACTATGGATGGTCCATGGATTAATATTTTATGCACACTGGGAGGCATATAAAACCATTTATATAAATGTACATATAATTGAGCAGTACTCCAACAATAGTCTTCGAATCTTTTTACGTGCAATTGTTGTCCACTTGATAAACACTGGAGAATGACCCCGAAACGAATAATTAGTGTTTCGTCAATACCGGTAATTTCAGCTGATGTTTTGTAGTCCTTGAAAAACCTTCTAGCAGTGTTTCCATCATTACTACTCCCAAAACCTGGCTTGGGGAAGTCGACAAACAATCCTAATTTTTTTTTGAAATCGTTTTGAATCTGTTTTTTCCGTTTTTCCAACAATTGATCAGTGCCATTCTTTTTGTTAACCTACAAAAATACAATTATAATAATTGAATACGTATTTATGAAATTTATTTTATTTTATTAATAACCTTCCACTGTTTAAAGTCTAATCTATACGACACGTGAAGTAGACATTCAAAACATCTTATGTATGCATGCAATGTAGATAATCCAAATCTGTAAAATAATAAAATAATAAAATATCAAACAATTACTTTTAAATTGACGGTGTTTAATTACCTATAATTTGATCGATCTACAACTACATTTTTTAATTTGATCCAAATTATTCAATTGTGAAATTTTTAAGTTGCAAATATAACAAGTCATCGAAGAAGTCTCTGTCACTGCATTACACACCTTACCATCAATCATGGTAAAGTTCATCAAAAACTTAATTGCACCTTTATCGTGTATATAAGGAGTGAGTTGACTAATTTGCTGACTTATATACATTTCCTCGTTTAGTGGCAATTCAGTAGTTTCCTTGGCATATTGCAGTCGAATTGGTCTACAATATCTAGTTGAAGAACACGCAGGGTTTTGCCATATAACATGATTATCAACTTCATTGGCTAAACATATTGGCAACATTGAAGTCACAAACAAACTACTATCACTTGAACCACCTAACGTAGTTTGTTTATACTCTGAAAATCCAGAGCTACCGTCAAATCCCCATTTACATTTCAAAATATAATTGCCAGTCTTCAATTCATTAGACATATTTATAAGTAGTCTCTTAACGGTATGATCAAGTAAGGCTTGTAATTTTACCTCACATATTTCTTCTGTAATTGAGATTTCATCAGGATAAGAATCGTTTTTTGCAGCTAACACTTTATTATACGCAGGATAAATGTCATGGTTGAGTTTTAATGCTTGCTTTCGAAGAAGTTTGTACTGGTGCACTGATAATGATGCAGAAATTATCAATCCGAGAGCTTCATCTGTCGTCATTTGTGTGGGCTCCTGTTGACGTTTATGTGTTTGCCAGACATGGCGTATTTTTTTACCTCTAGTGGGGGTAGAATTCGATATTTCCATTATAATTTTTGCATTGTCTTCATTTCCATCTTTTCTTTGGTTCATTGATGCACTAAACATCAATTGTGATGTACTAAAACATGAACGGAGATGTTCAGTTTTTGTTCTTTTAGTTCTGTCACTGCATAATTCGAAATCAACCGGTGGTCGACCTTTATTATGGGTAGAACCTATAATATTTATATTATAAAATAATTAATAAACGATAATATAATGTAAATTTATTATAATTAAATATTAGGAGTTATAGGAGCTAAAAAGGAAAAGTATGCATGCAAATACGATGTATACATTTTTTTTTAAATATGCATAAAAAATTGTTAATAATTGTCACCATATGTTCAAAATTTGGTGAAAAAATTTAAAATAGAAAAATATATAGACTACCTGAAGATGTACTAGCAATAAATTTGCACGCAATGGCTGGAAAATTAATCTCAGTATTGAGCCACTCGGAATTTTTGTCCATAAAGCGATCATTTGTTCTATTTGATTGCGACCATTTATCAAAAAATCTAATACAATAAACATTACATTCTAATTATAGTAATACTAGCTGAAATTGTATATAACAAATTAAATCTTACTTGTTAAAAAACTTTGTTTGAAGACATATTTTAATAGCATTAACTGCTTCTTGAATATCTAGACACGTGTTAATTTTGTCGATTTGTAAGCGCGAACACACATAATTTAGGGCTATTTTCTTTTTATCGACATTAGAATTAGCACCAATATTTAAATGAATGTTATTATAAATATCTTTCTTTAAAATTATTTTTGTAGCTGCCATAATAGTGTTAGAAGTATTAGAAAATTATAAGTACAACAACGACTCAAACACTGTTACTGCACATAAACGATAAAACTATGACTAAAATCGGCGTACAATATATTACTTTTTGAGTTGTAACTAAGGAGGGGGGCAGATACGGGCAGAAAAGTTGTGCACTATATTAAAGTAGAGATAGTAACTATTTATAAAATGTGACAATGGATGGGGAACACAGGGGATAAGTGTATTTTAATCACTTTTTTCCTTTATCATAATGGTTGTTATTACCGATACCGTTATTAAACGTCAAATTTAACACAAAATATAAAACCACTATTGGAAAAAACACATTTATACAAGTCTTTAACAAATATACTATTAAATATTTAACAACTATTTGGTGATTCATAACATTAGAATTTACTTATTAATGATTTACAAACGAAGATAACTATTCGAAAATGTTTACATTATCGTACTTTTTCAAATTAAAATAGTAATTTTAACAGTAAATAATTTTTTTTTTCGAAATTTGTTTGCAAAACACAATTTACCAACTAATAAACTTAAATATTTCTACCCTTTTATTTAAAAAAAATAAATAAAAAAAAATATACTTTCGGCCAGCTTTTTTCGATTTTAAAACACTGTGCGATGTCGCGTAGTCTGTCATTGTAGTGTAGGTAGTGCAGTAGGGTGGGTTATTTTTTTATAGACACAGCGATAAAAGGGTGCCAAATAGAGGTTAAATGACGTGTGTAAAGTTTCATTTAATTTAAAGGTGTTTAACTGCCTCCGGATTGTCGTCAAAGTTTCAAATTTTTAATACATGTATTTGATCGGAAAAAAATAATCGGTTTACTGTCTAAATTATGCTATTACGTAATAATACGTATATTATCTTTAAATATAATATTATTATCGTTGTAATAGCACAAAACAAAATTAAATCATAAATAAAACCGATACACTTGGATTTTATCTTAGCGATACGTAAATGTCGTAAATATGATATCAACGAAAGATTATTGCTAGCCGTCGCTGTTGTTGTAATATATATTATGTAAACGACTGAGGTGGGGAAAACACTGCCACTTGGCTAATGACGATCAGACGATGCTTTTGTATCAATCAGTATTGCCTTAGATAATTACTGAAGAACTTGTGTTGTGATCGACGACCGTTCACGTGTTTTAAAGTATGGAACGTACTCGTAACGCTTGGAAATGTCCCTTGTTTGGTGATTCTTGTGACGTTGAAGATAATATATTGCCAACATACCAAGACATTATGAAGTTTTACGAGTGGACCCGGCACAAAATAAAATACGAAAATGAAACTAAAAAAGAACCAACATATAAAGAAATAGAAACTATTGTCATTTCAAGAATTGAAAATATATGGATAAAAGTTTCTATTCCTATCGTCGAACGCAAACGAATAAAAGCAATGTTAAAAACTTATCATTCAAAATGCAAAAACCTACTTAAATACCACCCTAAAATACCAGATAAAAAATTAGTAGAGTTTCGTCGAAGTAGTAAAGCTCTGTTTGATATTGCAACATGTAAGTGTAAAGATATTAAAAATTGCATTTGTCCAAGAATAAAAAAAATACCTGTTAGGGAACAGAACTTTTTAATCGACCAACGTACATCAAGAAAAATGGTGATTGGTTCAATAGACATCGACACGACAAACCAAATGAGGAATACTATGAAAAGAAAGTTGGAGAGACTAAAATTGCAGTGTAACTCTCAAACAGAAATAATAGAAAAACTAAATATTTCAATTTCATCTACATCTAGTGAATATGATAGTGAAGGTGATAATAAACTCCAAAAACAATCACAACCCTCCAAGACTGTTTCTAAACCTAAATCTACCATTAAAATCGATTATGCTTTATTATCAAAAACATGCGATAGATATAGAGTTTCAGACAGAGCTGGGGCGGCTATTGCCTCGGCAGTATTGCATAAAGCAAACTGTGATAGTTCGGAAGTTATTGACAAAAATAAGCTTCGCCGAAAGCGTAAAAAAACAAGACAATGTATTTTAGCACAGGAACCAGTTTTACAAATACCTGCTTTATATTTTGACGGCCAAAAGGACAAAACCTTATGTAATATTCAGAAAGATGGACAAAAGTATCGACAAATTATTCTAGAAGAACACATTTCTTTAATAAAAGAACCAGAATCAACTTTTTTGGGTTATATCACTCCAACTTCTGGCACTTCTAAGTGTATTGAACAACCTATTACCGATCACTTCTTGGAGAGAAAATTATCAATGGAATGTTTGTTGGCAGTTGGGTGCTATGGAACAAATGTAAACGTAGGGACAAATGGAGGTATTATTCGTTTGTTAGAAAAAAGATTAAATAAGCCATTACAGTGGATAATTTGTTTGCTTCATATGAATGAACTACCGTTGTGACATTTATTTGTACATATTGATGGTTCAACAACGGGACCCCAGACGTTTTCAGGAGAAATTGGCAAGCAGTTAGAAAGTTGTGAAAAAAAATCTGTTGTTCAGTTTCAACCTATTTCCGCAGAACTACCTGAGCTATTAATCGAAAATATGAGCTCAGATCAAAAAATTATACAGAATAGTCTCCGCGGTAATAACAGGTATTTCCAGAAGATTTAAAAAACAAATCGCCTGGAAAGATGTCTCATGCCCGATGGCTCACACGAGCTAACAGAATTCTTCGTCTTTATGTATCAATAGAGGTGCCTTCTGAAAATCTAACAATTCTAGCAACATATGTTGTCAAAGTTTACGCACCAACTTGGTTTTCAATTAAGATTCATCCTACATGTAAAGATGGAGCACGTCACTTGTGAAAGCTGATCTCTACCTCTAGATACTTATTTACTGAACTCAAAGCTATTATAGATCCTGTAATACAAAGAAATATTTATTTTGCTCGTCCTGAGAATTTGTTCCTTGCCATGTTGACTGACCCACAAAAACATATTCGAGAATTAGCTGCCCGTCGTATTTTAAAAGCCCGGAACAAAAAACAAGTAAAGTCAGACTGTTCAAATTTCCAAACATAAATTTTAATGCATCATCTTACATCGATCTTATTAATTGGCAACAAAATATCACTGAACCACCAATTTTAAAAACAATATCCGATGGAAATATTCAATTGTTCGTCGAACAAAAAGAAGAAAGTGACATATGTTTGCTACGTTTGCCATGTCATACACATGCAGTCGAAAGAGCTGTCAAGACTGTAACAGAAGCTTCAAGCACTTTGTGTTATAAATCTGATAAAGAGGGTTTTATTAAAGCACAGATAGAGTCACGAAAGTAATGCCAAAATTTGACAGTAAGAGAGATTTTGTAACCATTTAATCTTATTACTATTATCATATTATTATTTTTCTTTGTATATTTTTTTCATCAATAATGAATTATAATATATAAAATTGCATTTTACCACATTAAACAATGTTATAAATTTTTTAAAACAACCAATATTTTGACGAAATAAAATAATATTATATTTTTAACGAAAAATATTACTTTTGTTATACCGTGAATTTTCAAAGCCGATCCGGAGGCAAAAGATGATATCATATTAATACCAAACTTTCTAAGTAATTTATAGATGTCAATTGGCACCTTTTTATTGCTATGCCCGATGAAAATTAATTAATTTTTTTTTCGCCATATAAAAGTGACCCACCCTATAGTGCAGTTGCGTGTAGTGTTATTTTTTCTTTTGGTCAACGTTTTTAACTATTTTCTAAGTATTTGTGAACTATTTTTTAACATAAAATGGAAAAAAAGTTTAATGAGAAGTTTAACAGTTTACTATTAAACAAAAATGCAAATGCTGTATTTTTAAATAAAGTAAAATACGATGAATTGATTTTAAAAGTGAATAATGTGAAAACTAAAACCACAAAAAAGACTGCAGATGATTACAAATTTATTAAAAAATACGATGTTGAAAATATATCAGAGATTGAAAAGTTAGTAGTTCCAGTATCCGAAGGTAATTTAATTAAGTATTATGTTTACAACGAACAATTGTTTCAACTTCTTAATGAAACACATACGTCTGTGGGACATGGAGGTAGAAACCGTATAATATAACCGTATGAATTGAACTTGAAATATAAAAATATAACAAGGGAGACTATAATGATATTTTTAAATTTATGTGACCACTGTCAAAAAAAAGGCAGCACAATTAAAAAAGGTTTAGTTGTAAAACCTATACTTTCATCAGAATTGAACTCTCGCTGTCAAGTGGATTAATAGACATGCAAGCTCAGCCTGATGGCGATTACAAGTTCATAATGGTCTATCAAGATCACCTTACGAAGTTCGTAATTCTCAGACCGTTAACCCGTAAACGGGCTGAAGAAGTAGCCTACGTGTTAATTGATATTTTTACAACATTTGGAGCCCCGGCAATTTTGCAAAGTGATAATGGAAGTTATTATTGAGTTGTGTGGTATGTGGGAAGAACTTAAGATTGTCCACGGAAAGCCTAGACAAAGTCAAGGGTCTGTTGAAAGGGCCAATCAAGATATTCAAAATATTCTCGCAACATGGTTAGCCGATAATAATTCAAGAAAGTGGAGCGAAGGTCTTAAATTTGTTCAATTTATGAAGAATCGGAGTTTTACCATGGTACAAAACGTTTGCCATACGAGGCTATGTTCGGAACACATGCTAAAGTTGGCCTAAAATCAACGCAAATTCCAACTGATTTAATTTCTACTTTAAAATCAGAGGAAGATTTAGAAAAAGCTCTAAGCTGTGGAATTAATATCGAAAACATAAACGAGAAACACAAAAAAAGTGATGGAAGTGATAAGGATAGTGCAAAACAACTTTTTACTGATGAAGATGAAAACGATCAAATAAAATTGAGAATAGAATCAATTTCTTCAAATCGATCGAATGCTGCTGAAAATCTTACAGTACAAGCTAACAAAATGAAGAATTTATCTGAAGAACGTTTTTTTCCAGGAAAAGAAGGAGAAAATGTTAAAATAAAAATTCCTGATGTGGAACGAGCAAGATGAGATCTTCGGTGTATTCTGGGAGTTATACTTTTTGGTAATTAATTTTAAAATGATTTTCAAATTAATATTTTTTTTTTTATTGTAAAAGATAATTTATATGAAATTGGAACAAACGAGGGCAGACTACATCAACTCTACAGTCGGAACAATTCACAATATGTAAAGAGGTGTTTATCCAGGCTGATGATGTACTACCAGTACAAATTTCATTAAGAGAAGTGGCTAGAAAATCTTCTAATTTGGGTGGCCAAGGGTACGATAGGTGTACTTGCAATACATTGTGTAAGACCAACCGGTGTAAATGTAAATGTGGTCGTCTTTGCAACTCAAAGTGTCATAATAGTGGTGTATGTGGTAATAAATAAATTATTGCGAATAATCTTAAGTATTAACAACTATTATACTTAAAAAACCATTTTATACAAGTACGGGTAAACAGTTAAAAAAAATAAGTAATTAAATATGTAAAATATATAAATAAATAGCCGATGATTCTATTTCTAATTTAGATGAATTTATTAATTCTAAAACAATGTTTCTAAAACTTGTTATTCTAAAAGTTTTATTTTCTAAAACATAGTGTTTCAAAAATATAACTTTCTAAAATCTGCCTCAATACCGTCGATTATTGGTTCCTGGAACAAGACTTAGTTCATCATGTAAAATTTGTTTGATAAAATAGTCTGGTACCTTTAAGAAAGTATAGACAATGTTTTATTATCTACACTTTTTTAAAAAATAATATCGTCAGCTCTATTTTTCTTTATTATAATTCCTATTTTATAACAATATCTTATTTATGTGTGTGTTATTTAGTTTCAGGAAACGTGCATTAAACTGTTAGGTACTTTATATTAGTAAACCATATTCTCCTTCTCAAACTTTCCACTATTGCCGGTATGCGTTACATTTCTCCGAATTAATTCAAATAATTACTAAAACATAATAATGTTAAAATGAAATCGTTAAAATATAAATTTGCTGCGAAAAACCTGCGTAATTTAAAACCAATTGGTAACCCACTCCTCATAATATTGTATATTGTACTTTTATACACGAGACCTTCTTATCTGGTATTTATAGCACGCTCGATTGTGAACACGGTTTAAGATGGGTTTAACACGATTTTTTATCAGTGGTCTTATTTTGGAAAATTTGTCATGCTCGTCAAGCTTGCTATTATCACAGAAATGAATATATGAAAAAATTTGCTCAAAACGATTTCGTTGCATAGCACCTGACACCAAGTCGTTATGGGTATCTGGTGATTTTTCCCAATACATACGTCTTCGTCATAATTCATTATAACCCGATAATAACAAGATACCTAAAAAACACTTTAGTTCGTTTACATCAATTTGAAATGATTTTATGGTTTTTATTAGATGCATAATTATTTGAATAATCAACAATCATTTCCAACACTTGTTGGTCGAAAAATAGCTCAAACAGTTCATAGGGTTGTAATGTATTATAAAATAAATTAGGTTTTTGATCATCAACAAAAATATTTGGAGTTTCGAGATCTCCCTGACGCCATAATACAGTTTGTTGAGCATCTTGGTTTTGTTTTGTTATTTTATTTTTTGGCCGGGATGAAATGTTTTGTTTTATTTTCTTACGTATTTTTTTACCACTTTGTATTTTTTTACTACTTCTGTGTTCTCTATATCAGGATCATGTATAACTATATAAGCGTTTAGTAAGCTAGCCGGCATGTGGTTTATATCACCTATCGGTCCATCATCATCGCTATCTTCATCAGTGATGTCATTATTCACATTTACTGGTGGCTCCATAAATATGTCAGTAACATCGTCCAAAATATCATCAATATCCCCTTGTTCTAATAATTCGGTTACTTCGTGAACAGTTAGTCGTCTATAAAATTAAAAAACAGGTATTTATTGTATTTAGAACTAATAAAAAATAATTTAATTTATGCTTTATCATTTTTATCATATTTATGTATCGTAATATAATTTTAGTAACTGATGTACCCAGTGTCCTACATGTAGAACAGTATGTTTGGTATGCTAATAAATAACTAAATATAAATAAAATGTATACCTCAGTTCGTAAAATATGTTTACCATACACTACTTAAAAGTTTTTGTAATTGTGTATGCAAATTTTAGATAAGCAAAATAATTTTTACTTACTTTGAAAATGACGCCATGGTGACTGAAAAATACACTGATGTACATAAATTGTTTTATTACAAAACTATCATGTTCTAATGAACGAAATAAGTTTAGTCATAATAAATACACTGTCACGTAGTAGATAAGAACAGAATGGGGAAAATAATTCTAAAAATAGATTAGATAACGATGCGGTAAACCGGTGTCTTACATATAGGTCACTGGGCATGAATGGGTTAAACCTATGTTCCGCTAGCTATATTTGATAACGATGTGAGGGAGCCAAAAAAGTCAAAAATCTCGATACGGGAGAAAACCGAGATAGAACGCTAGAAGGCTGTTACGGAACATTTATCACACGTATACAATTAAAACGGTCCTTCTCAGGACCAACAAATAACATGGACAAATAATGACCAACCACAGGCTGTTATTAAAAAAACACTAAAAACAACAACCGAAATACAACTTACAGTGACGAGTTGATATCAATAAATAGGGGAGGAAAATACCTATCTAGAGGTATTACCAAAGTCACCGAAAGAAGAAAACACTGTGACCAACATAAGACAGAAGATACGAGACAATCTGAAAAGGAGAGTATCTAGATCAGTGGTTCCCAACTGGTGGTCCGTGGACTCATCTTAAGTGGTCTGCGAATAAAAAAATTTAAATTTAAAAAAATGAGCGAAATTATAGTTGATATTTTTTATTATTAACGGCTTAGCGCCTAACAGCCAGATAACACACTATCGCGACCGATGACAATTTATGTACGGATATAAATAACATTCGGTCATGCGGGTATAGTTGAATTGTGATAAATATTTATCTGCGTTTTTCCACTATACTACTTTATTATGGTAACTATTACTAATTATGTTTCATAATCTGTCGATAATATTATCACGTAGGTATTACCTACTCGTTTCGTAATTTATCTTCATTAGTATTTTATCTATTATTATTTTACTCGTATTATATTTATTTGACATATCGTAAGTTAGTATACTACGTGACTTCGTAAGGAAAGTACATATTTTCTTGTGCGTTGTTCGATTAATTAACATTTATTTGTTTGTATAATTATATATTATACTATAATATTACTATTAAAAATGCCACCGAAAAGAAAATACAATGATGAATACATTAAATTTGGTTTTACCGATATTACGGTGAATAAGGAAGTAAGACCACAGTGCGTGATTTGTACAACAGTTCTCAGTAATGATGCACTAAAACCTGCAAAATTGGAACGACATTTGAAGACAGTCCACCCAAATTTTAGTGATCGTTCTCGAGAATTTTTTGAAGGTAAGAAGGAAAACTTTAAAAAAATGAAACTTGGGACAACTGGTGCGAGATTTGAAACCTCTGAAAAAATGCTTCATACCTCATATGAGATCTCCCTATTAATTGTAAAATCTAAAAAACCTCACACTATTGGTGAAACTTTAATTAAACTGTGTTTGCTGAAAGCCACAGAAGAGATTTGAGGTAAAGGAAGCAGCAAAAAAAATAAAAGACATTCCTTTATCAAATAACATTGTAAAATCGCGAATATGAAATATGTCACAAGACATTGAAGAACAGCTTATATGCCTCATAAAAAAATCTCCCTGGTTTGTTCTTCAGTGTGACGAAAGTACGGATATAGCACAATGTTGTCAATTGCTAATCTTTGTAACTACGCATTGTATTATACATCGTCAAGCGTTGGCGTCCAAAACATTACCAAAAGACCTAGCTTTTGCAATGAAAATATCCATAGTTAGTGAATGCTGTTAAAAATAGTGCACTCAATACACGGGTTTTTCAAAAATTATGTACAAATATGGATGCTGAGTATGGAACATTACTATTTCATACTGAAACAAGATGGCTTTCGTAAGGAAATATGTTGGCACGTTTATTTGAGCTTCGAGAGGAATTGATAAAGGTATGAACTATTTACATGAGCAACTCTGTGACCCAAAAATTTAAATGCAAATTGCATATCTTGCGGATATATTTGCCCACTTAAATCACCTAAATTTGCAACTGCAAGTTTCTGGTAATGTTAAACTTGAAGGTTCCGCAAATATTTTCGTATTTGAAGATAAAGTTCGTTTGAAGATAAATTGAATTCCAGCAGCCATTGATGAACTAAATATCTAAAAAAAAAGTAATAAAACATTTTATATGTGTAATGTTAAAAAATAAAAAAAATATACCTGTGAAGCATATTTTACTTTCATCTTTGATAAATTGTTTAATTCTAAATGGTTTATTGTGATTTTAGGACAAACTTTTGTTAAATTTTTCGAATCATGAAAAAAAAACATTTTGATATATATTCCATTTTATTAAAGATTTATTAGGATGAATCTAAAGAAGAAAAAAATATAGTTATAATATAATATACAAGTTTATGTTTTCATACTTATTGAAATTTAATATAATCTTATTAATTTACTTGTAATGTTTTTTTTTTGTATAATCTGTTTCTAACAGTTTTTAGCAAGTGTGGAGCATCAGAAAAAACAAAAACTTTTCGGTTGCCATCAAACGGATTTTCAAATGAATTTTTAAGACTTTTCTGTTTGGCACTTATACCTAATGCACTCCACATTGTGCGATTTGTAGAGGCACCATCGCCAGTGATGCCAATTACTTGAATACCAGAATTTTCCAATAATAAAATGGCTTTTAATATAATTTTAGCTAAATCAATTCCTGTAACAAGTATTACTATAATACACATTTTCTTGTATAATTAAAACTTAAAATTACCTTTTACAGGTCCCTTGGAAGCAAATACTGCAATAGGCTGATGAATATTATCTGCTAAACTTTGCACCATCAAAACCAGTGCATGATTAGCTTTTTCGGTTGGTCTGGTTTCAAATCTTTCCCCAAAGTCTTCCAAGCCAATGTAGGTCAACGTTCTTGTATTGACTGAAATACTCTCTCTTAGGAAAATTTCATCAAATATAAGAATCATTTTCCTTTGGAGCTCTGTTTTATTTGCAAACTTTTTCTTTAATAATTTAAAAAAATCTGGATCAAATCCACAACCTATCTTAATGGCCAACAAATAATTACGTAGAGTTTTTGTACAAGGTAGAGGTAGTATTTTTTGCTCTCTAAGATATTTATAGCCACTTGGTGAGCTATAATGAAACATTAAAAAATTGAATTTTGTTGATTGTGAAGTTATTAGATTAAAAAAACTAATGTATTCGAACCTTACCGTATCTGAAACAATAAACATAAAAGCGTCCAATTTTCACTATAACGTCTGTTTTTAGCATTTTTAACTTTTGCTGCCAAAAATATCTCTTTAATCAATTCACATTGGCCTTTTGGAATCTCCGAGTTTTCTAATAACTCATCAAGTGTTTTTTCACTAAAAGAGTTCATTTCATCTTTTATTTTATTTAATTCAATTTGTAGACGCAAAATTGTTTTACGAGCTCTAGAACATCTTTGCTGCATATTTTTCTTAATAGATTTTATTTTTGAGACTATTTTTTTTTTATTTGGAGAAAAAAACGGTTTTGTAGATAATCCTTTGCTATGTTTGGTAAGTTTATTATTTATAGAATATGTTAGTCTTTTACACCATATGCATAATTTTCTGGAATAAATAAACAAACTTTTATATTGGCAATGCACGCTTTTATTAGAAAAAAATTACTCATTATCCTTTAGAATTGTTAAACAGTTATTATGCTTCCACCGACCATTGACCTCAATGTATTGGGAACCAAATGAAGACTTGATGTCACTAACTTTAATCGAGGAAACCGCTCCATAACAACATTTTATTTTTTCAATGATATTCAATAAATTCTCTATATCCTTAATATCCTTTATAAGTAAGTTTTCTGGGCCTATTTCTGATAATTTGAATTCTTTTCCATTAAGATGTAGTAATATATTTGAATCTAATTAAATGCATAACTAATTATTAAGTATCTCGAACACTATACATATAAATAAGCATTAAATAAATATAGCATTAATTTATATAACCTTTAGTTATAACTATTCTTTTTTCAATTATCCCTGTAAAATGTAATTGTAATGGGCTAACTTTATGAATTGATACTACCATTTCAGTTTTACTTTCGTACACATCCACAATATCAATAAACCAATGATTAGGTAAATTAACCAAGCACTTATTCCTCAAAATATTTGTGTACAAGTCTATTTCAATCTGTTAATTGTTAAATTAAATATTATTATTTATGGTAATATATTATAAAATAATTCAATATTTAAACTTAATATTATCAATTATCTAATACTTTATTAATCTTCCTTCTTTTGGTTTCAATCTGGCAGTTTTCATCCTTCTTAATTAATACTGATGGAATTGCTCCATCCAAAAGTTTAGGAACTTTAAGACATATCTAAATAACAATTTATCATTTATTGAATAATAGTTATAAATTATAACATAGGTACACTGAAATAAATAATAAAATATTCTTACTCTGTATTTATTTTCACCTACACCAGATTCCCAAGTAGTCTTTATATCACTCTCCTTAAAATGTGAAGCACACACTCTGTAACTTTTTTTAATAACAGTTTTTAAGGCATTTTCCCATTTATTTCTTTCCTCTATGTTTATAGGAACCCCGAAAGTTGTTTTTGAAACATCGTGTGGATATTTCACACAACAATTAGTCATAATGATATATTTTTAAAATATTAAATCAAATATCTATAGCCGTAACCGTAGTCTACTGGTCTATAAAAAAGGTCTAAAAGGGGTATAGTCTGCAAATCAGCATGATAATATAATATAGAACAATAATATAATCTTAATATACAATTAGTATCATCAAATGCCGTAGATGGCGTGACAGGCTCGTCATTTTAGTCACGTGACTTTTCAATAAGATTCCTGCTCGGCTTATTGCGTTGTTTAGTATAGGCCGTTCCCCAACCATATTATCTATAGCCGTGTGACAGACACAAAAAAAAAAATTAACACACATTATTGTAAAATCAATACATTCGTCATTCCACTCAGAATCTAAAATACCGTTTTAATAGTCATTGATATTTTACTTATAAAAACAACTAAAGTGCGGTCCACGAAAAGTAGGCCGCGATCGTTACGCGCCTACCGGCCGTTTTTACTGAAACCAAGGGTTCTCCGTTTGGGAGTATTATTATTATTATTATTATTTGATTATAGTACAGATGATTTTCTGGCGGTATTTCATTGCATTTTAGTATACATGTTCGTAATTTTGTTTTTGTTGACTCGTTGCTATGTTATCAGTTTGTCACAAATAATAACAATAATTTTATGTGGTTATGTTCTTATCGCCGTGAAAGTCGTACTGTGGTATGAGTTATAATATTTCTTGTGTTCAACTTTGGTTTCGTAATTAACGCGGGTTTTAAAGTTTGAATTTTTTTTTGCCTTATTGTTGGTTATATGTTGCAATAGAAGTTTACGGTTTTTTTACAGTTTTATATTTTTAATAATACATATTTTTAAAATGGCATTCAATCAAGATATCCATTCGCAAACGAAAAATGTGATTTTCCATGTATACAATTATTTCAAGACGATAGCTGCTGATAAAAGTAAGCCAGAACTTTCAAAATTTTTTCAACAAACCCGTGATGTGACTGCTGAAGCATGTGGCGTAAATCTTGCTTGTGTAAAAAAAGTTTGTTCTGAAGCGAAAAAGGAAGTTGAAGCCGGACCTTCAAACAAAATTGCTTTCAAATCACCTAGGAAAAGTTATAAACGTGCAAAAGTAATGAGTTCTCTTGACGATTTTGACAACGAAGTTGTCAGAAGAACTATACATAGTTTTTATGATAAAGGTGAATTTCCGACGACCGCAAAAATATTAGTGGCGATGCAAGAAAAAATTAATTACCCTGGCTCAAAAACGTCAGTTAAACGTATATTACACAATTTGAACTTCAAGTACAAGAAGTGTAATGATGGGCGTAGATTTCTGATGGAAAGAAATGATATCGTTGCTTGCCGGGTAAAATTTTTAAGAAAAATGTACGAATTGAGACAGAATAATGACACAAGGCCGGTAGTTTACCTGGACGAAACATGGGTAAACCAGAACCATACGCAAGGCTACATATGGCAAAATCCAGAAAACACCGAAGGACTCAAAGTACCGATTGGAAAGGGTGCTCGACTCATTGTATGCCACGCTGGTTCGCCTTCATTTGGATTTGTGAACAATTCGAAATTGGTCTTTCGATGTAAATCGGGTAGTACGGAAGACTACCATTCGCAAATGAACGCGGACATTTTTGAAAAATGGTTTATTGACATGTTGGCTAATTTAGAAGAACCGTCTGTTGTGGTAATGGACAATGCTTCCTACCATTCTGTGCTAGCTGAAGATTATCCTAGAGCAAACGCGCGAAAAGCAGATATTCAAAAATGGCTTGAAAAAAAATGCATTTCATATTCACCGGTAAAAACATTGTGTGAACTACGTGAAAAAGTAAAAATGGCTATACCTAGAGAAAAAAATATAAGCTTGATGAAGTCGCATTACAAATGGGTCATGAAGTGGTAAGACTCCCACCTTACCACTGTCAGTACAACCCAATTGAGCTGATTTGGGCGCAAGTCAAGGGTGAAGTCGCCAAAAAAAACAGCACTTTCAAAATGACAGATGTTGAAGTTTTGGTAAATAATGCCTTAGATGAGATAACCAAAGAGGCTTGGACAAAGTGTGGCGAACATTGCAATAAACTCCAAGATGCAGATTTTATAAAGGAAGGGTTAAGGGATGAAATATTAGAGCCCATCATACTTACGATAAATCCAGATGACAGTTCGACTGATGAAGACGAAAACGACGATGACGAATTACCTTATTAATTTTTATTACGATGACGACTTTGTAACTATTTGTAAATATATATTTATTTTTACTATTATTCTTGGCTTATTTTATTATAAAAAGTGTAAAAAAAAATGTGTAATAATATGGTTTAATGTTTACTTTACTATGATATTTTTTTTTACATTATATTGTACCTACATTAGATGATTTGAAATTATATTAGGCGGGAAAACGTTTGGAAACCCGTACCGTAAATTGGCCACTAGGCGCGTGACGATCGCGGCCTACTTTTCGTGGACCGCACTATACTGAAAATCACTTCAATTAAAACATGTTAATGAATCAGAATATTCAATATCTAAATTCTACATATTTTGTGTGATGACTGTAATAATATGCAATGTGTAGTATGTAAATCAATAAAAATATTATTAATATTAACATTTACCTCTTGGAAATACTACAAAGCACATTTGTTTGATCGGTCAATTAAACATTTATGAATAGGTCCAAATTTACGAAAATGAGATTCCAGGTATTCATTAGTGACTGAATCTGCAATACCATCAACCCAAATACAGGTCATTTCTGATGTAAATTCTTTGGAAGCAACACTTGTATTATCTGCCCTGCCACAATGACTAACTGCTAATTTAGAAATTATATACAAATTATAATTGCTGTATCAATAAGAAATATAACATTTGAATTTCAAAGAAACTTATACTTTGTCTACTTTAACATGCTTGAAAAGTTGGCAGATGAAAATAAATAATAATAATTTTAATAAGATTAAGATCATAATTTTTTACTGAAATAAAATATTTTTCTAGCAAGCATAACTTAAATAATAAAACAAAATAAAGTGAATCATTTGGCAAATTTAACCATTTATAGTTGAACATTTGTTGAATATGTTCATGCAGTGATTCTTAACCTTTTATTAAGACAATACCCTAGTTTAGAACCATAAAAAAAGCGACACTTAAAATATTTAATAGATTTTTTTTAAAATAATAACTATAAATTTATATGTAAATTGAGAATGAGACCATTTTTATAATTCACTTTATTTTTCTTTTCTGAGGATTTACCATCATGCCATGACGCCATAATAATGTCGTATTTTATTTACACTTAGAACAGGTACAACATAAATAAACAATTTTTTTGAGCGACACTCATTACAGAAATAAGCAACAAACTGCTTAAAACCACTGTGTTAGTGTACTTAAGTGAATTTTTTTTTTTAAACTCTGTACTATAAAATTAAAGTAATACAATTCACAAAAAGCAAATATTACAAGAGAAAAGTAAAACAAATATTATATATTATTATTATATGGTTTTTCAATCTAATTATTTGTTTTTTTTTTTTGTTTTTGAAACTTATTCATTAAAAATATTTAACAATCTATATAACTAGTAAGAATTCAGATTTCAAATTAAACAAAATAATTTATAGTTAATTATCAACTAAAAAAAGGTGGATAAGTGGATGTCGCTCTGCTGTACAGTAGGTTACAAGTGGGTCACTGTAATGGATGGTGTTAAATTTTAATTCAATGATATAATATCATTGTATAAGAAAAACGATTCTTAGCGAAAACTGTCAGACTATGATGTTACTAAGAAATATATTTGATGATATTATTGTGCATAAAGTAATTTATATATAACCTATTTACGTGGAGCCTTGTTTTCTATTTTCAATCCTTTGTTATAAAAGTTGAACATTTTATAAATTTTTAACTACAAAATAATTATTAAATTATAAATTTTATAAATTTCGTCGAAATTTGAACTTTAAATGCTTATAAAAAAAAATTGTGCCTATGTATTTTTAATATTTTTCAATTGCTATTGTAAAAATATATCAGGAGCCTTGTATTAAATTTTTACGCTCTTTTACCCAACAAATAAAATTGTATTGATATTTATAGAAAAAAAACTAAATAAATTGAAAACCGACAAAGTCCGTAAACAGCTCAAAAAGAGTCAAATTATTTTCAAAATTTTATCATGTATAGAAAATGCTAATATAAACATTCAGTGAAATTTTCAAGTATCTACAGTCATTCGTTTTTTAATTACAATAAAATAAGAAAATCGTTACATGAGAAATCGAGTGAATATCAAATGTTGTAAAAAATTTAATTTCAAAGGCTCATAAAAATTTAATTCGACTTTCTTGTAGACATTTTTTTTTTGATAAAGGTAGACAAACTTATGGATAACCTTGAATTACATATTCAAATCTTAGATTTAAAAAGAAAATTTTTATGAATTCTCATCTCAAAATAATTTACTAATTTTCGTGATTTTTCCGTATTTTGTCAAGATTTGAACTTTAAATGCTTATAAATAAAAACCCTGACTAAGGATTTTTAATTTGAAAATTACTGGGAATTTTAAATTTTGACCCCCCAAAGTGCCAACTAGATTCACTTTCCTATCAGAAAAGTTACTATTGAAGAAAATCCAAGCACTTTTACTGCCCTAAAAGGTGAGGACAGACAAAAAAAAATTAAAAAAAAACACTCATCATTGTAATATCAAAACATTCATCGCTTCTCTCAGAATCTAAAAAATAATTATTTAAATTGTAATTTTTTTAAACGATTTATAACAATTTTAGATGTGAGATTTTTAGTTTGAGTAAAACACGGCGAGCAGAATAGTAATAATATACGAAATATAAAATTCGATATGGGTATTATGAAAACAATTCTGTCACCAACATAATTGTTTTCGTACCGATTATTTATAAACGGCAAGCAGGCCGGTCGCGATAAGAAATCCGGTTTTGAACTATGGTGCAGTATGACTACAGTCGAGCGCGAGGTAGTGGTATGAAGTCTATGAACACTATTTTTGAACGCTGCCGCTAGTGTCAGTAGAGCAGCACATGACAGCTGTAAAATCGTGTTTTTCTTACCGAGAACATGGTTTCGTGCTTCAAGTTTTCCTCGGCTCTCTTTAGTCGTAGAAATATGATTCCTTCACCAAAATAAACATGAGAAGTTTATCTAGGTTTTGTCGTTCCAGGTTTTTGATCTTTTTTTATTTATTTTATATGATTTTTTAAAAATTTTGAAAATTTTGAAAATTTCAAATGCAAATATAACTGGTTTGAAAAAAAAAATTCGAAAATCTGGAACGACAAAACCTAGGTAAACTTCTCACGTTTATTTTGGTGAAACAATCATGTTTCTACGAGTAACGAGAGCTGAGGAAAACTTGAAGTACGAAACCATGTTTTTACGGCTGAATTTTCGTACCAGAACGGCCTCTTAATTATTAGAAGTTGCATGAAGCATAGAAGCATGAAATCCAAAATTAATTTATAGTTAATTTTTAATTGAAAAGACATCAGATAAAGATTCCACATTTTTACATTTCTAAGAGAGCACACGGCCGACTTGAGCTCTAAAAAATTAATACGATATCACCCATCCGATGTTTAAGATTTATACTGCTGCGAGGTTTACTTGTGACGGATTTTTCAAAACGAACTCGGAAATGTATGCATTCCAAAACCTTTTGTACTTGAAAGGATGACCAACATAGATTCAAAATTATTAGTATATTATTGAAGTCTTTTTTGGCGTGGATTCCAAATATATATATTTTCAAAACCATATTTAATCGAAAGGGCATTTAATAAGAATTCAAAATAAATACTACCCAAGTGCGGGACGTGGTGGACTTGAGCTCCAAAAAAATAAAAGTGTCAACATACAATCTGATTTCCCCAATTTACGGGCTAAGCGGCTGGATGGTGTACTTTGGACGGCTGTTTTGAAATGAACACTAAAAATTATGTTTTCGAAACCATTTTTAATCAAAAGGGCATTCAATAAAGATTCAAAATATGTACTACCCAATTGCGACACGCGGTGGAATTAGGCTCCAGAAAAAAAATACGTATTAAATTATACAATGCTTACGATACTGCTAGATTTCGGGTGCGCGGTGTGTACTTAGGAGCGATTTTTCGGCATGAACACTAAAAATTATGTTTTCGAAACCATTTTTAATCGAAAGGGCCTTCAATAAAGATTCAAAATATGTACTACCCAATTGCAGCACGCGGTGGACTTGAGCTCTAGAAAAATAAAAGTGTACACATACAATCTGATTTCCCCAATTTACGGGCTAAGCGGCTGTATGGTGTATTTGGAAGGCTGTTTTGAAATGAGCACTAAAAATTATGTTTTCGAAACCATTTTTAATCGAAAGGGCATTCAATAAAGATTCGAAATATGTACTACCCAAGTGTGCGGCACGCGGTGGACTTGAGCTCCAGAAAAATAAAAGTGTACACATACAATTTGATATCCCTAATTTACGGGCTAAGCGGTTGGGTGGTGTACTTTGGTCGGCCGTTTTGAAATTAACACTTTAAATTATTGTGAACATATTACATATAGGTAATACCATAAGAATATAATATACCTAATATTTGATGTATTAGTTAATTGTCTAACATTATTTTTAACATAATACTGGTCATTGCAATTTGTATGATGTCTTTGAACGATTATTATTTTTTTTTTTTAAGTTTTTATATTTGTTGGCATATACTTATTTAATAAGGATAATTATTATTGTACAATAATGATCTTTTGTTTTATAATAATCTGTATAGTGTAGGTTACTTGATTTTTTTCATTGGTGAAGTTTACATAAATCCAATTTTACCTGTTTTATTTTCCTTGCGGAGTTAACACCAAAAAAAGGTTCTCATTGCGGAGATTACATGCGCCCACTCTATAGTATTCTGTGTTTTTGTACATCTTAATCATTTATTAGAAAATTTAACTTAATATTGGATTTTACATTAATTATATACAATAAGAATCAAGAACACTGCATTATTTAATGAAAAAGCAAACAAAGATATTTGTTTCTATGTATTATGCAGTTATATACCCGTTTAATTATACATTCAATGATGACTAGGTGATACTCAGCCTATTTCTGGGTAATATTCTAAAATATATACAATACAGATACAATATTCTATAAGACTATAGTTTTATACATTTATTCATTATTAATTAAAATATTATGTATATTATGTATATAGAATCATAGAAAAATATTGAAGTACATAAATTGCATTACAAAATGAAATATCTCCAATTTACGTACACTAGGTAACATAATTTTAGTTTTTAATAGTTTAATTATTAGTTTACATTTGAATACTAAGTAATCCTTAATCTTATATTTACAATGGTGGATTAGAACTTTTACTCAGTCCAATAAAGATGTATGCTTTATATTTTTTTCATTTCTAGATTAGAAACAATATTTAATTATAAAACGTGTATTCCTTAATTTTAACAGCAAAAAACATATATTAACATTAAAAAGAAAAGAAAACAATTATAATACTTATGTTTATATATCATCCCCAAATAAATCATTCGATTTTAGTTATGAGTTCATGTAGATATATTCAATTATAATACAATTAAACTCAATTGGCATAGTAGTCAGTAGGTACATAATAATAATATAATATAGGCTATAGCTAAGGTAGCTGATACCATACAACTACGAAATATAATAATAAATATAAAAAAATAGACATATATTTGTTTTTCTTATGCATTATATTACAAGTTTATTTTGACATTGAAAAGTGTAAAACTTCAAACCATATAGGTTTAATAATAATTATTATAAAATATTTAAAATGTAATACGTTATTGAATTATTGTATTAATAATATCGTATTGGTGAGAACATGAGCGAGGTAGCTCGGTTTTCCCCCACGTTTCCAAAAAAAGAGTATGAATGTAAAAAATTATAATTTTGTAATAGTAATAATGTATAATGTATAGTGTATAATGTGTAATGTATAATGTTTAATGTTAAATGTATAATATAAAAAATTCTGCGATTCCTGGAAAAAAAAAACAAAATATATTGTATTATTAACAAAATACAAATAGATTAAAATCTGAGGTTTACAACTTTTTTCATACATCCTTAACTAAAATTATATTTAAATATTTTTTTTTATGCTATCACACCTATTTTGAACAATAAAATGTCAGTTTTTACAACAGTTTTGTCGGAACTCGTAAGTCATTAACCTTATCGGTCGTAATATTTTATCTATGTTTGGTATGTTTTAGCCTTTTAGGTATTGATTTGGGAACGTTTAGTACCTACTTCAGTTGCGAATTTGTAAACGTATCTGTATATAATCCCGTATATGTGTTATGTTCGGTTTTTGATTTTAATACCATTATCAAAAGTAAAAATGTAAGGGCTTTATGTATCGTGAATTTCTCAGTTGTATTTTCCTAATATCTGAAATTTTTGACAACGTATTAAGAGCTTATAGGATAGGTTTCATAGCATATTTTCGAGAAATACGTATTTAAGGATTACTATACAATATAAATTAGAATAAACTGTAAGTACTGAAATTCAAAGTTAATTATAGAAATACATTCCGTTTTTCTAATACATTTATTTTGTATTTTTAATGATGGAATATGTAGTATTAAGTTTATATATATGTATAATATATTAATATTTTAGCCGTCGTTTTTAATATTAAAGTAATTTTACCTATTATCTCATTGTTTTTTTTTTCAATATTTTAGTTATAAAGCTAGGTAGTTATAAGTTGATACAATACAAAAATGTGAAAATTAGGTTAGGTTAGGTTAGGTTAGGTATATCAAAAACCACAAAAGTGTATTGGAAAATACGTGGAACATCAATTTAGGACGTGTAAAATAGAGATAATAATTCGTTACAGCTTCATTTTTCGAAACGTTTAACACATTAACCTATGATATATTATAAACGTCGACAATTTTTTTATGGGTGGGGGATGGTGGTTAGATCTTCAATACAGTATGGTTAAGTAATGGCTTATTAAACAAAATAAGACAAATTTTAAACGCTATTTCAATAAAAATTTACTAAGCATATTGTTTTAAATACACGTTATTTATTGATACTTAAAACATGTATTTTAATCGTTTAAAACAAAATCAATAAGTTTTTTTTTTATATTTTAAACGTGTTTTCAACATAACAACACTGGGTGCATCATGCGTAGGTAGCGTAAATTATTATATTATCATTGCGGATTACGAAGGGTTCATTGAAGTTTACATAATATAAAATAAATAATAATTTTAAATCATTTGTCTAGGTACTTACAATTGTTAGGACAGTACTGCCGAGTATGGCCAAATGCCCTGCAATTATGGCACATAATTGTTGGCCGTCCACGTGCCCGTCCACGGTTATAATTGACGTTAGACCACGATGGCCCTGCTGGCACTGGTTGTGGGGTCATATTTTGTGTGGCCAATTGTACTATTTTATAATAATAATATAACATTTTTATTTTGTACCTAAATGTTATTACTTATACAATTAAGGACCGTTCTTACAATGTCCAGTTAAGTGTCGGTCAACGATAACCGGCTGATGACAGATTTTTTAACGGCAGTTTTCCGCCGGTTCAGTGTCCGTTAACTTTAACCGGATATTGTAAGAACGGCCCTAAGTTTTTAAAATATTATACTGTTGAAACTTACCGACTGATCTTACGGTGTGCCCTAATGCGTCCAACGCGTTCAACAAATAAATTTCTGTGGATGGTGTGGACGAGTTTTCACCATATCCGCCACGTCCACCACATACATGATATAATAATTAGATAAAAACTCTTACATATTCGGTACTTGGGTTTTGTGCATTGTCCGCCAGCTTCGATCTAAGCAATGCACAAAACCCAGTGTAATGCAGCATTTCAGACTTTGGAAATACCCAAATCGACGAACCGAGCCCCAATGACAAGGTTTCGACGATTTGGGTTTCCAAAGTCTTGAAAAATGTTCTCTTCGCCATACAACCAAAAAATTAGGTTTTTGGTTTTTACGTATTTAGCCTTGATGTGGCCCAAACTCCGTACACAAATCTATGGGTAGTACCAGTACTTCAGCTGATCTCGGTCAGGTGAGTTACCTTGGCCCCGCCAATTACTCTAAATATAAATCCATTTATGTCAAATTATGTAATATCATTTGTAACCATTTGTAACCACCAAAAAAAAAATTTGTAACCTACCCACAACTGCTTAAACCAAGTTTTATGTGGTGGGGCCGTGGTGACGTCACTACAGCCCGCCATGAGTCATTACAGAAGTTCGACTTGCAGGTAATCTAAACTTTATGGAAATTATATAGTATCATTTTTATCCACCAAAAATGAGTTAAAATAAAATATTTAGTTGGTACTTACTTTACTAATATTATAATACAATATGTATAATAATAAGCAGTGTCGTATGATATTTTATTTGAATATTGTTATGCAAATACTTTTTTCAAGTATAAAATACTATTTATCAAAAGTTTTTGAATACATTTTAAAGAAGTACTATTTTACTGTAGGCATTGAATATTTTTACATATACTTTTCCTTAAACAAAAATATCACCACACAGTAACCACAACCTTTTTTATTTTACATAATAATATGCTGCTCTTATGACTGATAATAATTTGGAACAGATTTTTTGAAATGTATTCATCTACAAAATAATTATTGGCATATGAGTATTATACCTACTTAAAACCTTAAATACTTTTTTACTTAATACAATTCGTTTGCTATTAAAAATTGCTAACAGAAAATTTTTTGGATACCGGTTACCGGTTTTGTACCGGAACTGTTGTTAGCGGTAACCAATTACCGGTACTAGATTCAAAATTACAGGTTGTCATTAAGTGATGACCGCTTCCAAAAAATATCGGTTACCGGTAATCGATTGAATACCGGGTTTCTAAAAGAAAATTGTACTACTCCTTTGTACCCGTATACTTAATACAATATTCGTGTTGTTATAGGAATCAAGCTATTATTAGATTTCCTAGTACAATATACGATAAGGGAGACCGGGACTATCGACTATCGAGTACCGTCATTACTCATTACTAACCAACAATATTTTATGCTATAGGTAGGTAGGAAATAGAAATGTAGAATACCAATTATTTGAATTATTATTACCAGAATTGGTAATAATTAGGGAAAAATAATTAATAAGGGAAAAAAACGAAGATTTAATAGTATGATTTAAGAATAGTTTTAGGAAGTTATTATTTATTATACCATTAGTAGCTACGAGTGTATAATCATTTATGTGGCTAAAATAAATTAAACATAATATTATTATAGTTCATACGTAACGGTAGTCAGTATTTATAAATACCGGTAATCGGTTCTTAACCGGTTAAAACATATTACGTTATGATAACGTTTTATGTTAGCTGAAAAGTTGTCACGGTTACCGGTAACCGGGAGTACAAATAGGTTTATAATAACGGCAACCGATTATAGGTTCCCCAAAATTCCGGGAAATTACCGGTTTTCGGTAAAAACCGGTTAACGGTTTCAAACTTTGATTTATATATAAAATAAATATATAAATAAGTAATAATATGTATATTGAAGTATAACTTCTTTCTTAAGGTGTGGGTAGAAAAACAAATTGTAACGAAAAATTAAACGACACGTTTATTTATTTATTGGTTGCCATAGATGTCAGATAGGCAAAAAATGGCAACCAATAATTTATTATTGTTATATTTTATTGTATTGATTTTTCTCACTCTTTTCTAATTCACTTATAATTTCAAGGGCCCCAATACCTATGAAAGAAGTTTTACTTCCCTAGAGTCTTATGGTGGGCTCCCATAATCTCGTTTTTTTTAAAGAATAAAAAAAAGTTAATAATACGGGAAACAATAGAACATAAGTACTTGTTATTGAAAATTTAAAACAATTGAAAAACACCATTTAATCAAAAGGACGTTCAAAGAAAATTTCTTAGAAAACAAAATATTTTCGTATGCCAAAGAGTAAATGGACTCAATTTGTTTCGAGCCGGATGTGAGTGGGTTACAAATAGTATTTTTGGTGGTTACAAATAGTTACAAATGATATTACATAATTTCCACTAGGTTTAAGTTACCTACAAGTCGAACTTCTGTAATGGTGGACTGTAGTGACGTCACTACGGCCCCGCCACATAGAAACTGGGCTTTGAGCGGTTGTGGTTAGGTTACAAATGATTACAAATGATATTACATAATTTTTCATTAATGGTTTTATATTTAGAGTAAGTGGCGGGGCCAAGGTAACTCACCTATCTCGGTCGGCTATTGGAGGCGGCAAAAAAATCTATTCTGTACTCGCTGAGAGGCGCTAAATTGTGCGGCAGTATTTCAAACTCTAATTAATTACATTTAAGATTCAATAGTTAATTAATGTCTTACAAATTATTTACAATGAATATAAAATATCCTTACGTATTCTGGATCACACACTATGATCGTCAATGTGGAGCAACTTTTGAACGTCACGAAAAGTAGGCCACGCACCTGATACCAATATAGCCGATCCAAGTTACACCCCAGTTTTGGGATGATTAGATGATTTATACTTAAATCCAATAATCGATCCCGCAACTGAAGTAATGAATCGGCCAGCGATTGGAGAGTCGGTTTATGGGAAAATAAAACCTTTGTGACGAGGTAAAAAACATAAAGTTGTATTCCCTCATCACTAGGCCTTAATTCCGCCACACCACCGACTCTGACCTTTTGGTCCATCAAGGCTTCGAGGGATCCGTACTTCAGCCTACAAATTTAAATATATAATTATTAAATCATTAATTTTGACTGTTTGACAATTTTGAAGTTACGAATGATATAATATCAAAGTATAAGTGCACTTACTTGAAGTTAACGGCAATGCCTTTTGACATTTGAAAATCCTCGGAGACCCAATCCGTGGCCAACTTTTCGTAATTCTGTGCCGCTTCAATCTCTCCAAACAAAGAATTTTCCGACAGTTGTATTGTTGCCATTCTACAATATTAAGCAACATTTTGTGTGATAATTAATAACATATTTAACATAAGTTAATTAGGTAGGTACATAAAAAATTATGATTTCAACAGCATCATCAGAGTAGCATTTATATTTATATTTATTAATCTTCATAATAATTTAAAAATGAATAAATTATTTGAATCCTAAGTCAAAAATTTGTATTTCTTTAATATTTATAATTGTTGACATGCTAAATAATTTATATTAATAATTATAGTCTACATTTCAATTTTCTAAGTATATTATAAATATATTAATATGGGAATTAGTTTTTATTATGGAAAAACTATAAAAATGTGTTAAAATATTAGTTATGTAAATTAAGATTAAATACATACTTTTATGACGTCGCTGCAGTATACAAAATACAATTGTGAAATATAGTATAATAGTATAGTCGTGTAGGTAATATTGTAAATATTGTTAATACATAGGAGTATGAAAGTCGAAACTCTAAAGGCGTTTAACTATTTGAAGTAAGGCCTTTTATAGACTTTAAATTGATCTCTCTCCACTCTTCTGGTGTAGGAATGCAATGTACATGGTATTATAGTACAAAACTACACCCCATGTACATTGCATTCCTACGCCAAAAGAGTGGAGAGGGATCAAGTCAAAGTCTATTAGGCTGGGAACACACGGGCGTTATTTTACCGCGTGACATTTTTACCGTGCCGTAATTTTACGGCGCGTTTTGTTAAAATACATTCAAATGAATAGAGCACAACACACGAGCGTCGCGCCGTAAAAATATCGCGCGATATTTCGAAAACAGTCACGTGCATGGTGACTTTACCGTGCGCTAAAAATAAAGCACGACACGAAATCCCAGTCGAAATGCAAAACAATGATTGGCGGAGAACACACACGCGATAATAAAACGCGCGACCGATTATTATTTTAATTTGAATATTCGTTCATTCGTCATTATCAAGTATTAGCAGACAGTCCACATGTCGTCAGAGGAAGAGTCTGAAATCGACATCTCAAATTTGACATCTGAAATTGATCCAGAACAAAATAATAGTCAGTTAGACACCGAACTAGACATAGAACTTTTAATTTCGCTTGTTGAAAGTAGACCAATTTTATGGGACAAGACATTGGATAAGTTTTCAGACCGCAATGAAAAGCGAAAAGCTTGGAAGGAAGTGTTTGGTTTGACAAATCCAGGATGTGAAAATCTTGAATTTAAGGACCAAAAATTGATAGGTATGTAAGTTATTTTGTTGTTAAAAATTCATTAAAATTTGGTTTTATTAATTATTGAAATACATATAGGTACAAATATAATTATTGATTTAATAATTTATTTTTTACTAATCAAGTAAAAATTATAATACCTATATTATTTTAAACTTGGTTTATCATAATTTATAGATAACTAATTAAATATAAAGAAACATGGCATATTATGATAGGTTATTTAGTATTTAGTACATATACAGTCTACAGTATTACTAATGTTTTTTATTTATAATACATTATATCATAGTTTTGCATTTGATTCTACTTATCATGTTGCCATGAAACTGCTCCTTCTGAATAAAAATAATAAATAAAAGAGGTAAGTAGTTGAGCTAAAGTGCGTTTCACGAAATAAGAGACTCGATTCTAGCGCGACTGGTGGACAAAAATTATTAGGGCTACTCAACATGTGTACTACAATGCGCGCGAAAATTGAACACCTGATCAGACAGCAGCTGCATACCCATAGCCACAATCGTACTATGTTGAGTTTAATGATTCAGATTGCAGCTGCTGCTATTGATATGCTTCACCGTTTTATACACCACTGGATTATTTTGATAACAAAATGATACCAGATTAATGATAATATTATTGACGTGTACACCACATCACACGTGTTTATTTTGTACTTTGATATCATTGTGATTAACAATTAATTAACGTGCTATAGCCGTAAATATTGTTGTTCCGTTATCGTTTTTGTTTTACTGATTGCCATTAGCCCGCGGATATTTGAAAACCACAGTGTTTATTTTCTTAATAATGGTACGTGTTGATATTCACTCGCAAACAAAAGACACCATTTTTAAAGTGTACAATTATTTTAAAAAATTGTCAAAAGACCAAACGAACCCCGAAGTTGCGAAATATTTTTCCCTGCCTCAATCAGTTACTGCGGAAGCATGCGGAGTCAGTCTTAGTATAGTAAAAAGAATAACAAGTGAAGGTAACAAATCGATCGTGAATGCAGAACCAGAGGCCGGCCCTTCAAATCCTTCGTTTACTTCTCCACGTAAACAATATAAGCGAGTTAAATATGCAACGGACATTGACGACTTTGATGCGGATATTGTTCGTAGAACTATCCATGAGTTCTACGACAATCTTGAGTATCCTACATCAACTAAATTGCTGAGTAAGTACCAAGAAAAAACCGACTATAAGGGATCCAAGACTTCTATGTGGCGAATTTTAAAGTCGTTACATTTCAAATATAAGAAATGTAACGATGGTAGAAAATTTCTTATGGAAAGAAATGACATCGTTGCAATGCGCGTAAAATTTTTAAGAACGATGTGTAATTTACGTCAAAATAATGACACTCGCCCTGTCGTTTATTTGGACGAGACCTGGGTAAATCAAAACCATACTCGTGGATATATATGGCAGAACGAAACAAATTCTGAAGGGTTGAAGGTGCCTACTGGAAAAGGTAGTCGTTTGATTATCTGCCATGCCGGGTCAAGTTCATTTGGATTTGTAGCAGGTTCAAAATTAGTGTTCCGTTGTCAATCTGGTACGAATGTAGACTACCATACTCAAATGAATTCGACAATATTTAAAGAATGGTTCGTTAAAATGTTGAACCATTTGGAAGAACCATCCATTATCGTTATGGACAACGCGTCATACCACTCCACTTTAACAGTAAATTACCCGAAGTCAAACGCGAAAAAATCTGATATCCAACATTGGTTATCCGATAAAAATATAGATTTTTCTCCACTAGAAACTGTGAGTGAGTTACGTGAACGGGTAAAAGCTGCAACGCCCAAGGAAAAGGAATATGAACTCGATGGCATTGCATTACAAATGGGACATTCGGTTGTACGATTGCCGCCATACCACTGTCAGTATAATCCCATCGAGCTCATATGGGCTCAAATCAAAAATAAGGTTGCCGAATTGAACACCACTTTTAAAATTGCCGATGTCGAAAAACTGGTGAACGAAGTCATAGACTCGGTTACGGTCGAAGATTGGAAGCGTTGTGTCAAGCACTGCGAAGAATTGCAGGAATCAGACTTTATAAAAGAAGGTTTACGGGACGAAATTTTAGAACCAATAATAATAACAATAAACCCCGATGAAACCAGCGACAGTGAAGATGACGACGAAGACTTTTAATTATTTTTAATTAACTAATTTTTTTTATTTGTTATAACCCTTGTATTTTTTTTATAAATATTTTCCAACCTAATAAAAATATTAATATGTATATTGGTAAATAATATATTTTTTCACATATAAAAATATTAAATAATGATGCACGTAATAATTTTTATTATTATTATAATTATTATAATAATAATTATTATTACGTGCATATTAATATGTACGTATCATTTCAAATTTACCGCGCAAATGAAAAGTTTGATCGACACTGAAATTCAAAAGTTTGTCCACCGGTCGCGCTAGAATCGAGTCTCTTATTTCGTGAAACGCACAATAAGAAATATTGTCGAAGGTATGCGTGTGAGTTATATTTTTATTCTACCACGAGATATTATTGTAGTTCGTGATGGGAGATGAAGTGTTGTTTTCAACTTAAATGCTAATAGACGTAAAGGCACTTACCTTGATCGTCGCTGTAGTATGATTGTCGATTTAGGTAGTCTCGACCTCGTTGCTTCTTTTTCTGGTTCGATGCACGCTATTATCACGATATAAGAATTACTTCTACAATCACACGTTTGATCTTTGGTTTGAGATTCTTTGTAATTTACTATTTTTGTATTTAGATTTTTTTTAGTTTAGTTTCGTAGTATTACTAAACACCTTAGTGTTTGTCTGTAATGACAACATGATATACACAATATCTTAATGTTTACGTAGAAAATGTAATTTTTTTAGGAGGCTTGTTAGTTGTATGTATTTATCTGGCGAATGACCTTAATGATCAGGATTTAATGAGTGATTTTGTTAATGGATAAGTAGTTATTTTTATACTATAGTCAAAATACATATACTCCAAAGCATGTTTCGAATAATGTCGAATCCTTCTACGCTATTAGTATTGTATCCTAATTATATTATAAATCTGACACTTAAGATTTTTGGTGGATGATCAGTTATTTTTATACTATAGTCAGAATACAGATACTCCAAAGCATGTTTCGAATATTGTCGAACCCTTCTACGCTATTATTGTTGTATTCTAATTATATTATAAATCTAACACTCAAGATTTTTAGTGGATAAGTAATTATTCTTATAGTACAATCAGAATACGAATACTTCAAAGAATGCGTCCATTCAGTTATTCTTTCGAATATCGTCGAACCCTTGTACTCTATTAGTATTGTATTAAGATTGTATTATAAAACTAACACTTAGGCGGCTCTCACACCGGAGCAATAGGCAACGAGCAACTAGCGATCGTCGATAAGCAATAATATTGCTAATTGATTAATCTCGTAGAAAATAATGAATATTCTCACACCGAAGCAACACAATATTTCCTGTTGCGAACTTGTAGCAACATGCGTTGCCAACGATACGGCTGTCGTGTTGCCGGTCGATATTTATTGACAGTATTGAGCAATACAAGCTGTGTATGGTATCTTTTTATTTTATTATATTATTTGTATTATATTGTTATTATACATATGTACATTTGTGTTACCTCATTTTCAATTTTTTAAATAATTTATTAAATTATTAAATTATTTATTTTAATAAATAAAAAATGTGTGATGAATCCGCGTTGAACATAAAATTTGTAGAGTACGTTGAACAGTATCCATGCATTTATGATTTTACTAGGGATGATCACAGTAAAAGAAACGCGACTGAAAAGGCGTGGAATGCAATTGGAAAAGAATTTAAATTATCAGGTATGTATATATTATTTATTTTTAAAATTATAGTAGTATTAATGTAGTAGTTAATAAATTTATAAAGTGTAATTTTCTTGCCAAGGCAATGCATTTTCTGGTTTCAAAAAATACTTTTTCAAATAATCTCTTAATTCATGAGCAGATTTATTACTAAAATGGTTATTGGTTGATTATGACATCTCTTGATTTGTACATTGATTTTCCTGATTTTTACTGATTTGGGGAACTGAAAAATGACCCTCGACCATTTTAATAAAATTATGTAGAATACATGCTGCTTTTATAACTTTGATTGCAGTATCTTCATGGCATATTATTGGTCTCTGAAATATTTCAAATTTTGACGCTAACATTCCAAAGGCGCATTCGACGCTTTTTCGTCCACATGACATTCTATAATTGAATATTCGTTTTTCATTATCGAGAACTCGCTTAGGATACGGCCGCATGAGATTTATTTTGAGAGGAAATGCTTCATCTCCTACCATATAGAAAGGAAAATCAAAAGCATCATTAGGCATTGGTGTTGGTTTCGGGATATGAAGTTTATCTGTATCTAACAGTTTCCCAAGATTAGAAGCTTTAAAAACGGCACCATCACTAAACCTGCCTGCTTCTCCTACATCAATGGTTGTAAAAATTCCATCGGCGTCCGCACATGCCATGAGAACCACGGAAAAAAAACTTTTATAGTTGTAATGAAGTGACCCGGTTTTGTCAAATTTTTTTATACGACAATGCTTGCCATCTACGGAACCAATACAATTGGGGAGGTCCCATAGTTCGTAGTATCGTTTTGCTATCGATTTCCATGTTTCTTCTTTTGGAACAGACATGTATATAGGTTGAAGAATTCGCCAGATAGCTTCACTGCACTCTTTCACTATTATTCCTATCGTATTATCCCCTCTCATGAATATATGTGACAGAGCAACAAAACTACATCCTGTAGCCAAATATCTGTAAAAAAATTTTCAGTATAAAAATTAATATAAATTTAGAATAAGATAATATTACAATTAATGTAATATGTTATATTATATTTTAACAGAAGTACAATGCAAGGAGAAATGGAAAAATTTACGAACAGCTTTTGCACGAAGCATGAAAAAACCCCCGTCAGGAAGTGCTGCCAATAATAAAAAATCTAAAGACTATTATTTGAAAGATGTCATGCAGTTTATTCTTCCGTTCATGAAAGTTAAGCCTCAAAGTAGCAATTTAAAAAATACCGAAGATAATGATGAGCATAATAGTGACACTGATATTGTAGATACAGACATTAATCAAGACAATGGCGATGTATCTTTACTCGATGAAACACCATCTACATCAAAAGAAAGTTATAAAAAAAGGAATCTAGATGTGTCACAAGATAAATTTAGTGCTCCAAATACTACAAAAAAAACGCGCATTATACAATATGAAAACATCGACGGATGAGGTTGATAAGTGCGTCATTGATTATATTACATCAAAAAAAGATCCTCAGACAAACAAAAATAATAGCGATCTTGATTTTTTCAAAAGCTTGTTACCTGATATATCTAAGATGACAGATTATCAGAAAAGGCAGTTTAAGAGAAGAACACTTGAAACTATAGATTCAATTTTGGACGATTCGCCTACACAGAATAATACTATTTCATATGTGCAACGACCTTTATCCAGTTACTCCGGAAGTTCATATTCGGTATTGAGTCCTGAGCCACCTGTGGGGACGGTCGGATTTCAACAGTTCGGAAATTTGCATTCAGAAGACTACGAACGAATTAATAATAATCCGACAACAGTTCAAAATTACCTCCATACATTTAGTGAATAGTATGCTATACCACTTAAATTAAAATAAATATTAAAATTTAACATTACCTGAGTGTTATTAACAATTTTTCTCCTGCACTTATAGCTTCTCTGTAATTAGTATCACGTTTTGTAATACTATGTTCAATTAAATTCAAAAGTTGTTGAAATGTATCTGAGCTCATCCTGTAACAGCTTTTGAACTGCAATGGATGAAGTTTAAGTTCATCTGCATAAACATTTGCACCATATTTTACAAGCTGTTTAAACGCTGGATTAATCCAATATTTACGTTTTTTATTTTTTATTTTTCTTCTTCTTAAATTCCACCAGAATAATAAAACGTCGTCTTCATCAGACGATGAAATGGTTGCTACTGCGTTGCTTCTATTTGAGAGCTAGGGGCAATACATATTGTCTGTTGACTATTGTTAATTGATAGTTGCTCGTTGCCTATTGCTCCGGTGTGAGAGCCGCCTTAAGGTATGTGGAATTAAGTTTATTAGCTTTTGAGGATGGAGATGTAAACATATATTGTGTATATTTATAAGGAAATTTGGTGTGGTTGAGATATAAAATAAAGAAGATAATTTGTTTTTGTTTGAATAATTATAAATTAATTTTGAACCAATAAGATCGTACCTGGCGTAGTTGAATTTAATTTGATTTAAAAGTTTTTTGTATTTGAATCGTAAAGAATTTATTTATACTTTTGAGAAAAAGAGCAGAGCGAAGAATACGTATTTGATCTTGAACGTCTGGGAGGCGGTCTCGCGTACTGGTCCGGTTTTGAAGGTGCTCTGCTGGCGTGTGTGGGGCGTTGCCTTGTATTTATAGGTAACCGGTTCTGTCCCCTCTTAGATTGCTGCTGCGCCGTGTTCAGTGTGCTGGCTGCCTGGTGCTGTGATTGGTGCACTGGTATGCGTTTTTCGTGGCCATAATGAAATTTGTGTAATGAAAGAATAAATGTTAAGGCGCATAATTGTTGATGTGGTACATATTATTTGTGTTTGCTATTTGTTTGATAAATGCATAGGTAACTTTTGTTGTTTTCGAGTTTTTGCACTTGTTGATTCATGAGTTGACATGGGTCCGTTCGAATGGTGCTTGTGGTAAAACGTGTGTTCTTGTGTACAATGGATATGGTATATTATGAAGTCATTATGTTATTTATTTGATATTCTTCATTCTTTACACTTGGTCCGCATGCTTGTTTTTCTTTTTCTGTGTTCGTTTCGTGATTCAATGGTTGATATGATATTGTTTGAGCAGAGATTTAATTAGGGTAGGTATGCATTTTGTACGGTGAGAGGTGTGATGTATAGGGTAGTTGTGAATGAACAAATTCATATTTTAGCATTTTGACTCATGAGTTGTTTGCTTGCTTTTACTGTTGGTATTCGTGTATCGATTTTATTATGTTTTGTGTGGAATGCCGGACGCTGTCTAGATGTTTTTTTTTTAGCTTGAGATGTGTAGTTGTTTTAATGGTCTTGTTACTGTAGACGATTTCGTCCTGTGGTGTGTACATATCATTTTTTGTGTAGGTGGTGAGATGGTATGTATAGTGTAGCTAGTTTTTTACTCTGCTATTGATGATTTGATTGTTTGGTGTTTTATCGGATGCCCGTTATTATTATTGTTGTATTTTTTGTCGGGTTTAATAATTCTCACAGTCTGATCGTATTTCTGGCAATCTGCATCTGTATGTGGTTATTGTTTTGGATATTTTTCTTTGACGTGGCCGTGGGAAGCCGCAGTGTGATGTACCTAATCGCATTCCTTCTGAATAATTCGAATTTATATGGATTTAATTTATGTGAATAGTTTATTTTATAATTTTAAATTGCGTTTTTAAGTTTTCTACTCCGATGTATGATCGTTATTGGTTCCAAATCTTTTTGTGTATTTATTAGTATAATAAGTAGAAATATAATATATTACAAATTGCACGAAATTCGATTTTGCACTATGTCCTCATAGTGCACTTGGCATAATACAGTAAATAAATGAGGTGGCATAGTTAAGAAGAAAAAAGAAATGTGAACATGTGAAATTATAAGTTATTAGTTTGAAAATGAAATACAGTGATATTGTTGGGTAAAAGAAAAGTTAATAAATTATATTAATATAATTAATATATCAAGTTGAGTGACTTATATATTTAGATAATTATACAAACGTGAATGGTTATAGAATGTGTTTAGATTATTGTAATTTATATAATTTAAGATTATGCTTGAATTAATATGAGAAAGAAAAATATAAATTGTATGTGTAATTTAATTTTTTAAAGTATATAATGAGAATTTTGGAAAAGTAAATACTGGGAAAAGAGAATTGTATTAAATATTTAATTATTCTTATATGTATGTATCGTTTTAATACTTATTAAATAGATAAATGTAATTTAATTTAGTGTGATAAATAAATGAAATTTTTTTCTTAATTATTATATTGATTATTTGGTGGCCTGTTGTTGGCAAGATATAATTTCTTTAGTCTAATTCTTTTTTGTCGTTTACTTACGTAGTTCGGATGTCTTGTTTTGAGGGTGATTCTATTGGATGGTGTTGTTGGTGGTGTTGTTGATGATGTTGGTGGTGATGAGGTTGATGGTGCATTTGTTGTTGTTGGTGGAGTTGAGTTTGACGTTGTTGATGAGATTGGTAATGTTTCCATTATTGTGTGTATATTGGAAATTTGTAATTTTATATCTTGTTGGTTTTGCTGTACTGTGGTCGGTGATTTTAATTTTTGTATTTTTGGTATTTCTGGATTGAGTGGCGATGGCTTACATTTTACGTATTGGAATTATTGTGTTGGTCATGTATTCTTTATATTGGAGTAGGCGAATTGTGGGCATATCTTTTTGTGTAAAGGATATTGGTGTATTAGATGATATGCATTTCGCTATTTCTAGGATCCAGGGTCCGCAATCGTTGTTGTTTGTTTGTGAAGGTGTATAGCTATTTTGTATGTGCCATTGTGATGCCGTGGGAAGCCGCAGTGTGATGTAATCGCATTCCTTCTGAGTAATTCGAATTTATATGGATTTAATTTATGTGAATAGTTTATTTTATAATTTTAAATTGCGTTCCAAATCATTTTATGTATTTATTAGCATAATAAGTAGAAATATAATATATTACAATATTCCTCGTATCAATAGCTGTTCTTCCTCCACGATTAACAATTACTGGATTTATTTCCTCAAAA
The DNA here is from genome assembly GCA_008086715.1 of Sitobion miscanthi. Classification (NCBI taxonomy): domain Eukaryota; kingdom Metazoa; phylum Arthropoda; class Insecta; order Hemiptera; family Aphididae; genus Sitobion; species Sitobion miscanthi. The sequence goes on from CM017804.1 coordinate 25,730,438, forward strand.
CCTTCCACTGTAAGGAAATCTTTAAAATTGATTCCATTTCTTTCACGTACAAAATTGTGCAAAACACAACACGCGTTAGTAATATTTACTACCAAATCAGTATTAACATTCAATGGCCGATGAAAGATTCTCCATTTATTGGTCAGTATACCGAAAGCACATTCCACGTACCTACGAGCACGAGATAAACGATAATTAAATATACGTTTTTTATTTGTTAAGTTCCTTCCACCATAAGGACGTAGAACATGTTCAGAAAGACCAAATGCTTCATCACCAACAAATACGTAATTTGCAACAATATTAGTATTTGTTATTGGACATGCTTTAGGGATATTCAATTAATTTCTTGTTAACAGATTCCATAAAGTAGATTTCTTAAAGATGGTTGAATCGGAGTCCTTGCCAAAAGATCCGACATCGATATACAAATATTTATAATTTGCATCAACAACCACTAATAGCACTATTGAACAATAATGTTTGTAATTAAAATGTTGACTTCCTGCTCCTGTTGGTTTTATAATTCTAATATGTTTCCCATCAACTGCTCCTAAGCAATGAGGAAAATTGGCACGCTGCTCGAACATTTCAGCTGTATTTTTCCATAGTTGTTCCGTTAAAGATGGCATTTCAATGTAAGCTAATTCCTCCCAAACTGCAGTACATACTTCTCTTACAATATTCCCTACAGTTGAAGCGCCTAGTTTGAACGTGTAGTGCAAATCTATAAATGTACATCCTGTTCCTAAGTATCTGTAATAATAAGAACATTAACAAGTTTTGCTAGTAGAGACTATTTTTATTTTATTTTAGGTACTTTATTAAATTCTAATCTTTTGAAATCGTCAAAAATCGTTGTTATTTTTAAGTAAAAAAAAATCAATTTTTTTTATAACGATAAGTAGGTACAAATTATAATAAACCTTGTATTAAATTTTAAAAATTTTTTAGAATGGCAAATTTTTTTATCGGTATTTTGAGAAAAAAAATTAGAAAAATCTAAAATTTACAAATTATGTTAAAATATGTCTTTTATTATTTATGATAAAATATAACATGTAACTAAAATAAAATATGTTTTATTTTATTGCAAATCACGTGAAATTAATTTATCATTTGCAATATACTTAATTTATCATGTTTTAGTGAAAATATGTATTTACACAAATCCCAGCCCTAGTAATCATGAACACAGACAAAAACAATTTTAAATTAATTATTATTATAATATTGTGCTATATTAGGAGACAACATTGAAAAAAAAATGGAAACATATCAAAGACGCATACTTTGGAAAAATTAAAGAAAATAAGCCAAATTCAGGCGATGGGATGACAAAAAAGAGAAAAAAAAATTATATTTTCCACGATCAAATGCAGTTTCTAACAAAAACTATTATTCCGAGACAAACAATAAGCTTTATACCTAAGCAGCATTCTGAAGAAAGCGTCAAACTTCAACCGTCTACTTCAGAAATTAATTTACCTGCAGCCGAAATACAAAATAATAATGAATTTAAAAAAAAAACAAAAGAAAAGACCCAGAAATGTTGAAGACACATTTATGGAGTATCTAGAAGAAGCTACTAAAAACAAGAAGGATCAATGTAACGTAGTTAAAGATGAACATGAACATTTTTTTGACTCAATGCTCCCAGTCGTTAGACAATTTTCTGTTGACCAAACGTTGGCATTTAGGGCAAAAATGATTAACGTCATTCAAAAAATTAAACGTGGCACAATGTATCCTACAGATCAATTTCAACAGTCTCAGTATGAACAATTTCCAAATTATTTTCGTTTTCATCATGTTACAACCCAAAGAACTACTTCGCCTGCTATGTCACAGTTGTCGAATAGCAGTTCAATCTCGACATTGCCACCTCAAGTTCAGTTGAATCAATATGAGCCAAATTTAAATGAATATACATTAAACAATTCTACATTTCTTTAATTATTATAATACTTCACAATAAATTTAAAAAAAAAAATGTTGTACCTAAGTGAGTAAACTTTATTTTATATATTTTTTTTTAAATTAAAAAAGCTTGTTTTTTGGTTTCATTATCTATAGCTAAGATAAAATACCTATTATTAAGAATTATTAAAAATAAATGAATTAATTTCCTGATTTTTATTATATGCTTACCTTAATGTTACTGCTAACTTTTCAGCTGGAGTAATACTTTTTCTCATGTTAGTATCGATTCCTAAAAGTCGTGTTCCTAGATACATTGTTAGTAGTGAATCAAATGCTGATATGCTCATCCGGAAATAGTTAAAAAACTTCGCTGGATCTTTTCTGATATTTTCAAAAAGTAAATTAAATGCACCTTCAGAAGGACGTGTACTATTTAAAGGATGTACCCACATCTTTCTATTAATTTTTTTTTTATATTTAATAAAAAGTTGGTAACCCAAAAACAAAATAATATCATCATCTGGTGTTGTCTAGTTAAAACATAGACACTTACTAAATAGTTTATGTTTTGGGAAATAAGTTATCGTGAATATTGTTAAAACGTGCCATAAATAAACGCTCGTGTGTTGGTATGAATTAAAACGCGCGGTAAATTTTGTTTACGCGGTAAAAATGTCGCGCGGTAAAATAACGCCCGTGTGTTCCCAGCCTTACAGTACATAACTACACCTGACCCAACGGATGCTCATTGGTCATCACAAAATATCAGATATAATAGATAGATAATATTAATTATACATCGTATACTAGCTGTATTTATTCACCATACGGTGTTCACTATATTATAGTCTATATTATTCTCTATCTTTTTTGTTATGGGTGATTCTACTCTAAGATTACTTAAAAACATAGGAAAAATAATTCTGCATAAATGATTTTTGTCCATGTTGTGGGCCAGAGAGAGAAAATAAATAAAATGCACTGAAATCCTCTTACATATATTATATATAGTTATGCGTACATTATACTGTGTTTCAAATATTTCGTATAAATCGTATAATACTATGTGTATATATAGCGGTGATAATACACATTTGATAGTAAATAGCACAACCTATAAAGTGATATAAAATAAAATAATAGGTATTATGTTTAATTTTTAATTTTTATAATATCTACATACGTCATCCACATTAATACATTATACATGTATGCAAGATTCCTAAAAGTTTTTTATTGTATGTGTTTTATTCGTCTGGTGTATAACCAGCTTTTTAATGCTTATGATTATTAGGGCCACACCACACAGCTGTTGAAACACGAAAAGTTGGAACGTGGCGTTTCAACCGCTTTGGTACAATGCAACCACGCATGGCGTTTTCAATGCAATAAAATAAAATATTATATAAAAATACCTATCATAAATGAATTGTATTAAAAATGAAATATGGCCACAGATCAGAGGTGCAAATATTATGCTAACCATTAACCAAAAAATATACATATATTGTAATAAAATAATTAAACACATGGATAATTTGGTTCATATTTTATTAACTTGTAATGTTTATTGTAGTTTTCAATAAATAGTTAATTGAACAATATTTTCTTTTATTTAACTTTATACCACTTTACGTGATTTAATATACAAAAAAAAACATAGAACAAGGAGAAGAGTTTTGTTTACAATATTTTATTAGACTTACAGTTTTCCTTGGTTCAGTCGGTGACAGCTTGGCTGCTAGTTCGAGACGTTGATATATAACAGATTATTGACATGTGGTCACTGTACTGACGGCTACTAGCGAGCGTGTACGTGTGTACGCAGTGCTGTTTACGACGGTGGTGAGTAGGTAAAATCTAATATCGGACGGCGGCGTGTATGTGCGGCTACGGCGATTAAAAACGAAACGGGATTCTTGCTAGCCAGTTTGACGGGATCGACAACGATCACATCCAAGCACAGCAGATTATGTGTCTGCTGATGACCATGACTGAGTCATATCTGTCGTGGTCAGGTAGGTAGCCACAAAGTTTATACTCTATTCTGGACGCTGCAGAAACTGACGTTTCATAAAATTTGCGATGGGTTGCCTCAATTGTCTTGAACACCGGTCTGGTCAGGGGGAACACGTCATCGTCACGGTGAAGACCCATTTTGTGAGTGGTGACACCTAATCGGGGGTCGATGATCTCCGCCGTACATGCATCATCGATGTACGACAAAACTTCACCTTTACTCAATTTGTTCCTGTAATTTCAATTAATACAAAATTATTACTTTAACCATATAAAATATTAAATGAAATGTAACCGTTATCCGGAGGAGAAAAAAAGAATTATGTAAATCGCGTATTTTTGAACGGAAAAACTTACAGATTTACCACGATATTACGCGTGCAAAACTTCACGTGTTGGACTTTAATAAATGTAATTAATGCAAATAATTTATTAAGCAAGTGGCGTGTGCGTGCCTCTGGACAAAACCACGAGGTTCGTACTTGAGAGTATGAAATAAAGAAAAAAGTTACGGTAAACCGTGTGTGCAAAAGTCGTGTACGATTTTTATAAATGCAAATAATTAAGTGGTGTGTGCGCGCGTACAATTTAATAATGTATATTACCTGCATGATGTGTTCGTCATTTTCTTCTTTAAGAGATTTCGCCAGCTCCTGGATTAGAAACACGGACCCATTAGTCAATGTAATGCTACCAATGTAATTAATTCTTTAACAAACTGATTTTCAACACGAGGTTTGTATTTAAACGTACCTATAAACAAATTGAAAATTGACGTAAATTATGTATTAAATATGGTTTCGGTAATATAAATAAAAACTAAAACAATATCCGATCGCGTCGGCGAGCGTACGACCGGCTCCACCGCCTTCGAAAGATCAAAACGCGAAAAAAATCGAACATCGAGACGCATGTATTTAAAGTAGGTAAATCTACCGGGGAACACGAATAAGACGCCAACGGGCCCGCCCGAGGCCCGCGAGGTGGGTAAAACTCGATTTTTCGAAAAAGACGGCGAAAAACTCCTTGGTTAAACTATAAAAATTGCTTATAATGCAATCTCTCTTCCTTAATTCATGATCATATATAATAGATTTAACCAGGGAGTTAGCGACATTAATAGTATATATATATGATGAGTGGTCATATATTTTATGTCTTGACAATATATTTTGTTGTATCAATTTATTTAATGTGTTACTGATGAATATTTTACAATTGTTATATGTATCATTGATATGTATAATATTCATCACTAACGCAAATGATTCACATATATAGTTAATCTGAAAATTTTGAATATTATTACATTTAAATAATAAATTATGATATAATATTGTTATAAATGATGAGTTATTACTGTAGCATTACGAAGTGCTGTGTTTGTTACATAAACATACACAAAGTTTGTTACCATGACATCTGTGTAATTCAATAATTCTGATGTGAATTTAGGTGTATATACGTATATCAAATATTTTGTTGTCTATCACCAATTTTTTATTGTTTGTAAATGTACTGTAAAAATTTTTTGTAAATATACTGTAAAAATATTGTTTATTAAATGTTATTGTACTTACGAATTAACTTTAAATTTTGTATCTAAATTTAAGTTCTGGTGATAATATTTAAAATGTTTCTTAAATTCATAAAATTTACATTTTATAATTTTGTAATATATATCGCCATTGTCAACGTTGACATTTGTCTTATATAGATTAAATATATTTAAAAATTTTACTATAACTTGTAATTTGCAACACTCAATATATAAAATAAATATTTTTTTTAAATTGTTTATACAATTGTCTATATCACATCTGTAAATATTTGAATTATTGTCATATTATTGTTAAATACCTACTGTTAAATACTCACGAATCTCTGTACACAAACATGTTTGAGTTTGGTTTGTTATTAATATCAAAAATAGATGTCATCATTTGTATATACTCTGTGGTATTTGTAATATTATTATTTTTAATATAAGACCAAAATTGGTAAGGAATTATTTTATTGTTACACTGATTTAATATTGTATTAATGAATGTTGATGAACCATATACAATTTTTATCTCATCTACAAATTCAATCTCTTTTTCATCACTATAGTTAGTAATAAATTAATAGATTATTAGTGTTAAGTTAATTGTTTAAGGTATTAAATATAGTATAGCTTACTTATTTGTTAAATCATATAATTTCAATAAATTTATCATTTGTACGCTGTTTATTTTGTCCTTAGTAGACTGGTAGGCCTTTTTTTTTAATGAATTGTTTTTTTTTTTAAATTTAGGATGGTCATCAATAAATTTCCTTGCCAAGACATTCAAATCTGTTATGTGGTGATGGTCAGTCACAAAATTAAAAATGGCTTCAACATCATCGGGCAATTTTAAATTGTCTAAATTGCCATACATAACCTAACCATTTACTAAATAATATACATGGGTAATATATTTACAAAGGTGTAAGAAACAAAACGTAATAATTCTAATTTATTATTACTGAATGATATGATATGCCTAGCTAAAAGCTTAAATAACTAAATCAGTGATTTTGAATATCGTTTTTAGGTGATAATAACTTGGTTTTCATTTTGAGGAGGATATTTGATACTTTAAAGTACACACGATGCTATAGATGTATTTAAATCGGATAATTCGCTTGGAGGTATGTTAACAGAGTTTAATAAACTTCTAAAAAAGGTGGGTAAGTGGAGGTTGCTCTGCTGTACAGTAGGTTACAAGTGGGTCACTGTAATGGATGGCGTTAAATTTGAATTCAATGATATAATATCATTTTAAAATTTTATGAATTCTCAACTTAAAATAATTTGCTAATTTTCGTGATTTTTCCGTATTTTGTCAAGGTTTGAACTTTAAATGCTTATAAATAAAAACCCTGAAAAAGGATTTTTAATTTTTTTCATCTGCCTTTTGAAACAATAACCTAGAAGCCTTCTATTAAGTTTTCAAGCTTTTTTAACCAATAAATAAAACTTTATTGATATTTATAGAAAAAAAACTAAAAGAAATGGAAACTGACAATGTCCATAAACAGCTCAAAATAAGTCAAAATATTTGGAAAATGTTATGGTGTATAAGAAATGCAATTGTAAACAGCCAGTGAAAATGTCATGTACCTACGGTCATTTTTTTTAGAGTTACACCAAAAACCAAAATCGATTTCCTCGAAAACAGATTTTGCGTAAAAATTCCCGTTTTTCCTTAATTTTTCTTTTGTTTTTCATGTCGAGTTTGAAAACTACTGAAAATTTATACTTTTGACCCCCCAAAGTACCAACTAGATTCACTTTTCTATCAGAAAAGTTACTATTGAAGAAAATCCAAGCACTTTTACTGTCCTAAAAGGTGATGACAGACACAAAAAAAAACACACATCATTGTAAAATCAATACATTCATCGCTTCGCTAAGAATCTAAAATATCAATCTTTCGTCTGGGTTTATAACTAGTTAAATACCTATAACGTATTATGTGACGGTGAAAAATTTCAACTCTTTATTATTCATACTATATCGGTACCAATAATAATATTTTTTGAATTACTACAAAATAAGAAAATCGCTTCATGAGAAACCTGGTGACTCTCTGGTCTCTAGCAGATAGAATAGTAAAATATAATTTATATTTTTGCACAAGCTGATTGACGGAAGTGTGGATGCTCCCTTTCTTCTTTTTTTAATTCATTTTAAAGTTCCTTCTTACTTAACTAGGTCTAATTCTTCTTTTGTTGTTCTATTCCACAACACCAATTATTATAGATATTATAACACCATTTACCGTATGATGCGTATTGGTAACGAGCACCTAAGCTTCTATTAAAATGTTTTTATTATTGCAATCTGTTATTACTATTTTAACTTTTTTTTTTTAATGTAATTTCCATTATTTGTTTATTTGATCCATTGTGTTGTTTGCTTACTTTAATGATTATGTTATTTTGTTCATATTTATTTATATTAATATTTATATTTAATAAATATGGACATAAAACACTATAATATAATATACAGATTACAATAAATTAATAACCGTCTTATTTTATAATTGATATATTTTTTATACAGATTAGTTATTGATATTAAAAGACATATTCACATATTCTTGTCTTATAATTAAAATTAAATTGAATTTTAGTTGCCCCTAATAAATTTAGTAAATGCAACTTAATATAACTGGTATTAAACATTCTCTTATCAGTGGTATAGGAGCTAACTAGGACGGAGCTATCTTCACAGACATTACTATCAGCTTATATACTTTCTACATAAGAACTTGTAGGAGGAACAAACTTTTTTTTTGAAAAAAAAATCAAAATACTTCTTGAATTATTTCGTTTCATTTTGAACAAAAATTAAATTACAAGTCAGTCATCATACTCGTCAATACACTATGCAAATCGCTAAAATCAATTGATAATCACTGGAAAATATGTTATCACTTGTATAGTCGACGGTATCATGAGACTAATTATTGTTTACATCAAATATCAATATAATATTAGATTACAAATATTACTGTCTGTAACCGTGGTCTGTAATCTGTTATCTGTTATCTGTATACCAGTAATTGCATATCATTCATTTATTTAATTTTCTTATCAGTTAATCGTGAACATCCATTTCACCTAAAAAAAAAAGGTCATGGGGGGGGATCCATCCCTTATATATACTTTTCATTTTAATATTATAATTTTTGTGTAAAATAAAAACAACCGTGATATTTAAAAACAAATTGTAATAATTATAAATATAATAATATAACATATTTATATGTTACATGACACTTATACAGTGTGTTCAACGATAAAGGTAACACGGAATATTTTGAACGCATGACCTTGTATGCAATTCGGGTTTTTTGTAATGCGTAAAGGACATATAATTACATTTATTTTTGATAAATCTTGATTTTTTTTTTAAAAATTCTGCGCATGCGCAACAAAATAATTTTTTTTTAAATGGCACCCCCCATTTTTGAATTCAGATTTGAATTATGTGAATTTTTTCAAGCAACTTTCACCTTTAAAGTTTTGCTCTATCTTAAAAATTGACCGATTGAGAATGAGTCGATTTATAACATTTGCATTTATCGTATTTTTCAATAGTCTACTTAGAGTTTTAAAATTTATAAGTGATTTCGTATAAATTTTTCTTAAAAATTCAGTGTACTGTCATAAGTACAAGTAATTTACATTACTTCTACAGAAATTTTAACTCAAATTTCTTGTAAATGGTATAATTTTGGTTAATTAATTAAACAAACTAACACATATCCTATTATTTTAATTCAGTTTTAAAACAAATTTTGATTTTATTGAACAATTAAATTATGTACAGGTGAGTTTTGATTAAATTTTACAATTCATCGTATAAATTGCTCGGAGTTGTTACCGTTATTTGTAATGCATGCTTCACACCGTCGCAATACTTCTCTGTGTGTCGCAGAAAATATTTGTTCCTCGGTTAACTGTGCACACGCAATAATTATTTTATTTTTCAAATCTTGAAGATCATTTGGTGGGTTAGAATAGGCAACCGTCTTCAGATGTCCCCATAAAAAAAAATCCAAAGGTGTCAAATCTGGTGATCTTGGCGGCCATTGTACTGGTCCACGAGTGCCCATCAATCTATGATTAAAAGTTCTCTCTAAATATTCGCGAACAATTAATGCGTTATGCGCAGGTGCTCCGTCTTGTTGAAAAAATAGATGTACGCGAATGTTTAGTGGAACATCTTCCATAAAAATGGTGAGTTGATTTGATAAGAAGTCGAGGTATCTCGTACCAGTCAATGTGCCATCATAAAAATAAGGACCGAGTAATTTGCTACCTACAAGTCCACACCAAACGTTTGTTCCCCATACGTGTTGAAAATTGGTATCATTTGTCCAAAATGGATTACTATCAGACCAATATCGATTATTTTGTTTGTTAATAACCGTTATTAGTAAATTTGGATTCGTCAGTCCAACAAATGTAATCCAAAAACTGTGGTTCCTCTTGAACTTGTACCAATAACCACGCAATAAACGTAAGCCTTCTCTCTGAATCCCCAAGTACTAAATTTTGAACTAAGTTTGGCCGATATGGATGATACTTATTTTTTTTCAAAAACGAAGTGCACTTTTCCCACGGATACATTAAGTTCTCTTGCCAAATGTCGCACGGAAGAACGCGGATTAATATTAATGTATGCTAATACCTGAATTTCTTCATCATCATTGGCTTCATGTGGTCTTTGATTACGGCGGCCATTACCATCTCTACTCGTGAATTGTCCGTGTTCTCTCAAACTCATTTCAATTCGCACAAAAAAGTTGTGAGGTGGGTGATATCGATCCGGGTACCGTTCTGCATACAATCGTGCTGCATTACGCGAATTTTTTAGGCACTCGCCATAAATTAAGAGCATATCTGTTTTCTCACTGAAGCTCACCATATTAAACGAAAAATTAATGTGACCCAAACGAATGACAAACCACATTTAACAACAATTGTATCATAAGTGTGAGCATTGAGCAAATTTAGAAATAGTACCTAACACCAAAATTATCGTTTGTTAGATTACCTACGACATTAAGATAAAATAATCTAAGGCATACAATAAAAGTCGATAAAAGATAGAACGAGAAAAGATTTATTTTGTAGAAATATGAAACCAATATTATTTGTTATTAATACTATGATTGTTCGGGACGTTCGGGTGAGCGAGGTGACTCTACCTTATGTACGTTTAACTGCTGACCGATACATTAATATAAAAACACACACATAATTGTAACTTGTAAGGTCTATGACCAACACACACCATGGATTAGTAAAGCAGTTCACTATTATACACCTCAGATCTCAATACACACTACGACTATGTATGACTACGATACAGTCACATAGTATAATAGAACATAGCTTAGGTATATTATATTTGCGAGTATTATTATTATTATTATATGTCAGTGTTTAGTAGACAATAAACCATAATTATAACTGAAATGAGATCCTAGTAATTTAAATATATTATTTAAAATTCTGATATCTACATATCTGCCTCCAACCTATGGTATTTATATCTATAGGATCCTACGATTCTCCTGGATTTATTATATTCAACTGTTCCCCCGACCAAGATACAAAGTTTTTTTATTTATTGGTAATAATGCTACATAAGGTTACACCACAGCCGTCTCAATCAACATTCGCCAAACACCCCACACCAGCACCTACGCAATATGAGACGTAGATTATTCTAATATATATAGGAAATTAAATAATTTATATGAAACAAAAAGACACGATATATAAAAAGTATTTTCAATTATTAAAATAATAATATTAAGGTTTACAATAAATATTTACAAGGTTCTTACTTATCCATTAAATGGATTATAAAATTGCATCATTCTCTGAGTAACATACAATTCTCGGTATCTCAACATCTTATAGGTAATAATATATAAAAACTTACATGATGCCTCATCCATATTATATATCCAACGGTATATTAATTTTCTTATCTCCTTTATACATTCGAACTAACGGATACATTATGTATCAAACAATGTCTTGATAAATTGTTATGTAATACATCTGAGAAAAACAACATTCATCAGGACTAGTCATTCATCGACATGTTTGTGTACTAATAAAACCTTAACTATTGTTAATCAACAATTGATATATTTTAAGAATGCATGAGATAAACATACATGTAAAAGCCATATAACTTGTATAATATTTATTTTGTACATTATGTATCAAACCTACCATATTATTATTATTATACATATATCCCTCTTGATCACTAATCCTTAATCATTACCTATCACTTATCCTTGATCCCTTGATCCTCTGATCTCGTGTTCTATATTTTTCATACCTGTGCATGGAAAAACGAATACACGAACGCGCATACAACAACTTACATAATATTATCAATAACCTGACTGACATATATATATTAATTCATGTATGTACACGAGAAGAACACACACACCTTTGCCAGTCACAGTCACCACCAACAAAACCCTCCCGACTCGAGCAAAAAATATTTTTTCACGCTTACATATGAGAAAACGCATGTGTGCTTACACATCACTCAAGTGACTGATATATATATTTTATCAGCACATACGTACAACAGTCATATCACTACTTGTATAATATTTTATTTTACCGTGTGCGTACATACAGGCATATAACACCACCGCCACATATTATTGTATAATTTTAATATCGGAAAATAAAGAACTATTAACGCAATATCTCTCATTTCAGCAGATACTTTATACAGTTTATTACCTAAATTTAGAAATATACAATAATTAACGTCACATCTGTAGTAGCTATTATACCAACATCTTTATCAATTTTACAATTAAAAATGTTCATATTATTAGTCATTTTCCATACAGGCTCATGCTACAATGTGCATAATATATGTGGGAACATACATACATTCTTATTATTGTATGTTTATATACACAATACTATCAGGCTAACCTATCCTGAATAATATTACAGATACTTATATTTTCAATCTATCATACATACATTGAAATATTGTATGAGATTACATTAGACTAAAATCATAGCTTATATATACATACATGGATTATAGGTATATACGAGAAAAAATAAATCTCTTTAACTGTTATTATTATTATTATTCGTCAAGTGTAGTGAGGATTATATTATATATATATATAACAATAAGTAAAAAAAAAAAAATAATACTAAAAACTATTATCTTTTATATTGTAATAAAAATATTTAAATATCAAAATTTAGCGTTTTTTACTTTTTAAAAATAGCACTTTTGGCCAGCTAAAAATTGGTTTCGGACCACTGTGCGACACCGATGTCATGCTAATGAAAAATATACATTTTATTTTTAAAACCTTAACTTTTTTCTTTACATGCCTTTGATAATGCAAGCAACAATCGTACCTTGAACGGTGTTATCGATATAATGAGTTGTTTTTATGCTGAAAAAAATAAAGACTACATAGGTAATTTAATAAATGTTTTTTTATTATTCTACAATACTACTAAGTACTAATTGTTTACTACAGTAGTTCTAATACATAATTCTATAACGGTTCATAATATAAATATAAGAACTTTTTTCACGGTTACATTGAAATTCGGTGAATATATTTTGATTATTTACTGGATACATTTTTAAATCAACGTAATCACACTTGTATTTCTTTATTACAGGGTATGAAAGGAGAGTAAGTAATAATATGCAAACGTTGCCCGTCAATTGTGTCATGTTTGTTCGCATCTGTATAAATATATTTTCATTTTCGATCCCATTACATGTTATTGTTTGTTCTACACCAACAGTATTTGCTGTACTTGTTGAGTACGATACAGTAAAACCATACTCATTAGTAACTCCAAATGATCGTTCACTACCACGTTGTCGAGAATGTTCCTTCGATATGCCAAATTGTATGCCCATATCCGAAAAACCAGTATTAACAGTGTTACTTATTGTATTTGAAATAGAATCACTTATGGTTTTGGTGTTCGACTGCAGTAAAGATGTTTCACTGCCATATTCAAGCTGTGTACTTTTTTCAACCTTCATAGTATATGAAGTATAACAAGTACCACTTCTACAATGTATCATGGCTCCAACAGTTCTCCATGAGGTGTCCATTGTAAAATTATGTTGTATAAAATACGGCGTTGTTTTCAATTTTTCCGTACTAGATATTATAAAGTTATTACATTTACTTGTATAAAGATCACATCCCGATACATAAATGAAATGAAAAATCACAATGTTAAATACAATATTAGATAGCTTAAACTTATTCATACTGAATTTATTAAATCTATTAAGTCCATATACAATAATGATTGAGTGATACAAACAACGCACAACAGTAAGTTGTTACTAAACTCAATGGGATCGGTTTTACCTTATATACCTATATACCTACATATACATCCATCTTAATGAAGAGCTATTCGATCATATTTTAAAATTAGGCATTTTATTATATGAAAACTTATAATAGTTAATAAAAATAATAATGTGCGACAGTTATCTTTTCGTTTTATGTTAGTAGTTCGAACACAAATAAGTACACCTGTTATTCGTAATTTTTAAATAATTCGAAAAATTTATTGATTTTACAAAGATGTGTTTTTTTTTTGTTTTGTCAGCTACATTTTGGGTAGTAAAAATGTTTCGATTTTCGAGATCAGCATCTTTTATAATTGAAAAGTGAAACTAGTTAATATTTTTGGAAAGTCAAAGTTGAAAATTTTCAATTATTTATTAGAAATTCATAAAAGTTTTTCTTTCATAGCTAACATAAGAAATAAATAGAAGATTCCCCACAAAAGTTCCTACCAATACCTTAAATAAAAAATATATGTTTACCGGAAATAATGTTTGGAATAATTTTTTGTATAATACATATATGGGTAGCGCAAGTGATTATAAATTATATCTAAAAAAAAAATTTTAAATATTGATTATAACAAAAATTATTCCAAAAGTCAGTTAGACTCTGTTTGTTACACTCTGCAGTATAGTGGACGAATAAAATTTAAAAAACTGTGAAAAACAAGAAACAAATTAACAATTACTTGATTTTTTTTAAAATTTTTAATGTTACACTAATAAATAGTAATTAATATTTACTAATAAAAGAATAAATAATAATACATTGTTAAATGTATATTTTAAATTATTTATGCATATTCTACCTCTTATTATTGTGTTTTTAAGTGTTATAAGTCCCGAAACTTGACTATGATAAAAATAAATAACTTGAGCGTAAAAATTTTACTTTAACATCCTACAGTTGGATGATATTCTTTCTGAGTGTTCATCCTGAAAATGGATTTCATTTTAATGTGTGGAAACTGTTATCTTACTGTTAACTTTTTTATTATAATTGTGTATGCATATTGAATATTTTAATAATTCTACCATATTTTGATTCAGGTTATCCTTGTTTATCCAGGAAAATCTACTGTAATCCTTAAAATGAACATACCCATACAATTATAGAAATTTTACTAGTAGACAGAAAATCTAAGATTTGCTATATGGTATTGTTGAACACATTGTGGAAGTAATTCTATCATGGATATTCTAGAAATCTTTACAAAAATATATTATAAACATATAAACTTAAATATAAAACATATATTATTATAATTAAACTTAAATAAGATATAAATATACAATTATTTCTCTAAAACCTTTATAGAAACAATATACAATTAATATATTAATTAAAAGTGTTTACTAATGTATATATTTTTCCTGATGCAATTGAACACTATTGAGATTTTTTACTTTTTTTATACATTTAACTTGTATCAGTGTTATCGTATGCACAGCTAGATGGTTTTTGCTACAATTGAAGATATCCATCAAATACTAGTTGGATGCACAGAAATAGATATCAAAGTAATTGAGTATCAAAAAAATAATTAATAAAAAATACATAGTATTATTGTTTTTTTTTCAATAAATTACGGATTCTATTGCGTATAGGTTTTTGAATTTAACATCTCATTAATTGTCTCATTAATTATTTTGTCATTTACGACGAACAGGTGAACTTATTTGTGTACAAACTACTAACATAAAACGCGTATATATTTGTCGATCATTATTTTTTTTATATTGATTATTGTATGTTTTCATATTGTAATAAAAATTTGCCTAATTAAAAATATACCTTAAAAAGTTCAGAAATATATATATATATATACACATCATATATTTATACATATCTATACACCATACAATTTAGACTAGTTTTGAGCTTTTTACAGACAATTTCAAATTTAAATTTTTTTAATAGTTTTTTTTTCTATAAATATATATAAAATTGTATTTGTTGGGCCAAAAAGCATAAAAATTTAATACAAGTTCCTGATTTATAAATATATAAATACAATAACAGTTGAAAATATAAAAATTACATAGGCACAACTTTTTTTATAATTATTTAAAGTTCGATTTTTGACAAAATACGTCAAATTAAAATTTAATTATTATTTTGTAGTTAAACATTTTTAAAATATTCAACTTTTATATCTAAGGGTTGAAAATTTAAAACAAGCTTCCATGTGCATGTTATATAATATAAATTACTTTATTCACAATAATATCATCATATTATATACTTAGTTATATCATAAACTGACTGACGGTCTTTGCTCAGAACTTTTTTTTGTATACCAAGTAATTGGGTGTATAGATGTGACAATGGTCAT
This sequence comes from Sitobion miscanthi, assembly GCA_008086715.1. Classification (NCBI taxonomy): domain Eukaryota; kingdom Metazoa; phylum Arthropoda; class Insecta; order Hemiptera; family Aphididae; genus Sitobion; species Sitobion miscanthi. The sequence goes on from CM017804.1 coordinate 25,746,662, forward strand.
TTTTATGTAAATGGCCAGCTAAACAAAGAGTCACAGCTGTGACTAGATATTGTTATAAACCAGCAATCAACTTGACTGCTTAGTTTATAAGGTTACAGGTAGCAAGACCGTTGATAGAGGATTTCCTTCAGGTAGGTTGATAAATAAGAGTAGACTTGATAAAAGTTAAGTTGTTTATTCGAGAAAATAATCTAAGTCCAAACTGACAATGTGTAGTTATGACTATCGTGAAGGTGCTCGCTTGTACGATGGAGAAACACGTCTGATTTACAGGCCGTTTCGGCCGGGTTTTATAGGGTCTCCTGATCTCCTACTTCCCCCCTTGTCTATCGATATCTGCGGACTTCACAGGACGTGATTCAAACTTATCATCTACGCGTTCCCACGTCTGCTTATTCCAAAACCCACATCCTGTTTATTATCTTTGCCATATATGGTATTCACCATCCGTTAACATTTAGATAAATTTGGCGTTTAGGATTAGAGCTCAAGGTGTATTTGGCAATGCGTATATATAAATATATATAAATATATATATGCGTAAAAATTGCGTATATTATGTGTATACGCTCGGCCGTCTAATCGTAGTCGCCCACTATCCTAATATTCGTATATGACTAGCCCTTGGTTGCTTTCTTAAAGGTGAGTTCGTTTATCCCCATAGATTCAAGGCTGTCTTGTTTTCTCTTAACGTCCTACGACGTATTAAAATAATATTTTGGGTTGGTTTAATTAGCCTAGCGTTATGCTATTTGTCCTACGCAAAACGATCACAATAATATAATATAATAATATAGAATGTATATTATTGGGTTCGTTACAATATTATGCTATTGAAAGCTATCAACCCAGAATCTAACTGGTTATCATACACGGTGACTATTATTGCTACTTTTGGTATGTATAATTAATTTGTATCTAACTATAATTCTAAAAAGATGGGTAAGTGGATGTCGTTCTGCTGTACAGTATGTTAAAAGTGGGTCACTGTAATGGATGTTTGAATTCAATGATATAATATCATTGTATAAGAAAAACGATTCTGAGCGAAAACGGTCAGTTAGCCTATGATATCACCAAGTATATTTGATGATATTATTGTGAATAAAGTAATTTATATATTACCTATTTACGTGGAGCCTTGTTTTAAATTTTCAACCCTAAGCTATAAATGTTGAACATTTTATGAAATTTTATATTGAAAATATTTTCAAAATTGTATGGTGTATAGACATTGACAAATATAAACATTCAGTAAAATTGTCATGTATCTATAGTTATTCGTTTTTGCAAAATAGCAAAATCGTTACACGAGAAATCGAGTAAATATCAAATGTTGTAAAAATATGAATTTCAAACGCTCATAAAATTAATTTGTCTTTCTTGTAGACATTTTTTTTTTTGATAAAGGTAGACAACCTTATGGATAATCTTGTATTTCATTTTCAAATTTTATATTTTAAAAGAAAAAATTTTATGAATTCTCAACTCAAAATAATTTGCTAATTTTTGTGATTTTTCCGTATTTTGTCAAGATTTGAACTCTAAATGCTTATAAATAAAAACTGCGACCAATGATTTTTAATTTTTTTCATCTGCCTTTGAAACAATAACACAAGAGCCTTCTATTAAATTTTCAAGCTTTTTTAACCTACAAATAAAATTTTATTGATATTTATTGAAAAATATGGAATCTGAAAATGTCCGTAAACAGCTCAAAATATTTGGAAAATGTTATGGTATATAGAAAATGTTAATATAAACATTTAGTCAAAATTTCATATACCTAGGCTCATTTGTTTTAGAGTTACACCAAAAATCAAAATCGATTTTCTCGAAAACAGATTGTGCGTAAAAATTCCCGTTTTTCCTTAATTTTTTTTTTGTTCTTCACGTCGCTTTTGAAAACTACTGGGCAGTGTTTACTTTTGACCCCCCAAAGTACCAACTAGATTCACTTTTCTATCAGAAAAGTTACTATTGAAGAAAATCCAAGCACTTTTACTGTCCTAAAAAGTGATGACAGACGCAAAAATAAAAAAAAACACACATCATTGTAAAATCAATGCATTCATCGCTTCGCTCAAAATTTAAAATAAAAATAAAAAAGACACATCGCTTCGCTCAAAATCTAAAAGTATTTGTTTATTAAGATGACGCATCATTTGTGTGTGTGTTATCTCCGTCTTACTATCATACAACATAGTACATTATTGTTCAGCAGAATTCAATCAGTTATCTTTAATATTAGAGTAGGGTGATGATATTAAGAAAATAAAAAAACGGGACATCTGAAACGTCTACCGAGGGGGGGGCATACCAGAGAAAAATTCTTCCATATACATTAATAACACATATGCACACAACTGTAGAGAGTAAAAATACAAATCTAAGTCATATCACAAACAATTATTTTCTTATTACTTTACCGTTTTTGAGTAAATAACACCTAAATATAATAAAAGTTTTTAAATATTTATGAATATTTTCTTTTTTTGTGTTTTATTAAACAACACAATGTTACATTTTAAAAGTCAAAACTATTATAATTCTTTAAACAATTAAAAAATGTACATTTAAATATTAAAATTTAAGTATTAAACAATTAAACAATACATTGTTACATACCAATACTGTTACATTTTTTTTTTAATAAGAATTAGGAAATTTACAACATCAGCGTTTTTCATTATTCATGAATTTGATAATCCTTCTTCCACACTTCCTACTATTTTTTCGTATTTTTCTGAAGAACGTATTGAATTCAACAATTTTGAGTGCTTCAAAAGAAATTCATAAAATTGTGAACAAGTTAAGCTTTTAAAGTGCTGTTTTGCAATAATTATTGATCTGGTTTCGACTTTAAAATGGTTTTTTTCATCTGTCCACAATACATTTATTATTGAAAAAATTCTTTCTACAGATGCATTTGTCCCAGGAATAGCCAATGAGTATTGATTTTATTATTTTTCAATAATTGTTGATAAGTTGTTGATAGAAATTTGATTTTTTTCTAGTATTTTAAATACTTCACACCATTTTTCTATTTTTCTGTTACTTTTTTTTGAACAATTTCTCCATTCTACAATTTTAACTTGTATAGCATGAACTACATGATTATATTCATCAAATAACTTATCCTCGTCCATGTTCAAATCCAGGTTGAGTTTTTATTTTTAAATAAATATTGGAGTTCTCGGCGAACAGTCGTCACGCGCACACGTTTAGTCGTCGCTCTGATAATGTTCGCTTGTTTTTTATCTTTCGATCCCATGTTTTTACTCAAACTTTATACCAAAATGTCGAGTTAAGTGTTGCGCTTACTCGTGTCTACTTTTTGAAACTCTACGTGACGGATCCTTCCTCAAATCACTGGTAAACAAAAATTTTTAACGAGCTAGTAAGTAAACACATCATATACTAATATAGTTCGCCTTATATAAATACGCGCCCAGCGCGGCGCGTCTTATCTAATTTCGACTCGCGCATCGGTGCTTCTCCACCTTATCTCGGGTACACGCACACGCCACTAATTAAGCTAAACGGACACATAAACTCAATATAGAAACTCATATCTATAGTTATACCACACCCAACACCTAAATATGGCCTCAAAGAAAACCGTATCTCCGATAAAAATAAGATTACCACGGATTCAATCAAACAGTGATGATCCGCTTCGTTCCCCTAGTACCCCTCCTTCAAATAAGAAAAAACAATTCTTCGGACAACCAGACGAAAATATTCTCGTCTCCAAATCTCTACTCTGTACTCAATGACCCAAGCTCCTTTGATTTCAATAACTCTGAAAAGGCCGACATCACAGACATAATACAGTAACCAATAACGGCTCCACATACACCAATGTTTTCGTCAGACGAAACTTCAGAAAAAACTGAAATACCCCCGGTTTTCATCTTAAATAATAATCTTGATTTCAACCTTCTATGCAAGACTCTCGTCGACATCGTCGGCGAAAATGGATTTCTCTGCAAATCTACTCAAAAAACGTCAAAGTGCAAGCCAACTCTTCAGACAACTACCGTCAAATTATTAAATTTCTTAATACCCAACAAAACGCTCAATTTCACTCCTACCAACTCCAAAATGAAAAACCTTTCAGAGTTGTAATCAGAAATTTCCACCCCTCCACACCCTGTGATGATATAAAATCCGCGTTGGAAAACTTTAGTTTATCAGTCCTCCAAGTGGTGAACGTTTTGCAACGGCAAACAAAGATACCTCTTCCCCTGTTCGATGTGGCAAAAATCACCTTTCATCCCTGTGCGACAAATCAAATGAAGTCTCGCCAACCTGCGCGCTGTGCCAAGGAAACCATCCCGCCAACTACCGTGGCTGTCAAATCCACAAGCATCTACAAAAGAATCGCAAGTTCACCTCAACACCAACCCCCCAAAATGTACACCCTCTTACACAAGAAACCTGCCCACAGGTGACCTCCTCGTTACCTCGCTCAACCAAAACTCAATCTCGTATATCTTACTCCCAAGCCACATCGGATGGTAAATCAAATCCCTCGACTTCTTCCCCTGACGAATCCTCCAATATCAACTTCGCTCTTAATGCCTTCATATCAGAAATTAAATCTTTAATAAACCCTCTCCTATCACTGCTTACTACAGTCGTCACTCAATTAATTAAAAATAACAATGATAAATAATCAGACAAATAACTCTCTCCTTATTCTCCTCTGGAATTGTAACGGTATTTTAAACCATACTAACGAACTAATTGCCATATTACACGAAAAAAGAATCGACATAGCCCTTATCGCTGAATCTCACCTAACTGTTAACTCAAGACTATACAATCCTGGTTATCAAGTTATCTCTTCTAACCACCCTTATGGCAATGACTATAAATCACATCCCCCTCTCAATAGCCGCTGTTTACTGTCCCCCAAGACACAACATAACTCCTAACCAATTCAAAACATTTTTTAATTACCTAGGACATAACTTCTTAGTTGGTGGTGACATAAACGCAAAACATCCTCACTGGGGCTGCCGTGGCAGCAACCCTCGTGGCAACAATCTTCTACAAATCATCTCCTACAAACGATATAAAGTTCACTCTCCCCCCCGACCCAACTTATTGGCCCACAACCCCATCTAAACGTCCTGACATCTTCGATATCTTCATTTCATATGTACCAAACGGTCTCTACCAACACACCGAAAATGTTAACTTCTTTCTCTCAGACCATTTAGCCGTCCTCCTCACCCTTAACGCCTCACCACCAATTCAATCACCCAAACCCTCACTAACAAACAAAAACACTGATTGGGACTCATTTCGGTCACAACTTTCTAACGACACTAACCTAAATAAAAAACTTAAATCTCCGGAAGACATCGAAGACGCTATTACCAAATTTCCCGCTTCAGTGGAAGTTCTCTATCATTATAGTCATTCCCAAACCTGGTAAGTCCCCCGACATTCCTTCCTCATACAGACCTATAAGTCTTCTACCGTTCTTCTCGAAGGTACTTGAAAAGCTAGTGCTCAAACAAATTAGTCCGATCATAAATAACTCTAAAACTATACCTAATTCGCAATTCGGTTTTCGAAACCGTCATTCAACAATTCACCAAGTGAATCATGACACAATTGCATCAGCTCTAGAAAAAAAAACAATACTGTAACGCTGTCTTCCTCGATGTCGCTCAGGCATTCGACAGGGTTTGACACCCTGGCCTCCTATATAAATTAAAAAAAATCCTCTCACCCGCATTCTATCTATTTTTTAAATCATATCTCGATAACCGTCAGTTCGCTGTTCGGTACCGCTCAAGCCTCTCATCTATATCCACTATAGAAGCCAGAGTTCCTCAAGGAGCAATTACAGCACCTGTCCTTTTCAACATCCTCATAGCTGATCAACCCACTTTTCCCTACACGTTCGTTGCTGAATACGCCGATGATAAAGCTATCCTTTTAACACACGAAAACCCTTTCATTGCCTCTTTTCAACTTCAATCTCATCTCTCTCGTTTGGAATCCTGGTGTCAAAATTGGAAAGTCAAAATAAACGAAACCAAATCCTGCCACATCACTTTTACCCTTAAATTTCTTTTAACAACATCACAATTCCAACCTCACCAAGCACAAAATACCTAGGTATATATTTTGACAATAAACTAAACTAGACCCACCATACTCATAACATCAAAATTAAACTAAAATCTCGTCTTCGTTCCCTTAAATTCTTCTTTAACGCAAAATCAAAACTTACACTTCACACTAAACTAAACTTTTATAAAACCCTCCTTAAACCCATTTGGATATATGGCATCTAAATATGGGGCTCTGCAAAAAAGTCACATATAAACAAAATTCAAATAACCCAAAATAAATTGTTTCGTTTAATAACAAAGGCTCCTTTCTATGCATCCAATCAAACTTTACACTCAGACCTAAAAATGAACACAGTGTTAGAAACTGCTACCAAGTCTTACTCTCGTTACCACAACTCTCTCTTCGACCACCTAACATCCTAGCTAAAAATCTAACCAATCCAATGCCTGGCAACCCTCCCAAAAGATTGAAAAGAAAGTGGTGCCGTGACCTACTTTTATAATTTAACCTTGTGACTCTGACATGGAATGTCACCAGTGGGGGGCTTCTCCTTCATATTTTTCTGGCTGTAATCGTAATTTGTTAGCACTTAAGCTTATTATACATAATTTGTATAGATTGTTTAAATCAAATAAAAAATAAAGATTGAATACTTTCTTGAACGTCTACCCAAGTAGGAATATCTAATAATTGAGTCCATCGAAAAACTTTGAACGGTTCAAAATGAAAACTCCGTTTTTTTACGTAAGATAAGAAAATACTATAAAAATCTTCAACTTTTTCTATAAAATTATTTTTGGTGTATATCTTTTTTATATCAAGGTCTTCAATGATTAAAGCTAATTTTGATATAAAAAATTGTTGGCTTTGCCTGTTCCTTATTTTTCCACATACCACTTCCAGTTCTTCATATACTTCACTTGCTGAAATATTGTCACTTTCAATTATCGTTATTGTGTCGCAAACTACCTTCAATAAAACTTTGAATAAAATACAACCATGTAATAGAAACAGGGTTATCGAAAAACTGTTTCAAAATTGTAGGACATTTATCTTGAGTTAGGAAATACGCTTTTAATGCTGGGAATAAATCTAAAATTCTAGTAACAGCTGGTAACAAAGACAACCATCGTGTTTTAACAGTACCCAAAATATTTTTGAACTCGACATTTACAAAATCACAAAATTCTTTGAATTGCTCCACACGAACTATATATACAAATATAGTATATATATTAAAATATAATATTATATAATACTATATATAAAAAAATTGAAATATTTTATTAACTATGGATTGAATGTCGATTGGCAAAATATCCGTACAGGTTTGCATTGCGTTATGTAAGATATGAGCCGCACAACCAATGCCTGAAATATTTGTTTTTAAATTTTCGTTGAGAATTGCATAAACATTTTTTATGCCTTTCTTTCGACGCCACCGAAATTCGTATTACAATTATCACCCGAAAAGGCAACTATTTTATCGTATAGGTTATATTTTTTTAAAACATCCATTATGTATTTAGTTAAAATATCCGCGGTTTCACCTTGTAAATTTGTAAATTCTAAAACTTTGATTTGTACACCTTCTTTGGGATTTAAAATATTGGATAAGAATTGGTACAAGTTTTAGATTTTTGTGATTTGATGTATCCACCATAATTGTTGCAAATGTAGTATTTTTTAACTCTTCTAAAACTTGTTCCATTGCAAAAGGAGCAATTACTTTTGAAATAATCAATTCACATTACGTTCGAGCACAAGAAAATTTTTTATCGTGAATTTTTTTTATCAGTGAGGACGTACAATACATGGATCGAAAAGAATGATTGTGCATGATAGTATGAAAAGCAAACATACCTTCTTCTGACGCAATACATTTGCTCTCATCAGATAGCCCAGATTTTCCTTTATTGATAAAATATGACGCTAATTTATTAGCACTGCTAGATGCTAGAACTAGACACGGCCAATACATATTTGCGTTTTTGTAAGTGCTGTTTGATATCTGATATCCCACCATGTTCTTTTGAGAATACAGATTTACACTCGGTACACAGAACTTTCCCTATTTCATCAGCATCTCTTTAATTAGGAAACTGCGTTTTTAATTTTTGATTAAAATTATATCGTCTTTTGGGCATCTTGGGTATTATTTTTTAAAATTGGAAAAAATATCGATAGTTTTGCACTACGGCATTACGCGTCAATTTCAAAATACAAAATGAGTTTACGGAATGGAATTCACTGATCGAATGTCAACAGCGAACAGTGTCACCAAACAACTATTAGCGATAAACGCGTAATGCCTATAAAAGACAGAAGAACACGGACAATGTAAAAACGATAACGAACATAATAGAATTAGAATAGAATAACAATAATAATAATAATAATCGAATCAATATAACTATAATATTCATAAGACTACAGGCTTTTCGATACCGTAATACGGGTATTCGTAATAATTGAAAAACAAAAATAGCGGACGACCGTCGGCGTACACATACTTTTATATTTAAGGAATAATAATAATTACTACGTTTACATGATACGAGTTGAGCCGTTCTTAATTGAAACCGATTTTATTTTGAGTCGACCTAAATTTCCTGACCTGTTTACATGTGGGTCGTTAATATTAAATCTGTATGTTATAAAATTCATTACTCCATGAAATGTATATTTCTTTCCAGCTCTTTCGATACTTATGACTTATCAATAATCAAATTTAAAATATTTTAAATATTTAAATATTAAAAAATGTAATTTGTTTCTTAAATTTTTAATATTTTTTGTTTATTATTTAAACGCTGCCTTAAAATGAATTCTATACAAGCAATCGTTTGTTTAAAATTATATAAACTTAAATGCGAGGCGCGTCGTAGTAAATGTAAACTCTTATTACTACGCCATCGACGGCAATTTCAAAAAAAAATGATGTACCTTCAAATGGCTTTAGAAATAAATAATCAATTATTTTAAATGTCATTAGAAAATCAGTTTTGTTACTTACATCTGCGTTTCTATACCATTTCCCATCTAGCAGTTTCATAATATTATTTTCTTTAACAGAATCAACTAATGTAGCTATTTCTGCAGAACTCCAACTACATATTTTGATGGGGTTATTCATTTCTAAGTTCTTTATTAAATAAAACTAATTAACTTATTAGTAATACGACTTAGTTCACTAAATGCTTCAACGCGAGCCGTGTACCAGCAAAAATGGTCATGACTCATGTTTAATGTTATACGTAAAAATAAAATCAGATTAATATATATTATGTTATCACTTATCAAAATAAAAGTGATCAGTTTAGAGTGTTTACATGCACAAAAATACAGCCGACTTTATTTATTAAACCGATTTAATTTGGTTAAACCACATATTCGAGCGTCCTTAAAATAAAAGCGGTTTAAGTTATTAAAGTCGCTTTAAAGCGTTTACATGATGCATGATTAAACCACTTTAGTTTTTAAACCGACCTTAATTGTGCATGTAAACGTAGTAAATAACTGTGTAGCGTGTGCGTGGTTTGGTCGGTCGGTGCGATAAGACAACGACGACCGAAACAGTCGCGCAGCTGAACATGGTGTCTGTTATTTATAAATTTGGTTTCTAATTTTAAACATATTACGAGTAAAACTGTTTTATATTAATTGTTTCATAAATCGATATTTTTTCACAAACATAATATAATAATATTGAAATAACGGGATTAAAACTGGACCATCTTCTAAAAACGGGATAAAAAGCGTCCCGTTTGAAGTTTGTCGGGACAACGGGACATGATGACCAAAAACGGGACAATCCCGTTTTAAACGGGACGTTTGGTCACCCTATATTAGAGTCAATTTACTTTGAAAACATTATATTATGTCTATGATTTACCTACTATAAAACATAAAGGTAAGAATAATATCTAGCTAATATCTAATAAGATTTTTGTTGAGTTTAGGATTATGTTTGCAGATCGATCTGGATAAAAATGACTACACTGCTTTTAGTAATAAGTAACATTTACTAAACGCATGACATACACATAAGTAATATTATAATGTAGTACCTACAGTATGCTAAAAGTCAGCCTTATATTCAAGTGACCTATTGACATAAGTCTCACGCCACTGTTTAACCATATCCGTTCGCTAATAATTATATCACATAATATGGCGTGATTTTGCACATTATTAATAACAACGAAGTCGTTGTTGTTGCACAATATGATGATACGTTATACAATATTAAATTATATTGAACAATTTTATTGGTTTTTTCATTTTAAAGTGAGTTAAAACTATTTAGCTATATGAAATATCACAACGATAAAATGATCAAAACTCGCTTTAAAATTACAATAATAATAAAAATCTATTTTAATATTGATAATATTCTTACCATTAAGTTTAACAGCAGGTAAATTGACTCTTAAGGTGGGTTCACACCTCGTCGTGTCGTGTAGTGTCGTGTATATTTTCAGTGCTGTGATTGGCTTAACCATGCGGTTAGACTTGGTTAATTAATGGTATTCTGCCAGATTCAACAAGTGATACCATGACGTTTCCACATATACCGCGAAGTTGAATATATTCAACTTTTGATCGTGTGGTTTGCTATAGTTATTATTATTAATGATAGTAAAATGTTATCATTGAACAAAAACCAAAATAAATTATAATTTAAATTTCAAAAGACAAAAAGTTAGGGTAAAACGACGTCCTCTTTTTACGAGTGTCCTCGTTTGTCCGGGCTCTTTTAAATAAAAAGTCAAAATGTCCTCTTTTTTACACGTAATCTGTATTCAGTGGTAAAATGTATTTTAAACGATATTATATTTCCAAAAAATAATTTATAGAATTGGTGATAACATGAGTAATGCACACGATTATAGATAAAATTTTGATTATGGCTGTAGTCCTGTAGATAGTAATATTGTGGTGATGGATGATAAGATTTAGAAGAAGTTTTCTATTATTATTATTATTATTATTATTATTAATACAACTATCACAGTATAGTTATTTTTAGAACTAACAATGGAATAAGAATATAATATTATGCTATAAAATATAAAAACATTTAAACCAATTGACTTTCCTAGACAATGATATGACCAAAACAAGATAATTAATAAATATTTATTAATCAAGACTTGTAAAAAAAAAAAAATAGCTAATAGTTAATACAATAAAACCTATATAGTCATTAGTGTTTTTAAAAATGCCTTAGAGAAAATGTGTCTTCAATGATCGACTGAAGGAATCATTTAAAAGTTTTGTTGATGACGTCACTGTGACGTTAGTGAAGCCAAATGTAACGTCTGTGATTGCTATGTTTCAGTTGCCAATTAAGGTATGTTTTCCTTCAACAGCTTTATATATTTTAAGTTCATTAATATGCTTAGTATTTTTACATTTTTGTCAGGGTCTTATGATTTAAAAGCTCATTAAGACACAACTAAATATAAGTCAAGAATAGCTAGTTCTGCGGTTTCATCATCTAACAATTTAAGTAATTTTGTTATTAACAAAAATACACCTGACATTTTGAAAGTTAGTGCAGTGGAGGGTACACTCGCATTTCATACAGTTGTACATCACCATAGTTTTCGATCAATGGATTGTACGCCTGCAATCTTACGTTGTATGTTTGATGACTCTAATACTGCTAAAAAATAAGTTGTGCACGAACTAAAACTGAAGCAATTGTAAATAATGTACTGACGGGGTCCCGCGTAATAGCAGTTTGAACTCGAACAGCCTTTACGCGGAAAGCCGCGCTGCACTTCTCAAACAAACCGTCAAGGCGAACCGGAGCAAGTCAAAAACAATGATCAGTTGATATACATACGTACACCACGGACGACACGTCCCCACGAACCGTACGTCAAGTTTTTTTTTTTTTGATAAAAACAGAGACTAGCTCTCGACCTGTTAACGAATAACCAATAAACGTCAAAGTGAAAACGACGACCCTGTATTTTTTTTTATTGTTTTTTTTTGTTTGTGCTTTATTGCATTCTGGTTACCTCAACCAAGCCACCACACCATCCTCGCGGCTCCCCACAGGTCCGCATCAGTACTGGCACCAAATTCTCTGAAAGTTATGATTGAATGTTTAAAATGCATACCTTTTATTAGTATTGCTACAGATGCAAGTAATCATGGTAACACAAAAATGTTTCCAGTTCTTATTCAATACTATGATTATTTGAATGGTGGAATTAAAGTTAAACTTATTGATCTCAAAAATACAAAAAATGAAACTTCAGATACTGTTAGTGAATTATTGTTGGAATCACTGAATAAAAATAACATAAAAAGTAAATGTGTTGCATTTGTTGGAGATAACACTAACACGAATTTTGGAGGCATTAATCGTAAATCTGGTCAAAACATATTATCCAAACTTAAATCAAGTGTTAATCAAAATTTGCTTATTATTGGTTGTCCTGCTCATATTTTGCACAACGCCATACATCATGGTGTAAATCAATTTGATATGCTTGATATTGAATCAATAATTCTTAAAATTTACAACTATTTCTCTATTTACACAGTTAGAACAGAATCACTGAAAGACTTTTGTGAGTTTACGGATATTACATACAGAGAATTACTGTATCACAGCAAAACAAGATAGTTAAGTTTATTTCCTGCAATTAACAGAATTTTGCAAATGTTCCCTGCGTTAAAGTCATATTTTGTATTACAAGACCAAACACCTAGAGCACTATTATACTTTTTTGAAAATGATTTTAGTGAACCATTTTGACTTTTTGTACATTCTTTGATGAGTACTTTTCATATCAGTTTGGAAAAAATAGAAAATGAGAGCAATTCAACCTGTGAAATAATAAATATAGTTTCTAAAAGTTAGAACAACAGAAAAATGTATACCCTTGGCCGTAAAAGCATGTATAAAACATTTGAGAGAAAATGGAGAAGAAATTGCCTGTGATAATTTTATTGGACATTGCTTATGTATATATTCCTCTACAAAGAGTTATTTAGAAAAATGGACTATGTCATTAATGCGATTCAAAGTAATTCAATTTATCCAGTTTGTTTATTAATGATTTTTAATCAAAAATTATTTTTCAAATTATTACAGGTATTTAAATGGATGGACATTCAGAAATCTGCTCCAATAGATTACAATGAAGTTAAAGAATGTATAACTTTCTTAAAGTCCCTAAATGTTTTTATTGATGATGTACAATTATTTGACCAGATTCAAAATTTAAAAACATTTATTAGCATTCAAGATGATACATATTTCTTTGAAAAATCTCCAAATAAGTTTTTATTGTTTTTTTCTTCAAATCAAAACATAACAACATTTTCTGAAATTTTGAATATTGCACAGTGTAGTGATCGCCGTGCAGGACACGTTGAACACTAATACAATAATTATTTAACGACGTCGCACGTTCGTCGTTGTCTTGAGTCGTGGTTGAGAAAGATAGGTGATAATTATAAACACTTTTAGATTTTTTAAATATAACAATAATTTAACACTTTATTATTACAAATTCAAATACACAATAATTATAAGCACTGTCGTAAGCTTGTTAGACCTACGACGAGGGCTGACTATCTTCTAAGTAATGGTAGGCGCTCTACCCGTATTTATGCGGGTTCTAACAATGACGCACTAGTGGCGTGATAGATAATATATTCTAATATTACTTCCCTAGTAATGTCGAATTGCATTATTGTGGAAATAGGTAAAACAACTTGTTGTTTTCACCTCTGATCTAGGCTTCCTGTTATATGCCTACATTACCTATTATAAATTATACAAAATGTATAATTTATTCTACATGATATTATTTAATATCATATTATAGCTGTGGGTATTAATAAATCCCTAATATTGCTGAATTTCATTAATATGTGATTAGCTATAACAATTTGTTGTTTTCGCCTTTGGCCTACGTTTTTACGCTTACTTTATATTCCGTATTAATACCTACATTACTACAAATAAATTATACTGTATGTATAATTTATTTATTCTATATTATTTTATTTAAAACAATACTATAGCTTTTGGGTTTACTACAACAGTTTTTTTTTTGCTATTCCAGGACATAACGCTAGTACTGAGAGAGTATTCTCACTTATAACTAGTCAATGGACTAAAGAACGCAACCGTTTCTTATTGGAAAACATTAAGGGTGTTATGATGGTTCAATTTAATTTTAAACGTTTTAAATGTGCTGATTTTTTTTAAATACTTGAAAGATAGAAAAAAAAACAATTATATATTTTAAAAGAAATATCTAGTTCTGACAAGTATGGTGAAGTCAATTCTAAATAATGTTTAAAAGTTTCTAAGGTTGTTTGAAAAGGTTAAAAATAAATGTTTTGAATTTGCGTTTAGTTTTGGTCGATAATTTTTATTTTATTGTTTCTAATAGATATGCTGTTTATATTGTGCTTCAATCAGCCAACTGAGTATACATTTTTGTTAAATAAATAACACAAGTATGTTTTAATATAACTATCATACTTATAATCCATAATATTAGTAAAAAATAAAAATGTCCTCTTTTTTTATAAGAGACATCTGGTCACCCTACAAAAAGTGAACTTCTCATTGTATTATAATAACAATTGCTAGTTGCTCCGTGTTCGTATTGCTACAGAATATAACGAAATGGGGTTTGTTAAAGTAAGTTAATTAATAATTGTAACGCTTTTAATTATTTTACTTAAGAGGACGCTATACGCCTATACCAGCATGGCGTATGTGTTGTCTTCGTCTTAAAAGTGAGTAACATAGTAAATTTACGTTCAGCAGATCAGGTTTAACTCCGTTAGTTCAAAAATTTGAAAGAATCAACCTATTATGAAACTTGATGGTAAGAATATTGTCTGTGTTTCTTTTGAGGGCTTTTTACGATTGTTCAATTTTATAGTAAGTTATGCGTAAATAATAAACCGTAAATCCACTTAAAAATTTAACACTCGTACTCGTAAAAGCCCACATACGAACACAGATAATGTTCTTACCATCAAGTTTCTTAATAGGTTGATTCACTCAAATTGTTATTCTAATTAAGTTAAACGTAATCTGCTGATCGTAAATTTGCTATGTTACTCACTTGTAGGGTGGTGACAACACATGCGGGACGCGGGTATAGCGTTTTCTTTAGCTGTCATACAGGGTTCTAAATTCATTCTTCTATATTATAGTTACTGACATTTCCTATCTTACTACTTACTGCATTATTATGTAGCGGGGTCAACGAAGGCCCGCCTTGTCGTGGCGACCCCGCCCGTCCGAGTTTGATCGGGGCTAAGAGGCCTTCAAAAATCCCCACACGGATGCAATTCGCGGTTGAGCCCGCCGCGAGCCAGAGGGATCAGGGCCCAAACCCCGCACCTGGCGGAAGGTCTAAAACGCGAAGGAGTAAACCTTAAATCAAAACATGACCGGAACAACAACAAAGAATATCGTTACCGGTCCAGTGGAATTAGGAAGCCACAGGGCTAGTAGGATCGGTGCAAGTAGCCCCGCCGTATCCTTCTTCACCATGCAAGGGCGAGCGAAGTGGAGGCCCCACAACTTGACAAGGCAATGCCTGTAAATAATGACAACAAAAAGAATAATGACAATCTTTTAATAAGGGCTCCACTCGATGATAATCGTCTACCCCTCCGACTGCGTGGCGGAAACGGGGACATAAGCGACGATATCCAGAACGACAATGACCAAGTTAGCGGTCAGATCACAATTACGCCAACCAACGCCAGAAAGAGGAGAGCAGGCGAATCTCCCCCGGGTACCGTTCCGGCGAACATAATTACCGAGAGCCTCGCAATCGAAGGACATGTTAACGACTGCAAGCTGTTCCTGCAGGATATGCAGACAGCTACGAAGATAGGCAAAAAGTGGCTTCAGGGCATAAAAGACTACATTGCCAAAATACAGTCCTGCTGCAATAACATCGCCCTTGAAGCGGCCGTCACCGCAGGTAAGTACCAGGAAGCCAAGGACGTTGCCTCAGAGGCAAACCGTCGTCTAGAGGCCTGCCTAAGCAGCAGCAATATCGAGAACAATGCCCAGACAAGACGGCTGTATGTATCGACAGTTAAGGGTCACGAGTATCCGGGTTTTTCGGCTTGCGCCTACCACCGTCCGTCCGTGCCTTAGCGCTGAGCGCTACTAACGGGCGGAGGGGGAACTAGTGCGGCGGTAGCTAGGCCACCTACGCCCTAGGGTCTTCTATGGAACACCAGCACCGGGCCTAGGGCCCGTACCTTACTTGAGGACCGGGACGACTCAATTAAGTGCCGCCTGGGTACCAGCCTCCCACTAGGTACAGTGGTTTGATGCTCTACTATCTTGCGCCTGTCCCACAACCACCACGTTTCAGCCGAGGTAGGCTCCTCAACCTTGAGGGACGTCGCCGCCAGAACGGCAAGCTGGTCCAGCAGGCAACGGGGCTCCCCTCTCCCGTGGTACCGACTAGGTTTTTAGTTGACGTCGGTGAGTCAACACGGTCTAAGACCTCCCACTATTTTGGCTCCCCAGCCGGCTAGTGGTGGGTCTTGCAGTGGAGATTTGGACCGACGCCTAGACGCCTGCCCCGGGTCCCCACCAACCCTCTCGCCGCCTATGGCGAGACCTACCTAACCTATCTTAAGCCTAACCTGTCCGACGCTCTCTTGGCCTCGATGGCCTCCCTAGCAAAGCGGCGCAGAGCACAGTAGTTCGACCTCGTGTCCAGAAACACCTTGGTCTCACACGGCCATGCGTCCTCGCCTATGAGCCTGATAACCCGATCTCTCTCAGCAGAGAGCAACGGGCATCTGTAGAGCAAATAGTCTACCGTCTCGTCCCCGGTCTCACATCTGCACGAGCCCGTTCCCTTCAGAGCAAAGGACTCTAACTTAGAGTTAAAGTCACCGTGCCCCGTAAGGAACTGGCTCACATAGTGATCCACCTCGAGGGGCAGATCCAGTCTCCTCCTGATGTCGGGAATCATAGCGTGGGTCCAGCGACCCTTCCCACTACTATCCCACCTATCCTGCCAGATGTCCAGAATCCTATCCCACTGATCTTGCATCTCCTCCTCCGAGATCAGACCAGTTTTCCTTTCCTTCCTAACCACAAACCAACGAATTTCCAAATCAAGAGGCAGCTGCCCAGCTACCACCTGCAACGCATCCGTCGAGGTGGTACTGTATGCCCCTGTGAGAGAGAGGAGGGCCCTCCTCTGCTTGCTGCCGAGGAGTTTTATCGCCTTCTTAGTGAGAACCCCCTTGGACCAGACCTCCGCAGCGTAAGTGATACGGGGCAGAAAGACTGCCCTATATATTACGGCGGAGGTGGCCTGTCGGAGGCCCCAGTCAGCAGACGAGGCCGCTCTGAGCCTACTGTACAACGAGTCGGACTTTCCGGCCACGATACTCACGTGCGCCCAGAAATTTCTCCTACTGTCCAGTTCAACACCCAGATACCTAACTGATCCCACGGCCACGATATTCTCAGCCCCAAAAGGGACAGTGAAACCTGGCCGCAGACCGCCTTTCAGAGGGATAGCTTGAGACTTACTCGCCGAGAAGGTTAACCCTCTCAGCTCCGCCCAGGCGCGCAGGGCGCCGAGCGTTGCTCTCGCCGTCTCCTGAATGTCCAAGAGGTCGGAGCCCGCGATAAGAACCGCCAGGTCATCCGCATACGCGACAAGCTTAACCTTATCATCATTGTTGGTGACCAACGCCCTATTCATCGACAAATTCCAAAGACTTGGCCTTAATTGTGAGCCCTGCGGGCAGCCTCTGGTGAGATCCGCGATAGCTGTCGCTCCCTCCACCGAGAGCACCGCCCTTCTGCCCGTCAAATAACTTTGTATGATAGACCTGGTCGCATCAGATGCCCCCAGATCCATCATGTCCCTGATCAGAATGTTCCATCTCAGGTTGTCAAAGGCACCCGAGATGTCCAAGAAAATACCTACCACTGTTTCCTCTCGTTCGTCCACCCAATCCAGGCACGACCTAATCGCGCTGATTGTGGACTTGCCGACCCTGAAACCATGTTGCTCTTCAGAAAGAGCTCCCCCCGTTTCCATCTTTGACGGCGCCGAAAGCAGGCTAACTGGTCTATATGACTTAGGAAGACTCGGGTCCCTGTCCTCTCCCTTTTTGATGACGACGACCTCAGCTGTCTTCCAGCAATCTGGAAAGACCGACCTCCTGAGGCACTCTCTCAGGACGTTGGTTAGTGGTGTACCTATAACACCCCAAGCCTTCCTGAGCACCCCGGCGGTGATACCGTCCAGTCCCGGAGCCTTGTTAGGGGCCATCCTCCAGACAGCCCTTCTAACCTCGGCCTCCGTAACCTCCGGCCTCTCATTACCAACTCTCTCTCGCTCAAAGACGGGAGCAGCTCCATCCCGAGGGATGAGGCTCTCCAGCAGACATTCAGCCGTCTCCAAGGCCGTCACCGTGAAGGTTCCGTCACCTCGGAGCACGGAGTTAGGAGTCCTACTCTTTGAAGATCCGTTCCTAGCCCAACGATAGACCGGGCCCCAGATGTCTGAGTTGATGGAGGTAGCGAACTTCCTCCACGACTCCATCTTGGCCTTCCTAATCTTTTTCAGGTGCTCGTTCCTGAGCACTCTGTATTGGTCCCTATCCAAGACTTTGTAGTCCCTAGTGCGCCTGAAGTTATTGAGACGCCTCTTGGAATCCTCCAATCCGGCGTCCCACCAGGGTGGTTTTGTCCTTCCGGACTTACGGGAGCGCGGCATCGAGGCCTCCATCGCCTGCCCAAGGGCACGCGTCAGAGAACCCGCGACCACCTCGCACCCACCCACCATGGTCTCAGGGTCACCAAGAACCTTCTGGGCCAGAACCCACCTAAACCTATCCCAATCCGCTTTCTTCGTGTTAAAACGACATTTCCCTACCGTGGGTCCATCCGACCCTGATCCGACGCAGATCTTGAATCTGATGGTCCTGTGATCGCTATCGGTGATATCGAGCACTTCCCATTCAGAGACCGAGATCGTCAAGGAACCCCCTCTCGTCAGAGTCACGTCTATATTCGATGACCCCATCCCATGCCTCTCGTACGTGTCGAGGTGGCCGGGCTGGTTGTGCACCGTCAAGTGTTTCTCCGCGATCAGGGTTTCGACGTGGGTCCCTCGGGCTGAACCCGAGTTGTTACCCGGCCGACTGAACCATTGCGGCGAGAGCGCGTTCACATCGGCCCCTATCACGACGTCCTGATCTATCCTATCCAAAATATCACCTAACCTAGCGGTAAAGATCTGTGTCTGGATGCTGTACTTGAAGTAAGCCGACACAAAGACGACCGCCTGACCACGCCTCTTCCTCAGGCTGGCCACGGCGAAGTTCCTATCGCTGAGCCTCTGCAAGGCAACCACCTCGATGTCCTGATTTAGAACAACTATGGCTGCCCTTGCTCTATCCTCCCTACTGCTGAGAACCGTTTTCACGGCGCTGTAGTCAAATCCTAGCAATCTGTTTCCCGAGGTCGGTCCATCAGCTGATCTGCAACGAGAAAGCTCCCGTTCATGTTCAGCTGGACTACGCAGTAAGTCGAGGAGTTCATTTCGAGCCGAAATCTGTCCTACGGGCGACCCTGATGGTCGCCTTGTGCAGAGCCGAACAATCCTTGTGGCCTGACTGAGCAGCCAGACCACAGTTGGCGCACTTGACCGGCACGCTCTTGCAGTCCTTGGCCCTGTGGCCCTTAGACGCGCAGCGCCCGCAAGTGTCCTCCGTCGCAGTGCAGCGTTTGGCCATGTGGCCAAAACCCTGGCACTTGAAGCACCTGTTAACGTCCATGTACTCGACAACCCTACACCTTGAAAGCCCGATGAAAAGGCATTTACCTACCAGAACCTTGTGGGCGCTTGGTCTGACTGAACAGACCCACCACACAAGATCACCCGTCTTGGGCCCCTTCTTGAAGAGGGGGACCACGTCCTCCTTGACCAATCCTAATTCCGGGTTCTGATCCACGATCTGACCCGGAAGCCTCGCACTGTCGAAATCCCTGTCCACATCGTAGATGAGGACAGTCGGCCACCTGGCGCTCTCCTCCCTCACACCACAACCACTCGCCTCCATCTTCTTGAGAACCTGGTACGTAGCCTCGTCCGCGGGTTTGACCACTAGGTCACCCCTCGGGAGCTTCGCGAAGTTCCCGAGCTTTGGCGCTGCCACGCCCTTGACCAAGTCAGCCCAGAGTTTCTTCTTGGCCTCCTCGGCTCCGGTAGAAGCCGTCGAAACGACGAAGGATCGGGCCGGAGCCCTCGCCTTCTCCCTCTCAACGGCTTTAACCGTCTTAGCCGTGGCCGCAGCCACAACCGGGACCTTCTTGACCTGTTTCTCCACAACAACCACCTTATCCTTCTTCTTCTTGTTCCTCCTCCTCTTCCTGCTTACCACCTCGGTAAAGGTTTCCCCTACCTTCTTGGTTTCCTCTGGTTTCCTTGCCTGAGCCTTTACCACTTTCTTCTCCACGATCTCTACCTCCCTCACCACATTCCTCGCCTCCTTCCTCACTGAACTTGCCAGCGAACTGGCCCTTCTAGCCTCCTCCACTTTCCCCT
This sequence comes from Sitobion miscanthi, assembly GCA_008086715.1. Classification (NCBI taxonomy): domain Eukaryota; kingdom Metazoa; phylum Arthropoda; class Insecta; order Hemiptera; family Aphididae; genus Sitobion; species Sitobion miscanthi. The sequence goes on from CM017804.1 coordinate 25,767,364, forward strand.
GCAGAACCGTGTTCTGCCTTAGGGCCTCATCCAACAAAACCTCATACCTGTCCCTGATGATCAAGACCTGCTTGTAAAAAGCCGCCGAAATCTTCTTCTTATCCTTCTCGACCAGCAACGCTGCATCGAGGTTCCTCGCGATCCTCCTAACCTTTTCGGGGAAGGTAAGTAGCCCCTCAGAGGCGCACTCGGCAGTGCCCTCCTCCTCCTGGCTCACCACCTTCCTCCGTTTTGCCTGGGGTACGGGGTCCTCCGAGGGCCGCCCCAATACCCCGTCACCTGCCCTTGCCTCCTCGAGGCGTCCCCCCTCGCCTACCGAGTCGTCCAGCTCCATGTCAGAGTCCATGAGCCGGGTCTCGTGCACTATTCTAAATAAACTATCGAGCCTACCTACTCAAGCCACCAGCGACTTTTCCGACTTAACGTACTAACGCCACTGGTTCTCTGCTAACTTAAAGTTATCAAGCCTAACCGCCCGCTGGTAGCGCCGATTCCGCCGAGTAAGGAACCCGCGTACTTAACGCTCCTTGGGCTTGGGTCTCCTAACAAAATTACTGAAGCCTAACACCTTACCTGAGGGCCGACTGCGCCGCAACTCTTCACCCTAAGGTTTATACAGATCGACTCAAAATCGACACCGATCTGTTCGCGGGTAGGTTTAGCGCGCCACTCGCGTACGCGCACGCACTGCGCGTCGACTGCTGGTGGGGTGTGCCTCGCGGCCGCACCCGCACGACCGGCGCTGAGTAGCACACGGGTGCGCACTCGCAGTTTCCCGCACGCTGGTGCTGTCGGACGCACGCACTCGAACTTACTCGAACACGGCGCGACTCACGTACGCCACCTGGCTGCTGACGCGTCACTCGGAACACCTGTTCGCTGCGAACGCACGCACGGGATCCGCCGCGCGTTTCGGCGTCGCCTGAACTTTAGCTGCCGATTTCTCCGCCGCTGGTTGTCCGATGTTCGCGCTGTTTGGACGGATCGATTTGTCTTGAAAAAGACTATCCGACCGTCCCAACCGCGTTGTCGTACGACGTCTCGGAGGCCCTGAATCCGAGGAAGAAGTCCCTAAGCCTAACTTTGGCGCAACTTAACGAACTTTGACGCGACCACCACCAAAATTTGTGTCCGAAAGACACAAAGCTCTGGGGACTTGGTCCGACGCAAAATTCGCAAAATTCGCCGAGAAAACGCAAAAAGAGTTTTTGCCTACCGGGCGTAAACAATAGTTTACGCTTGCGGTCTGCGAAAAACGCCCTTGTCGCTTCGTTACCTAACCGATTTTCGCGCGCGTTATATCACTGGATGCGTCTCGTTGAGACGAATCTTTAGATACCTCACACTTGAAAATCGCCTTGACCTGACCCTGTTGAAACTGAAAAAATCGCGGAGCACCTGTAGAACACGACTGCACTGTACGGCTGCCAAACGACCACTACAGTTAAGGGTCAGCAGCAAGAGGTCGAAGATGACTGCATGACGGTAGTAGTTCCAACACCACAACCGGCTCCGAAGCGCCCGGTGAGAGAGCGGCTTGGTGACTTCCCCCCGCTCGAGGGACAGTCTGCGAATAAAAAGGGCGACAAACGTAGAGCCAGGGCGGCCAAAACTACATCGGATAGGCTTAGAGCGGCAAAGATGAAACCGGTTCGACCGTTCCCTAGACCATTCACGGTTGCCCCTCACTGCAGGAGGTGCTTACAGGTTTACCACAGGACTAAGGACTGCACCGCGGAACACCCAACATGCCTCCACTGCGCCAAACCGGGCCATAACAGGAAAGATTGTTCAAACAAGTCCGACAAGCCGTCATGTGCTCATTGTAAGGGCCAACATGCCACAATGGCGAAACAATGCATGGAATGGGCTGCAACCGTAAGAGCGTTACTGCAGAAAACGGACTATGGTCAGCCTGAAGATGAGCAATAAGACCCTACAAATCGTCCAGCTCAACATGGCAAGATCGAAGGCAGTCTCTGATGAGCTGCTTCATCACTGCATCAAACGCAAAATTGACATAGCTCTGGTTCAAGAGCCATACGCATTCAGAGGCGTTCTGCTTGGACTTGAGCACTCCACCACCCGTATTGTAAAGACCAAATCGAAGAGCACCAGGGCATATGGGCAGCCATAATCGTTTTTAACAACAAATTAGACATCGTAGCGAAACCGCAACTGTCCACAGAGTATACGGTAGTCCTGGGAGTGGCGTTCCCTGGCCAATCTCCAATAGACTTGGTGTCAAGTTATTTCCAATTCCGAAAACCAACGGAATATTTCACTGGCGAAATAACTCGCATTAATGCATCTCTCCTCGATAGGGCAGTTCTTGGCCTTGATGTAAACGCGTTCTCTACTAAATGGCACGATCATAGACGCAATGACAAAGGAAGGCTAGTTGAGAACATGATTTCTTCCCTGGGACTGGTCATCCTGAACAGTTTGACCCACCTCGATAATTCTCTCCTTTTCGATGGGTCTACAGACCGATCCGATCGGTCTATTTCAGTCAATCCGGATTTAGGATTGACCGATCCGATAGGACATTCACTGTCCTATCCGATGGGTCTAATCATTTTTCAATCTGACTTGTAAATATTAACAGATAATGTCTCTAAGAGACTGATCGGATCGGTCTCGGACTTAGAAATATTTTCACATTATAGGAGAGAATCCGGGACTTGAACAGACCGATCGGATCGGTCTTTTTTTAGGGAATTGCCGGCTTGAAACTCAATTATGATCGTATCGCATTCTCGTCTTCAGGCTTGGCATAACCGTAACTCTCCCAGTACGTTGGCATAATTTACCCGTAGAAAATCCAAAATAACGTTTTTTGAGTTTTCGATTTCTTAACTTTTTCCACGATATTCCGAAGCGGCCGGTCGTCACAAAGTCAAGCCCGAAGTCGCGGAGTGTGAAAAAACATTTTTTTCCGCTTCAATCCTTAAATTCCCCGGTTGTGACCGATCCGATCGGTCTGTTCGATCGCGAAGTCTAACTTTTTTCGAGACGGTCGTATTTGCCTGAAAATTGAATTTACAGAAGATTTTGTAAAATGAAACATAATCGTCGTCTTGTGTCAAAGCGCTGTGATCATTATTTTAAAAGTTATTGAGGATACAAATAGTTGATATACGTGTTGAAGTTCTCCGACAGTACTGTACAAGAAGTCCAAAGACTACCCCCGTCTTTTCGATTATCTAGGTGTACAGTCGATTCCATAGTTCCCAACGTATTAGACCCATCAGACGGGTCTAATCTGGGGAAGACAAGAATTGACATATGCCTTCTAACAGGACTAAACGATCGACCTTCGAATTATTCGGAGTCCACGGCTGACCCGGCAGACCCATCGGGTCGATCTTTTTTTAGGGAATGGTCGGCTTGAAGCTCAATTATGATCGTATCGAATTCTCGTCTTCAGGCTTGGCGTAACCGTAACTCTCCCGGTACGTTGGCATAATTTACCCGTAGAAAAGCCGAAATCACGTTTTTCGAGTTTTCGATTTATTAATTTTTTCCGCGATATTCCGAAGCGGCCGGTCGATACAAAGTCAAGCCCGAAGTCGCCGAGTGCGAAAAAACATTTTTTCCGCTTCAATCCTGAAATTCCCTAGAAAAAGTCCTATCCGATCGGTCTGCCAGACGAGACATTCTTACGATTTGGAAAAATAAGTTCATAGTCACCGTACCACTACGCGATGCTTCAGTCGTCACATGTTGTGAAACTCCAAATTTTCTAACTTTATGAGTGGAGTCCGCCGCTCACGGGCTGCGTGCCCGCGGCGGGCTACCACTCCGCACCGTGGACGTTTGCCTTCGGCGGACGCCCGCCATGCATAATACGGTCATCAGTTAACAAATGAATCCTCGGCGACTACCGTCGCCGGGTCCGCATACACTCGGCTGCCGGGCGTCGGGTAAACGTCTCAGCTTGCCCGGCCTCGGTCGCCATTTGTCCGCGGAAACTCCACGTCGACCGACGTGCAATCACGGTCAACTGTTAGCAAATGAATCCTCGGTGACTTGCGTCGCCGGGTCCGCGTACACTAGGCTGCCGGTCGTCGGGCAAAAATCTCAGCTTGCCCGGCTCGGTTGCCCTCTGTACGCGGAAACTCCACGTCGACCGACGTGCAATCACGGTCAACTGTTAGCAAATGAATCCTCGGCGATTACCGTCGCCGTGTCCGCGTACACTCGGCTGCCGGGCGTCGGGTAAAAATCTCAGCTTGCCCGGACTCGGCCGTCTTATCTTTCAATTCCACAATGACGGATCACTACGTGGCTACGGGGAGATTCCTACCGTCCAAGGGGGACTCGCCAGGTAAGCACTTGTGACGACCGCGAGAAAAAAAAAATCGGGGCGGCGATGGTCGATTACAGGGAGATTCGTAACGTCGAAGGGAGACTTGCCGGGTAATCTGATGTGGCGACCGCGTGAAAAAAATCGGTGCGGGACGGCGATGGTCGATTACAGGGAGATTCGTAACGTCGAAGCGAGACTTGCCGGGTAATCTGATGTGGCGACCGCGTGAAGAAATTTTATAATTTTTTTTTTTTATTTTAAATTCGGCCTTACCGCTACGCGTCAATGCTCCCGTCGCTTATTGTGAAACTCCAAATTTTCTATATTTAAGAGATACCAGTTGTGTAAAGTCGTGCGTAGTGGTAAGGCCAAAAAATCCTCCGGCCGACGAAGGGCGGTCAAGGGAGGAGGGCTTGGCTTCCCGACCGAATTTAAAAATTTTGTGCGTAGTGGTTAGGACGACTACGGGGAGATTTGTTATGCCCAAGGGAGACTCGCCCGGTAAACTGATTTAGCGACCGCGTGAAAAATAAAATTATGTGCGTAGTGGTACGGCGGAAATCGAAAACATCGTTAACGCGTCGAAATAAACATCGTATATTTAATATATTTACGCGACTCCGTCGTCTTTTAAGACGATTTTCGATAACACATTGATAACACCGTACACGCCCATTTCGGTCATGCGCAGAAACTCTCCGCCCACTTAGGAACCTATAGACCTGAATGTCCCGATTACATTTGGTCATTCTTTCACCAGCAGTCTTTCGGGTAACACCTAGTCTCTACCAACCACCAGCGCCGAAACCGTCAACTTGACATTTTCTCTGTAAATTATAACGTTGTTCATTTAGTCATTCTTTCAACAGCGTTCGTTGAGGCTCCTAAGCGACCACCGGCGAAACTTTTAGTAGTCTATTAACTTTTTTGTTGATAACCCGTCATTTACCCGTATTGCATGAAAATGAGTTCAAACATGGAGTTTGCACTTAACGCCATTACTGCTGGATCATATTCCATCAGCCAGGCAGCTGTTGAGTTTAACGTCCCCGAAACTACTCTGCGTAGCACGGTAGTGCAATTGGGGATTAAACCGAAGGCGGTATGTTTTTATTTTGCACGTGTTGTTATGTGACTTGAAATTACGTTGTTCTCAATTCGTGACCTAGGCCGTAAGATCGTACGTCCGAACTAAGGACAACGCTGCATTGAAGCGCGGCGTTGCTCTCGTCTTGGAGGCAGGGTACTCCGTAAACGAGGCATCTAGGGTGGTAAAAGTCCCGAGAACAACTTTGCGGAAAGAACTGGACATCATCAGGAAGGACCGCGCTTCTGACGCACCGGTGCCGGTGTCGTCGTCCATCATTGATAAGGAGTTTGGCTACGGGGAACCGCGTGTCGCGATACAGTCCAGGCCGGTAATGGTTTCTGCTGCGGTGGGCGCCACGTCGGAACCGGCGACGGCTCCGGCGATGGAGCCTGTCGGGTCGACTCCATTACGGTGTACGGCTGTTATCACGACGCCGGTACCGCAGTGCGACGTCCAGCGTCCGGCAGTAGCGGAGTCGGCGGCCGAGGGTACCACGTCGGAACCGGCGATGGGACCTGTCGGGTCGGCTCCGTTACGGCCGTCCGTGACGCGTCGTACTTCGGCGCTGAGGTTTTTCGTGAAGAACAAAATTGTCTTTGAGGGCGACGGAGCCAAAACCGTGCCGACGGAGTGCGTTCTGACCAACCGATCTGCATACAATAGGCCTCCCCCTCCCGCGCCCGCCAACCTGACACATTCTCCGAAGCAATCGTTGGCCATCCCCCGGCAGCGACGATTGAGAAATGTGAGTGTTTTTCAAATATAACTTTTCATTTTTATAAGTGATTCGTTACGTATTTTTAGCCGTATCAAAATTTGAAAACGGTAAAATGCGCAAGGTATTCGTAAAGGGGCTCTTGCACAAGCGCAGTGCGTATTTCCCCCGGATGAGAAACACTTCAACGTCCAAAGTTGCAGAATTGGATTACGTGCCCTTGACCACACCGGATGGGGACGAGACCCTTATGGTGAAGGAGGTTGCAGATCAACCAAGGGGGCATTACATATACACAACGCCGTCACCGAGAAAGGAGAGTGTATATGACTTCGTTGAGTCGGAAAGATCTCGGTCCCGGTCCCCCATAAAGTCACCGCCCACATATGGAATTGGCTCTCCAGTGGCCGGACCGTCTTGGCGGTCACCCGTCAGACAAACAGGTATTCCCGACGTAATGGCCAAAGGGCCGATCGTCATGTCACCGCCCACATATGGAATTGGCTCTCCAGTGGCCGGACCGTCTTGGCGGTCACCCGTCAGACAAACAGGTAATTCCGACGTAATGGCCAAAGCGCCGAGCGCCATGTCACCCACCCCGTCACCCACTCCGTCGAGGCCAGTATCGGAATCGTCACCACTCAGAGTCGACAACGAGTGGGTGGATACCGACGAGAGCGACGAGGATATTCGGCCCAGGCGGAGGACTGTTGCCGAAAAGCAACAGGTAGCAGACGACACTCCCGTAAGTCTATTACACACCTAATTATATCCGACCCAAGCTAATAATTTTTCTTCGTCAATTAGATGGTTAAATATTGCCCGTTGTGTGAGTATTGTACGTCGGGCAATAAAATCGCAAGGCACATCACGAATAAACATAAAGGCGACGTACAGAGGCCGACCGCCGAAAACGTAAAGGCAATAGTGCAAATCATAACCAAAGAGTCGAGGAAGTCTTATACCCTCGTATCGATGTCGGCGATCGAGAAGAAACTTGGGCCGTATTGGGTGGACCCAAGTTTCAGGAGCATCGCTCACGGACTGACCGTCATGGGGAGGATGAAGGTGTACGGGGGGCACTGGAACCTCCCCGGGGTAAGAGACTTACCCAACCCATTTAGCCCGTACTTGAAAAATGTCGACCAAGCGATACCGATACATACAAGATCAGTGCAGGAGCCAGCGCAGCCAGCTCAGCCGGCGCGAGAAGTGACGCCACCGCACCAAACAGTGGCGGATACTTCTTCGCAGTGAGTATTATTGGTCTGGTCACCCTCGTTTTGACACACAACAATTTATCATTTTTTTTTATTTTGTTTATCGTCATTAGAAACGTGAGGACGTCGACCAAGCACCAGGGTCTGAACAAGCGGTTACCCGACCACCACCCGCTTATCGCGATGTTCAGGAAAACCCTAAAAATTATCCACGGCTGTGAGTCTAATGCGGCCAACAACTACGTAGGTAACGTTTCTAGGTTATTATATTTCATCCACGACGAATTGGTTAACATGAACACCCCACCAAAACATTGGGCTGACCTCGTCTCGGCGGACGTCAGCCACTACGAGAGGTTTATCGAACTGTAAGTACCAATGGTGCCGGTAATGGCATGGTGATGGATTTGGAAGTGTTGATAAAAAACGTTAATTTTGTTATTTAGACGTGAAAACCTGGGACAAACAAAATCTACAACAATTAATTATTTGAAAGACTTGCGAAAGCTGTTCCAATTCATACTTGACAATTATATTCACACTGACGAGACGTTCCCGAAGGGTTTTGACCTCATGCCGTGCGAGGCGACGGTGACGAGAATTAAAATACTCGCCTCCAACCTGACGCTTATCTATCAGAGAAAAACAAAACAACAACCCGGCGAACTCTTCGTTCGAAAAACAATGGAGGCCGATGAGCTGCCCAAACATTCAGAAGTTAATAAATGCATACAAACCATTGAGTCGGGTATACCGGAATACCTGACCCAATTGCAAGAAATGTTCAAGGACGAAGGTAGGGTGTCCGTCAGGAGCGAAAAGTCCGGGACACCCGCCGAAAAAAGGGTAGGTGTTTATATTTGAGCGTAACGCTGTCATAATTGATACTTATCGATTTATGTTTTTTTAGTTGTCGAGTCTCTGGAGAAGAGTTACGTGTGCTATTATGATAAGCCTGCTGTGGTCGTCAAAACAGAGGAGCGGCGCTGTCGTAAATATGACAATTGGTGAGTGGGAAAACCGGAAGCACCACCTGGACAGCGCCGTGGTGACGGTGAGGGACCACAAAACGGGCGACAAAGAGCCCGCCTCCATTGTGATCGATGATGAAATGGAGAGGCACATGACGATGTAATTATTTGATCAAATCTTGCCTTAACCTGAACAAATCTTTAAAAGCGTTTTCTTCTTGCAGATACTATGACTTACGTACGAGGACCGGATATGACAGACCGAACTTTTTTGTGACTAACCGAGGAGAGGTTGTTAAAAAACTGTATGACGACGTGAATAAGACATTTGGATCAAACCTCTCCTCAAGAACGTTCCGTATTATGACAGAGACGGAAGGCCGTAGACACGACGCTGCAACGTCATCGATGGTCGCGAAGGCGTTGCAGCACTCGGAGGTCACGGCCTTGAAACATTACCGGGTCCCGGACACAGACGAGGCCATAAGGCGACAGGCCAACTTAGACAAGGTGACACATACGGCACTGGTGAAGTCATACATTGACAATCAGTAAGTAACTTAACCTGCTAATGAAATCACAAGACAAAAATCTGTTCTGACCGTTACCATTTTATTTTTCAGTTTCCGTGACTTTTTCCCACTGGTGCCGTATTCGAGATTCCCCAACCCCGACGACGCAATAGAAAAAATAACATCGCACGAAATATACGAACAATACCCGTACGCGACTATAGACGTATATTACGTACTTGGTCTAAAGGATAAATTCGACTGCGCACTTATTGACGAACGGGTCGGGATACTTATAGACGAAAAGACAGCTGCGGGTTACACCAAAACAAATATTAACGAACCCGCAATAATTGACGTGGCGAAGAAGAGAAAAATTTACCACTTCTTGACAAATGTAAAATATCAAAAGAAGATGATACGAAAAGTCTTGACAAAGTTTTAGACGATTTTGACAAATAATGATTTGAGAGAGACTAGTTGACGACAAAATGACAGTGGATTAGGCCTATTGGGGAACCACTATAAAAAAACGCGCCATGTGCTGTACCTCAATGGTGGTGTGGAAAACAGCAGACTATTTATCAATAAGCTCCCGCTTGTAAACTTATAAATTCTCCGGAATTTAATTTATAGCTGCGCATCGCGACCGTGTAAAAAAAGGTTGTAAGTAGTGGTATGGTCGATTACAGGGAGATTCGTAACGTCGAAGGGAGACTTGCTCGGTAATCTGAAGTAGCGACCGCGTGAAAAAAAATCGGTGCGGGGCGACGATGGTAGATTACAGGGAGATTCGTAACGTCGAAGCGAGACTCGCCAGGTAAACTGATTTGGCGACCGCGTGAAAAAAAAAACCGGGCTGGCGATGGTCGATTACAGGGAGACTCGTAACGTCCAAGTGAGACTCGCCGGGTAATCTGATATGGCGGCCGCGTGATAAAAAAAATCGGTCCGGGGCGGCGATGGTCGATTACAGGGAGATTCATAAGGTCAAAGGGAGACTTGCCGGGTACGTTGGCTTAATTTACCCGTAGGAAAGCCGAAATCATGTTTTTTGAGTTTTCGTTTTTTTAACTTTTTCCGAGATATTCCGAAGCGGCCGGTCGATACAAAGTCAAGCCCGAAGTCGCGGAGTGTGAAAAAACATTTTTTCCGCCTCAATCCTGTAATTCCCCAGTCGTGACCGATCCGATCGGTCCGTTCGATCGCGAAGTCTAACTTTTTTCATGCAGGTTGTATTTTCCTGTAAATTGAATTTCCAGAAGATTTTGTAAAATTAAACATAATCGTCGTCTTGTGTCGAAGCGCTGTGATCATTATTTTAAAAGTTATTGAGGGTACAAATAGTTGAGGTTCGTGCAATCGTTCTATGCCAGTACAGTACAAGCAGTTCATAGACCACCCCCGTCTTTTTGATTATCGAGGTGAACCAACATAATTCCCAACGAAATAGACACATCGGATCGGACTTTTTTTAGGGAATTGCCGGCTTGAAGCTCAATTATGATATTATCGCATTCTCGTCTTCGGGCTTGGCTTAACCGTTAGTCTCACGGTATGTTGGCATAATTTAACCATAGATAAGCCAAAATCACGTTTTTTGAGTTTTCGTTTTTTTAACTTTTTCCGAGGTATTCCGGAGCGGAATTCCAATGCAAAGTCAAGCCCGAATTTGCGGAATCGAAAAGAGAAGTATTTTGCCTTAATCCTGAAATTCCCTAGAAAAAGTCCTATCCGATCGGTCTGCCAGACGAGACATTCTTACGATTTGGAAAAATAAGTTCATAGTCACCGTACCACTACGCGATGCTTCAGTCGTCACATGTTGTGAAACTCCAAATTTTCTAACATTATGAGTGGACACCACCGCTCACTGGTTGCGTGCCCTCGGCGGGCTACCACTTCGCACCGCGGTCGGTCGCCCCAGGCGGTCGTTCACCGTGCACCATATGACCGTCTGTTAGCAAATGAATCCTCGGTGACTAGCGTCCCCGGGTCCGCGTACACTCGCCTTTTGTACGCGGAAACTCCACGTCGACCGACGTGCATAATACAGTCAACAGTTAGCAAAAGAATCCTCGGTGACTACCGTCGCCGGATCCGCGTACACTCGCCTTTTGTACGCGGAAACTCCACGTCGACCGACGTGCAATCACGGTCAACTGTTAGCAAATGAATCCTCGGCGACTACCGTCGCCGGGTCCGCGTACACTAGGCTGCCGGTCGTCGGGCAAAAATCTCAGCTTGCCCGGCCTCGGTCGCCATTTGTCCGCGGAAACTCCACGTCGACCGACGTGCAATCACGGTCAACTGTTAGCAAATGAATCCTCGGTGACTTGCGTCGCCGGGTCCGCGTACACTAGGCTGCCGGTCGTCGGGCAAAAATCTCAGCTTGCCCGGCCTCGGTCGCCATTTGTCCGCGGAAACTCCACGTCGACCGACGTGCAATCACGGTCAACTGTTAGCAAATGAATCCTCGGTGACTTGCGTCGCCGGGTCCGCGTACACTAGGCTGCCGGTCGTCGGGCAAAAATCTCAGCTTGCCCGGCTCGGTTGCCCTCTGTACCCGGAAACTCCACGTCGACCGACGTGCATAATACGGTCAACAGTTAGCAAAAGAATCCTCGGTGACTACCGTCGCCGGATCCGCGTACACTCGCCTTTTGTACGCGGAAACTCAGTAGCGACCTAGCGAGACTCGCTGGGTAATCTGATATGGCGGCCGCGTGAAAAAAAAAATCGGTCCGGGGCGGTGATGGTCGATTACAGGGAGATTCGTAACGTCCAAGCGAGACTCGCCGGGTAATCTGATATGGCGGCCGCGTGAAAAAAAAAATCGGTGCGGGGCGACGATGGTCGATTACAGGGAGATTCGTAACGTCGAAGCGAGACTCGCCCGGTAAACTGATTTGGCGACCGCGTGAAAAAAAAAAACCGGGCTGGCGATGGTCGATTACAGGGAGACTCGTAACGTCCAAGTGAGACTCGCCGGGTAATCTGATATGGCGGCCGCGTGAAAAAAAAAATCGGTCCGGGGCGGCGATGGTCGATTACAGGGAGATTCGTAACATCGAAAGCAGACTCGCCGGGTAATAAATGTCCCGTCGGTTGGTACCGTTACAAGGGAATGTCGAGCTGAAATATGCCTCTGCGTAGCAGTACACCAGCCGTCAAGCCCGAATTCCCTAAGAAAAAGATTACAAGTCGACGCGTAGCAGTTAACCAGCAGTCAAGCCCGAATTCCCTAAGAAAAATAAATTACAAGTCGACGCGTAGCAGTTAACCAGCAGTCAAGCCCGAATTCCCTAAGAAAAATAAATTACAAGTCGACGCGTAGCAGTAAACCAGCAGTCAAGCCCATTTTTCCCTCAATTTATCATATATGACTCTTCCAACAAGAGAATTCCCTACTACCAAAATTCCCAGACTTGGAGACATAAATGGGCTTGGCTTGGAGCAGACCGATCCGATCGGTCTCTAGACCCAACTTCAGATGTCCTTCCCGATCGGTCATCATACGATATAATGGAAACTAAAGCTTGTAAATAATTGGAACTTGCTCAGTTGGCTTTTAATTCCCTTAAGAAAGCCACCCTGCGAATTCCCAACGAAAAAAATCATTTTTAAAGAAGTCGGCTTGAGGCCCGAAAACAGGGACAGGTACAACCTCAACAAATGCGGTAATGAATATACCTTCCAAGGAGCCAGAGGGCGCAGCAACGTCGACATCACCCTAGCTTCCCCCAGCATGCTGAGTTGCATCAGGGACTGGAAAGTCGTCAAAGGGTGTAATACGAGCGACCATTTGATCATCAGCTTTGTCATCTCTGATCATGTCGATGCCTTAGAAATTGCACCAATTGCTAGGTATAGAGACAATAAAATATGTAAATCGACGTTTGTTGAAGCCGTCAGGAACGAGTTGAACATGACAATCAGCGATGGCTCCATCAACGGGTCAGCGGTTCATATCTCCCAAGGCTTGTCAGCGGCCTGTGACAAGCTTCTCCCTAAAGTGCCAGCAAACAAGACCATCCGGCCGCCATGGTGGAACCCTGAAGTCACAAGCTCGCGCCGTGAACTCAAGGTTGCCCATAGGTCCATGTTACGGCTAAACACACTAGAAACCAAGAATGCATTCAAAGCGGCAAGAAATAAACACGTGGGCAACATACGGAAAGCCAAGAGGCTAATATGGCAAAAGTTCGCCGAGGACCCCCTGGTGACGGGGCAAAACATGGGGAAAACTCACCAAGTGGCTGATAAAGGGCAAAATCGAGCAACCCATCCCGTCAGTGTTACGCAGACACGACGGCTTCTACACGTCAAGCACGAATGATACGATCAGCTACATGATGGATGAGCTGATCCCAACGTCCGCAATGGACCAGAGGATTGAGCCCTCGGACCCCACAGACTCTGTGTTCCCACAAGTCTCGTTAGACGAGCTGTCCGCTGTTGTAGGCAAACAGAAAAACAGCGCTCCAGGGTCGGATGGTCTGTCGGCCAGAATCATCAAAGCGGCATGGCCAGCTATCAGCGACCACATGCTTCGTCTGGTGAACAACTGCCTAAGGTTCGCCACGTTCCCGGACCCATTGAAGGTTGCAAAAATAGTGGTCCTCCTAAAGAACAAGGACAAGGATCCCCTAATCCCGAAAAGTTACCGCCCAGTCAGCTTGTTACCGGTATTAGGCAAGATCCTGGAAGAGGTCATATGTAACATCATGGAACGTGAGATCGGAAGCCTCCTTAGCATCGACCAACATGGCTTTAGACCGGGTAAGTCCACAACGTCCGCCTTGGACGAGGTCAAAGAATGGACCTCCCAAAACGGTCGCCACGTGCTAGGATGCTTCCTAGATATAAGTGGAGCCTTTGATAACGTACGCTGGCCAAGTTTAATTGAGGACATGCGCTCGCTTCGCTGTAGTCCCTCCATCATTGCCATCACGATGAGCTATCTGTCGGACAGGATAGCGACATACAGAGTTGGTGGCTCGGAACAATAACACTCACCAGGGGACGTCCCCAAGGATCGAAACTGGGCCCGAGACTTTGGAACATCACGATGGATCCGCTCCTGAAAGAAAATTACCTGCACGACACAAAAATGGTTGCATACGCAGATGACATCGCCCTACTGGTGGCGGGCAACACCAGACAGGAGATTGTCAGGAAGACTGAGACAGCACTAGAAATAATAGTAGCCTGGGCCACCCACAGATGATTGAAGTTCTCTAAGGAGAAATCGGTGATGGTACCATTAAAGGGCGGCCTCGTTCCGGGTTTCACTGCATCTTTTGATGAAGGACGTATAAGATCAGTCCAGGAGACGAAATACCTAGGACTTCAGCTCAGTGAAGGTCTAAGCTTCCAAAACCACGCGGTCAATCTTCTGGAATCGAGTGCGGACATCTTCTCCAGACTTAAATCTATCAGAAAATCTGAATGGGGTGTATCGGCAGCTCTCTCCTTGCTAATCTATAAAGCAGTCTACATCCCAAGAATATTGTACGGGTCTAATATCTGGTACCCATCTGCCAAAAACTCGGATATAAAGAACAAAATGGAGTCAGCACAGAGGAGGGTGTTGATCGCGGTTACCGGGGCCTACAACACCGTATCCACGAGGGCGCTCCAGGTCATAGCTGGTACCCCGCCCATTTTCCTACACGTCGAATCAGCAATCAGAATAAGTAACGGCATGACAAAAGCAGAATCAGAGGCCATCCTTGCCGAGGAATGGCAAGTCCTATGGGATGGATCCTCCAAAGGACGTTGGACTAAGGAGTTCCTGCCAAATATCAATGTAAGAATGCACACCCCGATCACCTTCGATCATTATACTACACAGATTATCTCGGTTCATGGCAATTTCAATGGATAGCTGAACGGTTTCAACCTTGTTGAGTCTCCTGAATGCAGCTGTGGTCACTCAGACGAAACAGCGGAACATATCATATTTGGATGCCCGATCTTCGATGACATAAGACAAATACTCCGGACTTCTATACAGAGATGTGGGGTTGAGTGGCCATGCACGTGCTCCACCTTTGCTGAATCAAGCTCAACATGGGTAGCCCTAGAGAAGTTCGCGAGAGAAGCCCTCACAAGGAAGGAGAACGCCCAGCACGAAGAAAGGATCCAGCTCCGTCAAGATTCCGTGCAGAATGACCAGAACATCTAGTAGGACCAACCATCCTACGCCAGCACAAGGCCCAGCTCAGGCTGGGATGGGTATTGACGACCCCATGCTGCCTGAGTCAAACTCACCGACCGGGGGTGAGGTCGTGACTGATTAAAACCAGTCAACGGCCAGAAACCCGTACAACGGGACCGGGGAGCCCCACTGCCGCAAGATCAGTGCCCCGGTACTGAGGCCCAACAACACCCGGGCCTCTGGAGTCGGACTCGCTGGGGCTGTGGTTGCGCTAGTTATGACCACTAGCGGCGACGCTAAGTCAGAAAGAAGATAATCCAGAAGATGTATTATTATGTAGATGTAATTAATAATAACATCTTAATTTTTAATTTTTTTGTTTTATTTAATTTTTACACCGTTCACACTTACTATATGTATAGTTAATATATTTTACTTATTTTTTAGGGAACATTCTGCTTCAAGTGCAACATGTTTATTGTGAATAGTATTACAAAAATAATTGAGTTCAAAGTGGTTATACTGATTATGAACTTAAATTTAGGTACAGACATAAGTATGAACTATAATGTAATTTTTATTATAGATGGAAATTTATATACATTAAAGCCTACCCCTAAAAATGTGGCTAGTAATATCCTTGTTGTAAAAAAAAAATTTTACAATACCAGTCAGTAGTAGTTCATCTTTGTGTCCGGTCGTTTCTTCTATCAATAAAGAACCAATAACTAAAAGTTTTAGAAGAACTAGTTTGTTTGATGCATTTGATGAAGAAGTGACAACCATTGACAGCGAAACAGGTATGAAAACTAAATCTTAAACTACATGACTATTGTGGTAAAAGGACTAAATAACAAGAATATTTATTTTGTTTTAATCTGCCACCCCATAATACTGCCTACGATAAGTACTTATGCTAATCGTAATACAATGTATTCTTACTATAGATATACTTGAAGTAAACGAAGAATCTTAAAATGCTGATTCTGAAAACAAATATCGAGACAAATATGGACTTACTCAAGATGAAACAACTACATTAATTTAATTAATAGAGATAAGAAAACCACTGTGGAATCATAAATTATCATTGGGAGACCGATCTGAAGTTGTTAAGAACAATTTATGGAATGAGATATTTGTGCAGTTTAAAGGTAAAGTTGTATTAGAGTTATGTTTACTAAAAATATAATTTAAAACAAGGATTCATTTTTAAACCTGTATTATATCTATATTATATAAAAAGTTTTAAACGTATATTTATTTATTAGCCTTTTCTGTTTTTGGTGTAGAGAACTGTAGGTTCTTTACTTAATTTGAAAAAAAATTTGGAAATATATCCGTGAAAAATACACAAGGGAAAAAAGACTAGGTTGTGAAGGGGGAAAAAAAAAATGGATTCATTTAAAAAATTTAAAATTTCTGAATGATGTTTTAACTGTTCATAAACGGTAAATGTTAATTCAATTCAAAGCACGTCCATTTTATTAATTATAATATAAAAAAAAATTGTATTATAGTTTCATAGACAGCATTGGGTCTGAATTAGATGAACATTGCGCCCTCGAATGCCTCCCAAAACCCTCTAAAAGTAAGAAAATAAATTTGAAGCAAGTGATGACAAACTGGAGGCCATGAATCTTAGAGTGTCAATAAACCGGATTGTGAAGGTATTGTTAATATATTTTGAAAAGGAAATAAATTTCTCCTCGCTGTTTGGTATTACAGAAATTGTCTGTGTGTCATATCCCAGCTAAGTTACAATGAAATGAGCGTCGTAATTGCTCAAGTTATGGAAAAAACATGGTATGAAATTTGGAGTTTGAAGCTTTAGATTGCAAGTATTACACAGCGATTGACGAAAATGACCGGATAAGTGACAGTGATCTGCCACTTTTCGGTTTTCTTTAGAAAATCCATTTTTACATAAATTGCAAGTTGTGCATGTATCATGTGCTCGGCGTTGTTCAGATGACTATATTATAGGTGTGATTATTTTAAGTAATTTATCAATATTTTCTGCAACTTCCACAATTCTCTGAACAAAATGTTTTGCAACATCCTGATTTTGTACACTACCACGGAAAATAACTGGTGATGTAGGAATGTTGAATTTGTTAAGCAGTTCTACCGGTATTTCATCATCTGCTTTAACCAGGAAACCATAGCTCATAGGCTCATGTTTTTGAATTATCGTTGTATTTTGCCCTTTTTTCTCATTAGTTTTTTCAAGTAGAGCTTCAAAGTCGGCATAAATAACTAACGGATGGCGTTGTGTGTTTTTCCACCCATCAAACTCTAGCATTGAACCGGGCTCAGGCATCTCAGGTAGAATTGGCTTGTGTGCTCCACATATCAACTTATGTTGTTCAAGCCCCGCCTGACCTTTTAACTTATATTTTGTATGTATATTGTCGAAACTGGTGAAGCAGCGTTTGCAAAATACAACATTTTCGGTGTGTAATGTTTTTTGTGATCTCACAAGCCTCGAAAAATAAGAAATGTAGGTGTAGTGGCTTTTATCTCTGTCAGTAATTAATAAGAGATCGAAATGATCTTTTTTTTCTTCATCCACAACTTTAAGTGGGTAAATAATATGTTTTTCACTCTTTTTTTGTTTTTTTAGACCGTATACGTTTACAGACGTGTTTGGATTATTTTTTTCAAATATTTTTATTTCTGCAATTGGTGTTGGAAACTTTAAGTCGGAAAAGTTATATGTTTCTTCGAGTGAAATATAATTTTCAGCCACAAGATTTTTGTTATTGCCTGAAACGTGTCTTGCTAGGATTGCCCACTTGAAGCACTGTTGGTCTGAGTTTTGGGGATTGATAATTGCTTTTTTATTCTTAATGTAATTTGGTAACGGAATGTATGATGAGCCACCCATAGGTGTGTAATTGTATACTCCTAATAATAAGCCGTCTATGGCTTCCAAAGTAAAGCCACTTCCTTTAGATGTATAAACATCCTCTTCAGCCAATAATTTTATGAACGCTCGTTCTACTATTGAGTCGATATCCGTATCCATAAAAATTTCCTTAGCTGAAGTTTTAAACGCACGGTTTTCAGCTGAATTCTCTACGTTTGGCCGACTGTACGTTGCTTCCAGTTTCAGGTTGAATTTAATTGGGTGTTTTCTCGATGATGATTTAAGTAATTGAATTAAGTCTTTTTTTGATGATACTAAAAATGCGCTGAAGTTGTTCAAATTATCTGTATTTTTCTTATAATACCAAATGATTTTATTAGAGAGCGATGAATCAGTCTTAATAAAACCGGGGGTTTTAACGATGGTCATGCGTGTTTTTTTAGCATTTACTGCTTCGTTTGAATTTTCCGCATGTACACGTTTAAGATCATTGCGATTTGAAGCCGATGGAACTGAAACAAAATAAATAATTGATTATTTGATTATCGGGAAAAAAAATTCCTATATATATATATATATATAAAGTTAGGATATTTACCATTATAATCGTAAATGTGTTCAGCTGGAGTAAAAAAATCTTGAATTTCTCGCTTTGTTATGGTTGGTTGTTGTTGAATTACAATATTTAAAACTCAAAATAGTATTATTATTAATTAGATATTTCAAAAAATAATTGATCGAATAAATTACATTTCGTTTAACACTTTTATTATATATTACCACCTCATAAGTTTTAATATAATAATTACAAATTATATACGTAGCCTTGATTATATATATATTATATTTTATCTAATACATTTGTAAATAGTTTAAAAATACTTACGATGTTTTTCCTTGCTGTGTCTGATGAGGTTATCTCTTCGCGTGAATATTTCTGAGCATATACTGCATGAAATCTTATTGGGTACATCATGTGACTTGACATGTCTGCGTAAATTTTTAATCAATGTAAAGGTTTTATCACATATACTACACTTGAACATGATTACGTTAAATACTGAAGAACACAAGGCAAACTCGCAAAACAATACTTTACCCTTCACAGAATAGATGGGTAATGAATTATAGAAAAATATATTACACTTTAAATAACAGTGAAATCTAAGCGAATTATTAACGTATGCGCTAATATCAGAACTAGTGGTCGAAAAACAAACTACGGTTTTTGTTAAAGTAGAATGAATAATTTAATTTTTATAAAATATTTGTAAACACTTTAAAAGCACTTTGGAACTCGGACGACAATACATGACCATACATATGGACGGACGGCAGTACACGGGCTAATTAAATTTTGCTACATGCACTAATTTCTTGCTAGTAATCACCGACAATACTCGGACATGTCTCTACAGGTCTGTTGTCATACAAACGTATAATGCGGTGGTCAACAGCGTCGGGAAAGGGCGACAGGTATAGATTGGAATGTGCGTAATTGTGACTATGTGTGTGTGTGTGTGTGTGTGTGTGTGTATGTGTTGAACGAACAATGGACTGACCAATTAGCTGGCTATGTACTAAATGAAAAACTGATGTATACTTTATAGTATCGTGTATATGTATCTGGTTAAATATTATAGTTAGTAAGTATATGGTGATGATATTTTCTGTATGTAGGTATAACTAAATGTATAGTATGCTGTAAGATGTGTTTAATGATATGTAAATAAGATTAGATCTGTGTGATGTTGTATGATTTTATATATTAGATTGTAAAAACGTATGCATATTGTATATTATGTATGTACTATGAATGTTAGTATGTGTATATATATATATTATAGACGTTAGTATGCGTTTATGTAGGTGGTATATAATAACGTATATGCTTTAGTGAGGTGTCTATTCGTATGTGATGTTGTATCTTTTATATATATGTGTGTGTGTGTGTGTGTCTAAATAAAAAGGGTGGTAATATTGGTAAGGGGAAAAATATATATCAGTCAAGTGTGTGATTTAGTTAATACAAATTTTCACCAGAATATTATAAGGGGAAATAAAAGGGGAGGTAATGTATTTGAAGGGGAAGGGGTAAAATATATGTCGGTTACGTGTCGGATCGGGTGGCGGATGTGATTCAGTTAGGTTAATGTGTGTAGTGGGTTGCCTATATTGAGTAATTAATACAAGTTTGGGAGGAGCCTGTACTACGAATTGCCTATAATTTTTTGCTATCTTTTTACATGTAAAATTTAAGGGGGAGGAGATGCTGAACATACATATTTATCCTACTCTTAGTAAAATGCCGAAATATCTTACTCTGCACGTATGCATTTGAATGAGAGTAAATTATATTCTGTCACGTGTGTTGTCTCAGTCTTACACACTTACGACGTAGACATTTTTATTTTACCAGTTTAAATAGTGTGTTATTTGTTGTGATGTTGGAGTGAATTGACCTATTAGCTATTATCGAACTCTCGTGTGGTAAGAAAATTATCTGTGCATCGTTCTTACATTTGACATAACTGTCATAACTCGCTTAAAAATTAAAATTCCTCAAAAAATCGATCGAGAGATGTAGAGACATAGATAATCTCCTTAGAATTTAGTCCAATGATAAGTCAATATACTGTAAAACTACCAGCACACTATTGATACATACAAATGGTGAACGGAAATTAAATATGTCCTAAGTGTGTAAGGCGGAGAAAACATAGCGGGTATCCTCTCAACTGAACCACCTAACACGTATGTAGAATATTGTTTGAGGGAAAACTCTAGTTTTTGATGAGTTGACTGTAGTACCTAGGTGACTTATACTCTATAATTATTGATTACTGTTGGCCACGTGCCTGTTTTTGTTTTTGGTGTATTTTGGTGCATGACTTAAGTGTTTAGGTAAAAAATTGTATTCGTTAACTCATTACCAATGTTCGAAAACCGCCTCGTGACATTTTGATAATTAATGTTACATGGCCAACCCTCACGCCACAACAGTGGAATAGTGTCAGCAAAAATGTCTAATTTTAATATTAATTGGTTTTACTGTTGATTTTTAGAATGAAAATAAAACAGATTCATAAGTATCTATCAAGTGGTATATAGGTGTATAATGCACCTGTATACCACAGTAGGAGTAATAACGCTTCCGGCGGAGTTCGGAAGCGTTATAATTATAACAAAAAAACCGCGAAAAGGCGTAAGTAGATGTATACAGAATACAAATTCTAGACTAATATAAAAATGTGTATCACCTAATTTGTGTTTTAAATGCAAAAAAAAGGGCCACCTAATTAAAGATTGCCCTGGTGAGTGTGTATTATGTTGTACAACGACCATTTATTACGTATTCTATTATTAATTTTTATAATTTTTTTAGAACCTACTAAATTGAGGCCGCCGCCGCCGCCACCACCGCCACCATCACCACAAATGGAGGTGTCTTGTGCCGCCGAAAAAGACGTCACCATGGAAAGGGTCACTGAGGACCTTTCCATGGTGACTGTCGAGTCTGCAGTAAGTACATTAATATACATTTCTAATAGTTGCTCGTGAAGAAACTAATCATAACAATTTTATGAATTGTAGAAGGGCCAAGAAGACTAAATAGAACAGTAAGTTTCAGTTGGACAATATTCATTGAATTTCATGTTTTGTTACATAGGTATTTAATTTATTTTATGGTTTTCAGATGAATAAAAATTTTTTTTTTTCAAATTTTTTTGTTGTTCTTTAGATAAGTTAGTTTTTTATTTGTATCTGAGGTGTAATATAGTATTGGTGATATTGACCTTAAGAACATTGGTATGAAGTGTTTGTGGTTAAAAAGTTATGAAATCACACTACAGTTGAATGTAATAATAAGTGGTAGAAAGCTATGTAAACATTTTTGCTCTTTTCATTAAAAATAAGAAAAAGAAAACAATAATGGACTTAAAACTGATTAATAGAAGTATTTTATAATACTGATGATATAGTATAGTGTAGATAACTACAACTATTCAGATTAAAAATTGTGTTTAAAAAATACTCATAGCATTGTATATTATGATATATAAATTAACAGGAATTTTTTTTATTTAATACATATATGCATTTATATATTACATTATTACAGACACATTATATTATAATAATATTACTTATTACTTTTTCAATGTTAATTTTATGATATAGGTGGATATGTAACAATAGTTGGTAGTTAAATACAAACACATTATGTGTGTAGTGTACAATGTATACAAAAAATACCAACTGAATACAAATTACAAATAAATGTAATTTAGCTAAGCACAGAATCTAAATAGAACTTTTTAAAAATTTTAATTTATGGAAATATACTTTTTTGTTTCAAGTTTTTGCAGTTATTTACTGATTTAATAATATTAATATTTTATCAGGGCATGCAATGCGGCTTATCAATGTGTCAAAATGCAACACCTGACATACAGTCTATTCCTACTGATTTTGTTGCAATTTTGTTTACTTTTTTAATATTATAAGATTTCCAATCATTTACTGTAAGGCGCTTAAACAGATATTATGTAAAATATTAATATTCAGCTTATTTAATATAATCTTTTATATTATTAATATTAACTTTATTGAATATTACTGGATGAAAATAAACAAAGGTATCCCTAATCATAGCATTAAAGATGGTTCAAACAAATTCATGTGTTCATTATAAAACACAATTACTTAAGTTTATATTTATGAAATTTATGAAATGTAGGTAAGTAAAAGAAACATAATTATTCATTAACAGAGGTATGTAATTTTAAAGTCATAAAGAATATATAATTTTTGTTCATCATTATTCATTATGAATGTAATTGTTGAAGGTCTGTGATTAAACATTTTCTTATAACATTAACATTAACATACATATATAAAGTATATAAAAAAAATTTTACATTATTCTTAAAACATTTTTAACTATTCAAAAGTTTGTACACATTATCTGTATTTACCCTGGATTTCAGGAAAACGGCGGAACAGTGTACATGGTAAAATTTTGTTGGTGAATTTGTATACAGGTCAAGTATACGTGATCCATCGGTCATGGAAGACTCGGTGAAGATAACAAAATTATGTGCGGAAAACTGGTCGTTATGGAAATTCCAGATGAAGGTAACACTTAATGCCTTAGAAATAGGTGGTATAGTTTCAGGTGAACAGACTAAACCAGGACTACCTATCAAGAAGTTGTCTGAAACAGAGACGACTGAGGAAGCCAAAGCACGTTGGCAAAGGCACTTGAGTGCCTGGATAAAAGCAGATGCTAAATGTCGAAAAATAATAGTTACCTCAGTGGACGAAGGTCCATTAGAATATTTGATTAACTGTGAGACTGCATTTGAAATGTGGGAGAAACTGCTGAGTATTTACGAGCAGAAGTCTGAGGCAAGTATACATTTGCTTCAACAAAAATTTTTCAGTTATTCAAGGGAACCGACAGATGACATGTCGACGCATATTTCTAAATTGGTCAATTTAGGAAGGAAACTGAGTGTAGCGGGTGAACCAGTTACGGATAACATGGTTATGACAAAAATCTTAATGACATTACCAAAAGAATATAGTCATTTTTGCAGTGCATGGGATTCTATCTCAGCGGGAAGTAAAACAATAAATAATCTAACTAGTCGGTTGTTGATTGAAGAATCACGGATGATCCAGATCAAAGGTGAAGTTGGTGAACAAGAGAAATCTAGTGCATTTCCAGCCAAATTTCAAAACAGATCTGATGGGAGAAACGGCAGTTATAGTAAAGGTAAAAAAATATTTACTAATAAAAGTAATGTTAAATGTGATTACTGTGGTAAAATCGGGCATTATAAACGAGAATGTAGGAATTACCTACGTAGTATGAACGGTGAAAAAACCGGTACTACAAGTACAAATTTAAATGCATTTGTAAGTGAGTCAAGGATTAAAGATACTACAGCAGATGTGTGTGTATTAGACTCAGGTGCGTCGGATCATATGAGCGCAAATCGAGAGTGGTTTTCAAGTTATGAACCATTAGAAAACACGCAACAAATCACAATAGGTGATGGAACAAATCTGTATGCAACAGGAAAAGGTAATATTAATATATTATTATACGTGAACGGTAATTGGAATAAAAATTTCATGGCAAATGTATTGCACGTGCCGGGTTTAAAATTTAATTTATTCTCGTGCGGAGCGGCGTTAGATAAAGGTTTAAGATTAACGTCGGATAATAAAACGTGTGTGTTCACAAAAAATGGTAAACCCGTATGCGCAGGTAAGCGTTGCGGAAGGTTGTTTGAATTGCAGATCAAAGTCGAAGTACCGACAAACGGAAACAGCTACGCGACAGTAGCAGTCGAAAACAGGTTGTCAGTATGGCACGAGCGGTTAGCACACCAGAATATACAGTACGTGAAAAGTTGTTTAGCGAAACATGACATTGTGTGTTCGGCCAAGGATGACGATTTCATGTGCAGCAGTTGTATAATGGGTAAACAAAGTCGTAAAACATTTGGTAAGAGTAGTACAGAATATTTCAAGGTGAATGATCTAATTCACGCAGACTTATGTGGACCAATGCAGAATGATTCTATAGGTGGTTCGAAATACTTCTTATTATTCAAGGACGACTACTCGCATTACAGGACGGTATATTTTATTAAAAATAAATATGAAGTAAAAAATATTTTGGAAACATTTATAAGAAGTGTAGAAACAGAAACAGGTTCTAAGGTCAAAATATTAAGAACGGATAACGGGTTAGAATTCGTTAATAAAGAAATTACAGGTATTTTGCAAAAATACGGCATACGACACCAGACTACAGTTCCATA
This sequence comes from Sitobion miscanthi, assembly GCA_008086715.1. Taxonomy (NCBI): domain Eukaryota; kingdom Metazoa; phylum Arthropoda; class Insecta; order Hemiptera; family Aphididae; genus Sitobion; species Sitobion miscanthi. Next base: position 25,792,058 of record CM017804.1, read on the forward strand.
TACGCCAGAGCAGAATAAAAAAGTCGAACGAGAAAATCGTACAATCGTAGAGTCAGCGAGGACAATGATGTGTGCAAAAAATCTGGATGTCTCACTTTGGGCAGAGGCTGTAAACTCGGCTGTTCACACGCTTAATCGAGCAGGAACCAGTTCAGTTAAATATAATTCACCGTACGAGTTATATTATAAGGTCATGCCAGATATTAAACATTTACGAGTTTTTGGTACTGTCGTATATACACACATACCAAAACAAAAACGCAAGAAGTGGGATCCAAAAAGTGAAAGAGGAATATTTGTTGGCTATTCGAATAACACGAAAGGTTATCGTGTGTTTTATTCGAAAACAAATACGATTTCAGTGTCCAGAGACATCATATTCGAAAACGAAAGTAATAATAGTGAAAATATAATTGTAGACAAATTAGAATTAACAGATACACCGACGCAGATCAAGGATGATCCAGTCAAAGTCGAATCGACGATGGTCGACAACAGGAGTGGCATGGTATTGCGAGATCGGAACACACAAAGAGCACCGATCAGGTATAATGTGTCGTCGTTCATCGCCAATTGCGACCAGCCATTAAATCGTAACGAAGCGATTACAGGACCACATAAAAACGAATGGGAAAACGCTATGCGCGATGAAATAACGTCGTTACATGAAAACAAGACGTGGTCACAAGTTAATTTACCTCAGGGCAAGGTTGTATTACGAAATGCATGGATATTCAAAACCAAATATAAAACTGACGGTAATATAGATAAATTTAAGGCCAGATTGGTCATTAAAGGTTGTTCACAGAAATACGGTAGAGATTACCATGAAACATTTTCGCCAGTGGTCAGATACGAATCAATAAGGGCGATATTCGCAGTAGCAGCTGTGGAAAAATTAATATTACGACAATTCGACATCAAGACAGCATTTCTGTACGGAGAACTACAGGAAGAAATATACATGGTACAACCACCAGGTTACGAATCTGGATCGAATCAAGTATGTAAACTTCAGCGAAGTTTGTATGGTTTAAAACAAAGTCCAAGATGTTGGAATATACGCTTTAAGAACTTTTTGAATGCATTTGGTTTACGATGTACCGAAGCGGATGCATGTGTATTCAAAGCTGATAACAGCCAAATTATTCTTGCAATATTTGTTGACGATGGATTAATCGCTGCAGATAATGAAGAAATAATAGAGAAACTTTTAACGAACTTGGAAAGAGAATTTGAGGTTAAAAAGGGAAATTTAGAATATTTTCTAGGTATGCAGGTCGACATAATGGAAAATGGGTCATTATTTGTACATCAGACAAATTATGCATGTAGCATAGTTAATAAATTTAATATGTTGGATGCCAAGGAACTTTCAATTCCGATAGACAAATCACATACACTTGAACAAAAGGAAGATACGGAGATATTGAATGAAGATATTCCTTATAGGCAGGTAGTAGGTAGCTTACTATTCTTATCACAAGTAACAAGACCAGATATAGCATATGCAGTAAACTTCATGAGGTGTTGGTGTGTAATGTGGTCTTGTAGATTTTTAATTCGATGAAACTGCCTTGTGTCCATATATTTAACCCTAGATCACTAACTATTCGTCGATTCGACGAGCAAGGTTAATTTAATTCCCATAATTTTTAGTTTATTAATAGTACACATTGTTATGACGCACGTATCTCTCAAGAATGTTGTTGACATTATTTTATGATAAAATATGATTAACTACTTTGATCAGTTGAAAAGCAACCTTCGATTGCGTAAGACACACATCGTCGAATCGACTACTAGTTAGTAATAAACGTAAATGTTTGTTCGTCGATTCGACTACTAGTTAGTAACACACGCTGTTTTTGGTTCATCGATTTGACGTATAGTTATAAATAAAGGGTAAGTTTTAAGTTTTAAAAATTTAGTACATTATTTATCTGAAGCGTATAACTGCGTTTTTTAGTTTAAAAATGACATGTGAACTGGATGATGACGAAGTAATGCGTTTACTTGAATAAATTAATTCAGATGACAGTGAAATTGAGGACAACATAATTGAAGATTTTGAGGAGGAAGATAGCGATGCGGATCCAGAATATTATCCGCCTGCAATTCATGATGAAGATATAATTGAGAACATCATAAATATTCAAAATGAAGGAAGTAAAAAAAAAAAACCTGTGAAAAACAAAGGTAAGAAAAGTACAAACCCCCCTGCTAACACCCGTGAAACAGAGCTACCAATAAGTTCCAGAATATTTTTTGAAAATGACAACGTAGTTGGAAAGAATGGATTTAAATGGCAAAGTAAATGTAATTTGATTCCTTCTACTTCTAAAATCAGTTCGAAAAATATTGTACATATTACACCAGGACCATTAGGAAATGCTTTATTTTCAAACGAACCTGTAGAGTGCTTTTTATTATTTTTTTTCTTCTGATTTGCTTGCGAAAATAATAAGTCATACTAATGAAGAAATTGTTCTCCAAAAACAAAAATATGCGCAAAACGTACAAAATAAAAGTACATTTCAAAATATTAACTTGAATGAATTTAAAGGTCTTTTAGGTATTTTAATAGCTTCCGCGGCAATGAAAAATAACCATTTAAATGCAGTCAATCTATTTGACCTCTCGCTTTGTGGTTATAGGTATCAATCTACTATGTCACTTGCAAGGTTCAATTTTATAATTAATTGTTTACGATTTGATTTAAAAAATACTCGGGACGAAAGAAAAACTATTACCAAATTTGCACCAATTTCTGAAACTTGGGACATTCTCATGAAGAACTGTCAAAAGTGGTACAAACCAGGATTATACCTAACAATAGACGAACAGTTAGTTGGTTTTCGAGGTCGTTGCCCGTTTAAAATGTATATTCCGTCAAAACCAAATAAATATGGAATAAAAATTATTATGATGTGTGACAATTCAACAAAATATATGATAAGTGCAATTCCATATTGCGGGAAAGGAAGCTTCAAATTATTTTGTTGAACAGTTAGTATCGTCAGTAAAAGGATCAAACCGCAATATTACAATGGACAACTGGTTCACAAATATTCCTCTTACACAAAAACTACTAAAAGATTATAAACTTACAGTAATTGGTACGATAAAAAAAAATAAGAGAGAATTCCCTGTTGAATTTACTGACTTAAAATATTCTAATCGAGCAGTAAATACATCGCTATTTTTATTTTCAAACAATTTGACCGCTGTCTCTTACAAAACAAAACCAACCAAACTCGTTACATTAGTGTCTTCCCTGCATAGTGATGACTCTATAAATGAAACTACTAAAAAGCCAACAATTGTAATGCACTATAATGAAACTAAAGGTGGGGTGGATAGTTTTGACCAAATGTGTCATAACATGAATGCCGGTAGAAAAACTAAACGATGGCCATTGTGCATTTTTTATAATATGATAAATATAACATCAATAAATGCTTATGTTATATACGTACACAATTTTTACAAAAACAGGAAAGACACTACAAAACCTTTATCACGCTTCCAATTTATGATACGCTTACAAGAGCAGTTGGTTGAGGATTGCATGAGATCAAGGCTTTCGAATAGTAAGCTACCGCATAGTTTGAAAAAAAATATTGAAGATTGCTTGGGAATAAAAAACCTAACACAAACACAAGATCGACAGACTGAAGAAGAACTGTCAACTAAAAAAAGAAAAGTTTGTAGCTTCTGCGACTACAAGAAAAGGCGAATGACTAAATCACAATGTTCTACATGTCAAAAACACATATGCGGCGAACACCAAATTATAAAATGTCCACATTGTAATAATGATTAATATATTTACTTAATAATATGTATTTTTAATTACAGTTTCAAAACATAAAATTTTATTTTAAGTTTACAATTTTTTTTTTCAATTTGATGTGACTAAGTATAATATTGTTATTTTAAAAAGTATATGAATTAAGATTATAATATAAACTGAAAAATAAATAAGTACTGCAATTTGAACATAATATTTATGTGCATTTATATTATATTCGTCGATTTGATGAATGGTTAGTAATCACGGACTAAAAATATGGTTAGTGTTCTAGGGTTAATAAATGGAGATCAACAAATAATTATTTGTATGATGAGAAATTATGTGACAAAGAAAAGGACACGCAACTATTATTGTTTAACTTTTATGAAGTCTTAAACAGTATTACTAAACTGGGTGATGAGGGTGAAATTCTTATTTCTGTTGACATACAACCAAAAAATGCAAAAAGACAATTATTATCTAATGAAAAATTTCAAAAAGCGTCTTTAAAATCTTCTAAATTAGCAGAATTTCTAACAAATTCTTACAACATACTTATGAAAAAAGAATGGCTCAATCGAAAAAAATGATAAGTTTGTGGAGAAAAAATGAAGAGTTTAGTACTGAACAACTGTCCAACAATTGATCAACAAGTCAAGCCAACTCCGATGAATGTTACATTGAAAATGATCAGTCAAGTACCTATATAATTAAATATTAATTACAATATGATTTAACTTAACATTTATAATTTAGGAAAACTTACATTAGATAGTGACAACAAGCATTGTTTGTGAGGTCATTAATCGGGTTTATGAATGTCAATTGAATATTGGAACTGATGATCAGTCAACAAGTAACAAAGTTGATTTTCAAGTTGAAATTCAAACTAAAAGTATTACAATTGCCATCAAAGATTATATTACCAACAAAAACTAAGTGCTGTGGTAGACTTAAGGGTGCTAGAAAAACTACAGTAGGTCTACCAATCAAACGAAAACCAGTTAAGCCAGTACCTTTTAAATTACTTAACTATTTGATCAAAAACTGTGAAATAAAATGGCTTACCAACAAGGCAGTTATAAAAAAGGTGAGAAAAGAAAAATACCATCTCGAAGAAGGAGACATCAAATGTCCAGATGTGTTTGATGGAATTGTAGAGAACGAGATCGATGTAGGGAGTATCAAGCCGTACTGTTCTAAAGAAGCATGGAAATCAGTAATTTCTTTAATGAAAATAAAAAAAGAACACCATCTGGATATGTCCAAAATGCAACCATGAAATAAAAAACGACCATCTATTTTGTAAGAATCTTGGTTGGTTTGGCATCATATAGAAAAAAGTGGGCATTAACTTATTAAAAAGTTAACTTTTTTTAAACTTTTTTACTTAACAAGTTAATTATTTTTGTTTTTAATTTATTAACTTATTCAGTTAAAATTGTTATTACTGTAACTTAACTTATAGTTAATTATCATTATCATGCAGTTAAGTTATTTTCTTTTCGTATCATGCGTAATCAAATAGGACAATACTGATTCGTTGACTCTTTTTCGATTTCGGTCATTTATTTTCGAATTATATATTATAATAATCTAATTTTTTACACAGTGTATAACGCCTTGGTAAATGTTTGTGTATGACAAAATACTAGGGCAGTTTATGACTTAAAAATATTATAACTTGAAAAAAATTAACTTTTTTTTTAACCGAGTTAAATTTTTTTTTGTTAACTTTTAAATCAATTTAATTGAATTAACTTAACTTGCCACAGTTAATTATTTCTATTAACTTGCCCACCTTTGCATATAAATTGTGTCAAGGATAAGCAGCACGGAAGCATTGGTTTTGCTACAAATGCTATGCAAATTTTAAATAATAAACGTACTAATGAATTACAATATTATAATTAACAGTATAACTATCTTGTAGTTTTAACGTTGGTTAGGTAGACCATGACAAAATAAACAATTGTCATTTTAAATATTTTGTCACGAGTAGACGTTGGCAGTTAAGACCGGTGCGAGTCGTTAGGTCGAAGGCCATTTGATCGAAGGTTTAGTTATCGAAAAGAAGTGATCGAATCGTCATGCGGTCGAAAAACAGATGGTTGAATATTTTATTAATATAGTCGAAATATTTTATGGTCGAATGGGTTTTTTGATCGAAGTAAAGATAATGATCAGCTTTTCGATTACTTTATCTAATATTTTTATAGATGTACCTAGCCCGTATGTAGATATATCGTAGTAGGTACTTATTGTGTAACGACTGTTCAGTATACGTGCGAACCAATAGTGTTTATCATCTGTTCAGTGTTCAATATACCTACGTTAGTATTTTATACATATTTTTGCAACAGTTCATTTTTTTTTTATTTTAATATGAATATTGATATTGTACCTAGCATTCATGGAGGAATTTTATTAAATATAAATAATTTCATATATAAAAAGAACAAAGATTTATTACGAAAAACTGACGGCAAACACGTATTTTATTGGATTTGTGTTAATAAATGCGGTACAAAAGTTTGAACTGTGGAAACAAATGAAAAAAAAAACATGAACTAGATAAAAATTCAACGTTTTTTCCGGATCAACACTGTCATGCTCCCGAACTTATAGGCTTGGAAGTAAGAAAAATAAAAGAAAAAATTAAAATGAATGCGAAAAGTTCAATCGAAGATAAACCATTATCAGAAATCTGTTAACGATTGTTCGACAATTGTTGCTTCACATGTGAGTAAGAATTCAGTTCAACAATTAGTAAAACGTCAAAGATGCAATGTAGACAACTATAAAGAACCAAAATCTATTGATGAAAAATGTCTAGTCCCAACAATGTGTCAAACACTAAAAGGTGAATTATTTTTAACACGTTGACGGACAGTCACTGCTATAGCAGTCATACTAATTTAAGTCGTAATATGAACATGACTGCTATAACAGTTATACACTTGCAAGTCGTAAAGTGGCATAACCACTATAGCAGTCATGTTAGTTATGGGTTTATCGTACTAAGACAAGTGTAATGTCCATTTACGACTTAAAATCTGGCCAGGCAAATTAATCAAATGAAGTTTAAAAATAGATTTTTCATTTTACCATTTTACATATTTATGTTTTTTTTATCTAATTTTTTGTAGACATTACAAATATACTCGTATAGTTATATTATGCATAATATTAATATCTTATCTGTCAATATTATTGTTACTTGTCAACCAATACGTCGTGTATAGAAACACATTAGTATGTCTTCAGATTTATTCGTAATAGTGTGTCCTTGCGTTCTGTTTTATAATTATTTGGTCTCACTATGGATACACGAAAAAAATATGATGACGAAAATATTCGTCAGATTTTGGACGAATCAAACAGTGATTTTTATGACTCATCTGATACAGGTATTTATAATAATGTTTGTGTATACCAGCACGTCAATAATACTCTATGTTATTCTTTGAAAAATAAATTTACTTTTTTTAAAACATATTTTTATTTGTATAGACTCATTTGAAGAATCGATCGGTTCAGCTGATGATCCTACTTATAATTTGAACAATGACGTTTCTTCAAATGAAGAATTTAACTCACCGAGTAGTGAGGATAGTGACGGGCAACAAAATAATGCTAGTATAGATAACTTATCCATCGATTTCGAAGATATAAGCAGTGATTGGGAAGACGACTTCAATGATATTGAAGATTTCAATTTTGATGAATTTGGCGCTGATGTGCAATTAGATATAACCGATGAAGCTACTCCGTATGACGTTTTCATTATGATCTGGGACGATGAGGTAATGCAACTTATTTTGAATTCGTCTAATAAATATGGAGAAAAACTGAAAAAATTAAAACGCCCCCACACAAAAAATTGTCGTATACAACATTTCAAAGAGATTTCATTGATCGAATTACAAAAATTTTTTGGATTGTGTTTATTGAGAGCGGAACTTGGTATACCTGTACTTAGGCAATGTTTCAGAAAAGATCCATTAAATTATCATCCTATATTTTCCTTCACAATGAGCGGGAGAAGGTTTGAACAAATCTTAGGGGCTCTAAATTGTTCTGAAGGTGTTGCAGTTGAAGTAAATGATAGACTCGTCAAAATATCTCCACTTTTTAATATGATCATAAAAAAATTTCAATCATCCTACTCCCCATCAAAAAATTTGTCACTTGACGAATCTATGATGCTCTGGAGAGGCCGTTTAATATTTCGTCAGTACATCAAAAATAAAAGACATAAATACGGAATAAAATTTTATGAGCTTTGCACTCCTGACGGGTATGTACTTTCTGCAGAAATATATAAAGGAAAAAATATAGAAAATACTTCATCATCTAAAGTAAATGATTTAGTTATACGATTAATGAAACCATTTTTAAATAAGGGTCACCACCTTTTTATGGATAATTTTTATAATAGTGTGGGTTTATCGAAAATATTACTAGAAAATAAAACACATACAACTGGAACTTTAAGATCAAATAGAAAATTAAATCCTAAACAAATAACAGGTAAAAATATAAGACTTAAGAAAGGAGACCACATATTTAAGAGAAAAGGGCCTATTTATGTAAGTAGATGGAAAGACAAAAGAGATATTTTTACTATAACTACCGGATATCAGCCTCAAATGGTCACCATAAAAAATAGAAGAGGGATAGAGATTCAAAAGCCTAAACAAATAATTGAGTACAACTCAAATATGTCTGGTATAGATCGCTGTGATCAAATGCTATCGTATTATTCAAGTCCGAGAAAAACCATCAAGTGGTATAAAAAAGTAATGTTTCATCTTCTAGACATGGCTTTGTGGAACTCATTCTACATCTATAAAAAAAAATTTCCTCAGTACAAAGGACACTTTATTGATTATCATCGGGAAATCGTCACAAAGCTTATTCACTTACCAACTGACATTACAAATGGACATCAATTGATCAAAAAAGACAAAGGAAAAAGTAGCACTAATTCAAACATTCCAAGTCACTCTCAAGAGAAAATACCATTGCCTGAAGGTAGTATGAGTATATTACATTTTATAATAATTAACTATGTATTTTATTTTGCTTAATTTTACTATAGGGTGGTCAAGAAAAACATACTTTTTGAGTTGTCGTGAATGTTATAAACAAAAAATAAGAAAAAATACGTCTTGGAGGTGCAAAGATTGTCCATCAAAACCTCCATTATGCCCAGGGCCATGCTTTACAAATTACCACTCATAAATTACATGCCTATAATATTTTATTTTATAAATGTATATATTTTACCCTTATTATACATAATGTTTTATTTCTAATATTTATATATAATACTCAAAGAACTTATTTGATTTGATTTATATTTTATATATAATTTTAATTGTTATAATAAAAAGGATTTGCGTAAACTATGTAGTTATTTATACTAATTAAAAAACAAAAATATAAATGTTATTTACTTAACTGCTATAGCAGTCATATGACCATACACGTAGAAAAAAAGTCCTCTATGGGCTTCAACTGCTATAGCAGTTGACTTTTTTTCTATTTTCATTGTTTTTGTTTCTTTATATTAAAAAAAAAAGCTCTGACTCATTTTTTATATAAAGCAACTTTTAATGAGATATAAAACTGATGATGAAATTACAGCCAGGTGCATGACTGCTATAGCAGTCATGTCCGTCAACGTGTTAATTAAAATAAAATGAAAATTTGCTATTGTTTACGACGAATGAAAACTATAAATATTTAAGCGAATCTATCTGCTGGTTAGCAGATGGAACATTCAAAGCTTGCCCGCAAATTTTTGAACAAATGTATGTTATTCACGAATCAATTAAACGCGGAACCGACGAAATTTTCGTACCGTTAGTATTTTGCTCTGATGAATGGTAAAAGTGAAGAGCTATATACTCAAGTAATTTGTTTATTAAATTAATTTTGCATTGAAAAAAATATTAATATTACGCAAACTTATGACTTGGAAATAATAACAGACTTTGAAAAAGCGGTCAAAAATTCTTTAACTGAATTCTTTACTTAAATTAATTTTATATTATAATTTATGTTTTTTTTTTGAATAATTAACACAAATATATATTTTTTGACGATAACATATTTCGATTATTTGCATTTTCGATATCATATTTTTCGATCGAAAATGTGTTCGACCAGATACCTTTTCGATCATTAGACTTTCAGCCACTTGATTTTCGGTCAGACAACCCCCACCCGATAAGACAGTGTTTACCTTATTAATAAATTAGTAATTCCTATAAATTATCTATTGTAAAATATAAATATGGTCGGGGGGCGCCTTCTATAATCCCGACTATGGTCGGGTGTATAACAACAGCGATTTTTAAATACCTTAGACTTATAGTTTATGTAATGAAGTAAAGTCATCATTGTGTACTGATTCTTGTTTTGTGCCGAACAAGAATTAGAAAACAAATATAGTGTTGTAAGGACTTTTTTACCCGAGTTGAATGGGTTATACTCTAATTTTTCGAGAAAATCTATCAAAGCTGAACATATTTCATTGGGCCCTCTGCCACTTTCTAGCTGCTTCTGTCCAAGTACGTAAAAAAAAAAAAGAAATCATTTATCATTCAATTGAACTGAAACAGACACTACAAACGTTAAATTATAAATCCAAACTATTGTCTGCTGTAAAAAACGTCAGTAACGGACAATTTAAACAATAGTTGAGTTTGCATCATATCAAACGAACATGTAAGAGAGTAGTTAGTTTGTTCTTTTAGTAGCTAAAAAAAAAAATTTAGCTCTTTTCTTGTATACAGTCAATTCTAATTTAAGTATGTGTTTTATGATTTCATTCTTTTCTTGTCCAATTTTAACTTTTTGTTCCGTTCAAAAACTACAAACATCCTGCCGAGGATGGCCAAAACTTATATTCAATTTTGTAGCGAATATATTTACGTAATATTTACTTAAAAATGCAAGTGGTAGTTATCATCCAGTCTTTTTTTTCCAGTGCATAAACATATAATTGCAAGATTGACCAGGTGGTAAATAGCTTCTGTCTGTATCTCGCCTTGTGTGATGACTTTTTATTCATTTATACATTTGATAATTTCAGTTTATTCAAGATAAAATAGATCTCAAGTCTATATACATGATAATCTTATGTTCTATATGTTCATAAAATTATCTTAATAGCATGAATGCGAGGATGTACTAAAACATAGGGGTTTCCTCCTACCTTAAATTACAAATAAAAATCGCCGCGAATTTGATAACAAACAATGTTCATGGTCGTGCGCCTATTATCAGTCCGGCCATTGTCGGGTGCATAACCACATCGTTTAAAAATACTTTTCGGCACATTTGTTCGACACGATTGAATGCATCATGCGTGGGCTTCCAACATGAGTAGCTGAGAGAATAGTCAAACAACCAATGTTGGCCGAGTCTCCTTCAGTAGCAATGGCGCCACGCAAGTGGATGTACTCGTTTGATCGTAACTTCCACTGATTGAAACGAATGAGATTCAGACGCTCCATTAATATTTAAATTTAAAAAAAAAAATAATAATAAATTAATATTATTACAACGCATAGCAACCATTAATAAAAAAAAATATCTATCGTAAATCTCAAAATTTCTGTTTTGAGCCTACCGGCGGTGATCAATTCCCTTTTTAAATTAGCCTATGACACTCACAAAGAATGTGACTTACTTTTGGTAAAAGAATTTTCGAAATAGGTTCAGTAGTTCCAGAGATTACCCTCAACAACGGTAACTAACAACTCCTCTTTATATATTAGCACACAGTAAAACTTTTAAAACTCGGCACTCAGTTTACCATAAAAAAGGTGTTTCATACTCAATTTACCTAGCTCCGTCATTTCTCACTTGCCAGATGATAATCGAGCATTAAAGGTTAGTTAGTTTCCCTGCAGCGTCAAACAGTGGAACAATAATACAGTGTCGTGTAACTATGCCCGAAACGGTAGTGATGCTAGACGCCGAGATCAGATGCTGCAGGGAAAACGTACCTAAACACCTTTAGATCTACAATATCAAAAAAAATGTAACATTCAATTACCAGTTGCAATTAAAAAAAAAACAGTCAGCAAATATAGAACTCTAGTACCACCAATCTGTGAACTACTAAAGATCAGCCAACAAAACCTCCCGGTTTTCTTGTGACCTAATCTCATTGGACACTCCATAAAAAATATAAGTACCCATATATTATAAAAAAAGAAACAACATAATAACTAATATTTTTAAAGATTGAATAATAAATATTGTAAATCTTTTTTTTTGCATTACAATTATTTTTCTTGATTCTAGGACATTTGACACCCAATATAGGGTTAGACACTGAATATAAATGCATATTTAACCAGTGGCGTAGCCAGGATTTTTCAATGGGGGGGGTTACAGTTTAGGTTTTTATATACTAAGTATACATAATACATACTATTTTAAGTTTTATTGTACTTTATTAAATGCATTTAAATTCAAAAAATATTTTATTTACATTACAATTTACATTTTACAACCGTAGTCAACCGTAGTCTTCTTGTTTTTGTTGTTAATTTATTTAGGACATCATCAGGGTCTATATCACTGTGTATATTCATCATTGCCAAACTATTCAACCTATTTTCACACGTGGTGTTTCACAAATATGTTTTCAATCTTTTTAATGTTGAAAAAGATCATTCACTGCTAGAAGTTGTAACTGAGAGAGTTGCTAAAATCTGTAGAAGTTTAAAAGTCGAAAGGAAAATTGATATGTTACACTTTTGAAGAGCGTCGATAGCATTTTTTGGTAAATCTTTAGTTCCTGTAAATTTTTGTTGCCAAATTTTACTTCACTCACAGCTGCTAACACACTGCAATCGAAATCACCTTGATCCATTTCAACCAGCTGCTAATTGTTTCTTCATTATGTATAGTAGTGGATGATGGTAAAATAAAGTTAAAATTTTCAATTTTAGGTCTAGGGAATGAATAAAGATATTCAGTAATAATCTTCGGGCAAATAAACCTGGACATTGCATCAGTTTTTTTGCTTGTTTTTTATACAAGGAATTGATATTTCAATGTTTAATTTTCAACACTTAGATTTTACATTATTAATTATAATTTTAAATTAATTTTTATTGTTTAATCTTTGTTCGCACCGAGCAATTAATGCTTATCGCTCAACAGTAATCGGCGACCTCTCCCTTCTCGTCCAAACACCACTCCGTCAATCAAATTATTTAAATTATTATAAATTGTTATGTGTATTATCTTTACTTTCGCTTTCTGTGTGAATAATTATTGGTCAACTTTTGTCTTATATTATTATCATGTATTCGTATCACTATTATGTAAGATTTGTATTGTTTACTTTTTTCGGCCAACGCCCTTGTTGTTATAACATTAATATTATACATCATTTTTCATTTCCGCTATTGCAGCGCACACTTTTTATGTCTGTTACTTTTGTTGGTTTAGTACCCTTTTGATACACACACAAAGTTATGTGGTTATTAATAGTAGTGTAAACCCTGTACCGTGGGGTCCATGCAAAGCTGGGTAATAACTAGTTAAAAAAAAATAGAATGTAGAAAATAACTTAGTTAGTAACTAAGTTCTTTTAATAAATAATTGTAACTTAACTAAGTTGTTTTGTTAAAATTAAAGTTATTTACAAAAATTTTCCTATTATGATTTATGAACTGTATAGTATTTGCATTGATATTTCTGAGAACCGCCAGGACGGAGTATATCTACCGACGGTTGTAGGTATGTATATTATCAAACTTATTACTATTTACTATAATATACTATAATATAAACATATAGTATTTACTAATTAGTAGAATTATAGTGAATAGTGATTATTAATTCATTCTGGTAAGCCTAAAAATATTTTCGAAATAGCATTTTCTCTTAATGCAGGACGTATTCCTTCAATGTATTTAATTGACCCATCAGGCATTTTACATTCATATTTTAAAATATATTAAAAAATTGTCTTCTTTAAAATGTAAACTGCAAACTACATACCTATTTGACAGATAAGTTCCTATCTTTCCGTGATATTTTATTATTCCATACAGATAGTAAGTCCTGCAAGATAAATAATTTTAAAATGTTCATGTTTGTACCAGAATACTTGTATTAGCTGTTATGTACCTTTTTAAAATTATATTTTACATTTATGAACCTTTTAAATTTAAAAATAATTTATTGGCAGAATATCTACAACATAATTTGATTAATTAATTTTATATTTTTGTTTTTATAGAATATAGATATATTCTCTTTGTTATTTTTTGTTCTGTCTTTCTAGTTGTATTTTTATTTATCCCTCTGTTATTAGTTTCATATTTGCTAATTATTATGCAATATTTTTTTTCTTGTAAAAGGGCTTATGCCTGTTGATTATTAATAAATAAATAATTGTACTTGTTAGTCTTATTAAGAAAATAAAGTCTCTAAGAAGTCTAAGAGATACCAACTTAGAAACTAAAATTTTGATATAAATGACATTATACAAATTGATGCAATGAAACATTTTTAAAATTAAAATAATATTATATTCTGTGAATATTCAATATAATAACTATTTTTACAATTAGTATTTATTGATTATAATATTCAATATTTTGGATCATTATTTGTTAATTAATATATTAAATATTTCGGATTAATACTAATTTTTTTTATAAAATTAATTAACTCATAAGTTACTAAATAACATGGAAAAATATTTAACTAGTTAGGTTGGAAGTTAATTCTAAATCAAGAGTAATTCATTATTTAACTTAGTTAAAAGTAACTTAACTTTTTAACTAGTTAATGCTCAGTAATTTGTATAGCTTCTGTTATGTACGTCTTCACAACTAAATAAATGAAACACGCAGTGAGGTAGTTAACCACTATACTTTATTTGAAAACTATGTTAATAAAAAAATACACGTATTTGTGGAGGCTCTGTTGGACTAACAACGACTGAATCGCCTTGAAGACGAACGCGGTCGGGCGGGCCCGCTGCGGCTCAAGTGTCCAAGCAGCGGAATGCCATATTATACGCAGGCTGTGCTCGTTCCCACGGCGGATGCATGTCAAAGAAATGCTTATATTACTAATGAAATGGGTTTATAAAACCTCTACAAAGTGCTAACTATTTTTATGAGACTGACTTAAAAATGTATCGTAAACATAAGTGGTAAAATAGTAGAAAAAACATATTTTATAATAAAAATATACCATGCAAAAATAATATTAGTAAGTCAACCAATGCGACATCACAATGCGTGGCTATATATGTATAACACGAATTGTCATCATGTCAATGGATCGTTGCGACAAGTTTCAACACGGTCGATACACAATTGTCGACAACTCAAAATTTGAACAAAACGACTGGAGTTTAGTTCCAACCGACCGCGACGTCATAAGCTACAATTTTTAATTTGAAACTATATGTTCTTTTTAAAATGGACCCAACCAATGTTATTGGTGATTTGGATTTTGAAAAATTAATTGATGTAGTGCGGTCTCACCCTGCTATTTGGAATATATCACATCAGGGGCGGATAAACTCATAGGCCACCAAGGCATGTGCCTAGGGTGCAATTTTTTAGTTTATTTTTACTTTTTAGTTTTTCATAATTTCATAATTATAATGACTAAATTTATATTTAATATTAATTTTTTTTGTATACAACTTGCATGAAACTGGAGAATGGCTCACGTAGTCACGTCACAGTAACTTTTTAATTTATAACCTTGCTGTTTGAATTTAATCCTGCGAACGGTGCGCGCCGCCACCGCTAGAGGTTCGACATAGACACTTGACGAGGTAGTTGCCAGCGTTGTCTATGTTTAATACATGAGAGGTGGTATACGGGTGTGTGGCATAAACACATACAATATTGTGAAAGACGCATGCGCTAAACGCCAGCCAAGGCAGTCAAATATCAAAATATTATAAATAACTTGTAGACTTTTCAATTAATTATAATAAAAAAAAACAACATAATTTGTTGTTTGTATAACAATAAGAAAATAACATAAATCATAACAATTAAAAATCAATAAATCTAAACGGTCTTTAGTGATTGACTCGGCATTCAAATATCTATCAGTCTATCTTGGTTTGTTTTATTTTTAGTTTTCGTACACTTTCATTCATATGAGGTAAGGCATCATAAAACCCATGAGTCATAAGAGATTATGGATTTTAAACTTTGCAAATCATTCCACTTATCCAATGAAATATTTTTTGTGACTTATGGAAATGAACATATTTTTCTATATTTTTCATATCAATTTGATTAGGCCTTCTAGGCATCTCTGTAAAATCATCATCGTAGTTAATTTTATATGAAATGACTCCTTTAGGACAGTCTTTAAGAACCCTAATGTCCGTTACAACTGGGTCAAAAGATTTTATTCCTGGTCTTATTTCATTAAGTTTTTGATACTATAATCCAAAAAAAAGAAAATATTAACAAGTTTAGTTTCGTATGGAAATTGATATTTTCTGGCCTCAGTTGTTAGATTATATAGTTTACTAGGTAAATAATGATAATTCGTTTTCATTTTCTTCTCTATTACACTGTGCACACTGTCACATTCCATCTGAGTATGGCCCTTTTCTAGGTACTTATGAGTTATAATCAATTTAATACTTAACGTTTCATGTTAGTTTCATTACTTAATTATAATAATGAATGGATGTATAACACAATAATTAATGAATGACACTTAATTACATAAATGTTTTATTTCTACAATATAACGAATTACAACATGACTATTGTATTTCACAAAATGCACAACTAAGCTAAATATCTAAAAAAAAAAATCACTCCAATTAAATAACACTGAAAATGCAGTTTTTATAACTATTAACAGATCTAATTTTTACGAAATTCTTCTCAATTATGAAAATTATTTTAATAGTTTAAATGCATAACATTTTAAATATTTACTACTAAAACTTAAAAAAAAATTCACTATTATTTTTTATGAGCATCTGAAGTTCAAATGCATATTCATATTTTTATATTCACAAGTAAAATAACAATTAGGCCTATTAGAGCCTTAATTGATTTTTGATAATTTGTTTTAATTAAAATAATATTAAAGGGATCGCATGTCACGTATTTTCCTTACGTTTTAGACCAATAAGCGGTGGTCAATTACACATACTTCTGAATGTACGGTTTTAATTTTTAATATATGTATGCATTTTTTGGCAAAATAACTAGGTTTTCTAAGATGTCAATTTTCAATTTTCATTTTTAAAGGAAATTTGGATATTATTTTAAAAAATTTCATGAAATAATTGCACTACATTTGTATTTATTTTGGGCTTTAAGAGTTTTATATCCAAAAAGTGGTTCCCACAAAGCAATAGTCTATGAGATTACAATTCAAATCTTTTTTCGAAATAACAATCAAACTTCAGGAAGTATGTTTAAATTTACTACCGTTTTTGGCAGTTTTAATGTCATGCATAGAAGAATATATTTCGTTGTTCTAGATTTATTGACATGTGCGTGTACGAGCAGTGGTGGTTTTGAAATGTTATTTTACATGAGGCCGAAAAATGTTAAATAGTAAATACACACTACTACTCTATCGTCTCTAACACCGAACAAAATGTATTAATGTATTCTTTAAATGGTATGGGTTGTCAAAATGGAGCGGAAATATTAGCCAATTATGATCAAAAACTATTTTATGCTAAGACAATAATTTTATCACATTCACATAATTGGATAATATTTCATGACCAAATTATAACAGACGTGCGACACTGCGACGGCCGTGTATCGGTGACAACAGCGTGCAGCCCCCCACATAAAAATAGCGAGGCTGCATACAATTTATGTCCCCGGCTGCCGACGTTTATAATACTGTTGAATGGTAGATTTCAGTCGCCTCTGGTAGTGGTCTGCGAACGCGCTATTGACACTATTTCACGAACTGATATGTGTGTGCGCAGAGGCACCTCGCATGCACTAACTCTGTCGATCTCAGCGCTTTAGCGGTGGCGGTGCCGGGCGCGATATTAAATGGAAACGGCTATTGGGGAAACAGATTAACTAAACGCGCTCTGGTGGAAATAATTTGTACCTTCCAATTCGGAGTGTATAGATTAGAGGTCTCTATTTCACGTGTATTTAAAAATACGGATACCCGTGTTTTTAACAAAACGGTGTTAAAGCCCGTGTAATTAAAATACACGTGTACACGTGTATTTAGAGTCCATGTACCCGTGTACCCGTGTGTTATAGAATCCGAGTGCTCGTAGCCCGTGTTTTTAATGTCCGTCTACCCTGATCAAAAGAAGATCCAAAAGGGGAAGCATAAAAGTTCGTGCCTACATTACCCCCCCCCCCCTCCATGTTATCATACAAATATTTAAGTTAGACATTTATAAAAATATACCATTTTTTTTTACGAACCTGAAAATTGTTATACATATAAATTTAAAAAAAAAATTAAAAACATAAATGGGATTATCTTAAGACATTTTGTATATAATATTATATTTAACATTTTATACTTAATAGTTTAATACAAACATATTATTATAACATACGAGTATAATACGACAAAACAATAACAATATTCTTTTTAATTATAACAAAATATGAACAATGACAATTTTCTTCAAATGTAAATTACAAAACAATAACAAAAATAATTTTTTAAACTATAAATACAATAATTGAAAATACATTTCAGAGGTTTTTTATGAGTAAATTATAAATAATTAATTATAAATTTATAAAGAAAAAAGTCACAAGATAACTGTCAAAAAAAATACCTACCTATTTTATTGAAAGTGTTATAACATAAGTTGACGATTTTGATATAAAAATACTAACATATTGACATTTTCTGGTGCCAAACTGTTTCTTTTGGGCGTAACCACTTCCCGGCAGTTGAAAAACATCTTTCTGAGCTTACCGATGTGGCTGGTATTGACAAACATTTCTTTGCTGCCTTTGCTACCAGAGGATATTTTTTTTCGTTTGACTTCCACCATTCAAATGGATCAAAATCGTATCTCAGTTGTGGTTCTGCAAGGTAACATTGAAATTGCGTCGAAACATCATTGACTTCATGAACTTCATCGCCGTATAAAAATTCAAGTGCTCCTTTCTTTTTTTGGATAGGAACTTCATTATCCACTCTATTTTCCGAAGTATTCGTTTCGACCATTAAATTTTGTACTTTGCAACGGATATTTTCTCTTACTTCGATTTCCTTATGTTCCAAATCTTTATATCTTGGGTCTAAAAATTATACTACTTGTCTTGAAGATATGATGTTTGTTAAATTATTAAGCTTAAAACGTTCTATTAGTTGTGACACCACTGTCTGCTTAAAACTGACAACAACTTCACTATCATATGTATTAATTTTCAAATGTTTTTCAATCACTTTTGAAATAAGAGGTCTAACCATTGATACCGGTGAATGTGTTTCGCCACAAAAAACTGTTGTTACAACTCGTAATGGCTTTAACAAAGCTACTACAGTTTCCATTTTTGTCCAGTCACATTCTGAAACTTCCAACTTTTTTGCAATTGCAACATTAGTTATACTGCGGTCAGCTAAGACATTTGTTACAGGGCATCTATTTGTATAAAGACGATCTAACATCATATAAACAGAATCCCATCTTGTTTTACAACTTTGTATGAGACTTAGTTGGTTTAATCCCAGCTGCTCTTGCATTTTTGATAAAGCATGTTTAGCCAAATTAGAATGTTTAAAATGACCTACCATCTTACTACCTAACTGAATAAGTGTATCAATGCCATCTTGTTGTAATCCATTATTGACCGCGAGTTGAATACTATGAGCAGCGCAGGTTAAATTATATGTTTCGGATACATTCGTCAGTGAATTTACAGCATTTATTATATTTCTTGCGCTATCGGTAACGACAGCCATAATTTTTGTTTCAATTTCCCATTTATCAAATGTATTTTTTAATTGGTGAGCAAAGTTTACGGCACTATGAGATTCCTCCATTTCATGTGTAGTAAGTGTATACGACTTTGGGCACCATTGGTTATCAATTATATGAGCACTAACTGTAATATAGCTCTGTTGAGATATCGATGACCAACAGTCAGATGTAAAAACTATACTTATAGAATCTCTCAAGTTTTTTTGAATTATTTCTTTTACTGATGATTTTAATGCTTTCAATCTTGATTTTATTGCTCCTTCCTTGCAAATTTTGTAGTTAGGTTCGACAATTGTCATAAACTGTTTAAATCCTTCACTTGAACAAAAAGATATGGGCATTTGATTCAAGGCTATCATTTTTGCTAATGCTTGATGTATCTGCTTTGTTTTATCGGAGTTGCAAATTCGATCGTCTTCCTGATTCTTATAAGTTCGTCGTCGTTTTCTAGGTATTGGTGCACCAATTTCCGAACTTTGTACTTCTGAAGAACTTGAAGTCATAGATGAACTGGTTAAGGTATCGGCATTATCCAGCTCACGACCAGAAGCAATCCTTTATTAATGAAAAATATAAAAAAATAAACCTATTTTTAATTTGCCCACACCTTGTTTTGTTAAAGTTTATCTCACATCTTTAATATTTGACATAAAGTTTTGAAATTTTAATAGAGTAGAACCTTGGTGCAGAAAGTTCAAATAATAGAAATTGTTTAATAAATATTATGTAAAGGACCACCGAGCCAGTAAATAAACTAGGCCCTTTTCTTGATTACGAATATAAGATTATTAAATATTGTACACTTACCTAATGATTTATTTAATTTTTTTAACAATTTTAGATTCGTATTTGATTTTAGATACGAAGTTTTCGTACAAATCGTTTTTAGAATCAGTCGTAAATACAAAAGTTATGGTATTACGAACAAGAAATTTTCAAAAAACGTTAACCGTAGGTACTAATGTACAGCCTTGACGAAAGTTTCAAACAAATTTAACTATTTTTAAGCTAAAAGTAGAACTTCTAAAATGTTAGAAATTCCATGTTTTCTCAAAGTTATTTTCGAAATAAATTTTAAATTTTCAGTAGAAACTTTTAAAAATTTAATATAATCTTACACATATTAATAAATTTGTATTATAATTTGTACTAATTTCTCTAAGTATTAGAATATCAATCTATTAGTTCTGAAAAAATTTTAAAAATCGTTCTTCAGATTTATTTTTATATACGTTTAAACATTTATTTTACCGGACATTGTTATTTTCACGAAAAATGGAGATTTTTTCTAATTAACACCCTACACAATTTTAAATTCTTTAAGTGGTTTATATGTTAATATGTATATTAATTATTAAGTACATAGTACATACCTTCGTGTTACAGTGGTGAGTGGTTTTATACCATGTATAGTTTTCAAATGTCTACCCAAAGATCCTGTTGTTCCACCAATGCAACAAAATTCATTATTTTCATTTTCCGTACACAAATCACAATAGGCTTTATTGCCTTGACGTTTAGCGTACAGCCACACCCAACTTTTACATTTATTACTCATTTTATAAATTAATGAAACAATTACAATAAATACATACGTGAACAAGAATTTCATATAATTTTGTACAACACACAAATGAAATAAAAGTCACTCAAAATAATGTGCAATTTATATTTTATACGACGCGTACATTACATAGGTACGGTACGGTTTTATTGCGATTAAACAACGGCCGATTGCCCATCATCGAGGACCGCTGTATCAGACGTATCTTATCTGACATTACATTATATCACACTATATAGATAATCTTACAATATTTCCAAATTATAAATACAAAATATTATTAATTTTAAGTTTATAAAAACAACTGGACCTTAAACACACGGGTAATTTTAATACACGGGTAGATACAATTTTAATACACAAACTTGAACTTGAACATCAAAAACACGTGTAATTAAATACACGGGTATTCATACATTTTACTATTTAAGGTACGAACTACGTGTACATGTGTATATCAATACACGTACCAAACCGAGAGCCCTAGTATAGATATAGTTTTATATTGGTTATTTAAAATAACTTATTTTACTTTTTATAATAAATTAATTTTGGTATCGAAACTTTATACGTTTTTGTAGCTAACTGTATACGTTGGTAAGTACAATTTCTACTAATATTATTAAATACATTCAAATAAAATTCACTTAAAGGAAAATATATGCGAAATATCGGGAAAATACATGCAATCTCCCAACTCCATGTAGGGGGAACCCGCCAAACCAACAGTACGATAGGCGTCGACAGCGCTCCCAGTGTTAATCTGTCTTCCTAATAATAACTCATAAGTTACGTTATAGCGACTCGCAACCATTCTTGCGTTCGTAGGTACAAGTACAACGTACAACTGTACAAGTTCTGTACAAAAAACTAATATTCAATATTGTAGTTTATTAAACTTAAATTCTAAAGCATTTAATGTCTGAAATATATAAATAAAAATTAAAAATTTAAGTATACGATTAAAATTTTAAAATTCAAAATAGTACAAAATACCAATTTAAAGAAACAAACATTTTTTTTATTTTCCTGAAAATTACAAATGAGGCGGTACCTCACTTGCCTCACCCCAAAAACCGCCACAGCGTGCGAGAGTGACACACGACGGATTTTGAACGTATCTACGCACACTAATGATCATTTACTTCGCACATAGCCACACTGCGTAACGAGTATAAGACATCGAATTACCTATACGCCACCACTTATTAAATCACCGCTTTCAATACCCTTAATGCTATAAAATAAAAAATGTTCTGGGGGCGGAGTTGCACTGCGGACTAAGGCGTCGGCTGCAACGCAGCCGACTAAAGTTTGATACCCCAGCCGCGAGCGGCATTTTTCTTCGGACAAGTCACTGTGTCCGGAGAACAAGTGCCGCCATCCCTCACCCGGGGCATAGCAGAAACCTACGGGCGCCCCATTAGAAATTCTCTCAAAACAACCCACACACGTGTACCAACCTACCCAACCTAAAAACCCTACAGTTCCCACCCTCGACCCACACCCAATGGCCTACGTTGCCGCGGGTTATCTAATGATAAAAAAAATAAAAGTCAAGTATTATCAGAAGATTTGCAATCCAGATCGTCTAACTTTTATTCAAATTTGCAGTCTCTTGCTTCTCTATTCATAGCCCGTCAAACTGTATGCTACCAAGACCTACCTATTCGGCTATTCAAATCCAATACTTCAGGGATGCGTCTCAAGCGGCTTTTGGTGCGTGCGTATATCTGCGTTCCATAGATAATACTGGTTCAGAGTTGCACCCATTCAGCCAACAACTAGCCCACTATGTGGTGCGCTCCTATTAGCAAATCTGGTTGCTGAAGTCAAGTTAAAATTATTAGGCGTCCAAGTAGATACGTCTTCACATATTTTTTGTCTGATTCGACTATTGTAATCGCATGGATAAAAAGTCGAAGTTTGTTCCAAGCATATGTTGCAAACCGATTAAGCCAAATATATGACGTGTCAGAGCCAGAGCAATTGCATCATGTTTCAACACAAGAGAACCCGGCAGATCTCAAAACCCGTGGAGCTGAAGTAAAATCATTTTCTCAGTGCGCTTTATGGTGGAATGGTCATAAGTGGCTATGCTTATCTCCAAGCCATTGGCCATCAACTTCCCTATTGCCACCAAACCTATCAGAAGTTCGCACCATTAAGTTGGCAATAAGAGGCCGTTCTGGTACGAAACTTCGGCCGTAAAAACATGGTGCCGTACTTCAAGTTTTCCTCAGCTCTCGTTAGTCGTAGAAACATGATTTTTTTCACCAAAATAAACGTGAGAAGTTTATCTAGATTTTTTCGTTCCAAATTTTCGAATTTTTTTTCAAACCAATTATATTGGCATTTGAAATTTTCAAAAATGTTTAAAAAATCATATAAAATAGACAAAAAAAAAAAATCAAAAATCTGGAACGACAAAACCTAAATAAACTTCTCACGTTTATTTTGATGAAAAAATCATGTTTCTACGACTAACGAGAGCTGAGGAAAAGTAAGAAACCATGTTTTCGGTAAGAAAAACACGATTTTACAGCCGTCATATGCGCTGCTATACTGACACTAGCGGCAGCGTTCAAAAATAGTGTACATACCACTACCCCACGCTCGATTGTAGCCATACCGCACCGTAGTTCAAAACCGGATTTCTTATCGCGACCGGCCCGCTTGCCGTTTATAAATAATCGTTACGAAAACAATTATGTTGGTAACAGAATTGTTTTCATAATACCAATATCAAATTTTGTATTTCGTTTATTATTATAATTCTGCTCACCGTTCTTTACACAAACTAAAAATCTCACATCTAAAATTGTTATAAATCGTTCAGAAAAATTACAATTTGAATAATTATTTTTTAGATTCTGAGCGAAGCGATGATTGTATTGATTTTACAATGATGTGTGTTTTTTTTTGTGTCTGTCATCACCTTTTAGGACAGTAAAAGTGCTTGGATTTTCTTCAATAGTAACTTTTCTGAAAGGAGATTGAATCTAGTTGGTACTTTGGGGGGGGGGGGGTCAAAAGAATTTTGTTTATATTATTTTGTTGTTATTGCTGACAAAAAGTTAATGTAAAACATTAAATTATTGGATTTAAATCATGTAGCGAAGCATAAATGTAATTTTCGTTAAAGACGTGTAGACTGTGGTAGCGTAGGTTACTGAAGAATGGAAAATACAGACTCCGGACCAACCGTGTTAGTTGTAAGTGACTACTGATTTTGAAGACACAGTCGAATTATAAATGTCGCACTTATACAGGGTGATCTTTTATCAAACAACATTCATTATTTGAAAAAGTATTGACTTTTTCAAAATTTTTTTTTTTGCAAAATTGTAGATTTACGCTGTTCTAGAATTGTATATTTTTTTTATTTTTTTCACCCTTATATTTATTAGGTAAACCACTATCAACTTTTGATTTTCAAATGGTAACCTATAATTAAAATTTCATAATTGAATAAAACTATTTTTTTCATTAATTATTACGTTCAAATTTTCATTTTTTGTTAATCCGTTGATGAGATATTGCTCCTCAAAGTTGGGTGGTTTTGGGAGGTAGTTATTGTGTGTAAATTTGTTATACCTCGTCAGTAGATACCGCAGCTACTAGAATTTTTATGTCCCAAGGCAAAAGATATACACTTTTCAAATTAGTTCATAAAACTTAGGGCCCCTAAATGTATTTTATTATGCTCATTTTTCAGGGAGTCACGCAGTTGACCCCACAAAGGTGATTGCGGCACTGATCAGTGGTCGTAATAATTATTATTAATTATAAAGACCAGAAGTTATAAGTAATAAATTCGATATCGTTCAACCCAAGATATAGCAGCGATAATCTTTGTACCTGATAGCTGATAATACCTACATACAATAAGACACGATCATATTATTATTGGACTGCTTCTGTTTGTAGATTCGATCACGATTTAATCTCTATTCTATGCCGACTACAACACATCATAGAGTATTTATTATTTTATTCTTTTATCTATGTATTTTAATCAATAAGTCTGTAACAGACTTGTCCATGGTTTATCATTACTGTCTATCATAAAGAAAATACAGTGTTACCAATATGTGTATTTACAAAATAAATAGGAACAGTAACTTACTGTTAATTTGTGTCACAAATAAAATCCTGTTTTTGTTACTCTAGTAGACAGTTGTACACTTGTACTACAGTTGCAACAACTGTTAAATGTTTTAAATCACTGCTGTAGTAGTGTAGTGTTGTCTGTAGTCTGTTACTGACTATTATAATTTAAAGCATGGTGCCATGGTGTCAACGACCGATACTACTAATTAGTGGTGTACTACAGTAGTATAAATTGTAAACCTAATAAATTTCACATTTTCACAATATTATCGTAATAAATAATATTCTGCGCCTTTGTAGTTTTAACGAACTAGCTGATCTAGTTAACTGGAGCTCTAGTAAGATATTTAAATATGTTTAATTTACCAACTTACCTATTTTGTTATTTTCAATAAAATTCCCAGATCAATTTATTTAACTTGATGTACCTACCAGAAATTTATTCGTTGGTAAGTATAAAAATTCATGTTAAATATAATTTTTAAAAAACTCTTTGGTTAAGAATGGAAAAAATGTAACATACATATACATTTAATATAATACATAAATGTATGCATTTGTATACAATTTGAATAAAGAATACAAGTTATTTATATTTTAACTTATGTTCAAATTGCTTGCCATTTTCAGTTAAACAAAAAATTAGACGTTTCAATACTTCAATGGAAGTAGATTTTTTCAATATTGAATTTTCAATTTTGTTGCAACAATCTTTTATTTTTTGTTTAAGTTCCTCCACACTATTGCATTTTTCTTTATACACTTCATTTTTTAGATGGCCCCAAAAAAAGAAATCAAGAACACTTAAATCGGGGGAACGAGGTGGCCATTGAATAATGGGGCTGTGAGTTCCAAACCAGTTATTGTCTCCATATATCTCATTGAGGTATGCACGAACCGCCAAGGTATTATGTGCTGGTGCACCATCTTGCTGACAGATCAAATTCAAACGCTGTTGAAGTGAAATATTTTCCAATAGTATGGGTATATCATTTTTAAAAAAACCAAGATACTTATTGCCATTAAGATTTTCCTCAAAAAAATATGGACCAATTAAATGCTCATCAATAATCCCACACCAAACATTCACACCCCAACGAACTTGCTTATTGGTCTCATTTATCCAGTTGGGATTTAAATGATTCCAATAGTGATTATTGTGGTGATTTACTTGTCCATTATTGTAGAATTTCGCCTCATCGGTCCAAAGGATATTTGTTAAAAATTGAGGATCCTCTTCTAATTTTACCATGCAATGTGCAATAAAATTGAGTCGCCTTTCATAATCACTTGCTAGAAGTTGCTGAACAGGATTAGCCAGGTATGCATGGTATTTATGTTTTTTGGCAATTCTTTGTACTGAAGAATATGACATGTTTAATTCATCTAAAATTTAAAAGTAAAATACTATTTTGTAATATGTAATGTTTAGTTAATAGGAAAACCAACTACCTGCTACAGTTCTCAAAGATGTTTGAGGATTTTCAATAAATTTGGCCAACACCGAAAATGAATTATCGACATTGATGACTGTCGAAACTCTATTTTTTTGTTTCTTAAAGCTTCCGTATTCTTGCAGATTTTTGTACAGAACATAAAATCTTGTATGTTCTGGACAAGGATGATCAGGATATCGGGTTTTATATAATCTATAATTAATATAACACTAAATGTATAATATATGTATAATCACTTATATATTTGTGTTTTTTTGCTGTCAATTTAAAATATATACATATATATATTTTTTGTTTTCTGACATCACATAACTTCACTAAGATACAGAAATATGCAGGGTTGATAAACAACACGTTTTTTTAGATACCAAAGAAACTCACATTTAAAAATTTTAATTGTGATTTAATAAGACTTAAAAATGTTATTTTATAAATCAGCAATAATGATTAAAATTAGTATAAATAATAATTTTAACCAATAATGTTGAACATCTCAACCCTGGATATTTGTTTAATTTAATTTATGTATAATTTCAAACCTTGCTGCAGCTCTGGTATTTTTTGCAATTTCAATATAGCAACTGATCATATCACTTTTTTCCTTATTTGAATAAGACATAATTTAAAAACAACTTTTAAATGTAATAAACAATAGACAACTTTTGCAATTTTATTTAATAACCTAACCTACCATATTGTTTTAAAAAAATATTTATTTTATAATTTACTAGTCAATCTGATATATAAATATAAATTATATTAAATAAATACATATGTAGGTATTATGTATGATTAACAAATAATAAACTTAAATAAATTAACAAATTATACAACATAATATTTTCTTAAATATAAAATATAAAGCATTGGATTTTCCAAATGTATATAATTTTTGTTATCTATATTACATACCTATATGTATACCTACATATCACTATAAAACATAATTAATTGAATGATGAATATGACATGTTTCACATAGGTAAAAAAGATAAAGGTACCTATCTATTCCTACATTTATAGTATTACTGGTTTTTCACATTTTATCTGTTCTCCGTTGAGTTAACATCTCACAGAGTTACTTTTAAATATATTAACTTACTGTTAAATATTTTATTTCATTAAAAAATATGGGTAAGATGGATGAATTTCCAAGTTCATATGAACAATTTTTGAAAGTTCATAAAAAAACTGTTTCTGATGTGTCTGAATCTGAATTTTATAAAGAGGGCTATTTGTCCATTGTTGTACTGTTGGAGTCGTCAATGCAAGTAAGTTTTACCATTTAAATTGAAACATAATTAGTAGGTCTTATACTAATAATATTTTAGAAGAATTTAATATACTTAAAAATAATTTTGAAAATATTTTATCAGAAGCTACATACATTGGAGTCCACAAACCAAAGTTTGATGGACGAAAATAAAAAGCTGGAGCAAGAAATAGAATCACACATAGAGGATATAGGAGATGCTGAAATACAATTAGTAAATCATTTTTAAGTTAATTAATATATTTTCTAAGAAGAATTTTTAGGTAGTTCAATTAGGGCCATGTGCCGATTTTAACACGTGAACCGCCATAAAACTTCTGCGGTCATATGGCGGTTAACGTATTAAATATTTGATATTAATTATAAATATGCGTTAAAATGCACTTAATATATTATAGAATTTAAAAGGGCAGTTTTTTTGAAATTGGTGAGGCCATAATATAATAATTTGTAAATAATTTTATTTACTTTAGAAAGAGATGAAAAAGAAAAATGAGACACTAAAAAACGAAGTTGTCGATACTGTGGCAGAAAATGATTTTTTAAAGAGCAAAATTACTACATTGGTAAGACAAATTTAATATGAGACCTATAATAAGTACCTAGTGTAATAATAAATACCTACAGGAAGAGGAAAGGAAAAACATGATTACCATACAGCAAATTGACAATTTACTTGAAACCAAATTTGCCAAGTTTGAAAATAGGATTGTTAAGAGCTTAACAAGTTCTATTGATGACAACTCGGGCATAATCAAGGAAGTAAAGATAAATGTGACTGAGAAACATGATTCTTCAGCAGTTCTTCCTCCTTCAGTGATTCCTTCGTCTTCAGCAGTTAATTCACCTTCAATGCTCGCTTCAATGGTTCCTTCCTCTTCACCAGTTACATCTTTACCGGCGAAATCGGCCCAATCAGTTTATGATGAATTTGCAGACCTGCAGATAAAACAAGTACATGATTTACATTATAATATTTACAGTACCATAATACTATCTAATTCTAATAGTTATATTTATCACACATTTTCTGTTTAAAAACCAAAAATTTAGAATTCAGAAGTAATCATTTAAATTGTATACTTACATAAAATTGAATTTAGTGCACAGAATGGTGGTGTCCGGTCGGAGTAGAGCGTTATTCGAATAAAATTTTATTTAGATGATTATTTAGATGACATTTTATTCGAATAAATTATTATTCGAATGATTTTTTTCACAATTATTCGAATAATTTTCAAAGGTTATTATTCGAATAATTTCCAAACGTTATTATTCGAATAATTTCCAAACGTTATAACTCGAATAAAAAATTATTCGGATAATTTCCAAACTTTATTATTCGAGTAATTTTCGTTCATTTTGTTTAGGTAACCATAGGTTGGTAATTAAAAACAGTCAAATGATGATTTTAAATGTTATTTTGTTCGGAAAAATGTAAAAATATTATATATAAAACAAATATAAATTATAGAAGAAAGTAAAGAATTTGATATATTTTTTTTAATAATAATTTAGTAATATTATAATATGAATATTATTTCGTAATAATTTCAACAATTATAAATAGTAGTTAATAGTAAAAACAAAAATGTAAATAAATAATTTTAGCAAAAATGAAAATAAATAAATATAGCAAATTTTAAATTTCAATAAGTCTAATAATAGTAAGTAACTAATTATAATTATAATTCAATTTTAACAAATAATATTATACTTATTAGTTATAACGTAGAACAGTTATGACTGCATTTTTAAATTAAATTTAAAAATAACCCTCTCTTCAAACATATCATATGATAGCTTGTTGGATTTTGGTAGATTAGTCATAGTTGCATATGAAAATAATCTTTCGACTGGAGCTGATGATGGCAGTGGCGTATTATAGCATAAAAATATTTCTTTAATTGGTGGATACTGCTGAAGTATTGACAGATCTTGAGATAAGTTGTTGAAAAATTGTATGATCTAAAATTTAAAATACAAGTAAAAATTATTATACATTACAATTTATAATTAGGTATACTAATGTACCAGTATTTCTGCCTCTGATGTACCAGAGCGTTTACTTTGTTGAGCGTTATTGGCAGTGCTCACTAATGGGTCAAAGTTAAAAAAATCGTGAGATTCGTCATTTGATTGTTTATACAATTCTATTGAATCTGAATCTGTTGATGACATAATATGTATTTCTTCTATTTTATTAGCTACTGCTGTATTAAACATTTTGAGAAGTCGATCATGATAAGAAGAGTCAATACAACTTAGCCAACAGTTTTTAAATTTTGGATGTGAAAGTGCAACAATTGCAGCGTTATCTGCTTCAATTGTATTTAAATTTACTAAATTAGAAAACCTATTTTCAATGCTTGTAAGAATACTATTAACTAAAGGTTCACAATATCTCCAATCATTTAGCAATAAATGTTGAACTTTACGGCGTAAACTAAATATGACTGGAAAAACAAAACCATAGAAAATATTATTTTCGCCTTGGAGAATATCTAATGCCTCTGCTAAAGGACCGACGCATTTTAAATGTTCTTCTATATAAATATACTCCGAATATTTTAACATGCTATTCTTTAATCCTAATGCGTCGAATAACTCACAATTTTCTCCTTATTTTTTAAAATTTGTTTTAAAGAGTCATATAAGAATTCCAACGCGTATCTCCAGGTCTTGATAATTGATGACCCAATGTCTGTAATATGATCTAAAAAATTGAGTGTTAATTTGTAATTATTAAACAATACAAGAGTAAATGATACCGTAAAACACAAAAAATTTACCTCAGCAGATTTTGACCTATATGAATTTGTAATTATTAAACAATACAAGAGTAAATGATACCGTAAAACACAAAAAATTTACCTCAGCAGATTTTGACCTATATGAAGCATTCCATAATAATGTACACTTTTTCATAACCGAAGTGTGTACTTCATTTAGTTTTGAGTTTTGCGGTGATCGAATAATTTTAATTAAATCTGTTGTAGCAAAAAGGCTCAATGTATGAGCACAACATCTTAAATGTCGAGGTAGCCATGGACTATTTTCAAGTACCTCTGTTGTTTCTGCCGAATTATAAGTTATTTGTTCATCGTCCTGTGCCTGGCTATCTACCGATGCATCACCAAATAAATCTATATTTTCATATACACTATCTTCAACATTATCAAAGTGAGTTAATTTAACACCAAACACTTTAAACGCCTTGACAAAATTACTACCATTGTCAGTTATTGTTGCGATTATCTATAAATTAGTAAATAGGGAAAATATTAACAATACTTGTATATAAATGATTTTTATTTAGGCACTATAGGCAGCCATTCACAAAACTAAAAATTTTAATAAATCATTGAATTAAAACAATAATTTTCATAATTGTATGTTGTACGCCCCTTTACCCTCCTGCGATTTATATCTATGTATACTGAGGTTTCACTGTAGTATACTAGTATCCATACAAAAGTATAAAAATATTATACTACTACTAAGTTATTAATATTATTACTAACCTTATTAGAATCCAAATTGAATTCTAAATGTATGTCTTGTAATATATCACCAATTCTATCATAACTATGTGTTCCACGAAATCTACGACAAGCCGAACTCGATGATCGCCGTTGGAAATTAGCGACATCGATCCAATGTATTGTTACGCCCAAAAAACTTCTTTTTTTTGATGACCATACATCAGTTGTGGTACATACATATTTTATATCCTTAATATCATTTATAATTTTTTCTTTATTGTCTTCGAATAAATTGTGTATTTTTCTCCCAAGATTTCGTCGACTAGGAATATTAATTTTTTTAGTGATTCCAATATTTTCAAATATTTTTTTGAAAAATGGGTTTTCCACAGTTCTTAGTGGGACCATTGAATGTACAATAAAATTGGTAACATCTTTGTCAAATTGGTCTTGGGTATATTTATCACGATGTACTCTACTAATTACATTATCGTTATCCTTTATTTTTCAATCGTTTTTCTGATAAATAATTTTCATATGAATCAACAACGGATTGATCATGTCTTCTTTTGAGATGAGACTTAAAATTGGACGTTGAAGATAATGATCCTTTTATTTCAACATGACGTGGCTCACATGTTACGCATGTAGCAATTACTTTATTTTTGTCCATTTTAGATTTTATTTTAAAAAACTTACCATCTAAAATTGACATAGAATCAGTCATTTCAGACACTTCAGTATTATCCTCGGTTGATTTTTGTGTTGAAATTATTGAATCTTCGATACGTACATTCAAGAAATTCATATTGAAATAAATTAATATTTTAAATTAAATTAAACACCACTGTCACACATTCATACACTCGTGCATAGAACAACTACTGAGGCAACACGACACAAGTAATATCATAAGATAATCTTTAAAGTTTATGCAGTACAAAGTATATCTGACAAACCACGTTTTCGATGTTTAGATATCATAATATCAAACAGATAATTTTTATAGCTACAAGCCTATAATATCTACCTTTATATTTTTGTGTAGTATTTTTTTGCTCTATATTTGAACTTATAAATATGAGAGATAACACATGTACCTATATAGTATAATATATATTATTATATACAATAATAGCTACATGTCTATATCCAAAAACTAAATGATATTTGGGTGTATGATATGTGCATGTGTTGATGGCTAATGAAATAACAATATTCTAGAGTGCCGTGCGGATTTTTTATTCGAATAATTGTGAAAAATTCATTCGAATACATATTTATTCGAATAGTTATCTAGATAAAATTTTGCCCAACTCTGTGTCCGGTACATTCG
The DNA here is from genome assembly GCA_008086715.1 of Sitobion miscanthi. Taxonomy (NCBI): domain Eukaryota; kingdom Metazoa; phylum Arthropoda; class Insecta; order Hemiptera; family Aphididae; genus Sitobion; species Sitobion miscanthi. The sequence continues at coordinate 25,825,058 of CM017804.1, forward strand.
AACTTTGAAGTTTTGGTTAAAGTGGTAAATCCAACGACATATGAAGACGAAACTATAGTAAGAAGAGCCAAGTCACGGTTTACATACTGGACGAAAGGAGGCACGGTAATATTATGATGAAGCATGATTCAAATATTCAATGTGTAATAGACAATAATGAATAATTTTTTATAACAGGCTCGATGTTGCACTCTGGATAGAAAACGACGAACATCACCAAAAACATATGCTTTGCCATCTTGTTGGCCAACAGTTATGCCTAGTAACATGGATAAGCTAAGCAGTTCATTAGCTAAACTTAATTTCTAATAAACTGAATCTTTAATAAACTACCTATTCATAATTAAGCTTATTTCGATGTCTTGCTTTTGATGTCTTTTGATGTCTACTGGCTAGTGGCTTCTAAAATACTAAATACTAATCAATAAAATAAAAAAATGTAAATTATATTTTCAAGGTTATAGTCATAATTCATATTATGTACCATACCTATGGTACCAACTACCAATACCGGCTATAACATTAACAATATATTTTACATATTATTTATATTTAAATAATTAATTTGTATACCATGGAACAATATTGTATACCTTGGTAACTCATAAGTCATATTATTCACTATCAATATTTTCAGTGTGAAATCAATAGATTACTTCTAAAGATTTAATATTTATTGTTCTATGCATTATTCATAGAGTATAGTGATGGTAAAATGCTATTTATTTAATTAATTAAAACAGACAAATACAAACACAATACTTATAAGTTATAACTACTCAATTAAAGTTCATTAATAATTTATTTTAATAAATGTTCAAACTGATGACCATCTACTTCCAAACAAATTGCCAGTCGTCTAAGCAATTCATTTATAGTAGTTTTCACTAACACATGACTTGGGATATTTGAACAAGCACCTTTAATTTTTTGTTTGAGATCATTTACATTAGCAGGCATTTCCTTGTAAACTATACTTTGAAGATATCCCCAAAGAAAATAATCCGGCGAAGTCAGATCGGGACTACGAGGTGGCCAACATATTTTTGGACTGTTTGTCCAAACAAACAGTTTTTTTTTTTATCTTGCTTGAAAATGAAAATTTTGAAAAATTGGCAACGCTTAAGCACAGATAATGTTCTGACCTAAAAGTTTTATAATTGGTCAATTCACTCTAGTATCAAAACTAACAGCACATTATTGAAACCAGTGAACGACAATTTGCTATGTCGTGAGTGTGTATGACGGAGTGTGTGTGTACTGTCACAGTTAAATAGTCCAGTTGTACGTTATCATATATTAAACTTATACATAATCACATTGTCGTATTGTTATTCATTTATACTAACCCTAAAGTCATTAGTCCGTCAAGCGTCACATTCAACAAAGTTTATGAAAGACCGTTCATTACACTCAGGAATAAAATGTTCACCTTAAGCTATGTTCGGTACAAGAGCAAAAATTGGATTAATTTAGTACTCTTCTGCCAATAAATATAATAAGCGATTTAAGATCCGAAGAAGACCTCGAAACAGGTCTAAATTCTATTTCCACTACTTCAAACAGTAACAACGACATCGAAAATAACGAAGGTATAAAATAAAATAATAGTAATAATAATATTTCTTGTTGAGTAGGTGATATTATTAAAATTACTCTATGTGTTTGTTTTATTTTAGCTATACCTTTAAGAATAAAATCTATTTGTGAGAGTAGGAATGAATCACTTAAACATTTAAAAGTTCAAGCGACAAAAATGAAGCAAGCTTCTGAAAATTGTTTCCGTCCCGGTGAAGTTGGTCAGTCAGTAACGGTTAAGATTCCAGACCTCGATAGGGCCCGTAGTGATTTTAGAAATATTATTGGAGTCATTCTTTCGAGTACCTATAAATACTATACTTTTATTATTAATATTCCAGATAAATTAATAAAATTGTATTTATTTTTACAGTTAACAATGGCATGTATGAAATCGGGACTAAGGAAGGTCGCCTTTCAACTTTGTATAGTAGAAACCAATTTGAAATTTGCTAGGAAAGATTTCTGAAAGTCGATGAGGCACCACAAACCAAGATTTCACTCCTAAAGACAGCACGGAAATTTTCTAATTTGGGTGGTCAGGGCTACGACTGATGTACGTGTGTACAAAAATGTTAAATACGGAAGTGCAAGTGCAAAGCTGCAGAGCGACTATGCACATCAAAATGCCACGGGAGTAGTACATGCGATAATAAGTAATAAACTGATAACATTGAGTATGAATATTATCATTACTCAATGGTAATAAATAGGGCTCGGAAGTTGATGACCTAAAGAACCTTAAAAAATGACCTAAAAAAATATGAATAAATGACCTAAAAATGATGGAAAATGACTGCAAAAAATGACCCAACAATTGTCAAATTATGATATAAAATGACTTAATAAACTAAAAAATGCAAAAAAATGACTTATTTTATATTTTATATTTTTAAGAAAAAAAAACCTTTTATTTAACATCTTGTTAAAAATTGCTATTTAAATATAAACCATAAATACCCTACGAAAATATTTAAAACAAAATATAAAAATGATCCTAATTAAAAAATCTAATCAAATTTATTACATTGAACAATAAGTAACTATGACTCTTTTAAGGTAGCGCATGGTCAACCCCGCGGGGATTTAGGACGCCGTCCGCGGTTTCCTACGGGAAACAGAGCCATTGAAGAGCATGGCTTCAAGATTGGCCGTGTGTTACGGCGGTCGGCATTATCGCACGTTCGCTTCCGCCAGGTCTGTTTAAACGTACGAAAGCGTCGTCCTACTGTCTCCGTGCTCGTGCGCGTCGCCGTCGCGTTATGAGTGCCCGCTCACGTGGAGCGAGCTTGGTGCCAATCTCGCCAACCCGGATCGGGGTACATGAAATACGCCCCGTACCCGGGGAAGCCCGCGTAATTGACGGGTACCCGTCCGTCTAGTCTTAGGCCGGCTATAAGCAGCGGGGCCGCTCCGGCGGTACAGGTCAAGATGATTCCGGGCCCCGCGACGCTGCCACGCGTCACGGGGCCTAACTTAATCCAACACAATGAATTCTAACAAAGAGCCTCGGATAGCCCCCGGATCCCAAACAGTGGCCGGGGGCAACCGTGTTGGAGTGGGACTAGTCGGGGCCGACGGCCCGGCGAATCCCGCATTTAACTGCCAATTCTGCGAAAGAACGTTTTCCACCAAGATAGGTGTCGGTGTCCATGTTAGGAGTGCACATAGGTCGGAAGCCAATGACCAGATCGTGGTCGAGCGTAAAAAGTCACGCTGGCCCGATGAGGAAAAGAGACTGCTTGCTCTCTCCGAAGCCAAGTTTGTCTTCGATGGTGTGTCGTTAAGCGTAATCAACCGCGAGCTTAAGCTCAAGCACCAGGACCGCACCCTTGACGCGATTAAGGGGCGGAGGAAAACGCTGGATCATCGCGACCAAGTCGCGGTGTTTCTAGCGGGATTACGGGGAACCCTGGTTGCACCCATAGCTGAAAGGGTAGAAACGACACCGGAGACCAACGAGACTGAGGAGCAGTATGACGGCGATGATGTCGTCGAGGCTGCGGATGACCGAGTGATGTCATTAGATCACTTGAGCGCAGCGGATTGCGGAGCGCAAAAGGCGGTGGACTTGCTATCCACCGTGACCGGTCATGGAGCGCAGAAGCTTCTTACCGCAGCGCAGCGACTAGTCGAGCAGAATCTCGATCCGAGCCACGCAATAGAAGCGTGGTATATTGAATACGGCAAAAACTCCCGAGCTAGTAGAGTTCGAATGCCGGGAGGGCGATCCGCGGCGGGCACCATCCCCGCCGCTGGGCATAGCGAAAGACGCAGGCCCGCGACCACAAAAGCGTTGAAAGCGGCGGGTTACAGGCGGAACGTCACCGAATGGAGGAAGGATCCACGCACTGTCGCAGATCGTATACTAACGGGAGTGGACCCGAAGGCAGTAATGCCGAGGGCCAATGAGATGCTGAAATTCTGGGTGCCCATTATTGAGGGCAAGGACGATTCTCAACCCCAGACCCCGGTCCAACAGCCATTGGCTACCGAGGACAACGATCGATTTGTTACAGTGCTGGAACCCATCACTCCGGAGGAGGTAACAGAGTACCTCCCGAGCGCTAAGACAGCTCCCGGGCCGGACGGGTTCCCGGCCCGACTATGGCGACGACTCCCCTGTAACCTGATAGCTAGAATATCAACATGATTTAACGTCTCAACATGTTAACGCCAAGCTCAGCCAGATCAGCGGTACGGTCAAGGACCGTCTTCGTCGCTAAAAAGGGTGACCCCCAATGTCCGGGCAACTACCGGCCGATCTCGATCGCGTCGGTGGCCATCCGACATTACCATCGAATTCTAGCTAAGCGCCTGGAAAAACTGTCTCTAGTGGACTCACGGCAGCGGGCGTTTCGACGGGCCGACGGCGTGGCGGAAAATCTTTTCCTCCTCGACTCGGTCCTGAAAGACGCCCGGAAATCCGTGAAGGGCCTGTGTTTGGCGACTCTCGATTTATCGAAGGCGTTCGACACAGTGTCCCACGCGTCCATAACGTCCGCGATGCGGGGCGTGGGTCTTGCCCGCGCTTCGTGGAGTACATTCGCGGAACGTACCGTCGTTCGGAGACAGTTCTACAGGTAAGCGGGCAGAGTTCGCGGGGCATTCAGCCACGATGCGGCGTTAGGCAGGGGGACCCTTTGTCCCCGCTTTTATTTAATCTGGTTGTAGACAGTGGTTTACGAGCAATACCAGATGCCGTTGGCTATTCTCTGGGTCAAACCGTAGTGAATGCGATTGCTTTTGCGGATGACGTGATTCTGTTGGCGGAAACGCCCGCGGGATTACGGCTGGCGTGCGAAGCTTTCACGAAGCGGTTGGAGTTAGCCGGTCTAAGGGCGAACCCATCGAAGTGTGCAACGCTTACTATGATGCCTTCCGGGAAGGATCGTAAGGTCAAGACCGTCGCTGAGACCTACTCCCTCGGGGGTACGGTTTTACCGGCACTTGACGTTACCTCTCTCTGGAAGTATCTCGGTATAACGTTCGCAGGCAATAAAATCGACGTGTTTGACAGCGCGGCGTACGTAACGGCGCTCAGTCGGATCTCCTCGGAGCCGATGAAAGCGCAGATGCGACTAGCCATCGCACGGGATTACCTCGTTCCGAAGTTCGTTCACGGACTGACGTTCGCGGTAACCAACGGACGAAGGTTACGGTGTCTCACTCACGAGACGCGTCGCGCTGTCAGACGGTGGTTGAACTTGCCCACCTCGTGCCCGAACGCCTACATTCACTCGCCAACTTCGGCGGGGGGCTTGGGTGTTCCAGACTTTACTCGTTTCGTACCTCTTAACCGTGTAAAACGGCTCGTCAGACTTGAAAACTCTGGGGTCCCGGCGGTCCGTGAGACCTTTGGGCTGCACGGGAAGTCCGCACTAGCGGGCGCTCGCCGGGCGCTGGAGGCTCACCGTTTCAAGCCGAGTCATATGCAGGACTTATGCGCTAGCGTTGATGGCTCAGAACTGAAGCTATGTTCTGAGGAGCCGGGGTCCGTAGCGTGGCTTCGTCGTCCACACGGCATACCGTCGTCGGACTTTAAAGACTACGTGCGGATTAGAATAAACGCACTCCCGACTCGCAAACGTGTTAATCGCGGGAAAGCCGGTCCGACCAGGTGTCGGGCCTGTGGACTCGTTGATGAAACACTTGCCCACGTGTCACAGACTTGTCAGCGCACGCATGACGGCCGCATATTACGACATGACTGCCTCGTAAAACGCATAACAGGTGGTCTACGGGAGAGAAAGTACGAAGTCGAGACGGAACACCTTTACAAGCTGCATGGCGGGAATTTAAAGCCGGACATCGTCGCAACGATAAGCGACGAGACAAGAGGCAGAATTTCTGTGATATGCGATGTCCAGGTCGTTTCCGGCTCCGACCCTAAAATGTGGCACTCCAACAAAGTCGACAAATATAATGATCGGGCGGATCTAAAATCCGTGATCCGCACCCAACACCTATCGACCGACGTACGAACGGTCGCCGCCACGCTGACATGGCGAGGCGTCTGGGTTCCCAAAAGCTTTCAGGAGCTCAGGGAGCTTGGGTTGAGCAGAGGGTTACTCGAGGGTCTCGTAACACGAGTCCTCAAAGGAACTCAGCTCAACTGGATTACGTTTAATAGCAGGAACTTGGCAGTTCAGACGCGGGCTGGAGTCAGGTAGTTTGCTCCGGTATAGCCACAACAACAGCGGGCCTCCCCGTCCCGCATTCCTTGAACAGACTCCTTGTAACGCCCATTCCTATCCCTCTGAAAAGTATTTTCCCATTTATCACCGGTAGGCGGTAAATGATGACGACGGCTTATCCCGTCGTCTGCATAGTTTTTCATCCGGCTTCGGGGTAAGTCAGGACGCCCCGTACGCGTTGGTTGGCCGATAACCTTCCAGCGTAGGAGCGTTCATAACTGATACCTAGTTATTTTCGTAACACTAACAACAATAAGCTATATTTAAAAGTTAAAATAAAATATTAGGTATATTTTATTTTTATGACATTTTCACATTTAATGAAAAAAATTAAGCATTAAATGTATGTAAAAGAAAATTTCGTTATATTTTCGAAAAATGACGTATTTGTCGAAAAAAAAATGATTTAAAATGTAGGACCGTGATAAAATGATATAAATGAGAAATAAAGGCAAAAAATGCAAAATAAAAATTTCAGATTATTTTAGTGGACCATCTAAATCGGATTTTTAGCTTGATAGATTAATGACTACATAAATTAAAAAAAAATGCAAAATGCATCAACTTCCGAGCCTTAGTAATAAATAATAACTAAGTAATGAAATATAATTAAATAGTAATAAAATATAATATTAGTATAGGTACCTCCTAGTTAATATTTATCATGTTTATAAAGTTAAAATATAATGAATAAAATGCTTTATAATTTACAATTACATAGTTTTACATGTTTTATTTTTCTTTGTAAATATCACTTAGCTTAAAACTTTAGTATTGTTCTTAACTCAAACTTATATATCCCCCAACAGAAGCATTATGCTAAAGGAGACTTTCAAACATATATATTATAATTATTATTATTTATTATATATTTATATCATTGTATGTAATTATTTGTTAAGCTAAATCAATTTTATACTATTATTAGCCAATGCGTAATTTTTATAATTTTTATTGTTATTAATTAACATCAACTACAATGGACATTAGTTACAATTTACAATTTCAATTTTTTTTTAAATTTTATTATACAGTTTGGTTTTGTGCAAGAATGTAAGAATTTGTGTGGTGGTGTCTGCGTCTGGTCTGAGTGCTGCGTATGTTAGTATATTGCAATAGATATTCGTCACAATACTTTAAGGACTAGCTAATTTTATTATATTGTTAGTCACCGGAAAAAATTTAACCGGTAACCTAAAATCTAATAAATTCATCTGGTCATAGGTTTATAAAATATAATATGAAGAATATATATCTCATGAAATTATTAAACTATTCCAAATTCTAACTGCAGATAATAGATAAACGATGACAGGTAGGTAAAAATAAATTTCAATATAGATCTCTCAATGGGCTTCGACTAAATACAATTTCGTATCAGAAATCACCCTTGTCCCTTAGAATTGAAGATTGAATCATTTTTTTACTATAAGAGCGCTTTCAGACGAGACACTTTGTGGCCGGATACAAGAATCTTGCCACTGTACACAAAAAGTAGACATTGTTTCACACGAGACACCACACCATACACTCGTGTCCGATTCACTACGTTGAAATGTATAAAAATGTTTTCCAGACGCCTATTCGTGGTGCGAGCTCTTAGTTTTAAAATACTTTAATACTAAAATACGTATACATTTTTTAATTAGTTAATTTTTTAAAATGGACGTAGATACAGCAATCATGCTTTATGCCTTAATAATTAAAAAACGAAACAAAACAATTAAAAAACAAAGACTATTGTGGGTGCATCCAATTGTCAGACAAAGAAATGAAAAAGGACATTTTCAAAATGTATTTCCTGATCTCTTACAATACTCTTCAAAGTTTTTTAATTATTTTTGTAAGTCGAGGAATTCGTTTTTTTAAATTGCACGATGCTATAAAATATGATATCCGAAAAGAGGATACAAATATGCGTAAGTCGATTACTACGGAAGAACGATTAGCTGTAACATTAAGGTAAGTTTATTTTTTATCTATATAGATAATTAAGATATAAAACGTATTTTAAAAACATTTTAATTCAATAAGTAACACTGAAATTTATTAGAGTTAAAATTATAAATATAAAATTTACATTTATATAACCCTTTGTTATAAACCAACAATTGGGTTAATTGCTCAGTCTATAAGTTGCAGGTAACAAGACCGTTGGTAGAGGATTTCTTCAGGTAGGTTGATAAAATGAGTAGACTTGGTAGAAAAGTTAAGTTATTTATTTAAATTATTCTTTATAAAATACTGTAAGTCCAAATTGACAAAATCGTTATTCTGACTCTCGTGAAGGTGCTTGCATGTACGATGGTGAGACACGTCTGTTTTACAGGCCGTTTCGGGCCTAGTTTTATAGGGTCTCCTGATCTCCTACTTCCCCCCTTGTCTATCGATATCTCCTCGGACTTCACAGGACGTGATTCAAATTATTATCTACATGTTCCCACGCCTGCCTATTCCGAGAACCGTATCCCATTATTATCTTCACTATATATGTTATACGCCATCCGTTAATATTTAGATAATATGAAGTTACGAATATAGTATATACAATTTAGAGTGCATTTGGAAATGCGTTCTATCACTTAAGTAATGCGTTTCAATTAACTATCCGTATACGCTCGGCCACCTGATCGTAAACGCTCCGTTTCTTATTGTACATTAACCTGTTCGTATATGATTAGTCCTTGGTTGCTTTCTTAAAGATGAGTTTATTCATCCCCATGTGGCACTAAGCTAAGAGATAATATGTCGTAGAAATAATTTGTAGTGATAAGGTAGTATCTTGACAATAAAATTAAATAAAAATCGGAGAAATCGGACCACACAGTTAGTGGGTATTGAAATGCCCACGGGTAGTCGATTTAAATTATTACACTACAGATACAAATTATTCATATTATTACTCTATGATTCAATGGTTCAATCGACATTATTTTAAATTTATTTATTTTCTCCTACTCATTTTTACTTATCCTCACAGTAAAAAATATTATCAATGTTTTTGTTTTTTTTTACGCACAAACACATTTATAATTGTATCTGTTGATATTTATTATTCAAAACTTTTTTATTTATATGATGCCTGTCATCGAGGAACGTTATCGTCTACAGTATTTTGTAAATATATTCTATTGTTTATTTTTAATTGTAAATAATGGCTAATAAATTGAAACCTCAAGAGATTTATGAACTGCTGGATGGTTACAATTCTGAGTTAGATGCGTTAGACGACAGTGATGACGAACAAGTCTCAAATGAATTACACCAGATGAACGAAGAAGGTACAAAATACAATTCAGCTTATTTTATAGCCATAATATATTATAATAATAATTTATACAATTTATTAGGAAAATTTCCGAACGAAGTTTTGGAAACACTTCTTGCGGAGTTCGATGCGACGGAAACATTTTTTGAAAATGAAATCAACGATGAGCCAAATGCCGAGGTCGATCTAAATCTTAACTATACACATCAGATATTGAACTATTTTGATAAGATTTTACGAATGGATGTTACTGCGAAAAATGAAATAAAACGGGTCTCACAACCATTTGTCCCTCCAAAACTTTCGATAGACGATATTATGCAAGATTTACCAATATATATTGACATTCCTTCACCATTAAATTATTTCAATCATTATTTTTCCAATAGTGACTTTGAAAATATGGTATTATATACAAACATATATGCACATCAAAATACGTCATCGTGGAAAAATAATACCGATACATATGTGATACGAATTTTATTGCGTTACATATATTGACTGGTTGTTTGCATTTTGCTAGAATTTCGATGTACTGGGATACATTTATCGGAATAAACGTTTTTATCAATAATATGTCAAGAAATCGTTTTTATTCTCTTCGGTCTAATTTTCACGTTATAGATACATGAAAATCCCAACTAGTAATAAAGATCGATTTGTAAAAGTTCGTCCCATGTTTGACTGTGTTCTGAAAAGATGTAGAGAACTAGTAAAAAAGCGTGACCTATCAATCAATGAGCAGATTGTTCCATTCACTGGTCATAAAAATGTGAAACAATATTGCAAGGGAAAACCAAATCCGTGGGGTATTAAAATTTTCATGTTGTGTGGCGCCAGTGGTGTAATACATGATTTTATTATCTATCAAGGCAGTGAGACCGAATTTTGTCCTCAATTTAAAAATAAATTTGGTTTAGGCGCTTCAGTTTTTCTACAACTAACAGAACATGTCGAGGAAAATAAGCATTTTTATTCTTCGATAATTATTTTGCTAGTTATAATTTGTTCGAAGTATTATTGCAATGAAAAATATTTGCAGCGTCAACCATACGAGTGTATAGATTTTCCAAGCCCCCGTTTATGAACGATAAAGTGCTTCCATAGAAAAAGGGGCAACACACGAAATTCGAAATGATAAAAATACTATCGCACTGTTAAAATGGTAAATCTGTTCACATGGCATCAAATTTTATTGCATCTGGAAATGTAGACTATGTCGAACGGTGGGATAAGAAAACCAACCAATATGATACAGTTGAACATCCAGAAGTCATACGACTTTATAATAAGAGCATGGGTGGTGTGGATAAAATAGATCAATAGATAGCCTACTACTTTTTTTAAAATCGAAAAAATGGACGTTACATTTAGTATTTCATTCAATTGACGTGGCGATCTGCAATTTGTGGTTGGAGTATTTACAAGATTGTAATTTGTTGGGCATTGAAAAATAAAAAGCAAATGGATTTACTGCATTTTAAAATGAGGCTTGCAGACAATCTTATAAATTTGGGAAGATCCGACAATATAACACGACCTCGAGGACGACCAACTAGCGCTTCAACGCCATCGCCTACACCTCCTTCAAAAAAGAAAACGGCAAAAGAATCGAAGCCGTATCAAGAAACCCGTTATGATAAAATAGGACATTTGCCAACTTCTAGAGAAAAACAGAGGTGCAAAATGGAGAATTGTAACGGTAAAACTCATGTATGTAATATACATCTTTGTTTTGTCGTTAACACTAAAAATTGTTTCGCTACATTTCATAAAAAAAAATAATAGTTTTCCTGTACATTATATTATTATATTTCTATAACTTAATCATACAGATATTTGTAAAAATTAATTTTTAGTATACTGTAATTAATATTTAGTTTACTAGTGTAAAAAAATAATAGTTCTGTTGTATATTATATATTTTTAAAATTTCATTATACAAAAAAGATATTTGTAAATATGAATTTTTATTATAATGACTACCAGTGTACCTTGCAAGGTACAACCTTATAACTTTTTACTAAATTATCCTATCCTCACAAAACTTGGTACTCGCTATCTAAGAAGTGTATTTATAGTATATATGAAAAAAATTTTTTTTTTTAATTAAAACATAATGCGGTAGTGAAAGGGATAAAAAAACTAAAACATACTCGTATAAAATATAAGAACAGTTGTAATAAAATAAAATAAAAAATAAACACCTTTGTAAAAATAATATTAAAATAAAATAATAATGATAAAACAACTTGAAATAAACCAACCAGAAATATAAAAGCTAAAGAAATTACTTAAATAATAATAGATAAACAATTTTAATATTTAACTACTTTTACACTATTTATGTTATGAAAGTATCAATCATTAATATTGTAATCATTTATATATGTTACTAAATTTGGTTCATTTGATGACTGAATAGAATATGTTTCAATAGGAGAGACGTAGCTTTGTAACGATACTGATAAAGAAGTTGACCTCGATGTTGATGAGTGATCAGAAAGATTAGATGAACAAGGGCTAGGTCGTTGTTCTCTAGTTATCACTAATGGTTGTTGAAAGCTGGATTGTGGTCGGTGATATTGAGTATTATATTGTGTATGGTGAATTAAGGGTGACATGGGGATACTGTACTGCTTTTTAAGTTGACAATATGGATCAAAATTCACCGTCATACCTGGAGGTTTTTGCATCTGCAATCCATTAGATATAGCTTGCATAATATTCGATTTTACTGACATTTTTAAATGGGCAGGTACTTGCTTAAGGTCATGAACAAGTGACAACATAAACAAGCGATCTGGATTTTCCATGTATACTTTTTCTCTACGTTCCCTTTCTTGTAAACTTTTCGTTACAGAATCGAAAAATTAATTTTCAACAGTTTTTTGCTTTTTGACGGGCTTGTGACGTAAAACATTTTCTAAAACTTCTCTAGTAGTTTCATTCAAGTCGCTATTAACTTCTTCAATGTCATTTTCATTTTCATCTGGAGAATCATGTGATGAACTTAAATTTGAAGTTTTCAGTTTATTTGCTGCACAAGAAGAAAGAAACGATAATTGATTATAATAATCATATGTTTTCCATGTACTTCCTGCTGACCTAGATTTAAAATTCTTTCTTTTAGCCTGTTCTCTAGAAAATGAGTTCTTGAAACTCTTCCATTTTCTTTGTAACTCTTGCACTACACTGTAAAACATTTAATAATTTATATTTTATTTGTAGGTTAATTATTTTTATTGGATGATATAAATAAAATAATAATAAATTTAGTAGAAGTGTCTTAAGATAATTTTTGTTATTTGTCGAATATTCTTTATTTCCAGATATCTCGCGTCAGGATTTACATTAACAGAAGTTCATTACGATTACAGAATTGGAGTATCTACATTGAGTAATATCATACAAGAGACTTGTGTTGTAATTTGGGATAATTTAAAAAATGCATATATGCCAGAGCCAACGAAAGAAAAATGGGTGGAAATTGCAGAACTCTATTGTAGCATTACTTTTGTAATGCGCGATTGATGGAAAACACATCAGGGTAGTCAAACCACCACATAGTGGCTCATTATACTACAACTATAAACATTTTTTTTCGATTTTTCTCTTAGCTGTTTGTGACGCAAATTATTGTTTTATCGCCGTAAATATCGGAGACTACGGAAAAAATAGCGATTCGTCAATTTTTAAAAACTCAAATTTTTACAAAAAAATGATTAAAAAAGAACTGTCCATTCCGAAGATTCAGTACTTCCAGGAGCGAGTGACTATAAACTTCCTTACGTAATTGTGGGAGATGGAGCGTTTGGTTTAAGTCATAATGTAATACGTCCATATGCCGGAAAAAATTTACCATTAAAGAAAAGAGTGTTTAACCATAGGCTTTCAAGAGCTCGTCGATTTATTGAGTGTGCTTTTGGTATTATGTCTAATAAATGGAGAATATTTCATAGGCTAATAAATATATCCGAACCACTCGCTGAAAATATTATAAAAGCATGTGTACTATTACCCAATTATGTTCGTGTTCGAGATAGTAATTCACTAAGTTTTGAAGACACATTATCATATGGAGGGTTCCAAGATGAAGATGAAAGAACAGACAACTATCCAGTAAAAACACCTACTACAATTCGTGATAAATTTGCTGATTACTTTATGGGCGAAGGGGGTGACAATTAGATAGCATAAATAAGTAAAATTATAATTTAATTTTAAGTGATCTAAGTAAAATAGTTAAGTAAAAAATAAATTAAACTATTAAAGTATAATATTATGTATGTATTGCCTATTTGTTTTGAATAAATTAATACTTTCTTAAAATATTATGTAAATGTGTTATATGAATGCTTACAAACTTCTTTTTGTTGATTTGTTGCCATTGAATCATATCCTTCATGGAATAGTCGACATATTTTCAGCCATGAGTTTTGTTTAATTATTTTATTTGCATAATTAGGACTTGCTGTATCCCACAATTCTGCACGCTTCTCAATTTCGATTATAAATTTGTCTGTATCGAGACTCGTTGTACACAGTGTCATATATTACATAAAACTATATAAGTTTTTCGAAAAATACTGTAATACGTTATATTATAACGTGTTCACTAATTAAAAAATATTTTTACGTAATTTAAAGATCTAAATAATCTGGAGTCCGCATGTCTCGTCTGAACGTACTAATTTATTTTAATTTGTTATCAGTGGCTCGAACGCAGACACAGTGTCCGGTAGCTAGAGGGAACGGGACACGCAACTTCTGTGGCGCGACACACACTCCGTGTCTGTGTCTCGTGTGTACGAGTGTATTTATAGCAATGTTATCATAGTCGCGCGATTCTTTTCAGACACAAGTAGCCGACCACAAAGTGTCTCGTCTGAAAGCGCTCTAAAATTTGAAAGCATACACAAAAAAACACACACCATTGTAAAATCAATACATCCATTGTTTCACTTAGAATCTAAAAGCCTTAAAGCACATACACACTACGCTGACGTGACGCATTAACACGCAATAACATGTTACACGTGGGAACACGTCAGCTGTCATTAATGTACACACTAATCAGTATCACACGCGTCAGAGCTGTACGTAAATACAAATGCCCTGCCACTTTACTAAAAGTGATTATTTAGTTATTCAGTTGATTGTGACGATTGGGTTCGTACGCACTGAAAACATCGCTGAAATCATAATAATCTAATTATGGACTAGGATGAACTCGACGAAGAAGAAGAATGTGTAGCGGTTTTAGTGACCATGATAGTAAAGAATAACGGAAATAGAAAAACGTGGGTACATCTTATCAATCTAAACCGAAAGTTATACGGTGAATTTCATCATCTCATGCCACAATTGCTTGAAGATGAACAGAGATTTTAAATGTATTTTCGTATGAACAAAGATGAATTCTACTATCTATTGGAAATGATTGGCCCTGAGATCGAAAAACGCACTACACAGCTGAGAGAGAGCATTTCACCTGAACAGAGACTCGCATTGTGCTTAAGGTAAGGTTTTTTTATATTTAAATTATTCAAATTAAACCTTTATTGTAATATGTATAATTTTATAGCTTCACATTTTTTTTTATGTTTTAATTGTTTTTTTTTCCAAACCACATTTTAAGTATCTACATTGTACACAGACACACAGCAAACAATATTTTATGCTGTTATGTATTATACTCTTATTATAGTTATTATTATTTATTTATTTATTGTTATTGGGAGTAGCTATTTTTATTTTTATCAGTTTCGTCGGTATTGAACGGTGGTACTGTGGTAGTATACTAGTGTTTATCTAGAATTAACCCGCATACAACACTACAATAATTCATTTTTAATTTACATTTGACCGATTTGGAACTATGTGTGTAGTACAAAAATTTGGATATTTTAGGGACTGGGATGGACTATGTAAATTATTTAGTCAGAATACTTTATTACACTAGGTTAGGTTAGTAATAATAATGTACAACATAATAAATATTTATTAAAACCAAATATAATTACTAATATTAAATTAACGATTATATTTACAGAGATTGTAGTTGTGTATTTGTAGTATCTGTTTCTGAGTAAATAGACTGTTCATAAGTTACAGGTGATTGTGTATAGAATTGGTCTTGTTGATTGTAGTGTTGAGGGTTTTGAAGGTTACGATATTCTGCTTGAAATACAACTTGAGACACCTCCGATTTCACCCTAATACGCTCTTCTGGTATTAATTTTTTTACAAATCTGGCCAAACTCAAAAAGAACATTTCTTCTTCATCATGAAGACAAGATTGAGAAGTAGCACTTTGATTTTGAGAGAGTTGTTGTGAGCGCATACGGCTATTGCTTTTCATTATTGAAACCAATTCGTTCATGGTGGCTTCAATTCTTGTACTTTTTCTCTTTGAATCGTTTGAAGGCGGTTCAGGAGAAATAAAATCTGATTTATCAGTAGAAAGAGATTCGTTGACATTTTGGTACTGGAAAGGCTGGGTTTCATCTTCTATTGCTCCAATTGCTTCAGGATCATCAACATTATTCTCTTCTTCATGAGTTTCGTCTTGTGAAATTTCACTCGAATTTCCATGAGTAACATGTATAAAGCTTGTTAAGCTACCAACCTAACTTAAAACTTAATAGCACAACATTAGGTTTTGTTTTCACTTACTCTCTAGTTGCCACAGAGGGATTTAGGAATGTCATTCGATCTTCATATATCCATTTTACCATTTTTTTGGTTGCTTGACCGGATTTGGTTTTTCTCGTATTTAATCCGTTAGTGTAAGCATTGCGTAGTTTATTCCATGCATCTTTGCACTGATCACCTACAAAAAAAAAAAATAAAAATAAAAAAAATAATATTTTAAAATATGATTGTCGATACCCGTAAATTCACAAAAACGAAATGAATATTTTTGTTATAGGTACCTAGCAACTGAAAATTCTTATAGATCGTTGGGTTTTTCTTTTCGAATTGGTTTCACTACCGTTGGCTTAATTGTAAAAGAATGCTGTAAAGCTATTTGGAAAACTCTGCAACCCATATACATGATTGAGCCTGATAAAAACCACTGGAAATATATTGCCAAGGAGTTTTATGACAAATGGAATTATCCTCATTGCGTGGGAGCATTGGACGGGAAACATGTACAAATACGATGCCCATACAAAGCTGGTTCTTCATATAACAATTATAAAGGAACGCATTCTATAGTCTTATTAGCCATGGTGGATGCTTATAGCAAGTTTACATTAGTGGATGTTGGAGCTTACGGTAGAAATAGCGATGGTGGTACACTACAAAGGTCGACTTTTGGGAAAAAACTACTTACAAACCAACTTCATATTCCTAAAGAAGATGAACTAACAGTATTAACGGGTCAATCTTTCCCCTACGTTGTCGTCGCTGATGAAGCATTCCCATTAAAAACTTGGATGATGCGTCCGTACAGCAGGAATTCCATTGTAAGCGAACACAAAAAAATTTACAATTACCGTCATTCAAGAGCACGACGCACTGTTGAAAACGCGTTTGGAATTCTAGCAGGACGTTGGAGAATATTCTTAAAGCCAATCAAAACACAACCAGAATCAGCTGATTATATCGTTTTATCTGCATGTTGCCTTCACAATATGCTTCGTAAAAACAAAGTGATCACACCATTTGAAAAAGGGGTGCGTTACGATTGCGTATGGTACGATTGCGTATGGACCTTTTTCATTATTACGATTGCGTACATTCTACCTACTAATACTTAGTGCAACGTTGCCGTTGTTCAAAATCGTGAAAATTTGTAATATAACTTATTTTAGGAAATGATTGCTTATATTTGATACAATTTCATAAACGTTACCGAGACTATTATTTCCAGGCCAATAGGTACTTTTTGGTAATCTATAAAATACTATGAGATAAGATTATAAATGCCGATTATTATATTGGATTTCCTGGCGCGTGTCACACTTTAACATCGTTATATTAGTATGCGACCAACTTGTCATTCGATAAGTCACTGGTTTTAGTTTTAGTATTAGTAGGTAATAGTGCGGTAACTATGGAGAGTTCTTTAAAAATTATAATGTCAGAACGTGGGAAAGAGTTAGCTGTGGTTTCTTCACATAAATATCGTTTTATAAGAAAACGCAAAGACGAATTGTTAAAATGGATATGTTATAACAAAAGCTGTTATGCCAGTATTTTAACTGATGTCAAAAAAACTCAAGTTATTTCGGTAATCGGTGAACACAAACATGAAGCAATAACACCTCAAAATATTGACCGCCAAGTTCTCAGAGAAAATTGCAAACGAAAAGCCAGCGATTCAATTTCAACTCGACCAAGCAAAATAATACGAAAAGAATTACTGACAAATGTAGGTACAGACATTGTACATAAGGATATTTCTTCTGTCCGAAAAGCCATGTATATGGCAAGACGGAAAAACTTTCCTCTATATCCAAATCTTTTGATGAAGCCATAGATCAAATGTGGGAAATGCAAAACGATGATTTTTTTAAATTTAATAATAAAAAATTTATCCACATTCCGATGAATAAATCGTTTATCTGTATCACGACTGAAGATAATTTAAATTTTATGACTTCTTGCACAGAATATTTTTCAGATGGCACATTTCAATTCGCACCTAATTTTTTTATGCAAATGTATACAGTCCATTGTTTTAAAAATGGCTTTTATTTACCAGTTATTTTTATTTTTTTGAAAGATAAATTTAAGCAAACATATATCGAAATGTGGAAATTTATTAAAGAACTATATTTGCAATACACATCTCAAACACTAAATTTATGCAAATTACACATCGACTTTGAAATAGGAGCACACGAAGCTGTGAGGGAAGTTTTTCCGAATGTACAACTTATTGGATGTCGTTTCCATTTAAGTCAATCTTGGTGGCGTTATGTAAGTATTTAATAAATAACTAACTCACATCGGTTAAATAAAATACTTTCATAGTAACAATTTTTATATAGATAAATGCAAATAAAAAATTGAGGACAGCATACTCGGATGATAAGAGTTTATTAGGAAAATGGTTAAAAATGTTTTTTGGTCTACCATTTCTGCCTTATCAAATAGTCGAAGACGGTTTTGTTGAATTAGTAGGTGATTGTCCGGATGAAGATGGGCTAGAATTTTCAGACTATGTATTGAATAATTATATACAACCACATTGTATATTTCCAACTAATATATGGGCTGAAGAACCTTCAATAAATAAAAGGTATCATACTTTTATAAATTATAAGAAAAATTTGGAAGTATTCTTGTACAATATAACTTTAAAGTTTATGTTCTGATACATAAAAATAAAGTGTCATAAAATATTTAGATTATTATTAATTCCGTAATTTTTACGTATTTTAATGTCAGAACAACAAATGGTCCAGAGAGTTTCCATAGAACTTTTAACGCTCAATTCTATAACTCACATCCACCAATATACTTTGTACTTGAGGCATTGAAAGAAATGCAGGCTGAAACCAATATAAAAATATCCACTATACAAAGAAATATATCCAAAGCTATTCCATCTAAAGATATGCAAAAAATTAACCATGTAATAAAACTATACGACCAATTTAAAATAGATGGTAATATATTAAATTTTTTATCAGGGACTGGTTATCGATACCAAGGTTTTAATTTATAACTTATAATTTGTATTTTGTATAATTTAAGTTTTTAGTTGACTATAAAAATGGTTTTTTAAATTATATTATTATTATTATTATTATTATTAATTTAATTTAATTTAATAGTACATGTTGGCAACGTTGCACTCATTTTCGTACGCAATCGTAATGTTTTTAAGGCCTAGGTAGAGAAATCGTACGCAATCGTAAAAACGTACGCAATCGTTTTACTAAAAGGGACAATCGTACGCAATCGTATATCACCGTGAAAAAGAAATCATGGCACCTGAGGAAGAAATATGTGGTTTAGAAGATTTGACACCGATCCGTAGAAACTATACGCGATGCTATTCAAACAAGAGAAAAATTCAAAAACTTTTTTATATCACCAGAAGGAACAGCAAGTTGTCCATGGCAATGGGAATTCATACGGCTGGGCAGAATCTCTCATTAAACGACATTTTAAATTGAAGTTTTCTTGCGCATTGCGAGGAATACAATTATAAAATAATATATTGTAATATACATATAATCCAAATTATCAATGATATTTTTACGTCCGTTTTTATTTTTGTTAAAACAATTATAATTATGATAAAATAAGAAAGTATAAAAATAAACTAACATGATAATTGAGACGAAAATTATTTTGAAGTAGACGTGCGATTACGACGATAACGTGAACGACCTACGCCGTCGTTAGCCGTCGCCGACGCAATTAAAAATTACAGAACTGTATTATAATATATAATTTGCCGAAAACCAATATCAATTTTACAAACCATATTAATGTTATATAGAAATATGCAAATATATGAAATAATAAAATAAAATAAAATAATATGAAATATTCATATGATATAATAATCCGTCCCAATAGACAAACACATATGCAAGAATATGCTCTAAAAATGTTTATACTCACCCGATTTACCCAACTTTTCTTGGATTTCGTCCCAAGCTTCCTTTCTAACAACTTGGTTTCTGTAGTGCTTGTTCTTAAAATTATATAACATGGGATAAGCTCTTACATACTCGATAAGCTCTTCCTCCATGTTGTGCCTTCACACGGCTTCACACGACTGACAAAAATCTAAAAATTTGATCGGCAGCTGACGCGTGTGACGTGTGATTGCGTGTTCACACGTCACGTCAGGCTAATGTATACATCACTACACACGTTAGATCGCCGGAAAATTATATTACACGTGTTATTGCGTGTTAATGCGTCACGTCAGCGTAGTGTGTATGTGCCTTAAAACTGAAAGTATAAAATGATCACTGCAGTTCTACAGTGTATAATACGAATCGAAACACAAATCCTTGTTCAAATATTATAGTTTAATATATTATAATTACGCGTATAAAAATTTAATAAAAATGGTCTTGAAAAAATAAACGGCCCGAAATCCTTAGTATTGTTGATTAGAACAAACGACTTCGGAACGACCATACTCGCGCCGCTGTATACCCGTCGTCTGGGAAATGTTTGAATATTTTGAGTAAACTGATTTTGTATCGAACTTCGAGTTCATTTGCAATTAAACGTCTGACCTGAAAAGTGAAAACACCAAAAAGCAAAATGGCCACCGCTAGTGACTTCGTAGAAGAAATTGTCATGATACATGTTGTTGAACGCGTCTATACTTGGGTCATGCCAATAGAAGATGAAGAACCACTAACACCAGAAGTCAAAGATTTGGAACGAATACTCGAGGACGATGAGGACGTAGATACTATACTACAAGGACATTATTTGGTTGTTTGGTAAACATGATACGGTTGCCGAATGCATCGTGATCGAGGAAGGCAGCGGTTACGCTGCAGCGGCAGTACCGGCTCCTTCAGCGGTATTACCGGCGCTTGGATCAGCCGACGTACTGCAGCAGGCCGGCGATAGCGTGCAGGTGGAGCATGAAAAGACAGACACGATTCCGTCTGTGGAAGAAGAGAGGGACACAACTACACTGTAATAGAAGACAGAACCGGGGACAACCACTGCAGCAGTTCCGAGCAAGACACGTGGACAAGGCTGTGCGGTTGTTTCCCGAGAGCTTGAAGCCGGCAGTGTAGTCCTCCCCTCCCACCAGACACCCAGACAAGACAGTGTTGACGGGGGAGTGGTACGTGAAAGAGCACTTTACGGTATCCGGTGGTAAGTCACCCTATACGTTTTCCGGCCACCCGCAGAAAAACGAGATCGGAGTTGCCAGCGCGCGCGCTCGCGGTTGCCAACACGCGAGACCATCAAGACGACTCGGCTGCTTCGGTCACGCCAGGAGCGGTGGCTAGCTGTACCGGCGCGGGCAACGATACCACCTCGACGGTACCACGACGAAGGCAGAGTATATGAAGGCGACTCGCAAAGGCGGCGGCGGCGGAGACTGCAAAACACAACGGGTGAGCGATACAGTTGAACTAGGAACAAGGACGTCAGCATCGCCGGACTCGTGGAAACGGATAACGTTTCAGGGTACGGCGATGCGCGACTTCAGGATAGCCACCAGATGGTGACTCGGTCGAGTCAAAGCGAAAATCGCGCGGAGAGGATTCCGCGCCCAGTGGCAATCGGTCGAGTACGTCTCCGGTGGCTGTCGGTTCCGTAGCACCAACAGCTGCCTTTACTCGCTCAGTGTTTTAGGTCACCGTCAAAATTAGGCCACTTTGAACCGTCAATCTATTTACTCTTTTGATATAATAAATGTATTTCAAAATTACATTTGTTGTTTGCTAAGTTTGTTAATACACAATAAAATTGTCTTTACTAAAACAAAATATTGTTTCTTTTTTTCGTATTGGAGGATATTTGTATATTTATTTATTTCAACAGAATAATGGGCTCCACTGAACATGCCCCTGTGAAGGCTCATGCAAATTATTAACTACATACTAGCAATGTTTTTGTCACGCATCAAATATATCGATATAATATTATAATAATGATAGGTATTCTTGGTCAGGTGAATGTATAAAAATTAATATAAGACCGACTTCCAGCCTATAATATTACTAAGTAGGTATATTTTATGATCCCCGACGTGGGCCGCACGGGGAACTAAAGCGGAAAAAACAGGTCTGAAATGGCGAGGGCTCAACGTAAAGTGGCCCTTCGCATCATCAGATGCTACTGCACTGTGTCTGCTGACGCCTCTCTGCTACTCTCTTCGACGGTCCCGGCTGACCTGCTGGCAAACGAGAGGGTGAGGATACAGGTCCGCCTGAAAGACCAAGACGAATTCACGTCCACGCCGGCCATAAGGAAGCAGGAGAGGGACATCTCTATAAACGCGTGGCAAGCGCGCGATGGGATAGCGCCACCAGCAGCGGCCGATGGACACACCGCCTGCTTCCCGACGTGAGACGGTGGTTGAACAAACCACCACTCAACCTTACATACCGTCTCTCTCAGGCGCTAACCAGCCACGGATGCTTTAAGAGTAGCCTGTATAGGTTCAAGTGATCAGAGGACAGCTACTGTGTTTATTGTATGGACCCAGACGACACGGTCGAACACACGCTCTTCGCATGTCCTACGTGGCTCGAAGATCGAACCCGTCCATCTGAAATTCTTAGACTACCTCCAACCGCAGATGACATCGAAAAGATCCTCTGTGGGCTACCGTCTGACGCAATATCAGAAGACGCTGCTATAAGGATCCGACTGATGGAGCAAGCCGTAATCAACCGACAAGAACTGATCAGAATGTTTGAATCCATCCTGGCTACAGAGGAGCAGGACGAGAGGGAAGATCAAGCCGACGACCTGACACAACTAAACAGGACGAGGAGAGCACCCGGACGAGGGGGTTAGAACAACCCGCTCCGGTCGGGAAGCACGATGGAGATCGCAGTCGAACTTCGCAACCACGAAACGTCGGAGGTGCCAACGATTACGACTCTCCAACCCCCACCCTTGGCACCAAGGAAGGGACGACAATCACCGCATCATAGGGACGAACGAGACTCCGGTCTGCTCGCGAACACGGACAGGTTACGAGACTGCAAGGGCGACGGACTTCGGTCGACTCGCGAAGACGACTAGTACGAGACTGCAAGGGCGACTGACTCCGGTCGGTCCTCGAAGGCGTCAGGAAGTTGTAAAATGTATATAACTCATGTATGTAATGTATCAAAGAGGGTGGTTAGTCGGGGACATGTCCCGTCAACCCCCGACGTATGTATGTATATTATTTGTTGTCAAATAAACGATGGCGGCGTTGCGGAAGTAATGCGAAAGCAATTCCCGCGGTGCCGTCGGTTCAAACTTGGAAAAAAAAGGTATATTTTATGATATTATTGTGATTGATTTTAGTATTAGACGTTAGTAGTTATCTACTAAAGTAGGATAAATTTATTTTTGCCAAAAAATCACATTCGAAAATGTCATTGTGTAGACTTATAAAATATTAAATTATACTCTAAAAGTTTCATTTACCCACAAATAATATTTTTAAATCACAACTAAATAACTAAATACGTTATTATTGGTTTTAATACCTATGAAATTTACTAAAATGTACGATGTCAATGATGACAATCGTTACAACTGTTTATGAAAATATTTGTTTTAACCTTTAAATCCTTAGCTAAAAATTGAACATTTTATAGCTGTTTAATTACAATAATTACAATAATTGATAATTTTTGAGATTTTGATAAATTTAGTCAAAATATCAACTTTAAATACTTATCAAAAAATTTTACCTACGGATCTTTAGTATTTATTAACTGCTATTATTACAAATTTTAAGGATCCTTAGTTCAATTTTCAAGCTTTTCAACCCAACGAAAAATTGTATCTACACTTATAGAATAAAAAAAGAGAGACACACTATAGAGTTACACTAAAAAACAAAATTGAGTTTTTTCTAAAACCTTGCGTAAAAATCTCAGTTTTTCCTGACGATTTTGAAAACTTTTGGGAACTTTTGTCCTCCACAAAGTATCAACTAGATTCACTTTCTTGCCAGAAAAAATAATTTTGAAGAAAATTTAAGCATTATTTTTAGTGTCCCAAAAGCAGTGTTGAGAATAGATAACGAAAATTTCATCTAGATAAGATGCAGATAATTTTATAAACATTTATCTAGATACAGATAGAGATAAATATATTTTACATTTATCTAGATAAGATAAAGATAATCTTACCTTTATCTAGATAATATTATAGATAAAAATAATTTTTAGCAAATTCAAATAACAAATGTACTTACTTCTTTACCTATGTGAAGTGTGAACATTAAAGTAACTTATAGTTAATAGGTACCTGGTACATACAATAACAAATGTTTTGTAGCTAATTAATTACATATTTTAACCTTAGTTTTATTTTATTTATTGGAACAAAGTATACTTATTTATATAGTTCAAACATTATTGAGAATAACGTCTCAAAGTATAACTTTATATAATTTGCTAGTAGACTATGGCAATATGTTAATATTATGAGTATAATATTATGTACTGTTGGATAATGTTCTGTCCTCGGCTTTGATAGAACATTTTAGTAAAAAAAATGAATATTATTCGTGAAAAATGTATACGATTTTAATTAATTTATCTGGATAAGAAAATATATCATCTAAGATAATCAATAGATAAATGACAAAATAGTTATCTAGATAAGATAATAGATGAGTAATTCTTTATCCAGATAAGTCTCAACACTGCCCAAAAGATGATGACAGACACAAATAAAAAAAAAAACATTGTAAAATCAATACATTCATTGCTTCGTTCAAAATCTAAAATTCTGATGTTCTCATAAACAAAATAGTGTTTTTTTTTTCGTATTAAGTATAAGAGTGTATTTTTGTTTTTTCGACGGAATAATGGGTGCGACTGAACATGTTTGTAATGAAACACAACGTTGTACAAGTTAAATTCATCAATTTATATGATATTTTACAACAATTATATTCATCCGTTTTACAGTATTTTCTTTTAGAATATATTTTATACTCAAAGAGCTTACAATCAAAATTAGTGTACTAAGGTTTACGAAAGGGTGGGAATCGATGACATAAAACTCATGGTTGCTTTCCGGTAGTTAATCGAGCTCGTTCTACTGGCGGTGTGCGGAAGAAATGTCAGTGAATGGTCCAAGGTAACAGCTCTGCTACGGATCGGTGGCGTCGCGGTATGGTCGTGGCCCTGACGGTTTGTTCAATATTACGGGGGAGGCTCAGCTCGGTGTGGCGGTACGCGATGTATATATCTATACTATTCCGTAGCGGACCAGTGTTACCGTTTTCGAGACTATAAAATAAGTTTTAGTGGTAGACAAAAAAAGCTAGATATGGCTAAATTAATTTTTTTCAGTATAAGCTATATAAGGCCAAAAAATATTTAAAAAAGCTAGAAATGTCTAAATGAAAAGTACTCCGTAATATCTATGGACCACGTTTCAACCAAGAGACCAATACCTACGAAAGAAGAACAAACGATGAATTTCAGAAATTGTACACAAGACCAAATATCCTAGCATTTATTAGAAACAAACGACTAGAGTGGTTTGGACACACTTTGAGAGCAGATGGTCTATTAATAAAAAAAGTACTTGTTGAAAAAATTAACAAAACAAGGCCCCTAGGAAGACCAAGAACTCGGTGGATAGATGTGATAACTAGAGACTTGAAAGAGATAGGCCAAAATGTAACTTTTGAGCTGACGTACAACAGAGAGAGATGGCGAGACCTCTTGAAGACAGCAATGGTTCTCAACGGACCGGTAAGCTGAGAAGAAGATGAAGAAATGTCTAAATTAATTTTTTTAATATAATCTACCTATTAAGGCCAAAGAATTAAATATATTTAAAGCATATTAAATTATAAAATATATTGGTATCACAATTATTGTGATTACAATTGATTACAATTTTACAGTACAATTAATACAATTATAGTCATTACAATATTAAATGCATAGGTATAATTATGTAGGTACTTCAATACTACAAAAGATTCTATATTAAAACAAAAAAAAATAATAATTCGTACATTCATATGTATAGAATATGTCAGTTTTGTCAGCAACAAAATAAGTTAAGTGAATCTTTCATCAATAAATAGTATAAACATAAATTAATATAATCATGCTTTTTAAAAAAAATTTAACATATAGGTAGGTATCTAGGTATTTAAAGTATATTGAGGTCTAAGTGATCATCTATGAGCATGTCTTCTTCTTGTTCTAGGAAACTAGGCATTGTAATTTGTTTTAAGACATTCATTGGTAACGAGTAGCTCTCACAACAAACGTTTTGCCTCTTTAATCCACTTTTTATAGTTAAAATAGAATCCAGCAACTTAGATCCCATTCTATTTCTGAGTTTTGTTTTAACTAAATTCATCTGACTGAATAATCGTTCGACATCAGCGTTAGACCATGGCAAAACTAGTAACCGCATTGTCAATAGGCAAAGTTCTTCAAATGGATTTGTTTCACTGGCATCTCTATAATCACATACTTCCTTCCAAAACAAAAACGTTTTATCTGTTTGAAGCCATTTTATATTGGTAAGATTGTTCCATTGTATATTAATTTTGTCAATTATTCTAGGTTCAAACTGAAAAAGTTCAACTAAAGGTGTTAACGGTTCTTTAATAACACTTAAAGCTGACTTTGGAGAAATTAATGATACTTTTTCAAGAATTTGTACATTTTTAGGCAACCTTTGTTGAAGTTGCTTGAGTAGGACTTTTAAGAACTGTACACATCGGTGCTTTAAAACTGTCTGATCGTCCGGAGATAGCTTACTAACTACTTGACTGAATTCATAACCAAAGTAAACATTTGGAGATACATAACTATGCATATTACAAATTAATGGATTTTGCCTACAGTCAGGCACAATGAACCGTCTGGCTATTGAGTTAACAAGGTTAGTTAAATCATTTAACAATTTTGATGGATCAGCTGTGTTTGATTCAAACGATTTGTTCACTTTTTGAACCTCTTCAAGTACTTGATGTAAGAATTTTAAATATGCAAGATGTCTGTCATCTACAAACATTATGTAGAATATCTGTAGCTTAACATTTCTCTTTCAGTTTTGCAATTCCAAAAAGAGTTTTAAACTCTAACCATTGATTTAAAATTCTACTTACTACTGTTTCAATAGATAGCTAGCGAGTGTCACAAGCTTTCATAATGTTTAATGGTTCATGATCTTCATTTATGGCTTTAAACAAATGTTTGTACTGTGCTTGCCTCAGACTTGAGTAGGAAAACCAATTATATGTTTCACGGATCATATATTCAATGTTTCTTGACAAAGTTTCACTGGCTGCAGCTGATACAGCCAATTGCACAGAGTGACATATACAAGGAACATGAATTAAAGTTGTTATATCTTCTTTTAATTTTTATACACCCCATTCCAACCATTACTGAAGCGTTATTGGTGCTTATACCTATTAATTTTTGAAGGTCCAATCCTTTATTTTTTAAAGTGGTTTTTATACCAATTATGATAGCTTCAGCATCACAAGCTTCCATTTCCACTAAAGCCAGATATGTAGAAGTTACTTGTCCCAGTTCCTTACTGTCCAGTTCCTTATTAAAATACACGATGGTAATTCCTAAATATTTTGTCACACTTATATCTGTGGACTCATCTACTAAAATGCTACATGGCTGATAACCTATGCTAGTACGCAGAATTTTTTCAAAATGTGGAGACAACATATTGGTTATTATGTTAGTACATTTTGTTCTATGTAACTTAATATTTTTTGCAGCTCCACAATCATTAAATTTGGATCTACACAAAACTCCTAAGTGATCGCATGTAAGGATGGAACAATGAACTGCTATAAACAATGCTAACGTATCTTCTGCATCACTCGTTTTTAAGGAGGGAGGTTTTGTGTAACTTGCCTAGGACCTTGAAGTTGCGAATCCATTTGAAGCTTCAATATGCTTTTTGGTTTTTGTGTGTTGTAGAAGATCATACCGTTTAGCAACTACTTCAGTTTTACAAAACCTACATCGAGCTTTATTTCGATCTAATTCGATCTTCACCAACCAATCTTTGAAAAGTGCATCAGTGAGCCATTCTTCCCTGAACTTTTGGGTGTATTGTGTCTTACCCATACTTTTAAAACACTTTGCACTTCAATATTATTAAACAAAATATTTTTATAAATTTATAATATATTTTTATAATTTTAAAATATTTTAAAACTTAATTCAATAATAAAGAGTCACTATTACTATACTCACTGTGAATAAAAATTTTCTCCTACAGATAAATAAAATGTACCTTTCATATATAAATATCACTGGAAATTCCAATACAATATTAATAATACAAATAGGTACTATATTATTATAGATAATTTAAGATTGTATTTATCTGTGAATATTCAAATACTTCAAAAAAACAAATAAAGTTTTTCGTACTATACAGTCAATCATTTGGAACCTATGGTTATTAACAATAAATAATAATTATAATACTATTTAAATTAATGCGAGAAATGTTGGCAGGTATATTATCAATTATCATATTATGTATAGAACCTTATACCTTAATTCATAAATCGTGATTTACCATACCAATTATAAAATGCTAATAAAATTCATCATCAGATATTTAGGTTAAAACATAGATTAGTACCTATGTGGCTATGTATCATATAAAATAGATAAACTAGTATGTCTTATCTATGGTTATAGGGTGACGAAGTTCATGATAAATGATAACAATTTATCAATATTAAATATATTTATTATAATATCAAATTAGATCATTTTAATGAACAATAGCTAGAAAAAGCCAATTTTCAATGAAAAATAAGCTAGAATATAGGCTATTGGCTAAAAGCTATAATTTGTAGCTAGACGGGTTTCTAAATAAGCTAGATCTAGTCATAAAATGGCTAAAACAGCAATACTGTAGCGGACTCGAAACCGGCGTCTCACGGTGGAAGGGGACAAAAGGGTACGAGTGGGTTCCGTTAAGAAACTGTAGTCGCTGGGATTAGCCTGTGGCACATCTATGTCTAACGGCGTTTTAGGACAGTCCGGCTCACATATACACCGCACTCGGCGAGGACGAAGGGAGTGGCCGCTGGCTTATACTTATGTTCCTGGCCGTAGCTTCATACGTAACACATCGGTTGCAGTTTTTGTGTTTTCTTCCTTTCACGTGTGTATTAAAACTGATTAAAAAATACTAGTTTTTAGTTAAGAAGTCGCAGATTCTGAATTTGCGAACATTTGGGTTTTCATGTCAAGGGTTCCATTGGAAACTCAATTTTACTGGAGGCCGGTGTACTGGCCGAAAACGGGTGCTTTTCCACGCTATCTATGTTGGTACTCAGTTGTTCGTGTTCCACGGTTATTATGGAGATTGTTGTGCGTCAGAGCGCGAGTGTGGTGATGAGAAACGAGAGTGCGCCAACGAAATGGGGCACCCCGTTTTGTCTCGTTACATGTTAGTACCTACATTGTGGGTGTGTAGGTTACATGTTACGGTAAAAGTAAGAATACCAATGAAACCTAGGTTTTAACAGTAAATGACTGCTATACTTCATAGGTTCGGGGTTCCTATTGTAGGGATATTTTAGTTATCAAACGCGATTTAGGCAATGACCATTATTGTGATTATAGGCGTGATTTAGAATATAAATAGATATATTAATTGTAAAATCAAATTTCAACCTTGGTAAAATAGTCGGCATCCGTTAAATGTATTCACCCTTGGAACGCAGTTTTTAAATCGTTGGATTGAGCTCCTCTACTTAATTTTTCCCAATTCGAGCACTGTTCATTGGTTCATAGACATATTATAGAACATATTAGATGATTATTATTATTTTCATTTTATTGCAATTGTCGCCGTTGATTCACTTTGCCATGCATGAACTATTTTTCAATCGATGGTTATGGGTAATTTACTAATTTAATTTAAATTTATGTTCATCCAATCTTCAAATGATAAGATACAGCCATATAGGTATTTATTTTTTAATTTAGCTTGTCCTGAACAATTTTATAAAGTGGATATTTGTTTTGTGTAAATTATAGTAAAACTAACATTTTCCGAAAAAAACCGTTTCCGAAGTGGTTACAGGTAATCTTAAAGAATTAAAACCGCTTCCAAACCGTTAACCGGTAACCACATTTTTAGAGATAATATTGGTAACCGGTAATCAATTACCACTAATTCTTAAAACCCCTAAAACCGGTAACCACTTACGAAAATTTTTTTGGGTCATACCGGACCCGGTAACCGAATTTTTCATAAGCGGTTTCATGCCCTGATTTTAAATGATTTTCTAAACTTGAATCTCTAGGCAAATTACCTAATTCTGAACAAATAAGTGGTATGACTTTTTTGTTTGCAGTTAACTAAAATAGTTTGTGGATAAAGGTAACAAACTTTACATCTAACCATTTTTCTTCCCTGAGAGCCTATCTTTTCAAAATTTAAATCTAGATTTAACTTGATTTTCTTATTATTTTGTACAGTTATTGCAGGTTCATTAAATTCATTACTAAGTCCTTCAATTATATTTAAATATTTGGTAGAATTATCATCTTCCACTTCCACAGTTGTCTTAGAAATATCTTTATTCATATTAGAAATAGATCCAGAACTAGAAACTATTAGAAAAAATATAAAGACATTAGATTGGGCATTGTCAGTGTTACAAAATATATTCAAAAGTTACATTATACAATTTCCAAGACAGACCTAAAATATTTAAAATAATCATTAGGAAAAATATTATCTAAATACTACATGTTCTTACAACGTATAACTATTAACAATAATTTGTAATGCACATTGTAGCTTAAATAAAATAAGTAATTAACTATAAGTTATTCAAATACATTACCCAAGTTTCTTTTGGAATTTTATAAAATACTTGGTAACCATATAACATTACTAGATTATACAGATAATTTATTTTAATATCTCTGTAAAAAATACTAAGTTAAATGAACAATTACATATTAACAAACACTGTTTACACATATAATTAACTAGCTGTCCCTCCCGGCGTTGCCCGGGCATAAGTCACCTTTGTTACTTTCGTTACCCGTTAAATGTACAAACTGTATATAAATCAAACTTTGTTCAATGCTTTATTTAATATTCGGTGTATGATTTTCTATATTTATCTTAACTTTTCTGTTGCCCGGAATAAAAATTCTTATTCGCAGCAGCCAGCAGTATATTATCAGTTTGACACGGGCTACGGCGGTGCGGTATGTCGCGGTAGTACGGTCGCAGTTTTAATGATGGTTGTAGTGGTGAGGATGTTAGTGACACTTACAATTTTACAGGAACTAATAACACAACTAATTTAGAGTGAAGTAATGTCCGCGGGCGACGTTTATTTAATGACGTGAATAAACTCGTGACGGCGTGGCTAGCGCCGTGAATATATAATACAGATATTATGCAAATATAGTGTTAAGAAAAAAGAATAACAACGGAACGAATTACTATTATGACGCCTTGGCGAACACACAATGAGAAATCTATATAACTGTCGTAAGTAATATTTATCTGTGTTTGGTTGCCGTAGCCGTTAGCAGGGTGTCGTCGGTTAGACAGTTGCTGGGCGAGCGATGTGTTGTCGGTAGGACGGACGATGTAAGACAGCGAGGCGATCGCCGACGGCCGGTACTCGTCCGACGCGATTTGCCTTCCCACCACACCCTGTACCCGGGGAGTCGACGGCGTCGCGCTGCCGTAGCTCGTGGTGGCGGTTGACAAAAGTGTAGAGGTGGCCCCGACGCCTGTACTTTGTACTGGTCGTCGTTGCGTACCATCTCAAGTTATACCAAGTTTATCGTTTTTACTGAATCCCACCTACGGTGGATTGATATAATCAATTAATACTTTAACATAACCGTACAAAAATCCGATGAATAAAAAAAACCAAATTTAACCATTTTTAAATTAGTCTATATTCTTCCCAGAGGTCTAAGGCCGATCGCACACCAAAAGAGCAAAACTGCGTTAGACAGTGTTGGTCATTTTCGTCATAGTCAACTAAAAACAATTTTGTTTTTATAAAATGCACACTACCTAGACAAAACAAAAATCAGTTGTCATCATGTCATTTGATGAAGATGAAGCGATTTGCATGTAGTACACGTTACAAAATTTAGAACAATATCTTAAAAAAAAAATTATGTATTCATTCGTTAAATAAAAAACGTAATACTCATAATGTAATTTTAACTTTACTATGCGAACTACGTTCAGACGAAGGTAAATTTAAAAATTATACACGTGTAAGTAGTGTTACATTTGATTTTATACTGCTAGAAATAGGAGAAGAAATAAGGAAAGAAGATACAAATTTTAGAAAAAGTATTTCTCCTGAGGAAAGGTTACACTATTACCTTTTGGTTACACTGAGGTAAGAAACCTAATTGCTTTTTAATAATTTTTATTTTTTAATAGGTATAAAATTAATCATAATATATTTTTTTAAATAGTTAACAATGTAAACTTAAAATCATAAATCTTTTTTGTAGTTAATTGTGTTTTAAATTTGTTTTTATTATTATTATACCTTATAAATTAAAAAAAAAATATCATTTGAATGAATTGTTACTTCCTTATGAAGACGAAGATAAATCCGAAGAAAAATCACTGTAGTAATTGTTTACATTTTGGTTTTAAATTTGCTAATCTGTGTTTTGTCCAGCTACATAATTCATATTTTGTTCCATGATAGGTCTGGCTTGATATAAATGATTACTCTGCTCTTCAACTGGTCCACAATATTATTTATACTGTTTTGAAATGAAGCTATTTGATGACAGTCTTCTTGTTCATCAAGATAACTATTTAAAGACGACATAACTAAATTTTTGAATTTCCTTTGATTTTTATCATGAAGTTTTTTATACTCTGGAATAAGGCTTTTAAATGATAACAATTCTGGAGGTTCTTCAACTGGTGCTGGCTTTCTAGTTCTTGATTTCAAAAATTCTATCATCGGTTCTGCTACCTTATCGCTTGCTGTTGTTTTATATGGATTTTTATGTAAAGTAAATTTTGGTTTTTTGAACCTTGGTTCAATAATATTTCGTTCACTCTCTATTACTGTATTATCTACTATATTATCTCCTGTATTATCTACTACTAATGTATCATCTTCTTCAGACTCTATGATTTCTTCGGATTCATTTAAATAATCGTTATCGATGTTGTTACCCATTTTTTATGCTGCATCATAAAACCAGTTAAAAAACTCTTACTGTCAAAAAGGTACGATTTTCTTTTTTAGAACCAGCTGATCCAGATTTTTTATTTTTGAGTTCACAAAGTTCCCTTGCAAACGAATTGCGAAGACCAGTCCACTTACTTTTGCATACCGACATTATAAAAACAAATACAAACATTTCACAAAATAATCATTCAATGGCATACAAAGAATATGTTTAGAATTATGATTAATAACAATTTGTACATATAAAATGTTTATTACGTACATTTCAATATTCGATATACCTACTATTAACTCTTTTTTAAAACTAATACATACTTCGTTTAGTTAAGAATTTATAATGGTTCATGTAAAAAAAGTTGAAAATTGGTAATTTAAACATTTATTTTTTTTAGTTTTTTGGCTTCTGATGAACATTTTCAACGCATCCATTATAATCTTAAATTAGGAGCTACCACTGCGGGTAAAATTGTCAATGATACATATTGTGCAATATGTAAAATACTATCGCCACAGTATATGCCTCTACCTTTGACTGATGGTTGGTTGAATATTGAAAAAGAATTTGACACATTTCGGAATTTTCCTAACTGCATAGGTGCCATAGATGGTAAACATATAGCTATTTAATGCCCACCAAATTCAGGATCTAGTTATTACAATTATAAAGAACACAATTCTATTGTTTTTCAAGCAGTAGTTGACGCAAACGCAAAGTTTATATTCATAGATGTAGGTGATTTCGGTCGTAACAGTGATGGAGGAATTTTAAAAGAATCTATTGGAAAACTATTGGACAATAATAAAATACTTTTACCTCCACCGAGAAAAATTCATGAAGAAGTCGAAAATGAATTCCCATTTGTATTTCTTGCGGATGAGCTCATCCGTTAAAAAAAATTTGATGAAGCCATTTGCAATAAAACAATTGACAAATCCGAAGCGAATTTATAACTATCGTCAATCACGAGCGAGAAGGATTGTAGAGTGTGCTTTTCGTATTCTAACGTATTTGAAAATAAAATGTTAGTTAATCCGGAGAAAGCTACAATCATAACTCAAGCTGCTTGTGTACTTCACAATTTAATTATGGACAAAGAACATAAATTAACTGACATTCATAATGAAATGGAAACAACCTCATCACTGGTAAACTAAGAAGACATCATCAACAAACCTGCAAATCGCAGACCACCAAGAGAAGCTAT
Source organism: Sitobion miscanthi (assembly GCA_008086715.1). NCBI lineage: Eukaryota > Metazoa > Arthropoda > Insecta > Hemiptera > Aphididae > Sitobion > Sitobion miscanthi. Next base: position 25,859,684 of record CM017804.1, read on the forward strand.
AGATATTCGTGAAAAGTTTATGAAATATTTCAACTCCGAAAAAGGATCAGTTCCATGGCAAAATGTATATACCGTTTAAATACCTTAGCTAAATTTGTTTGTTTTAAATAAATAATTTTTTTAAATAAAAAAATAGTTGTGTTGTAAAACGCTGACAGTACACATTTTTAACGACAGTTAATGTTATTTGTAATGTTGTTTTAAATGTTTTCAACTCCGTACAAGTATACAATTTGGAATATCGTATGTAATAATAATAATTCAATAACTTAATAACTTAATATAATACTTATATAAATATATATTTTTTTAATATATTCAAATTACCATCAACATTCATTTCTTCCCATAACTTGTCTTGCATAATTCTGTTGCTATGGTCCTTGTCTTCAAAATTATAAATGGATGGTCTCATTTCCACTAAACTTACTAGTATTTCTCCATCACAAGCCATTGTGTGATAAGTATATAAAATATATTATTAAAAATTAGAGCTCTTATTACCCGTGTACACGGATTACCCGTGTACACGGATTACACGTGTACACGTGAAATTAAAAATTTCGTGATGAAAACCGTGTAATCCGTAGTTCACGTAATTCACGTGAATTTCGAGTATTTAAAAATCCTACACGTGAATTTCGTGTATTTATAAATCCTACACGTGAAATACACGTTTATATAAAAGAAATTTATAATTGCAGAAATAATGAAGACTAAATAATATAATTAATAACGTAATTTATTAAACGTTTAATATAAATTATGAACCTTATTCACAGGTGGATATAACCAATAATAATAATAATAATAATAATAATACTTAAACTAAACATAACAAGAACTATAGTCTATAATTCTAATTTCTAGAAATATAATTTTCTGTTTTGGTATAAGAATACCAACATATCCACATTTTCAGGAAGAAGGCAACTTCAGAAGTACCAATAATTTTTCAATAATTAACCATTCAGACTCTGTAATTTCTAATTTTTGGGCAATATTAGATGCTGTTATATTACGATTTGCGAGAACATTTGTGATAGGTGCTCTATTAATATACAGTCTTTCTAGCATTAAAAAACTAGAGTTCCATCTCGTTTTACAATATTGTAGTTGTTGCTGTGTTTTCTCCAAACTCTTCATTGATATTGATGAATGTTTAAAATGGCACACAATTTTGCTTGATTTTGTTAAAACACTTTGAATTTCATCGTCCAAAAGAGTTTTATTAACAGCCAACTGCAAAGAATGTGCTGCACACGTTAATCCAGATTTTTCCATGTTATCGTTTAATTCTAACTGTGATACAGCGTTGATGACATTTGCTGCATTATCTGTTACAATTGAACTAATTTTTTTTTCGATTTCCCACTCTATAAGTGATTTTTTTAAATGGTGTGCTAAATTTACGGCTGTATGTCGCTCACTAACTTCATGAGTTGTCAATGTATATGATTTTGGTTTCCAATGTTGATCGATAGTATGACAGATAATTGTCATATATGACTCTTGAGATATTGAAGTCCAGCAATCTGTTGTACATGACACACTTGTTACTTCATTTAATTCATTTTTGATTAATTGTTTTATGTCACTTGTTAATAATTTTAATTGATTTTTTACACTTTCTGCAGAGCAGGGTTTATAATTAGGATCAACAACGTTCATGAAGTATTTAAAACCCGGACTTGAACAAAATGAAAGAGGCATCTGGTTCATAGCTATCATTTTTGAAAGTGCTTTATGAATTTCTTCAGTTCTTTCAGGGCTAAGCAATTTATCTGACGTGGTATTTTGTTTATTAAGTTTTTGGCGCTTTCGCCTAATTCGAGAATTTGAAATAAAATTGATACAATTATTATTTGAAGAACTAGTACTTGGTTGGTCAAAATCATTTAATGAGGTTGTAGACTGGCTATTCAAATTTTCTGTTATAGGTTGTAAGTCATTTATAGTCTCAAGCATCTCATTTTCTGAGTCAGATATGTGTCTGTTAAATAGATACAAAGTTTAATACAAAGTTTCTAATAAGTTGTTCTTAAAGCCATCATATTAATTAGTATTTACACTATTATTTTAGTTTATACCTATTAGATATAGGTATTGAATATCTTACAATTATTAAATATTTGATTATAATTGTTATTTTAGATTCTGAGCGGAGCGATGAATGTATTGATTTTACAATGATGTGTTTTTTTAGTTTTTTAGTTTTTTTTTTTTTGTATTTAACGACAACATTTGGAGCAGTAATAATGTTTCGATTTTCAAAAGTAGTACCGTTTCTGAAAGGGTGGTCAAAAGTGAAAAATTTCCAATACTTTTCAAAAGCGGTGAGAAAAACCTTCAAAAGTAACGGAAAAACGGGAATTTTTACGCAAAAGCGATTTTCGACAAAAACGAAAATTTAATTTTACTGTAACTCAAAAATTAATTACTATGTAAACACTTGAAATTTTCACCAAATGTTTATATTAACGTTGTCTATAGTCTATACAGAGTTACATTTTAAAAGTGTTTTGACTTTTTTTGAACTGATGCCGGACATTTTAAGTTTTTAAATTTTATAAGTTTTTTTTTTAAATATCAATAACATTTTATTTGTTGCGTAAAAATCTTGAAAATGTAATAGAAGGCTCCTAATGTATTGTTTCAACTGCAGATGAAAATATTAAAAATCCTTAGTCGCTATTTTTTTTATAAGCATTTAAAGTTCAAATATTGACAAAAAAAATACGTAAAAATCGCGAAAATTTGCAAATTATTATTAGTTAGAAATTCATAAAAAATTTTCTTTTTAAATCTAAGATTTTAAAATGTAAAACAAGATTCTTCATCAGTTTTTCTACCTTCATCAAAAAAAAATGTCTACAAAAAAGTCAAGTTATACTTTAACGATCGTTTGAATTTCATAATTATACAATATTGGATATTCACTCGATTTCTCATGTCCTCCTTTTTTCTTTTACTCCATTACTCATGGAATGAATCGCCACCAGATGTCACCCAATGGATCCTGTTGTACCTCCATTGCAAACAAACTCATTATTTTCATTCTCATCACACAAAAGACAGTATGCAATATTTCCTTTCTTTTTTGCATATTGCCAAACCCAACTTGATTTTTTACTGCCCATTACAAGAAGTTATTTTTTTGTCTCAATTTTCAATCAAGTTAAAAAATATATGAGACTCCGATTACGGTTGAATAGGATATAATAGTATAATACTGAATAAGAAATAGAAATAGAAAATGTAGAGCACATGCGACATGCATAAACGTTATGCGGTACAATGAGAGATAACTTATAAAATGTAGGGTTTTGGTACGTTTATAAATAAATGAGTACCTACTAACAGTATTATGTACTGGCTATCGAAAAAGATGGGATTATACGTAATATCTATCTAATCTAACTATAGTCATTATTGTAAAAACCGATAAAAACTTTAAAAATGAGACGAATCACGGATCACGTGAATATAAATCACGGAATTCCCGTATTTTGTAAATTCACGTGAATGTCATCACGGAATTCACGTGTCACGTGAAATACGTGTTTATTCGAAATATATATCCGTGAATCCGTGTCACGGATACACGGGTGCAAAAAAACACATGTTCCATTAAGACCTCTATTAAAAATACATACAAAATACAAAATATACACGAATAATATTCTGTCTTGTTTGGTTGTGGACACTCAGACAGTATCAGTCATGACTAATTGTGATTTAAAGCAAGAACGTTTTGTTTTGACTATGTCTTATCAATGTGGGTATGTAAGGCCCACCGCACACTAGAAAAGCAAAACTGCTTGAAGCCATTTGTGTAATCTTGCTCCAAGTTGACTTAGTCATAATAAAACAGTATATGCAGCACACCAAAAAAGCAAAAAAGTAAAATCATATTTAGTCACCAACATGTCTTCCGACGAAGAGGACGTTGTTGTGCCTATTTTATGGTCTTTGTTGTTGGAAACTGAACACCATGAAAAACCAAAAAGAATGTGGGTTCATCCTTTAAATGAAAAACGTACAAAAAGTAACTTAATTCAATCTTTTTTATGTGAACTTCGTAATGACGAGCTGAAATTTAAAAATTTTACGCGTGTAAGTTCCGAAACCTTTAATTATATTTTGAAAATAATAACCGAAGAAATTCAAAAACCTGATACCAACTTCAGAATGAGTATTAAACCAGATGAAAAATTATTAGTCACTCTATGGTAAGTAAAATTAAATTAAATAAAGTTTAATTAATTATAAAATAAATTAGATTAAATATAAACAAGTTGCCGCTTTTGATTTATTAGGTATGCATTCAGGGCCGGCGTTAGGGGTGGGCAAGCAGGGCTTACGCCCAGGGCGCTTGTTGAAAGGGGGCCTCAATGATATAATGTTAAAAATGAAAAAAATATAGGAATATAGTTCTAATATTCTATCCATTATATTGATTATTATTTATTATGGTTGGTGTATAATAATTTAGTCCATAGATGATAAATGATTATTATTGTCATTCGTCGTTCGTAATCGCTATTTATTTGGAATTTAGATATTAATAGCATCAGATAACAACTGACGCGACAAAATGCATTGGACGTTGCGATTAACATTATCGATTATTTCTGTAATATAACATATGTATAACACATAATATCATATTTAGTTATTTAGTTGTGTACAGTGACGTGTTGTACTAGTATTATACTGCCATACGTTATTACTAAGTCCTGTACAATTTTGTTTTACACGTTTACTGTTTCACTGGTCTTTCTCTACCTTGACTACGATTGCTATTTGTCTCTACCTCAACTACGATTTGGATTTAAAAGGTATATTCAAGTTTATTTAATATTAGTTTCATCGGTATGCCGATATATTATTGCCGTTAAATATAACAAAACGTAAACATTGTATTATATTATCGCTATTCGCTGGTAATACAATATTGATAGCCAGTACAGGAAAATATTTTAAAATTAAATTTTATACTTAATACGTACTAAGTTATATTCTTATTTAATAACATTTTTTTTTCCATACATAATATAATTTCATTTCAATTAAGTAGGTACAAAATACATAATATTTTAGTATTTAGTTTTTATTTATTCAGCATAAATCATTGACATTATTATATAAATATAAGTTATATTGAAATGATTATGTCAAAGCTTATACGTATGTATTTGAATATAAAAATATTCATTATAATTCAGTTCAATTTACTCCTCTCTAATATATATTTTTATTGTTAACTTTTCATATAATATTACAGAATATTTAATTAAAATGGGAAAAAAGCTTTCGGGAGCACAGAATAGAAAACGAAAGGTAGAGGAAGTCGCTGCCAAAAAAAAGGGACAAAATAGTATGGAAAAGTTCATTAAACCTATTGATAACAAACCAAAAGAATCTTTTGAAAAATCTTATGAAACTTTTGATTCCGAATTAATTGATAGTGGTACCTATAAACAAAAACCTAGTTTAGACATAGAAAAAAAAGAAATTCAAACACAATATGATGAACTCATATTTGACGACGACTTAGATGTTCTAAATGAAAGTACTGTTTGTGATGTCAGTTATTTGGAAAATCCAGCCGAGTGGCCATTAGCAATAAATATTAAACGTAATATTATAGATAGAATAGTAATGATTGGTCCAAAAAAAATATTTGAAAATATATCTTATCCGCTAGATGAACATAAAAGGCATTTTTCTAATTTCCATGTATATCGTAATTGTGAAAATGGTGAAAAAATTAAAAGACGATGGTTAATTTATTCAAAAACTTCTGATAAAGTATATTGTTTTTGCTGCAAACTATTCAAGCCAGATAGTGGAACATCGTTAGGAAACAGTGGTTGTAACGATTGGAAACATATAGGGTCTATATTAAGTGATCATGAAAAATCTACACATCATTTTATTGCTACTAGCATATGGATTGAATCTGAAACCCGTCTAAAAAAAAATGCTTGTATAGATGCTCAAAATCAACATATATATGAACAGGAAAGTCTTCGCTGGACAAAAGTTTTTGATCGGTTAATAAGTATAATTTTGTACCTCGCTCAACACAATATGGCATTTAGAGGTACATCTGATAAATTATTTCAACCAAATAATGGAAATTTTTTAGGCTTAGTTCAACTTCTTGGTAAGTACGATGATGTAATGGCAGAACATTTACGTCACATATCCAAAAAATCGAACAGAAAACATTACTGCAGTCATGAAATTCAAGATCAATTGATAAACTTAATGGCTAATAATGTTCGTGATACTATTATAGCTAATCTTCATGATGCAAAATATTATTCAATTATTACAGATTGTACACCAGATATAAGTAAATCAGAACAAATGTCATTCACTGTTCGTTTTATCGAGAAAGTTGGAAATAGCATAATTATAAAAGAACATTTCATCGGTTTTAAAACTGCTACTGATTCTACCGGATTAGGTCTTTCACAGCTTATGTTGCAAACACTCATAGATAACAATATTGAATTAACCAACTGCAGAGGACAAGGATATGATAATGGGGCCAACATGAAAGGAAAAAATCAAGGAGTTCAGGCAAGATTATTAAATATAAACCCAAGAGCATTTTATATTCCATGCAGTTGTCACTCTTTTAATTTAGTTGTTGCCGATGCTGCATCGTCTTCTAAAGGATCAATTTCTTTATTTGGATTAATTCAACGGGTATATATATTATTTTCGGCTTCTGTGAACCGTTGGGAGATTCTTAAAAGGCATATATCAGGATTTACTGTTAAGCAAGTGTGTACAACTCGTTGGGAAAGCCGCGTAAGTGCCGTTAAAGCAATGCGTTATGAAACAAATAATATAGTTAATGCGTTAATAGAAATTTCTGATTCACCAAATGCTGACGCAGGTCTTCGTCATGAAGCGCAATGTTTAGCCGATAACCTATGTGAATTTGAATTTCTTATCTCACTTGTTGTTTGGTACGATTTACTATTTCAAATCAATGTAGCCAGTAAAGCAATGCAAGGAATCACTATAGACATAATCACAGCAACTTCAATTGTTAAAGGTTGTTTAAATTATATTATTTCTTATCGAAATACAGTATATATTTACGCTGTTTCATCTGCTAAAAAAATTGCTGAAACTTTAAATGTGGAAACAAGTTTCAAACCCAAAAGACATAGAATAACTAAAAGACAATTTCAATATGAAAACTTAGACAATTATGAACCTACTTCAGAAGAGGAATTTAAAAGAAATTTTTTCTATCGTCTTATAGATACAAGTATAACATCAATACAGTCCCGTTTTGAACAGTTGGAAGCTCATAAAAATACATAGGGATTCTTATATAATATTTCTGATTTACCTGAACATGATAATTTGGTAAAACATTGTATGGATTTACATAATACACTTAAAAATGAAGACCAAAATGATATCAATGGAGTATATTTATGTGTTGAGTTAGAACATATTAAAACTCTATTACCAAAAAATGTATCTTCTCCAAAAGCAGTATTGGAATATATGTTACAATCTAATACATCTGATCTATTCCCAAACACCTGGATATCCTTAAGAATTTTATTAACAATTCCTGTTACTGTTGCTAGTGGTGAGAGAAGTTTTTCAAAATTAAAACTTATTAAAACGTATCTGCGTTCGACATTGGGGAACGAAAAATTGACATCTCTAGCAATTCTTTCTATTGAAAATGAAATAGCTCAAAGAATGGATTTCTCAGAAATTATTAAAAATTTTGCAAAATCAAAAGCAAGAAAAGTTTTTATCAAGGTTTAGGATTTTCTTTTTTTTTGTTAAAATTAATATAAATAAATAACTAATTGTTAATTGTAATATGATATGCATATGTTTGTTTGTTTTTTTTTTTAATAAAATAATACTATATATATTTATCTATAAGTAGTACAATAAGCATAAGTGATGTTTTTAAATATGATTAGTTGACGTAAGTAAAGGAAATATCAAATGATGGCACTTGAATATTATCTTATTTAAAATAAAATGACTACTATTCATATGGATGGAGGGGCGCATATTCGTTTACTCGCCCAGGGCGCCAATGACCCTACTGCCGGCACTGTATGCATTTATAATACGTACTCATCAAATATTATAGGTAGATACCAACCTATAACAAAAATTACTTTTCAAGTGTTCTATGCATAATAGTTTCTTATTTTAAAATATGTGTGTAGGAAATAAAGAAATACACTTTCAAAATTGATCTTGAGGACATTTTTACTATAAAAACATAACTTTTTTATTATAATAACATTAGTTTTTAATCACGTATTTAATTAAATACTTTAATTGTGTTCGTTATTTAAAAAAAATAACAAAGATACTAGATAATATGTAGTTTAATACGTTGTTGAAGTGTTGAAGTAGGTAGGAGATTTTATTTTTAAAAGTAACTTAGATGTGTTATTGGTATGCTGTTGAACTTTCAAGAAGAAGAAAAAACTTGGACTTTCAGAATAGTGAAACTGTGTGTATGGCGGTCGGTTTCGGTTTCATTATTCAAAGATGGTTGAGACTGATAAAGTGTATATTGTTGGATCGGTACTTGGTTTGAATACGATGGCATAAAGTTATTTGAGTAAATAATTGATGACGCAGACGAGGTTTCTTGTTCATCGAGTAATTTGTCTAGTGAACTCAAAATAGTATTTTTAAATCTCCGCTGATTTTTATCGTTCAGTTTTTTAAAATCTGGTATGACACTTTTTAAAAATAAAAGTTCTGGAGAATCTTAAACTTTTTGAATGGTTTTTGATTTTAAATAATTAATCATTGGTTCTGCTATCATTTCACTTGCCATAACTTTTTTATTTTTTTGGTTTTTTAAATATCTGCGAAGAGTTTGAGCTTTGTATTGTTTCTTCACACATAATAGAAGTTGGAGTTAATTCGCTTGACACGTCAAAGGCTCTTCCACAGTATTTAGAATTTCAGATTCTCCTAAGTTTAAATCTAATGTTTCGTTTAAATCATCTTCAATGAGATTACTAACCATGCTTTTATGTTGCATCATATAGTCTGTCAGAAACGCGATATTGTCGTATAAGTACCATTTCCTTTTTTTTGATGCACCCGATCCTGATGGAATTTTTTTCTGTTCACGTAACTGTCTGGAAAATGAATTACGTAAAGTAGTCCATTTTGTTTTACATTCTGAAACTAAAATATAAATACATTTTGAAGGCTTCAATATAATAATAATATATAATACTTTATGGTAACGGAGCTTAATATAGGTATTATTTTTTTTTTTTTTTTTTTTTTAAAAAATGTCGATACATTTTTTTTTGGCTGCGTTAAAATATTTGAAAATGTAATAGAAAGTTTAACATAAGTTATTCTATGAGTGATTCAAAAATATCAAAATACATAGGTACATTTTTTTTATGAGCGTTTGAAGTTCAAATATTGACAAAATTCGTCAAAATCACGAATATTTGCAAACTATTTTGTAGTTCAAAATGTATAAATTATCATACAACTGAGCGAGTTCCCGATTTTGTTTTTATTTTTATAAATTGTTTAACTTTATACAAATTGTTATTTTTAAGAATATTTGTTAATACAATTATAGACAAAATAAGATTTATTATTTTATTTTCCATTTGCTCCTAATATATAATATATGAACGTACAATATATAATTATTCACATTTGCCCCTTCTCAAGTATCAACTTCATAATAATAAATTACAATGTTTAAAAATTAATTTAAGGTGTAAGCCTGCGATTCATTAAATGTATTTTTAATTTATTAAATCAACTGTCTAATATATAATATTCTTATACAGTCAACTCGGGATATAACGAAATTTGATATAACGAAAATCTTGATGTAACGAATAAAACTACCGGTCCTTTGAAAATATCGTGTATAACGAACAAATGTAATGTATTTTGGTCTCCTCGATGTAGCGAAGCGTTTTTGATCAAAACTCCGCGATGTAACGAATTTTTGGAGCTTTCTATTACGAATTTTTAATTTTAATTAAGATAAGATACATGTCTCTAGTGTATAACTCTATGAAAAATATATAAAAATAAGTATGTTGCTATTACCACATAATAGATTACGAAGTTTTTCTGATGATTATCATGCGATAGTACACTTAAGTACAGTATCGCAATTAAAATAAGACATGTCGATTAGTGGCTCTACGCAAAATGTACGTAACATACTATGTAACATATCGGTACCGTTTTAGTTCTGTTCGTTGTGTTAAACGTGACCGTACATTCGAAAATACGTCGCGTTTTACGAGTTACAATTATGAGTTCAAAACGAAATATATACTTATATGACTCATATATTTTATACATATGTATACAAATAATAAAATTTTGAATTTTTATTTTTATTTTCGTTATAACTAATTCAATTGGTATATTCTCTTGATATAACGAATTTTGATGTAACGAACTTTCGATATAACGAATTTTTTTCTTGGTCCCTTGAAATTCGTTATATCGCGAGTTGACTGTATTATAATATAGGTATATTTAACTCTACTTCATAATTAATTTTTTTTTAAAACTGTTATTACAGCTATCTGGCAACATGTGTTGATACACTATGACTATTGTGTACGCGCGCTCCTATTACATTACACATGTTCTATTATTCATTAGTCATAATAAAGTTGTTTTAGTCTGCTTTAAGCAGTTTTGCTTTTCTAGTGTGCGGTGGGCCTAACGTAATTTCCTATGTTCTATTTTTAACAAAACTGTGTTAGGCAGACTAACACTGACTAACGCAGTTTTACTCTTTTGGTGTGCGATCGACCTAATCTATACACAAACATTCATTTATATATATAATTTTTCTTTATATCTGTTGGAATTATTTGCAATAGAAAGCAAATATAGGGGCGCTGTAGTCACTTTTGCTAACGGGGCCACTGTGTATGCTGATAACTGTTAATAATAAATTTCACGATGCAATATTATTATTTATGAATTTATTTATTTTTTTATGAACAATTGAATTTATTTTATTCGATTAAATAATAGTATAATACCTAAGAAGAATGTTTACTTCGGTTGTTGAGTTAACTGACATTTTAAGATTTATTGGGGACTGTAGTAACCCGTCACTGTCACCTGATTGGTTATTGCACACATCTTTAACGACGAAGGCACGTACACGTCGTTGCACTGGGTCGGAGTGTTGTGGTAGTTTATTTAAATAAATCGTTGAACACAATGATTGATGAATATAATAATATGTTTATTTAACAAGAAAATAATATAATTTAATTGAAGTTATTAAGTTTGTCGACAGAATGTATGATTCTGCCGGAGAATAATTATAGTTTACACTTAGACTGGGATTTTGTACTAAATGTGGACGGCGATGCGGCTGTTACAAGTCCACGACCCACACAAGTACGATAAGCTGGGATAACTATTTCTGAAGTGTGTAAAACAGGGCCCCTATTTATATGGGACATGCCGGGATTTAGGAATGGGTGATTGACGTCATAATGGTGTGATGTGTTGTTGATCAGCATTATCCATTGAGGCGGCCTATTTTGGTGGTGTGATGTTGTCCTAGCCGCCTGGACTTTGGAATGCCGTTTTTGTGTGAAAATGTCGGTTTACTACACAAGCTTAATTTTAGAATTTTCTTGTGTTAAATACTGTTGGAATGTTGATTAAGGGCTTGAAAACCTTTTAAAATAACATTAATTGTTGTTGAACATATCTTACAACATATCTCATGGGCAAGATTTACGGGCAGTCCATTGATTAATTTGGTGACCATTACATTCTTTTTTTTACTATCCAGTCTTCCCTAATTTGACAATTTACCCATAGTGAGTGGTAGTTGAATAGAATAAAGAAAGGTTAAACACTTCAAACAAGTAATAAAATAACAATTAACTTTAAAATGTAGCTCATAACTCCATGATATAATTAACTTATAATTAACTATATCTTGTCATTATTCAACAACATAAGCGTGTCTAGGATTCGTTCCCAAGAAAAATTTCATAACAAAACATAAATAAACATTTTATCCTAGATCATTTATTTTTTTGATATAACATTTTAGTAGGTACAAAAAATAGTAATTAAATTTTTTTTAAAAACTATTTATTAAAATTAAATTTACTTATAACTCGGGACAACGTTTTGATGGTGTCATGACTTTAAATTCTTCAATTACGTCGTCATAGTTTATGTTATTTGTCATTTGCTGTTCAATAAATAAAAACATTAATGAATCCAGTCTTTGTTGTGAATACGCCGATACCGATCCTACGAATTGTGCGGTTGTCGGCAACGATTTGCGTCAAGGGTTGAAGGCTGGAGCGGGGACAGGTTACTCAATTTGTACAATATAGTCAAAAGTTTAGGGTCGGAAACACGTATATTGCAATTAATTTTTTTTTTTTTTTTTAAAACATTTAAATGAATATTTACAATCTGTACTAGGGGGCACAATAAGTAAAAGGTTTAGCATAAGATTAGAAAAGACAATGAATGGCATGAAGGAGCTTCATATTAGAGGCACCTGAGCTTAAAATAAATTAATTTGAATTGGTTTCCTTAAAAAGTATGCGTTAAGTGTTGAGTAGGTCTCTAGGCCAATTTTTTTTGAGACGTCTTGTCAGGTTATCTGGAAGATGGTTGGAGTGAAGTTGAGCGATGAGGCAGTTGGGGTGGTCGGCCGTTTTGGAGTGGAGGCGAGTATAGAATTTGGCAGCTGTTTGTTTGATAGTAGCAATTTTTAGCTCGTTGTGAAGACTGACATTTGTAACGTACCAGGGGGCATTCACAGTCATTCGTAGGCAAATGGCTTGGAAAGCTTGGATAGTTCTGGTATTAGCTGGTTTGGCTGAACCCCAGAGGGCAATTCCGTAGGACCAAATAGGTAGAAGTAAGCTTTTATACAATAGTAGACGGTTAGAGGTGCTCATTTTTGATTTCAGGAGTGGTCTAAGAATATGCAGGCGGCTGTTCAGTTGTTTCCGTTTATGTTTGTGGTGAGGGCCCCAGGTGAGTCTTTTGTCAAGAACTAGACCGAGGTAGTTTACTTCATTAGACTGAGGAATGATTTCATTGTTGAACGTTAAAGGGGGTGGAACTCCCGGGCGGAGTGCAAATGTGACATGAGCTGATTTGGAATCATTGACTTTGATTTTCCAAGACTTGAACCAGTGGGAAAGGATGTCCAGGTGGTTTTGCAGTCGGATATTTGCTTCATGAATGTCGTGGCTGGAGGAGAGTACGGCTGTGTCGTCGGCGTAGGTCCCGATAAGGGTATTGACTGAGGTAGGGATGTCTGCTGTGAATAGAGTATAGAGGAAAGGAGCGATGTCGCTGCCCTGTGTGACGCCTGCTGAGATTGTTTGCAAACTGGAGAGTGTTGTATTTATTTTAACTCTGAAGCTTCTGTCGCTTAGGTAGGATTTGAGAAGTAAGTAGTATGGCGCCAAGAAGATGTTTTTGAGTTTGAATAACAAGCCGTCGTGCCACACGGTATCGAATGCCTGAGCCACGTCGAGGAAAAGACCGGAACAGTATTTTTTAGTTTCGAGTGTTGAAGCGATGTAGTCCACTACTCTGTGTATTTGGTGGAACGTTGCGTGATTGGTGCGGAAGCCAAATTGAAAATTGGGAAGAGCAATTTGCTTTATAGCGATGGCAGTGAGTCTCTTGAGAAGGATTTTCTCAAATATTTTACCTAGTGTGGGAAGGAGACTAATTGGTCTGTAGGATTCTGGAGTGTCAGGAGGTTTTCCAGGTTTTAGGATGGTTATTATCATGGCTGATTTCCAGGAGTTTGGGAAGTAGGACAGTCGGAAAATAGCATTAAAAATATATGTGAGGAGGATAATGGTTTTTGGTGGTAGGTTCTTGACTGTTGAGTTTTTTATGCCATCGTGGCCTGGTGATTTGTTTTTCTTCAGTTTTTTAATAACCGAAAGAACTTCTCCGGGTGACGTAGGGGATGCTGGTAAAGCCATTGGTAGAGGTGATGAAATGAATTCTTCCACTCGTAGTAGATGAGGAGTGTCTGGAGAGATGTTGTGGGGTTTGAATGTGTTTGCTAAGTGGGAAGCCAGAAGCTCAGATTTTTCTTGAGGAGTGATAGTAAGGTTGTTGTTTTGGTAGCGAAGAGGGGGAATGACAGTTTTGTGTTTTAGAAGTGATTTGGTTTTTTTCCACAGCGAACCGTTTGAGGGAGAGAGAGATTGAATATGGGTGGCATATAAGTGATTTCTGTGCTTCTTAAGAGTTGATTTAAGTTTGTTAGAGTAATAGTTGTATCGTTGTTTATCGATTGGGTAGTGGGATCGTTGCCAGGTGTTTCGTGCACGGCGTTTAAGCCGGATAAGCTCTTTTATTTCGGTCGTGGTATTAAAGTTGTGATTATCTTGAGATGGATGAGTGGTGGAAGATGCTTGGATGGTGTCTTGAATATTCTTTGTTAGGATGCTTACGGCATTATCAATATCTTCAGAGTTTTTTAAACTTATATTAAGAGAGGAGAGAGTTGACATGATATTACGGAACTTGTTCCAGTCTGTACGGATTTTAATGAGCGGGCAGAAGTCGATGGAGGCTCGTATTTTGAGTATGACTGGAGTATGGTCAGAGGCTGGATTGTTTAAATTTGTGATAATAGTTTGAATGTGATTTGGTAAGTTGGAAAGGAAGAAGTCAAGGAAGTCAGGATGTCTGTTTGTGTGAGTTGGCCAATAGGTGGGAGAGACTGGACAAATAATTTTGGAGCGTTTGTTTGTGATAAAGTTGAACAAGGTGCGGCCTCTTGTGTTCGTTGAACGGCAGCCCCAAGCTTCGTGTTTAGCGTTGAAATCAGTGCCGATGATATATGTGTTGTTAAGTGATTGAAGATAGAGGGCTAAACTTTCTGCAGGGAATTGGCAGCTGGGGTGGAAGTAGGCAGATATTATTGAAGTAGGTATGGAATTTATATTTACAGATGTAGCGGCTAGTTGCATGTTTGGATTTGATTTAGGAGGAAAAGGAGAGTGTGGGATTTCGGAAGAAAAGTTTAGGGTCGGAAACACGTATATTGCAATTAATTATATAATTTTGAATAGCGGGCGCCCAAAATAGTAAAAATTAACTTAA
The DNA here is from genome assembly GCA_008086715.1 of Sitobion miscanthi. Classification (NCBI taxonomy): domain Eukaryota; kingdom Metazoa; phylum Arthropoda; class Insecta; order Hemiptera; family Aphididae; genus Sitobion; species Sitobion miscanthi. Next base: position 25,874,849 of record CM017804.1, read on the forward strand.
AACTAAAATACCACAGCTGGTGAACAATAATTATGTAAACAGCCCACTGACACGTGGGACTAAAACAGATGATAGACCTGACTATGACTACGGCTACTGCGTGGCTAGGTGGCTGTGTCGCTCGACGACTGCGGCGATCCTTGGTGCGAAACAATATCGGTCCCTCGCCGGAGGACAAATCTTTGGCTCGTCGCTCGACGATGATGGCCCGTGGTTCCACGCGAGTAACGCGAACGCGAAATTAGTATAATATTCACGTACTTTTCCGTGGCAAACACTCGCGATCACGCGGAGGGTAAAGAACACGCGCACGGCGTAAATACACGAGAGGGGAGGCTCGATGTACTCTCAACGTCGAACGTCGATCACGACGGACACGACAGACAAACAGACGTGATCACAAGCGAATTTTTATTTTACTCGATGTAAAACAACGATAGTAATGCGAAAACGTACTTCAGTAATAGGTACTAGGTACCGACCGTGGCCGCTGATTACAGCTCGGGCCCACGGACACCTCGTGTTCATACGAGGTTTTACGACACACCGGAACGATAGCGCGGACGTTGCGCTACGTTCAGCCGTTGGAAAAAGACAAACGACACAAAGTTCGTGACGACCGATGGCCAGCTCGTCAGCCGTTGACGGCGGCGCGGTAACTGCGGTTATTGGAGCTTCGACATCTCTCGCAACTTGGAGCATCCATGATTTTGGCGGCGAACCCGTTCCGCGTTCGAACATATTGAGTCATAGTGCTGCGAAGTTTCGATTTAACCATTGGTAATTTCGAAAATGCCCTCTCAAAAGGTAAAAAGTACAATAACTTTGTGAAGTTCCAAAAAAATATTTTTTTGGTTATTTTGATTAAGAAATTCAATCCAATGAAATATAGTTCTTGTAGTGAAACCTATTGGAACACCGGGTATATTTCGTAAAAGTTGAATTTCCCCATTTAAATCGTTACGGTCAACTTCAAAAGCACCTTCTAAGCATAGGGGATTTTCTTTAGTTAGTTCAAACTTTAAAACATTTCCTACGGCAAGGATAAGATTTAAAGTTTCTTGATTAAAGCGATCATTTAAGCCGTTGAGTAAATCATCTAGAACAACATTAAGACACGAAACTCTCAATTCTTATTCTTTCGTGTCAGCAAAGTATTGATTGTTTGCAAAATAATCAATCTTTGTAGATATTTTACGTTTTCTTACTTTGGGTATCGCCACATTATTTTCTTCACAATGCTTCACAGTGTCAATAAATATCATTAGAAAATGTAGAAACTGATCTTAACTGGGATAATTTTTGTTATAAGGATTGAATCAAATTGGTAGTTGTTAATAGATTTAATTCTTCAGCTTGTAAACACGAGTTAACTTTGACAATTAGTAATAGTACAGGATGAAGCATATTTTAAGCAAATATAAAGTCAAAAGTTTTTAATTGCAAAATTAAACCTCTAGATTTTGCTTTAACATCTCAATGTTTGGTTGAATCACAAATTGTTTGGATAGCAATGATTATTGCTGTGAAATTATTTTTTACTGCTGCTACAGCTTCTTATCGAAATGCCCATCTTGTTGTCGAAATCGATTTCAAAGTTTTTAATTTTAAATTTATTTGGTTTGCTACAGTTTCTTATATAGAATGATGGATACAACTGGCTTCTATAAATGCATATGAAAATTGCATAGTACCAAAAAAATCAAAAACTATACAATTTGATCGATCTATAGAAATTATCAATACCAGGCTCAAACAGTGGGCATGGCAATGAACATAAAACATTTTTGGATTTTTTTCATTGCATTTAGCTTGAACACCATTTATTTTCCCAGCCATGGTAGATGCTCCATTAAAGCACACGGCTATAATATCAAACCAGCTTAGACCTAATTGATTTACTACAATCCCATCCAGTGAATTGAAAATAGATTGTGCATCTACAACTGTAAGAAGTTGCATACTGACAAAATATTCAACCTGTTTATTTAGTGTGTGAGATTGAGATTCTGGAGTTTAATACTACCAAAAATCCACCCCCAGCCCAAGGGGAAAACTTTGGCTGTGACCTGCAAGCCGCACCGCGTGTAGGCCCAATATAGCATAGCCAATATTGTAGGAATAAGTAATCCATCATTTTGGTTAGTAATAAAGTGTATCCAACAAGATGAAGCGACATATGGATTGAAAAAACCCGTTTTGAATTAAATATACACAATACATTACCGCTTAAAAGTGCAAAAAAAAAAAAATACTTTGCAAGACAAACTATACAACGAATGCGAAAACTTCTTAAATAAAGAAATTCAAATAGGACAATTTTTAAATAATATAGCAAAGTATACGAAATAATTATTATTAATCATAAATTATATTACATTATATTTATTGTACCTATATTTTATATTTATTTTACCTGTCTGCTACTTTGTATTTACTTAAATGTGTTTTTTGGTAATTTTGATTGCTAACATATTTTTTTTTGTTTTAAGTATTATTTAAATTTAACTTGTTGACGATGGTTATGTATCAAAATTATATTATAAACATTGCAAATATTTTAGGATCCCTGAAAATTAAATTTTGAATAGTACCAGTTTTCCGCGTTTTTTCTTTCTTTTGTTATAAATTGTATGGACCGTACCAATATGGGCGGTACTGGTTTGCGCACAAATACCAAAAAGACAACTTTCTTGGGCACAAAACTACCACTCGTTTGGGAACAGTTGAGCCGTAAACATGCACATGGTTTGCGCACAGTTACCTTTTGGCCTGACCTTTTAATACCCTCTTAATAAGTAAATTATTAAAGTACCTACATACATTTTCCTTCTCAATTAACAGACTTAGGACTGTCTATGAATATATTCATAGGTGTGATTAAAAATGCACGTTAATACTTGCTTATCATTAATAATAATTGTTAATGAATTGATAATATGTTAAAAATGCATATAATATAATAATTTGTGTAAATTTTAATTTTAATATAATAATATGATTGGGAAACGTGTCTATTATTTTCCGTAATAACAGTTTCCCATTATTTGTAAGTATTTCATTCGGTCTATTTCGCCAGATCTATATTTTGTCCATAAGCTTATGCGATGTTCGACTGATTCTATTGACTCCTTACGGCGATAATTATTTATATTTTTGTTGATTGATGTTATTTTTAAATCTGATTCCGTTTGTATTTTAAGAATTACGTCAATTACTTGGTGTATATGGGGATGTGGAGAGTAAAATTGTTGGTTAAAATGTCTATGAAATGCTTCTGCACCGTTTGTAGTTCGAGGTTCGTCTTTTGGATCTCCTGCCCATAACATAGGATTAAATTTTGAATCGGGAAGTATATATGTTTCAAGAACGTAGTCGGAAAATGAGAAATCTGACGTCGGGCAATCTGATATTAATTGTGTAAAGGCAACTTCTACTTCTTCTGGTGGTAAATACGGCAAACCAAAAAAACTTTTAAGCCAATTCCCAATATTGGAATTTTTGTTATTATATTCAAGTAATAGTTGTTTGTTACTTTGAATGTGCTGAAACCAACTTTGAGCTAAATGAAAAGTACAAGCCACAATTTACAGTCGGGATAAAGATTTAGTAAAGCATTGTGTGCGGAAATCTCAAAATCCACATGGAACTCTTTAATATTTAGTTCTTGGTTAAGCGTATGAACACATAGATCCTGAATTGTTATCCACATTGTATTATACGTTGAAATTGACTTACTCTTCAAAAAACAAAAAATTACAGGCACATAAAAATTATTTTGATAAATATGGATCGTGTATAACTAGTTAAACAATTTTGGACAGTAATCAAATGTACCGTCTCCAAAAACGTGTTGAGCATTACATAAAACACTTAAATTTTTCGGACAAGTTAAAAGTACTACATTTTCGTCATTACTTAAATAAATAAACTGTTCACCTTTAAATAACAAATTTTCTTGCATTTCCCTAATCTGATTAATTGCTTCATTTACATTTTTTGGAAGCGTTGGAAACTGTTTTTTTCTGGCGGCGTACATAGAATTTCTTAGTAAATGAATATCACTATGTTTTAGATTATTACCTTGGTTTAAATGAAGTGTTTGTCTTATTATCTTACTCGGTTGTATGTGTAGTTGTGTTTCAGCTTTACGTTTCACAACACTGCGAATCATCTCCTTTTCATTTTCATTTTCTGAATACTCACTATGTTTACTATGATCATTTATAACTCGAATAACTTTGTTGTATAGTTTATTTACAACATACAAACCGTTGCATTTTTTATTGGTACAACGAAAATAAAAATCACCACTTTTTAAAACACGGTATTTGGTGAATTTAAAATTATTTACACTAATACAAATATTTCCACGTCGCGATTCAAAAACTTCACTAATTTCTAAATCCATGTTCAGTAAATATAGGTTAGAGTCACAAATTCTATGTACGCACACTATAAGTTCTCGAGACGTACTGATTGTAACGAATTTAATAACATTTCCGTACTCTTTATCGATGATTATCATTGCCTACTAAATATAGTTATTTTCCGGTGGAAGACATAAGCGCCAAAATGAGATAAGAAAAAAAAAGTCGTATCGTACATAAACTCATACTCCAAGTTCATACTCCAAACGTTTAATCTTAATCGACAAATGTATAATCTGATTACGATAGATTGTCACATAGACAGTCGTGTGTGAGCAGTTTTGTGTTGTAACATATTGTTATAGTACCTATTTAGTAAGCATTCGTTAAAATGGATATATTATGTCATATAGCCTTATTTTCGTGTGTGTTATTTTGTGTGCGCAGGTAAAAATTATAAAATGTGCGCAAACAAGTTGCAGCCACCAATATTCCGGGCATCAGGTTCAAATCAAGTTTTTTTGCCAGCCCCCCGACTTTGTCCGATAAACTCGGGAAATATGTCAATATTTTGCAAATTAATTGCAAATAATTGCAAATGGATTTTTATCATCAGAAACAGTATAATTTATCAAACAGGTATAATTTATATGTTTTTAGTAAAACAATTATAGACCAATAGGGTTTATTTTATGTTTAGGAAATGCTTTCATCAACTGCTAAATTTAATTAAGTCTATTCTAATTTTGTACATTAAAAATCAAAGTTAAATATATTAAAAATTTCTAAAAATTAAAAAAAAAAATTTTTTTACTTATAAAATGTTAATAAAATAACATGTAGCTTACTAAACATAGGTATTATAATATACAAATATCGATTTACGTGTATCAATAAATTAATTTTCTTTGGTGTATACTACTATATGTGGTTCGATGGTGATCTTTTTGGGGTTGGTTATTTTAAATATTTTTTTTGCAAGGTCTTTGTGGTATTCCCAACCGTCATTTGATCTCTTGACGTATGCCGTATAATGACCACTTCCGTATTCAACTATTCCATTTAATTGATATCTACGTAAAGTAGTACTGAATAATTACATATTGATTTACTTAACGTATCAAAACATAACATTTTAAGTAGTTATAAGTGCTAGAACTCCGAAATTAAGTTTGACAGGCCATTTCTGATTACACTATCATACTCAGCGTAACAAAGTATGTGTTTTAAAAAAAATTTTGAAATCTGCATGTGCTCTAAACTAGATTTATATCCAAATTGGTAACTGATTTGTGATACCTTTAGTTAACTCAAGTCAGTAGCCAACTTTTTGTATCTAGTTAAATTTATTTTAAATAAAAATAATTGTTACTACCTTTTGAATAAACAGAATGTGTTATTTTAAACTTTATTATAATATGTATTAATTAATTATTTCCAAAACATATCTATATGAATAAAACTTAATTTAACACTTTTTAAATTACAATCAGTTTATTATTTTAAGCTTATTGCTTATTGTAAAAAAATGTGGTGCACTATATTGTGTCGTATATATAGTTTTCATCTACATTTTAAACTTCAAGCACCAACCTATTAATATAGTTGTCCAGCAATGATTCTTTTTGAACCAATTGTTTATTCATCACGGTTTATAATAACCTTATAATTATAACTGAAGATCGTTAGTTATATTCTTTTTGTTTAATTAATCCATTTTTTTTTATTTAATTTAATATACCGTGTGTTCAATTTTAAAGGTAACAGGAAATATTTCGATCGTGTGACCTTGAATTTGATTTGGGGTTTTTATACTGCATATAGGACTTATAAATATTAAATACATATTTTTTTAATGAATTCAATTTTTTAATTTTTTTTTACCAGCGCATGCGCAGTAAAATAAAAATTTCTTAAATAGCAACCACTATTTTGGAAACCGGATTTCGATTTCTTTATTTTTTCTGAACAACTTTGATCTTTACAGTTTGTTAATATCTTCAAAGTTGCCATTTTTATGACGGTCGGAAGTTTTAAAATAGTTAATTCGTAAATATCGCATTTTTCAACGGTCTATCTTAATTTATAGGTATTTATAGGTATGATTATAACAATTTATTTTTATTAAAACTACTAAATTATCTACTACTATTATCTTAATTTGTTTTTAATAGTATTATAATGAAAGTTATACTATTAACCTGTGTGATAATATAATAATAAGATAATTTGATAGCATTCTAAAATTGATTGTGAATAGTCAAACGTTTTTCGTAAGTCACACGTGACACATTATTTTCTGTACAATGGCAAACTATTCCAAAAAAACCGATATGGTATTAATTTTTGGAGAATGTCATCAAAATTAGCGTAACGCAGCGGCACTTTATGCTGAACGATATCCCGAGAGATATCATCCACCACACAATTATTTTTTACGTATAGTAATAAATCTTAGAGAAAACGGAGAACTTCCAGCTATTGCAAACCGCCGCCGCAATAGGAGACCGCGAGTTCATGAACCTAATGAAAATAAAGAATTACAGATATTAGCATACATTCAAATAAATCCTCGTTCTTCTGTTAGAAATTTGGCTAGAGAAGTCGGTGTCTCTGTAGGGAAAGCACATACAATTTTAAAAAAAACATAAATTTCACGCATATCGACCTAACATAATACAACATTTAATACCCGGTAATTAACATTTATTGCATGGTTAATGGTAAAAATTCAAGAAGAATCACTATTTTTAAATTATGTTTGTTGGACTGATAAATCAAAATTCACTAATAATGGTGTGATCAACAAACAAAATAACCGCTGTTGGTCGGATACTAATCCTCATTGGACAAATGATTCAAACTTTCAGCATGTGTGGGGAACGAATGTTTGGTGTGGGCTTTTATGTGGTAGATTACTAGGTCCTTACTTTTACAACGGTACTCTGGCAGGAAGGAGATACCTAGACTTTTTGTCAAACACACTACCAACATTTTTGGATGAATTCAACTTGCATACCCGCATGAATTTATTTTTCCAACAAGATGGGGCACCCGCCCATCATGCAATAATTGTTCAAGAATACCTTAACCAAACATTTGGCCATAAATGGATGGGGACATATGGTCCAGTACAATGGCCTCCTAGATCTCCTAAAGTAGATAAAGTTTGGTAGTTAATTACTATAACATATTATTATGTTGTTCGTGTGTTACCTATACGTATTTATTTATTATAACCAATTGTATTATCAACATTAAATTGATACCTAATCAATATCTTATATAAACAAATTCCTTTTGATACGAAAACTTTATTTTAATTAATACAAAAACAAGATGGGCAAGTGCGTGTCGCTCTGCTGTACAGTAGATTACAAGTGAGTCACTGTAATGGATTGTGTTAAATTTGAATTCAATGATATAATATTAATGTATAAGAAAAACGATTCTGAGCGAAGACGGTCATTTAATCAATGATAGTTGATGATCATATTATTGTGATTTTTGAATAAAGTAATAATTTTGATATAAACTATTTACGAAGAACCTTGTTTTAAATTGTTAATTCTCAGCTATAAAAGTTATAATATTTTTAAATAATTGCAAACAATGAAAAATAGAAGTTTTCTTCATAATATTTTTGTACTACAAATATAGTGCTGTCAGATGAAATCGTTTATTATAAATAAATCCTTTTTCTGTACAATTTACTGTCACTACACTCGTTACATACTAAATTAGAACTAATTTCTGTCAAAATAAATATTATTGTTATTATTATTATAACATTATATTATATAAATCTACTAATAGTAGTATTATTTTTATCGATTGTTGTGAGTTCCAAATATAGAACACACAAATCCACTGCATTGTTTTTGAAACAGAACGATTTATATTTTAATAATAATAGTTGATAATTTGTCATTTGCTATTTGGCGTTTGCACGTAAACGTTCATTATAGTGTACTTTATGAAACATATTGTTTTTCAACAATTAGAAAAGTTGATTAATATAATATTGTACGGTTTATATATTGTGATAAAACTCATTTGCCTATACAAATGGCGGGCCGTAAGCCAAACATAAACCCTACAGAACAACTAAATGTCCAACATGTTTAAGAGCTTAAGATACCGTAAAATGGGGTTACTTTGATAATTTTTGCTAGTTTTTTTGGTTTCATTTTCATTTAAATAATGCTATAAACATTTATTTTTTAAATCGCTTTACTTCAAATATATATTTCTCTACAACAACCTATGAAAACAATATTATTTGATAATTTGAACACATTTTTTAAATTAAATGTGGCTATCAATGTTTGATCACATATGGGGTTAGTTTGATGCCCCATATTTTTATTCATTAAATCAAACAGTTATCAGGCAAAACTATCAATGTTGTCCGAAAAATTGTTTTGTGATTATTATTTTATGATATATTTTAACATAAGTGAAGTGGGAATACATTGATAATTGGTTTTTTTTTTAACAAATTAACTAATTCAAATGAATACATTTATTTTAACTTCATTAACATGTAAGTAGGTACTAAAAACATTATAATAACAATTACAATGTACCAAATTCATTTTAATATAACTCAGTCTCATCTTTTCAGGCATACTTAAATTAACGTTCCTTACCTCAATACTACTTAATACGCTACATTTTATTTAATTTTTGAATACAATATTGTATTGAATTAATATTTTTATTTTAACATCTTTAACATTCAGTAATAAAATCACCATCATTAGGTAATAAAAAAACATAATTATAATAATAACAATAACAATGTACCTTATTTAATTTTAACATAACTCAGTCTTATCTTTCTTGCAGACTTTAATTGAAGTTACTATTCACAATAGTTATTTTATTTAGTTTATTGTAGGTACATGCCATTTTATCAAGTCACAACTTTAAGCTTCTCTTACATCCAATGAATGAGAAAGTGTGTACTTAATAAATTTACCCACACCTTCAACTTTAGGATACTTCAAGACTGCTTGAATTTGTTCCAAATTTACTTCAAACACATCATCTTTTATCAATTAAAATGTTTGTTTGGTTGTGTCCAATAACTTGAGTCGATGGAGCCGATGCGTTTTTTGGTACAAAAACATGCCTTACAGGAAAAACTCTCACGCTCTGCAGAATAGTCGGATTTCGTTTATTTTTTTATTTAAAAGTAGAAAGCTTTTTGTAGGTAGGATCAAAGCCCGATTTTGAAAATTATAATTATAGAAGCTGGAATATGCATTTGAATAATGCACAATATTTGTTCTTTTTCAAACGTATTTTTTTACTACTACCTACTTAAAGTAAAATAAAATTTCAAGCTTCGATCCGACATGCAAAAACTCTGATCTTTGAGATAAAAAAAAAAATACCAAAATCCGACATATCAACGACGCGTAACAGTTTTTCCTGTAAAAGCATTTTTATTCATTAAAATAGTGCTTCGATAAGAGTCATCGAAGTCGGTCACTGACTCATGCATGCGCTTTCGTAAATATCTTTATCTGCGCGTCATAGGCGCCAATTGGGTGAGGGGGACTTAGGGGGTATTAGCACTCCCAATTTCAAAATTAGCACCCTCTAATAATTTATGCGTTTATGTATTAAAACTTATCAGATCTATCAGAATATAATGAATGAAACAATGAACTCGACAATCGTCATCTTATCGAATTCAAATTTATTTAGGACATGAATTATTATTTCCCAATGTTTCTAGTAAACCCGGTCGTTGTGGTCGGTTATATTATTATTAGGGCTAGGAAAATGATACACTAAAAACCTACAATAAAGGCATTAAAAAATTGCCAATAATGCTACAATAAAAAGCATTATAACCAGGAAAATGCAACTAAAAAAGACTTGAAAATGTAAAAGTTTAGCTGAAAAACATTTTAATGTCAAAAAATAATTTATTAAACATATTTTTATATGTTCAAACAAATTAATTCTTAGAACTAAATACAATTTAATAAATATTGAAAAAAAAAAATTAAAAACTGTTTTATTAAATTTTAGGTACCTGTTCATTATATAAATATTCAATAAAACAATAAGATATTATAATTTTCTTTAATATTTTGTAATATTTTGAAAAAAATTCTGTATTCACACCATCATTCTAAAACAAAAACTAATTAAAAAATTATTTTAATTACAAAAACTTGAAATTTTAAATATTATTTTATGTTAATAGATCCTACTATTCAATTGCATCTCTATTGTTACATTGTACTATTAGAGACTCTTTCAAATTTTCAAATATAAATGATCTGCGTTTATCAGTGAGTAAAGTTTTGTATGAAGAAAATGATCTCTCTACGTCTACAGATGTTATCGGAGAAAATTTCAAATATGCCATATCATCGAGATTTAAATCTTCTGGCAGTTCCAATTTTGACACTTCTTCACCGTTCAAAGTTTTTGAGACTATACAGATTGACTTAAATCCAGTATTTTTTTCTTAAACTGTCTTCATTTTTAGTTGTACGGCCTTACCAATTTTGTTTTGTGCTTTATCAATTGCATTTTGCACATCCAATACAATTTGAATTGACTCGGACAGAAGACAGCCTGTTTTTTCAAGACTCAAAATAGCACTAGTTAATGCACTAAAATTTGATTTTATATAAGTTAAATTATATTCCAGATTAGAATCTTTAATCAAATCTTGAACTTTTTTGATTGAAATAGCATCATCTTCGTCCAATTCTATAGTGAAACGTTTAATTAAAGAAAAATGTTCACAATAATAAATCGCCGCGTTGATCCATGTACTCCACCTTGTGAGTATGGGCTCTGGAGGTAAAGGAATATTTGGTGCAATATTTCGAAAAATTTGTACTCGAGAAGGAGCTTTTAAAAAAAATTTTTTCATATTTGAAATCAGCTTATCAACTTTTGGAAACTGTAGTCTAATTTCCTCGCATACTCGATGCAATGCGTGAGCCACACAAGTAATGTGTTCCATTTTTGGATTAAATATTTTAAGAGTTTTACCAGCTTTTACCATATACGGCGCAGCATCCGATAAAAATAACAAAATATTTTCATGCCTAATCCCTTCGGGTCATAAAATTAAAAGTGACTTATCAAATAATCGACTTATTGTAGCGTAGTTAGCTTTATCTAAAACTTCTAAATTTAAAAGAAATATTTTACCTGGGCTATCAATTTCTAAGGTGCCTATTATTACGTTCGCCACATAACGACCAGCTACATCTGTCGTTTCGTCAATCGATATCCATATTTTCTTTTCAGATGCATATGCTCTTATATTATTAATTGTTTCTTCGTAGCATTCTGTAACATATTTCTTACGCAATGTTGATTGATCTGGTATGATTTTATTTGTATACTTCTCAAGAAATTTTCGAAACGACGGTTGAGATAGCTTATAAAGTGGTATATTTGAACATAATAGAGCCTTGCAAAGATCGTAGTTGAATGTTGATGCTGTCGATGGGCCGTTTAATAGAGTCTGAGTTGTAGATATTTTTTGTTGATTTTTTTTTTCTATACCCATTATATGTTTATCACGAGCAACATGTTGAGAAACATAAAATTTTTTTTCACCTGAAACTTTTATATCACAGATTTTGCAATAAAGTACTGTCCCATCAGCAGTAAAAATGTTGTCGCCGAATTCACGCACATATGCACGTAAACGACAAGCCAATGATTGTTTAGGTTTGGGCATTATAAGTTTTAAAAATATTTTAAATAAATTCAAACACAAACTATAACACCACACGCGATTAAAAGAAAAATTGTTAAATACGATTAACTAACGACTCGTCGGCATAACGTATTAACTACTACTAATAACGTGGCTCGTGACAATACTCTATACACTTACACACAAATATAAACCATCATAGAAATTCCTATAATTATTAAACGCTTAATAATATTATTGTAAATTTAGACATAGTAAACAAGTCAATTAATATCGTTCTCATTGCGTCTGAAGTCTGGAACAGTCAATGTATAAATATAAATATAACCACTACTCCCCAATCAGTATTCACTTTGACAAAATCTAAGAACTATTTTCGGAAATATTTTCCGATAAGGCGATAATATTTCACTATGAAATCACGATATATAAATAGTAATTAAATTAAAATAAATTAATAAATATGTACGTAAATGTTCTAAAAATGTCGAATATGCATATAATTAACAAGAACTAACTAAAAAGCTAATAAGCTGACACAAAAGTACCAAAAAAGCATTTATTTACGAATATTATAAGAAAATGCAAAAAAAGCAAAATCAAAATTGTATATTTGAACTCTGTGATGTATGAATCGAATTTTGTTTTTGAGTGGCTATGTCTTGGAGTACTATGAAAGAAAATGCAAATGCTACAAAATCCTAGCCCTAATTATGATCAATTATCACGCTCAGCAGCGAATCAGCACTACGATAGTATCGCGAGTATTTACAAAATATATAAACATTCCTGTGCCAGTTCGGCCATATCTAATTCGGACAAAAACCTAATTACGATATACGAATCACTTATGCCGTATTCTATTATATATTATAATATCCTATACAGAGTGTAACAGAAATAACTGACTTTTAGAATAACTATTGTTCTAATCAGTTTTTATAATGTATTTTTATATACAAGTTATAGTCACTTGCACTACACATACCTACATTATGCAAAAAATATTTTTATTTTTTAACACTGAAAATAAAAAATTTAAAATTTGATTTAAATTCGTTTGGATAAATTCAAAATAGCCAATTTGTGAATCTAATTAGAAGAACAATTTTAATGGTAAAAACATTTATCTAAGTCAAGCAGTTTGTTTTTAGAATTTTTGAAATTCAATATTATCAATATTTTTTTGATTAAATGAATTTGGAACGTATAGGTACGTAAATTATTATAATAACTTTTTTCAAAATATTTTATTTGGGAATTTTCTGACCGAGTAAATTAATTCTGAAATTATTTACTAATCATATAATTTTAACAATTTATGTCGTACGTTTAAGTTACGTCATTTTTTTTTCGTCAAGTCTTTCTGTTATACCTTGTATACTAATATTTATTTTTCATATTTTTTAATAAATTATAAAAAAGTTGTATTCAATTTTTAATAAAATAAAATTGACTATTGTATTAACTTTTATAAAATATACCTATCTAATACACTATAAGTAGGTATTCAATGTTAAATTGTCATAAAACATTTTTGCTCAAAAAAGTCATAAATGCCTCATAGTTATAATTTAATTTAAATACCTAGAAAATGCAGAGCTTAAGCACCCTCAGTTTTTTTTACTGAAGTTGCGCCTATGCTGCGCGTGTAATTATAGCTCACTCACACTAATATCGATTTACTTACTCACACACATGTACGTTACGCGCGAGGAGGATACAACATGTGAATTGAATTGCCTACATTTTACTCCTTAATATATGACCAGTACCGCACCCTTAATGTATTTTACCTTTATACATTTATTGTATGAAAACAAAGTATATGAAATCGTGTACACAAAGTACCTACAGTCTACACACACACACACACACACACGTATAATTATTTTAAAACATGGTGGTTCTGACAAAATATTTAATTATTAAATAAAAATATAAAAATTTCGAAAAATCGCATTCATATCAATATGATTTTTATGAGATATGTCAAAAGTTATCTTACAGAATCACAACACCTTATACTTTATAGTAAATTGTAATACCCTCATAAATTATATGAATAGCTCATGTCTTAGGTTATTCTGTTTCAAATAGCTCAATAAATCACCTTCAAGATTCTATAGGACTTCATTATCTCGATATAAGACGAAAATTAGCTGATATAATGTTCATTTTTGATATTTTAAATGGTTTTGTTCTTTGTCCTGAGATCTTAGATCTTGAGATCCTAAGTAATTTCCGTATTCCCCGTAAACACACTCGAAATTTAGATTTTTTTAACAATCCATTATAAAAAACAAACATTGATACAAATGCATTCCTCCCTAGAGGCTAGAGCTCTTTTATTAGCCAATATTATTTCGATCTCACTTGATTTTTTTAATATGTCTCGCTATTCTTACAAAACTAATGCTTTAATTTTACTTAATAATTTATATAGGTGAACTATCTGTTGTTTAGAATTTGATTTTTATAATTTTATACATTTTTTTTTCTTTTGTCAATTTTACCTATTAGGTACTTTTATTGTTTTTGTAGTTTTTTTTATTATTATTAATGTTTTGGAAACCTAATCTATTTAATACTTTTTTTCTTTGTGTAATTGCTCTATAATCTGTTATACATTTTTTTTCCTACAAATACTTTTAGTTAAAGGACATTTTGTCCGTTGAATTAATAAATAAATAAATATTCTTATCATGTATATTTATAATTTATTGAATAATATTAAAAAATAAAACAAATATAAAATTAGTAAAATTTAACATGCAATTATATTTTCTAAATAAATTCATACTCATATAATATTTTAACGGGCAGAGCTAATTTTGATGTTAAGTGATTTATGAAACTGTGGCAAATATGGAAGCAACTTTGTTATCTTTCAAAACCAACCACCAAATATAGGTTTAGGTCTTGTGAACACGTTTCACAGTTATGGGCTGGAGATAGAAGCCCTCTACAAGCTCTAAAAGTTTCTCATTGGAAACAAATTATGGAAAATACATGGGCCAAAAATTGTTGACTCCCCCCCTCCACAATAGAATTTGTTTGGTACGTGCCTCATTCCTGTCACTCACATGTACTATAGTGCAATAATCTATTATTTGTTTATCCTTAGCTTTAATATCAAAGTCAACCTATAAGGAACAGAGTTAAAAGAATTATCTGAGTAAGTATGTTGGTTCTATTAAAGTATTATAATTGTTAAGAAAGTTGTGATCATGGAAAATATTACAAATTATTATAACTTGTTTAAAAAAATAGAAAACACAACATTTTTACTTTAAAGTTTTATAATAGCCAATAGTTTATAGGTCAATTCATTCTTATATTTGTTTATTATTTATATATAAAAATATTATACCCAATTTTAAATATAAACATTATGATTATACTAAAAAAGGCTAAATATTAAACAAATATTTGACTAAAAATTAAAATATATGAAAATAAAAGGTAGTGAGATTATATTTGTGAGTAAAAGAGCCAATTTCATAATCTTAAGTAATATTATTCATTATTTAGGTGGTTGGTTGAGCAGAATGAAATGTGGAACTGTGAAAAGAAATTTTTTTTGAAAAGTTGAACATAATAGAACTTAAAACAAATCAGTGTGAGGAAACAGAAGATTACAATTTTACAGGAGGTGAGATCATTAAGAAATTATATATTAAGATTGATAGCCAAAGAGAACAAATTCAATTTTAATAAGTATGGGGTATAGCCATAAGGACATGACATTTATTGAGTTTAAATATCAAAATTAAGGAATTTTCCCCATATGTGTTAACTGTTAAGTACACACATTTTTTGTGTTGTGTACATTTGTAAGATGTAGATAACAAATTCAGATGTAATGTTCTCTTAAATCAAATTTTTTTGATTTATGAAATGAAACGAACTTAGTTAATTTAGAAAAATTGTAGTAGGTTTGATGTTGATTTTTAATAATTTACATCTGTTGATATTGTTATTATTTTGAATAATCATTTAAAAATGTACCTACAGTTAAATTTTAAAAATACCTAACTTAATATAAATGTATGATATTAGTTTTAATGAGTTATGAGTATGTATATTAAATAACATTATTTATAAATGTTCATAATTCACTTAAAAATTAAAATACCATAAAAAATAACAGTCAAAAATATTATTCTTTGTCATTTTTGTAATGCCTAGGTAATTATACTCAAAGATAACTCTAAACATAAGAATAATGTTGCATGAATGCATTTTATCTGTTACATGTGGGCCAGAAAGAGAAAACAAACAGTGAGATGCTTACATTTTATTCAATTTTGTTCAGTTTTTTCAATTCACTAAAATTATTTTTTTCATGCAGTTATTATCATTTAATTATTATACTCAACAGAATCATTGAGAGTTTTGATCACTTATATTTTTAAATCTCATTGCCCACCATAAAAAAAGTTAAATAATAATATATTACGTTTTATGGTAATTATAAAGATTTTATTCTATTTAAGGTAATTAATTATTTCACATAAATGAGTATTGTGACATAAAGATAATTAATGTTCTCTTATAATACAGTAAATTTACTTATATTAAAAGGCACCTACACAAAAAAAAAAAATATGCAATAATAATAATAATAACAATAATAAACAATTAATAGTTTTGTTATACTTAAAAATAATAATACAAAGTTTAAAACATAAATAATATTTTAAGTAACGACATGTTGAGCAAAACTGAATTGCAAAATTAAATTAAAATATCCATCATACAATATTGCGATAGTTTACAATATTAACAATTTTATAAGCTATTATTTATGTGTAGTTATAAAGTAGTTTAATTGGCAAGATTAAAACATGTTATAAGATAATAAATATATATTTAAAAAAACAACCTATACCTACTATTCCTACTATTTTTTTACAATCTTATTTTTCCTGACACAATATCTGTGTATGCTTCAATAGTCAATTCTTGGTAAATGCCCTTGCTGTTGGAGTAATACACTTGATCCTTAATCCGTCCAATATCATATCCATCTCTTTGTAAGTCTAATTTTTTCAATTTATATGTACCTGAAAAAGCAATATATATAAATTCAGTATTTTAACGCTGTGCAGAATAATAGTTTACCAGTCATTTCAACTTCATTGAGTTTTCTAATGAACAATGGTCGTGCATAGCTTGGCAGAGCTTTCTGTAATCCCTCTGACAAAGTGGATACATCCAACGTATTATCCTTGTCCACAATAGCAGCCATACCAGCACGGCCCTCAGAATTAGGTACCTGTATAAAAAATAATATGAAAATAACAAATTCATAATAATTAGGATTAAACGTGTTAAATGGTGAATACCTCTACTCCATAGACAACACAATCCCGATAACCAGCAATATTACTAACAACGCCTTCAACTTCAGCTGTAGAAACATTTTCACCTTTCCATCTGCAACAATGAACAATTCAATTTAATTATGATATAATTTTTTTAATTTCTTTTCTATAAACTAACTTAGGCTTAGCTAGTTACATTATTATTCATTATTCAATCAAGGTAAATGGATAAAAAGAATGCCAAAAATGTTGAATGTCTTTATTGGAACTGTTCAAGAAACTGCAGTGGTTTGAAAAAAATCTATGGGTAGGTTATTTTTTGTTATTATTATTGTCAATAGTTTTTCCACATTTCAATGTTTTAGAATCGTTTAAATGCTGGCCTAAAACATCCAAACTAGTTGTTCTACTTAGAATTGCTGTACAAATAAGTTCCAGTGAAATATAACAACACAATTTAAAGAAGTACAAACAGAAACGTTCATTAAAATTAACAGCCTAAATGCACCATTTCAATTTCAAAATACAAAAACTAAAAAACAAACTATTCTTAGAAGGAACACTTACAATATATAAAAATAAGGAAATATCGGCGAGTGAATACGTCAAACACATGGCTTTTTAATTAAAATATACTATAACCTTACATTATTAGTTGTTACACTACAGTTTTACTTATATTTTTACACTACAATTTTACATTAATACATTTTACTTATACTTTTTTATACTGAAACATATTACTAAAACCCGGGCCAAGTTAACACCTAAATTATTTTTACCTGGAAAAACCCCGGGCTGAGTTTACACCTAAATAATTTTTACTTGAAAAAAATATGGGCCAAGTTAACCTTTTAAAAATTTTTTTTCCTCGAGCCGAGTTTACAATCGCTCCTTGTATCTATACCGACTGTACATGTTTACCTGAACGTGTCTCCGGTTCTGTCTTTGAAGTACAGGTATCCCCATTCGTCAGCTACAAGCAAATCACCGGACAGGAAGGCAGCGTCCCCCTTATCGAACACGTCTCGCACAATTTTCTTCTCCGATTCCTCGTTGTTGACGTATCCCAAAAACTGTCTGGATGGGTTGGTCGAGATAATTTTTCCGACAATCACACCAGGTTCGCCTGAAAGAATTGCGCCGCCACCGACGGTGATCGTACATTATATGCAATAGAGAAATTAGTTGGACAAGACACTTTTCATTTGTATTTTGGTCAATCGTTGTGTTTTCAAATAAAACGGTCTGTGGCTATATTATACAATTGAGGGTACATTTAAAAAAAAAAATCAATTATTATTACGAAAACGACTATAGAGACTGTTTTATCAATGAATGTTAGTCCCTTATCTTCAATTCCACAACATGAATGAGCAGAATATGTTACAGGTCTGATTATCGAATTTTAAATCGGATTATTCATAGGTTTAAGTGTTTTATAATTGGATAAACGTAGACATACATTATCTGTTTAATATTCAAAATTTAGAGACATCATAATTTTCAAAAAAGTATTCTGTTCTAGATTGTACGTATAATAAGAAATATGGAATAACAATTGAAACAAAATTATCAAATGGCCAACACAAATATTATTTAGTACAAGGTGTATATCACCCTTTGGAGGGACCTACTTCAAAGTTCAAACTTTGTGAAAACAAATTTTTGAAAAACAAAACATTTGACCTAGACGAATAGTGATTTTTTTTACAATTATATAATATTATGTAGGTGTATAGTAAGTAGTTTACTGTAATTAAGTGTTACGCAAACATAAATTAAAATAATTGACTATATGAAAGCAGATGAGCTGGACTACTCGCTTGAGCAACAGCTGCTGACTCGTTCATACCTGGATTGCAACGGGTGCAAAGTCCGGCAGCGTTTCGGATGGGTTCACATGTCTCCGGATTTACCCGTATAATCGATATCGGGTATATGCTGGGTATCAGTCTGGACACAAACCCGATAGCTCCGAACGTGTTGTCTGTATTAGCTGCAAACAAAGAAAATAGTACACATTATAATGTATTTACATAAACACAACTACAACAATGGCGGTGCAGGTAAGTGGGAAATATGGGAGAGGTCCGAATAAACGTGACTGGCTTAAAATTGTGCAGAGTAAAACAAAATGTATAATATGTTCATTACTCATACACAGCCCTATATGATAATAAACGACCTGACCTAATACCTAACCTACATACAATCGGCTAGCACAGTGGTATTCGTACTAGTCGATAATTTCGAAATCTTTAAAAATGTAAATCAATACTTTAAAACTCAAATCACTCTAGTTTCAGTTAAGATATCGAATAGCTTATGAGTTTTTATAGGTTTTATAGGTGGGAGGCATGTAAAAGATAATGTTGATCTTAGGTATGTATACTTAGGTGATACTTACCAGTGGTGTTTTATTAGTTTTACATTTTTGTTTGAACATATTATAATAGGTATAACAATAATCTACTACAAAGTTGAAATCTGAGCAACTGCCTGCAGCAACGTCCATACAAGCACTTATTACACAGAGTACTAAAGAATATTACATTAAATATTGATAGTAAAATTAAAATTCGTTTTTACAATATAAAAATGTTGTAATAACTTGAAATGTATTTACCTCGAAACGCCGTTAAAAAGCCAAATAATATTAGTCATGGTGATTATAGTCATCGTAGTTATCAAACATACCAATTATTTGACAACCGATGACACTTATTCAATTTTTATTAATTTATTATGTGGCATAGAATTTGAATGGATCATTTTAATGAAATTAAAATCAATTATTATGGTAGAATCTGAGCGGAACGAAGGATGTATTGGTTAAACAATGATGTGTTTGTGCGTGTATGTGTGTGTGTGTGTTAACTATTTGGTTCAATATTTGAAATTGAAGTTTCTGTTAGGATATGCGATCATGATGGTACTTTTTTAATAATAGGTACTGAGTAAAAATAATAAAAGACAATATAACGAGGATATTGACGCAACACCAATTTTCATATTATTTGGGGTATTTTTATAGATATACATACCTATATATATTTACCTATAAGCATTTCAAAATTAAAACTTTTTAAGTATTTTTTATACTAATATCGAAACATTTTGTTTTAGTGATCAAAGTTATTTTTAAACAGTAAAAATATCGAAAAAACTCAGAAACTTTTTTTATGTGTTTGAATGTTGCAATGTTTTAAGTGTTGACAAAATTTGATATTCAAACAATATTAATTTATTTTTCCTCTAATAATTTAAAGGTTTTTTGGTGGCTATTAAAAAAAAACAAATCGTAGAGACTTTCAACATTTTGTATAAATTTTGTATAATCTTAGGTAGAAGTGTGTAACTTATTAGATGTTACGATTTTCTGAAAAGAATACAATTTAAAAAAAATGTTTATACTAATTTTTGTTTACCTTAGCTTAAATAAATGTATACAAAAAAAACTATTCACACCATTCTTTGATACAATACAATTTTGACAAATTACTCATTATTATTATTTTTTTTTTTATATAACATTTATTTTTGTGATGCACTGTAAAATCTCACAGAGTTCGTTTCCATGGAGGATAAAGATTAAACGAGCTTACCGATGTTTGCGTTTCCTTCTGTCGATCCGTAGAACTCTGCGACTCGTGGTACGTTGAATCTGGACACGAATTCTTTCCATATTTGAGGTTTCAGACCGTTTCCGAATATGATTCTCAACTTGTGGTTTGTATCGTCGGCTTTGGGCGGAGTGGCCAAAATGTAGCGACACATTTCACCGATGTACTGAGCCGCCTGCAGTGCATACGAACATAATTAACAAGCGCATCACTTACAAGTCTGACAAGGGTAGGAGTATCGGACAGTGTGATCAGGGCCGGCATTAAGTAATATTTGTACCCAACTCAATAAATCTCAACTAAAAAACGATTTTCACTACGCTCGAAATGTATAATTCATTTCATAACAATTCTATATTAAATAATTTTATTTATATAGATGTCTGTGAAAATATATTTACGTTTGGCTGTTTAAACTCTTCCCCAGGCTCTGAGTGTGGTTAGAACTTTATACTACATACCCCGAACTTTAAACACTAACCACTGTTCATAATAATCAACGGACAAACTAGAAATTAAACTTTTAAATTATTTACATAGTGTCTCAGGTTTTTAGAAACCAGAAAACCGATATTTTTGTATCGAGATTAAGCAAACCAACAATATTATAATACTATATGATTTATAATAACTGTTTACAGTAGGTGGGTAATAATTTTCAAGTCGTATTTGAAATATATTGATCAGAAAAAAGTCTGTGGCAGCGATAAACACGACCTCTAAATACCTTCTACTATTGAGTATATAATACTGTATACACTCAATGCTTATTGCTTATACATAATAATATATCTATAAACAATGGTAAACGGTGACTTACGGTACAATTGTACTTGGAAATGTCTTGGAAGTACCCGGAAGCGGAAAACTTTTTTCGTATGACCGTGGTACAGCCGTAAAGAAGCGATTGGCCGATGCACATTATGCCGGCGGCGGTGTGGTACAGCGGCATTGGCGTGTAGAACCGATCGCTGTACTTTAGGCCCACTTGATACGCATAAGCACCAGCGATGAAAATATATCTAAAACAACGAGTACTGACACTTAAGAATGTGTATAGGTAGACATTATACAAACATAGTGAAAAATTCAAATTGCGTGTAAAATTAAACTTGAGTAAATATAAAAAAATCTATTTTATTTTTCAACCTCGGTGATTTTTTAGAATGTTTTTTAGTAGCTATACTTTTTTCGATTTTATTTTATGAAAAAACTACTAGAAAATAAAATTAACGACCGGTTTAAAATACCAACTCGGGTTTCAATTTCAATCGATCAAAAGGCGATAAGTCATATATTTTGGAGAAGTTCATTTCTACTGGAAAAATTATGACAGTCAATAGGTAATTAAAATAATACCAATTCGTATCTATACGTTCGCGGGAGTCGAACCCGGAGACCAAATTTTGTACATAATACAACATGTATATAATAATATAAATATATATGTGTATACTGAATATGTCTAATCAAATCTTTATATCCCCCCTTCCCGTGAAAATATCACAGATACGCTACTGACCAATACACCACTCAGAATCTAAAATGTTTAGAAAGTAGTTATTTTAAAATAAATAATGGTATAGGCAGAGCCGGATTATTAGTATATATTTAGTATATTAGAATCGTACCCACATTCACAATAAATGCATACACGCATGTTGTCCCTTTTATCCCTTTTAGAAATAAAATTAACACACTGTGATTATTTAAATGGCAATGTGTCTTATAATTACTATTACAAACAATATATTATGTTATTGTTATTATTATTATATTCACGAATTCAGTGGCGCGCACGAAAGTAATTCTGCTGCGAATCTGAAGACTCGTGGGTTTTTTTTTTAATAAGTGAATGGATTATATAGATAGGAAGTAGGCAAGTATTACGTTATACTCGAGGTAGATTAAGTTGGCAAGTTGTGTGGCAAAAGTTCGATTAATTTAATAACAACGTAATATAATATATATATTATATATACATGAAAGAGGGGTAGTTTTTTTATCAATAAACTGGTGCGTGAGTGGGTCGAATAATTGTTTGTCGTCTCGCATATAATATAAGTTCACGTCACCACTAAGTGAAT
This sequence comes from Sitobion miscanthi, assembly GCA_008086715.1. Lineage (NCBI taxonomy): Eukaryota > Metazoa > Arthropoda > Insecta > Hemiptera > Aphididae > Sitobion > Sitobion miscanthi. The sequence goes on from CM017804.1 coordinate 25,897,970, forward strand.
TTACACAGAGTCCGTCTGTTGTGGTAAAGTTCATAGTGACAATGTTGGGTTTCATTACCTGACGTTGGTAATGATGGCTGCTTTTGGGTAACCGGTGGTACCGGACGTGTAAATGTACAGCAGTTTGTCGTTGTAACCTGGTTTTTCTGGCGGGTTTGGCGCGGACGGTGACGCTTTATCCAGAAAGTGATTCAAGTAGGTACCGTCGTTGGCGGGCGGTGGAGTGCTCGAAAATTTAAACAGTTTTATATCGTTGTCCAGATCACCTTTGATATCGTCGATATCTGAAAAAAAGTATTTGATTGTATTTATCTGAATTTAGTATTTCAAAAAAAGACCTATCAAGAGGTTCTCAGATGATAATAAATATTGTATAACAAAATGTAATTATTAGGGTTTGGATTTCCATTTACTATGAAATAGTAAAATATGCAATAAAAATATAATAAGTAACATATTCAATAAATGTATTAATATTTTCCAAACAATCATTAAGTGAAATAGAAGTAAATATCTTATATTTTAAAATTAATTGAATAAAGTTAATCAAATAATGTTCATTAGTCTTGCTTTAACATACATTTAAATCATTTTTACAATTTTTCATTAAAGAAAAACTTTCTGATATTATGAAATTTAATTTAGGCACGTAAAATAACGTAACATCTTTTTATTCTACTTTAAATATACCCCAAAACATATATTTTTTGAGTTTATATAGTTAATTTATGCAATAACCAAATTTTCAAAAGGACACTGGAAAAAAAATCATACCTATACATATAACTAGAAACATAATATTAATAATAATAATCTAAATATAATAAAGTGCTAAATAACAAAACACATTGTGAAACGCCATAGGTACTTTGAGTAAATAAAATAGTTAAAACCACTCTCTCTATGTGTACCTTATTATGGGTTGCAATCAACAGGTACCTATATAACAAATAAAATGTCATAAGAATTGCGGAGAACCACATCTGTAACCGTTTGTTTAATACAATTTTTTCATCCAATATTTAGGCATCAAAGAAAGTTATTAACCTGTATTGTATGTAACGACTGTTTCACTTACTGCGTGTATAGCCCCGTCCTACGTCATGACGTCAAGGCTTAAAGTGTCATAACATGACAAAGGATACTGTGATGTCTATTCTACTTCGAGCGTTCTATGCGTGTTAACTCAAATAATTCTTATTACTTAAACATATTAATTTTATAACGTCGTCGCAACCAATGGTAGGCGTCGGTTCATGTGTTCATTAGTACTTGTTATATTTAAATTAGTTACCTATAATTATTAATTTAATTTACACATACATTTCTCATTTTTTAAATCCAAAATTTAAACTGTGTAATGATTATATAAAAAAATATTTAATCTTAAGTAAAAATGTATGTAATTAAAAACAATAATATAATATCGATATATTATATAAATATATAACAGAAATATTAATAATATGTTCTTTAGCAAGATAACTAATTTCTTCAATACACATATTAATTGTTGTACTACTACACATAAAATAACAAAATAAAATACAATAAAAAATGTAATGTAAATTGTAGGTACCTACATAATAAAATAAAATAAAATCATATATATTATTTCTAATGTCAACATCTCTTTTTCTCAATGAATACTGCACCATATTCAATAATTCTCACGCCAAACGATGCGTTATTGCTTCTGCTTCTGACATAGCTCAATCACTTTGTGTATTATGCCATATTTCGTTAAAAATTACATTTAAATGAACCAAAAATTTAACATAACACCATAGGCAACGATATCAAATGGATACGTATCTAACAAACAAATTTTTGCTAATATAACAACCAAAGGACGTAAAAAATAATCCCTTTCTCGAATGAATTTTCAGATATTCAATATTAAAGCGTAATAAACAAACAGCTAACGGAAAACAAAAAACAAGACGAGATGACTGTATTTTGACTTCTAGCATTATACACACAGAAGTACTGTAAATCAAAAACTCTTTTTATTTGGGTACAAATATTTCAAACGTTGTATACACCAAGTTCAGAGTCTAATTTTCTGTACATACAAATAATACATTTCTTCACAAACCACATGAACATGCTATATCATATTTATCACGCCTCTGTAATTGTACATTACAGTACTGCGCACGGGCCAACTGGTATGTTTATTATTATATTAGATGACAAGTAGAATAGTGAAATGATAAAAGAAATTTAACCAAGTATTCTGTATGGTGATACTATTTTTTTCAAACTAAAAATATTGAATAAAAAAGCTTTGCAAGACTATGAAATGATAACATTACGTAAATAAATAATTATTTCGGTTTAACTAAAAGGTTTGAACGTACCAGCGTACCATTATGAGTACGTTTTTTAAGCGTGGTCAGAAGAGAAGGACCTAGTCCCTTTACGTACCCCCTCCCCCCGCCACTTTAATCCTGGCGGTGTTGATTTTAAATCCGCGGGTGATATATGCTTCCTGTCATGGGTTGTTTTTTTTATTTATCAATAAAAACACAATAATCCGTGAATGTAAAACCGTTTTAACGTCAGCATGTAAACGTAATAACTGTAAACCTATATTCTTACCCGATGACAATTCGGCCCCGTAAATTAAACAGGTACAGTTGGCCACTTTGATGGAATGGAGCAGTGACACCATCCTCTGGTTGTAGTTGATCAACGCGGTTACGATGCCTACTTTGGACATGCCCAACCAAATGCCCACGAACTCGGGTCGGTTTTCCATCAGCAAGCCGACCACATCGCCCTTCTTGAAACCTCTCTCCAACATAACATTGGCCACTTTGTTACTGTATTCTTCAACCTGTTCCGACACATTTCAACCATGTTAACACGACATCAATATAATATGTGCAAATCAATAATCGCACGCTGCGTTTATTCAAAGTATGGTTTAAATTAAAAATGTCGTATAGGCTGGAGGCAGTAAAATTAGACCGTAGATCAAAATATGACATTTTAAAAACTGTGCTAATACATACAGTAGGTATAATTTAATTATATAAATTATATAATATAATACATAGTATGTAACTAATATAACTATTTAAACATTTTTATGGTCCCACCATATTAATCATTATGTGGTTAGTAAGAACATTAAGCAGCTAAGTGGCGAAATATAATTGTTGAAACGTATAATTGTAGTTTATCTAAATACTGACTTGTAAAACAATACATTTATTTGAACTGAAAAGAGATACAGTATAGTTTTGTTTTCCAGACCACTTTCCATTTATTTATTTTAAATTGTTTATCTGTTGAAAAAAATTATGTACCTTCAATGAATCATTGGTATAATTATATGTAGGTTATAAGGAAACATGTTTCACCGAATCGGTTCAACTAGGCCCTGGTTAAGCTCCAGAGAGATAAAAACGGGTTTGAAATATCTGATAACCATGAAAAATATAACCAAGGTTCAGTTCTATAGCTCTAAATATTTAAACTGGTTTTTACTCTTCAGCAGCAGCCTTTAAATCGTTATTACTTATTTTATTTATTACTTAAATAACATTATATGAGTAATGCATTTGTGATATTTATGATTATTATTTTGAAAGTTACAATACAAACAAGTTTTGTATTTATAATTGAATTTACTTCTTTTGACATAAGTATATAAACATCAAACAAATACCTTTTTTTTATCGATATAATTTTTAAGGATATTCAATTTTAAAATGCAAAAAAAACATTCGTCTGTCAATCTATAACTACCTACCAGTTATTAGTTGATTTTCGAAACATCAATATTATGTCTAAATTATTAATTATCATTTGCAATCGACACGTTAATATTAGGATAATAAGAGTGATATTAGTAAACTATAACGGTTTCATTGCATATTAGGTACTAAAGTGCACTTTAATGAACACTACCTATTTAAGTATGAATATGTAGGTAAGTAAAACGTTTATATTATGGACATATTAGTTCAATAAAATGTGTATGCAAAAAGTTGTACTGTGATTTTATTTATTATACACATGTTTATGTATTAAAAATGGGAATAAATATTTTTTTTTTGTTCATAAGCTTTTATTTAATCTGTTACAAAAAGAGAACAATGAGAACAATTGACAGTAAATATAGGTTAAAATAAAAATAAAAAGGCAAATTAAACAGACTGTAGAGGCCCTCTAGCGGCGAGGTACAACATTTAAAAAAAAAAATTTTTAAACTTTTATTTAATTTTAAGTTGTTAGTTAATAATCCTAATAAAAAAATTGTAGTTAAATATTAACTTTGAAATTATAAATAATACGGTTAATAATTGCTTAAGCAATAGTACTATTTTTATACCGATTATAAAATTCAGGAAAAATGCAAAATAGAATTATATAAAACCTTGATTTTATGTATTAATAACTTGACCCATGGGCGCCTAGTTTTATAGTTTCATAGGATGTTTGAGTTTCGAGTAACACAAAACTCGGTGCCCATGACTTGACCAACAAATTTAGTGGGATGATTCAAAACTAAAACACTATTTTTCATTAAAACTCACGCTGGATACAAGACGTAACTTGTTTAATCACTGTATACGAATTCAAGTGATGTAATAAAGTTATATACTTTTATTATATGTTTTTCATAAGATTTATAATGAAATTATTAATTGTAAAGAATTGCGAATCAGCGTAGATAAAACAAATGTATAGGAGTTAAACACGAATCTGCCCATTCGTCTGTACTCAGTTCTTTGATCTTTTAATTTGACCGACATCCAGAGCGATAGACTACAAATTATTAGAATCACTTTGAACCATACATAAGACCCTATATTGTTCGAGGATTTTATTTAGTGGAGAATTTAAACTTTAGTATTTGACAAAGATAACTGCTTTAAATTCACTTTTATTTAATAATATATTTTACTTCTTTATTGTGTCGTTGAGTGTGATACAAGAAAATAATTGGTATGGAATGTACAATTTCAAAATGAAAACATATAATATGTATTGATCTACTTATATTATAGTTATATTGAAATTGTATGGGTGACTCGTGAAAGAAGTATAAATTATTTATTGGCCCTATACATCAATGAACACGGTTTTTTGGCTGGGCAGTAAAACAAATTCATGATAATTAATTTGAAATAAAATCGAACAGAGCGGACAAAAAGATATCCCTCCGGTCTGATCAATTAACTTCATGAAAAATAATATAACGTCAATCGATTTTATTATTTTATTCTTAAAATCTGCGGACAATAATAACTTTTAGACTTTTGTATAATATAATAAATGTAACCAGAGTAATTTTTAACTATGTATTGGGTCTTGAGTGTTTTATAAAAATGGAATTAATTAAAACTGTCTGTCATATGTGTTGTCGGAACAACGCACAACTACTATAATAAATTAAATTAAAATATTCAATGAATTAGCACAAGATAAATTGTTATGTTTTTATAGTGTATAAACTGAGTACCTAAACCTTTTTTAAAATTGAATATTATGTATTTCACAAGTGTTTTATTCCACGATATCGAAGCCGTAATCTTTTTACAATTTATCGGAGACTAGTCACTTCTTTCGAAGTTTGGAAAAAACGTGTATCCATAGTAAAATGTATAGGTGATATTATAATTTATAAACACTGAACTTCGATACAAATTTCTGGAAGAAATTATTATTTACAGGTAGTTTATGATGTCTAAGGGGGTGGGGCATGGCCACTATGCCCCCAACGACACGGCCGCTGTTTCAGGCTCGTACGAAACCCATACGTTTATAATATATTATAACTTATCATAGAAGGCAACATTTTGCACTAACCTGCAGCGCAGTCCATTCTTTGTCTTCGAATGCGAACAACACTTTGTGAGGGGTATTCTTCACAACTGTGTGCTTGAATACATCTGCGACGGTCCAGTTGTTCTTGCCTAATTTCTTGGCAGTGTACAAAAAGTAATAATAACGACATAGCGCTCTGAAAAAAAAATTTTAATTATTAAACACACGTTATTACTAAAATGTATCATCCAATCTCAAAGCCAAAAAAAAGTATTTGTTTTATACGAATATAAATCATTTGACGTGATTTAAATATCATTCCACGCGTACCTGTATAATATAATAATATATATATTTAATATGAGTGATGTTTTTGAAATTGGGAGTCCAAAACCATACAAGATTAAACAGAACTGGAGTCAGAAATTATTTTATTTGTTTGTTTTTTGGTGTGGAACACTAATTTTTAGAATGAGAGAACACACAAGTTAAAGTTTTAAAAATTTATTTTTGAATATAAAATAATAATCCAAATTGGTTTATTAATGAAAATCAAACAAATAGATTTAAATAACAGAAATTATAATTAAATTGAATACTTATAAGTCACGATAGGGATGATACTTAATAATCAAGTTAAATATTGAAATCTAAAAAGTACCAAAGAATTTTATTGATTTTCACTAGGTAATAGAATTTCTGTTATACACGACAGTAAGTATAAGTACGCCACAGAAAAGCTTCTTTCAGCTAAAGCTGTTGTCACAGGTAATAGTGTGTATATTTTTAATAATGTTTTAACATTAGGATATATATCTCCAGGACAACAAATATAAATTTATCCTAAGGGTTAGTTCGTGCTGCTTTTACCGTATTTCATTTCATTTTCTAAAGCTCAAATTCCCTTTTTAATAATGGGTGTATACATGAAATTTCATTCTTTCTAAAAATCGTAAGCCAGTTTAACAACATCAAAATATGTACCTACAAGGTACTGCATATCTTAGAGGGTAATAAGCAAGACATGAAATTAAAATGTATTAATTTAATTTAAACTTTTCATTAAAAGAATAAAGCTAGCCATCTAAATATGGATAAAAAAAATGGAAATCCTGTAGTAAGTACAACAATCGTGATTAAGAATAATAAGCTCCGATTTTGAGTTTCCACTATTCTTGAAACTGTATAGGAAACACCTTTTATGAAAATTTACTGTCATAATCAACAGTTGGTTAAACTCAACTACATTTCTTAAACTTTTTAACAAGCTGGGGTGAAAATGTTATCATCTATAATCGTGGTTAAGATGATAATTTATAATAATTGTACCAGATAATATTAATATTAGCTATCAGTTATCATCAATAAATAACCAATAACTAAAAAAAAAATTTGGGTTAAAACACCCCACCCCCCTGCTACGACACTGAGATTAAAAACAAATCAATTTAAAAAAGTGGGTAAGTGGGTGTCACTCTGCTGTAAAGTAGGTTACAAGTGGGTCACTGTAATGGATGGTGTTAAATTTGAATTCAATAATTTAATATCATTGTATATAAAAAACGATTCTGAGCAAAAACGGTCAGTCAGCCTATGATATTACCAAGTATATTTGATGATATTATTGTGAATAAAGTAATTTATATATGATCTATTTACGTGGAACCTTGTTTTTAATTTTCAATCCATAGCTATAAAATTTAAACATTTTATAAATTTTTAACTACAAAATAATTATTAAATTTTAAATTTGATAAATTTTGTCAAAATTTGAACTTTAAATGTTTATAAAAAAAATTGTACGTATGTATTTTTAATATTTTTCAACTTCTATTGTAACATTATATCAGGAGCCTTGCATTAAATTTTCAGGCTTTTTTACCCAACAAATAATATTTTATTGATATTTATAGAAAAAGAAACTAAAGAAATTAAAAACTGACAATGTCCGTAAACAGCTCAAAAAGAATCAAATTATTTTCAAAATTTTATGGTGTATAGAAAATGCTAATATAAACATTCAGTGAAATTTTCAAGTATCTACAGTCATTCGTTTTTTAATAACAACAAAATAAGAAAATCGTCACACGAGAAATCGAGTTAATGTCAAATGTTGTAAAAAAATGAATTTCAAACACTCATAAAAATTTAATTTGACGTTCTTGTAGACATCTTTTTCTTAATAAAGGTAGACAAACTTATGGATAATCTTATATTACATTTTCAAATCTTAGATTTAAAAAGACAATTATTTATGAATTTCTAAAATAATTTCCAAATTTTCGTAATTTTTCCGTATTTTGTCAATATTTGAACTTCCGATGCTTATAAAAAAAATTGTGATAATGGATTATTAATTTATTTCATCTGCCTTTGAAACAATAACCTAGGAGCCTTTTTAACCGACAAATAAAATTTTATTGATATTTATAGAAAAAAAAACTAAAAAAAATGGAAACTGAAAATGTTCGTAAACAGCTCAAAATAAGTCAAAATATTTGGTAATTGTTATTGTGTATAGAAAATGCTAATATAAACATTCAGTTAAAGTTGTATGTATCTACGGTCATTTGTTTTAGAGTTGCACCAAAAACCAAAATCGATTTTCTCGAAAACAGATTTTGCGTTAAAATTACCGTTTTTCTTTTGTTTTTCACGTCACGTTTGAAAACTACCGAGAAATTTTTACTTTTGACCCCTAAAGTACCAACTAGATTCACTTTCCTATCAGAAAAGTTACTGTTGAAGAAAATCCAAGCATTTTTACTGTCCTAAAAGGTGATGACAGACACAAAAAAAAAACACACATCATTGTAAAATCAATACATTCTTCGCTTCGCTCAGAATCTAAAAGACTAATAAATTGGAAATAGAAAATATTCCTAAACAGTTTAAAACAAATCAAAACATTTTGAAAATTTTATCGTGTATAGAAAATGCAAATATAAATAATCAGTCAACATTTCATGAATACGTTCATTTGTTTTGAAGTTACACCAAAAACCAAAACCGATTTTGTGTAAAAATTCCCGTTTTTCCTTAAGTTTTATGTGGTTTTTCGCGGCGCTTTTGAAAACTATTGAGAATTTTAAAATTTGACCTCCCGAATACACCAACTAGATTCACTTTCCCATCAAACAAGGTACTGTTGAAGAAAATCGAAGCAGTATTACAGCCCAAAACCTGGATGACAGACCCAAAAAAAAAAAAAATAAATAAAAAAATACACGCATTATTGTAAAATCAATACATTCATCGTTCCGCTTAGAATCTAAAAAGAACTGAGCAGTGTTGAGTTTGTAGTCGAAAAGTTATTTATCGGCATAAACGTTATGAAAACATATTCTATATATTGTAGTATTATACTAACATATTATGTGATAAGTATTTAAAGTATACTGTAGACTGAAGAGTATCAATAAGTATCGGAAGCGTTTTATTATGACCTATTACATTATAACATATCATACTACTTTTTTTTTTATCTTATTGATTTTATACCACGGATGTTTTATTATGTTCATTCATTTTGACGAATTCTATAGAAGGATAGAAAGAATTATAGTGACTATTTTAAGTATAGGTACCAATGTACCATACATTAAATTTTAAATATTATTTTTAACCAAACCAAAAAATTGGTACCAAATTGTAACCAGCAAATTAATCATAAAATACGTACAACATGATTATAGTGTTATATTCCCATGAATACCATTTATAATATCAATATGCGCCAAGAAATAAAATAAGAGCAACGATCGATTTTTTAATTATAATTTAGAGTCATAAGTAAATAAAATAGTATCAAGTTTATGCGAAGCTTAGACGCCCGGTTGACAAAAAAAAGTGGTCCTTTTGCAAGTGTAGATGTTGGCAGATCGTTTCGAGATGCTGATTATAACTTTATTTATTGTTTTATATAGTGTTAACCGTTGCATTCGAGAGTTTAAAATAACTTGACGTATAAGATTGTTTCTGCCTGTGAATGTAAAAATTAAACATCAAACTTTACCTTATAATAATTAATATTTATACTTGATTGTATACAATTTATTATTTTTCTACAGTGTACTATTTCATACATAGTTCAGAATTATTATTTATAAAACAAATTTATTCTAAATAACGTTTATTTATTTTAATTACTACCTAAAATGAATTAAATTTATTAATCATGTACTGTAATGAATACATGCTATAATATGAATTCAAAAATGTATTAAAACATCCTGAAATAGGATATATATTCTTAACATTTTTAAATAATCAAAGTGTCTATCAAATTCTAAAACTGCAATTTAATTTCAAAAACAATACTAAGGGTAAGCGATTTGGTTTCCACACTTGAGATGCCTTACTAAGTGGTAAGATATATTTATAATAATAACCACTAACGAGTAAATAAATTAACAGAAACAAATAAAAATAAAAATTGGTAGGTATGTTTATAGTACAATGTACCAATACATAATACCATTGAGTACCTATAATAGATTGTACAATACATACTGAATTATGGTAATACGTACATTTGTTGTAATAATTATTACAAATTATAATAATTATATTATAATTTCATTGTTTTAAATAATCGATTGATATAAATACCTTTATTTTAACCATAAAATATTGAATATTATTTTAGGTATAAAATAAAACATACTTGAGTCTAATTATTAAAACACAAAACAACGAGTAACTAATTTAAATGGTAATATTTACAAATTAGGTAAGTATATCGCATACCTAATACAAGTATTTAATTGGCGGAAAAAACATATGAGTATCACGTACCAGATGAGTCTTTTGAAGTTCACTGAAAGTTATACGAATAGTTCACTTGGAATACAAATTAGTACATAAATGAGATAGGAGATTAAGAGAAAGGTAAGTTCCAAGTATTGACGGACGAGTTTCGATGGGTTATTAGATTTTTTCAATCAAAAAACTATGTGTATTATAAGCTATAAGACGTGTAGTTAATAATAAGTAAAAATGATTAAAACTGCAGCTTAACGATACAACATAAAATGTATGGTATTAGCTACTCAATTTAATCATTGAAAACAATATTTATTCCTATGCAAGATGATACTATAATATTAATTTCATAAAATAGGTAAACTATTGAAATTAAATTATTTTAGTACTATAGGTACTAATTTTATTATTCCAACATTATTAACTGCAATGTACACAATTTTTTTTTATATAAATCAATACAATTTTAGAATTTAGAAACTCCAAATTTTTTTTCTTACAGTTTGATAAATTTGAATTTAAATTTAATATGTTGATTATTTTGGTTTTGTTTATAAATTCTGATGATCCATCACCTGTTATTTATCTAGTATTGGGATTTGTTTTATAAAATTATACGTATTTTTAGTCGATTACGAAAAAGCTATTAATATAAATTATAGACATAATTTCCAATATGTATCATAACAGTATATTAGGACAACGTTTTTGCAACATAATTTCTGGAGGACCATATTAAGAGTTAATAACAATATAATATTACCATTGGACCATATTAATCATATTAAATTAGCATAATACATACATTTTGTTCAGTAGTGCGTGTGGACAGAAAATGCCATGTAGTAGACAATTTTTGAAAGTAAAATCAATAGAAGGCAAGGGATGCGGCAACACACGTGACTAAAATTTACATAGGTAGCCTACTGTTTTTGTGAACAAAATACGATGTAGATCGACGAAGATAGCTTATTGAAATGCAATTATTATTGAACGTTGGCCGTCGTATAAACAGAATTACACGTTCAAATTGTGTAAATATGAAATAACGTTATGGTCGAATTAATCTAATAATGGCTAAAAGGTTTTATAGGAAATCGAGTAAAAGCTTTATATATACAATTCAGTAATGTATCAAAAAGTTCTGTTGGTAAAAACAATGTAATAATATGTATGCATTATACATGTATTATGTACATTTAACAAAGTACAGATAGTGCGCACAACGAGATAATTATTCAAATGAGAATTTCGAGTTAATTTTTTTCCGACGTAGGTTCAACAGACTTCATTCGTATTCGAGCAGAAATATGACAGTAATTTATCTATCGGAGTTCCTAAATGATGCGTAATGCACATTATATGTTAATAATACGCATTATAAATCCGCTCGTTTTATGTATAAAATAAGCGATTGTGAATTTACGCATATATTACAGACGATTTTTAGTTATGGGTATACGCCATTTCCAAAATTCCATTTAAACATGCCCGAATTATATAAACCTAATGATATCGATTTCAACGAATTTCCACAGTTAAAATATAGTTGATTTTGAAATAAAAAAAATATTTAGTTGGAACGGCAATGGTGTTTAAAAAAAAAATGAAATAAATCGAACCGAGTTTGAAATTATGTTTGCTATTCTATATACATATATATATTATTATTATTATCATTATTATTACTACTATACTGAACTCGGCGACCGACTTAATATTATCTCGTAATACTAGATAAACCAGTTTCAATGTTAAACGTGTATCTACAGTCGTCTGCAGGAAAACATCGGGAAGCCTAACTAAGGTCGATTAAAATCACGGTAAATGCGTTTCGTTATTATACAACCGCACAAAATATACGTTTCGAGTTAGTAATAATTTATTATCATGTTTATTGTAGAATATACCATTCGAGAAATCTCGTATTGAGTATAGCTCAAACGCTTTGAATTTAAAATGTTACTTCAATATTATAATACGCTTTAAAAATATAAATGCATTTTCATTTCTATGGCTTTGCGGGTCCATGGATTATTACGCGTTGCTTTTCACTTAATTTTTAAAATAACTGTTGTATGATTTTATTGTTATTCTACTTATTTGTTGACAAATTATTTCAGCTAACTTGCCTTTTACTATACCATTTGAATTTTGAATGGTGAATTCTATGACTTTGTCATGTTATTCTAATAATATTATATTATACGAACTCTTCAATAATGAATGCTAATGTATTCGAAAAAACAGTATAATAGTTATTCTTAAAAGTTCAGTAATCACGTACGTTTTTTGTACATTTTAAGTTTGGTACACGCGCAACAAAAAATAATAAACCTAATATTTTAATACGCAAATTCAAACGACTTGAAAAGACAAAATTCAAAATGAAATACTCTGCAATATGCGTTATAATATTAATATAAGAAAATAACTAAATGGTATACTCGCCCAATACCTCTAGACTTTCCAAAATGTTCAACACAAGAACAAGAATTGGTCATACCAACTTCACCCACAAGTATTATATAACATGAAGAACAACCTCACTGAAGCCAATGCAATGAACCACTCTCAATCAAATACACAGTTATAGATTGTTCGCTATTTGTCAACGCAAAAAACATCCTCAACCAACTTTCATCGATGGAGGAAGTACATAACCGCAGGCTAATGACCTAGTTGTTAGTGCCATTATTCTTAATAATAAAAAAAAAAAATAAAAATATTTTTATGATAAACTTAGGAGGCATACATCTGCGAAATAGTTTTCGGCCGACAACCGGTATTATATTACTTGACACGTGATTTAAAGTGAAACCGAGATAACCTTAGTCAACAACAGGCCAGTTGTTGTAAAACTCGTTAGATTTGTTTGAAATAAAACGTGTAGGTACATGGTCATAAGCCTACAGTTTACCACTGTATCATGTACCATACAACACATGTAGGTGTACTTTGTTTTTATGGAAAAAATATAATCAATTAAACTCTAGGACGAATATATGACATGAATGCGAGTAGAAACTTGGAAACGCACAACTCACAAGAGAACATTTTGTTACTACATACTAAATATTGTTTATGTTAAGTTTACTGAAAAAATATCCAACTCACATAATTTATACTAATATGGATTACTTACACGGAGCTCGAACGTAACTATGGTTCGGTTCCACAGTGTAATCCATAATTAGACCTAGACGGAATATTATATTAGTATAAGTCTATATAATATATCTACCACTGTATTCTATAATATATTATACATAATATTGACGGAGAGCTAAGTATAGCTAAGTATACTATTTGCGTAAATAGAAAAACGTAATAGGATTATTTAAAAAAAAACTATATTATATTGAATTTTGAATTATTAGGATTCCATCGAGTAATTTATTCTACGACGGCGGCGGTGGTGAATCAAATACGAAATGTGCATTCAATAAAAATAAATAGAAAGGCGAGGACTTTATCAGTCTGCTGATATAAGGTTAGGTGGGATATAAACGCGTCGTTGAAAAAAAAGACTGACATCGCGAGTGTATATTGTGAAAAACTCAATTTTTTTTATATCTTATAATATCGTTAGTATACCCTACGAAAATTTTTTTATTTTAAATACGTTTATGGAGTATTTACGTTTAAGATGCAAGAACGTCACATTATTAAATTATATTATAGCCGACCTGTAGTAACAATAACACACGATGGCTTGGAAATTCATTTAATAAAATATAGCTATTAGACTGCACAATTCGCATTACCCGAGTGCATTTTAATTATCAAAGACACACTAAAAACATTATATTGCATGCGCGTCGATCGAAACACATCAAACCAATATAGATACAAACAAGGAAAAGTTTCCGAATATTTGTGGATTTTGATTGAGAAATGAGTGCTATAACACGGGCGACATCTAAACTACGCGTACAGGTTAATATGTCGTTACACACTTAGTTTACGATATTACGAAAACATAATAATATACATGTTAATAATAATAAAATTGTCGGTGATTATAATCGTGATTGTAAGTAAGTCGGTTATTCGATATAATATTATACATCTATTATACTAGGTACGTAATATATTATCAGTAGCGCCCTGAAAAGAGCGAAGGACTCGACCGGTTCCGGACTCTTCCCTAGAGCGTGCGTCAAATTTCGAATCAATCAAAAATCAATATATTTATTTTTATAATTATATAAATATTCTTTTATCGGTAAGATTAGTTTTTCAGTTAGTGTGAGCTCTACACGGGCTGGGTTTTTAAAGGCCAAGCCCGTTCAAATTTTTTTTTACATACGTTTAGCTCGGCCCGGCCCAATTTATTTTAGTTAAATAATATTTTCATACTCCTGAAAATGAAAGTATCCATTAGGTTAAATAATATTATCATATTCCGTGCAGCCTAACCGAGAAAACGCAAGCAAGTGGCGACCATAAATAATAATGAGCCCGCTTCGTAATTGAAATATGAGCTCGTAAGTCTACTCAGTACTCACAGTTCACACTAAGTGCATACCCATGCCTGGTCCCGGACTGGGCCAATACAGGCAGGACCGGGCCATGAAGGATTCTAGTGTGATCATTTACACAACAACGGTTGGAAGTATTTATCTGATTTTTGACCCTGTAATTGGTTATTTTGCTATAATATATTATAGTACGTTATCGACGGGCTTTCACCGCTCGAATGCGTTGGATACTTTGGTCTGAATAATAACATATTAGGAAAACGATTTGTCGCGAAAACACGACCGTAGTCGCCAGGAATGCATTAAAATGACACACGTCCCGCGACGATATACGACTCCGGTCTCCGATGATAATAAATAATAATATAAATCTAATAGTCTCGAATGGACGCCATAATTATTATTATAATCGTAATAACAATCTACTCGCAGCGACGTTTTTGGTCGCGAATCGCAATAATATTATTGTTCTACGTGCCCATTATTATAACACATTGTGATGATGTTGTGTTATATTATTCTTGCGCGTTTATTTAATATCATCAAAAGAGACGTAACTCGGGGAGGGGAGGCTAGATTTTTTGTTGGTTAAACGTGTGTACAATATAATATTGTTAACTTTATGTGTGCTATCCAACTTTAAAAATATCTATTACACGTTATAAACTAATAAGAAAAATATATTTTAATAGTGTTATAAGTTATAACTGTGCGAGACTGTCATGTGACACCGTATTTATTTTGCTATCAAAATATATCAGCACTTCAAATCCCCCCTCACACTCATCTAAATTATAGGCGCAAAATTGTACGCCCGTCATAATTAGTAAAAAAAATTAATTAATGAGATCGTCGTCGGGTAAGAATGTCGCGCGGACGACGACGTGTAGACGATACTGATCAGAGGTCCCTCGGCACGGTGCGATTGCGGTACACGACTTTATAGCAATTTTTGCTGTTCCATTTTAAAGATACCTTAGGACGTTGTAAGCTAATAAATTGGAAAAACATATTTTTATGTGAGTTAAAGACCATGCGAGGTTGACTCTGTCGTCCCCATATACATAAAAAGATGTCTGCAGGACTCCAGCCTCCTATTTCCCTCCCAAATTCTATTTGCCTATTATAGAGTTACCCCAATGGTAGGTAGGTAGTAATAATAATTAAAGATATAATTAGTGTGATAATTAAATAATTATAAGGTCGTGGTCGTCATGCACCAATGTGTCTGGGAACGGACGATTATTATAAACGATAACCGAAGAATCAACTGACCTGAGGTCCCTGGGAGCGGTGCGGTACACCAGGTAGACGAGTTTATAACCGCCGCTGGCGACAAATGCGATGGTCGCGATCACGACGACTTGCAACAGGAACGGCAGGCCCATAGTGTACCATACGAACGCGCACACCACAGTGAACGCCGCTACGGCGACGATGACTTTTACCGCGGCGCACACCGCTCCGCTACCGCCACCACCGGTACTTTTACTGCCGCCGCCGTCGAGTTGCTGCTGCTGCCGCTTGCCGTGAACGCCGTCGACCACCTCCGTGCCCGCGTTGTCGCAACAATTGTTGGCGTTTCGAGCGTTCGGGTTACCACCGCTGCTATGGTCGCGGCCGCCGTCGTCGTCGTCGTCGTCGTCGTCACCGCCACTCGGACCTGCGACGACTCCTCTCGGCAAACCTTTTTCCACGTCCCACTCCTGTTTTACACACCATAACGATAATAAATATCATGTAATATTTTATACAACAGTACAATACGTAGTTGGTGTGATCATTTCATCACTAGTCATAATACGTAAAATACAGTAAATACGATCATGTACAATTTATATTTTTATTTTTTTTTTTTCTTGAAACGACTACACACACTTTTTAATTTCATAATATTTTAATATTCCGAAGCAGAATATTTTTCACGCGATTTTTTCGTTCGATTTCTTTTGTTCAAAAATCAAATATCGACTCGCGGTATATAATAACTAATAAGCATTAAATAAATGTCAAATATCGTGGACATATGCATGCGAAGAAAAAGTGACTGAACATGTAGTGCATTATATTATATTTTATACTTCATATACATCAATACATCATACACTTAAACTTTTTAAGTATTTACAGTAACATAATATTCTAATATTTATTTATTGCTAATAATAACAACAACAATGTCTCCAGAGACATGGTTAGGGAGGTCATAATTTTCAGACAATTTTGATGATTTTTTTTTTTGTAATTTTCTTTTTAACCATATAAAATTGTTTAGAATTATATCTTGACCCCCCCCCCCCTGGAGCCGCCACTGAATGTTAAATAGTTTTTCTCCGGTAAAATCGACTTGTTGTAGGATCAGAAATGTAAACACAGTATATATCATGGTTGAAATATACAGGTTATTACATATCGACTCAGATTGTTATCATATGGAACAAAATGGCTGCATAAAGGGATATCACAAATATCAGTTTTTCTTATCATCAAAAATACGCCAACAAAAGCCAACAAATTCAAAATCCCGCGTTTACATACTTGATTATTATTGGCTCCCTTTACGCCGCCATTTTTGTTTTTATCATCAAATATTTGATTGAGAAGAGGTAGGTATATATGCAATAACTTTGTATATTTCAACCATGGTATATATTTGGTTTTCTCTTATTGATTACGCCCGTTACATAGGAAGCTAATTTGCATTCAGTAGAATCAATCTTATTGAGTTGTTATTAATTATAAGCATTAATATTTTAGTACATTTATCTATCATCAATGTTAACTTAAAGTCAATAACGTTTCTGTACTTGCTTTTCTTATAACTATTCAATTTTAAAGTGAAATGTGAGCATTTTTAAAATGCAACATCTTACATATATTTATCATAACTTGGATACAAATTGAAATATCGTAAAATAGCCAACATGCTAATATTTAAGACGGATTTCTTAACTTTAAGTTTGATAAGTCAATATACTCTAATATTAAATATAACATCACAAGATTGGTTCTGGTGAATGCAAATATGCCATGTTGCAGCCAGAGAGAAAAAAAATAGTGCACAGACATCATTTCAAATCAAATTTGTTGATTTATTTCAAGTTAAATATGTATTTATCAACAAATATTCAGTAATACCTAATCCTCAAAATATGCAAAATACAATTTTGTGTTTAATTTGGTGTGATGAATTTAATTTTGACATTTCCAATCACGTACATACTGCATACCACTCTAAATCAACATGCAAATACATATAATTCCGGGATCTATTATTAATTATTATATATATTTAGATGAGCGAGGTAGAGGTAGAGTACCCAGCAAAATGTTGGTGCACTACTAAATCCACAATACTAATTAGTAATTATTATTATAAGGTATTACTGTTGATAACTATTCATTAAATATAGATTATATAGGTACCTTTAAAGTATATTATATCAAGTACTTATAACATAATATTATTAGTAAATAATTATGTTTAACTAACATAACATTTAATAGGATGTCTGAGATTTGTTTTCTCTCTCAGACCCATGGACAACATAGATAAAACGCTTTCACCTAAAATAGTTTTTTTTATGATTTTTGTATAGGTAATCTTTGCTTAAAATCAACTATAACAAAAATTATAGTGGGGATTTTGGTCAAGGGATTTGCAATTATTTCATAAGATTTGAGAACGGTTTGAAAATCGTCGTATTGTAATATGGATGACGCGTATGGGTATGAATAGGTACTTATATAGGAAGTGATGTTTAAAAATTTATGTGCCTCTTATATGAAGAATTCGGTAATTATTTGACATTTCAAGTACCTATATTATAATTTATACTATTTATAATATACTCAAAACCATCAATTATATAAAAAGATAATATTCTCGTAAATTGACCAATTTTAAGGATATTATAATTTTAAGCGTTAAAAAAAAGAAAAGACATTTGAGATACTTATAATAGTGCAGATAGAGTATAATATTATATAATTAAATTCACGTCGTATACATTATTATTAATTCCATTTATTTTGGAATAAGGCGGCGATATGCGGCGATAGATTATGTATGTTATTTATAATAAACTCAAAAATCATATCAGTTTATATTTATTAGCCAATTAGAAAACAATTTTAAAAATTATATACAACTGAGAGGTTTTTTTTTTTAAATCTACAATGTTATAACGTACAACATTTTTATGCTATAGTATAAATTATAAACCTACAACAAAAGTTTTAAAGTATTGTATTTATGAAATTTAAAATATTAAAAACTACCAACTTAATATCTACTAATTAGATAAAAAAAAAAAAACTGTCAATAGCCAATTGAAGTAAAAATAGAATGTAAAAAATGTGATCACTGACCACAAAAACAACCAACTTTGGAGTAATTAAAAAAAAGAGATGTTTTGGAAAAAATTTATTTTAATGTAATTCAATGTAATATATTTTTAGTTAGTTATAATTACCTATGCATACCTACGTGAAAACATTTTTTGTGCAGGAATAATTTAAAAGTTTCACAAAGCAATTTTTTAAATTGAAAATGTTTCAAAGTTGTTATTTAAAAGATGTAATTTCCCCATACAGTGCAAAGTTTTCCTAAATGTTGAGATTTCTAGGAACTAGCGAGTGCACCAGTTTCAACAAAATTGATTTTATATATTTTGTTGTAATATTGTATACCTTGAATAATACTATTGCTAGATGAACAACTTATGAAGAACCTTGTATTTTTTTTTAAAGTTTCTTTACAGAGAAAAAAATATTGAACAATTTAAATGATTAATAATAATAATAATTTAAGTAGTTAATAATGGAAAGTTTCTAAAACTATAATTTTTTGGAATTAGGTACCTACAGTATAATAACAAATTTTTATACATCTTTTCATACGTTTAAATAACCAATTTCGTCAAAATGTGTAAGCACTTCAAATTTTCAAAAAAAATAACTAACATGAGTATTGGACATAAAAAGAAACAACTTTTGCTGAACCTTATTTAAATTTTTCACAATTAGGTACAAAAATTGAAATACTTTATGAACGACTATAACTACAAAATAATTTGTAAATGTTCATGATTTTGACGAATTTTCTTCAAAATTTGAACTTCACACGTTTATAAAAATGTATTTTAGATTTTTTTAATTTCTGTTCGAATAACTTATGCTTTAATGTTCCAAACTTTTGTGCTTCAAAAAAAAATTTTTACCATTATAAATAAAAAAAAAAAGAATACTAAAAAAAGTTAAACATTTAAATTATCTATAAATACCACTAAAAGCGAAAAAATACATTGAAAATTATCATATCATGTAAATGTTAACATTCGATCTGACAGCAGCCTATGACACTGTATGGCGAGAAGGACTGATTACTAAATTTCTACGAATTATACCATGTCAAACTCTAGGTAAATTACTAAACAACATGCTAAGCAACAGACTATTCAAAGTGATCATTGATGATGCTGAAAGCAAACAAAAAACTTTGAACAATGGACTTCCTCAAGGCTCAGTGCTGGCACCGCTGTTATTCAACCTCTACACTTATGATATACCACCTACAGACTCTGGTAAATATATATACGCTGATGACATAGCATTGGTAGCACAAGCAAAAACATTTGACCTGTGTGAGACAACCCTAAATAAAGACCTAGAATCCTTAAACCTTATTTCAAACGCTGGAGATTAAAACCAACCCAATGAAAACAGAGGTTACCTTGTTCCACCTCTGCAATAAAATGGCCAATCACCAAATCGACGTAATTTTTGATGGACAGGTGATTAAAAATAGCCGTTTCCCCAAATATCTTTGGGTAACCTTGGATAGAACCCTCACCTACTACAGGAACATCTGACAAAGACTGCTGCAAAACTGAAAACAAGGAACATATCATCCAAAAACTAGCAACTCAGAATGGGGAGCAGATAGCAATACCCTCAGAATATCAACAGTAGCACTTACACGATCGGTAGCTGATTATTGCTCACCAGTATGGTTACAAAGTGCCCACACAAATAAAGTAGATACCCAACTCAACTCTGCTATGAGAATTATCACTGGAGCGGTTAAATCTACCCCCATAGATTGGCTGCCTGTACTCAGTAACTTATGTCCACCACACCTACATCGATACATTCACTAATACGAGAGTGGAATAAATGCTTCTCGAATACAATGCTCCCAATTCAAAACGACATAAACACTGGACCTAACATAAGGCTAAAATCAAGAAAACCTACTTGGAGGCTTGCCCAAAAATTATATCAGGAAATTTCAATATAAACACAGAATGGAATAATGAATGGAAAAGCAATAATCCTGACAAACTCAACCTAATCAATAACCCAACAGAAGGAGTTCCGGGCTCTGACCTCCCGAGAAGAGATTGGGTAGCATTAAATAGACTTCGAACGGGACACGGAAGAACAGGACACATGCTCCACAAATGGGGACTAAGGGACTCGCCAGGATGTAATTGCGGACACAGAAAGCAAACTGCTACACACATTACTGATGAATGTACTATTCGTCGATTCCAGGAGGAATGAAAGAATTACACAAAGCCACAACAGATGCAGTGCAATGGCTGAACTCCCTGGACATAAAGATTTAAATAAAGACCTATATATGTATTACCTATATAATTTGTTATCAATCAGCTATATTTTATTTATTAATCTATTTTAATACTTGTACCTATTTTCATACTATGTGAATTTTATTATGCTAAACTGTGAATGTTATATCTAAGCCATACGAAATAAATAAATAAAATGTTAACATAAATATTTAGTGAAACTTTCAAGTATCATATAATATATATTGGTATTGCAACAATAAAACAAAATCAATTTGGTCGAAAACTGGCATTTCGTAAATATAATTTTTTATTTTTATTTTTTACTAATTCTAAATATGATACAGGCACACATCATTGTAAAACTAAACATAGGTTCATAGCCATGCCCATAATCTAAAATATTATATCAATTATTAATACACTGAAAGCTTTTATTGTTTGTTAAAAATTAAAAAAAATGTTAATTATACAGTCGAATTTCTAATCAGTTATCACTACTATAAGCAATACGATTTAAAAATCTTTTTACGTGCAATTTGAATTTGTATATCTATTTATTGTAGATTGACCTTCACTCAAAACTCGATGACTTATTATTGTTTCAAAATGGAGGTATAACAAATACAGGTAATACAACAGCACCAAGGTGATGTATGAATAGAGTGAGTACCTAACACACCAAGGGCGTCCACAGGGGGGGGGGGCAAGTAGTGGCAGTTTCCCTCCCTCCCATGGCTTTTTCTGGGTTAATTATCATCATTATTAATGATAATTTTTATGGTCTAAAATAAGTTAAAAATGCCCTAACAATTCTAAATAGTGCACTAAATTATTTTTATTTTAGATTCTGAGCGAATGTATTGATTTTATAATAATGTGTGTTTTTTTTAATTTTTTTTTTTAATTTTTGTGCCTTTCATCACCTTTTAGGACAGTAAAAATGCTTGGATTTTCTTCAACAGTAACTTTTCTGATAGGAAAGTGAATCTAGATGGTACTTTAGGGGTCAAAAGTAAAAATTTCTTGGTAGTTTTCAAACGTGACGTGAAAAACAAAAGAAAAACGGTAATTTTAACGCAAAATCTGTTTTCGAGAAAATCGATTTTGGTTTTAGGTGCAACTCTAAAACAAATGACCGTAGATACATACAACTTTAACTGAATGTTAACATTAGCATTTTCTATACACCATAACATTTTCCAAATATTTTGTCTCTTCTTGAGCTGTTTACGGACATTATCAGTTTTCAATTTCTTTAGTTTTTTTTTCTATAAATATCAATAAAATATTATTTGTTGGGGGTAAAAAAGCCTGAAAATGTAATGTAAGGCTCCTGATGTATTGTTAGAATAGCAGTTGAAAAATATTAAAAATACAGAGGCACAATTATTTTTTATAAGCATTTAAATTCGAATTTCGACAAAATTTATCAAATTTAAAATTTAATAACTATTTTGTAGTTAAAAATGTATAAAATGTTCAACTTTTATAGCTAAGGATTGAAAATTTAAAACAAGGCTCCACGTAAATAGGTTATATATATAAATTACTTTATTCACAATAATATCATCAAATATACTTAGTAATATCATAGGCTGACTGACCGTTTTCGCTCAGAATCGTTTTTATTATACAATTATATTGTATCATTGAATTCAAATTTAACACCACTTATTACAGTGACACATTTGTCACCTAACAGAGCGACATCCACTAACCCACCTTTTTAATATTAAAGATATAAATTTTAAAATAAATTCGGTATAAATTATAATATACATTTTAAACTTTAAATGATTGTTAAAAAGTTTTACGGATTGAACTTACAATCATTTGGACTACTTATTTAATCTGAAAATCAACTATTTGTTTTCCTATACCAACAGGTTTAGACTTTAGATCATATATTTATTATAAAATTCATGTAAAAACATGAGCAAAATTTAAAAAAAAACTTCAAAATGCTCCAAAATCTTTAAATGCGAAAAATTACTTTAAAATTTAAAATTGTCAAGACATTCAATGTAGGTATGTTATAAAACGAGTATCGCATAGCGCAAAGTGCATCGTAATCCCAACCCAGTCATTATACCGTTGTAATATACAATATCATAAAATAAACTTTTTTTTACCGAGTTATTTTTATTACACTCAATTATGAACGTCAGAATTAAGAACGTTGTTTTTATAGATTATGAAATGTAATGGTGGGACCAAGTGCAATATATACTGTAGTGTCAATCTGTATATAATACAATATTCATATCAAAAATCATATAGGTTATGAAAAAAATAGAACAATAGATTGTTTAAATTTTAGAAACAATATCATTTTTATATACGAGCTGATAATAGTTAAGAGGAGATACCACGCCCGCATATGTGTTGTCTCCGTCTTACTGCACACGTACGACATAGACAAAACGCGTTTACGCAGTCTGAGTGGAAATTGCACAATTTTGGTGTCAGAATAAAAACTCCTATTACATAATTAAAAGATGACAGTATTTTGTAGAGCAAAACAGTGAGTTTTTTTTCAAAAAATTTAAATTTTGAAAAGTATTAAAGATATTTTAAAAATGTTGACATTTTTGCTATTTCTAAACGATATAATGAACGTTGTATTGGGTATAATGGAAAAAACTCAACGACTTGTCCTCAGATATATTGTCACAATTATATTTTATATTAGGTATTTTTACTCTAGAACCAAAATTGAGCTATTTACGCACAGACTACATAAACGCAGTGTAAGACGGAGACACACATGCGGGTGTGATGTCCTCAATATAAGGCACCAAATATTTTGATGACGGGAGTGCACATATTCCTTTATACCTATCCATATTGTATGTCATGTCATGTATCACGGCCAACGTCGAACGTCGGTACAATAATATTAATAACATCGAGAGTGGGTACATCGTTATAAATTTATAATAATATGCGTTGGCGCAGAGGAACATAATAATGTATAATAATATGTAATATAATAATAAACTCTTAGGCGCACGCATACGCAAACATACACTCCAAGGCGAATGTGGGTCGCCCAACGCGCGGCGCCACTATAATAATAACTCGTGCCGTTTGTTCGTCGTCGCTTCTTTGGTTAATTAGGTACACCCTACCGATCACATAAATCATCCCCGCTGCCACCCACCGACCGCCGTTAAATAGATAGTGGACTCGAATGATATTCGAATTACGTTGAAAGTAAAAAGCCTTCACTCCCCCACTACCACCGCCGCAAATAACGAGTAATCCACCAAAGACGTCGTATCGAATTGTCAACACAATCTATTCGACGGGTCATCCAACATCTGCAGTGCGATACTTATGTATATTATTTGACTTCACCGACAAAGTGAACGACGGCAAACATCATCGATCTAACAAAACGCCGCCGACCGAGCACAGTGTGAAATGTATTATTATAAACCGGAAATTGAGTTGGTAATGTAGTTTTTTATATGAAATTTCAGTGAAATATCAAAAATAAAATCTCCGAAGATCAAAGCATACCTAATTGGTTACCAACACAATTTTTATAAGTCAATTTTTCTTTCAATTTTAATAACTGTTGACTATTTATAATACTAAATCAAAATCATCATAAATAATATTAGAAAAGTTTGCAGATTCCGATTATAAACCTAAAGAAGAAAGTTTAAAATTTTTTTTTAAAACATTAACCTCAGATCAAAGATAGTCAAAACTTAAATATTTTTCATTATAATTATATCATTCAAATTAAAATGTATAAATTATTAAAGACATATAAAAACCATTTATAAAAAATATATAACTAAAATGAGTAGTTATAGTTAAACATTGTAAATAATAATATATATTTTGTAAAAATAAATCAAATTCACAAATTTGAAGGCAAAAATGTTTCGAATAATATTGCTATTGGCCGGTAAAATAATTTTTTATGTTAAAAAAAATGTTACATACAAGCTGAATCCTAACGGCATAGGTATACTATTTAGATTTAGGAGAAGTCGTCAACGCAAAAGGTGATCTGAAAAGTTTTTAGTCGCGAAAATCCATTCGGACATAAGTCAGTTTAGTATATTCAGGTTACCGCAACTGTATAACAGTGTTAAACGACGGAAGTGTTTCACTGCACTTTTACCAATGAGTACCTATATAATGCGTTTTGTTTTTACAATCGTTATACTGTTACTTGAAAGGTTTTTCGTTTTCGCATTTCTTTTGGTTTTCGAAGAGCTCTTTCGTCAACAACTCAAACAATCGATAACTCCTAACATGCATCCCAAAAGGGTTTTTATTTTGTCCGACCGAACGAAAATGGGTATATTAATGGGCTTTGCAAAACATCTAGATTCTAAGGAACAATTTATAGGCAACTTCTTATGCATTCGGCGGTTTAGTTCTGTTATTCGTAAATTATCAATAATTAATAAGATAATGTATGCCATAGGGTTGCCATAAATTGATCGGGACATTTATCAATAATTGAATATCGAATGACTTTTATTTTTTTTGCTTGACCATATTAAATGAACTTTCTTTTATTAAAAAAACCAATTTTTTTTGTTTTGTTTTTAATAATAATTATAATTTAGAATTGGATTGTGAATACCTACCTAATTTATAGAATCATTTACATTTTAATATAAACTTGTCTCTTATAGATAAATCAATTGTATTTCTTATCAAAATAAAAATGTACGGGTGGTTATTATTTATTATTATTAGTTAATTGATATATTGAACTATTAACAATTTTGATACTCTTTCTGACTTTTTTAACTGTTTCAGTAGGTTTAGTTTTTAGTTTTTCTATACCGTATGTATGAAATTCCGAACAAGTCATATCGAAATCAAATTTACATTGAATGATACTTTACTTAACAATTCGTACCCGAAGATGATTTCTTTCTTTGATCCACTAATCAACCTATATTATGACCAGGAATGGAACATAAATATTAAATTATTTTTTATACCCAATATATCACCTACAATCGGGCCTATACTCAGAAAAATTCGATGAAGAATTCTACACAGTAATAATCGTGTTGATTGTGGAATTGGGTGTGTTTGAATAAAAAAAATTTAAAATTTAGAAGTATACTTGACTAATCACACTTTACCGGGACTGAAGTTATTAAAATCGTCGGCAGTTGACAGTTGACATGTCCTTCTGGATAGGGTTTTTTATGGTTGGTATAATATATCAATCGTATAGATACTAAGGACAATTTTACGCACATGTCAACAATCTATTCTGTGACTACGATATTTTTTTTCACTCTGATTATTATGTAATTTCAATAATTACTATTCATAATTAATCATATTTCTTACAAATATGTTCAATCTAAAAAAATATTCAAATTAGGTAAATAGTAAGTACCCATACCTATAGTATTTATATAAAGGAACGACGAAAAAACTTTTTTTTAATTGTTTTTTGTTGATTAAATATTTTAGCTTTACATTTTTAGCCCACCACAACACAATAGTATATTGTGTGGTAAGGGCAGGAAGTGAGCTATTTCAGTCACGGGCGACATGTGCGGCACGAGCCGCAGACGAGCATTGGACCGCATTTCGCCCAAAACTGAAATTGCCTTCCCGCACGAGCCACACATAGGTACTATTTTTTGTCACACCTCTGCATTCATCAATCACTGCAAAGGTAATGTAGGGATCGATGCAATAACTAGACTATAATTCTACGCCAACAATATTTCATGATGGACGATTTGGTTTTATTTGTTTTAAGCGTTACGCATGGAGGTTATAAAATGAATATAAGATGAAACCAAAAGTTTATGTTTTGTAAGGATAGTGGTACAGATTTCAGTAGAAATAATAATTTTTATATTAAAATAAAATAAAAAAAAAAAATGTTATCACGGCAAAGGTTACGCGTCATGCAAGGAGTATGATAATATGAATATAAGATGTAACCAAATGTTTAAGTTTTGTAAGGACCGTGGTATAGATTTCAGTGTCTGGTGGTGCAGGGATATGCGCATGATATGTGCGCCCGGCACTATTAGGGATTGCCACTTTACCACCTGCTGGACGCTTTCCAACGCTTCAACGCTATCGAAATCCAAACTTTCGGTGCAGGCGTGACAAAAAGTATAATATAGTTTTGAGCTAAACAACGATTTGACGGTTGTAACGAAAATGTTAGTGTTTTTTAATCACGCATTTGAAATTAAAAACTTAAATACTTCAAGTATGCTTAAAAATATTATGCAATATAGGTACTCACTTCAACCTAAACTTTTAAGCGTTTTACAAGTTTAATTCTGACATTAAATTGGTGGCCAAACAAAAATAATATATATTTAATATGACGTTCTGTCATTACATAGAGCTCATTTTAAACTACCCGAATGCAGTAATATCACAAAACTGATACATTTTACCTGTTACGGTCTTGTTTTAGGTGAGCAAATTGAATTACAACACAAAAAACGAAATAAAAACATGATCAATGTTTATTAGATATTAATAATATATAAATATGCTATAACTGGTTTGAATTTTTTTTTTGAATAAAATTTGAAATCTTCTATCTCGGTAATTGTGCATAACATTACGAAATGTTGGAAATGATTTTCAAGTATATTCGAGTAACATGTGTCTGCATAATATTACAAATGATTAATGATACATTGATACATATTAAAATATAGATTTATCAACATCGAACATCAAATCATCACAAAAAAAAAGTTAATTATTAAGGTTTAATTATTTAGAAGGTATTTGACACATTGATCAGTGTGAATATGAACACGTCAAGGAAAAACATATAAGTAGGTACCTAAAAACTAATTAATTTTGCATTGTTTAGATAGTTGAAGATTGAGAAATTCATTGTAAATGTGTTTAGAAGCAATATAGACAAAACAAGAAGGTTAAGCATTGAATGAAAAATAAATGAACTTTTTGAAGTTGTATAACTTATGGGAACATAAAAAATAATATATAATCTGCTTATGATACACAAACTATTCATACTGTTTTAAAACCAGACTCGTCAAAAAATTGAAATCACTATTAATATAAGCAATTATAATTTATAAGGTTAGTAATTAGTATACTTGAAAAATGAATATAGTTTATTTTATACAGGTTAAATAATTGCTGTATAAATATCTATACAATTTTCAAAATTTTTCGTTTTTTTTTAGATTTATTTCAAACAATTTGAATTTAAATTTAAGAACTTACAAATGAATGTAATCCCAATGTGTTATGTAATGATCAAATATTAAAATTAATGATAATTTACTGAAGTTAATTATAGTAGATATCTGGAACATTAAAAGATATATTACATTTGTATACAGCGAGTTTTGTTTGATACTGTCAATAATTTTGTTTAAAGCCTTCCAATAAAATATGTACCTGCCTATAGGTTTTTAGATTTCTTTGTTGACGGGAACAAACCACCTATGTGAAAAAAAGTGTAGTTATCAGGAAACACAAAAAAACGTTTTAAATAAAAAAATCACATAATATGAGTTATTTCATAAATGATTTATTGTAAGTAACACATAGGAGAATATTTATTATTTTTCATTAATTCTACGATGCAGATACCACATAGGAGATTGTACATTTGTATCAATAAATAGCTTATTTATCTAAATCCAGGGATACAAAAACTTCAAAATTATAAATTTGGCACTTAGGAGGTTTTTTTCCCTTCAAAGATTTGTTATTAACGGTTTTCAAAACAATTCGATATTTTAATGTAAGAGCCATTCTATAAATAAAGTACCTATATCTTAAATATTGTTAGTAGTTTATTATTCGATGACTTGATTGTGTGTAAAATGTTGAAATTTGGGTTTCTATTGTAATTATTTTTTTAATTACATAACTATCAAAGACCTTGCAGGTGCAGTTTAGTGGTATTAGTTAGCTTACGCTATAATAGTTTGAATGCAATGATGAATAATTCTTTGAAAAATAATTTTGAGTGGAGGTCAATTTATTTACTTAATTATACATAACTAGTTATATATAATTTATTTATTTAATTATACATAACTAGTAATGTATTATACATACTAGTATATTGTTTCTCGATTGGCACCACTTTGATGGAAATTACTTGTATACTAAGTTTATTTTTAAAAGAATTAATGATTAACAATTTTTAAAGATTATTGGCAAATAATTGGTATAATTAAATAGGTAAATAGTAGTGAATTATATAATAAATAATAAAATTATTAAGTAAAAGCATTGAAACATTAAACTACATATTAAATTTAAAAAAAAACATAATCATTCAATTTTAAAACGATAACCATAAGGCTAAGTTCCGATATTTTATGTTATAACAACATTTGATAACGATTTTTATAATATATTGTACCTATGGTTATAAAATAATATATTAAACATCATAGCATGGTTAATCTTGTATTAAAGTAATACCAGTGGTGTACGCAGAATTTTTCAATGGGTGGGGGGGGGAGACTTGAAAATTAGTTACAATTTTATTTTTATTTTGTTCAGTCTAATAATTTCAGTCGTTTAAGTATTTTAAAATGTTTGTAACTTCTCAAATTGTCAGGTAGAAAAACTGATCTGATCATAAATTTCGATGCCCGATGTATGTCTTTGGAAGCAAATTGGATCTAGTTGGTACTTTTAGTATGTCCAAATTAAAAATGCTCACTGCTTTTTAAAATAATTGGAGAAAAAAATGAAAATTTGTAAAAATTGTTTGGTAACCAGCTTGGTTAGACCGTCCTCACTTGGATTGTATTTGATTAACAGAACATTTTTTTTTCTATAAATGTCAATAAAAAATTATTTATCCAGTCAAAAAGCTTAAAAATGTAATACGTAAGTTTTTATTAAAGCTAAAATATTAACGATACATTAACATAGGCATCGTGGTTATTTTTTATAAGCATTTAAAGTTCAAAATTCGTCAAAACCACATTATTTTACATCAAAGATGAATTAGGGCTCGTAATAACCTAAAACAATATTAATGAGAAGTATTAAATCAGAATAATTCTATTGTTATAAAAAAGTTTATTAATATTAATTTGTAAAAGTATTTTATGAAATAAATGCTTCAAAAATTGAATTAAGTTGATTTAGTTATCGAAATTATTGAAATTTATATTAATTGTTCAATTTGATATAAATAAAAACCAGCAAGATAGTCGTGACTTGTATTTAAATTAGTGGAAATGATTTAATTATAACAGACGGGGGTCGCAACCGTTAACTCTAAGACGTTCAATAATAAATTAGTTATCAACTTTTGAGCCCTAAGTTTAAATTTAGTATATGATTTATAATTACAAAATAGTTTCTAAGATTATAATTATTTTTAAATTGCAATAAAATAGCCAAAATCGAATTTGTTAAAATCACGTAATGCTACCGTTAAATATTAACGACGTGATCCCAATTTTATGGTAATTTTTTCGTTACGTTTGAGACAACTATTCGATATGGAGAGTAGACTAGGTTAAGAACCATAAGGTACCACATTTTAAAACAAAGACATTATTGAAACAATAAAAGAAATAAATGCTCAATAGCTTACAAGTTTCTTTGTACAAGAAAAATGATAACAGACAAAAACAAAACAATATAAAAATCACGTCATCGTAAAGTCAATACATCTTTCACTTCACCCAGAAGAATCTATGATATTCAATAAGAATTAAATAAAATAAAGTTAATATAGCTTCAAAGAAGGCTACACGCGGATCTTGGTACTTCTAAGTTCTAAGTTTTGAAAAGTTATATAGCAACAAACCTAATAAGACTTTTTAGTTTTGGTCATTGCGATGAATCTATTTTTAGAAATCTCATCAAAGATATAATTGGACTAGGCACCTACCTAACCTACCAAACCTATACCTATACATAATAATATAAGTATCTACATTTTTTTTTTCATTATATTAGCATTAATACATTTCGCTCTATAACGATTAACTTATCTAATAAAAATGAGGAACAACTAAGCGTGGGAGTGTTTTACTATCGTCGGATCAAAAAAATCGATGACCTAGATATCTATTTCAGAACCGGAAAAAACCAAGGAAAAACACCCAAGATAAAAAAGACCAATATATTAAAAAACTAAAACCAAATTAATAATAAAAATAACTTGTGTTCTTTATTCAGTACAAAAATAAAATTACCAATAGGTACATAATATACATAATATACATTCATTTATTGACAAAATTGATTATCGAATTAACACAAACTACAAACCATACTCTACCACACATTGCACAATAATACAATATATTATACACATTGCAGACCAAAAATTAATGATGACATGGATTTGATAAACTTTACTGTTGGTTTTTCTACAGGTAACTCATATAGGTAAAATAATAATCAGATATTCAAAAAAATGTAATGTATAAATATGCATCTATATGTTTTTTTCCTACTGCAACCACAATTCCAGTTTGGTTACAAAAAAATTTCTTATACTCACTGCTTATTAATTTAATTAATTACTATACTATATTAATTAGGTAATACTTTTATTAATTTATTTCATTTATTTGTTGTTATTAGTCGTCACCTGAGACATTATTCCTTGTATTATATTTATAATATTGTGCTTAGAAATATTGCATACAGTTAATGATTAATTAAGAGTAGTTTTATTAGTGCAAGGCTATATTATTTTTATTATATGTGTATTGTTGACTCACCTACATTAATTATTGTTATTCACGCGGAGCCACTATTATAAAAGGAAATTATACGTATTATCATTATTTTTCTATATGGTAAATGCATACCAGTTGATTGTTATTGTATATTTTAGTTTCTGAGCAGAGCAATGAATATATTTATTTTACGATGATGTTTTTTTTTTTTTTGTGTCCGTGTACACGATAAGAAATCGAAATAATGCTTCGATTTTCAACTTCAGTATCTTCTTCGATGGGAAAGTAAATCTAGTTGATGCATTGGGGAGGTAAAATTCCCAGTAATTTTAAAAAACGGGAAAAACAAAAAAACAAATTAAGGAAACACAGGAACTTTGCAAAATCAGTTTTCGACAAAATCGATTTTAGTTTTTGGTGTTACTCTAAAACAAATGACCGTAGATACATGAAATTTTTACTGAATTTTTATACTAGCATTTTCCATACACTATAAAATTATATATCAAAATATTTTAACTTCCTTAAAGCTGTTCACAGACATTTACAGTTTCCAATTATTTTAGTTTTTTTTTCTATAATGGTAAATCAAATTTTATTTGAATTTGAAGGGTCAAAAATCGTGAAAACTTAATACAAGACTCCTTATATAATGTTACTATACCAGTTAAACAATTTTTTAAATAAATAGGCACAATTTTTTTTATAAGCATTAAAAGTTCAAATTTTAACAGAATTTACCAAATTGAAAATTGAAAAATGATTTTGTAGTTAAAAATGTATAAAATGTTCAACTTTTATAGCTAAGCATTAGTAATTTAATACAAGGCTCCTAATATACTGTTACGATGGCAGTTGAAAAATAATAAAAAAATACATATTATTGTCAAAAGTTTCATAACTATTATCAAATTTGTGTAAAATATATCCACTATTTAATGTATAAATTAATTGTTGAGTTCCATATCACAAATAAGTGTAACAACATTAGTTCTATTAAAATTAAATATTACCACGACCACCTGTTGTTATTGCGGACATTATAATATTATCTAATTACAACCACCCAACCAAGACCTAACTCGGGTTTACTTAAAGCGATCAAATATCTCGGGACCCAAATGGAGTTTTCCCGATTTCCCTGGAATCGCCTAGTCACTGATTACAGTTAAATAATAATAATATGATCTTGTATTACTAGCTATTAAAGATTATATTATTTAGTCAGTCCACAGTTACTATAATAATTATTACCTAGGTACCTATATGTGATATTTGTTCAAAATGCACGAATGCACCACTTCATATTTTGAAATATACTTTGAAACTTAAATTAAATTTGTTTATAAACATACGGTAGTAATTTACCTAATTATTGTTTTCTTGACGCACAAACAGTTAAGTATTAAAAATCAAATCGAAATGATGCCCTACCACTAAGCACGACAAATATAGTACCTATATTTTCATAATGTGTACACCGCATGCGTACGTGGTGTACCAATAATAATAATAATATATAGGTAAGTACCCATAATTTACCATCACACAAAAAAAAATACGCGTATGTATACGTAACCACTGACCTTGACTTCGGTCGGAAATTATACACTGCAGAAGGCGTTCCCTTCTCACAGTTATAGTGCTAGCAAAAATCGCTTGTACCTATGCATAATATAATAAAACATAAATATATATAGACGTGGCTTAACGTACTGCCGCCGCCGTCGTATTATGAGCTAAATTCCTGCGAAAACCGGAATTTCTAAAAATTTTTTTTATTTTCATGTCGATAATAGTGTATTGTAGTTATTTACTCGACTCAATTTCTTGCATAGACCAATGTTGAATTTAATATATAAAATTGTACCACTGCAAAATAATGTATGATATTAAACAAACAACATTATACCACCTTAAAACTTATCAGAAATACGTCATTCGAAAAAGTGTTTTCCCCTATAATAACTATACTATAATATTACGTTTCTGAGGTTAATATTTAATTTACAATAATATTTATGAACTTATGGTTATAAACGTATAAAAGTACGTACAAAAACATTTTGAATTGTTTGATATCGAAAATTTCAAAAAAATAATACAAACGATAACATAAAACTCCGAAACATTTGTACTTTATAGATTGTGTAATATGTACCGTACCTAGTTGTTGCTATTAGGTATAACTACGATGTAGATAATACGGTGTAGTCACTTCCTATGTTTCATCAAGACATTTTTGAGTCGTATATTTTGACGGAATGGAATTTAATGCGGGAGTTGTCCGCCAGGAGTGCTAACAAAGCCGATTCTGTAAATAATTCTTGTAGCGGTATACGTATTACGCATTAAAACTTTTAAACGAATGTAGTTTACTTTTCAAACGATTTTTTGGAAATGTTAGTACCTATTTTTATGCTCAGTATGTTGGTGAAATCAGAATTGACCTATCTTACTTACTTTTTATGTTATTGTTAATAAGATAGGTAAATTCTGATTTCACTAACACGTTGAGCATAAAAACACTAACATTTCAAAAAAATCGTTTGGAAAGTAAACTACATTCGTTCCTAAAGTTTTAATGCGTATACCACCACAGAATTATTTAAAAATCGGCCTTCTTAGCGCTCCTGGTGGACAATCCCTGCATTAAATACCGTCAAAATACTAATCACTTTTCGATGCCGAGTGTCTACACCAGTGGTTTTCAAACTTTTATTGAACGCGGCATACCGTGCTCCTTAAAAAATTTTCACAGCACACTGACCTTTTTTTTTTTGCACTGAATAATTAGATGATCAAAATTGCATTGAATTATAATTATATACGTACATTTAATTAGAAATGTGTGGTTGATGGGCTAACAAATTTTTATTAATTTTATTTTTATAATTTTATTCTCTTACGAATTGTTGAACTTTCCGAAAGACCGCGGCACACTCAGTGAATGCTCGCGACACACCAGTGTGTCGCGGCACCCAGTTTGAAAACCACTGGTCTACACTGTATATCTACATCGTTGGTACCTATAACCTTCATGACGACCAGAATTTTTCTTTCTCCTAGTGACCAAATCCTTTGCAAAGAAATTATTATTAAGATTATATAATGCACTCCGTACTAAGCTGGATTTCAATGCACGCAGGAAGTACAAGTATTGAGATAAGTCTCAGATAATGATAATAATAATATGTAATGTATAAAAATGCGTAATATCATTGGCACTTGACAGACTAGAAAACTCTGGTTCTTCGTTACGACGTTTAACTATATTGACGATAAAAATGTAGACGATGTAGACACAATCGTTGAAATGCACAATTTAGAAATACGATACAATTATAATATCTATGTATAAACGTATTTCAACGTGGAAGATTAACAAAATATAATAATTTATCATCGAATTTTAGCGATGCTGCGTAAAAAAAAATTGTTTTTAAAATAATAATAACTGTTTTTTAAAGCGCTACGACACGGAATATAATGTAATTTTATAAATCATAAGTTTTTAACTATAATGATCTATGGTAATAATATGGTTCTTTGCAAAACGGTTTTTACAAACAATCTAATGGGCGCTTGTTGTGCAGTGGCGTTAAGAATGTAAATACAGGCACTCAATTTGATTTTTTCAGTATAAAATGAGAATTCTGTTGGCACCCTATAAAGCGCAAACCACTTGATTTTTTATTGACTAAAAAGCGATTGTTTTGTACTTATGTACCTATAATCAATTTTATTATCTGGTATAATATTCTAAAACCCATTATTATACTTTTAGTTCAGGGATCGGAACCGCGGTCCGCGTGTGGCCCTCTTATTAATTTAATGAGGCCAGCGACTAAAATTTATAATTTGTACAAAAATCACGAACTAAAGATATAGTATGGACTGGAATCTGCGGATTAAAACACTGTTTGAATGTAGATACCTTGTTAAATAACTAAACCTGACAGTTATGAAAAACTTAATTGAATATAACTATACATTTTGTTTAAAATAAAATAAGGTAGGTATATTCAAATGCGGGCCATGACAAATTTATAATTTTTTTTGGCCCTTGATATCAAAAAGGTTGCCGACCTTTGATTACTAACTTCAAGCTTTAAATTTAAAATTTGGTTTTAAGTTACTCAATTGATTATAGCTTTCAATTTTAATATATTATAATTTGAAATGTATTTGATAGATGATTAGTGCCAATATATTAGTGTCTAAATATTATTCGGATAAACATAGTATAAGCTAATTGCATTATTGTATTAATATTATTCGATTTTATACAATACGTATTATCAGCATTTGTAATAAATGTGTAATTTAACATCATATATTTTTGACATTGTGTTATCAATTCGGGCGCAGTTTACAAAAAAATTTTGTTTGGGCGCAGTTTACCGAAGACATATTGAACAAAATTTTTTTTTTCCAATTCGGTATTTAAAGAAATTTGATTTGCTTATGATTCTTTTCAATGTGCAAACAGAATCCTAACGACGCATGTACACACATTAAATATATTTTGTTTGAGCCTAAAGAAGCAATAGGTGTGCTGTATTATTTTTATATTAATGTTAGGCACCTATACACTATACCTAAATAGTATGTTATACCAGGCCTAATCTAACTTATATGACTGTATACCGATATATAAGATCAAAGTTAAGTCACCACACAGGTAATAAATAAATAGTATTCTAAAATTGCAAACAAACAAAACGATAGTAATTATTATTAAAACTACAATATTGTCATACGTCATACAACAACACAATAATAAATAATAGAAGGTGTACAAGGTTTTATTTATAAATTATTACTTACTCGAATATCCAGTCTTGTAAAACATTCGATTATAATAATATCAGTATTTTAATATCTTTTTTTAACCTACTCGATTATTTTTATATAATATATCATATTTTTGTATTCAAATGTGTATTTTTTATATATTTTTTGTTATAGTCAAAAGAAATTAGAGGTTACGAGATGAAGAAGTCTGTGAACATTAAAACTGATGATATTGAACACCTAAAATATATTAATTCTGAATATTTTCATAATAAAATATTTTTAAATTTAATCTAAATACCCATCTGCAACACCAATTATTTGTAACCAGCCAATAATTAAGATGATGCGTATAGCAAATAAGGATCAACCAACTTTTTAATATAGAAATTAAATATTATTTATGTAGCTATATATATTTAGTATCATGAATTAGTTATAAATAAATATCCAATAACGCAATAAATATCTACCATTAATAATTTTTAAACAACGTCTAAATAACTATAAAATTGTAAGTATTAAAAGAAATATAGTAGGTATTAAAATTACAAATTTTACAAATTTTTGAATAAAAACAATTTACAAATTTTCATAATATTAACACTTTTCATAAACGCAAAACTAGTGTAGCATAAAAGTTCCTGTTTGTAAGTAAAATGTTCTATGAATTTCCTACTTTTCCATCACCCTAAAGTACTAGATCAAATTATCTACCAGAAATC
This sequence comes from Sitobion miscanthi, assembly GCA_008086715.1. Taxonomy (NCBI): domain Eukaryota; kingdom Metazoa; phylum Arthropoda; class Insecta; order Hemiptera; family Aphididae; genus Sitobion; species Sitobion miscanthi. The sequence goes on from CM017804.1 coordinate 25,935,802, forward strand.
AAATCATGTCAAAGATTGCCATTTGTGAAAAATTTAAATTTTGGCAATAGCTCGTTTTGGATTGTTGCCGCTCATAATTCAGTATTTACAGGTGCAATCAAACTATTTCTGATTTCAGAGATTCCACATAAAACGGTTGACGTTCAAATTCCTTATCACCACACGCATATATAAGACAATAATTTACCTCTTGTTATACACAACAAACCACCACAAAAGCCGTTTAATAATTATCAATATTGTAATATTTGGTTGCGTTTCATTGTATGAAACTGGACTAATATAAATTAATCTAAATGTGGTGCAGTGCACACTGAAATATCTCGCAGTCTATTGATTGTTTATAATATTACCTGCACATATTACAACACAATTTATAAAACGAGAAATAATCTGAACATCAAATCGAAAGCGAAATTATTAGGTGATTATTATGATTAGGTAGGTACCAGTTTATTTATTCCAGACTTATTTATGAGAATGACACTCGGGCTGGTCAGGGTTCTTCAACCGTCACGTCTTTTTAAGCAAAAAATGTATTTTTTAATACATTTTCAATCATTGAATAAGTACCTACAATGAATGCGGCCCTTGAGATTTTTTAAATATTATAGATAGCCCGCGGCCTAAAAAGGTTGAAGACCCCTGCAGTCTAGAATGTATTAATTATATTTTGTAAAATAGTCAAGTAAATAGTAAATACCAAATTATTCAGAAGTAAGAACATTAAAACACAAATTAGGTTTTAATCACGCCATTGTTGATAATTTAAAATGCATAAGAAAAAAACATTAATAAGTAATCAGTTCAAAATTTAAGAAATAGGGAAATTCATCGTAATTTGGAATTACCACACCTTAAAAAATGTTAATTGGCTTACCGAAATATGTAGAATACTAGAATAGTATCTTTATATCGTATTTATTGTTTATTATAGGTATATAGGTATATACTCAAATTGTTTAAATCTTATGAATATATCTAAAGCTAAACGTTAAACCTTATTTAATAACATACATAACAAAGTTACAAACAGATTTAGATGTTATTTTAAGTACGGTATACGTAGGTACTGAACAAAAGCTTTTAAACTTAAATTTAAATTCAAGTATATATTAACTATTATCCTAATCCCATTTTTTCGTTAAAAATTATTATCTGGTATATATATTATAGATAATATTATGCTCATAATTATAATTAATTCAACTGTCCGAAAGTTTATAACTGCTAAGATAATATTATTTTCTTGTATTCATCTTTACAAACAAAATTACTTGTATTATAAACATTAAACATACTAGTCAAAAATTTGTAAATTACACTTATACAATTTTCGAAATTAACTGTATTAAAACATTGATCAATAGTTAATACATAATATAATATATCTAATTATAACCCATAAGCAATATTATGAATTTTATAATAATTTAAATCTAGAAAACACAATTAAAATGTATTATCATTATATAAAAGTATCCATTATTATTCTTTGGAAATGTAATACTACCTATAACCCGTGTTTAAAAATGCATTTTCCGGAATTTTTAAATATAAAATACACGAACAAATTGTTTGCATAATATATTAAAAGTTCTATAGACAGTAAACAGTGAAAAGTACATATTTCCATGGAACTTAAAATAATATTATTATTCAAACATTATAATATATTACAATATATTATATTATAATGTTTGAGCTCTCAATGTGTTAGAAACAAAATATTCGATTTCAAAGCACAATAAAAAATGTAAGTACCTACCAATAGTTTGGTCCAAATTAATTGGCACTATAGAAATAATCATAGCATAATTTAAAAGAAACTTCTCATAAAATTCAATATAGTAGTACCTACCTATGCATTATATAAATTATAGATGAATACTGAATAGCCATAGAGCATAGTAATAATAATATCCATATTATGTTTTCTATCGTGCGTTTAGGTTTTATTTGAGGCTACGAACACCAACCGTTATATATTATTATAACTACTTTCTCTGAAAAGAATTAACTGTATAATGACTCGTACAAAATACGCATCAACATTATAAGCTTCTATGGTTTCAGATCGAATGTGAGCAATATTATTACATTTTGCGTGTTAGAATCTGGATTGTATCATACATTGATGGTATACAATAACTGTCTGCAGAGTAGACCATTATCTGCGTAATGTCTGCGTGTTATGTTCTATAATTGTCACAATGTATTTTATTTTATTCATAAACATAGTATTGTCCTGCAATGTAGCTGCAATGCGCAGTCAAAGGCGCAACATTATTACACCGCCAGTGACTTTCAGTTCTAATATATTTTTCCGACCAGCACGGGTCGAGTTGTAGCGCATTTTTGTTGTTTTCAACGGGATGTTATTTTAAGACATATTATATCAAAATTATTATAATTAGTTTGAACCTTCAAAAACATAATTAAAATAACTAAGAATTAAATTTATAGATTTTTTGAGACTAGGAATGTATTTGTAGCTTATTTTTTCAATCCTTGCAATATGTTACTATAGACTCTTTAATTTAGAGGTTGCCATTGGTTACAGATTATATAGCTATTGTAATTAATAGAAATATTGCATATAAATTTAAATTTAAAAATGTGGACAACTGGGTACCGTTCTGCCGTACACTAATTATTGAGCATGTCATTGTAATTTTAATTCAATGATAAATAGCTCAAAATGTGTCAAAATATTTCGAAAATATTTTATATTACCATGTAAAAACACATAGTTGTAAATACAATACATTCATCGCTATACTCAGAACATAAAAATATTAAACAAACAATTATATAAGATAACAATTATTTGTACTGGCAATACAATGTTTTGAATGAAACTTTTTCCTAGAAACAAACGACGTATTTTCAAATATAATAAAAATTGTATGCAAATTACGAACTCAAGGAGTACGAAGTAATTAAAAGTTATATGTAAATAACTATTAAGCATATAAATAAAATTAGTTTCATTAAATAGGTAGTACAACTTCTTTCAAAACTGTACGCCTGCGAAGTATGGTAAATACAGCTAACATAGAGGTACTTTATATTAAAACTTTTTTAAATAGTTCTACTAGGAATTACTGGAAAATCTAATATATAATATTATAATTTTTCAGAATATAAATAAAATTAATTAATGTGAATAAACGTGCGCAATATTATTGACTAATATTTTATGATTAATTTTGATAACTGCCAACTTATTTTTATAATTAATATTTACTCGGCAGATTTACAAAACTCCAATATCTACTATAGGTAGTTAAGACAGTTGTACTATAAACGTGTAAGCAGTTAAAATAGGTAAAATATTTAAATATTAAACATATTTTATAGTATAAGTTATACTTGTTACAACCTAAACAAGTTTCAAAAAAAAAAAAAAACGAGAAGTTGGCGAAAATATTTGTATTCCGGTGAAATATTATTATTATTGCGCACGGTCATCATCTATTTTACATAATTATGTAAAATACATGATCGTGCTTATCGTTTGGGTTACGTTAGCTTTAATAAACTTATTTAAATTAGTATTATCTTCCAATTCATTTGGACAAGCTTATAACTGATATGTGGTTATAAATCAAAAACATACAACAAGATATGCGTAAGTATTGATCGAAATTGTCTACCCACCTATATAAGTCTACTGATCTTCATAAATGCCAACATTGGGTACGAAACATATTTTCATAAAATTGTACACTAAAATTACTATCGTTTATCCTCTCAGTTATTAGTTATTGGTTTCTCACGTCTAATTATGTCAAAATGCAGTTTTGTCAGTGGTTATTTTCTGCACAATGAATCGTGTTGTATCATGTAAAATGTATAATACGCCATTTATATATACCATTAATGGCATGATGTGGTTTTTGCTGCATCATATTATAGCTAATAGTTATAACATATTTTTTTTACTATTTCTTTCTACTTTTCAAATGCAAAAGATATTCGATTTATCACACTTGTAAGGAAATTTGTTTTTAATATTTGAAAACATTTATTTTACCTGAACGTTAAAAACCATTATATACTCAATAATATGTATACAATATACATCATAAAAAATGATAAACACGTATAATTAAAACAATTTGTAAAACATTATTTAGTAACATAACTGTATACAATATACATTGTACAATGCCACAGAAGCGTAACAATAAGAGTCTAATTAAAACTATTACTACAGGAAATATTAGATAAAATTTAATAATTATATTTTATTACCTAATCCATTCTTAAGTTATAATTGAATACATTGTGTTATTTATAGATGAATTAAGATTTCTGATGCTACTGCCATTTTTTAATTAGTACAATATGTTTCAAACTTAGAAGATAAATGTTTAGTCATCAGTGTCTTTCTAAGCACAAAAATGAGTCTAAAAATCGCTTCAACCTCATAGACATATCCTAAAATTCACCATACAAAGCTAACACATGGATACATAGAAGAACCTCCAACTTGCGGAAGTCAACTTAAAATACAACATATATTAACTGAATGTCACCACTATGATGAGGTACAAAGAAAACTACACGAAATCCTAGGGCTACAAATAAAGTAGCACAAACAAAATAATACAATATAAAAACAAACAGATTTTATATAAACTTATTTTAAAATTATGAACTAAAAATTGTAAATAAATCTAAATAGTTTAAAATACATTTAAATAATATGTATATTCGTCAGCTAATAATCATTGTTGTTGAAGCAAATATGATAATAATAATAATAATAATAATAAATCAATAATAACAAAGAAATAAAACAAAAGCTTTCAAAAGCGTTTGAAAACTATTAGATACGTCATGTTTTTCTGTAACATTACTTGGATGACTTATATAATATGCGGTTTATACCGACAAGTACCTAATATTTGTCATTTTAATGCGTTGACGGTCTTGTTTTAAAAAAATCTCAGCCTTCTTCAATTATATCCTACAATATAACAATAATAATCTTAAAATTCGTTAAAAGAACATTTTGATAAACTATCTGCAGTGTTGATGTTTCCGCGAGTAAAACAAATGTCAAATTAACCTTCAGCTTTGATATTTTTATGAGGTTTTTTCTATCTTATCAACTGTAATCAAGACAAGTACACTATATTATACACGAATTAGGTAGGTATGCTTAAAATCAAGGCTATGCATTTTAATGGAAACAAATACTATATTTTATATAACCTGTATAACCAGGATCAGTTCTTGTAATCACCCAACCCGACAGCCAAGCACAATATAGGTACTTAGATATACAACCAAAAACCATATACTATTATTTTTTATTTCTATGTCTGTCCTAACACTATAGATTGACATTTTTTGAGTGCAGAAAATATCGGGGCTTCAATAATATTTTCATAATGAATATAATAACCGACGAAAATAATTTTCACTGCCATTGCACCTTATATTTCAAACGCGATTTGTACACCTGCATATGACTAGCTACACTTAACATTTCTATGCGTATAATATATTGGTACATACAATGACACGACAAGTTCCTATATACTTGCCACTTGGTGTTGGTGTATAGAACTTATATATGCAGTCACAACTACCTACGCGGCATAATTTATAGACTCATTAATGTCACGAATTCATCATATAAATACTAATTTGTTACGTGTTGCTTAACCAAAATAGTGAAATTGCTCGTCATATTTAACAAACTCTTGTGTAACTAAATACTATAAATTTAGTCGATAGTCTATTTACCGAAGGAACGGTGCATAATCGTATACAACTACGATAATGCTGGCATTCGCGACGTGTACCATTCGCTCGTCGCCATCAATAAATACATCCATATTATATTATTATATTATTATATTATGTAGGATTATTGACGTAAGATATTGATTTATGCGTTGAGGAAACAAAAATACGAAATAGCGAACAATCTGTTGTGTCAATATTTTTTCGGGAGAAAGCATCGTCACCGTATATACAATATTTAAATGTGTGAATATGTGCGACTATATAAAATCACACACAGGTGCAGGTGTGAAATGCTTAAGCACTCATCTTAAGTCTGAACGCAATCTACGTTACCCTGACTCTCGAAGGTTTAGTATAATATTATACGTACATTGTATTTACATATATCTACACTGCAGTACCTGCGGTATACCCGAAACGATAGTGCTGCGCAGTGAGTGGTGAGATGAAAGAGATATTGTCATGTTGGAAAATTATAGTATAATTATTGTTATGTTCAGAATAATAATGTTCCTAAAAGCAGAGGGAGTGAAACCTAGTTTCAGAAAACAAATCAATGCATACATTAATGTATATAAATACTAAATAGGTATAGACGGAATTATAAAATTTACGAACTTGACGCATATATTTGAAAAATTACCGCAAGAATTCAATGTTTTTGGATTTTGACATTTTCGAAAACTAAATGTTTATATTTTAAGACGTGAAAGACCGACATATATAGACTCTAATAAATTTAAAAACACATACTTATACACAGGGTGATTCACCACCAAACATGCTCCGCAATTCTTCATTTATTAATAAATTTATCCAAATTCCCAAATTCGCCTGATGAATATAATAGTATAAGAAAAAAGTATGGGTAGGTACGAGTGGAAATTTATAATGTGTTTTTATTGTAATAGGTACTAGCTGATTCTGTGCACTTCGTTACCCGTTAAATGTACCAACTGTATATGACTCAAACTTTGTTCGATGCGTTACTTAATATTTGGTGTATGATGTTCTAGATTTATCTTAACTTTTCTGTTGCCCGGAATAAAAATTCTGATTAGCAGCAGATTATTATCAGATAGACAACCTATACCTGCGGTAGAACGCGTGCTGTTTGTATGTAAGTGTATGATTTAACTCTAAAGTATCAAAGTTATACAAAGTTTGTCGTTTTTACTTAACTCCACCTACGGTGGATTAATACAATAAATTAATACAAAATCCTAACCTAACCAACTGCACTAAAATCCGATGAATAAAAAAACCAAATTTAACCCTTTTTAAATTAGTCTATCTTCTTCTCAGAGGTCTAATCTACACACAAACATTAATTTATATATATATTATATATTGACTATTATTATTTTAATTTGCAACAATAAAGTACATTTTTATTTCATTATTTAATTAATTTTTTTCTAGACAGATGTCACCACTGTTGAATTTTTGACATCCAAATTTCCTATTTTTCCGGTGGATTTTCTTTCATAAGAACCTTTTCTATGATGTACTCTAACGTTTAAAAAAATCAAGAAGATCTGATAAGCAGTTCACATTTATATAGTTAGATAATAATTTACAAGTGTGAGTAAAACTAGTTTGCGTTAATTGATATTATTAATAAATAAAAATAAATGAAAACATAATTAAAAGGTACTATGTAAACTAATACGTAATAGGTTAGTATTGATTAATTATAAATCATTGTAGTTAATAGTTGTACTTGTACCAACTTGTATATTATATATTTTTTTGTTATAAAAATTATTCATTATATATGTTGTATAAGCTGGAACCTTTGTTGCGATTTGAGATCAGGCAGAACTTTATTACATAATCGAAATAACTATTTCGTCAATCGTTCGCAAGTCGTATTATGACTAAAGAGTGGCTTTACTTAAGTTATGATATACAATATACTCACAAGTCACGACATAAAGACTGTTTTAATTCAAAATTAATTAAACGATGGTCATAGTTATAATTTTTGTATTAACGCGTGAGACCAATTTTGATATAGATTAATCATCGTCACAAGACTATACATAATATGTTTTAATATGAAACGTTATATTTAAACTACAAGTTATATCAAACTAGTTACCTACCGAGTTATGCATTTTCAAATTTATACCCGCACGGGTTAAGGCAAAGCCCAACTTATTTCTACTTATCGTTTTAAAAATATAAAACGCGTAATCAAGTATTATAGACGCTAGAAATAGCATAGGACCTATATTACAAAGATACATGAAAGGGGAAGACAATAAATTATACTGACTTAACTACGGTCTATGACGTAGGCTTCCCTACTGTAAAATATATAAATTACAATCTTGAATTGACCTACTGAGCGCGTGTAGGTACATTTTATAATAAATTCATATTTTGAATTTATGAAAAATAAAAGTAATTATTAAGTTATTGTGTCTAATAAAAATTGTCTACTATAAACTATATGGGTATAGGTATTAGCATTAATTATGAATACTATATAGTATTAGTAATTAACGAAGTTGCTTTTCGTTCGTCAATTTATTGTTTAATCATTTAAGTATTACCTAACAAATATCATGAAATTAAATAAAATCAAAAAATTAAGTTTAGTAAATATAAACTTAAATAATAGTTACAACTACGAAATAGTACAATTATATAGTCAACAATCACATAATATACCTATGTAACCTATATTATAATAATAATGGTATATTATTTCAATAATCAATATTATTTATGACATCATAATGGAACACTTTAAATTATCAGTGACCCCGATTTGATTTAAATTATTATGGATATAAGTCAAAATTTTCTTTACACAATCTAACATCATATTACTTACAATTATATATACCAACTTATAAATCACTATACAAATTATACTTTTTGAAATTATCTAGAATTAGTTTTAATCATTACATAGCTACTACTTAATTTGTATTTAATAAATATTTGCAATCACAGGAAAAATGATACATAACATGACATACATGGACATGATACCAAAACCATCAGTGATATCATTAAGTATATTAATTTTGTTCGTCCGATTTTTTGAAGCATACTTATGTGTTGAAACATCGATTAAAAACGGGTTTTGCCATTTATACGTAAATAACCATTAAACACTATACACGAATATACTCATTACACAAATCACAGGTGGGTTTCAAACGACCATATGCATTCTCAAACTTATTTTTACACAACTACCTAACGTATCTTTAATCGATATTCCTCACCTAAACAAACATCATTGACAAAATATGACATTTCCCATCAGTGACGTATCTTCAGGTGGGGGAGACCAAATTTTGTACACAATACAACATAAATATAATAATATGAATGTCTATTAAAATTTTTATATCATTCCCCCCCCCCTGTGAAAAAATCCTAGATACGCAGCTTTCCCATTACATTTTTTCAATCCTACCAAATATTTGTATGATTATAAACTGCGTTTTTCTTGACTTTCCATATTTGTTTATTCTTATATTTGAATTTTGTATTGACGCATTAATAATTTCAATTACAAACAGGCTTATGGCAAAAAACATATTTTACTTTTTTTCTTTCATTACAATCAATTTATGAGTCTTAACAAGAGAATTGTATTTAAACGTTTAATACTAACTAACAACTAAGCATCAATCTATAAACTATTCAGCCGTATAAAATACGGGTGTATAATTTAGGGCTTAAGTTTAATTGGTTTAAACATTTGTTTAGCGCTAGTATTAAAATTTGGAGCTAAGTCATCTATAAATCTGTTTAATAGGTTGAGCACTTTCGATAAATAATAATATAATATAGTTACGTTTGTGTTTGCACGAACAACAGCTCACAAGTATAACTTTTGTCTATTACTGTGTAGTTTAATACATCAACTATATTGCTTTCGCTACGGATTTGATTGTTTGTTAAATCAAGGTAGGAATTCAAATAACGTCAACACTTCTACAGTTATACTACATACTTGTATACAACTTTATATTAATTTGTAAAAATAATTTTATTTTAATATTGAGTATTCATCATATTAAATATCTATAATAAACAAAACCTGAGAATAATAGACTGCCTAAAACTATGTACAAATACATACATTTTTTTTTAGTTTCTTACATTGAAAATTACGGCTAGCTCTATTTATACATTTTGTACACGTTATATTTTGTAGGTACTTATTAAATACGTGATCATATTTTTTTTTGCCGATCTAAAAAAATTAATGTGTGCTGGATGTTTACGGTAATATTGTTGATAACTTAAAACTATCTATATGTAGTGCTGCAACGTATCAATAACGTGCCACTTTTGGCAAAACAGAAAACTTTGTGTCGCGACAAGGTTACTTGAGTTCGATATCCATCAAATCTAGTGATAATTAATTAACGTACGGATAGACGGTACATATACAAACGATAAGTAATTAGCTATATATGAACACTCAGTTATAATTTATAATAATATACATTTTTATTTTGAATAGATATAGACTAGACGTTTGTCCTTAAAGTTCATCAGATGTAAATTATGTGGATACATATGATAATTTTTTTAAGACCTTAACTACTAAACAGCATACAAATACAGTTATTAAGCACGCGATATATACCCATATAAACTCATCTGTTGGAACGGCGAGTACCTAGAATGATAGAGTATAATAATATAATATGTTACCACAAAATACAATGCAAGAATAACTACACGCAAGTCGTAACCTTGTGCTGAACATATTATCATTATAATGTTATACTTATGTGAGTAAATTATAATAACTAACCAAATAATCATATAATTTGAGTTTTGATACAAGAACTTTATTTTTACCTATTGAAAAGTGCAATAATTCATATAGAAATACTTCTCAAAACAAAATCCTAGTTTAATACACATGTAACATTTAAACAGAAAACTTTTCTGCTTTTATAAAAGAAAACATTATACATTATGTACATCTGAACGTGCTTTTATTTAATTATTAAAATTATAATATGGGCACAAGGCACAACATTTTTTCCTACAAAAAAAGTAAATCAAAATAATATATAATAATAATAATTCGATGACGTCTAGCAGGAAAATCTAGCAAGATAGCAGGATACATTTTAGTAAACCAAAGGCGAAAGAGATGGTTGATATTTGCTAATTATATGTTATACAATTTTAAACAAATCCACTTTTATAATATAATTTGACATCATCAATAATAATTACAGTTTCAAAACTTTTTATACCTATTAGCAAATGCGATTTGTGTAATATAAAAAGCAAAACAACCATTATATTGTCTCAAAATGCCACCCTTACTCATCAACAATTTAAATAAATAAAATAACGTTTAATCAATGACATTTTCTAAAATAAAATCGAAAACAGTACTTATTTTATGTTATCATACGTATATTTAACAGGACTTGCATTTGAAAAAAAAATTAATTTTACATTTTTAGAATTAAAATTTTATATAACTTTTGCGTTTATCGTTTTTTATAGTTAAAATATTTTGGATTTTTTACATTTAACGGACTTTATACCAGCATGTGTTGGCTCCGTTTAACAACGCACAACATAGAAAATAGAACATATTAAGAAGAATCCGTTTTATTTTTATGATCAGAGTAAATTAACCTATTATTAAACTTAAAGGCAAGATTATCTAGGGCACTTCGAAGGTATTTTTTTGATATTTTAATTTTGAACCAATATATGAACTTTTAAAAATTGTACATTTTTGTAATTGCATAATGCTTAAAAATTCAAATAATATTTGAACATACCTACCTAAGATATCTCTTGAGATGCTCTAGATAATATTCTTGCTTTCAAATATAAAGGGTATAACACTCTCTTAACAAAATACTACTGTGCAATTGGCGCCATATGATGTGCAGGAACAACAATGGTGAAGGTGTAATCTTAAATTTATATTTTCTATAAATACAATTACAGAAAATAAATAACAAATTTAACAATAATATTTAAATGGTAATGCTTACGGCATTGTAATTACCAGGATACAATACCAATATAAATGAATAAAAAAGTATTTTATTTTTATGATACCAACATTTAATATAAAATGTTTTTAATTATTTCGTATTCTGTTATTTTTGATTAATGATCTGATACATAATATTTCGTTTTGCGTTGTTTTGTTTGTTATTCTATATTCATATTATTGTTAACTTTTATGTTTTGTTTTTCGGTATTCTATTATTTTCGTTTATCGTTTTCCATTTTAATCACTTTCAGTATTTAAATAATATTTTTGTCATGTGCATAATTTTATAGTCATAGATAACGTTAATATAACGTTTGCAAGCCCACACATTAAGTAACTATTTGAATTTTATATAAGTACAAAAAAAAAATATATTTTAAATGAAAATACGATTGTAACATTTTTTAAGCATTCGTGAATTGATTTGATAACAAGAATGTCCAATAATATTATATTTGTGTTATTTTACAACTAAATCACGTTAACTCAAAGTCAAAATTTAAGATAAACAAATTTAATTTAAATATAATAGCTTGAAATAAAGTGAATAAATTAAAACAAAATCATCTGAATTTATAATATACTTAAGTGTATAGGTACATCTGCACGTTAAAATGTATACATTTATTATGCAAAGTATAGTTATAATTAGTTTGTATTGCTCTTACCTGTTCGTTAATATCAGTAGTTTTCATACTTCTAACTCACTCAATTAAAAAAATGTATTCAGAATTAAATTATTACGCGTTAATGTTAGTCGGAATTCATTTTTTGTCAAGAAATTAAGTATGCACCATAAATACAACTTAACAATAAATAATAATTATACTCATTGTATATACTATCAACAGTTATAGTGATTAAAATAATTAAAACATGTTATTCAGGCCAAATAGAAGAACACGGACGCCATAAGAAAAATATATACGAGATCCTGATCGAGCCGGTCTCTCTTTACTGGCAAGATGACTGTCGCTAGTGTACCATGTGTTCTACTCGATCAAATAAGAGGGGAACACAACCAGTAACGGGTTTGTGAGAATACAATTCGAGGAAGGGGTTAGTAGTATCCATCAGCACGTTATGTATGAAATCACCTTTGAGAATAATAGTAAAATGGAATTTAAAACATCATATTTAACAGTTATAGAAAAACTACAAATTGATAAAAACACTACTATGCTACTATGCGCATAGTTAATGTTTTGACGGATTATGTGTTAGAGGTTAGAACAATGAGGTAGGTATGTGGATTGAGGATTCATAGAATTTTAAACTTCTATCACATTGTAGGTTTTTTAACATACATTTACACACGTAATGTCCATCTGTGGCGTGGTAATACCAATATCAATATTTACAATGTATTTATTACCTATTAGAAATGATAAAACTAAAATCTCATTGTATATTCAACTAACAGTAAAATTGAAATTAATATGAAACAGTTTAAATAAAGAAATGTAAAGAGAATTGAAGAAAATTTAATATAAATTTATACCAGCCAATATAAGAATACGAATATTTTTATCAAAAAAAAAAAAAATAATGGTCAAGTAAGCAACCGCTCTGCTATATGTAAATTATTTTATTCAACGGGTTTTTTTAAATTAAATAACTTATTAATTCTATAACTTGCTACAATCTGTTTTTTTTTAATAAAATGAATAGTTTAGTATAATTTAAGGAATATCTTTCATTAAATTTTTCCTGTAAGTACAACATAACGGTAATTATATAATGTCTTAAAGGTATATTTTTATTTTAAATAAATGATTACCCAATAAATATTGATTTAATCAAAAGTGGTTAAAATGTACGCTTGCTATAATTTTTTCACAACTACCTCTAAAATTAGCGATAAATTAAAATAACCGAATATTTAAAGTTTAATGTACTAGCTTTAAGTATTAAACTGTAACCCTGAGATTCATCTTTTAAGCTTATTATAACATGAAAAAATATTTTTTAAATAGTAAGTTAATACAATATACACATTACACATACATTTTTTCATTTAACTTTATGATATATTTTGGTGATTTAAACTTGACGGAATTTTCAATTTGAACTTCAAATGATTAAAACAAAAGATCGTGACACATGTCTTTTTGATATTGTTAAACTGCTAGAAGGACAAATTATGAGTAACGACTTTGAGAAACCTTGTACCAAAGTACCTATTCAATTGTCTAGCTTTTTGATCGAAAACCAAAATATTATTAACATAAATCGAAAAATCCAAGGAAGACGTTTTGCAATATAGCAAAGATGAGTTAAACTTAAATTAAACAACAAATGATTACATAGAAAAAAAGATTCCTAGTGGAGATGGACACGCCGTAATTATATATAGGTATCATTAGTAATTATTTATTTCTCTATAAGTAATGGCAGTGATGCTGTAAAACGTAGGTTAATCTATTTTTTTCAAAACCATAGCATATTAAGTATAGGTATATAATGCGAATGCGAATTATTTTTATTAATTTATTTCAACGCATTATGGCAATTTTACAAAGATAAATATTTTTAAAATAACATTTTTTTAAATATATAAGTAACAAGCATACATAGTAATAGGCACCTCTGGCACCTACCTAATAATAAATAATGAAAGGCAAGCAAATTAGGGTCTGATTCTAAGATAAGAATCTCTGAGTATAATATTATATTATTGTTATCAACTAATAATTTATAAGTCAATAAAGGCACAGAACAATATAGAAGCGACACTCGATCAGCTGATTGGGCCTCTTATCCCTACGGTATGAAGTATTGGACTCTAAAAGTTGTACTGTATCCGTACTCCGATGAGATTTTGGTAAGGTGTATCCCCTCTCTTTGTTACGAAATTGTAAAAACGGAAACAATCCATTTACCGCTAGCGTATCTTTCAAAAGAACGATATTGACTCAAAAAATCGCAATAGTTTGGTAGTTCATCACCAGAGTACGCAACTATTCGCTCGAAGTCCGACTTTTATACGAGTCGCATAGGAGTGCACAAACTTTGTTCGCAGGGTATGCGGCTGATATAATGTGCCCCAAGATATAAATGCTCTTAAAATGAATGTACATGGCAGGCCCGGATACAAGGGGGAGCGAAGGAGGCGCCCCCAGCCCCATCACTCAAAATCCCTAAAAATAGGATTGTATTATGTATTTATGTTTAATATGTATATAATATTATGGATTCAATTTTTTTTTTATATATTCCTGGTGCCAAGCATACTTTTTGTTGCTTTAAGCTTTCATGTATTATGTTACAATTTAGGCTATTTAGTCGTAAAAATAAAGACGATATCCCCCCCTCCTCCCAACAAAACATTTCTGGATTCACCCCCTGGTACATCATTGCATATTTACATTATATACATATTATCACCTATGGTTATTACTTATTATTAGAAAATAATTAGTTTTTCTTATTTTTTTTCACTGTTGACCTTAACAATGACCATAGTATATAAATATATAATATTATGCTGGATTTATTTTCCTTTACGCAGAACAGACAACTGCGGTAGGATAACTGATAATAGAGAATAGAATACATTATCAGTTAAATAATAATATGGACTAGTAATAATACTTGTAAATTTATAATATTATATTTGTAATTTTAATATACTTAATTGGTTGTATTTACACAAGTTTTAATTTCAAGTATCTACAGTTATTAGTATTTGAGGTTAGAATATAAAATAAGAAAATTGATTTTGTTGAAAATTGGTATTGCATAAATAGTATAATATTTATAGGTACTTGAAATTTATGTAATAGCAATTTCTATTCATGATATAAATTTAAATATATTTAAATTATTATATATATATACTATATAAATTTCTTTGCACTTAGTACACAAAAGATGGACACAATGGACCTACAAGGATTTCTTTTGAGTTTGTCTCTTTTCAACTAAAAATGAATGGGCAAACTCTTTCAGTGTTGCCAATGTTTGTTATAGTTTCCATGTACATTTATTTTTAAATTTAGAAAAGGTATTATGAAAATATGAAATCTAGTTGTAATACATTTTATTTATAATTAACTATTTTAAAAGTGTGGAGTATATTTTTTGTTGGTTATAGCAAACCTTATATTTGATTAGCTGAACGATAACAATATGATTATGCTATTTTTATTAGTAATTATGTGATACACGTTCAAACTACTGAATACTATAATATCTAAAAAAATTAATTCAGCAAAGTACAAATTAAATCAATGAGTCTTTGTAATTTTAAATAGTAAAAACTAAATGTAATATTAGTATTTACTAAATATAATACATAGTTTCATATATTATAAATAAAAAGTAAGAAGTATGAAAATACTATAAAATACATTTTTTTAATAAAATATAGTATGTATGAACAACAGTATAGGTTCCTTGAAATTCAATGTAAACTGTTTTTAATGTACTTCTCATTTAGGCACTAAAAAAATGATTACTTATTAGCATAAAAACAAAAAAAACTGTTTAATTGTTTAAGACGTGTTTTTCCAATTATTTTTTTTTTTTTTGTCTGGTTTTAACATGGTTTAATTGTATTTAAAACGAAATAAAAAAGATTTATATGCGTATATGAGTGTAGAAACCGGAAAATAAATCAATGTATATTTATAATACATGTACTTAAAGGTATAATTAAATATAATATAGTAGCTACATATAATTATAACAAATAGGTAGTATAAATGTATAATAGAAGTAGTACCGCTTGAAATGTAAATAAAAATTATAATATAAAAGTATTTGTGAATGATGCGGGTGAATGTTGAGACAACAACAGACTTGATTTTGAATAGATAATTGTTACTATAATACTATAATAATTAAAAGAAGTATTAGTTTACCAAATAACAATAAATATTAAACTCATCTCTTCTCTTAAAATAATATCGAATAAGTAATAAAATTAAATCACCTATTGTATATGAATGGTTAGATTTGCAAACATTTTTATTTGAAAATTGAGTATTTATGTAGTTCAGAAATATTAAAACTTTTTACAATTTATTGTTTTAAAATTGCAATAAGTGAGTACAATTATTTAGCCTATATTATAAATCCTCGCGTATCCTTAAATATGCATACAGTATGGTATATTGGTTAAAAATTAACCAAGGAACCATTAGACTCTGCGCTTTGTTAATTAATATCATCCAGAAATTATGGCTGAAATTATTACTTTTCAAGCTCAAGGATTTCCTTTCAAATCTCAACTGTTCAGCAAAAATGTAAATTTAAAAGTACTCACATACCTAGAGGCTAGCTTCAGAAAAAAATCTAACTAAAGAAATGAAAGTAATGGTTAAGAAACTGTTTACATCAATAGCTTCATCAGCTGGCATAAAAACAATATTTGCACTGTATGGCCTAGTTTGTACAAAATTAAGAAATTTGTTAGGTGTGGAAAAATTCTCTAAATAAATTATTCTCTATGTTTTAAATAATATTTGTAAGAAAAATATTTAATAATCGCTATTTAATAAATGCTTTGCTAGTTTTTTTATTCATATTCCAAAACTCTGCAAACAAATTAAAATTTCAAGATATTAAATCAAAATTGTATGCACTTATATATTATTTAACATTACAAGATATTTACAAAATATTGTTTAAAGTTATCTAAAAGTTAATAAGAGATAATCTATGATATAATAATGAATTTTACTTTTTTGAGAGATTATGTAATTGACAATCGTAGTATTATCTTCATTATCTTAATTACGCCCAATTATATCGATATATATATTACAATTACAATATTAGATAGTATTATAAAAGTCCAATACTTCATTATACAACAATGATAAAGTAGATATATGTTATAATAGATTATGGAGCAAAAAAATATGTACAAAAGTACTAATTAGTACATTTTTATAAAAAAAACCTGAAACACGCAATTTTGTGCAAAAACCCAACAAAAAAGTGCAATTTTGTGCAAAATAAAACTTTCATTTAATTAATGTACATCTCTTGATTTGGATTTAAAGCTTGTTTCTATTTGGTTTAGAATACACCATAAAAAGATGCAATTGCACAGGAATCTGGTCTTTATTTATAACCAATATTAACTACCTATTACAAGATTCTATTTTAAGCTGAAATAAACTTGTGAATTTGAAGTGTACTTAAAACCAGATGTATCTATACTTGTAAACTTCTATTTGATTTTAGTTTTGTATTATGCTATCTTTATTTATAAGACTGAGTTGTACACTAATTGTTTATAGTTGATTACTTTGTTGTTAAAAAAAGAGAATGAACTTAATACTTGTTTAACAGTTTATCAATTGAAGTATCAGAATCATTTTCTAATTTACTTTTAGAAATATAGTGTATCTTAAAAATTAAAATGTATTAAAGTTAATTCTCAATTCATTATTAAATAATAAAAATAAAAATACAGAAAAAAATTTAAATACCTGCCCAGCTAGTACTAACATATTATTACATTTTTTTTTTAAGCAACAGTCTTTTATACATTGTTTAAATCATTTGTTTTAAACAATACTTCGTTTGATTTGTAAAATATCTCACCTCTGTTTATTAATTATAAGTTATAAGTTTATAACTATCATATATTATCATTCGTATATTATTTAAGTAATGTATTACCTACTATACAAATTCAATTATAAAATTGGAAATAAAATATAGTATAATTGGAAATGTTAAATAAAAAACTACTGTATAAAATATTATTAAAATTTTAATTTATATAATTTTACACATACACTTTTTACTTTATAAATTACCACCTCACAGAGTAATCTTTATAAAGATTTATTAAAACATTTTACCATTTAAGAATTTTGTATAATATAGGTAGCCGGTAGGTACAAATTAACAATATGTATATTTAATTACATATTACATTCTAATAAAGATACAATTTTTTGTGTTTGTGCCGAAGTATAGTAGGTACTTAAGAGGATGTTACACCAATGTTGTCTCCGTCTTACAAGTGCTTAACATAGTAACTTTTACGCACAGCAGATCACGTATTGCTCCATTAGTTTGAAAAGTAGAGTGAATTGGCATCTTATAAAATTTAAAAATAAGATTTTTATCTAAGCAATGTCATAGGTGTTTTATTATATGTTAATTTTAAAGCGAGTTGTGAGTATTTTAAAATTGTAAATTGTTTGTACATCATAATATACTCATAACTCGCTTTAAAATTAAAATACTATAAAAAGCCTATGGACTATGATATTGACTAGATAATAATCATACCTTTAAATTTTACAATTTTACAATTTTTCAATTCACTCTAATTTTTAATCTAACGAAGATTAACGTGATCTGCTGAGTATGAAATTTGTTATGTTACGCACTTGTAAGACGTAGACAACAAATGTCAGCGTAACATCCTCTTAATAACAATTTTAATGAACAGGCTAAACATAAACTTTAAACATTGGACCTTTTTCTAACCTTACTAACTTTGTCAAGCCACAGTAACATAACTTTGCAAACCTACTAACATGAAATAATTGTGATAACATTTTTATTTAATAAGTATTTATCATATTTACAAAAAAACCAATGTTGAGCTAAGATTTAAGACAAGACAAGGTAAAACTGGTGTAACAAGGTTTAAGTGAACAAGACTTTCTTTTTAACAAATTGTGAACATTTTCAAAATTATTATGAATATTGTAACAGTGCAACTCTAAAGATACACCTATGTTTCTAATCACAGGCCATTCAATTCAAATCGATTGAAACAATGAGAAATATTTTGCGTTGAGTGATTTATAATGGTTATGCATGAGTCACAAATTGTATATACTTATTCTTATTACATAATAATCTCGATAATAGCAGAATATCAAATAAAATGTTAAATTAATTTACCTGTAGTGTGTATTAATATTTTTATTGTAAGCCTAGTTTTTATGTCAAATTATGTTAATATGAATGTACTAACATTATTTGTTCAAAAATTAATGAAAGTTTATATTGAGTCAAATATATTTGACTACATACGTACGTCATTCACGTTAATCATTATCGTAACAAGGTAACTTAACTGTATTTCTTGGAATAATTCAATGGAAAGGTATTAGCATTTTACTTGTTATAATGTTAAAAAATATCTGTACTTCTAATAATGATATATAGTTGATACTATGAGCAGTGATGACGCATATTGTGATGTTATAAATCCCAATACAAAGATAACCTAAGTATTTCTAATTACCACAATGACAATCACATCTTGATCACATTATTCAGTGTTACTTTTGGATATTAGGTTGAACTTAGATAGTATATTGTTGCCAATAAACTCACATAGTAGTAATCAATTATACTCTATTAATTAAATCTTAACTGTCTCATACTATCTGATGGCTTAATTGTTCTGAGACTAAATAATTCTGAATGAAATTATTTTAAGTACAATTGAATATAAAATAGACTGGCATGAAATACAAATTTCTCAATCTATATACAAGTCATTTAGGTAATTTATACCTATATTATTAATTATTATGTTTGATCACCAAGAGAAGAGCCACTGGTATAACAGACATTCATTTTACATTTCTACTGATGTTATTTGATTGATGTTAAAATATTGTTGCATTGTAATTAAATATTAAACATTACTAATGTTCTACAACTTCATGTTAACCTTCACACGCATTATATTTAAAAATAATATTACAAAGACTCAACTACCCGCTACTACCCTAGCTAATAATATGCATTGACCTCCTTTGGTATCAGCTGTGCAATACGATATAATGTTTATGAAAAAAAGTAGAACATGCAAATCTTTTTTCTTAGTGACAGTAATAATAATTTACCTAATGTTTTGAAGCTTTTAAAAGATTTCCATATTTCCATAGTATTGGCAACAATACAATATAATTTATACTAATAACTCCCATATTTAGATTTGGTAGTCTGTAGTTACATTACACGTAGGAACTAAGAACGAATAAATTAATTGCCAGAGAACCGACCGCCCACAAAGAAATCATAAAGCAGTATTAATAACAAAACTATAATGGAATATAATAATATGTACGTATTGGATTAAAAATACTTGCTTACCTCTTATTTAAAGAAACTGATGCTTTCGACGTTAGTTTTGTGGGCTTCTACATACGATCCCACATCAATCTACACCGAAATAACACGGACAATATGCACAACTGTGACCGACGACGTGTTAGTAGGTCACCAGAAAATTGTTACTGTGTTATTATTTATGTCAAACAGCGTAAATAAAGTTATGGCGAAATAAAACTACGCGACCAACAGAGAATAAAAATATTATACCAATCAAAAATTGTATATTTTTTTTTCTGTTTATATTTTTATTCGAAAACTATGATAATGAAATTATCATCCTGTGTCGTCCTCTATTGTCGATGATAACGGCGGTTCGCGTTAATCATATTCGGCTTACAATCGAATACGTCCTGTGTAAGTACAAAACGGTCAGACAAAACGTTTCGTGTGCACCAACATTTCGGAGGTAGAATAATAATAATATTATAAATTGAATTGTGTGACTTGGTGCGGCGCGTTGGCACGCAATGTGACTGAGCGTAAATGACTTTCGCTGCTATTTCCCGGATGGGTGACCACCCGGATTTGTAGTAGCAAAAATCTTGCCACACATACACATGTTGCTTACCTACCGTACCAACCCTACTAAGTCCATAATCTCTAAAATAGCAAATGGCTATAGTTTCCAGGTTCAAGTTCAAAAAGATATCTTTGTAATTCGAAAAAGGCGTTTTTGGTTGCATTTGATTAGAGGAGCGCCATAATATTTTTTGGAGTAAAAAGAAATTGGTAAAATTTACCAGATAAATTTACAGCATTCACATTTCTAATAATACTATTTAAATTAAAAAAGACATTGGTTCTACAGCGTGTTACGCCTTGCTCTCAAAATAAGTTGAACAATCACATAAACCGACGCTACTTTAATTGTAGCGATTGACGTAGCGTCGCTACATTATGCCTTAGATAGCGAAATACTGTAGCGCGCTAAACATTTCTGGTTAGCGTAGCGAAAATTATCATTATTTTGTCACTACCTACAATCTAATTGATGATTATTGAAATATCAATTATGATTATATTTGTTTATTTATATTATGATAATGATTAGTGTATTAGTGAAGTTTTTGTCCTGGGTCCTGTCCAGTGACTAAATGTCAAATCAACACAAACTACAAACACTAGATTTCAATAAGAACATTTTTAAAAATGTAGCGAAAAAGTAGCGCGCTACATCTAAAAAATAGCGTTAGAAGCAGCGTGCTACATTTAAAAAAAAGTAGCGATAGCGGTAGCGAGCTACTTTTTGGGGGGTGTAGCTGTAGCGTTAGCGTGCTACAAAAAACTAGTAGCGTCCCGACCAATGCAAAAACCTAGCAATAGCAAAGCATTGGCGTGTCAGCTCTATAAGTATCATTATAATATCAAAGACATTTTTTTGAAAAAATATAGTGCTCAGGTTACATAGGTAAAATTATTCATAGTATGCAAAAGAAATATAACAACTTATTATTCCTGAAGTATTTATAAAAACACAAGCCCCAATGCCAAAGTTAAAAACATAGGTAGGTATTAGGTATTAATATTATGAAAGCATTAATTTTGTTCTCGTTTATCTTTTACCATTCTATATAAACTACAATATTCTAATAAATAATATGTAATACACTTAATGTTTTACATAAGATATTACGAAATTCACAACCATCACAAACACTAGGATCTTATATCATATACAATGGATGGAGCTATGTGTGTATTTCTCGTAACCGAGCTGTGTCCAACATAACCCCCCACTGCCCATTTAATTTCAAGGTACAACGAGTTATTGCGCCTATGCCGCTTTACATTCCATCCCTACCACCCATTTGATTTCAAGTTACAACGAGTTATTACGCATGGGTTTCGCCAACAAACACTATAAAATAACTAATAAGTGGGGAGGTTATGTTGGACACAGTAAATTATTAAAGTAGCTCCATCCATTGTATATGATCTAAGACTAGGATATATTTAAATGTACCTAATGAGAGATAATAAAATATTCATATTATTTAAACAATAAATTATAATACCTACCTACCAATTTAGGTACCTACTTATGGTATTACATTTGCCGTATGGAAATACAGATAAAATTTTAATTAAAACTAAATATTTCAAAATGTTTTATTTCTATTTTTAAAGTTAATTCAAAACAAAGTTAAACATAGATACTATACATATTACATAGGTATATATGCACTTATCTTTAAATCTATATAATATAATATTTTATTTATTTTAGTTTATACTTAAAGAATTTTTGGAAAATATTGAAAAAGTATTGAAAAAATCAACAGTTTCTTTATTTCATTAATATAAAATTAACTACAAATAACTAGATAAGCTTTAATTTTTTTTTAACACATTATGGTACTAATTTTGGTTTTGTATTACTGGCCTTCAAAGAGAACTTTTCTTGTAGAAAATTATTAAGTCTTATTAAGGAGCTTAGTAATATTAATTTGTTTATTATTAATAATTACATACAATTTACGTCCTACAAGCTTAGGGGAAATATGTCATGCCATTTGCTATGACAATAAAACTTAACAAAAATATACTTACAAACGAACTTTTCCATCGGCCATCGCATGCGGCATTCGTTTAGTCTAACAAATTTGTTATCATTAATTTTGAACTTTCAGTACATTTTAAATACTAGAGGTTACGAAATTAGTTTAGCAATCAGTAATAAATCATAAATTAACTATATTACCATATAAAATGTAATATATTTTACTACTTATACGTCATAAAAGTCTTAGAATCTTGCCAAATTTGTTATATGTATCAAGTACCAACTATAAAGTGTTGAATCGATTGGTTATATATGCGAATAGTATACCTAGTACCTACTTATAATATATACAATGGCGTCCGCAAGGGTGGCCAGTGATCATGCCCCTCCCCCCTCCCCCACTTACAGCATTATTTTTCCAATGTTTGTACAGGGTATTTTTATATAGTTAAATGTGAAAAACATTTACATATTTATGTTATGAATATTATGATTAGAGCATACATATTACATAATATATACACAATGCTTAGGTATTATTTTTAGAATGTTCCCTCGGTAGGTATCACCACGCAAGCCGTAAGAGGATTTATATTTCATAAAAACCAATAAAATAATATTTTAGATAAACTTAATTTTTTGATTATTGAAATCATTGAAATCATTTAACAAATATAATCAAACAAAACAAGGCTTTGTTAATAATAAATAATAATAATGACAAATTCGGGAAAGTTACTCTTCTGTATAGTAGGTGTCGAGTGTAGCTTGTTGTTGAGTAGATCGCTATTATGGATATATTGAATTCAACGATAAATCATTGTCAATTCATTGAATACAAATAACGATTTCTATCAGTCTATATTTCTAAGGATATTTTATATATTGCTATGAGTAAATAATACTATAGTAGTTTGAACTATTTTTTTCCAAAAACAAATTGCATATATATTATATAAATTATAACTTGATAACAAAAAATAAGACGAAATAGTTGAAAATTTCACAGAAATAATACATAACACTAGAATGAATAAAATAATAAAAAAAAATATACATTTGAATCAAAAGCCTGTACCTTGGTGGTCTGAAGAATATAAAAGCACAACCCAAATATCAAAATAATAAAGCTCTAAATAAATTTAGAAAAACTGGAAGTATAATCCATCTAATTGAAATTTGAATTAAAAACCAAAGAGCTAAAGCCAAAAACATTATAAAAACTACAAAACAAACCCTGGAACAATTTAACGTTATCAAATTTCTCGAGAATCCTAGTATGGCGTGGAACAAATCAATTCAATTAAAGAAGTTCAAAAATTAACTGATATTAAATCACTTAGAGAATTAATAATAATAAAACATTAATAAATAATAAAATAACCATAGCTGTTATTAGCTTGTAAGTTATAAGTCAAATTATACGCAGATTCGTCGTATAAAAATTCTAAATATTTTGAGAATGTCATTATGATGTAGTTGTAGGTAATAAATATTAATATACGCAGTGATAATATGTTTTAAGTCCCCATGTGAATAATATTTGTTGAATTAGTATACAAGAAAATAAGTAAAATCGTTATTTTTCGTTTAAGTACCCAATTTTAACTCAAAATGTCTAATCCCATTTTTCCATAATATTTGATTTTTTTATCCTGATTATTTTAAAAATTGACGTCTTCCAAATGGTTGAACGTCAAATCTTGAACGTTAAGGATAATTACATCATTTTATATTTAAGATTTGATCGTTCAATATTTTGACGTCCAATTTAATGTTCAATGTTTTGAAGGCGTCCCTTTAAAATCACATTTTTAACTTTTGAACCCCCCTTCCCAACCATTAATTTGAAACATACTAGGTAATAAAAACGGTTTGATTATTATTATTACGTATATCTATTAGTTGCTTTTTTTAACAATATAGTTGATAATAATAATATCTACAATATTGTACATTTGTTCAGGTGTCAACTTGTCATATATTTTATCTTTATATCCCGCGTATTGCTTATATAATATCATGTTCATAAATACTGTATTAACTTCCAGTTTTCACGTGCTCTGCAGAGGTCAGAGATGCCACATTAATTCATAATATTGGCACAAAACAAGGGCAACCATAACTAATAAATATTAAAAATAAGACTTTAAAAATTGAGGAAGTATAGAAGAAAGACCGTTTTCAAACCTATATGTATATAAAACTGCGGATAGTTGAAGAAACGGGTTAGATATGATTTATGGACGTTGACCAAATTTAAATACCACAAAAAAACTTTGTCGATGATTATTATATATTTTGTAAGACATCTGCTGTACCTAAAGGCAAGGCTGGGCATTAACGAGTTAATAAATTTAAAGTTAAGTTAATTTTAACTTATTAATTTGATTTACTAGTTTGCTGTTTTAATTAACTTAATTTTAATATTCACAATTATTATGTCACAAAACACGCTTTTATTGTGAGTCCCCGAGCCATGCGCTCCCCGGCAGACATTTACTTACCAGCGATAGCTGAGGAAAGTCTGCCAGGTCATGGGGGCTAAGGCTGGATGCTATTGATGTATTACCTACATTTTATGTCAATAAACGATGGGAGCCGGGGAGCTGTAATGCAAATCGTGGTTCTCTCTCCGGTCCTCAATAATACGAAAAAAAAAAGTTCGTAGAATATAGAAAATATCATAAAAAAAAGATATATTTACGAAGAATTTTGTACATATTTTTATATGTCGTATTAATTAGGAACTAATTAATAATAATATAGGGGTAACAATGTAACATAATATTTATTTAGTCACCCGTATAAATACATCAATAGAGACGAGCCCACGAAGCCCCGATTCATAATACCTTCTTAGGTATTATTTAATAAGTAGGTAAAACTTAAGTAGGTACTCATTACTCATTAGTTACCTATTACTTATTAGTTATTATTTATTATTTATTAATATTTGAAAGGTACCTTCAATAATTATTATTGTACGATAGTCGTAAAATTGTCACTACGGAAAATATTAGATCAAAATATAATAATTGTTTTTTGTTCCGTGGTTACACATGTCCAAGTCCTACTTTGTCAGTGGTTATTTACTGCACTATACATCGTGTTGCAGTTCGTATACGTATACGTCATTTACATACCATTCCATAATGGTAGTACCTATCGCCTACAATGTGGTTTTTGCTGGATCATATTATTTAATAGGAAAAGCCATAACATATTTTATGTACTCTTTCTCACTCTCTCGAATTCCAAAGATATTTGATTTATGGATATATTTCAATTTAAGTAGAAATCACAGGTAAAAAAATATATATATGGGATTTAAAAATGTTATACATCAATTGCGCCGAACGATATTTAGGTAGATTAAGTAGACTTAATATAGGTACCCAGGTTGGTAAAACTATTAGTGTATCTATTAAAGACCTGCACGGGCCGGGCTTACCCGGGCCGGATTCTATAAAATGCAAGACGGGCCGGGCCGGACCTTCAATTAGCACAAAAATTACCGGGTTGGGCCGGACTTTTCTTAAATAAAATCCGGGCCGGGCCGGACTATTTTTTCGACAAAAGTTACGGGCCAATAAAAAAAAACATTATGGTATCTAATTTAAATTATAGACACGTACATGTGAGGTATGACGAAATTTACTCGCTATTTTTAATCTTTATTGTGAAAAACCTATAAATAAACTATAATAAATACATAATAATGTAAAATAACAACAGGACAAACGTTTAGCGATGACATTAGCTATTTATAACCACGTGATTTGATAAACCGGACAACGGGTGACTGTAGTTCCCAGACCCGCTGAAACGCAATAACTATATTTTGTCTAAGTGTATCAAAAAAAAATAAATAGGATCTACTATCTAGATAGGTATTGGGTAGGAGCAGACAAATAAAAAAAAAATGGGTCTACCCGTGCCAGGCTTAATTACGACAAAAACTATTCGCGGGCCGGGCTTTTTAAAAATTTTACCGGGCCGGACCGGGCTATAAAGTATAGGCCCGTGCAGACCTTTAGTATCTATACGGATATACATCGTTTGTGCCGGTACCACGTATACGTTTGGTATGTACCAAACGTTTATTTTTTTGTTTTTCTATAGATAATACAATTTTTGAAATATTATCACTCTTACAGGAATATATTAATAAAATAGTGTTGAACTAAAATATACTTTAGATGATTCCAAATTTCAAAAAACTTAAATATTAAACAATACTTTGTATACTTTTTTAATGAACTTTATATTTAATAGTGAACAATTTAAATGCATTCTATTTTCTTTTTAGTTTTATTAAAATCATTGTCGATAAAACATTTTTTGCTCAGCTTAAAAGCTTGAAAATGTAACATAAGTTCCCTTAAATAACTATTTAAGAATACTAAAGAACAATTGTCACAATTTTTGATAAAAGATTAAAAGTTGAAATTTCAACAAAATCATGAAAATGTTCAATTTGTCTTGTAAATTACGTAAAAAAGATTCAATTTTTACAGCTGAAGATTGAACATTTTAAAAAGACCGAAAAATCAAAATAATATAATATAGTTAAATACAATTATTTTTTATAAACATTTTAAGTTCAAATTTGGACAAAATTTAGAAAGAATAAATATTTTAGTTATTTTGTTGTACTTACCTAATACTCAAAAATATTACTATAGTAATGGAGATTTGAAACTTTTATTTATATTACTATATTACAAAATACAATGACATTTTCAATACATTTAGATTAATTTCCTATTGCCTTTATTTATAGTTTATAGTTTATACATTATACCATATTACTAATATAGTAAAACAAACTACTATATATAATTACTAGCAATATATTTATAAGATAACTAGCTGATGCCGTCACTTCGATGCCGTCAAATGTACGAACTCTATATGACTCAAACTTTGTTAAATTCGCTATTTAATATTCGGTGTATGGTGTTCAAAACTTATCTTAACTTTTCAGTTGCCCGGAATAAAAATTCTGGTTCGCAGCAGTAGGTATATTATAAGATAGGCAATCAACCTGCCGTATAGATCGCGGACCCCGTGCTGTTTGTAAGTAAGTTTATGATTTAACTCTAAAGTATCAAAGTTATACCAAGTTTGCCATTTTTACTTAATTCCACCTACGGTGGATTAATTTAATCAATTAATACAAAATACTAACCTAACCTAGCCGTACTAAAATCCAATGAATAAAAAAACCAAATTAAACCCTTTTTAAATTAGCCTATCTTCTTCCCAGAGGTCTAATCTACACACACACATTATCTATATATATAAAATTGGAGCGTGAAAAATGTTTGTTACCTCATCAATCGAGAACGGCTGTTTTTTTAAATATAATATTTATATTGACAAAAAATAATACTACAAATCAACAAACATATCCGATTATTAATTGTACTTTTGTAGTCAAAAACATCTAGCTGTTATAATCATAATAAGTAGTTATTCCGCGCAAATTTAAAATATTGTACGTTTTATTATTTGTTTTATCACGAAACATGATTTATTTTTTACCTCATAGGTATTTTAGAAAAAATTACATTTAATTCTAGTACCTAACATCAGTTAAAATACGGGCCCTATGTTCTGGGACTTAAATTTTAGGGCCCCAATTACAAAATGGCTCGGGTGCCCAGACACACACGCCACCCCCTGTGCACACGCTTATCATGGTCATAAGTCATGAATCATGATTATGAACACATCACACATCTGCTTGAATTAGACTCATTAGTTGATCGCAAAGAAATTTTAGAACTTAAATTCCTAATAGGATTGTTTTATGTGGTAACATTGTTATTCCAAACATTTTATCATTAATAAACTTTAAAGCTCCATAATATAATGTAATGTCCGATGACCAAGTGCTACTGTCTTTTATTATCAGTGGTTATTTTCTGTGCAACAAATCGAGTTGCTAACTTTTCCATAATGATATCGATGTAGTTTTTACGGTTGTTATCATATTTAATTGGCAAATTTATACATGTCTAGTCCATATAAATTGTTGACATACATTATTTCTAGTTAATTTTTTACACGGCATAATAATAATTATTCCACTTATTTTTTTTATATATTTTCATTCGTAATAGTTGTGTTTTTATTTCGAAATATTATTAGATATATTAAAAATATGAAGGTGATTAAAAAAAAATTATAAATTATTTTAATATTATTTTTAATAATATTAATTGTTTATTAATATAGTATCAAATTATGAAATTAATAATGATGTAGGGGGTTCGTATTGGCCAATAATCATTATAAATTAGTTATTCGTGATATCATAGCGAGTGGTTTTGGTAGAGGTAGCCTGTTGTAGGTAGGTATGTAAAATCGTATTTCTTATAGTCTTATATCTATTATGCAATGTTCAATAGAGCCACCAAATATTATGATACCTCCAATGATATTGCACTGCTTCGTGTACTACATTGCTGCAATATTCTAATTATTATAAATCTGCACGGGATAATAATATTACGAAACTTGTGTTACCATAGATGGTAAGTACATATTGTATTTAGAGGTCAGAGGATCACATGGTATGGCACGTGTCCAAGACTGCAGTGGCTGGGGGAGGGGGTTATGACGTTTTTCACTGTAGTCCACTATACCTACCTTATGCACGTCACAATAATATGTTCATGATGTTTAACTTATAAGTCGGGCCAACTCATGAAACGTACTGACATGACACTACCGGTATATTATACAGCTTTATGACGAACTTTCAAGGTCCTAGACGTAACTATAATAATGAGACGACGTATAAGTTCTATGACGTAGGTATACCTGATATTTGGTACTTATACTACAATAAATAAATATAGTTAAAATAAATGTGTACAACATGAACTTGTCAAAATATATATTGGCACGCAACTAAAGGAAATAGGAAAAAATGGGTTTAAAAAATCGGGGAAATTCGATCTGATGCATAGTATTTTCAAGTGTACATCGTCATCGGGTACGTTGTAGTGTAAAATAGATGTGTTCAATTTTAATTCAATGATGTAAAAATTTTAAAAAGCCATATTAGGCGATGACGATGTTGGCCAGATTCTAATTCTAAGAATATTTTATAATTTATTTTAATCAGTGCCCAGTAGCGGCTCGTGTGGTTCACGGTCGGTGGGGCACAAATATTTTACCTCATCGCATCATAACAATAATGATAAAATAATGTCCTTTGTGTAGGTAATATGCATTATTACTAACGATGACTACGACGACGGCGACGATTAGAATGCAATAAAATAGAATGTTGGGCACAATACTTGTTTGTGCCACAGAGGTCTTGTGCCCGCGCTCGCCATAAACGACAAAATACCAGATACCCGAGTGTTTCATTCCATTCCAGTTATTCAATTTAGAACTAATTACATACATTTTTCATAAAACGCCAAACGTATATTTTAATCCACAATTTTATCATCTGTTTACGATAGAGCGTGTCAGAGTTGTTGTGTTATAAATAAATAATTATAATAATGTTAAAACCTACTTATCGTAATAAGGAATTGGTACTGAAGTGAAAATTAATTTTACAATAATAATTACGAATAAAGACGTTTTAATGTGTTATATGTTTAATGACCAAAAATATGGATTCTTACGATAATATATTATGGATTGAGTATTCAATTAGAAATACATAAAATATTAGTAGAAAACACGAGTGATATTTCTTTTTTACATCTTTGGCGCTGATGTCTCTTATTTTATATAACTATATAAGTGTAATTTTATATTGGCTCATATGATATATTGTGTTTTTTTATATAAATATATATGTATATTTGACGCTTTTGTCATATTATATTCGCTTTGCTGGCAGTCTATAATCTCTTTATAACTAACGAATAAACTATCATAATATAATAATACAATTTATAGATCGTTTGTAATTCGGTTTCTATTCCATAGCATTATTTTTCTCGATAATCGTCAATTATATCAACTATACGGCTGACAAAATATTATGTTTTAATTTAATTTGAGTCTTTTATTTTTAGTTTGGGTGTGTCACATGCTTGTGTGTCCTCCTTGCCACGACCACTGTTTATTTTTTTTAGCAATAGGTATATAGGTATGTTAAACTTATTTTTCCTAACATGCTTATTATATTATTATATAGTTTATGATGTGCACATCATAAACTATGTGTATAATAATAATTTTTACTTTTAAAGGTTTGAAATTTAAGATACATTGAACTACAATATTACAATAATTTACAATCATTAAAAGTTTTTTGATGATATTTTACATACGAAGTTATGGTACGTTGGCCGTTGTCCTATATTATGCTCGCTGTGAGGTCAGCTATCTTGATGAAGTCTATTATTCTTGTTTGTTATTCGGGCCGAATGCTTCTTTGGATGAGATAGTGGCGAACTCAGGGGAGTGGACCCGGAAGAAAGATAGGCAAGTGGGTGTCGCTCTGCTGTACAGTAGGTTATAAGTGGGTCACTATGATGGATGGTGTTAAATTTAAATTCAATGATATAATATCACTGTATAAGAAAAACGATTCTGAGCGGAGACGGTTTGTCAGTCTGGATTTTTTATA
Source organism: Sitobion miscanthi (assembly GCA_008086715.1). NCBI lineage: Eukaryota > Metazoa > Arthropoda > Insecta > Hemiptera > Aphididae > Sitobion > Sitobion miscanthi. The sequence continues at coordinate 25,967,809 of CM017804.1, forward strand.
TTGTTATTATTTATTATAGCCTGTAGGTTGAATTAATATTATAATATTATTATTTTTTATTCGTTGAATAAACAAAGCGTTAAAAATGTTTAGCCATTTTTCGTAATTTGTCGGTAGTTTTTCCCGTGACATTAAATAACTATCGAGAAAATCGAAAAATGACCTCTCTAAAGTACAATCTTGATCCAATTTTCTAAAAGTGTATGTTGTGTAAAGTTGTATGTTATTCATACATATACGATATAATACCTAATAACGATTTCTTTTCTTTTTTTTAAATTTCTTTTTGTTTATAAATATTAACTTGGAACACTTCAATTATGTTTAAATTATTAATTATTATTTATTACATAGGTTGGTGAAATAAAACAATTGCAGTTTGTATGAATATTTTATATTTTTACTCGGTCTAGCGCTTCTAACGACTGTGTAAAACCGTGGTCATCTACACTCTACAGTCAACACCATTGATTAAAATATATTATAAATTATAATATTATATTAATATATAATCAATGCCCATTCATTTCTATAATAACTATACGGCGTAGGTATTTGAAACAGTGGGCACTTCTGTCAATATATTGCCTATACAAAAAACAATCTACTTTTATTCTTTTATTATTGTACGGTGCAAATTATGGGTACCTCTCTGCTGAAAAGTAGTTGTCGAGCATTTCATTGCATTAGAAGTGTTATATTTTAATTCAAAGATAAATCATTGCATACGGTTGTAAGCGGAGACGTTGTATCATACATTCATACTTGTACAAATAATCAAATTTAATAGTTAAATCAATTTTTATGCAAATTTAAAATATCTCATGGCTATAAATAGCGTGACTTTCCAGTAAACTATTTCTTTTTTATAGAAATAGAAAAATTTGTTGGGAGTCTTCTATAAAAATTTCTTCTGTTAGCTATGAAAAGAAAAACTTTTATAACTGAGAAATGAATTATAAAATTTGAAAAATTTATCATGGCTATAATAATAACTCAAATAGAGTCAAAATAGTTTGAAAATTTTACCATGTATGGAAAATACTAATATAAATATTAGGTGAACACTTCAAAAGCCTAGGGTTATTCATTTTAGACATATAACCAAATATCAAAAATGCATTAGTAGAAATTCGATAACTTATCGCTGAATATCAAATATCGTAGAAATTATAGGTTCAAAAGCTCATAAAAAATTAATGTTCCGTTTAAGTAACCTTTTTTTTATTTGTTCTTGGTAGACAAACTTATTTAAAATCTTCAATAAACATTTTTAATCTTAGCTATGAAAAGAAAAACTTTTATAAATCTCTAACTTAAAATTAATTTGCAAAATTAAAAAAAAATGTATGGCTATAGATAGCTCAAAAAGAGACAATATTAATTGAAAATTATTCTTTGTATGGAAAATGGTAATTTTAACATTTGGTGAAAATTTCAAGTATCTAAGATTATCCGTTTTTGAATTAAAATAAAATATCAAAAATGTATAAATGAAAACTCGTTAATTTACCAATGAAAATCCAATATTTTAAACATTTTAAATTCAAACGCTTATAAAAAATTAATGCCGGTTCCGGTTTTTTTGCTTATGGTAGGAACATTCCATAGAGTCTTCTATCAAAATTTCTAATATTAGCCATAAAATAAAAAACTTTTATTAATTTCTAACTGAAAATAGTTTGAACATTTTCGACATTTTGATGAATTTTGTTAACATTTGAACTGAATGCATATAAAAAAAAACCACAACTATATTTTTCTGATTTCTTTGAACTTACATTAATGACACTAATAATGAACCTTTTATTAAGTGAAAAAGTTATTATCGAGTAATATTTAAAAAAATGTATAAATGTCGAAAAAATCTCAAGGCTATAACTAGTTCAATAGAGTCAAAATAATTGAAAATACTACTATTTATGGAAAATACATGAAAATTTCAAGAGTCTACGATTATTATTTTTTGAATTTTACCAAAAAAAATTAAATTGTATTTTTCAAAAATTTTTTTTGCTTAAAAATTACCACTTGAAACCAATTAGATTCATTTTTCTATCAGAAAAAAATTTGATCACAAAAATCGGAGCATTTATATTATTCAAAATTTTGCTAACAGACAGAAAAACGCACATAACTGTAAAATCAATACATTCTTTCGCTCCACTCAGAATCTAAAAGTTCATTCATAATATGTTAGTGATATTCCCGGTTCAATTTACAAACATTTTATTGATAAAAATTAAAACATTTTATAAATACTGCTTTATATATGTACTATATTTCACATAACCATATACACAGTGGTCTGTTAAATATGTTGATAACATTTTATGTATTATGATAGCTTATTGGCTATGGCTATGAATTATTTAATTATGACAGTTGAAATTTCATTTTTATACTCGCTGATAATCATCAATGCTTATCAGTCATGTAAAGAATACTTTTATTTTGAATTCGGAATACATATTTGAATAAATGAGAATTAAGGTATTCAGAATACATATTCGAATATTTTAAAAAGTATTCGAATACTATTAGAATACTTTTCTTCACAACTAGTTTTTGTCAGTTTTTGAATGGTTGGTAATTAACATTTATTTATTAATAACTAAAAATATATCGTTTAAAGAATAAAATTAATGTTCATAATTTATAATATGTCTAATCATAAATTATAAACAATTTTTCTGGATCGGAAAAAAGTATTTTTTTAATAAATAAAAAACACAAATAAAAGTATTCAGATTTCAGAATACGTCTTAGAATACTTTAAAAAAAAAGTATTTAAAATAGTATTTGAATACAAAAAAAGTATTTAAATACTTTTATTCGAATACTTTACAAGACTGATGCTTATGAGTTATGAGTGATGTATACATATACATATACGTCAATGGTGCATATAGTTTTTAGAAAAGGATTATTGTTCACTGTATTTACTCTTTTTTTGAAAAATCTATAAGGAAATGTTAAATATTGTCAAATGAAATAAATAAAAACACAAAATCCGATATCTACCATTGTACAAATGAACAAAAAGGATCGAAAACCTCAAATGCATATGAATACGTAATTTTTAAATTAGTGATGCATGAAATAGTTATTTAGGTACCAAAATCATTGCATAATAACTATAATAATAAAAAAAGCAGGTAAGTGGATGTCACTTTGCTGTACAGTAGAGTACAAGTGGGTCAATGTATAATGGATTGTATTAAACTTGAATTCAATGATATAGTATCATTGTATACGAAAAACGATTCTGAACGGAGACGGTTTGTCAGTCTGGATATTTTATATTGTTATTATTTATTATACCCTGTAAGTTGAATTTATATTATAATAGTATAATTTTTTATTTGTTTCTATGGTGATTAACACAGCGTTAGAAATTAAAATTTTTAGCGGTTTTTCGTAATTTGTCGGTGGGTTTCCTGTGGCATTAAATAACTATTGAGAAAATCGAAAAATTACCTCTCTAAAGTACCATCTTGATCCAATTTGCTAAAAGATAAGGTAGGTATCTACTATATGTTGAAATCGAAGCACTCTTTCTGGTAGTTATTTTGTATACAGAATAAAAAAAAAATGAACACCATTGTAAAACCACTATAACTTCCTCGTTCCGTTCAGAATCTAAGAAAATAAATTTTACACAATCATATTTCTGTGGAAAGATGGCAGAAGCCGATATGTAAATTTTACAAACTTAGTTTGGCCGCTATATATATTTTCAAATAATGACATATCAGTTTTGGTCTTTGCACATAAATGGCGTCACACACATAATTGATAATAGATACATATCATATTTTTACCTCATGAAATGGGAGGGGGGGCTATAAATTGTATCACACAAAGACAAAATATATAATTTTAATACGTACCTATGTACCGATGTATATTAATAAAATTATAATATATTTTAAAATAATAAAAAGATAATAATAAGTTCATTAGTCTTTTGACCAATCTTCAGTTTTCATTCGCCTTTGCTTCTATCGAGAAAATCTATTTATGACATCGTCGATATCGATGGGTATTTCTTTATGTATATGCAGTACTGCTAACCAGGGCTTAAACCAAAAATAATAATATCGTTTACCGATATATGGATATTAAACGTTATGATCGAGTGATCGTTCAACGTTATGATCAAATGACTGTTTAACGTCATAAAGAATTCAAACGTTATTCAACTTAAGCGTTTAAATGTTTTACAAATTTAAACGTCATGAAGCGTTTAGCATTATCTGATGGATATAGCTTGTTTCTTACACAAAACAGAGTGATTGAAAAATATAATATTACAAAAATAACCATAATTTATATTTTACTGATGAAAAAATGTAATCACGGCAAAGGTATATATAGGGGTATATGCAACAATCAAATTATTCTACGAAAACAATTTCATGAAATAACAATGTTTACACGTCATGCAACTATGCAAGGAGATTATAATATGTATATAAGATGTAACCTAAAGTTTATATTTTGTAAGGACCGTGGTATAGATTTCAGCGCCCAGCACTTTTGAGGATTTCCTTTTTTTCACCCGGCACTATGGGAATTCCCACTTTACGGCCCGCTGGACGGAAAAAGGTCGCTTTCCAACGCTTCAAACGCTTTCAAATCGAAAACCAAACTTTCGGTGCAGGCGTGACAAAGAATATATTACCTACGTACAATTCAATACTTATGTATATTATATACTTATTACATAATATATATTTTATTAATTATTATAATTATAAATGCATAATATACGTAGTTTCATAGGCGCAAATAGGAGGGGGCTGGAGGGGTTTAGCGCCCCTAGAATTTCTATAGCCCCCCGAAAACTAATGATTTCACTAATATAATTTAAAAGTATCATAAGAGTATCGAGTATAGACCTGATCTACAGCCCCTCCCCAAATTTCAAATACTATTTACGCCTATGCGTATAGTGTAGTAATATATTATCAATATACGCAAGATATATATAATCAATAAATAGACTACAACCATCACTACAACTTACCGCTCCCGCTTTTTATTTATTTATATCATCTTACCAATCGATCTAATAATGCGATAATATTTCAGAAAACTGATCTGAATTCATTAGAATGTCTATTTAAGATCGGTCAGTCTACGTTTTAAGATTTCTGATTTAAATTCCAAATAAATACCGAATAATCAACGTTTAAAAATTCCGAAATTTCAAAATATTCAAGTTAAATATATAAATGTTGGGAGGAGGGGAGTGAAATTGGAAAAAGTGAACTGGCCAACCTCAAGTAGAAATATAATAACGAATTCAAATCAGTTTTAAAAAGTATTATCGCATTACTAGATCAATCAGTATAATGGAATAAAAATTGGATGTTTTGGATAAAATAACGGTTTAATATATTATAAATTATAGTATTTCGTCAGGAACGTTTTTTCCCGGCCGCATCATGCCATAAAAAACTTCGTTTCAAAAACATATTATACATAGGACAAGTACCTATTACATAAGATTAAAATATGTTTTTTCTTGAAGTGAGCTATATATAATATACTATATGTAGGTACTAAATGAATTAAATTTAAATAATAATGATATATTTATAATAAATGCGTAAATACCTAAATACAATATGTAACAAATCAAAATATAGGCATTATTGTATAAGTAAATACCATAAAAAAAAATTACTTATCGAAATTTATATAATATTTTAGCTTAGTAGATAATACTGCTCATCAGTGGCGTATATAGCATGGCTACATGGACACCATGGGAGGGAGGGGAGAATAGTGATATTCCAGGTTCAATTTACAATTAAAACATTTTATGAATATTGCTTCATGTATATACTTTATTTCACATAACTTAACCCGTGGTCTGTTAAATTTGTTGATAAGATTTTCTGTTTTATGATAGCTTATTGGCCATGGCTAAGAATTATTTAATTATGAAAATTGTAATTTCAGTTTTATACTCCCTTATAACCATCAATGCTTATGAATTATGGGTGATGTAGACATATACGTCGATGGTGCATATAGTTTTTAGAAAAGGATTCTTGTTCACTGTGTTTACCCTGTTTTTGAAAAATCAATAAGGAAATGTTAAATTCTTAAATTAAATAAATAAAAATAGAAAAGTAAACTGTACATAATAATGTTTATAGTATAATAATAATACAATATATTAATAAATATACTTATAAAATAAAATTACTTAATATTTATTTGTATTTTTTTGTCATATAGGTACCTAGTTAGGTACAACACGTACTCTTAAAAAATGCAGTCTAGTTGTTTTCTAGTGGTAAATTGACCCATATAGTGATAATAAAATATAAATAATTCCTGTATCACTGATACACATTATTATAACGAAGTATTAATATTATGTAATCGCTTGTCCACCAATAAAACAATGAACGCAAACTTAGCGTGGAAATATATATTCGTCGCTGAATGAGCTGATTATATTATACACCATGCACTCGCTTTATCCTTGGTACATAGGCATAATATATTAATATATGTATAATTCACAATCTCACTGGTATCTCGCAGTTTTCTATAAATTCGTGAACCTCTATCTGTTTACCATCACGATATGCTGCATTCCTATTTACGACAGTCGTATACTTGACACCTTGTTATTGAAATGTTATTCTATATTACATATAATGTAAAACCGTATAATCTATTTGATGTGGCGGTAACGTGCCGCGATAACGTTTGTGTTATCGACGTTTAACCGCGGTATATAGGTACCTATATAAACCCAAATAGGTGCAATCGAGCAGATCAGTTAGTGCGTAGCTGAACTCCATTGTACTCATACTTATTACCTGTATTGTACATACGAATGATGGCAGGTTGGACATTTTTTTTAGCAATACTGGTGTCGTTGCAGGTCGTGCAGGTATATTATCATCATAATACTATAATAATGCAGTCCTACAATTATTATTCATCTTTAACTTTAGGAAACGCGCGTGGGTATTTTTTATTTGTAAATAACACATAAGAATTAAAATTAAAATTCGTATATAAAAACTAACTAGTGGTATACTCGTAAGTTATTGTTTTATAACAATTTATAATATATTGTGTTTAATTTATGTATGACAAACAATTGGTAATTAATAAAATTGTATCAAATATATATACTACTTATTTGAACAGAAAACAATTATCCCCCACACGCGCAACTGTATTTGCTTTGATACCACGTGCGTCACTAAAGGCTAATAATAATAATATATTGTAGTGTAACGCAATAATAATAATAATTTTGATTAATATAATAATATGATAGTGTTATAATATTGTCCGTGTTCATATTATGATGTCTTATAGGATGGCGTCCACTCGTGTACATTGCGAAGTCACAAGGTTCCGGACCCGCAGTCGTCGTGTTCCAATCCTGGTTCCGCCGTTCCGATTCCAGCGATTCCGCGCCGCACACCGGCCTCGTGTCCACCACCCACGCCCGGACTGCAATACCCCGACGCGTTAAATAAAATTCCAAGTATTTCACCCGTTTCGTTTACGTCTTCGCTATCAAATCCAATTCCTGCTGCCACTGTACTTCCGCCGGTCCCGGTCCCGCGTTATTCAGCGCCTGTTTCGACAGGCATTTCCGGTAACGACCGAATTCTTATTGATCTCTTGCTCGAATATTTCGCTACTCAGGTACCGCCGCACCGGTTACCGTTACCGCCGTTGAGCTCGTCGTCTCGTGGTTTCACGCCTGTTTCAAGTCTGCCAGCACTATTAACGCCTACTCCTTATCCTGCAACGCCTAACCTGCAGATTGGTCCGGCTGAACTACAACAGTTCATTTCACTTTTGTCGTCTGTTTCAGGACCCGGCTCCGATTTGTTAAATCCCGCAGTCCCCTCAGACCGTTTACTCCCGCCTTTGTCGCCCGCTCCGCCGGCACATGTCACTACTACACCCCCCGCCATCGCCACCGTACCTGAAAGCGCTATACTCGAAGCAGCGGCAGCAACAGCGGCGGCAACAGAAGCAGCGGCAACAGAATCAACAACAACAGAATCAACAGCAACAGCGCCCGCCGACGAGCCGAAATCGACGCCTGTACCGGAAACTGCACCGGCCGCGCCGCCAAACTCATTTCCGGCGCCGGACCCCGTGGATAGCGTACCCGCTGCCGTCCAGACATTGGATCCCGGGTCTGCCAACGTCCCTGTTTCGGCTCCTATCAACGTATCCGACTCTACTTTCGTCGCACCGGAAGCTTCCGGTTCTGAGTTAGGAGCGACCTCGTCGACGGTATCGAACACCGTACCGGCTGCAGATTCCACCTCCGCATCAACATCCGACGTCGTGTCGTCAGCGTCACCTCCGTCCGACGTTACAACGCCAAGCATAGTATAAATGCCTTCAGTCGACGACAGTTACCGTGTTTACCATCTATGGCCCATACAGACCTATGGTAGTGTTTCGATTCTCGTATGTATGTATGTATGTATGTGTATACACACTTTATATATTATTATAGTTTAGTACAAATATTATGTATAGTTATCTTACCAAAAAATAATTATAAAACAAAATATTACATAGGTATTGAATAAATTAATGATTTTTACGTTATACCTACATAATATTATAATATAGTATGGTCATAGTGATAAGCATATTATTACCTTCCAAAATATATTTGTTTTTTTAAATATTAAGTCACATAGAAGTTATATAGTTTATTTTAAATTAGGATTGATTTTATTATGAGTATAACTTACTCATCCAGAGTACCGAAATTGTTACAAATAATTTGTATATATAATGAATTAATAGATAATCAAACAAATATTTAAATTGTTTTTTTATGTTATCAATTTGAGAACTTTAATTATTAATGTATACATAATATTATAAAGTTAATAGTTATGATACATAATATTACCTATGTATTTTAATATTAAATATTATTGTGTTAAGATATTTTATGAAATAAAATAAACTAACTATTGATAGATATCACGGGTTATTGCTTACGATAATTATTATAAAAGGCGAAAAGTACCTATATAATTTGTTCGTTATAAAATTTAAATTATATATTTTCTAATTTTTCAACAGTAGTTTTGATGTCAAGTTTTTATGACGTTTGAAGAAATCATTAATATAGTTACGTCATAGTTTGTGCACTATATTTTATAAATCAAATTCTTAACTAAACGAACAAACCTATAAATGTATCGTATAAATATATAATAAACCTAATAGAGCAAAAACACTCAAAGTAAGTCAAAGAATGGGTATGCGATTTTCGACTTTCTGAGTCATAAAATAATGTTATGATTTTGTAGGTAATGCGAAGGTAACCGAAAATTGTGTGATCGTGTTACATTGACATTGCATGTCACGAAACTCATATTATCTTAATCTATTTAGATTAATTTAATTATCTATACAATGTAGGATAAATTGGAGGCAATAGGTATTAAATCCCTCCCTGTATAAAATATACTGCAGTGGCGCCGAAGTTCATTCCAAGTTTTGTTGCAAAATTATCATCCACTAACTTTTTTTTACAGATGCGTCCTTCACTCTACACTTTCCTGATATCTTTTCATGTTTAATAATTATATTAATAACATTGGTTGGAGAATCTAAAAATGTAAACCTTAAATATTGTAGTGTTTGTTAAACATTATTGCGTATCTATAAACCATTTATATCCAGAACTATAAGTAATTTAATGTACCAATACATTTTAGCTAAACCTTAATGAACCCGACAAAAAATTTCTCATGGCCATGAAAATAATACAGTAAATAATCTAATAATATTATTAAATAAATATAAATAAATTATTATTATTATTATTTTCTAAAAAAATTATAATTTTAATTAAAATCTAATTAATATGTTTATTTTTAAGTGAAACTAGGACACTTTTCCCAGGCCATTTTTTTAGTCAGACTTATTTTTTACAAATGTATTAGAGTATGAAATTATTCAATTTTTTTTATTATTAGTGCGTAGTAAAATAAAATAAAATACATTTCTAAATATTTAAAAATATACTCATACGTTTGTTAATGTTATTGATCAACCCTCTGATGGTACAATACAATCTGGTAATACGTATTATAATAATGATAATAATACAAATAATAAATACCTACCCAAATAAATAAAGTATAAATACAACTTTTAAAAATATAAAATAAATGATTTAGATTATAAAAAAATAGTACTATAATGGTCTGCTTAGAGTGTATTTTTGTATATAAATAATAAGTAGATTGTGTAAAGCGTAGAGTGTGCTCTTTTATATATTATACAAGTACATTACACTTAATAACTATATACCAACAACTGTTGCCAGTGGTGTGCTCAGGATTTCAAAACGGGGAGGGGGGCTCAAAGAAAGTCCGGATTATCACTATTGTAAACCCTAGAGTCTAGACACTACAGGTTCTGAGCAAAAAAAAAATAGGTTATCAGAAAGGAAACGGTCCTATAATATATATTATAGTATTATACTAATAAAATAAGCTACTAATAAGGCACTACACAAGAACAATAGTAGCTTTTAACTGTATATCACATAGTTATACATAGTTATTGATTAAAAAAAAAATATGACAAACTATTAAATATGCTTGTTTTATTATCTTATGTACAAGATGAAAAAATTAATCTAGTCTAAAGTTTAATTTTCTGGCATTTGATGATAATAAGTTTAAAACATTGTCAGGTATATCTTTAATTTCTTGATATATATTTAGAAGCGCCAAACCATTCAATCTATTTGCCGATGTTGTGTTTCTTAGGTATGTTTTTAAACGTTTTAAAGTAGAAAATGATCTTTCTCCTTATGCTGTAGTTACAAGAAGGGTAATAAGGCTACGATTCGTATCAGTATATCACGACCATTATAACATAGAACAATATTTTATAGATTATATACTGTACGTTAATATTATCGTTATACATATATTTGGAAAATAGTATAATAACAATGGTCATAATATCATGACGGTTAATGTTTTTAACTACATTAACCAAATATTAATAGGTTATAGCCTATAGGCATGTCCATGTGACCATGTAAATCTATGATATTAGTACCTATAGGCAATAAGCAACGATATCGATATAATAAATAATAACTTTTATGAATTATGAATTATGATTTATTAATATTGAATGACAAGTGAATACGATGTGTAATATTGTAATACAAAATACTATTGTATCATTTTCTTGATCCGATGGAGGAAGGGGAGGGGGGGTTAACCCCTTTCTTCTCCCACCTGGGCACGCTACTGATTGTTGCCATTTAACTTAAATCCTAGAATTGAAAATAATCCATTAATACTGGCATATACCACTATCGTCTATTACGTTTTTTCCCATTAAATGAATTTAATAAAATGTCAACAGATGTATAAATTTATAATATACCGGGACACCGGGTTATCCATTAAATGTAAGGCACTCATTATTTTAAAAACTATTAACGTTTAGAAAATATTTTTTCTGCATAATTTTAATTCATTAAAAACCAATATTTTTCTAAAAATATTTAGAACATATTTTTTTTTATCGTAATAATTTATTATTTTTTTGAGTTAATGTGTTTAAAATACAACAATTATATATTTTAAAAGTTTCAAGTACCCACTAATAATATTTTTAAATTACAACAAAACAACTAAAATCATTGTTCTTTGTTTAAATATCTAATTTCGTCCAAATTTTAACTTAAAATGTCTATTAAAAAAACCTTGTTAAACATTTTCAATTCTTAGCTATATAAATTAAACATTTTATCAATTCTTGACTACAAAATTATTTTAAAATTTTCGTGATTTTGAAGAATATTGTTAAAATTTAAACTTTAAATATTAATAAAAAAATAACTTACCTAGCGTGGGTATCTTTATTATTTTGGTTATCTGCCTATTATATTATAAACTTATTATTATATTATATATTTTATATTATTATTATTACCTTGTATTCAAATTTCAAGCTTTTATCGTATGCGAGACCACGTGGCCCATTTTCAAAGTATATATTATAAACGATATATTACAACAAATGTAGTTTTTATTAATATATAGGTAGTGATTTTATATTTGATATTAATTGAATTGTTTCAATTATTCGTTTATCAAATTATTTTATGGCCGTATGCATAGTCAATTTATGTGACACTTAAATATACTATGCATATGGACATTAGTATATTATGTACCTTAGTATCTGTGTATTATGAAATTCTGATTTCTGTGTGCTTTTGCGATTAATACCGGTTCAGATTCTCGAATAGCGACAAAACTGGTGCAGAAAAAAAGAATCATGTGTGAACTCGTATATAATACATTTATTTCAACATAATACCTAAATATTAATTTTATATCATGTATGAACTATAATATTATTTTATCTTATTCAAAAGTTAATTTTTGAGGAGGAAGGAGGTTCATTCGAAATTTTCCGCCCTTAAATTAAACTGGTACCACCCAAGATAGCTGCATATTTTGCTACCGCGTTGTGCACAGCCCTGAATTTAGTGGAGGGCTATAGGTATGGAAATGTACATATGTCATGTTACTCTACTATTTTTATCATCTTAAATATTAAATGTACAAAATATTATATAAAAAAAAGAAAGATTTTTACTAGTTTCTTATGCTTTTAGATTCTGAGCAGAGCTGAGATTGATAATTGATTTTACAACGATGTGTGTTTTTTTTCAAATTTTTCAAATTTATTATTTTCGTGTCTGTCATCACGGTTTGGTGTAAAAACTGCTTCAATTTTCTTCAACAGTATCTTTTAAAAAGGAAAGGGAAAGGGAAAGTGAATCTAGTTGGTGCATTCGGGAGGTTAAAATTTTAAATTCTCAATAAAAGCACAGGTAAAAACAACATAAAAATTAAAGAAAAAAGGGAATGTTTACGCAAAATTGTTTTCGACAAAACCGATTTTGGTTTTTGATGTAACTCTAAAGTAAATTCCATAGATACATGAAACACCATATTAGCATTTTATATACACAATTAAGTTTTTAAAATAATAAATCAAATAATTTTGATTTGTTTTGAGCTTTTTACGGACATTATCAATTTTCAATATTTTAAGTTTTTTTTTTCTATGAATGTCAATAAATTTTATTCGTTGGATAAAAAAGCTTGAAAATTTAATATGAGGCTAATAATATATTGTTACAATAAGTTTTAAAAAATATTGAAAATCCATAGTCACAGTTTTTTTTTATAAGCGTTTAAAGTTCAAATTTTGACAAAAAGCGTAAAAATCACGAAAATGGACAAATTATTTTGAGTTAGAAATTCATAAAAATCTAAGATTTAAAAATGTAATACAAGATTCCTTATAAGATTATCTACCTTTATCAACAAAAAAAAATATCTATAAGGTCAAACTAAATTTTTATGAGCGTTTGATATTTAAATTTTTACAACATTGGATATTCACTCGATTTCTCATGTACTGATTTTCTTTTTTGTTGTAATTCATAAACGAAAAACTGTAGACACTCGACATTTATACCATATGTGAGATGACCCAGTAGTTGACAGCTACTGACAAAAAGTTATTGGTTTTGTAGTTTTAGAAAAATATACTCAACACAGGTACAAATACCTAGTGCATATTTCATCATATAAGTCATGATGAAAAAAATTGAAGTTTCTGAGGGGAGACACTTCTCGTATTTTTATTATTTGGTGTTTGATGGGCGGGTTGTTATTTTTGAGAGTGCCTTTTTTACTTTTTTTCAATGTTTTTCTAGTGTTAATAATGAAGTTATTGAGTACTTCATTACAGCTAATTTTAAAGATTATAAGAGCTTCAAGTCCCGAAAACTTGTTATTATTTATTAGGTATCTAAAGGTCTTAAGGACGAACACCGACCACCGTGTGTAAGCGACAACTGTTGTGTTTGTTGAGTATAAATTACATACGAAATTATTCGTTACTACAATAATATTCAAAATTCAAAACAAACCACCATAAACGTCAAGTATTGGTAATTATTTAATTTTGTCTATAGATACCTATACCTACCTACCTATTATATAGGTTAAGTATAGGTAGGTAAAAAATATATTAATTGTTTATATGGTCGTGTTAAATTTTAATAGGTGGTTATTTTTTTCTTTATTAACTAAATAATATAAATATTTATTTTATACATGAACTTTAAATAAATATTCATTTGTGACTAGTTCTGATTTTTTATTATAAATAAATTATTTATTTGTTTAAGTAAACTCTATAGATGATAATAATTTTTAAAAAGTAATACAAGACTCCTGATATATTGTTACTATAGCAGTTGAAAAATATTAAAATTATAAAGTTACAATTTTTTTTATAAGCATTTAAAGTTTGATTTTTGACAACATTTATCAAATTTAAAATTTAAATTATTTTGTAGATAGATAAAAATTTATAAAATCTTCAACTTTTATAGCTATGGATTGAACATTTAAAACAAGGATCCACATCAATAGGTTATGTATAAAATTACTTTATTCACAATAATAATATGTCATCAAATATACTTAGTAATATCATAGGCTGACTGGCCGTCTTTGCTTAGAACCGTTTTCTTATACAATGATATTATATTATTGAATTCAAATTGAATACATTCCATTAAAGTGACCCACTTATAGCCTATTGTACAGTAGAGCGACACCCACCTTTTTTAAGCTTATTTTTCTAGAAAAGTGGATAAAAATTATTCATTGGGACGAAATGCTTGAATATTTAATACCTACAAGTTTTCTCATAAATCAGTTGAGAAATATTAAAGATCTATAGGCACGATTTTTTATTATAATTATTTATAGTTAAAATGTTGACAAAAATCCATCAAAAATGTACAAAATGTTCAATTTTTATACCTAGGTAAGGAATGAAAATTGAAAACAAGGTATTATATAGGCTGACATACCATCTTCACTCTGAATCGTTTTTTGTATACAATGATTTTATATCATTGAATTTAAATTTAATGTACCCATTACAGTTACTAGACACTTACTGTACAGCAGAGCGTTACCCAGTTGCCCACTTTTATTTGTAAATTATGTTTTAATAATGATTTGATTCTCTTTTATTATAATAAAAAATATTATTTTTTTTAAATAATGCTGTAGCATTGGTATAATTACTATTTACCTAGTTATATTGAACAATGGATACAAAAAATGTAATTACTTACCTAATAATAGTGTTTATCTACTTTTATACCTGGCTACAGTTCTACGTGCGTAGTTTTAATAATATACAATTTATTTTAATTAATATTTTTACTGTTTACATTTACATTTAAATTTTTTAAATAGTTGCTAGTGCAACTAAATTGATTTCAAAATAAACTTACCAACATTTTGATGAAATTTAAGTATTTAATGATCTGGAATGATAAATTACATTATATTTTTATACCTCTGGTTGTACCTTTTATTTCACACATAATAAATAACATAATTAAACTAAAAACATATTTAGTATACCTATCATTCATATTTCATGGTTATTTTATACAGTATACCTAAACGGAAATATACTTAATATTAAATTATTATTAAAATATATAACACTCATATTATAAGTAACATAATATTACAAATTAACTTTTACTTCAATAACTTTTTATAACAGTCAGTGTTGTTTAATATTACATTTCATACCAAATATAATTAAATTTAATTATACAGCAGGTAATATATTATGTTTACAGCCAGAACTTAATTTATGAGATAGTGAGCATGGTAATGGCAAATGAGGTGTATGTGGTCGTATAACATTCTGAAAGCATGGGTCAACAGCAGTTGATGTCGAACTAGACAATTTTAGTGGTCCTTTATGTTTCGAACGGCATAGGTTAATATCCGATGTCGGTGATAAAGGATACGAGGTAGGTGTTAAAATTGGTACAGGAGTTAAATTTTTTACTTGTTCCGAAAATGGTTTTACATTTGGCAACGATGTAATAATGGGACTTGGGATTAGACCGGGAAAAGATGGATTTGAACCGGGGGCGAGACTAGACAATTTGCTTAAAATATCTGGCAATGAGCTGAAGGGTGGAATACAAGGAACATATGATACTGGAGTACTATTTAATGTAGAAATGGAATGTGAGTTTGTTGACGGTAAACATGGAAGTAGAGAAGTTTTCGAGGCATTGGAAGAGGTAAAATGGTTTATTAAGATATTGGTGAGATACTGATACTGATCATTACTAATGGATGAATTTTGATTGGTGTCGGGACCGGTAGGAGCTGTATCAAATGTATTATTTGACGATGTATTGAATACATTAGGATTTAACTCAGATAGTGGTCTACTAGTAGTAGACGTTATTATTGGATTCGGAATGAGAGGAACTATTGTAGTGGTATTTAATTTAGTCTGAAGAAGTAAATATAATGACGACAATGGTGGTAATGATGAGGTTTGGTTAGATAACAAATTTTTAATCAAAAGTTTCATAAATTCTGGATTATAACCAAAAGATATGCCTGAAATAGGTGGAGATGTCATAGACCTAAGTATATGTTGAAGATGATCAATCGAACTATTTGACTGATTATGTAACGTACTAGATGGACAAGAACTTGACAACTCAGACGACGTTCCACAAGCAGGTGATGTGATATGGGGCTTTATATCTGGATCCGATATGGATGTTGCGTTCAATGTGGATATGGCATGTGTTTTAGTTGGTATTAGAGACGACCCATTTTTTGCTTGAGAGGCTATTAATAGTTTATGTAAAAGATTAATAAAGGCTGGATTAAAACTAGGAATTGAAGTTGGAGTAGACGTTGAAGTTACTGCTGGTATTGAAACTGGCACATTACTTGGTGCTGGAAATTCTTCCGGTACTATTTCTGGTTCGTGTTTTAGAACTGGTGCTGGAGATTTCTCAGAAACTGGTACTGGAACTGGACGGTTAGATGTCGAGGATGAGCCACGCAGAACACCTGGTAATACACTCAACGAAGGCCCAACCGGGTGAGATAATATAGCACATGGTTTTTTACCTGGGACTACGTTTTTATTTAGCGTTGGCGTAAATAAAGGGCACGGTAGTGACAAAGGCGTTGGTTTAGAAGTAGATAAATATGGAAGCGATGGAACTAAAGATGACACCTTGGTCAAAATATTTGTGGAATCAGGATTAGTACTAGAAGACGGTGTTGATTCTGAATATGGCAACTTTGAAATCTGAACGGTGTTCAAAATTGACGAGGCTGAACCACATGGTGGACTTGCAGGTAAAATGCTTGAAGAACTTGATGCAGAGACAGGGGCACATGGTAATGATGTTGTATGTGGCTTTGAAACGGAAGCCGGTAATTGTGAGGCATTTGGTGTAGATGGAGAGGGCAGATTTGATTTATCAGAAGTTTGTGTTTTACCTGAATTTAAAGTAGAAAATGCTGGAGACAACAAAAGTTTAATTAGAGAATTTAAGATGGCCATGTTATCAGTAGATGCAGGCGGCGTGGTTGGTACAAATGGTATTGATCCCAGTGAAGACGTGTCCGGAGCAAGGGTCGGTGTAGAGGATATGGCTGTACCATTTGCATGGACACCCGATGAACTAGAACTCGGGCTAAACGAAGAATCAGAAGGAGAAGATATTGTATTCGAAACAGGTGTGAGGTGTGAGTTCGAAGTAGAATCTGATGTTGAAGGCAAACATGGATGAGATAACCCATGTTTATGACTTCGCAATGAACATGAAAAAGCACCATCCTAAAACACATAAAATAAAATATTTCATTAAATATAATATTAGTTTTTATTTAAAAAAATGTATAAATAGTATTCATTACCTTCGCAACCAACACCATAACTACTAAGACAAAAATATTTAAGTCAGCCATAATATTATTTGAGCTGTTAGCAGTTATTCTGTAGCACACAAACTGTTACCAGAAATGGCTTTTCTTAGGGTTTATATAGGTACTAGTAAATGTCGATAAAAATGTATAATATTATCAAAGCACGTTGTTACAAAATCAAAATGATTACCACTAAATATTATATTTTATCACGGTGTCAAATATAATTGTTGAATAACTAAAAATGTACATATTTATGTAATACTATAACGGTTGAGATTAAACCAAGGATACAACAGATAATCTTATATTAATGATTACGGTTGTTTTTCTTTACATTAAATAAAATATAAGTAAGAATATTACGATAAAAAATCGGGGAACTGTGCTATAATGTAGACGTCGAGTATAGCTGGTTATTGAATAGATCTCTGTTATGGATGAGTTAAATTTTAATTCAATGATAAATCATTGCCAACAAAAAACGATTGAACGGAGACAGACCAGTCTGTCGATCGACAGCCAATACTTTTAAGGATATTTTATTATGTATTTATATTGCTATTATAGTAATTTATCTTTTGATTAGTATTACGCTATAGTTTGTACTACTTTTTGACAAAAACAAAACTCATAGGTAATTTTGTAATAAGAGCTACAATATTATTTCATATAATAGGTAGTGCTAATGCTTATTGTGTTATTAACTTAATACGACGTATAGTACAACGGTGTGAATAGGTTAGTGGTATAAAATATATCTTAAAATTAACCTTCATATTTTGAAAAATTCATTGCGTATGGTAAATAATAATATACGTAACGATGAAAGTTTCAACTACTTAAGTTTATGAATAATATTTTTTTGACTATAACAAAATAACTACTTACCTATAAAAACTTTTTTTTTTCATTTATAATATCCAATTTCATCAAAAACCCTACTTAAAATATCTAGGTAGAAAAGAAAATTGTGCATAAATATTTAATTTTTTGTAGGAGTAACTTATAAAGTGCTTAAGTTTTATTTTTAAGAATTAACTATTACAATAGTTAAAAATTGTATGCACTTTTAACTATAAAATAATTTGCACATTTTTGTGATTTTGACGAATTTCGTTAAAATATAAATTTTAAAAGCTAATAAAAAAATTGTGGCAATATATTATGGTTAATATTTTTAGATAACTATAAATACAACTCACCACATTCCTTGTATTAGATTTTTAAACTATTTATCCAAGCATAAACATTTCCATCAACATGTATAGTAAAAAACTAATACAAAATTAATAGTATAAATAGTATAAAAAAGCCAAAATATTTTATAACATGTCTATAAAATGCTACTTTAATGTTCCATCACGTAACACTACTATAAATAATTCGAACATGGTTATTTATTTTTTAGCTATAACTGTACAACTACAGACAAATAAAATAAATTAAGTAAAAAAACAAGTGTTGCGTTAATTTTTTCGAATTTTTAAATTTGTACACCAACTAGGTACAATTTGCTATTAGAAATCATAGGTACTCAAAGTTGAAGACTAAAGCTTTTTTTACTGCTCACAAAGCTGACGTGGGATACAAAGGCTGTACACACACACACACACACACCCCTACCTAATATATAGTAAAACAAATATATTCATCGTCATCGATCCACTCAGAAATAATCATAATACCGGCTTTATATTAAACCATTGATTATAATTTATAAAATATACCATAGATTATCAATCTATTAAACTAACAAAAATAACCATTTTTCTTAAGCATAGTAAATATTGTATATTATTCAATAAGGTACGGCCTACGTTGTTACATTTAAACGAACACCTTTAAATTATATTTTCAGATTTTTCCGAAAAAAACATTATTAAACAATTTATTAGATATTAAAAATAATTTGTGCTTAATATATAATATTATATTGTTATGCATTAATAATATTTAGTAGGTATGGACAAATATAATTTTCGTGAAATAGTTTTTAAATTTAAACAAGTAGTGTAATTATTAAAATGTTTTATAATCACTGCAACTTAACAATTAAATAATTAAATGATTATTATAACAACTATACGTATAACACTAGAATGTATGTACCTACTATACCTACCTGGTTACCTAAACCAAAATCGTCTTTGATGATGTATTATTTTAGTAAAGATTGAGTTACTGTGCAATATTGGCATTTATTACGATATATATATCTAGTTCAGTAGACTAGATGCTGAAATAAAGTGCATAATGTTATACGGAGAATAATAAGCATAAGCAATAAAATTCACTATAAATTAACAATTTATGGTTTCTAATAAGCGAACGATCAAGATATTAATTCTAATCAGGTAATTTGCCAAAAGTTAATTTTTTTGAAGAAGTTATTATGTCCTATTTATTATAGATTTAGTACTTCTATTGTGACTCATAAATCGCAGGAAATTATTTCAACAGCTTTATGTGTGATTAAAAAATAATTGTATTAGTGTCTGTGGTTTAAATTAGAATAGCAATATTAATAGAATTCTGTAGTGCCACAGATATATTATATAGTAGTATATATATATATGTGTGCAGTGCTCTGAAAAAGCATCGAAATGTTTAAAACGTTAGTAGATAATACCATTATACTATGGAGTATAACCTAACCTACCCAATGATAAATTGTGATACATAATATAGGTACCTGCTATCATAGTAATGGTGATAGAATTTATTTATTGAATTTAAAAATTTGTGTCAATATTTACACGTATCAAGATTAATTATAAATAAATTATGTATTTATTGTTTGCATTTTTACATTTGTTCATGTATTCAAACCTTAACATTATGTTGTATAAATTATTAAGGTATATAATATGCAGATCTCAGGACTTTTAGGAGAAATCGTTATTTTACGTTTAAATATCCAATGTCTATGTGTCATTCAAATTTAAAGTTCAATCACTCGTATAAAATATGACGTAGGTATCTTACTCTAATCTTTTTATTAAATTCCCGTAAAACAAACTTATAAATAACCTTGTATTACTTTTCAAACCTTAGGTATCGTGAAACGTAAACCTTTTGTGAATTTTAATTACTTAGGTACTAAATTAAATAAGTTAATAATTTAAATTAAATATATAGTTTGCACATTTTCGCAATTTTGTCATAATTTAACTTCTAAGTTTATTAATGTGAACGTTTTTCAATTCCGGTAATAAACTATAATAATAACTTATGAAAAATCTTGTTCTAAATTGTTTTACTATTATATTAGTTGTACGCCAAGTTATTAATTTATGCGGAAAACATCGCATTTATTATATTATTATAACAGTGTGTATTATGTATATATATATACTATATATATTTTATATCCTATTATATTATAGTCAATACATATCAAATAAGCTTAGAATGAAATGAACAGGTTAGTCGTATAATTAATATACAATAGCTCAAAATGAATGTAAATATTTGTACCTCTGAGTACCTGTAGTATAAAATCTAATAATATAGATAACAATTTCATGTCCCCAAAAATATTTTTGAATTACCTACAATAAAATAACCTAAATCGTTATTTTATGTTTAAATACCCAATTTCGTCAAAATAGGAATTTTATAAATATTTTTGAATATTCGTCCGTCTGTAGTCGATATTCAGCACCTACCTATCACAAGATATTTTATTTTGTATTGTTGTTAAATAAGAATACTAAATTATATTTAACAAATATTATCAATACATAATTATGATATTTTATAGAAGTAGGTTCCTACTAAATCCTAATATGAAAAAGATAATCCCAGAGTTATTTAAAATGCTTAAAATATATTATGTATTATAGAAAAAACGTTTTACACTATGCCTATTTCGTGGGTACCGGTACCTACTTACTTTAAAATAGTATACCACTATTATTTTTTTTTATAATTATTGATAATAACTGTCTCGGCGACTTAGGCCATTGGTTACAATATATTTAACATTAATGTTACATTAAGGGGTAAATTATTACAATAGGTAAAATCTTATAACTATAAAAATATAGAAAGATTAAAGAAAAAACAAAGAGAGACATATAAACTAGTGATACATTATAGGTGTTTGCATTCTACATTTGTAATAAAAATTATATAAATATATTACTAAATTTTATTAAAGAGATTTGTGTCCCTAAGGAATTTGAGAACATTAGTGATAACACTATTATAGTATTATCATTAATAATCATAAGAATTCACAGAATTTTGTATCTAAGACGTAAACAATTATTTTTTATATAAAGGGAATTTATAAAGTATAAGTATATTACGTGTGATTTTCAATATTACCTAATACCTAACATAGGCGCAACTAGGAGGGTGCTTCAGCACCCCCAGTTAAAAAACACCAAAAATTGAAAAATCATATGAAAACATTTTTTTTAGCTTTACGTAAGGTTTTTTTTTATTTCTTCGTTTTTAGCAGAAACGTAAATTATTGTTTGTAATGATTATAGGTATATCAAATATAAGAAATTAGAATTCATCAAAATTTTGAAAAAATGTTTCAGTTAGAAATTTATAAGTTTTTTCTTGCATAACATTCCTCGCTAACATTATATATTTTGATAGAAGTCCCCTCACAATTGGTTCTACCTTAAATAAAAAAAAAAGTTTACTGGAAAGTAATACATTTCTTATGAGCGTTTGAATTTAAAATGTGTACAACATTCAGTTTTCAATTTTCATTTATACATTTTTGATAATTTGTTGTAATTTAAGAACGAATAATCCTAGATACTTGAAATTTTTACCAAATGTTAAAATTAAAATTTTCCTTACATGGTAAAATGTTAAAACGATTTTGACTCTTTTTGAGCTATTTATAACTATGAGAAATTTTTAAAATATTTTTTATTATTATAAAATGATTTGCCTGCTTATACTGTACAAAAAAAAATTTTCATCAATGATCATTAGGTATATAATAAATACTGTGAATGCATTCTGGAATGCACTGGCTAATGATTTATTATCCTACTAATTTAAACATTATCCAATATTTTAACAATATTATTGGTGGTTTTAAATATAATAACCTTATATGCATATCAAATAGTTGAAAATATTCTAAACTACTTTACCGTGAGGAGGTTAGGTTGTTATTATAAATGTGGTTATTAATGACTGGTAAATCGTTTTACCTAAATAACGTTATTACATTCTGTGAATAACATGAACATTCTGAACACGGTCACGGTGGCATTGGCATGGTTACGCGGAAATACGGTAGGTAGCTATACTTAGTTAAGGGCGTATATATTTTTTTTTAAATTAAAAATAGTTAAAAATTATCTAGTTTAAACAACTATAATATTTAAACTATACCTAAAATAGTAGAATAATTGTATTTTTAATTATAATTACAGTTGTTGATGTGACTATATAAACGGAGTTGATCTAGCTTTATAGATTTTCCGTGTGTGACACTCATTGAAACGATAATAAATGTATAGTATAATATTATTATAGCTAATAAGGGATGTTCATATAACTTTAGGCTAAAATGATGATCTGTACAAATGGCCCTAGCAATTTTCCAGCAATAATGAGATACCATTTGGAATTTTTCTCCAGTAAGGAATTATAAGAATAATATATAGCAAATATATTTTTAAGTCAAATTATATAAACCAAAAAAAAAAACTAACATTTGAATTATTAATAATCATAAATAAGATAAAATATGTAGGTACCTAGGTACGTATCTTTATATTAGGCTTAATCAAAGTTACGAAGTTATGCAGTTTTTGACTGTTACTCATCACTTCTCGTCTACGCTTCACTGCCTAAAATATTGTCTAAATATTTTAATATTTGGAGAAAAATTGACGTAATTTCATTTAAAAATATATTTGAAAAAACAATGGAATATAACCTTCTTTTTTTGTGGTAGAAAATGGACAATGGAGGCAAACAGTATCTCATGTTTGGAAGAAATGCCCGTACACATTTCCCCGTAATAACAATAGGTATATTATCTATAGCAACCACCTAATAATCATCACTCCTTTACTCTTTAGTTCTTTAGAACCGGGCAGACGAAAATGGCACCAACGAGAACCAACCAAACGGTATGTGGTAAACGCGGCATACCCATGTAATACAGCCAGAGGGTACCGATAAAGCATTCGTAATAGGTATGTGATTAAAATATAACAGAATAGGTATCATAGGTATTAAATAACCGATTTCGTTTATTTTCTTCCCACTATCTGAGAGTCAACCGTCGAGTGAACCCGAGACGATAGCCGATATAGGTGTGCGACAGTGTGATAAATCGTTGCGAAATGAATTCGCTTTGTTGAAATTCATATTAAGACGTCGAGTGATAAAAACAAATTTAAATTTCTGATTTCGTGCGTTTTAATCACACGCCGCCCGTTGACACCGATTATCCGACACCGAGAGGTATCTAAATTTATTTTAAAACGAAAACGTTTTTATTTCCAACTTCCACGTCGATTTGTTTAAATTCGTTTCACATTATTATAGTACATGTATTTTTGTATGACGTGACAGCAACAATAACAATTTTAATTATTAATCATCTCATATAATGATGTAATAAGTTGTAATAATTTCAGTTGGTATTTCATTGATAAAAAATAAAAGAAAACAATAACAATATTATAGTGTGAGTATTTAAAATCTTTAAAAAGGGTATCTACCTACGCAATTTCTTAATTCATTTAGGAATTTATAATATGACTCTATATTATGATAATATAACACAATATATGAACATAAGTAGTCGACAAAAATAAAACTTTAATAAGGCACGTGGTACAACACTTCAATATTAGATTAGGTACGTACAACTATAATAATATATAGGTACAATAATAAGTAATAACACATTATCATAATGTTTTATCAGATCTGGAACGTTCGGTTATCTAAAACTATTCGTATATCTTATAAGTTATTACATAGGTATATTATGAACGCGATTATTGCAAGGCAGGTATTCGCTGCACGACGGCAAAACGACTAACGAGTTTGTTATAATCTGACGATAATATAATATTTTAATAATTTATTATAATAATATTATGTCTACGTGGATAGCGTTTTTTAAAATAAACAAAATATGAACACTTTTGGAAATAATAGGTAGGTGTACGTAAATCGACTGTTCAAATAAAAATAAAATTACTGTCTTTATTAGAAATTAATATAGGTACATAAATAATAATAAATAATACACAATAATCGGGATAGTCAAATTGCACTTATTACCTAAAAAAAAATGGTCGAAATTCACTTGGATTCAAAAAAGGTAATGGTCGAACTGCACTCGGGTAAAAAACAGGCAGTGGCGGCCAAACTCGTTCAAAAAAAGGAGTTAAAATTTCAGATCACTATGGACGTTTACTTTTATTATTATAATAATATTTGACGATTTAAATAAAAATTAAAAAATTATATATATATATATATTATTATTACTAAGAATTATCAAAATTAGTTAAAAAAAAGTTATAATAATGACAATACTAATAATTGATGATTTTATATATTCATATATAATATTATATTAACATAATGGACAATGCATTGGCGCAAACAGGTGGGGGGGGGGCTTGGCGGGACTTGGTTACCCCAAATGTCGGCCAAGTCCCCCCAGTTCAAAATCTAGTAATTAGTACTAATTTTTATATTCTGTGGTACTAAGCAATATGGCTATGGAGAGGGGGGGATCTTGAGTCCCCCCAAAAAATGTTGTACATTTGCGCCTATGGAAAAATAGTATGTATAAAACAATCATTTTTAACTATACACCAATAATTAAAATCATTGTCAGTCCTGTAAGTAGGAAGAGAAATGAGTGTATTATAAACGTTTAACCCCTTCAAATACATGATATTTTTGTTGGAATACTTTTTTTGAACCCAAGTGCAGTTGGACCATTGCCATTTTTAAGCCCAAGCGCAGTGTAACTAAAATAAGTGAAATTCGGCCCTACTCACAATAATATACATTTTACAAGAGTACAAGTTTTCCACAAACGCATACGCTGCAAAAACATAGAAACCAGTTTCCAATAAATGGCGTATTTACCAGGTAGGCCTACGCCTACGCCCGGTACTTACCAGAACAAAATACACCGCAATTATCAAACGGGCAAACAAAAAGTTTTCCGACCATTGGTGTATATATTGCCAAGTGCCTACCTGTATATTGCCCGTTTCTATGACTTACGTAAGTCACATTTACCGAGTGCCGACAATCATCAGGAAGTTAGGGAAAAACGAAAAATGTTAAGCGAAGTTTTCGATAGAAGCGATTTTATTATTTTTTTGTTACCAAGATGACCTGTAACAAATTTCAAAATCGATTTAAAATATCAATAAAAATTGTTGATAATCTCTAAAAAGTCAAAGGTTTGATAGGTGTTCAAAATTTATATTAAAATTGAAAAAAAATCTAAATTTAAAATGCATACAAAAATAATAATCATTTTATAATTCGCATATACTTATTACCTAATTACAAAATAAAAATGAATGTTTAATTTCAAGTTAAAATTCAACTTTAGCCAACAGGTCTATAATATTTTTCATTGTTAACACAATATAAAATTATTGTAGATCAAACCTACCTAGCTACTAATCTGCAACATTGAAAATAATATAGAAATATTATAAAACAATAAAATTGTAAAAGTGGTACTTATTGAAAAATGAAACTAAAATCGATGTACAATAATGTTATAATGGTCATAACATTATAAAACCAATGTATCATATTTAAATTTAAATCAGTAAATTCGAATTTTCTATAAGTGTTAATTAGCATTATTTATTCATCTATATATCGAATTATTTTCAAACAGCTTGACTCTTCAACTGATGAATTAATATTCAAAATATTTTAGTTATTTATACAATACTTATGACATATAATTAGACTTTTTTTTATAAAACACTGCTATTATATAACTGTTGGTAAAAATTTTTATGCTCAGTTTAAAATTTAAAAAATCAATACAATTTTGTCATAATTTTAGTATTTTACTTAATGTAATTTTCCAGCATTTTACTCAAAAACAAAAATATAATCTTAAATAGATCGAGAAAAACTAGGTATTTTGATAATGTCATATATTTATAAATAGATAGGTAGGTAGCAAAAATAGTTATCGGCTATAAACCATAATAATAAATATATAAACCAAATCCATTCGTACATATTTAAATGCTATATAAAATAGTTCACATAATGCTTATACCTACATAAAGAATTAAGAATAGATCTATAAATGTAATTTTGAAGAATTTTTACACTATAATTTATGCTAATTTATGTTGATCTTTATTTAAATTTTAAATTTTGCATACAAATGACGAAAAATTGGTTTAAAACGTCAATTTTTAACTAAAAATATTATTAAAAAAATTTATATATTTTCAGGTTTTTAAGCTACTTACTAATTTTAGAAAAAAAAAGGCGTTGTCTGGCGTACATATCTTATTTATAATTCCCTATGATTATATTATTTTTTCTGGTCATGAACAAAACAAGTGTTTAAACATAATTAATACGAACAAGTGCAAGCTGTTACATCAAGTTTTAAAACATTTTTTAAATTATTATTTCATTTTATTTTTTTCATTCTATTATAACATAAGAATATTTATGAACTTAATTATAATGTAATAACAAATAAGTATAATTTATATTCAAACAATTATGCTTCATCAAGGTCAAATAATAGGTATTCATATTTTAAATATTTGGTTTATACTAATAACTTTTATTTATATTTTGTGCATATTATAATTCGAAGTCAATAAAACATTTTGACATAATTTACCTACATAATATACCTAATCACATATAATATAAATTTCTTTGTTAAAATATATAGTTATAGAGCCAAATTAGAGTTGCGGGTGGGTAGAAAAATCGCAGCTCAATAACAATATCGGGTCCAAAATAATAAAAATGTAGTATAATTTTTAACTACAAAATAATTTTATAGAAGATAGTAAAATACTAGTATCTTCATTTATAGTAATAATAATAACAATTTTATTTTTGCAAATATGAATATATATAATACATTTCAAAAATAAAACAATAGACAGTATGCAACACTCCCTGTAAGCATCGCTTGTATTGGGAGAGTAGAGTTCAGATTATTATTTAAGTATACATGTTATTATGCCAAAATTGTCAGAAAGAATAAACAAAATTTAAGATTAAGCAAGGTATAAAAATTTAACAAAATACGAGTTAAGATTTGTTTAAATAATATCGAAATTAAGATTAGACAAAAAAAAATTAAATTCCTTAACACTCTTAAAGTTAAATAAATTAATACTCAATATTTTACATAAATTTGGAGAAAATTTTTAAATTTCTACGGTAGTTTGTGTTATATCGATTACAACAAAATAAGAAAATCGCTCCATGAGAAATCGTTTACGGATGAATGAAGCAAAATTCAACTCCAATCGCCGAATTTCCAGTAAACATTTTTTTTTTATTTGAAGACAATCTTTATTTAAATCTTGTATTCGATTTTCAAAACTTTGACATAACTTTATATGTAGTATAATGTTTATAAATTCTAACTTCAGACGCTCATAAAAAAATATTTTGAATTTTACGCTTAACTTTTTTTAATTTCCACTAACAACAACAACATATGAAGAACCTAGTCTTAAATGTTGAAGTTTTATGACCAAATGCGACAATTAGATGCATTTTCACACCTGGAAAGTTATTGAAGTTGAAAAATTAACATTATTTCTACTACTTATCGTGTACACAGGCACAAATAAAAATAAAAAAGTGAGTAATTGGATGTCGCTCTGCTGTACAGTAGGTTCCAAGTGGATCACTATAATGGATGGCATTAAATTTAAATTCAATATTATAAGAACATTTGTATAAAAAAACGATTCTGAGCGAAGACGATCTGTCAGCCAATGATATTACCAAGTAGTTATGATATTTGATGATATTTCGTGATTAAAGTAATCTATTTAACTAATATGCTTTAGTACCTATAAAACAATATGTTAAATTCATTTTGCCAAAACAATACATTTGAAAATGTCATTGTGTCTATAAAATATAATAATATACTCCAAATCCAAAAGTTTCATATACACACGAATAATATTCTTATATTATAACAAAATAACGAAAATCGTAATTCTTAATCCAAATTTGAACTTAAAATGTCTGTAAAAAAATAATTGTGTTTATATATTTTTAGATTTTTTGATTACAGTATAAATTATTTATTAAAATCCTTGTTTTAAATTTTCAATCCTTATACAAATTGAACATTTTATAATTTTTAACTACAATAAATTCAATCAATTTTGTTAAAATTTTAACTTTAAAAACTTATAAAAAAAATAGTGCTTATGGATCTTTAATACATTTTATCGACTGCTATTATAGAAACTTATAAGGAATCTTGTATTAAATGTTCAAGCTTATACAACGAATACAATTTAATTGAAATGTATAGAATAAAAGACTAAACAAATTGAAAATTACAACTATCTATAAATAACTCAAAACTAGTCAAAATATTTTGAAAATTTTATAATGTATAGAAAATGATAAAGTAAACATTTTATCAAAATATCAAGAATCTTTTTTAATTGTTTTTGAATAACTACAAAATAAGAAAATCTTTGTATGAATATTTTAGATTCTAAGTGGAACGATGAATGTATTGATTTTACAATGATGAGTGTTTTTATTTTTTTTTTTTTTTTTTGTGTCTGTGTACACGATAAGTAGTCGAAATAATATTTCGATTTTCAACTTCAGTATCTTTTTCGATTGGAAAGTAAATATCGTTGGTGCATTGAGGAGGTCAAAAGTAAACATTTCCCAGTAATTTTCAAAAGCGCCAAAAAAAACAAAGGAAAAATTAAGGAAAAATGGGACTTTTTACGCAAAATCGATTTCTCTCAAAATTGAATCTGGTTTTTGTTGTAACTTTAAAACAAGTGACCGTAGATACATGAAATTTTTACTGGTTGTTTAAATTTCATTTTCTGTACACGTTAAAATTTTCAAAATATTTTGATTTATTTTGAACTGTTTTGGGACATTTTCATTTTCCATTTTTTTTTAGTATTTTTTCTAAAAATATCAAAACAATTTTATTTGCTGGTTAAAAAAGCTTGAAAATTTAATAGAAGGCTACCTAGTATATTGTTTCAAAAGCAGATAAAAAATATTAAAAATCTTTAGTCACAGTTTTTTTTTATCAGCATTTAAATTTCAAAAATTGACAAAATATGGAAAAATCACAAAAATTAGCAAATTATTTTGAGTTGAGAATTCGTAAAAATTTTTCTTTTTAAATCGAAGATTTTAAAATTTAATACAAGATTCCTTATAAGATTATCTACCTTTATCAAAAAAAAATGTTTATAAGAAAGTCAAATTAAATTTTTATAAGCGTTTGAAATTCAAATATTTACAACATTGGATATTCACTCGATTTCTCATGTAGCGATTTCCTTAGTTAGTTGTAATTCAAAAACGAATAACTGTAAGTACATGCAAATTTTACTGTATGTTTATAATTTTATTTTCTATAAATTATACAATTTTTTTGATATTTTGACTAAAAATACGTAGTCACAGTTTAAAACATTTGTTTTTTGAAAGAACAAATGTCTTAAATTAAATGAAAGAACCTTTATATTAGTTTCTTATTAAAATAATTTATATTGTAATTATATTTTATTTTATAGATTGCTAAAAAGACCGAAATTGTATTAAAACTAAGAAGAAAAATGGCAGAAATTAAAAGAAATAGTCAACTTAGACTCGCATTAAAACCATCAGAAATTTCAAATATTTTATTGACCTATTATATATTAAATTTGTGAAATCAGTGTATAGCATTATTAAAAAAAAATTTATTGTATTTTATGCATTACAAAAAATAATTATTAGTTAATAAACGTTATATTATATTTGTATATTTTTATGCTGTACATGTATGGGCCAATCTCCAAGTACACTAAAAGTATAGATTTAATTTCTGGCCCAATCTCCGGGTAGTAAAATGTAAACAAAATATTTTATATGAAGCAGATAGATAAAATGTGGCCCAATTACCGACCGCCCTAGGTACTTACATGATACCTTTTTAACTTCAGATGGTTATTTAATATTTAAACTATACACATTTAATTAATAATTTAACAAATATTAATTGTTTTATATCAATGAGCTATTAAAGGTCTTAATATAATATTAAGCCTATCTAATCTACTAACTAAAATATATCTGTCAACAAAATTATTTTATCAAGAATGTAACAAAAATTATTGTTCTATTTTAGTATAATTCTATAAATGTAAATAACATTTTATACGCTGGGTCAAAAAGCTCGACAATTTAATACAAGGTTCCTTATAAGTTATACTAGTTGTTATAATAACAGTTGAGGAATAATAATGATCTATAGGCACAAGTTTTTTTGTAAGTATTTCAATTTCAAATGTTGACGACATTTATCAAACTGACAAATTTACAAATTATTGGTACCTACTTTGATAATTTTTTACTGTATTATGACAATTTTACATTTTATTTTATGGAAAACTCCTGTGGTATTACCAATTAAACTCCAAAATTAAATCTTAGTTGCAGCTAGTTATGCTCAATTTTTTAAAGTTTTAATTTTTAAATTTCTGAAATTATCTTCAGAAATATCAATCTTTTAATATGCTACCAAGTTACACAACGTCGTGGGCAGCTTTGATACCTATATTTCTTAATGTGATATCAAACTATCAAAGTAACCATTTCATGAAAAAAAATTATATCATCGTGGTACTCCTGTGAATAAAAATATAAGTGTATCAAAATAGCCCCACGAAATCAATCTAATCCAGGTTATGCCCATTCTACGGCAGTTAAAAGTATATATAATTTTCAACTTTTATTACTAGGTAGTTATTTTCTTACTGACATTATACAAGTTCAAATTAGAACAAAATTAGGTATAAATTAAAACCAAGAATAATTATTATAGTAGGGTTATTTTGTTTTCAGTGAAAAATATTATTCGTGGGTATATGAAAATGTTAGAGTATTATATTATTATATTTTATACATACAATAACAATTTCAAATGTAATTCTTTACTACCTAGAATAAATTACTTTAATCACAATAATATCATCAAATACACACTCGCTACAATTAATTTATATTATTTAATTCAAATTTAACACCATCCATTACCACTTTACAGCAGAGTAACTTCCACTTAACTGATTTTTTAATTTTAATATTTTTTTTTCCATTATAAGTCAATTTTCATTCATTAAATCATTTTTTCGATTGTTTTTAAAAACTTTTCATTTTTTATGTTTTTACTTTTTAGGATATATGTAGGTTGCATCATAAAGTAATTAAACTTATAACTCATAAACTACTCGTTCTAAATTCAATTTTTATTTACCAAAATAATTAGAAAAATATTCAGCTTTGGAATATTAAATCAAAACTCTGTTGTCATTCAAAAAATTAAAAACTTAAAATAATATAAAGATAAAAAATATTTGAAAATATAATTTTTTTAATGAAAACGTTGTTTTTTTAACAACTTAAAACTATGTGAAAAAATATTTTCAAAAACATAAATACTTTTTTGAAATAATGTGTGTTCACATGATAAAAGAATCACCCTGTATAACTTTAAAGCAAATTTAAATCATAAATTTGACTTTAAATAGGTAAAAATAATAAAAATAAATATAATAATATGTTAAACTATTGTACTTATACATTTTTTGAAATACTTAAGTAACTTTATAACTGCGTCAGGTGCCCGTCGTACCACAGTATCATAATATATTTTTTTCTTGACTTCCTATTACCCTATAAAATAGAAACCATATATTTTGAGTTATAATTTATAAATGGAACTCTATAATATTACTTCTATGGAATAGATATTGCGCTCTCTCGGTGGCGTACAATCGTCATTGGTCTCATCTCGACCGGTCACACTCCAACAGAGCGCAGTGCTCGAATCGAAACCTCCCTATACCAGTTGCGTCTTAGATCATATACAATGGATGGAGCTATGTTTGTATTTCTCGTATACCGGCTGTGTCTAACATAACCCTCTACTGCACATTTAATTTCAAGGTACAACGAGTTATTGCGCATGCGTTGCGCCTATGCCGCTTGACATTCTATCCCCACCACCCATTTGATTTCAAGGTACAGCGAGTTATTACGCATGCGTTTCGCCAACAAACACTATAAAATAACTAATAAGTGGGGGGGGGGGGGGGGGGTTATGTTGAACACAGCAAAAGATTTAAGTAGCTCCATCCATTGTATATGATCTAAGAGCTGCGTTATTGACATTTAAGAGGGAAAGTATTTTATATATTATGGTTAGGTATCTGGTTATACGCTTTTTCCATTATGACTTGGAGAAAATATAAGTTCAAGTAGGTTGTACGATTACAATTTAAACGTTCAATTTTTATACCACAAATACGTATACATTTATGCATACGAGTATATAATATGGTATATTACATGGTATATACCAGTATATTTTACTGATGATAATAACAATAATATTTTATGATATAAATATAATATATTTATATTATAATATTATTATGATAATTATAACAGTGTTTGGCAAGTTCCAAATAAAATAAAAATTTAAATAATTTCTGATTTTTTTTCATATGCATTTTATAAAAAGAAACTTGTTCAACGTGCCGTTTTTTAAAAAGGAATCCGTTCCTGTTGGAATTCGTACCTTCCAAACACTGTAATTATTAATTGATAGTATAAAACGATATATTTTGTTTTTTTGTAAATATTAATTCAACCTATCAATAAAAATAAATTACCTATTATAGAAGGTAGCATATTATACTACATATTATATGTAATGAAAATATCTTAATAAATATAAATCGACAAACCGTCTCCACTCCGAATCAATTTTTTTACATACTGATTTATCATTTAATTCATATTTATCAGTTTCATAACAGTACCAGGTTTTTATTCCAGATCTTGTCTTTAGTTTATTCTACACACTTTTTTAAATTTGACTTTAAATATCTAAACATTTTGTACCTTTATATTTTCGAATTTACCCAAGTACCTAACAAAAGTACCTATATAGGACATAGGTACAACAATTAGTTATAACGTATTTTTCGATAAATATATAGAAAAACTGATTGTAAGATTAATGTAAAGATAGGTATTAAGATATACTAAAATTTGTTTTCAGTAGATAAGTATCAAAATCAAAAGGTATCATCGGATCGATCGGTATGATCAGTCCTACCTACACTATGTGGATTGGCCAAATCAGTCGTTGTGGACCGCGAATTAAAAAAAAATGTTATCAATAGTATAATAGTATAAGTATATTTGATGAAGTTAATGGGATCAAAGTAATTTATTGTACTATTATATAATCGTTAAATGTACAATACTAGGCTATAAATTGGTTTTTATCAAAAAAATGTCATTATGCGTATAAAATATAGTTTTTAATTTAAATGGATATTATTATTCTTTTATTACAAATAGTCTTAATACAGAATGTCAGAATGTGTAGCATTAAAACAATTGAAACGGAGTAGAAGTTCCACGATAAACGCTGGTGACTGGTGTAAAGTATTTTGTTTTTAGATTCTGGAGCGGAGCGATAAATTTAGGTATTGATTTTATAATTATGTGTGTTTTTTTTATAGTCGAAAAACATTTAAATTATTATCTTTTCTGGTAAGATTGTTGGTAGGTGTCCTACGGGACTTCAAAATTAAAAATTCCCAATACTTTTCAAAATAATCGATTAACATAAACAAAAAATAAGTAAAAACGAAAAGTTTTACGTAAAACCAGTTTTCGGAACAATCGATTTTGATATTTAAGCGTAACTGAAACATTTTTAACATGTTTTTTCTATACATGGTAAAATGTTCAATATTTTACTCTTTTTGAGCTATTTAGATATTTTACAAGAGATATTTTCGATTTTTTATTTTTTTTTTCGATAAAAATGTTTTGTGGGTTCGCTTTTAAACCCAGACGATTTATTAACATTCCATTATATGGGAGGGTCCATTGGGTATAGATAAACGTACAAAAAAAAAATACCTAACAATAATATTATATTATACGGGATATATTATTATACAGAGATCTGAGATTAAATTGTTTGACTGATGCATCATTGGGAGAGACGGAGAGTGGTTAGGTGTAACACTATAATGTATTTCTCGTTTTTTAATTCTACAAACCGGTCGTCGTTCGGGAACAAATAAAATAAAATGTATGGTTTAGGTACAATGCTATTGGAGGCTACGACGTTCACCCCAAGTCGACTGTATTGTGTACACCACCTGCATATTATAAATAATATTATTATGTCGCTATACACATAAATACTTATTTTTAACGACTATATAGCCAATAGGTATAACGTTTATTTTTTTCATCCTACAATCCACAATAAACGAAAATGTAGTTTTCGTCGTATTTTGTAATGTTAAAATCGGGCCGGCAACAACTACCAGCGCTATTATAGTATACCTACATACACTTTCATGGTTTCCTCATTCATTTTCGAATGAAATATACAGTATGTAACAAAATGACTTGACGTCCTGACAATATTAATAAAAATTGATACTTGTTAAATATATGTAAAAAATTATGAAAATATTACGTGATGGAAAATAAATAATTTAAGATTTATTTATATCTGAAAATTCCTAAGCAGAATATTTAAAAAAAAAGTTATTACGTTTTGAGTGAATTTACTCCAATAAATATTTATATTTTAAAAAATTTTAAAAATAAAAATACTCGACTTGAATAAACATTTTTACCATCCAAATTTTTATTTGTCCAAAATTTTATTTTCATTGAAGTCCGTCGATTATCGAGTATGCCGCCGAGTATACGTATTGATAATTGAGTATCGACTACCTACGCATAGATAGGTACTAATTTTTCTGCAAATCACAAACACTATTTTTGATTACCAATAGATACGATGGGGTAAATTACAAACAAAAAGTTCGTCTATGTACCTAAAGTGGTGCAAATTATCGTGGCCTGTTCGAAGACCCAGTTTTTAGAATAAACCTACTCCTATAGAAGTAATGATTTTATTTTTAGTACTGTATTACCTATTTCAAAATTTCGATGACGAATAAAAATATTAATGATATGAGCATACAATTGATTATTGAACACCACTCGTCAGAGTTTTTGTGTTATAAGACGTCTAGACACCGAAATTATATGCATTTTTATCTTCATAGTTCATACAAAGTGATTACGATGAGGGTTAGAAATATGAGCGTTTCAAATCATACTGTTTTCATAGACTAAATTGTATTTTGTATATTAATACGTCATATTTATAGGGTTAATGCATATTTTGTTATAACAGCATAAATAATTTACATATTTTATACACTCTTAATAATTAAATTAAAACTTTTTTCTTTCCTCATTAAATAAAGACGAGAATTATTAATAGGCATGTCAATCAAAGATTAATTTAAATTGATCAGAAACAATATTTTCATAATTAATGAAAAATATTACTATTTTTTGCTTTTATTGCATTTTTAAATATGTAATTAAATGGCTACTATACGTCTATACCATTGTTTATTACGGACTTTGGTCGGACCTAGTTTATTTGTCTTGTCTTATCAATGTTTGCAGGTACATATTTTTTAAGTTTTTCGAGCGTGTTATTGAAGCATATTTTGTCATTTTTACCATGAATATTTACATATTACTTAGTGCCTTTTTAATGCATATAATTCCGGTCTCGTATTATAACATTCCTTATATTTAAGTAACTAATATGTACATGAGCGTAGTAAAAACATTCAAAACTATAATTTCGGAACACCATGAGGGGGCTACAAAAGTTTCTGTGGGGGCTGTAGCCCTCATAGCCCCAATGCATACTACGCCCATGGATATTTTAAGTAAGCATTCGAGTAACATATACCATAGTCAACATTAATTTTGAAAACAATATTATGAATAAATGCGTTTTATGCATTTAATTTAATAAACAAAAATATAAATGTTTACAATAATTATATTATATGGATTATTGACGATTTTGAATACATATTTAGTATTTGGAAATATATAAAATATTGCTGCAAATTATATTTCTTTTTATTATCTTTGGCACTATTACGATACCTAGATAGATATAACTTAATATAATGTGCTAGGCACTAATTTAATGATATATATTTTTATAATCTTAGGCGATTATGTCAAATAACCCACATAATCTGGTAGTAATCGGAATAAAAATCCACGAGAACAAAAAAAAAAATCTCCACTACAATATTACTCACAACTACATGAAAATGATTTAAACGAATACTTTTAGTACAGGTACTTATGCTTATCATAAAAAAATTAAAATCAAGAAATACTGGGGCTGGATTGCCGTAGCTGTAATCGGTTTGATTCATAGCAAAAGTGTAAAAAAATTGTGTTATCGTGATCACCATTTTCCCGTGCTGTCGTGAAGGATCTTGTAACCCATGTGGTTTAGAATAATTCTAAACCAAAGAGGTCTGTTATTGGTTTTAGGTATTCTTATTATTCTGGCAACCAACTAATAATTCCATGTTGTAGATTACTCAAGTACTCAGAAAATATTTTATTCCGCGTTGCATGGAATATAATATATGTACTGAGATTTATAATAAATTTTGGTCCACTGTAAATCATTGCTAATTTTTATTGTACGATACAATATTTGATCATGGTGATACCCATTTATTTTTAGATGGAAAGTGTCCAAATTGTATTTGTGAGTTCATTACAGATAATGGATAGGTGTATATTACCTTATATAAGTACAGTGACTATAAATTGATATAATCTGAAGCTACGTATAAAATAAAATAATTATTTAAATAACGACGACGGGTTTAGTGATCATTTTTGTTATCGTAATGTAGGTACAAAGTACATGTATTTGTAATAATACACCCCATCAGGAAATACTTACAACGCGTAGTCAATAGATATAATCTTATACATTTAGTCCATTTAGAATACTGTGGCTTAATGTATTAAGTCAACGACGATGTAAATTCCTACGGATTATCATTACTTTCTAAAATTCCAAGTCTCTAATGGAATATTATATTATCGTCGCTAAGTGCTAAGATCACATTAATACTATATTATACGTTTAGATATAGGTATGCGTCCAGACGACGGGCGCCGACATTGTTGGTGCATCCAGAGACGGCCGACGCCGTCAACACGAATACGTTCACGAGCCACACGGATAAATACGATGATAAAATGAGCCAAAATGTTTCAATTATTATTATAGGTTACATGAAATCGTATAAAAGTAATAAAGGATAGCTAACAGCCACGGATAAACATATATAAAATCACGCGTATTATATAAATATTAAATTATTCATATTCATATCAAAAAAATGTTAATTCATTATAAAGTAAGTAATAAGTAAATTTTGGTTTTTATAAATAAGACGCGAACGCATGTTGGGCACCCCTGAATTATAGTGGAATGTTTATAGAACGGGCAGCAGAGAGTAACCGGTTTGCGAAGAATGTGCAGGAATTTTGGGGTGGCTTATAACTACGGTCGACCGAGACGACCTTGAAACGGTGCCGATTATTATGTTCATAATATTATCTGTTATTGTAACATTACTCGTGAGAGGGTGAAAGGTGAGGCGGGGATCCGTCTAATAATTATTATTTAGACGAAAGTAGATAGGGTGGTGCTTGTCCTGTCTACCTACCTGTATATTAATTATTTTCAATAAATTATGCTGCATGGGGGCTATGAGCCTTGTGTAATGGTGCTAACAAGAAATATAAATTACAAAAAAAAGGTACCTACCTCTATTATATAAATATTATTAAGTCGCTTATTCGCTGGTTGTTTATATTATAATAATATATAAAATAATTGTTATGTTGTACTAGAGATAAGCGTTATAATAAAAAAATATAAAATATATATTTAAAACACAATTTATACTATGATTATGGAAAGGAAAAGGCTTAGAATGAATACATTAAATAGATAACCTAAGTTAGGATTCTCAAAATTCAACGATTAGAATTTTGTTATATTAAACACATTGTGAATCCAAAATCATATAACAACCACAAAAATGAAATGACAAGATCATTATACAATACTGCGTATTGGTAAAAAGGGGCCAAACATATTTTGGATATTATATGTTTTAATGTATACACTGTTTAAGGGATTAAAGATATTAAGATAAAAGATTGAGATTAAAGATAATAATAATAATATTTATTTCACCAATAACAACTGCCGACCAGGGACCGGAACTGAACCTAAAAGAATCGGTTCTGGAACCGGAACATTTTATTTTAATGAATAAAGTACCAGAACTGAACCGGAATTTTTAACTTAAATAGGTTTATTTAGGTTCAAAAATAAAATAATTTTATTCATCGTAAATTTAATGGTATTACTGTTTTGTGTACATACTATGTATGATTATATGAGTTTTCTAATATTTCTCATACTATTAAATAAAACTCGCATTCCAGATAGGTAATTGAAATTATTCTACTTAATATCAAATTACCTGTAACCGGTAACGAAATTATTTGGAACCAATATCTTTATTTTTTTTTTATCAAAATACCAAAACTTAATGGGAACATTTTATTTTTGGAGAACGAGTACCGCAACCGATACTGATAAATTCAAAAGGTTCCGATCCCTATACTAACGAAATTAATGTCTAGCCAGCCACGAGACACTGACGGACGTGCGCCTCCATGAGTGAACCTTTTATTGTGGCTAAGGAGTTGGTAGGTGCTTCTAAACTAGTGGTGAAAGAACTAAGGAATGAATAATAACGCCGGAAATTTCGTGCTATAATCAACAAGTAATTATTATTATTGAATCGCACAACAAATTCTTCACATACCTATACATATAAGCATGATGGGGAGGGAGGTATGATCATACCTAACAATCAAATATTCAATATAAATGTATATATTTTATATAAACTACAAGCCCTGTCGGCCGTATGTAAGACACGCCGGGCAAAACAATAAACAAACAAATTTGTCTTATCTAATACGCGGTGGTAACAAGTACGACCATGAATTGCGGCGGCGGATGACACTATTATTTTGTATTTTGTTATTATTTGTCTCGTGTCCTAAGTGGCTAGACAACGTATCTTCGTCTCCTATCCACCCACGCCACTGGAAATAATTGTTATTATTGTCAAAAATAATCCTTTTGTTATTATTAAAATATAATTACAATCTATAAACATTTGGTACAATAAATAATTTGGTTAAAGATAATATATACATAGCGAGACTAACTCTCCACCCGACTGATTAAAAAATAAACTTAAAGATGTAATAAATAATAATAGTATTATGAATAGTAAAATCAATGTAGGTAATAGTATAGGAGGAATTCAATATTTTATAA
The DNA here is from genome assembly GCA_008086715.1 of Sitobion miscanthi. Taxonomy (NCBI): domain Eukaryota; kingdom Metazoa; phylum Arthropoda; class Insecta; order Hemiptera; family Aphididae; genus Sitobion; species Sitobion miscanthi. The sequence continues at coordinate 26,008,270 of CM017804.1, forward strand.
ACTTGCAGTTTGCATGCTTGGTTAAATTTTTTAATAATATTATTACCTATTGGCTTATGTTGGTTTGTAAAGTCCAATGAATGCATTACAACTTGGACAGGAATGTCTTTTGTTCTTAAAGTTATCCATGCATAACGGCAGACACGAACAAAAGAAACACCTGGAAAAAATGTATATTACCTACTTAGTATACCTAGGTACCTATCATAATATCTTAGTTATTATTATTGATTATTAATTATATAAGTTGAATTAACACGCTTATGAACATAAGTTAATTACAATCATACAATTTAAAATATAACAACAAAGACAAATATATGGTATAATTTTATTTAATTCAGTTCCACGAGAAAAATATGTCAGTTTTGTACATATAGATAGATAGTTGTTTTATCTCATTCATGTGGTCAACCGTCACTGACAACCTATAAGTAATATGGTGAATCCGACTGACTTTTCTTTTGGTAATTCATATTATTTTCTCGTGGAAGGAGAACATAGTATTATCTAATTAATAATAGGTTAAGAGGCGTCCTCTTGCTTCACCCGCATGTGTTGTCTCCGTCTTACAAAATTGTACATCATGGAAAAAACTGTATTGCGCGGGTCAACTATAAAAAATATACTCCTTCTATATTTATAGCAGAATTATCAAAATTCCACAGCACACAGAAAACAACTTTATCTGTTTCATAGAGGTTAATTTTTGTGAATAACACTCACCAATCATTTTTAATAATAAAATAAAAAAACCTAATGTTCTGATAACATTAATTGTATTTATGTCATCCAAATAATACATTTTTACGACATGGATAAAGTTCTTCTCTATGCGTTGCGGAGTTTTGATAGTTCTACTATAGTATATAAATACAGAGGAGACAAGTAGACAACACATGCGGGTGTAGCGTCCTTACGTGCTTTTAATTTAAATGATTATTTAGCTTCATAAAATAAGTACCCACATACCCAATAACAATCATCAACATACAGCATATATAAGCAGTAGATGATATTTCTTCTTTAACTCTTGTCATCACTAATAATTTACATCTTGGACATTTCAACCATACTGGTCTTTTACCCAATGGTGGTACTAAAATATTTAAATAACATAGAATAGCTATAAACAATATTAGTCTCATAACATTTCAAACACTTTTGTAAAGTTAAGGGCATTTTTAAATACCTAACTTGTTAGTTATTTCTATTGAATTACAACAAATTAGGGAAAATTAACTACATTTATAATTCTCAATCTGTAATAGCTATAAAATTGTTTAACAACATAATATATCAATATAATATAGGTAATTTGAATTTTAAAAAGTTTTAATAATTCACAAATTAAATAACAAATGTTGGCGGCTCCCGGGGCAGTTGTCACTAACCGTCATTGCCACTCTATAAATGCGGCCCTGGGAAGGAGAATCAGATATCAAGGTGTAAGGGTATTGGAAATGAGCTTTATGAGAAATACACATTGGCTAGGCCTAATTGGCTAATTATTAATAATTATATTCTTTAGATTTTTACTATCAAACACAGACATTCCACGAATAATTTGGTTATAGTTAGGTATTGTAATAGACTATTAATAGCATAGTATTATTGGTAAAAAGTTCAAGAATCCAAATAGATTTATAATCACTTACTGGTCTCCAGATTGGGTTTCAAAGAAAATTCTGTGTTTAATTGCTGATACGTCATGGTGACTGGGAAAAAACCTAATTTATCTTGAATGGCGTTATTGTTGATGTTAAGAATTCTTCTCCTAGGAGAGGTTTCTTTACATGTGAATTTTTCAATGTTAGTTATATATATAAATATAATATGCAATTACGTTCATACAAATGTATACAAATAAAAAAAAATTGTTACGACTTACAAATAAAACTTTATAAATAAAACGTAGACAACAATATTATGTTTAACATGGAGCCCTACAAACGTGGTCGTTGCCATGACATATTTGTCAAGGTCGTTTCCTAATAGTAATTACCATGTAACAATAATTAAGAAATAATAACGTATTGGTGTTAAAACTAAATGTGTTTCACCTAAACGAAAAAAAATGTAATAAAAAATAGTAATTAATAAAAATATAAAAATAAAAATATTAGCATTTAAGATTTTGTATAATATGTTTGTCATTATTACGATACATAATACATAATAGTATATGACAATACTAAATATTAATAGGTAATACCTATATCTAAATTGTTTACTAAGTATTTATCATTTCATACTATTTTTTTCATTATATGCATTTCTTTAACATATCTATATTTGAACCACCTATACTTGAAAAACGATATAAGTCAATAAAAGCAAAAGGTAATTCGGAGAAAACAAGAAAAAACTGTTTTTACTGGACCATCGATACCTACATGGTAGACAAACCGAGAGTTCTAATGGAAAGAACTCAAAATTAAAAAAAAATTATTTTTTGCCTTGGGGGGGATTTGCGTAAAGATTCTGTACTTGCTTATTTATTATAAATTGATTAATTAATTAACGTCAATCGGCAATTAGGTACATAGGTAATATATAAACAAGTTATTGAAAATTATAACATAAATTTAAAAATTATTGGTAATATAGATATAATTATAAAATTGAATAAAATAACAATTTATAAAAAACATAAAAGAGAAAAGAAAAACTAAGAAAATATTACAGGATTCTAACTGTTATGTATAATATACAGCGTTACAGCGATATAAATGGTAAAAACTAAAAGTGTGATAAAACTAAGATAAAAAGAAATAGTGCTTAGTAGTACATGAAGTGAATAAGTGAAAATAATACATTGTGAAGACTTACGTTGTTTCTACAATACACGATTCTCCGTTGGCTGAATTACTATAGGTTCATACTGAACTTACATTTATTCTCAAATAGGCGTAGTTGGCATAATTACGACTATAAAATATTATTTTAATTTTTCAAGTCAAGGACTTACGTTATTTCTCTTCCATACTGATTATTTAAAGTGGTGCAACAGTCGTAAAATTAAATATTTTGTTCCCAATAGTTCACACATGATCCGTCTCTCATTAATTGATAACACATTCCACGCATTATGTCAATTTGGATATTTTGTAACTTACGTCGTTTCTCAAGCATGTAACTGCAATGATCAAAAAAAATTTTATCATTGTAGGTATACTATTTTACTTTTTTTTACAAATTACATTATAGGTGAGCTAGGGCTCTAAATACACAAGTATGCTCGTCCGCCATATTCTATCCATTTGATTGTTATGTTATCATAATCAATATAAATTTTAAATTTAAACAATTGTACTGGACACTAGTACAGTATTAGTAATAGTTCAAACTTCAATAATTCATATTATATTCAAAGTTCATGTTGTGTTACACATTTCATGTATGGTGTGACGCTTTATATTAACAGTAATATCAAATATTCAAAATGCGGCTGTTCTGCTGTGATGATACCGAAAACTATGGCTTATTAATTTCAGAAGAGAAATTTGAGTTCTTTGGAGAACCATTTCTTTTTGTCTTATCACCTTTTGGAGCAGTAAAAATAATTCTATTTTTTACTTCAGTATCTTTTTTGGTGGGAAAGTGTGAATCTAGTTGGTACTATTAAAAAAAAAAAACTAAGGAAAAACTGAAATTTTGACGCAAAACCAGTTTTTTTTCAAAATGTATTTATTTTTTTTTTTTTGGTGCAACTCTTAAACGAATAACTGTATCTACTTAAAATATATATATGGCCCCAAATTGCGAATAACTTTGAATATTTCTAAGCTATTTATAGGCATAAGCCACTTAAGATTTCATTTAGTTTTTTATGTAGGTCACCGATTAATGACCTAAAAGAATTTTAATAGAAAATACAATCGAGAATAAGTATTATATTGACTTTTCGTCTAGCCATATAGGATTAATGGCCGAGTGGAATAAGGCGTCGGTTGCGACGCACACCGACACCGGTTCGAACCCGACCGCGGGTGGAATTTTTCTTCGGGAAAGTCCGGAAAAAGTGCCGCCACCCCCATCCGGGTATGGCAGATCCCTTCGGGTATCCAATAAAAAATCTGCGAAACCAAAAACATACGTGTTTACAAACTTACAATTTCTTCTCTACAAATCAAAAACACACGCTGTTGCCCATTAGCTAATGGCCTTGGTTGCCTGGCTTCATAATCAATTAAACAAAAAAAATATTTAATTTCACTGTTATAATCGCCAAATTGAGATTCTACTTACTGTACCTACTATTATTTATTAGTTATTACTTATTACTAAAGGGTACCTATGACCTATCCGTTTATAAATAAATAAATAAATATTTATATAGCAGTATCATATAATATAATATAAATAGTTATACTATATGAATAGTTCGTTAAAATTTAGTCTTAATACTGAAATAATTTGTTACGCTGATGACACTGCTAAGTTCTATTTTAATTCATGATAAGCCCATCGAAGGTATTAAAATTTAAAATATAAGTTGAATGACATCCTACCTATTATAATTTCACTTAATTTAATCAAAATCTCTTTACTTTAAAATTAACATTGAGTTATCAGCTCATATTTAATAAAGCAAGTAGGTATGCATTCATTTAATATATAAAATAATTGTAATAATTTTGTGTAATTTTAGAAAATATAAATAAAAGTTTCTATGCCTTGCCCTACAATGTAAATTTAAATGGAACTATTATATTGATAATTCAACAAATATTGTAAGATTATTTGTTATGTTTTTTGTGATGTGCGTCATAAATTTAATGTTAATATAAAACGTATGATTTATAATATTTTATTATTAATGGCTATTAGTAGGTACATCAAGGATAATATTTATAAGTTGTGGCATTGTTTTCTGGAGTCAAATATATGATTTTAAAATTCAATCTATGAAAAATATTTTAATGAGTGTCATTAAATATGTTTTTGTCACATCCGAAAGTTTATTTTTCGATGACCGTCGAAGCGTTGGTAAGCAACCTTTCTTCGTCCAGCGGGCGGTAAAGTGGAAATCCCCAAAAGTGCCGGGTGGTAAAGTGGAAATTCCTAAAAGTGCTGGGGGCACATACCTATCACGCGTATATCCCCAGCACAATCAGACACTGAAATCGAATCCACGGTCCTTACAAAATATAAACTTTTGATTACATCTTAAATTCATATTATAACCTCCTTGCATGCGACGCGTAAACATTTTTATTTCATGAAATTGTTTTCGTAGAATAATTTGATTGTTGCATAGATCCATAGACTTATAGAAATAGACGGAACATTTGTCCCAAGGACTGAGAAGTTTGGTCGTGCCAAACGGATTAAGAGAGATAGCATGAGTTTTATCATAAGAGTGAGAGAAATGGCACTGTTTCGAGGACAGCCAATCCTCGTAAGTCGTAAAAAGCTCTACCATTGCACGCGTTATCATACCTAGTGTTCCGTATATTTCTATAAGTCTGTGCGTAGATCCCTGCATATAGTGAATTACCTTTGCTATGATTACATTTTTTTATTCTTATTTTATTTTTATATAATAATTATTATTTATATTGAAATATATACAACGGTTGGACAAAATATAAATCTTATAGGTATTAATATTATAATCTCCATGCATGACGCTTCAAATAAATAAAAACCAAATCGTTTCTTTCATGAAATATCGTTTTCGCAGAATAGTTTGTTTGTTACCTTTGCCGTAATTGATGAAAGCAGAGGCGTTACAAAAAATAGTATGTGTGTCTCATGCGGGAAGGCAATTTCAGTCTTGGGCAAAATGCATCCCTCGCCTGCGGCTCGTGCCACACACATCGCCAGCGACTGAAATAGCTAAGTTCCCGCCTTTGCTACACAATATACTATTTTGTGATACTTACATAAGTATACAAATAATCAATGAATACCTACTAATGATATCCATAGCTGAACAAGCAAAAATTAATTTGCTAATTAAGTATGTACTTTTTAATTGGGCTGTCTCGTAGATTTGTAAAAAGCATAATGTTGTCCACTTGTCCTACAATATCTCCAAGAGCTAATATATTGTGACAAACGTTATAAAATTTAAAAAAAAAAAGTAGTTGATTGTTATTAAAACAATACAGCTGACACACTAGATTAAGCGTTCCGCCTTCAAGTTAACCATTGTCCATTACACAGTCTATTTTTCATGTATAAAATGTAATACTGATTGAGAGTTATTCATTGTCCATCTCAAATTTTTCAATAAAAATAAAAGTTCCACTCATAGTATAATTTATTTTATATTAAATAAAATATATACATTTTAATAGTAATAAATATAAAAAAAAGTAATCGTAATATTGCTATGTACACAAAAATAATACCAAAAATAAATAATACTAATAAGTAACAATTTAAGTAAACAATAAATTGAATGGCACATGAGACATGACTACATGAGTACAAAATTACAGCAAAACTTATGCAAGTAATACATAAGGCAATTAATTAAAATTATTAAAGAATATTATATATTATTACTACGTATTGTATAAAATAATGATCTATAAGCAGTGCGTGTACAGTACGAAAGTGTCCATAATAATGAACAATATTTACATAACAATCATATGCGTGAGTCTTATACCTAAATTCAATCAACTATATAATAATAAATATTATTCCACAACTATTTATAACTACTATATTATTAATATTTACAATTTAAAAATAAAAGTTATGAGGATGTCAACGCACTATTAGATTTCTCTCTCTGGCCCACGCGTGGGCCAGAGAGAGAAATAAATAGTTCGCTGGCATCCTTTTATGGTTTGTTGACTAATTTTGAGACCTATACGGATGCACGTGGTTTATTGTCTTTTGTTTAAAATATTTTTATCAATTATAATAACAAGTTAGGAACTGTCCCAGTCTGAAGTTTAGGAATAGGTGATAAATTAAAAAATGATTACCTACCTATGTACCAAAATTACTATCATTTAATCGCTATTTACTGTTCGGTAATAATTTCACTGCCACTGCGAAAGCATAATTTTCGTCCTTGGAGTCCTGGTCTTTATCTTTATTGTTGTCATGACTGTTTTGTGGATTATGGGCGTCTTCTTCAAAATCGTCCAGCTATTATTGTAGGTCGTCCGTCTGAGTCGAACAATTTGATTCCTTGCGGAAAACGTACTCGTGCAACAGGCTCAGCTTTTGTGCCTATACAAATTTAAGACATTTTATACTACCATAAATAAGTTAAAAATTATAAGAACATTTTCTAGTTTTATTTTGTCTGTTAGATACTTATGCAACGGTTCCCACCGCACCATTATCGAAAAATGTAATTTATTAGACCTAATATTATAACGTAGGTATAGTCGAAATTACTGGTCAGGCCAGTCAGACCATGGCCTGACCTAATACTGACCGGATAACATACCGACTTAATAGAATTTAAAAACTTATTTTGTAATTAGAATTCTTTTCCTATTCATAATTTTGCCTGTCCTAACAACATTTTCTATTTTCGCTTATGCGTAGTTCTAAAGTATACACTATACTGTACAAACCATAGATCATGTACTACGGTTGTAGCCATCATGCTAATTCTCGATGCCGTAATGAATACATGAGTTCTAGAGCCCGACTGTATGTGAGTATTCACATAATTCTGTTAGCGGTAAGGTTTACCATGATACTGCAGTCAATCGCGCAGTAATTACCAATAATCAAGGCTCTAGCTTTTTCAATTATTGTGGCATCAAATCTAATACAAAGACATAAAATATGTCTACACTTATAGTACATGATTTAAAGTACCTACGTACGTACCGTATCATAAAATAACTTCTGGCAATCTTCTACAGTTTTTTGTGCCATAGTGTCTTGTGACTTTACCATGTCTACGGCGTCGTTATCAGCGATAGTCCTCGTTGTGGTGTCGGCGTCGTCGTCAGCGATAGTGCTCGTTGTGGTGTCGGCATCGGGATCTTCGTGATTGTCGGTTGTCTGCAGATTCTGATAAAACAGAAACAATTCGAATTTATTTATTTTAAATATGAAACATGTTAGTAGGTAGGTACATTATTAAATATTTAAGCCTCAACGTACTGCATGCTATACACATATTATAATATAAGCACTTACTGCTGCTATAATGGTAGCCTCCTCACCGAGCTGAAGTCCTTCGACTTTAGTTCTATTTTGCTTGAGGTATGTACTTGATAATTCCATCGGAGAATAATCGTAGAGATCCCGGAAAAACTTATCACGTTATTACTCTCATTCAAATAATCATTCATTGAGCTCTTCAAATTTTCATTAAACGCTTGGGTTGTCCCTTGCAAACCTCGAAGCACACTCTCCTGCTCGGTGCAGAGGAGATTGATTTCTTCTTCTAAACTATTAATTTCAATTTCGTGCTGTTTGACCAAATTATCATATTTTAAGTGCATACGCTGCATTTCTTGATCATGATCTTTACGCATCTGGTCTTTAAGTTCACGCATGCTTTTCAGCGCGGCCTCTTGCCGTATTCCTTGATAAAAGTTTAAACTTCGTAAATGGTTAACTACCGTTTCATGATTTCTTTGTAAATTATCGACTATCATCCCATGATTAATTTGCAATTCTCCAATTCTTGATTCGTAATAAATGTGTATATTTCTCATCTCAACTTCGTGATCGATTTGTAAATTTAAAACCTTTGCCTCGTATTCGGCTTGCAATTTATCAATTTCCTCTTGCCTATTCGTGTTTACCGCATCGCCATTTTCATTATAACTCAGTTGTTCTTCCATATTGCTAACTTCAGCCTTAATATCTTTTTTATTATCAGCACAAATACTAAAACTGCTAGTCTACAATAAACCAAAAATTAAAAATTAATATATTTAAGATATTTAAGTGTCAGTGTTAACATTTATTGATTAAATCGAACGTATTAAATTATATTTTTTTTAAATTTTTGGTTGCTATTGTTGTGAGCAGTAAAATCTCATTCATAGTCCCAAATTATGCCACACTAATACTTCTTAAATATAATAAGTATCAATTTATTGTATATTATATAAAACGAGGACAAAACTAATGAATAAATAAATAAAACCTACAAGTAACAGGTTAACACAGAAAAGTTTATAGTTGATGATACTATTGTAGCGTATTTAAAAGCAATGCTAAATCACCTATTACAACAACAAGCTTGACAATTACTGTAAAGCAGAGTGGTACCCAATTGACTACCTTTTTTATTTTTATTTTTATTATTTGTGTCTGTGTACACGATAAGTAGACGAAATAATGCTTCGACTTTAAACTTCAGTATGTTGTTCGGTGGGAAAGTGAATCTAGTCGGTGATTTGAAGAGGTTAATATTCCCATTAGTTTTCATAAGCACCGGAAAAAACAAAAATCTTCAACAAAATTGATTTTGGTTTTTGGTGTACGTGTACCTAACTCTAAAATTAATAATCATAGATGTATGCAATTTTCTCTAAATGTTTATATTAAAAATACATAATCACAATTTTTTTTATAAGTTTTTAAAGTTCTAATTTTGAAAAAATACATAAAAATCACGAAAATGTGCAAACTATTTTAAGCTAGAAATTCCTAAATTTTTTCTAAGATTCTAAGATTTGAAAATTGAATATAAGATTCCTCATAAGTATTTCAACCTTTATCAAAAAAAATAAATACCTACCGGTAAATCAAATTAAATATTCATAAGAGTTTGAAGTTTAATGTTTTACAACATTAGATATTCTCTCGATTTCTTTCGATTGAGCAGTTGAAAAATATAAAAAATAAATAATCACAATTTTTTTATAAGAATTTAAATTTAAAAATTCTTTTATGGTTAAAAGTTTAAAAAATGTTCAACTTTTATAGTTAAGGATTGAAAATTTAAAACAATGTACCACGTAAATAGGTAAATTAATTACTTTATTCACAATAATATCATCAATCAATATACTTAGTAGGTGTATACCTATACCAAAGGCTGGCTGACCGTTTTCGCTCAGAACAATATATGGTTATTAAACAAGTGGGGTGGTTACATTCACAACATGCGACAGTTACTTTTTAGGAAAATCTAAAATTCTTATCGCTTTATTTTAAAGAAGAGTAATATTAATGTATTATGTTACCTGCGGGTCGTTCTCAACGTTTTCACCACACTGCATTTTGATTAATAGTAACGTGCTTCATCAATAACTCAATAGGATGTTCCCCTTAATGGTAGGTGAGTACTGGATAGTATAGATCAGCGATTCTCAACCTGGAGGGTCATCAATCATAAAATATCAATACATCAAATAAAATAGCTGGTCATTTTTTTTACCTTTTTTAGTATAATAAATTGATTATGTTCTTTATAATTTTTATACTAATACAATAATAATCATTATAGTTAGTAACAACTGTATAATGCCAATATTACAAAAAAGTCGTTAAAAAAGGCAACCAATTTCCCTTAAAAGTAGCCTTTTATATACCGATTCTCCCCCCCCTAACTATCTAGAGCAAAATTCACCAGTTGCTCAACCAATAATAACAGTTGCCATTACATATTATTATATACACGATTAAAATATCAACCTGTAAAATAGGGGAAATAAATATTTAAATAATAATAATATGTTTAGTAAAATAATAAATACAATAATTATAATTATTATAAGCAGCATAAAATGTAAATACATATAAAATTTAAAAAAAATGTTTGATATTTGCAATTATATAATAGATACCTATTATAGTATAGTAGGTATTATATTTCACCCGCCGCAGCGAAGAAGGTCGTATCTCTGTTTTCACAATTTTTTTTTTCATGTTCTCATAACTGTTATTGTGTAGTTCCCGCTAAACTGATAGTAGCACAAAAGAAACAAAGACATCCTATACAATAAAATGCAGTTACTACCTTCTTGGGAACTACACAAAAATAGTTATGAGAACTTCAAAAAAAAAAGATTGTGAAAACAGAGATACGACCTTCTTCGCTGCGGCGGGCGATTTGTAATATAAAAATGCATGTAATAAAAAATAGTATAAAATGATAGAGAGTAAACAATTTAAAAAAAAATGAGTAAGTTGATGTCACTTTGCTGTACAGTATGTTACAATTAGGTCACTGTTTACTGGATAGTATTAAATTTGAATTTGACGACAACTGGTACCGCTATGCTGTACAGTAGTTTTTGTAATTGTCAACCTATTTATTTTTACTATTTTGTGTATTTCTATATCTATATCTAGGTCAATCTATATTATTTACTAATATTATAAAGAGGAAACATTTGGATGTTTGTAACGAATATATTCAAAAACTACTGGACAAATATAACATACACATTACAAGTTACAACAACAAGCTTGATAACTAGTACTGTACAGCAGAGTAATACCCACTTGTCAACCCTTTTTAAATTTTATTTTAATTTTTTAATTTTTAACTTAACCGATTTTTATTAATGGTTACTATTAATTAAATCTGTTTCGTAGATTTATAAAATATAAATAATTAAATAATAAATATAATAAAATTAAGTATCTATTATTAGTATTATTGATGATTCATATTGCATAAACATATACTTTTTAGTCTTTATTATTTTAAATTATATTACTGGTTTTTTGATAAATTAAAAAAAGGAAAATAATAAGTGAACTTAAGTTAGTAATTTAATTGTAAGTTTCCATATAACTTTTAATGTGCCTCACTGAGTTAAAAAAAATGATAATAATAATTTACTTTAAACTTTTAAAAATGTTTTCTATCAAATTAACTTAACTCGATTCAAAATAAAGTATCGTGAATTTACCAAGGCATGGAACAAAATGCTGATATAAACATTTGGTATCTACGGTAATTATGTTTGTGCATATTTAAAATGTTGTGTAAGAGCACATTTTTAAATAATGTTTAAATAATAACCATGAAGAGTTCATCGGTATTTTTTTTTAAGAAAATAGACACGTAGGTACGTACATCTTCATTAATTGTGTTATAAGATATATTAACGCCAACATTACAATAATATACAATATAATATAGCAAACAATAACTATAACTAAGATTATAATAAGTTATCTGATAATTATTGAAGGCATCATAATAATATTGTACGTTCATGATTCATTATATCATATTATCATTATTAAGACTTAAGAGGACGTCACACGCTCATGTGTTTTATCCGTCTTACACATATTATTATACGATCGGCGCACGATTGCGCGTAAAAATGGATGCGACGTTGCCAAATTATTATTATTATAAAAAAATATCGTTAAATCTATAACACAAAATAAAACAGATACTTTATATTCACACTCAGTCTACCTCATAAAGAAAATAATAATAATTATAAATAAAAAAATATTCATTAAAAAAATATCGTTATATAAAATAATAGAAAATATCCGAATAGATAAATACAATTTTAATTTTAAATCCCCGATACCGATTTCCAATTATGGCAAAATATTTAAGTAAATCATATAATTATATATTTACCGTGCACCTGTTATCTGTATATTTGGCAGCGTTGCTTAGAGGTAGAAATATTTCGCGCGCATAACCGTACGCCTATAAAGGTACCGCTGATAAGGACCGCGCGCAATTGTATTCCAGCTGTATAGTAACAATATAATTTTTTAAGAGGACATCACACCCGAATGTGTTGTCTTCGTCTTACACACATATGACATACACGATAAAATACGTTTACGCAGCCCGAGTATAGAACTAGGTCAATTTTGGTGATAGAATAAAAACACCTATTACAGAATTAAAAGATGACAATATTTATTTTAGAAGGCAAAACGTTGAATTTTTTTTTAAAAATTAAAATTTTGAAACGTTAAAGGTATTTTAAAAATGTTAACATTTTTCAATTTCTATAATAAACGTTATATTGGGTATAATGAAAAAAACGCATCAACTTGCCCTTAGAAATATTGACACATTTTTTCTATATCTTCTTCTATATTCTTATTTCAATATAAACGGAGACATCACATGCATCCTCTTAACTAACTATTTAATAAGTATTAAATTTTGTTCTAATCAACGTTACATTATTTTTTTGCTTTAAATATATAATTTACATCATCAGAATATAAATTATAGAAACTACCTGAATTCAAAACAAAATGTTTAAGAAATTCGATTGGAATACAGTTATTAAATTACAGCTAAAACTTAATTACATCTATCAGTTTATTTTGTATACCTAATATTATATAATAATAATATACAAAAGTACAATAATGATATAATATTAAACTCACCAGTGACAACGGTGATAATGACGATGACGAAAAGGTATTGATGTATGAGCCGTCTTCTACGATTATAATATAATAGGTAGTATATTATACTACCTGTTGATGACAAAAAACTGAACGTGCGTCGTACAAGCAGACATACAGACCATGGAATGACAACAATAAAAAACGCGCCTCACGACTGTGGCGGCTACCGTCGGCGATTACCACATATGCCACGGATTCAGGAATGCCAAACCACTTTTTTTAAATATCCCTAGTATTGATATAAAAAATTCCCTACATTTACCTGACTGATACCATCCCCCACCCAAAAAAAGGTATTTTTCCCAGTCAATATTTACAATTTTAATCACAAGTCTGCTGACTGCTTTATCATGAATAATGAATATAGAATATAATTATAAAATATAACCAGTCAAACATGTAGAATAGGTATAGAATCCCTACCATCAGATTCATATTTATTATTCATATTTTTAATTAATTTTCCAACTGATTTGCGTAAAATGATCGCCAAATAGTTTTAGTAAACCGTTTGCTCTCGGCACCTCCGCTAAAACGCGTTTTATATTTAGCGATATCTAAGACAATATTAGAATTTATAGCGCATATTGATAGAATTGTAAGTTCTATAAAATCCCAAAAATGGTAATAAACATATAGGGACTCAAGTATATAAAATTTACTGCCTCTCACATAAAAAATTAGAATTCTCTTAAACCGGTTGTAACCAGTAACTAATTTCCGAAAAAACCAATTAACAATTATTAACAATTAACGTAAATCCATTGTGATTAGGATATTTTTGAAGAAACAATTACCGGTTAACATAATATCAATATAAAGCGATAACCGTTTATCTGAGCCGATTACCGTTTTTTTGGAAGCAGTTTTAAGCCCAGAAAATTTATTATTATGATATCAACTTGAATAAAAAAATAAAAATAATAGTTTTTATTTGAATGGAAAATTTAAAATTTTTTAAAAAAATACTTTTGAAATTTAAAAAAATCAAATAAACAAAATTTAAAAATGTAATTGGCTGTCTCTTTAGTCAGAAAGGTATTTCAAGATTGACTCAATCTTTTTAAGTATCATATTTTCCGTTTTTTCATCATCCACCAAAAACATCTTTCCTAATTTTTTAGCGATATGCGTTAATTGTGTAACACCAAAATCTGTAACGGATTAGTTTTTTTGTTTGGCCTTTCATGCTATTACCTCAGCCCGATCATCAATTAATAACAATTGTATTTTTGCAATAAGCTCGTCATACTTGACACGTTTGTATAATTTCACCCATATTCACCCATAGTCAATAAATACAATTTTACTAGGTTTAATTAAAAAAAATAAAATATCAAATGCTGAGATTGATCAGAAAGTATTTGAAACATTAAAATCAATTAATCCAGATATTGATTTGTCTACTCTAGCAGATGAAGTAAAAATGTGGGATAAAGAATTAGAGAAATATAATTTTCAATCAATTTATGATTGGCCAGATTTATTATGTACTAGTCATGTTGTACCTTTGTACAGCTCCTCTTCTAGCGATCTTCAAACCATTAAAAATAAAAACCACGAATTCAATCAGACCAAGAGAACAAAATTATATACTTCACTTCCCAGATTTTCTCCAAAAGGTAATATTTTGCCTGGTGAAACTTTATTAATTACAATTTCAACGTATCATCCATTTCATGAGAAGAAAACCAAATTCCTAATGAAACAGATATTCCACGTTGTAAAAATACCATTCAATTTTATGACACACAAACTCTTCAGGATTTGAAACAAGTATTCAAGTGTAAAAATGAAGAAAGTGAAATCAGCGGAGATATAAGTAATAACATTCATAAACCATTAGGTAATTAAAATTTTTATTTATATTCAAAAGTCCCTCTTGAGTTTTTGTATGGATAATATATAAATTAAAATTGGTCAATGGATGGTTCAATAATTTATAGACTGTAAATAACCTCTTCTCAAATTATAATCTTTAAGGGATTTATTCGATTATTTTATAGAATAACTATAGAAAATTGTTTAGTCGTTATTACGTCTATCATATCATTTAATCATATAATCAAACATATCGATTCAATACTAAAGAATAAGCATTATTTTAAGTATTTTGTAACTTATAAGAAAGTATTTTTGTCTTGCTTTTCACAAAGCCATCCTTTTAATTTAAATGTATAAATACAATTTAATAGTTACCACTTATAAATTAGGAAGGTGTAATAATGATATAACTAATAATTTATATTAATGAATCAAGATTACTAATCGATTAAATTGAATAGTTTATAATTAATCGATTAATTGATTAAGTAATCAAGTAATTAATCATTTTTTAATAATCAATTTTATCGACTAATTGTGTATAATCATAATCGATTACTAAAAAATAATCAAACTGCTCTTTTACTAGAAACTAGAAAAATATGTTGATCAGTGTACCTAATATGAAATATGAAAAAATGTAATGAATCCCTTTATATTATGTATAGTTAAAAACATAATATACAAATTAATAAGATGGATTATTAACTATTATTTTTGTTTGTTTTTAGAATTCATAGAGAACTCAGATTTGAAGCACGGTTTGTTTTACATAAGCAATAACATATATGTTGACTCTTCACTTGTATCAATGGAGTATGCTGAAACAATAAAAAAATGGGCTTGTGCTCATGGACACACAATCGAAAATATACTATCTTTGGATACACAACTTTTGGACTTGGAGGTATGCATCGGTCAACCGTATGTTTACCAACATTTAGGACGTTGTGAACATCTATTTATATTTAATGCAATCGATATTGCTACATCTAATGATTGGCTTATCCAGTCCAAATATCCAAGAGTTGTTAGTGTAGAAAAAGAGAAATTGAAGAAATGTATATATTGCTCTAAAAATGTAGCTACTATTGTTATGCTGAGCGAAAATGACAGGACCCCAGGAACTGTAAATCACATGTGTAAACATTGTTTTGAATCATATAACTATGATGATTTAGGTAATAAGATATCAAATTTCAAAGCTTATAGAACTATAAAATAGAAAAATAACTAAATTACCTATGAATCAACTTATAAAGAACTTGGATTGATAAATTAAATTTAAAATATTTTATTTTTTTAATGAGTTCTGCATTAAATACCTTATCTTAAAATTACATGGCCAAGGCACTTTTTTGTAGGTAATATTATAATTATAAGCAATTAATAACTAAAAACACTTTTTTATGCTCCAATTATTATCAGTTAAGCTTTTATTACTCATTTTCATTTTCATGGTAATTTAATAATATAATAAATTATTAGAGTTCTGTGTACCTATTGTATTTAGCCTATAAGATATGATTAAATTATCTAGCAATAAGGAATATTACTATTTATTAAGAAACAACCATAGGTAATAAGTAAAATTCAAAATAAATCGTACTGTATTCACTACGCTAAGTACCTGACAACATAAAAATGATGTTATAGTAAATACCATAGTAATCAAATAGTAATCTCTTTGTATACTAAATACACATTTTTTAACACTAGGTTAAGATTACATTAACGTAATAAAACAACAATTAGTATAATTTCACCCATAGTCAATAAGTACTATTTAACTAGGTTTAATTTGATGATATACAAAGAATATGTGACGACAGAAAAGGGGTTCAGAAGTGGTGATCGTGTGACGCAATCACTATAGAGAGCCATTTTTTTTAATAAAATGCTTTTAATATCATATTTTGTTTGTTTATTTGTGTACGTCTGAATTGAATTTAACTGGATATACTACATAGAGGTCTAATTTGGGGTGGTACCTATCTTAAACTTTGACTGTAATATAAAATATAAATATGCCTAATTAAAATATGTATTGATTTTAAAATGATGTGCATTTTAAATTTATTTTTGTATCCTAGGACACTTACCTAGTATAAAATATTATAAAAATGCAACTTTGAGCATCCTATGGTAGCAAATTTGATCTAGTTTTCACTTTGAATGGATAAAAATAAAAAATTCCCAATTCTCAATACTTATTAAAATAACCAAGAATTACAAAAAAAAATATGAACATACAATGTTAAAATATTTTAATAATAATTGATTGGTAACCTAGGTTACAAAAAAGTTAGACCTTCTTTGTTCATAATCGCTTATACACTGATATATCATTGAATTCAAATTTAACACATCCATTACAGTGGTGTAGTACACATGACAGTCGAAACCAGACAAAACCTACTATACAGCAGAACGGTTACCTACTTGACGGCTGTTTGAATAAATACTTCCACTACACAATTGACAATATACAAATAAATTAGAATATTTTAACTAAATTAGAATAATAATTGTACATAGTATATACATAATCATATTACAATAATGTTGTTAGTTATATAATATTTTTTTTCTGCATACAGTAAGGAAAATACTAAATCAGAATAGTTCATTACTGTTTAGCAATTAATTATGTGAATATCTTAAAATTTGATATGAAATAATTTTTGTATATTATAAGAGTAAAATTGATGAAAGTGAAGTTTTTAACTGTCTAACAAAGCATACAAAGCTTGTGAGATACCTAATGGACTTACCCTTGAACTTGTATTTAGAATATTAAGCTAAAATACAGTATATGGGTAGGCAGTAGATAGGTACCTACTGTGTTTTACTTTAAAGATACATTTAATACATAAAATACAGTACCTAAATACAAAAAATTTTATTTGTTTGCATCGAATAATGCCAAATATTTTATAGTTACAAATCTTAGTAATGATAATAAAAAAAAAAAAAAAAAAACAATAATTTACTCTCAGGAATCAAAACATTTCTATACAATTAGTCTTCCTTGTAATTGTTTTTTAAACTGAACACTGATTTATTAACAAAAAAGTCATCCGTTTTCATAACCTGAGCATTTAAAACCAGACCATTTTACTAAATTTGGATGTAAAATCTTACTGAGAAAGTAATTTGTCATATGAATTAAACTTGATGGTAAGACAAATATTTAAGAGTACCTACCTATAGTAGAAAATATTACTTGTAAATATTATAAATAGAAAATGAGTATTTTAGCTATTAGTAATACGGTAAGTTGAATTAATTTATGGTGAAAACATTGCGTTTTAAAATTACATATTTTGTTAATTTCTTCCACGAACTAATCGTTTATCAAATATTAAAGAAGAAACAAACATTGGACCAAGGTAGCATATCTAGGTTTTTTACGGGGGGGTGAAACAATTTTTACTAGATATTCAGTATACCTGTATTATACACATATTATTATATACATGTAGTGTTGTGTACAAAATTTGGTCTCCGGGGGATATGACCCCCCTCCCATATTGATGTGGTTCGGGGTACAACACTCTCCCCTACTTATTCTATATTACATTTTAGATTCTAAACGGATCAATGAATGTATTGACTTTACAATGATGTGTTTTTTTTTATTTGTGTCTGTGTACACGATAATAGTAGTCGAAACAACTTCGGTTTTCAACTTCAGTACCTATTTTGTTCGATGGGAAAGTGAATCTAGTTGGAGCATTGAAGAGGTCAAAATCTTCAGTAGTTTTCTTTAGTGCCAGGAAAAACAAAAAAAAAAAATTATGGAAAAACTCGAATTTTTGCGAAAAATCTGTTGTTGACAAAATTTTTTTGGTGTAATTTTAAAACAAATTTACTCGTAGATGGATGCAATTTTCAGTCAATGTTTATATTAACACATTTGGTATACACCAATACACCATAAAATTATCAAAATATTTTGAATTGTTTTGAGCTGTTTACGGAAATTTTTGGTTTCCAATTTTTTTTAGTTTTTTTTCTATAGATTTTAATAAAATTGGATTTTTTTGGTCAAAAAGCTTGAAAATTTAATACAAGGCTCAGCTTGTTACAATGACAGTTGAAAAATATAAAGTTTGAATATTGACAAAATACGCAAAAATCACGAAAATTTGCAAATTATTTTGAGTTAAAAATTCATAAAAAAATTTCTTTTTAAATCTAATTTTTTCTTTATGAAAATTTAATACAAGATCTCTCATAAGTTTGCCGACCATTATCAAAAAAAAAAAAAAAAATTGTCTACCGGAAAGTTAAAATTAAATTTTTCTAAGCGTTCGAAGTTTAAATTTTTACAGCATTGGATGTTCACTCGATTTCTCATGTAGCGATTTTCTTATTTATTTATTAATACAACAAATCATAAAGACGGCTATTAAATAACAAGAATAACTTACTTTAAATGATTTTATCACTGATAAGATGTAATTATACGTTGTTTTGTTAAAAAAGTTTTTGATATTTTCCGATTCAATATTTTGTAACCTCATTGGAAACATATTATATGATATTATAAACATAACCAGTATGAACGTACGATGGATATTTCGTATACCGGTTGATAAAAGGTGGAATGCCTTCGCACATTCATACTTATGCGTCGTTAGAATTTTAGAACGCAAAGGGCGTCACATCCAATGAATCAGTAAATTATTTATAGGTATTCAATATTTAACAGTACACACGTTAAAAACGTCGTCACAAGAACAGGTTGGTTGAAGCAGGTGTATTCAAATTTCAAGAACACGTAGAAGGTCTGTACTGATATATAAGTCTTACATTATAATGTAGTTTAACGTTGCAAACACTAAACACTAACTAACATGCGATAAATTATTAATAAATAATTCTGAATAATTTCCGGCTACTAAATTTGATTTTCTTGTTGGTAGTTGACAACACAAACTAACCAGTGTTTGGCTGATTTTAATGTAAAAAAAACTTACTTTATAATATATTTTATACATTTAACTATACCTATGTCTGATTTGCAGTGGTAGTTTTCACAGGATGACAAGGGAGGCACCCGTAGAAAACGAAGGGAGAACCATTTAGAATTATTGTTCTTGATTAATTTTAAATTAATGATTACGTACTTTACCTATTTCAATTGTAATTGAGAATAATTTTGAAATAACTGGAATTCCGAATATGTTGTAAGAATAAAATACTTTGAATCAGGAGGACGTTACACCCACATGTGTTGTTTCCGTCTTACATGTTACAAATGTAAAACATAACAAAAACTGTTTTTCGGGGGTAAGAACTACTCGGGCTGTAGTGTAATTCACATTTAAACCATTAATTATTCAGTGAAAATTAACAAGGTGTATTCGGTTTTCTTAGAATTTTATTATGGATACAAAAATTAATGTTTATTAGAAAGTTTTCAAATTTAATCTATATTTTAAATATTTATTAAGTTATTGCATATTTATTTATTTATTTATTTTAGAATTTATATTTGTAGATAAACAAGACAGGTCTATACTATAGTTTACAACAAAACAAAAAAATACACAAAATTATCAAGAGAAAGATAATAAAGTTAATAGTGTTTTATACAACAAAGTGGGAATAATTAATATTAGTATTATATATAGATACCTACCCATGTATATTTCTTTTGTGAAATCAATTATTTTATTTTTGTTGGACATAACATATTTACATGCAATTTGGCTTAAAAACTACTAGACTGTGATATCCACTGTTCCATTATACCTACTAATTATACTTAACACAGTTGAAACGAGGATTAACGCAACGTGTGTCTTTATTTTTAAGTTTAAATAAAAATATAGGTAACATTTATAGAGGTATTATTATAAACATTTAAAGTATTGGTTGCTGTTTTATTTATACAAAATAACAATAATTTGATTATTTTATTTTTACAGAACAGGCAAATAAGTAGAATATCATCATTTATCAATCAGTTGCACAATGGAGTCCAGCAATTCAATTCTCGGTTGTTACATTTCTAAAACTATAAACCTAAGACGCTTTAAGACTGCAAATGCTTACAAAGAAAAAAATAAAATATCAAATGCTGAGATTGATCAGAAAGTATTTGAAACATTAAAATCAATTAATCCAGATATTGATTTGTCTACTCTAGCAGATGAAGTAAAAATGTGGGATAAAGAATTAGAGAAATATAATTTTCAATCAATTTATGATTGGCCAGATTTATTATGTACTAGTCATGTTGTACCTTTGTACAGCTCCTCTTCTAGCGATCTTCAAACCATTAAAAATAAAAACCACGAATTCAATCAGACCAAGAGAACAAAATTATATACTTCACTTCCCAGATTTTCTCCAAAAGGTAATATTTTGCCTGGTGAAACTTTATTAATTACAATTTCAACGTATCATCCATTTCATGAGAAGAAAAACCAAATTCCTAATGAAACAGATATTCCACGTTGTAAAAATACCATTCAATTTTATGACACACAAACTCTTCAGGATTTGAAACAAGTATTCAAGTGTAAAAATGAAGAAAGTGAAATCAGCGGAGATATAAGTAATAACATTCATAAACCATTAGGTAAATTAAAATTTTTATTTATATTCAAAAGTCCCTCTTGAGTTTTTGTATGGATAATATATAAATTAAAATTGGTCAATGGATGGTTCAATAATTTATAGACTGTAAATAACCTCTTCTCAAATTATAATCTTTAAAGGGATTTATTCGATTATTTTATAGAATAACTATAGAAAATTGTTTAGTCGTTATTACGTCTATCATATCATTTAATCATATAATCAAACATATCGATTCAATACTAAAGAATTAAGCATTATTTTAAGTATTTTGTAACTTATAAGAAAGTATTTTTGTCTTGCTTTTCACAAAGCCATCCTTTTAAATTTAAATGTATAAATACAATTTAATAGTTACCACTTATAAATTAGGAAGGTGTAATAATGATATAACTAATAATTTATATTAATGAATCAAGATTACTAATCGATTAAATTGAATAGTTTATAAATTAATCGATTAATTGATTAAGTAATCAAGTAATTAATCATTTTTTAATAATCAATTTTATCGACTAATTGTGTATAATCATAATCGATTACTAAAAAAATAATCAAACTGCTCTTTTACTAGAAACTAGAAAAATATGTTGATCAGTGTACCTAATATGAAATATGAAAAAATGTAATGAATCCCTTTATATTATGTATAGTTAAAAACATAATATACAAATTTAATAAGATGGATTATTAACTATTATTTTTTGTTTGTTTTTAGAATTCATAGAGAACTCAGATTTGAAGCACGGTTTGTTTTACATAAGCAATAACATATATGTTGACTCTTCACTTGTATCAATGGATTATGCTGAAACAATAAAAAAATGGGCTTGTGCTCATGGACACACAATCGAAAATATACTATCTTTGGATACACAACTTTTGGACTTGGAGGTATGCATCGGTCAACCGTATGTTTACCAACATTTAGGACGTTGTGAACATCTATTTATATTTAATGCAATCGATATTGCTACATCTAATGATTGGCTTATCCAGTCCAAATATCCAAGAGTTGTTAGTGTAGAAAAAGAGAAATTGAAGAAATGTATATATTGCTCTAAAAATGTAGCTACTATTGTTATGCTGAGCGAAAATGACAGGACCCCAGGAACTGTAAATCACATGTGTAAACATTGTTTTGAATCATATAACTATGATGATTTAGGTAATAAGATATCAAATTTCAAAGCTTATAGAACTATAAAATAGAAAAATAACTAAATTACCTATGAATCAACTTATAAAGAACTTGGATTGATAAATTAAATTTAAAATATTTTATTTTTTTAATGAGTTCTGCATTAAATACCTTATCTTAAAATTACATGGCCAAGGCACTTTTTTGTAGGTAATATTATAATTATAAGCAAATTAATAACTAAAAACACTTTTTTATGCTCCAATTATTATCAGTTAAGCTTTTATTACTCATTTTCATTTTCATGGTAATTTAATAATATAATAAATTATTAGAGTTCTGTGTACCTATTGTATTTAGCCTATAAGATATGATTAAATTATCTAGCAATAAGGAATATTACTATTTATTAAGAAACAACCATAGGTAATAAGTAAAATTCAAAATAAATCGTACTGTATTCACTACGCTAAGTACCTGACAACATAAAAATGATGTTATAGTAAATACCATAGTAATCAAATAGTAATCTCTTTGTATACTAAATACACATTTTTTAACACTAGGTTAAGATTACATTAACGTAATAAAACAACAATTAGTATAATTTCACCCATAGTCAATAAGTACTATTTAACTAGGTTTAATTTGATGATATACAAAGAATATGTGACGACAGAAAAGGGGTTCAGAAGTGGTGATCGTGTGACGCAATCACTATAGAGAGCCATTTTTTTTAATAAAATGCTTTTAATATCATATTTTGTTTGTTTATTTGTGTACGTCTGAATTGAATTTAACTGGGTATACTACATAGAGGTCTAATTTGGGGTGGTACCTATCTTAAACTTTGACTGTAATATAAAATATAAATATGCCTAATTAAAATATGTATTGATTTTAAAATGATGTGCATTTTAAATTTATTTTTGTATCCTAGGACACTTACCTAGTATAAAATATTATAAAAATGCAACTTTGAGCATCCTATGGTAGCAAATTTGATCTAGTTTTCACTTTGAATGGATAAAAATAAAAAATTCCCAATTCTCAATACTTATTAAAATAACCAAGAATTACAAAAAAAAATATGAACATAAAATGTTAAAATATTTTAATAATAATTGATTGGTAACCTAGGTTACAAAAAAGTTAGACCTTCTTTGTTCATAATCGCTTATACACTGATATATCATTGAATTCAAATTTAACACATCCATTACAGTGGTGTAGTACACATGACAGTCGAAACCAGACAAAACCTACTATACAGCAGAACGGTTACCTACTTGACGGCTGTTTGAATAAATACTTCCACTACACAATTGACAATATACAAATAAATTAGAATATTTTAACTAAATTAGAATAATAATTGTACATAGTATATACATAATCATATTACAATAATGTTGTTAGTTATATAATATTTTTTTTCTGCATACAGTAAGGAAAATACTAAATCAGAATAGTTCATTACTGTTTAGCAACTAATTATGTGAATATCTTAAAATTTGATATGAAATAATTTTTGTATATTATAAGAGTAAAATTGATGAAAGTGAAGTTTTTAACTGTCTAACAAAGCATACAAAGCTTGTGAGATACCTAATGGACTTACCCTTGAACTTGTATTTAGAATATTAAGCTAAAATACAGTATATGGGTAGGCAGTAGATAGGTACCTACTGTGTTTTACTTTAAAGATACATTTAATACATAAAATACAGTACCTAAATACAAAAAATTTTATTTGTTTGCATCGAATAATGCCAAATATTTTATAGTTACAAATCTTAGTAATGATAATAAAAAAAAAAAAAAAAAACAATAATTTACTCTCAGGAATCAAAACATTTCTATACAATTAGTCTTCCTTGTAATTGTTTTTTAAACTGAACACTGATTTATTAACAAAAAAGTCATCCGTTTTCATAACCTGAGCATTTAAAACCAGACCATTTTACTAAATTTGGATGTAAAATCTTACTGAGAAAGTAATTTGTCATATGAATTAAACTTGATGGTAAGACAAATATTTAAGAGTACCTACCTATAGTAGAAAATTTTACATTTGTACGTATTATTATAATTATCAGCAAATTAATAACTAAAAACACTTTTTTATGCTCCAATTATTATCAGTTAAGCTTTTATTACTTATTTTCATTTTCATGGTAATTTAATAATATAATAAATTATTAGAGTTCTGTACCTATTGTATTTAGCCTATAAGATATGATTAAATTATCTAGTAATAAGGAATATTATTATTTATTAAGAAACAACCATAGGTAATAAGTAAAATTCAAAATAAATCATACTGTAAGTACCTAACAACATAAAAATGATGTTAGAGTAAATACCATAGTAATCAAATATTAATCTCTTTGTATACTAAATACACATTTTTTAACACTAGGTTAAGATAACATTAACGTAATAATGCGTACACCTCTACTACGGAGGCTCCGCATAGTCGCTAATAATGTTTGGGATTTGTGGGGGGGAGCTAAATCCTTACTTTGATAATATTTAATAAGCTTAAAACAAAATTCAGTACATTTTTGGGGGTGCTTAGTCCGTAAAGTTCACCCTATTCGCACCTATGAGCAGTCTTGTAAAGAATACTTTTATTTTGTATTCGGAATAAATATTCGAATAAATGAGAACTAAGGTATTCAGAATACGTATTCGAATAGTTTTTAAAAAAAATATTCAGAATACATATTCGAATACTTTAAAAAGTATTCGAATACTATTAGAATACTTTTTTCACAACTAGTTTTTGATAATTTTTGAATGGTTGGTAATTAACATTTATTAATTAATAATTAAAAATACATTGTAATCATAAGTTATTTATAAATTTTGACCACATTTGATACAGCCGATACGGCCTATATACAATACATTGGTGTTTATAAAAATAATCATATCATGGGCCAATATCATATTTCGTTCAAAAAATAAAATTAATGTTCAGGATTTTCATGATACCTATAACTATTTTTCTGGATCGGAAAAAAAGTATTTTTTGAATGAATAAAAAATACAAATAAAAGTATTCTGAACATGTATTTGAATACTTTTTTTAAAAAGTATTTAAAATAATATTTGAATGCAAAAAAAGTATTCAAATAAAAGTATTTGAATACATTTATTCGAATACTTTACAAGACTGCCTATGAGGCTCCCATAATTTCACGTAGTTCCAATGATTTTCATGTTACACAAGTACGGCACCTTTTTTTTACTATTTATTATTAGTTATTACACAATTTTTGCGTTTTTGGTTTTTCAGAAGTAAAACGTTATCCAAGATTTGCGTTTATCGTTATTCAGAATTAAAACGTCATTCAAGTTTTGCGTTTATTATTATTTAAAATTAAAACGTTATTCAAGTGTTACTGCCTATTAAATTAATTAATAATAACTAATGTTGTAGCTGGTAATGGCCTGGATATGGAATATAATGTAATCAATTCTAATGTCCGTATGCATGAAATAAATAATTATACGAAACCATTATACAACTTGTAAATAAATGTATTTTAAATAATTTCGTTTTGCGTTATTTTTCGTTCAATGAAATTCTATAGACAATAAAATATTATATTTTGCGATATTTTTCGTTTAATAATTTTCTATAAATTACGTTTTGAGTTATCGTATTGTTTCATGATACATAATATATTTTGTTAATCGTTATGTTTTGTTTCGCGGTATCTAATTATTTTTAACTAACGCTCTCCGTCATAATTACGTTTACGAATTTCAATTATTTTATAACGTTTACAGGCCCTGCACTTTATCCGTAAATTTATTATCTATGATTTTTGCTCCTTGGGACGAACACTGCAGTCGTTGCGGAGGTGATCGTGGCGGTGGTACATGCATACATCCGGGCACAATATTTTACCGCCATTGCCAATACAAAAGAATTTTACCTCCGCCGCCGCCGCCGCATGCAGTGTGGGGCGACCTCTATAGACGAAGATAAGTATTAAATACACATAACCAACAAAATTCATTATGAACAAAATTGTTTGCAGATACAATTCCCTTTGTCCGCCCTCGTGACTCGGTCGCGCTCTATAATCTAAGATTGCGGTCAATAGTCGCGCTATTGTTATCATATTGTAGCGTCGTATACCTTATCATCGTTTTGTTTGACTCCATTTATTCATTTATCCATTACCGTTCACGAGTTCACGACGAAATATATTGAAATATATATTTCGCGTCACAACTCCGCGGTAACGACCAGCTCGTGAATCTCTTCCCCGTTTCCGGCGTTCAGTTTTCGACGTCCAGCCCACGTGCCCGAGTCCTATCGCCGAGCGGGATTGCAGGAGGCCGATTTTGCCTACAACAAGAGATACGAACAATACGCATGTCAATCCAAAATCTCAACGTATTTGGTAAGTGCAAATTTCGTGTGGTCGCAATCGTAAATCCCATCTTTGGCGGCACAAGAGTGAGTCGCGCTGCGAATACATTCGGTTCCGACGCGGAAATGCGTTTTTTTGTTGTTGCGCATTTTCGTTTTCTACACGAAATGTACGTCGCGCATCGCTGACACAGTGCTCGCGAGCGCGTCGAAGGGCGTCGCCTCAGTGGATCGGTTTAGGGTACACTCATTGCCGTGTTGTTACGGTCAACCCGTCGAAAAGCGATGCCGATTGCAATGGCAAACGGCTGAACCTAATATCTTCGGCAGCCACCGTTATTTCCTTGAACATTTTTCCACGTTGGTTTTAAACGTTACATCCTCGATGTGGGCGTCGAATGTCGGTTGACATTATTCGTTTTTTGTCACCACGTCTGTCCGGTTCTGTTTGAAGGCGTTTCATTGACCTCTGCAACGCGTCACCAATGATGAAATTTATAATATTTGGATATCGGTATGAAATCTGTGTTTTTAATCTTCTGAGTTGACTGAACCGTCAAAGCTTTTAGATTTCATTGTGTGCACTTGATAGTCCTAAATAACCCCATGATGTATTAAACTTTGATCTCAATCATAATTATCTAGAGTTGAATTTCACATGCTATTGTTCAATTAATTATTATGTTGTTATCCATTTATTTAGGGTAAACTTTTAAATTTACGACCCAGATTACTTACAATTAGGTATATATTATTTTAATTTGTTATAAATTTGTATGTGTATACATTTAACTGTAGCACTTCCTAGAATTAATAATAAATAGGTAAAAATATTATATTTTTTGTATTTTAAATGTCAATCTGGGTAACTTCTTCAAAATTTATTAGTTACACTTTCATCATATGATCTAGGCAATTGCAGTCATGCCATTTTGATTATTTTTCTACAAATTGATAAATAGTTTTATTTTAAAATAACTTATTGTTGATATCTTATATTTAAGACCCGTTTGCTGATGCAAACAAGGGTGCAGACGATGACGTGCAAGACGGACTTGTTCATATAAGAATTCAACAGCGTAATGGTCGTAAGACCTTAACAACGGTTCAAGGTCTGTCGTCAGAATATGACTTGAAGAAGATTGTACGAGCTTGCAAAATGGTAATAACAACTAATATACAATGTTTCTAATTGATTGTTAATAATTTATCCTGTTTTTTGTAATACTTACAAAAATTAAAACGAGAGACATTATGCATACATAATATTTGTATAGATTTATATATTATAATATTTTATTATTAGTATAGTATATAAAAGTGTTTTAAAAACAGTTTTACCTAGTATTTATATGCCTACTTAAATTAAAAATAACTAATTGCATTTAATAATTTACTTATCTATACTTATTAATGATATCAGCTTTTTTTTTTTGAGTTAATCGAGGGACGAAAAAAGAACCGCGTTAGCATTACTTCTCCTCCGGCTCCCATCATTTATTGACGTAAAACATAGTTAAACATCAATAGCGTCAGGCCTAAACTCCCGCGACCTGGCAGACTTAATAACAACATCTACTTAAGAGGATGTCAGCGTAATATTTATTTTTTCTCAGACCCACTCGCAACATTGATAAAACAGAGTCACGTAAAATATTTTTATATGTAATTTTTGAGTAATCTTAGAGTAAAATGACCAATTACAAAAAATTATAGAGGATAATATTTTTGAAGGTTTGACATATTGATTTTATATTTTATAATTATTTGACTTTATAATCCAATTAAAAAAAAAACACATATACTTGTAAATGTTGGATATTAAATTGTTTTGGGACATTATTTTAGCAAATCCATAAGTTATACCCTTAAAAATATATTCTCTATAACTTTTACTCTAAGAGTATAGTAAATAATTACTCCAAGTTTACTCAAAAATTTAAAAAAAAATAATTATTTTAAGTGAATGTGTTTTGTCTTTATTACATGTGGGTAAAAGAGAGAAAAGAAATGTGCACTGACATCCTCTTAATGCTTAATGTACACAACTATCAACTTTAAAATAAAGGTTTTTTTTTTATAATTATAGATCATTTGATAAAAATGTATATAGATATTAAAATTACCCTTACCATTCTTTTAATAAGTTACAACTATTCTGAAAATAAATTTATATTATTTTAATGTTTCAGGAGTTTGCTTGCAACGGCACAGTAGTTGATCATCCCGAATATGGCGAAGTATTACAATTACAAGGGGACCAGCGAGAAAACATTTGCCAATGGTTAACTAAATGTGGTCTTGCCAAGTCTGATCAACTCAAGGTCCATGGTTTCTAAAACTTTGTATCATTACATTACTCAGTCAAACAAATCACAATAAATTAAAAATTAAAAACATGCGTTAATAAATTTAATGTTTGATTCTACTGGTTTTTTAATTATTTATTTTTTATTTTAATAAGTGTAGATTCGAATTAGCATTAGTGATGATATCTTAGTGTTATCTTATTAGTGGTATATTGTCGGTACTGACATATTATTATCTAGACTCTAGAGAACATTTTCAAGGTGTTTTTCATATCTAAATGTAACAAAAATTTTTTTTTTAATTCTGTATTACACATGGCTCCGCAAATTACATAGTATTATGTTGGTGTTAAAAACTCCATTAAATGTATGACATTTAAATTTTTTTTTGTATATTAGTATGTATATATTTACAGGTGCGGATCTAGGAGTATAAAATGGGGAGAGGCTAAATTTTTTCAGAATAAATACAATTATAATTTTAGTTCATAACAGATTATTTATTATATTTGATAACAATAATTACAAATGTATTTTTATTTTAAATTTCTGGAATTCAAGATGTATGAATTAATTATTTATCTATAACATTTTTCAACAGGTAGGAGCCTCTAAGCCCCCTCCCCCCTGGATCCGCGATTGTATATTTATATAAAATGTATATACATTTTATAAATCATTCTAAGTATTGTCCAAATCACTAAGTAAAGTAGCTTAAGTATTTTTTTTTAATTCCATGCTAATCCTTATAAATAAACGTACGGAGACTGTTAAGCTCTAAGCTTATGTCCTGATATACACTAGTTGGAGCTACAACTAATGATAAAGGAAATATATTTAGTTCTATATGATGTGCTACAATAAGCCAACAATTTTGACCAACACCTAACCGTATATCAACAAAAATAATTTTACCTGAATCATCTAGGCCAAAAATTATATTGAGCGATATTTTATTAGTTGGCGAATATTTTAATAGATAAATATTTTAGCTGAGAGCTTACATTTTTACCCAACAAAATGTTCAGTCAATTAATATTTAACTCTTCTTTATTTCTTTACAACATTTTGCAGCAATACCTTAAAATTAATCTAAATATTTTGAAGATGGTTTAGTAAAATTTAATTATATACATAAGAGTTTCAAGTTCCTGACAAATTATATTTTTGAACAACAATATTATTAAAACTAATATCGTTCTTTTTCATCTCAATATAAAATATTAACATCAAGTGTCAATGAATAAAAATATTGCTTAAACAATTTTAGATTTTTATATTTCAGTAAGAATTTATGAAGAGTCTAACAATTAATAAACAAGCCTAAGCTAAAAAAATTTAAAGTTAATACATTTTAACAACAAAATAATTTTCTTTATTCAGACAAAATTTAAACTTAACATGCTTACAAATAAAAAAATGTGCTTATGTATTTTAATAATTTTTAATTTCCATAGGAACAACTTATACTGTTTTAATTTTTCAAACCTTTAGGCTGAAACCCAATAATATTTAAAACATTTTAATTGTTTATAAATAACTTAATATTTGTCTAAATATTTTTAAAACTTCATATTTAGTATAGAGTATAGAAAATTAAAATTTAAGTAATATTGGAATGTTAGCCGTTAGAGATAAGTTTCTACGACCAATATTTTTTGAATAATAACAAAATAGTAAATACCTAACAAAAATCAGTTGAGATTAAATTGCTATTATTTGTTTGAAATGTTAAATTTGAACTTCCATAGTTTGATCACACATAAAAAAACTTTCATGATGTTACACTAAACTTTTTTTTAGATTTTTATAAAATAATCTAGTGAGGAATCATATATCAAGTTTACAAGCCTTTGGCGTTTTAACTAAACATTTTATGAGTTTTTCACTATTAAAATTATGTTTCAAAAATACGATTTCTGTTGTTATAAAGTATAAGTAGCCTAACAAAATTTGTTTTTGAATTGAAGCAATATGTTTTAAATGAAAACTGGTATATTGAATCATTTTTGTAATATATAGTGTCTTCTTACACAAAAAATTCCATAATTTAAAATTTAACTTTGAATGAAAACAAGCTAACGGTTCATTGAAGTGATAATTATCAATAAAACATTGTGTTGATCGTAAAATTACAATTAAAATGTGTAAAAAATATATTATGCGAATTTGAAAATATAGGAATTCTCTTATATAAAATATGTTAACTTAAATAGTATTCCGAATACTGTATTTGAAATACAACCCAAGACTGGTATTTTGTTATAATTAAAATAATATTGGTCGTAGTAACTTGTCCCTAATTGCTAACATTCCAATATTACTTGAATTTTAATTTTCTATATTAAATATGCAGTTTTAAAAATATTTAGACGAGTTTTAAGTTATTTTTAAACAGTTAAATTGTTCGAATGTTGCTGTTTTAAATATTGTTAAAAATATCTGGGTTCAGTCTTAAAGTTTGAAAAATTAAAACAAGTTGTTCTTGTGGAAATTAAAAATTATTAAAATACATAGGTATTTTAGGTTTTTTGGTTACAGTATATGCCATATGGTTACAATTATAATGAAGAACTATTTATTAAATTGTCAAGCTTTTTGACCAAATGAAAAAAGTTTTCAATTTTAACCTCTCGATGCACTTTCCTACAAATAAAAATACTGAAGTTTTCTACAAAACAGACAGAAAAACAAATAAACAATCGCTCCAATCAGAATCTAGAATTCAAATGACTAAAAAAAATTGTGCTATTTATACTATTTTTAAATTTCTATAAGATAATTTTATGAGAAACTTTGTATTATATTTTTAAGAATTTTTGACAGATTAGAAAAATTGTATCTGTATAGATAGAAAAAAAGTCTAGAGTTTTCATATAGGTACCTATTTATGGCATACAATTAGCTTAATATTTTTGAAAATATCACTGTATATATTATGTATAATGATAATAAAAGTGATTGTGAAATGTTTAAGTTTTTATGATCAATAGTTTTTACTTTTTTAATATCAGGAAAACAACTAAATTATTAATATGTAAAAGCTAAAAATTATTGTTTTGCGTCGTTTGACTATTAAATTTTATCAAAATACTCTTATAAAAAACAATTTTAAAATATAACATAATTTCTATTTTTAGAGTTTTTAATTATACATTTTGTTATTTGTTGTTGATTGAAATGTGTATCGTGCTATTTTAGCATTATGCTAATAATAATTAATAATTAGTACGTAATAGTAAAAAGTAATATCGCCTCGATTAAATACCTAGGTAGTTGTTGATTGTATATGCATAAGTACTTGAAGGCTGAAGCTTCAGGTTAATTTATTTTAAGGTGTTAAAATCCTAGTTCTGTTTTATCATAAGCATTAAGCTTTATTATTTAAATGCAATAAAATTTTAACTATATTTAAAAACATTTAAACATTGAATATGTATGTACCTGCAATTGTACGTATATGCAGGATGATTTACCAAGCATGCTAATCTTATATTATTTATACAGTCTATCTTTTATATTGATACCCTGTCAGAAGCTACACATATGCATTTTTCGGATGCAATAATTGTGCATTTCCATCCTAAAAATGATCTTTATATTTTGTAGATTTGTTATTGAAGTATTAATTGACGATTTTTATACACGAACAATAAATTACATTTTATTGGTTTTAGTATTTTACCAAATTCTACAAATTATTATGTGGGTATCTAAGTATGGTTAGTTAACAGTTCATAGCATTTTTAATTTTTATAGTTAAGGCTTTAAATTCTAATACAATGTTCCTCGTAAGCATTTCATACTAAAACCATAAAATAGGTATATTACAAGTACCTACCTATATTAAATATATTTTTTATGAATTAGTATATAGGCATCTTTATTGCTTAAAAAACATGTTACTCGATTATCAGAGCAATGCTTCTGTTTTCATTCGCAGTTATTCAGTAAAATGTCTACTATTAAACAGCATATTTGGATTTGGTTTTCGTTAATTTTTTTAGCAAAGTAATGGTTTTTTTTTCCAGGAAATCTTCGATGAGGACAACGACTCCTCAGCGATTGTGTATTTTTATAGCTAAATAATTATCATTTATAGCTATAGTTTTCAACGGGCTTTATATAATGTACAGTTATTGTCTATTGAGTTACTAATGTTATTATATATTTCTATTATATACAATATACCTAATTAGTTTTCATAATTATTTTTCTTATTTTTAAACGAAAGTAATACAAGGAATTTACATCATAATTTTTCGTAATAATTAGTGTATACAGATTATTCATTACTGATTACTACAGCTATAAAATATGTACATTATAATATTATTGTACATTCATCATTCAAATACTAAACAATAATAACGAGTACCTATGTAGAGAAAAACGACTGTAGTCAATTTGCACCAAAGTTGACCCAAAATATACACAACATGTGTAATTTGCACCATTTTTTTTAAAATGCGTTTGTAATTTGCACCAAAATAAGGATATGTAATTTGCACCATCCTCAGGTAGTAAGAAGTAGGAATTGTAATTTGCACCAAAATTAAAATCGATTATTTTTTCGATACTATCTCGATAGTACCAACTTACAAGTTGTTGTACATATTGCTGTAAGCTTATATAAAATCGTATTATTATGGATATAAAAAAGTTAGCCAATTAAAATAATTATATGTAAAATTAAAAAATAATAAATGTATACAATATAGATTTCGATAAAGATATCTACAATCTTAATATATAACTTTAGCTTAGTTTTTATTTATAAAATAGCTGAGCTTATACACATATTGTTGTAAATTTAAATAAAATTATATTATTATGAATATAAAAAAAGTTAGCTGATTAAAATAATTTTACATATAATTAGTTATATAAACTTACAACAATACCTACCTCCGTTATAATAATTAAATATTAATAATAAATTATATTATGTTTTCGTCAAAAATTAATTTAACCTGCCTTATTGTTGTTTATATTGTAAAATATAAAGTACCTATAGGTACTATAATAACAATACAAATATTATATCATAACATATATAGCTACATAGTAATATTCTTATAAAGGTATATAAAAGAACAGGGCTCTTTTATAGACACATTTTCTGACGACACTATTAAACTTTTCTCCAATTTTTTTTTCATAGAGTTTTTTCAAGTACTTTCCTGAGTGTCACCACGTCACCCGATTTTTATTTTTTGTCTGAAGGTGTCTACTGTATTTAAGGGTCTCGGTTTTTTAACAAGTCATTTAAATGAAAAAGTTGTTCGAAATAAGTTAAACTGTGTCGTCGGCAAATTGGTTCATTTTGGCTTTTTTTTGCCTGTTCTTTTATGTATATTAGGATACAGTAATTCATTGATCACAGACTCTATTTGTAGAAAATTAATTTTCCTAAGTGCTATGCAAGGTCCGGTAACCATGATGTAATTTTAAGAAAATATAATAGTATGTAATATATATTTTAGTTTCAACTTTTACATTTCTATAACGATTAATCAAAATTTTTTGTCTTTATGACTTTATCGATAATTATCGAGATACGCCGATATACTAAGCACTGCAATTTTAGTGTGTTCATTTTTTTCCGGGCGAAGTCACATACAGCTTGTGTAATAATATAGGCTGACTGACCGATTTTGCTCATAATCGATTTTCGTATACAACGGTTTGTCATTGAATTCAAATTTAACATATTTAATCAATTTCAGTGCCCACTAGATATCTAAACTGTACATGCAGCAGAGCGGTTACCTATACTTTCCCCCTTTTTAAATCTAAGAGTAGGTAGTAGGTACCTCCTACCTATTTTAAGAGCGGCTCTGCAGATGATACGGTTGAAAATTCTGAAACGACGCCCTTGGTGATATATAATATTATATAGTACGCAAACTCTTTAACACGTATTGAACATAATATTAT
The DNA here is from genome assembly GCA_008086715.1 of Sitobion miscanthi. Classification (NCBI taxonomy): domain Eukaryota; kingdom Metazoa; phylum Arthropoda; class Insecta; order Hemiptera; family Aphididae; genus Sitobion; species Sitobion miscanthi. The sequence continues at coordinate 26,043,779 of CM017804.1, forward strand.
TTATAATATAAAGTTCAGATCCGTTTGATTTAGTATGTATAGTTTCTAAAAAATGTAAATTACTCGGTATTATAGGTATACCTAGTTCAGTGGCGCTCAAATGATTTTGTCATTGTGGGTATGCAGCTAATTTTTTAACATGAGTCAATAATTTTTAATTATACCTAATATCAAATTTTTTAACTATGGTAAATACAAAATTTATTTTATAAACTTATTAAGTAAAAAGAATTTTTTTATGAAATTATTGAATCTATTTTTTATTTTTTTTCGCTTGTTCGTCCAATACTTCGTTTGCACTTATATTTATAGCCCCGTGATAGTGGCCAAGTCTTAATATAGCCTATAAGCATCTATATAGGCAACTCTAGAATAATATTATTACACAATATTTACATATACGTAGGTACTAAATTGTCATTTCAAACATACTTTTAATTTAACTTTAAAAGAAATGAACACACCCTAAAAAGTTATAGTTTCAAATATAAGAATAGTGTTTTATTTTTTAATGTTTGAACTGTTAAGGCCACTGCAAACACTATTAATTTTTCATTATAATGACCTTAGCGACTGACAACAATTAAGAAGGTATTTATAGTAACATTAACCTAGTTCAATTTAAAAATGTTAAGAATTTTGTTTTGGTAAAGAAGTTTACTTTTCATACTTATTCCAATTACAAAAATATTTTCTTCCCGGCTAAAGCACTGCATATTATAATAAGCGGCATATTTACCTCTACCTTAGTATTTCTTAAATATACAAACTCGTATAAGACAGTGTTTAAGAATAAAGTCATGGACATATTCTGTGGAAATTTACTTTAGTTGATAATTTATGTTTATAGAAAAAAAGAATTAGAAAAAGATTTAAGACATTATACAAGTTACACATAATACCAGTGGTCGGGAGTAGCGCGCTAATTGTAGCGACGCTACTTTATTTGTAGCGTCGCTATATTATGCCTTAGATAGCGAAATACTGTAGCGCGCTAAACATTTCCGGTTAGCGTAGCGAAAATTATCATTATTTTGTCACTACCTACAATCTAATTGGTGATTATTAAAATATCAATTATAATTATATTTGTTTATTTATATTATGATAATGATTAGTGTATTAGTGAAGTTTTTGTCCTGGGTTCTGTCCAGTGACCAAATGTCAAATCAGCACAAACTAAAAACACTAGATTTCAATAAGAACATTTTTAAAAATGTAGCGAAAAAGTAGCGATAGCGGTAGCGAACTACTTTTTGAGGGGAGTAGCTGTAGCGTTAGCGTGCTACAAAAATCTAGTAGCCTCCCGACCACTGCATAATACAAACTTTTATAAATATTGAAAAAAAGGTCTTGTTGGGGGGGGGGGGGTAATGTTCGCGGTAAACGATTGGACTTAGGCCACAGCAATTCGAAAGCAGGGGAGGTTGGAGGTACGACGACTGTTGTACGGTGTCAATAATAATAATAATGAGGTGAAATACCGGTGAATGGATTTTATGTCGGTCTTGTTTTAGCGACGGCGGAGACGATATTTATTTATTTATTTACGGTATATATTATTATTATCCAACGTGTGGGGGTACGTCTTATGTTATATATTGTTATTATATACGCGGATTAGGTATTTATAGGTACCTGGTGGCTGGTACATACACATAGGCTACAACTACTGCGACGTATTATAAAACATACCTAATGATATGACGAACGCTCAGCGCGATAAACGATAATTGCATTATTATTGCTATTATAATAATATGATATATCTATATTATTATTATTATCGACATTACGGCGGCTTGGAAAATGTTACAGTATACGCGCGTTATTGCCGGTTGGGTTATCGGTCCACATCATTTCACCACACGACGTTCACAGTGTGTACCTATGCCTATATACGTTCGGCCTGGACAATCCGACAATGATTATTATTATATTGTCACAGTCGACCGCCGAGATTCTCGAGAGAGACGTGTGCGCGAGCATTTTAATAATAATATTATACCTAGGTGTCTTTTATTGCCCTTTATTATTGTATATTATTTATATTACGGTTGTATGTGTGTGTGTATTACTATTAATATTATCATTATTTAATTACCATAATATTTGATACCATCATGAGCGACCTTGAACCAGAGTCGTGTCGGCGAGTGGTTTTCGACCGGGTGCTGGGCAAAGGAACGTTCAGCACGGTGTACAGAGCGCTGGTGGAGCCGGAAAACGAGCACATAGCTCTGAAAATCGTTCACCTACGGGATATTGCCAACGACCTCAAAACCGTACAGGATTGCGTAAACGAAATCAGTAACCTGAAGGTCGGTACAACAATAATATTATGTTTGCCAATTTAATTTATGAATATGTAATGCATAGGTATTATAGCCTATAGCCTATAGGTACTAGCATTGATTATAAATGCTATTTAGTATTTATAATCAATGGTACTAGGTAGGTCCAATTATATTACCTGGGTATTAGGTAGATACATACTATTGCTGTGTGCTCGTATTATGATGGCAGCAAGCTCCCAAGAATGCAAGAAAATTGTTTTTGTATTTTATCACATATTGAAATTGGTTTTCTACAAAAGCATAACATGCTCATGTTTCTTTTTTAGACACATTTTTCTATCTTTTACTCTATGCCCTAGCGCGCCTCCACTCACCAAAAATATATATACGCCAGTATATACATTGTACATCTCATATATTATGTGAAATAGGTATAAATGACTGTTACAGTATGTCAGTATGACGTAAACATTATAGGGTGCAATAGACATGGCTGACAAACGTGATTAACTAACTACCTAGGTGTGTAATAACTGATAAGTAATAACTTTTGTTTATAAATAATCCATTTTTGTTAATATACGGATAATTACTAATTAACAATAAAATATAATAAGTATATCTGAATTGAATAAAATTACAATAATAAAAGTTTTTACATAGGTAGTTAATACTTGCTATATGTTAACATTCATCGACTGTTACCTTACACTCTGTCATACTGTATTATACATAGGTATGTAGGTACAAGTTAATTTTTACGCAGTCCCTTTCTCGCATTATAGTGTATTTTTTTGGAAATATCGTAGGTACTTGGTAATTTATTACTTTATTAGTATAGAATAGTAAAATACCTATAGATTCAAACCATCACGTACGTTACTCCAGCACCCCCCCATTCGATTTTCATAATTTTTTTTGGACTAACATTTAGTATGCTATTAGTATGCATTTGTATGACCATTTTTCAAATTTGTATGCGTTTAGTTTTCACCCCACAAGCAAAAAACTGGGGCGGTGCTGGAGAAACATTTCCCTGGCACCCCCCAAAATGAACCGATGGTCAAATTGTGTTTTTTTTTATCCCATAATTTAGTACGCAATTTGTACGAATTGTATGACTATTTTCGAAATTCGTACGACCTCCCTTCCAAGTACAAATAGCTTTCCAAACGTTTGGGCATTTCTCCAGCACCCCCCCAAAATGAACCGATGGCCAAATTGTGTTTTTTTTTATCCAATCATTTAGTACGCGAGTCGTACGAATTTGTATGACTGTTTTCAAACACGATAGTTAAGAAACTAGTTATTTTTTTGAGTTTGCGTGATTGGCGAGTATTAAACAATTATTTGCAACTCAACCATGGGACCTATGACACAAAAGCATAGAGGCAATACCGATCCTGGAGGGGCTTTCCATCTTATCTATGTGTTTTTAAAAACAAAACTCACGTCGATCAGGAAATTGTTTTTTATTTCGTGTTTTCGTGATTTGCGAGTTTTAAAAAATTAATTGTGAATCAACCAATGTACCTACGACCCACAACATTAAGATAATACTGATCTTGGAGGTGATGTCCATCTTTTCTATGTGTTCTGTAAACGTAAACTGTAAAACCCTTAACCCATGTGTGTCTAATCAAGACACTTACCTAACTACTTAATGATGCGATATAATATAATAATTGATTCATTTCTTTTTATTTAGATGTGTTATTACAGAGAATCATTAGGTACCTATAGTGCAAAAATGAGGTTTTAAGGGTTAAGCCCAAAAATTTCAATAGCCCCCACCCCTCATACATTCTATGTTTTTTTCAATCACATAATTTTATAGTTCTTTGTGTTTCAGCCTCCCAAATTTAAAATTCTATTTCAATATTGTACCTATAATAATATATTATTACTAGCTGTTCCGCCCGACGTTGTCCAGTTTAAATATTTGTACTTGTAGGTAGTTAGGTATAATAAATATATTTGTACAACATATTGTGTATGCCATATTTCTTCTAATTATATATTTGCACTTGATATTATAGAGTCTTAACTGCAATTATTAAAGTGCAAAATAATTACATAAATATCATACAGCATTTAAAATGCTAACTTTTTTTTACATAAAAATAAAATGTTGCTTTATAATAACTAATGCTCATATACTAGGAGTACTAGTATACCTACTACTTAGTAAGTATTATATAATATTGAATATTCTATTGATAGACTGAGTACTATAAAATTATATGATTGAAAAAACATAAGGTAAAATACGTATTTTAAATACTTTCTTGAAGAATCAGTATTTAAAATCAAATAATAATTTTCAAATATATTAAAAATCTTTTTAGCTTAATATAATATATATATTTAATTCTCATTTTAATTTTGATTACGTAAAATTCGAGTAAAATAAAAATAGAAATTGAGAATAATAATCTATAGAATAGGTATTAGGTAACTAATGTATTTTATAACTGTGAATTAGGTATACTCAATCGAAAATCAAATGCTTCAATATAGAAAACAGTTGAGTATTTAAAGTTACGCCACACAATGTGGTGTAAAATATTATATGGTAGGTATATAAAATTAACGCGCAACATTTAAATCGGTTATGTTAATTCATAAGGTAAAAAAATATTTGAAAGTATCTATACCTAACTATTTTTTGAAGTATTTTTATTTGTACATTGTACTCATATCTTTTTTTGATAAGTTTTAAAATACCTATGTATTTTAAATATGTAGTTTTAAAAAATAATTCTGTAACTATTCTTGAATACTTTTAAAAAGTGTCATTTACAAGTTCTGTCTGTAATAATACCATTATTCTAGCATTACATTATTGCAAAAACACACACACTATCCAATCAATAATTTATTATTGTGTAATAAATTGTACAAAACAATAATTTTGAAGCTCGTTTTATCAATAGAATATTCAATATTATATAATACTTACTAAGTAGTAGGTATACTAGTACTCCTAGTATATGAGCATTAGTTATTATAAAGCAACATTTTATTTTTATGTAAAAAAAGTTAGCATTTTAAATGCTGTATGATATTTATGTAATTATTTTGCACTTTAATAATTGCAGTTAAGACTCTATAATATCAAGTGCAAATATATAATTAGAAGAAATATGGCATACACAATATGTTGTACAAATATATTTATTATACCTAACTACCTACAAGTACAAATATTTAAACTGGACAACGTCGGGCGGAACAGCTAGTAATAATATATTATTATAGGTACAATATTGAAATAGAATTTTAAATTTGGGAGGCTGAAACACAAAGCTATAAATTATGTGATTGAAAAAACATAAGATAATGTATGAGGGGTGGGGGCTATTGAAATTTTTGGGCTTAACCCTTAAAACCTCATTTTTGCACTATAGGTACCTAATGATTCTCTGTAATAACACATCTAAATAAAAAGAAATGAATCAATTATTATATTATATCGCATCATTAAGTAGTTAGGTAAGTGTCTTGATTAGACACACATGGGTTAAGGGTTTTACAGTTTACGTTTACAGAACACACATAGAAAAGATGGACATCACCTCCAAGATCAGTATTATCTTAATGTTGTTGGGTCGTAGGTACATTGGTTGATTCACAATTAATTTTTTAAAACTCGCAAATCACGAAAACACGAAATAAAAAACAATTTCCTGATCGACGTGAGTTTTGTTTTAAAAACACATAGATAAGATGGAAAGCCCCTCCAGGATCGGTATTGCCTCTATGCTTTTGTGTCATAGGTCCCATGGTTGAGTTGCAAATAATTGTTTAATACTCGCCAATCACGCAAACTCAAAAAAATAACTAGTTTCTTAACTATCGTGTTTGAAAACAGTCATACAAATTCGTACGACTCGCGTACTAAATGATTGGATAAAAAAAAACACAATTTGGCCATCGGTTCATTTTGGGGGGGTGCTGGAGAAATGCCCAAACGTTTGGAAAGCTATTTGTACTTGGAAGGGAGGTCGTACGAATTTCGAAAATAGTCATACAAATTCGTACAAATTGCGTACTAAATTATGGGATAAAAAAAAACACAATTTGACCATCGGTTCATTTTGGGGGGTGCCAGGGAAATGTTTCTCCAGCACCGCCCCAGTTTTTTGCTTGTGGGGTGAAAACTAAACGCATACAAATTTGAAAAATGGTCATACAAATGCATACTAATAGCATACTAAATGTTAGTCCAAAAAAAATTATGAAAATCGAATGGGGGGGTGCTGGAGAAATGCCCAAACGTTGGAAAGCTATTTGTACTTGGAAGGGAGGTCGTACGAATTTCGAAAATAGTCATACAAATTCGTACAAATTGCGTACTAAATTATGGGATAAAAAAAAACACAATTTGACCATCGGTTCATTTTGGGGGGTGCCAGGGAAATGTTTCTCCAGCACCGCCCCAGTTTTTTGCTTGTGGGGTGAAAACTAAACGCATACAAATTTGAAAAATGGTCATACAAATGCATACTAATAGCATACTAAATGTTAGTCCAAAAAAAATTATGAAAATCGAATGGGGGGGTGCTGGAGTAACGTACGTCAAACCATCAAGTTTAACGCTCAATATTATTTTCGTATTATTACGCATCATTGATTTATATTATTACGTGTTTTCATTTGATCAACGTCAATGTGACCATTATGCGATAACACCTCCAAATATCGTCGTCGGACATCCACCAGGTCCATTATGATGTGTGACGTGTATAATAATTGTGGTATAATTAAAACGATTATTATGGGAGTAGATGTGTATTGTTAAAAATAAAGTGTATGCCCGAGTGAATGCATATTTAGTTTTAGTTTTTATAAATCATTATAGTGATTAGTGATTCACAAAATTTAATTAGGCATTCATTTTCCAACTGAAATTAATATAATAACTGGTTTTAGGTAATTATCCGATAAAAGTGTCAAAGTGTAGCTGTATTATACATTTATACATAATATCTATTAGTTTAAATAGGAATAATATAGTTGTACTCGATGACCGATGTACCTACCTACTTTCCCATCACCTACTTAACGCACTTCACACGCATGCATCAGTGGTGTAATTTTCGGTGTTACAGGGTAGTGAACCAGGACCCATACATTTTTATTGACCAAAATAATTATGGCCTGCGTTAATTTGCAATGCGCCGACGCATCCTATTATATTATGGATCACTTATCAAGGAAAGTGAATATTATTTAAAAAAAAATATTTTTATTTTAAAATCTATTATTTCCATACATGTAAATTGAAATAAGTATTTTTATTGCATGTTATCGGTCCCGGTAAAACACAACCGAGCATAGAATTTTTTATGCGATGTTGCCACATCCAAACCGAAATGTCGTAATATATTATTTCCGCGTATTATTACACCAATTATTATGATACCAAACTTAAAGTGGCTTACCACGGCGCGATTCCTCGGTACAGTCAATGGCCAGTGGCCACGAGCCCACGAGCCGAGAGCAGTACCCATTCTTATCGACGATGTTATCGATTAACAAATTAGTTCCACAATAAACCAATAAATATTAGTGTTATCCGTGATACTGACCATATAAACATATATAGTTAAATATAAAAGCTTTTGACCAATATAAAAATTTCAAATTGTAAAAATACTAAATCTCTACTATGATATTTAAGTAAATTACTCAAATTGGAAATTGTTACCCAAGATATAGGTAGCAATTTAAGGAAATTATTTTATTATTATCATCAAGAATTTTTACTTCGTGATAGGTATAGGCAGTAAGTCAGTATACCTAACCAGCTATTCCTAATATTATTATTATTATTAGGGAACGGATATTTGAATGCAAATTGCATTTATTTCTGAATGACCTAAAACATTGCTTTCCAAGCACAAAGTTCATTCCATACATCAAGGAATTAAAAAAATGAAACTTTTATTTTGCATTTTTTGACATTCTCAGTTCATTTTTATGTTTTTAAGTCATTTTTATAATGGATATTATTAGGGAACGGATATTTGAATGCAAATTGCATTTATTTCTGAATGACCTAAAACATTGCTTTCCAAGCACAAAGTTCATTCCATACATCAAGGAATTAAAAAAATGAAACTTTTATTTTGCATTTTTTGACATTCTCAGTTCATTTTTATGTTTTTAAGTCATTTTTATAATGGATAAAATTCGATTAAAATGTAGATAACATTCATTCTAAAAAAGGTGGGTAAGTATAGATGTCGCTCTACTGTACAGTATAGGTTACAAGTGGGTCACTGTAATGGATGGTGTTAAATTTGAATTCAATGATATAATATCATTGTATTAGAAAAACGATTCTGAGCGGAAACAGTCAGTCAGCCTATGATATTACCAAGTATATTTGATGATATTATTGTGAATAAAGTAATTTATATATAACCTATTTACGTGGAGCCTTGTTTTAAATTTTCATTCCTTAGCTATAAAAGTTGAACATTTTATACATTTTTAACTACAAAATAGTTATTAAATTTTAAATTTGATAAATTTTGTCAAAATTTAAACTTTAAATGCTTATAAAAAAAAATTGTACATATGTATTTTTAATATTTTTCAACTACTATTGTAACAATATATCAGGAGCCTTGTATTAAATTTTCACGCTTTATTTACCAACAAATAAAATTGTATTGATATTTATAGAAAAAAAACTAATAAAATTGAAAACAGACAATGTCCGTAAACAGCTCAAAACAAATCGAAATATTTTTTAAAATTTTATCGTGTATAGAAAATGCAAATATAAGCAACCAGTGAAATTTTCAAGTATTTACAGTCATACGTTTTTTAATTATAACAAAATAAGAAAATCGTTACATGAGAAATTGAGTGAATATCAAATGATGTAAAAATATGAATTTCAAACGTTCATAAAAATTTAATTTGACTTTCGTGTGGACATTTTTTTTTTAATAAAAGTAGATAAACTTAAGGATAATCTTGTATTACATTTTCAAATCTTAGATTTAAAAAGAAAAATTTTAATGAATTCTCAACTCAAAAGAATTTGCAAATTTTTGTCATTTTTACGTATTTTTTCAATATTTGAACTTTAATGCTTATAAATAAAAACTGTGACTATGGATTTTTAATATTTTTCAAAAAATATTTAATTGTTAAGAACCTACCTCACTATCTTTAATCCTTAATTTTTTTTTTCGAAAAATATTTACATAAATTGTAAATCAGCGTAGCATCATAATGTACTTAGTATTAACCTAGAAAAAAATGTTATTTAATAAAAAAAAACATATTATAATTATTAAATAATTATTTATGTTTTTAATAGAAACTGAATCATTCAAATATCATACGATGTTTGTGGTGGGATTTTTCGGATTTTGAACTGAAAATTGGCTTGGAACTGGCTACCGGTGGAGATCTAAGACGGATCATCCATGAACATTATGATACGTTTAATCTAATTAAAGAAACTATCATTTGGTCCTGCGCCGTCCAATTGTCCAGTGCACTTTATCACATGCACAAATCAAGAATCATGCACCGAGGTACCTACTTGTAATGCATCTTATTTTCTCCGATTGAATATTTTTAAAAATCATTTCATAAATGCCCATATTATAAATGGGCCGTGTCACTTCATAGGTTGAACGTTATTAGCATGTAATAATGCGTATTCGGTTGTCTGTACCGAGTGTACCAATGTCGTACACGAGCGGTACGCTGCGCCGGTACGTCCATCATTCATCAATAGTCAATACCAATCATTTTAAAACTATTCCTAGTATGTAAGCATTTTAAATAAATATTCACCGGCCCAGTAAATCCAAAGTAAATTTAAATTACAATTGTACAGCGAAAGCTTCAGCCGTGCGCATGCCCATGAGGCTTGTATAGTCTTATTTATCTAGGTACCTAAATGTCAGTAAATTTAAAATATCGATTTTTAAGCTTATATTAATATATATTAAACTAGCTTATAATCTACATGTCCTTGATTAATTGTATTAAACATTTGATCAAGGGCGTCCTTTAGGGGGGGGGGGCAAGGGGGCATGTCTCCCCTAGAATTTCTGTATTGCGACCAGCAGCTGCCGTATCCAATGTTATCAGCTATCAGTTACCAGTTACCACCACGATTGTCTACCGTGCTTAACAACTATATAGATTTATTTTAACATGTCAATTATGAGCATAAAAAAAGAATTTTTAGGATTTACAGAGTTAAAAGAACTCAATTCTGAAACCATAGCATCAAGTATATTAGAATTTTCAAAAAAAGTTGGTCTAAACATGACTAAACTTGTAGGTTTATGGATTGATGGATGCTCGCTATGGCAGAGAAAGAAAATGGTGTCCAAGTAATAATAAAAAGAAAATATGAAACTGTGAGCTTCTTCCATTGTGCCTCTCATAAGTTGAATTTGGTTGTTGATGATTTGAATTCTTTACCTGGAATTCGTAACACCACCAGTACAGTATCAAATTTTTTCGTGAAAGTATCCTTCGGCGCGGCGTAAACTTGTTCCAAACATTCCTCTGTTATACGAAACATGATGGTCAAAAAAGTATAAATCAATACGTTTATTTTATGGAAACTTTATGGCAATAAAAACAGTTTTTGATCAATTAGCAGTAAGGAATGATGTTAATTCATCTACTCGATCACGAGCATTTCAGTTATCGTGTGCTACATCAAAAGACATATTTGTTGTATGTTTGATTATAATTTTAACATATTCATCAGTTTTAGAGCCAGTTGTCAATAAATTGCAGTCCGTTAAAACTAATTTATATACTGTGCATCAATGTTACAAATTCAAATTATCGACATTGATCATTTTTTTTAATATAAGATACTATTTGAAATTAACAATTGTATATTAATTGTATGTATTCAAAAACACAAAATGTATGTACTCGCAATTCGCATAAACTTTGTCATTAAGCTGTGTGTATTGCCCATGTGCAGACATCAAACCAGCCAACATTTTCGTGTACGGATTAAAAGAAGAAAAGAAATCGCTGTACGAGCGGTGGAAAAATGTGAAGATCAAGCTCGGTGACTTTGGATTTAGCAAAGACATTACGAACGGTCTGGATATGACCTGCCGGTCGGTGCTGGGCTCTCCGCTGTACATGAGCCCCGAGAGGATGTTACACCAAAAGTATTACTTTGACAGCGACATATGGTCAATGGCTTGTGTCATATACGAGGTACGCGACACTATACTAATTAATAGCACAATAATATAGACATGTAGTATATTAATAACGATTATCGGAGCAGGATCAAAGATTTACAATAATCATAAACACTGCACTTTTAGACAAACGAGTATCCTTTATATATTTAGTAACTAGCGCAATTTGTAAATTAGGATATAAATAATATTGATATGTCTATATTTTTACTTACTTACTTATAAAGACTAAGACTGAACATTTTAATATAAAAGCAAAATTAATGTTTCAATGTATTAGGCTTGGACAATTGGGCGTAATTTGGGTTTAGTAGTTATTAGTTACATACTTACATGGGCTAGAGTAGTGGTGTAATTTCAATTTTTTTCAATATGCATATTTTTATGCAAGTGACAAACCCTGTCTAGAATTTTTCCATTTTTCAACTAATTGGCCAAATCACAGTAATAATTAATATTGGATTATAAACACGCAAATGTATACCATACGCTGTTCAGATAACGCCACTGGGCTAGAGTCCTAGAAAATTAAAGTTCAAAAAAGGCGATAGGCAGTCAAAAGGACTCTTCTCGTCTTTAAATAGTTCTCAAAAACCAAAAGCAAACAATAAAATAAGTATTTAGTGTATACTTTTTACTCTATATAGCCTACAGTAAGCACATTTAATATTTTAAATATTGTAAAAAAATCCAAGAGAGCACACAAATAATGTACTTACCTGTGAATTTGATCACAGAGCTAACACAAAAAATTACTTATTTAGCATAGTTTTTTTGAATGAATCAAATATTCATAAAACAGATTTATACTTCCCATATATTAGTATAATATTTCACAACTATATTACAAATTTTCAATTTGATAAATTATGTAAAAATTTAAACTTTAAAAGCTTACAAAAACAAATACTGCCTATAGATTTTTAATATGTTTAAACTGATTTTGTAATAATGTGTGAGGGGCTTTGTATTAAATTTTCAATCATTTTGACATTTGACACAACAAAAAAAATGTGGCTGATATTTAAAAAAAAAAAATTGAAAATTGAAAATGTCCGCAAACAACTTGAAACGAGTCAAAATGTTATAAACATTTTATCAAGAATAGATAATGGTAAAATAAACATATGGTGTAAATTTCAAGTGTAAACAATGTGTCTACGGTCATTCGTTTTTGAATTACAACAAAATCGCTACACGAGAAAAAAAATGAATATTATCCAATGTTGTAAAAATATGAACTTCAAACGCTCATAAGAATTTAATTTGAATTTCAGTATACATTTTTTTTGATAAAGGTAGACAAACTTATAAATATTATTATAATATTAATATCTTTATATTTTATATCTTATTATTATAGTATATTTTCTCAACTATATTAGCACAATTTCAGATTATTACACGGAAGTACTATCAATAATTAAATAGAACAGTTTCACACTGCCGCACCCCATATGATGCATGTACCTATATTTTATAGGGTAGTAGGAATGTAGGATAGGTATCTATATTACTTGATGTAATATTTCGATAAGTCGACATAATATGTTTATAATTTTTATCTGAGCACCTTTCTTACATTTAATAATAAATATACATATAATACATTTTATACAATTATTAATTATCACTTATTATTAAAATTAAAAATATTCATCTATTTAAATCGACAACCGTAAATTGTTAATTGTTCAGCATATATGATTAATTTTATATTTGCAACATAGTATTTCTATGTGACATAGTGATATAGTTTTTCACCACAAAAATATTGTAATCAATCATTTATTTTTCATAATAGTTAAAATATTAAATAATTAGACGAATAAAAAAACCATGTTTGCCATACATTAGATAATTAATTGAATATTTATATTTCATTCTTAAATTATAATATATTATATAGGAGATGGGACATATTTGTGGACTAAACGCCTAAATTGTGTCTATGATACTATAGTAGGTATATAATATAAAGTGTACCGCTCCTGTAAATGTTTTCTAACATATAGTTAACATTTCATTCAATACAGATTTGTACAAAATATTGAATACTTAATTTTTAATACTACAATATTCTATGTAGTGTATATTAATTATTTTAGGTAATATTTAGTATTTTAAGTATTTTTAGTATATTATAATTAAATATAAAATAGATTTAACTTATAAATAGGTAAATAAATGAATAAATAAATAAAAATATATCAAAATAATATTGGTTATAATATTTTTTACTATATATGTATTATTTAGCATTGTCACTAAATATTAATTCTTAGATATAATCTAGACATTTAGGGATATTTTAACAAACATAATAATTATCATTCAATACCATTGAAATAAACAAATCTAAAATACACATAATCAAACTTAGATCCAGTGAGAGCAATAGAGCATCACAGATACACTTATACATATTCTCTAATGTTGTTTAATTTAAGGCATTTAAGCCAGGGCAATGTCCTACTGAAATTATTCGGTAAGATTTCTTCTTAAATTTTTTAAATAATTTTAATGATAATTTTTTAATTAATATTAATTACAATGCCATTATTCACTTTTGTAGTTTTATTTTAGTTAGTAGCACTTCAGGCCCCATTTCACCTGAATACCTTAGACATGAACTTGATGACAAAAAGAATAATAAATGGATTTTACCCACCTATACCTTCAGACATCTATTCCATAAAGGTCAGTAAGTATGTAATATTAAAAATAATGGTTAATATGCACAACTGTGCACAGAAATATACAAATATGTACAATAATTTATTTAGCCGCAATAACACACATAACTCTTGTATTATCTATAAAATATTATACAGACAGTAAATTCAAAGGGTAGGGTTATGTAATTTTTTTAAATGAGTATTGCACGATTTTTGTCAAGACAGAAACTTGTAGTCAACAATTTGATAATTTTTAAACATTTACACCTGCATGCATTATCTCCGTCTTACAAACACATAACTAAAGACCGGATTTATATGCATTTTAAATTGTAAAATATGCATGCAAACATGCACTAAAAAAAATCAAAATATGTAAGGAAAAAATACAAAACAAGCAAAATTATTTTATATTATAGCTATTTATTTATTGTAAAGTTATAAAATCAAAACAGAAATTATGAAAAAAAAATAAACTACAATATTATATTATATAATGATGATAAAAATGAAAAAATATACAATTTATTTGTTATTGGAAAAACAATAAGTAACAATAATATATTCCATATTGACCTCGGTTAAATTATGACAGCAGTTTGTGATATGTTTGTATGCAGAAAAACTTTGTTCCGCATCAACACGCTTTTTATGGGCACATATTTAAAACTCGACAACATTTCCAGGGGAAAATGTTTGATAGAGGAACTCTTCAAGTCATCAGTCTCATCTTGGTGTATTTAACAATTTCTATTAAAATTAGCATGTCTTTATTTTTATTAATAATTTCAGAACATTTTTTTTTTATTAATACGCTATTTCCATTTTCAGAAAGATCAATAACTTGATCCGTAACTTGATTAAAAATGTATAAAGGATCTATGAGTAACAAACCTTAAGTCTCAAGCTTTTTAATGCTTTCAATAATAATTGAAAAATTTGTTTTAACATAAGTAAATTTGTTAATTATATTTGATTTAGTTAAAACTTGTTTACAGTTTTGAATGCTTTTGACATCATATTCTTGAAGGTTTTGAATAACATTTTTAAAATGTTCAAAATTATCTGCATAAAATATTGCAGAACTACTGCAGTTGTCAGTCTATCAGTTTGTTCTGTAGTATTGACGATAAGTTGATAATGTTAGAAAAATAGATAAGTCAATAGGAAAACCAGTATGCAATGAATACCTACCTACTAATACGGAAATGTAATCTTAAATTTTTAAAAATATTTTCAATTTTTATATTGTGGAAAATTTATGTATAACAATTGTACGTACAATTATAAAATCAAATTAAACTAATGTATACGTATTAATCAAAAATATGCAAAATAAAAATTTGTAATATTATTTATTCAAGTATAATTGATGAAAACTCATTAACTGCATGTAATTGCTTATAAAAATATGAAAATGCATTATATGCGAAATCCGGTCTTTACACATAACAAAGTAAATTGTACGTTCTGAATAATTGATTTAATTCTGTTAAATAATTAATATTGGAGCAAATTCACCTATTATGAAATTTAGAATATAATATAATGAACCTCATAGGTTTTTTTTTTTATATAATTTGATTTAAAATCAAATTTTGAGTTTATAAAAGGCACAAACAATTTACAAATTTAAAATACTCATAACTTACTTTAAAATTAAAATATAATAAAACCCTGTGGTTTTCACTTCTAAATTTGATAAAAGGCCAATTCGCTCCAATGTTAATCACAACAGAGTTAAATGGATTATTCAGATCATACAATTTTCCATATTACGTTAAAATAGATGGAGACAGCGCATGCCTTCTTAATATTCATGTATAAATATTTTTATTAGTACAAACATTTTTTGTATAAAATAAGATTGTAAATTTAAAGATAAATTATAAATTGAATATATTTTTGTATAGAATTAATTGCAATGTACTTTAGCGTCCATTATTATTGATTACTATTGTTTATGAAATGTGATCCACTTTTAAGTTTTAAAAACAACCATAATATAAGTAGTCATGATTATCAATTTTTTTTTATTTTACTGGTATGCAGATAACAAAATTCATAGATAGCTGCATAATAGTCAACCACAAGTTCAGGCCGAATATATCACATATCCTGAGAATAGCACGGAGAGGATTAGCCGAATCTCAGAATACTGCACTTCCATCGTAATTTGATGATTGCTATATAAAGTACAATTATAACATTATTATAGTATAGATTCTAGACTAAAATAATAATACACTTTTTAATAGTCTCTTTTAGATTAGAAGACCATTTAAAATAGTTTGCCAATAACGGCTACAGGTATAACATATGAAACCACCAAATATTAATGAAGCATAAATGCACCTATTATAGAATCTAGTAGATTAATTTTTGTACAACCATCAATCAATTTTTTATTATATATTTTATTTATTTTTATACATCTTTATTAGGGCTAAACAATAAATGTACAACAATTGATTGACGATTTTTCTTTTTACATAATCAAGAATGAAAACGGTTACTAAAATTTGTATAAGCATTTCATTTAACATATTCAATATTTTTTTTTTGTATTTATATAATACAATACATACGACAGTATTATCAGCACTCTTGGCGTAAAGCAATAGGTATTTGTTATATTTAAAATAAATAAATTATAACTATAAATTGAAACAAATTTTAGTCCTACAGAACTGATAATAATAATTTTTAAAAAATTGTTCTTTATTATACATACTAGGTATGGTGTTACATCACGACTAATACGTTATGATATTCAACCCATTTTCATTTTTAGGTATTTTGTTTACCTACATTAAACTACATTTTAATATTATACAGGTTATGTAATTATGGTTTAAAATATTTTAATTATATAAATATATATATATATATATTATATGTCTTTACATACACATACATAATATATTATATGTATACATAAAAATGTACAGAATTGTAAACAATATACCTATTGTAAAAATGCTTACATTATTATACTTAATGGTGTTACAATATCTAAACGATAAAAAAAAGGACTATAACATACACTATGATTACACTATTTTTAAGGTCACGTTCGTCAAAAATCTTATGAACAATTTGTTTCATGTGATATATTTACCTAAAGAAATATTATTACATCATAAAATAATAAACTTATATAATTGATTTTGACAAACATACCTTAAAGAAAAAATTTACAAGTTCATACTGCACAGCATGGGTATAACCTTTTCAGGGTATTAACAAATATTGTCTACATGACTACAGTAAAAAAAAAATAAATACACATAATATAATATAACTTTTATATAATTATATATAATATATTATTTAATCTATCGACATACTTAATTCATTTTTTTGTTTTTGTGTAATGCTATAACAATGTCACTGGTGAAGATTTGATAACCTTTTATCGTTACTGTACTATAAATTGTAATTAATTAATATTGTTAAAAAAAAATGTTAAGTATTTAATTAATAGTATTTCACATATCACATCGTTTTTGATATACATCCCATTAAAACCATATTTTGTTGTACAAGCAGGAAATAGTACATATTATCAATTTAAATAGGTATCAGATTACCAGGTTTGTGCTATTCAACACCAAATTGCTTAATGTCATTACTTAATTAAACAGTAACATTATGTTTCCTGTAGTAAACAATGATTACGACATTATAAAAATTTACTCTGAATCATTAAATTATTGTTTTTACATAATAACAATAATATATACATAACAAATATATATATATATGTATATATGTATTATGTCTACATAATATATATATATATATGTATATATGTATTATGTATACATAATTTAAAAAATAAGAATTATGTAAAATGCAATAGTAATGTTTTGTATGTATGGAATATGGAAATGTACAAATGCTAAACCTGATTTTGTTACTCAACACAATAGCAAAAATACAAATGACATACAGAGCTGTTGATTTCTTAAAACACAATTTATATCAAAACATTTAGTAAATACATATATATATGAAACAATTTATTAAACCGCTTACTTATAAATAATTTACTTGTTGAATAAATTACCTACTCAACATAGCTAACATTTATATGCTTGCACAGAAAACGTTAAAAACATCAAGTTTTACAAGATAGGTGGGCCAAGATACATATAATACATGTATATAATTTTTAGAAAATATTACACAAAGCACTCTGCTGATTCTATATCATCAGAACTAGTTGTAATGATTAGTAACAACAATTTTTTAATTAGCGAGACCAATTACGTAATATATAATATGAGTATTATAAAGAAATGCATTAATAAAAAAGATCTTCGTTCATACGATGTCTCTTTGTTATAGTTATATTTAACATATACATATATAATATATTACATGCGAGAGTTAATTCTCATAAGATATGATGATCTACAATATATTAATAAAATATTATAATAATAAATACGTTCTTACTAGAAAAGCGTAAATTAAACTTATCGAAATATTATTATCATTGTAAAAATTTCAACACTTCTGCTCTAAAATGGTAGATCATCAGTCAGGGGGAGGGGGATTGCCAAAAATATTGCTATATCACATACAATTTCGGGCATTTTAGAACAAACATACATATGAATATAAAAATAGTAATAATATTTATTGGTTGAGGCTGTAATCGTTATTTATGGTACTTAAGTTACCGATTACAATATTATTTCTGATGTCGATTGTTTTATTATAATAATATTATAAAAGCGGTATGTAAATTATAATCCCCCTTTTATTTCCATGTACTTCAATAAAATTCTACAGCCCATTAAATCAAATTTTATTCACATTATTTAATTTAATAATAATAATTAATCTTAAATTTATACATGAAAAAAAATAATAAATAAATAAATAGTATTAAAACTAATGGGCATGTGGACGAATATGTATCCAAATTACCCAAGACACCCCTGAAGAGGAAAATGTTTGGTAGTTTAGTAAAGCACATGTTTGCTAACCGACAAATAAACTGTTAGTAATTAATAAATGATTTGTATAATTCAATTATCTATTGGAAGTAAGTACACATAAAAATATTTATTATAAATGGCATAGGTTTAAGCTATACGTAAGTAAAAGTAGAATAATTTAAAAATCAGCAAAAATCATAAAATTCTGGTTGTTTACATTATATTTATGGTGAGGGGAGAGGGGCGGTCATTTCTAACGATATTGGTTTTATTTAAATTCATTCTTATAGTAAAAATCAAAAGTATAATTAGATTATCGAAAATGAAAACTAATCATAACGACAATAAATTAAAAAAAATTAAATCAAATCAAAATTAAAAAATAAAATAATCATAACGAAAACGAAAACAAAATTATTAAAAAACACTTTTTAACAAAATCGATTTTCCGGAACACGTTGTGTCTTGTCTCTGACCAACACGGTTGGTGGCGTAAAAGACATTTAACCGCCGTTCCGTCTAGAAATTTTTGAAAACCGTTATGATTTTGTATATTTATAGATTTGTGTGTATTTATATATGTACGTATTTTTATGATGCAACCGGGTCATAGCTGGTCGTGACAGTCGACGAGCGTGTTCGTTGTTGTTAGTTATAGACAAAATATTATAATAATATACATAATATTTCAGGGATGATAATAATAATAAAAATAATAATAATAATAATATAATATCATATATTATTGTTATTGATTCGCGCTGCTCCCGTTCTCGTCTGGTCCGTGTATGCATGTACGCAAGCACGTGTGTGTTTGTGTAAGTGTGTGGGTATGTGTAATTTTTTTTCGTACGGATACCAATAAACCTATTCGTCTGTGGACGGCAGGTTTTCGGTGTGTAGTCAGAGCTTTAGATCGTTGGCTATTTTTGACGCAATGTTCTTGAACCCGATCGACGTGCCCGATATGCGCTTAAACCGGACGCCGTTCAGTGACAGCCTGGGCAGCTTGCACACCTCGATCTCCCACTGGACCAGCGAGTCGGTGTTCGGGTCACCGTGCACGCACAGCAACAGGAAGCGCTCGCGCTGTTCGTAATCGCAATTGTTGGCGTCCAGCACCTGTGTAGTACGAGAGAGTACGAGAAAGAAAAAAAAACAAATCGGTTAATTGTCGGATATCGCGTCACGTTCATGATGTTGGTGGTTTTTAGGACACGACGACGACAGTAAAGCAGGGCAGAGTCCACGCCCAGAGACAACAGAATGAAAACATAACACAGGTGTTTATGGTTTTTTTTTTATGAAAAACAATTTAGGTCCAACTTGCGATGGGAAAATCGAGTTAAGCCGAGAAGACATGGTCCACTTACGTTGTCTGTCGTGTCGTGTGCATTGTAAATCCGTGTTCTGATTGGTCGTCGTAATCATGGTAATTCGCAAAACTTCAGGGGTTAGGACGAGCACAATTTTTGGACACAACATGACAGACGATGCACCCATGAACCCGACATAATAATGATAATAAAGCGGTAAGTGAAAACATTATTAATATCGTCGTCGGCACAACAGGTAATTTCGCGTACAGATAGCTAGATAGGTAAATAATAAACATTTATGGCTAAAGGCACTGATTTCCATTTTCCGTGTGAATTTTTAACAAGTTAACTGTTACTTGATGAATAACAGGAAAATTCTGACCTCGGAACATAATGGAATAGTACCTTTAAAGCAATAATATATGTTATTACTGTCGAGGTAAACACCCACGAGTGCCACAGGCCACAGCATACTGTAAGGGAATCGAATTGACCAGGACGAAATGTAATAAGGCGTTACATATGGGTCAAGGGAACGGACGCGGTGAACAATCGACCGAAATCGTTTTTCTATATATTCAATATTTTCCTGGCTAGTCGATAGATGATAATTCGGATTTCCATATTATATCTACCAGGACCACCACAAATTCGCGCGACTTTAATTTTTTTCTCTGTACTCAGGTGGTGGAGCAGCACAAAGTGAAAATTGCGTAAACTAGGGTTTAAAATATGTTTTTAGAGACCTCGGAGTCGACTATTCAAGTCCAGCGGATTTATGATATAATTAGTTTATTCCAGTTCATTTTGGTGGTTGGCAACCAAGGACATTAGGCTAGACATCTCCTTCTGAGTAGCTAGACTGTAAAGTTATATTGATGTATACAACGATATATATGTTTTGATTTATTTTAAAATCGATATTGGGGAAAACTCAGAGGTTTCTATAAGGTCGACTATACACCACACTTCATGAGCAGACAACTCACCTCTCTTATTTCGGCCATAATCTCGTTTGGGTCTCTTGTAGACGTCGTTTTCATACTCCATGTGAATCTCAACGATCTGGGTTTCATTTGATCGTCATTCACTGTATTACTGTTTTTAAAAATGTCAAATTCAGATTATTCAATGAAATAGGAACACGGCGTGCATTCAATACGTAGGTAATGAATACAATAATTATTACATTTAAATAATTTAATACAGGTACTGACGGCACAACAACAAACATCATTGACCGATATTCACTCGTAAGATATTACTATTAATACTTAAATACTTTATATTATATTTATTACAATAATAATCCATGTTTATTCGCCGTTTTCCCGGTTTTTTTAATTATGCCTAAAATTGTATACCTAATGAGTATAGTATATTAATAAATTAGTTAGACAGTATTTATTAATATAATTGTATAATACATTTACGACATTATCTCGAGTCTATTAAAAGTGGTTGTTTATAGCAAATGCATTTTAGACTCAAATAATTTAGTATTTTGAAGACGTTATTTATACGATTACAACCAGCTTTTTTTGCACATGCTAGTATTCTAGGATCTCAAGTTTGTAATTAATTTATTATTTTACAGAAAGAACAAAAGAAAAATATAAAAATTTGTTTCATGTATTAAGCATAGTTCACGAATTATTTAGAGTTTTCTTATACTATTTTCCCAATTGTTTTTCACTGTTTACGACAGTATATTAATATCTGTCCGTTCAAAGGTAGTCATTTAACTTTCGTACATAGCTGTAGATTTGTTTCTGTTAAGTTTACAGAAAAATACATGGAATGTTGTATAATAAATTACGTTTGGAATATTTGCTTTTAATTTTAATGGAATGCTAACTGAAGCTTGTATTTCAATGGTTTAAAATATGGCACCTAAGTATAATATTAGATCTTCTAATAAGAACGCACATATTTCAAGATTTAAATTTACCTAACCTACCTAATATTACATAAATCTTAAGAGGACGCTACACAGCCATTTGTTGTTTCCGTCTCATAACTGCGTAACATAGCAAATTTACGCTATAAAAGATCACGTTTAACTGTTAGTTTAAAAATTAAAGTGAATTGACCTATTATGAAACTTGATAGTAAGAACATTATCTGTGTTTGTGTGTGGGATTTTTACAATAGTTAAATTTTTTAGCAATTTATGATGTAATATAGTATATAATATAGTGTAAATTAAAAATGCTAATAACGCAATTAAAAACTGAATAATCTTAAAAACCCACATACAAGCACAGATGTTTCTATCATCAAGTTTCATAATAGGCCAATTCGCTCACACAATTTTTAAACTAACAGAGCTAAACATGATCTGCTGAGCGTAACTTTGCTATGTTAAGTATTTGTAAGACAAAGACAATAAATATCTATGTAGCGTGATACCTGCATGTGTTGTTTCTGTCTTACAAGTGCGTACAAAACATAGCAAATTTTACGCTGAGCAGAACACATGTAGCTCCTTTAATTTAAAAATTGCAGTGATTGACCTCTTATAAAATCTAAAGGTAAGATTATTATCTATACTCTATTCAGAATAAGATTGAACAGCTTCGCGCATGCAGTCTGAGCTGCTGAACAGTGCCTGACCCCTCTGCGATGGCTATGCTTTATTTATGTGATTGGTCAACAGTCATCGTTGGTCGTTGAGCGCATGTGCTAATGCTCTCACCGATGTCCGAATCGCGGCGGGGATGCGCGGGATAAATGTGTTTTGGTCGGCCAAGTGGTCTGAGCAGTCTGTATAGAACATAGGCAACCTCATGAGCTTTTTATTATATTTCAATTTTAAAGCAAGAAAGTATTTTAAGATTAATAAACAATTTTAAATTTTAAAATACTCATAACTCGCTTTAAAATTAAAATATAATAAAAAGCCCATGAGGTTGCTTAGATAATAATCTTATCTTTAGATTTTATAAGAGGTCAATTCACTCTAATATTTCAACTAACGAAGTTACTCGAGTTCTGCTGAGCGTAAAATTTGTTATCTTACGCACTTGTAAGACACAAACAACACATGCAGGTATCCCGTCATCTTAAAGAAACCTAAAAAATTTTGAACTAATAAAGGAGTATTTAATAAAACAGCATGACTTTATTTAGTTTTTATATTATTAATATCACATAGTATTTTGGTTGAGCCAAATCAAGAATTCAAAGATATCTCATAAACCTATTACCTTCCTTATATTATCTGATTAAATCTGTTAACCAAAGGAAATATGATTAAATAAAGTTATTCAAACAAAATTCTTATGTTTTACTTTTATTTTAGCTTGCATCTTGTATCAATTTTAATATGCATATATAATTGAGACCATTAAAAACTTATAAGATAGGTTGTAAATTAAATATAATAATATAATATTGACATATTGTCCATTATTAATAATCATTATTATTATTAATTTTTTAATGTTAGGTAATAACAACTGAGTTTTCAGTTTTAAGTAAAAATGTATAATAATTTAAAACATCCCATTATAATCCATCATTTATTTTATGAGAAATTTATGAGGTTACTCATGGTTATTACAATTTTTTTTTATATTTACAAATAGACTGTCTAGAACATGTAATTTTAAGAAAATCTAACAATTCAATTTACAAGTAAATCTATAACTATCAAAATAAAGGAAGTAAAAATAAAATAAAAAGATATTGAGTTCTTAGTCATTGCATGACACGTAACAGATTTTTCTAAAATAAAATACAAATACAAATATAAAAACACAACCATGAGTAAATAATTTCAACGTAGATGGTGTGATTAGTTATTATTTATTCATATAGTTTAGCTGTCAAAGTTAAAAGTTGAATGTCTACAGGACATTATCTTACGTACTGATTTTTTGAAGAATTGGATACAGTGCATGCTTACATGAATCCACTTCTTGAATAAAATCTGTATAGCACGACTTATCAGATATAAAGACACCGGTGTATATGAATAATTAAGATTTAAATAATCAAAAATAAAGTAAAAAATAAATTTAGTAAAAACTGTTAAAAACAAATACCTAAAGATAAAGTAAAAATAAATCAAACAAATTTTAGAAACCTAAATAATATTGTTTTTATCTTAGACAAACAAAGGTTTTGGCCAACATTATATATAGTACCTTGGCTTATCCTTGTGGTATTATAAAAATTAAAAGTTCTGAATAAAATAAAAATTATTATTTGCTTTTTGTTTTAGTTAGCACAATTTAAACAATAGGTTAGTAATCGATTGGACTAGCCTTTGTCAGGCAAAATTTGTTTTGATTTTACATACCTAACAATATTATTTTTGGGCAGATTTTGATCCATTGGCCTGAAATAAAATATAAAAAAAACTAATAAAATAAACAAAACAAAAACATAAACATAAAAATAAAATAAATCATAATAAATGTAAAATGCCGGTTTAATCCATAACACCTGATGATAACTTAAGTGTATACATTACACAAATTAAACAGATGAACAATCCATCCAAGGATGACATACATCTAGGATTTTTAATACGTATTTTTGTCATGGCATAACAGGATATATGTAATTATCTATAAACTTTATACTAATAGATGGAATATTATACTAATTCTCGCAGAAACATGACTGCACTGTTTGGATGTTACTGTATTACAAAGCACATGCTCATTAGATAGGTGCAATATTATATTATAGTATATAATGTTTATATACAATTGCGCATATGCAGTCAGGCACAACTGGCATCAATGTCGGCTGTAAAACTGTGTGGTATTCTACCACATCTAAAAATGTATGTAATATTGAGAAAGATCATCTATTAGTATAAGGTCTATGATTTTATCCACATAAATGTTTATATATTATTGCTATGCATATTATATACACAACAAATTAAAGTAATATTTCATAAGTAATTCATGTTGTAATAGTAGTTCTATGCATCGTGCAGCTGCCATGCCAATTTATAGAGGCAAAATAATGTGTAGGTTTACACTAGTGTTATAATTATATACACAATTGATTTAAGGTATAACATACTCAGTACAAAACACTTTTGGTGTGTTAACTTAAAAAAACAAATGTATGCCACATATCAAACAATTTATTACAAATCCAAAGACAATAACATTGGCTTAAAAATAATGTTTGTACACTAAGGAATAATTATAACTAATAATAATAATAATGATAGTAATAATAATAATTATAATAATAATAATAATAATATATGTATCATTGTAGTATACAGTAATAAAATATAGGCCAGAAAACGATTAAAATAATAAAATACATAATTATGCAACAGTTATTCGGGGACTAGAAAATACATAGAAAAAAAAATTGTTATTGGAAATATATTATATATACATATATGAATATTTGTTTAAAGATATAGTATATATGTATATAAGTAGTTTAATTTCAATTTAGAGTCTGTAGAGATAAGTAATACATATACTATCTAGTAATAATAATATAATAAAACACAATGATAAATTATGTCTTATGCAGTTAAATTAAAAATAAAATAAAATTAATATTACAAAATGCAATCAACATAAAATATGAGGTTTAAACGAGAGTAAGTTATTATTAATTTAACTGGACAAAAATGTAACTGTTGATTATAGTCATTTGGAACAATATAAATATGTATCCATGTAGAATTATACACATACACGCACGCACGCACACACACATACACACACACACACACACACATATATATATTTATACACAAATATATAACTTTAAAACTTTCAGATCTAAGCATGTCAACGGCGAGTAGCGGCATCCCAGCATAATTGTCTCAAAATAGTTAAGTGCCTGCCTGCCCCATTTTTGCTTGTCTTCTTCATAATTTAGTGGTAGCATGCGTGTGATATATGAATGGATATGGATGTATGATTTTTTTATTTGGTATTTTTGTTTCATATTAATGGGGAGTGGTCCTGCACACATATACACAAAAAAGCATCGATCACAAGATGGAAAAAATGACAGAAACATAAAAAAATTAAATAATAATAATCTGTGCAGGGACCGTATCTGTGTGAAAGCTAGCCAATAGATTATTACGTGTTAAAATTTATGAATAAAAATTGTTTTTGAGCGCTGCCTTTATTGAGACAATTATGCAAGGTTCGCTAATAATACATGTATATATGCAAATCATTAAAATTATTTAATTATTGAATGATATATGGCACACAAAATTGTCCTAAATATGCTAAATAAAACTTAAAAAAATATTATAATAATAATTAAGACAAGCTTTCACAAGTAAGGCCTCTGCGAGTAAAATGCAATCACTGTTAGTAAGTATATAATTAGTGGTTTTTTCATTGCAGTTTTAATTTTAAAAAAGTGGAGAAGTGGATGGATGTTATATTGGATTAAAGTATATAGAATATTTTTAGAGTTATGAAATTATAATGCAAGCATTAAAAATAGTTAAAAACAATAATAAATTAAAATAGGTTAAATTGATTTTAACCACCTCACTTGTTACATAGGCCTTACAAAAATTAAATTGAATATATTAAAAAATCACTTAGAAAAAATTAAAATATAGTTTAACTTTGAAGTATTTACTTCAGGGACCTATGTTTTCCTTATTTAGAAATATATGGAAAATGTTTAGTTATAAGATCAAGAATTTTCAGGATTTTATAAAATGAAAATT
Organism: Sitobion miscanthi; assembly: GCA_008086715.1. Taxonomy (NCBI): domain Eukaryota; kingdom Metazoa; phylum Arthropoda; class Insecta; order Hemiptera; family Aphididae; genus Sitobion; species Sitobion miscanthi. The sequence continues at coordinate 26,070,937 of CM017804.1, forward strand.
ATTATTTAAGGAGCAATGAGTTTTCAAAATTAATATATAAGTGTACACTTACCGTTTAACAAACTTGGATGATATTTTTGAAAAGAATGATGGCCTTTGCACAGATGGATCATGTGGGCTGCCAGTATTGTTAGTAGGCCCAACACCAGTGTAACCTCTATGTCTGTTTTGACCTGAATGGAAGGTCTGGCGACTAGGCACATTTCTCGGGAATGGCTGTCGGCTATTGACTGCTGGTGATGCAGGTGATACAGTAACACCCCTATATAATCAATAAAAATATTAAAATCATTATTAACTAATAATTTTCTCACTAAACATATTAATATGCATACATACACACCCACACAAGTACGAGCAAGAAAACTATAACCGTACAATTTTTTGATGACAATAAAATTAAAAAACTGATTATAATTTAAAGACATTACTGTCATAACAAAAAAAATATAGAATTTTCATGGTTAAACACATTTTATATGTGAAAACATAAAATAATTGTCTGTTTGTACCAAATATATTTATAAATTACCAACAAGACAATATTTTTTTTAAATAATTGCAATAATTTATAATATTGCATTATTTAATTACAGGGTTTTCCAGTTTTTTAATAATAATATCGGTTAACAAATAATTTAATGCAATAGTTTTATTCATAAGATGTCAGTTTATAAAAAGCTATAAAATGACAAACACTCTTCATAGTGAAATTGCCAGTTTCTTTACACTATTTGAAAATTAGTAGTAGCAATACAATAATACAAAATCATGCAAACCTAACTAAATCATTAATAGTTTTAGAAGCTTTCTTTTAATGTTTAATATATTTTACTATTGAAAATTATTAACATAGCAATCAGGTCATGTATTTAAATGACCATTTATAAATCCATGATTAGTTAAAAATTTAAAAATTAATAATAGTTAGCAATCCAATTATATTGATGTATGAACCACACATGCATGCACAAATATTTAAGGCTAAGTATTTTCATAGAATGTACATTTTGCACAATTTAGAACTATCCCAAAGTAATAGGAAGCAGCGTAGAAAATATATTTTATTTTACTCAATGGATTTTGAAAAGAAAAACTCTAGTCGCAAAGAGTATTTTTGAGGAACAATATGTTCAAGAGTTTTCAAATGTTTAAAATGCGTACAATACAGAACATGCATTTGATACGTTCTAAAAGACGGTATAACAATCTAGCCACAGTTATAAAATTATGAACGGGAGGAATACCTCGGGTGGGCAGGAGGTTCTGTGGCATGTTCTGTGGCACTAGACACAGAAGCAGATTTGACGTGACCTTTGGATCGTGTATCTCCACATCCAGAACCAGAATTAGGTACAGCCAACGCACTAAACCCGATTACCAATGCATTGCAAACATTAATTCAAAATTATCATCTTACCACCAATAATAATGAATAGAATAAAATGAATGAACAAATGTTTATAATATAATAACAGAATATTAATCAGTGTTAAGGAGAAACAAGAAAACATAAATAAAAAGTTATTTTACATAACATTATTATGATTATTATTATTATACGAGTGTTCATTTTAAGTGTGATCTTTGTCAAAGGTGTACCTTGCTGGATCCATTACAGGAGGAGTTGATACAGCTGCTTTAGCATCATAACTAATTGTACTCCTTCTACCCACTGACCCACCAGGAGCCATAGACCTTTGTTTTGTTCCTAAGAAAACAATTAACGGTTAAAACAGGAATTGCTTGCTAGATGTTATAAAGAAGTATAATAAAAATGTAATCAAAGATAAAAAATACAAGTAGACATGCCTATTATATTTTCAGGTCTAGAGTTTAGTCGAGCCGTATTTTCTTTGATGCTGGCCGCGTCAATAGTATTTTGACGCTTGAAATTAGTACTTGGAATGGCCACATTATGATTGTGATTGGTTGAATTGGTGGTACCTAAAAACACTCATTTGTCAGATACAATAATAATTAAGGATAACATTAATTTGTTTGAAACAACATAAAAATGTTTCAGGCAATTATGTCATTGATTTATGAACTCAAATATTAAAAAACAACACTCAACTATTACTTGTTTTATTTGTTGAGTTATGGGTTGTTTGTTGATTGTTTGGCGTATTATTGGTAGCAGGAACATTGCTAGAATTTGGATGGTTTGTGGTCAAAGCAGAAGTCTCACCACCAGATGAAGCCCTTCGGCTAGGTTTGGAATTGGTAGCAGATATTGATCTATGCACACCTCGATGTGATGGTGATTGATTAGTATTGTTCACGGCCACTACATTGTTGGTGTTATTCACGCCAGGATTTGGTCCGGTGATTCCTCTCAAAGATAATGAACTACCAGATCGAGAACCATCACTTTCAGGCTATATGGGACAGAATTAATATTAATAATTAATAAAATCAAACTCTATTACTTATAACACGAATACTCACATCGTTAGATTTTCTTCCTAGTAACAAATAAGTGGCAAATATATCATCATATTTAGCTTGAGATAAACTCTCTTCTATTTCTCCACGGCTATAACCCATGCCAACTAATATTTCTGTAACTCGACAGACTAGAACAATACAAGTAAATTAGGGCTTTAAATATAAATTTTAAATATACATGAAGTAAAGACACATTAAACAATTTTAAAGTTTAATAGCTAATAGTAACATTGATTGAAGATATACCTATTCGTTTTGGTTCTTTGAAATCTTGTTCTGGCTCTACATAAGGTTTTAATTCATCTTCCTCGCAACCCAAGTTCATCCATTTGTCTTTCATGATGACCTATAATACATTTTCAGAATTATAAACAATAGTAAAGCGTGAATTGGAGAATATTGTTTTAATCTATACAATACATACAATTAAGCTAAAAAAATATGTTTGTTTTACAACTAAACGTATATCTTACCTCTAATGATGCTCTTTTGAGTGGATTTAAAACAAGAAATTTTTTCAATAAATTTTCACAATCTGTTGACATGTAAAACGGTATTCTATATTTGCCACGCAATACTCTTTCTCTCAGCTCTCTTAGGGTAGAACCGTCAAAAGGCAGAGAACCGCTAACCAAAGTATACAAAATAACTCCTAATGACCAAACGTCTACTTCTGGGCCATCATAACGCTTTCCTGTAATAAATAGTTTTAAAATAAGGATTTTCATTAAAAATATACAAACCATCTTACCTTGGAATAGTTCAGGTGCAGCATATGGAGGACTACCGCAAAATGTATAAAGTTTACCACCAGGTGTGAACTCATTGCTAAACCCAAAATCTGCTATTTTTATGTTCATTTCACTATCCAGTAATAAGTTTTCAGCCTGAAAAAAAAAATGAAAATGTAATTAGGTACTTAAAGGATATAAATGGTGATTACTAATTACTACAATTCATGATTTAGTTACCTTTAAATCTCTGTGTATGATTCTTTTTTGATGGCAGTACTGGACTGCTGAAACAATCTAAAAAAGACATAATATTTAACACATATTTTTATTTTAACTGTTTTACTATGGTACATACTTGTCTAAATTTGGCTCTTGCTTCTTTTTCTCTCATGCGCCCATGTAATACCAAGTAGTCAAATACTTCACCTCCGCTAGCATATTCCATAACTAAATATAGTGTTTTTTCAGTTTCTATAACTTGTAATAATTTAACTAAAAACAAAAAAAAAAAATAATAATTAAATATAAGTATCTTAAGAATAAATAGAGTTGGCAATATTTCTTGTTGAAATGTCAACTACATATGTCAACTCACCTATATTTGGATGGTCCAACATTTTCATTATTCTAACTTCTCTAAAAAGCTGTAAGAAAAAAAAATAACTGATTATATTGTACAATTATTTAGCTTTAATAAAAGTCAATAATAACATACTTTTTGTAAACTTCCTGGTAATAATTGAGTTTTATCAATGATTTTAATTGCGACCTACAAACAGACAATTGTTACAATTTCCAGTTGGCTGATTTTACGATATTATTATGCATTTAAAAAAATGACATTTACCTCCTTCCCAGTAGGTACATGTTTGGCTAGTTTGACTTTGGCAAAATTGCCTTTGCCGATGGTTTTGAGCAGTTTGTACTTGCCAATATGCGGCTCTTCCGACGAACGGCTGCGAGACGATCCGCGTGTACTTGTCACAGTGGAGGCACTGCTGCCTCCACCTACTCCTCCACCACCACCTCCAACTCCTCCTCCTCCACCTCCTCCTGTGGAACTGCTATTTGTGGCCGCATCACTGCCCTGTAAAAAACAAAACAGGAACAAATTGAAAACACAACTTCTATATTGTACACGTTTTACAGATAATGAACTGAATAAAAAAATCTAAACCTCGACTTATTGGATACGTACACACAACAATGCATATGGGTAATTTTAAAAATAACAACAAAAAAGCGTTGTCGTCACGAGGACACATATGTACAATGGCTGACGTACCCATTATCTATATCTGTGGTAAATATATATAATAAAAACCTAATAATAATATAACATCATATTATATACGATGTACGGAGCATATTTTTCGAACAATTGCCCGTGTGACGCTTATTTTATTCGGTTTATATATATATATATATTATTTTTTATTACACACATTCCGCCGTAACGTCGGCCTATTTTCGAACGATGTTTTCTCCGTCCCCATGCCGCGCCATCGTAAATATAATTTTCCGCAGTCCTGTACGAACGGAAAGAAAAGAAAAGTGAAAGCGCTCCGCGGAACAACGTACCAATAAACAGCCTACCCAGCTACAACACACACGTCGTAGGCACACGCGCCCCGCCGAATACCTGAAAGAATTATAAAAAACGCTCGTCTGGACACGCACACGCTAAGGTTGTGGACGTATTGAATTGCGTCACATACGCGAAAATTCGATACGGAGGGCAACAGATCTCAACTAGCTCTTGACGGCTCAGTTTATGAGTTGTGGTCGGTATGGGGAAATCGGTTTCGACACGCCACGGCTGCTGAACTGGAGGAAAAAAAACATTGGGCTGTTGCTACCCAGCCTAGCTATATTTGGTTATGTTTGTCGCATTGCGCAATCGCGAGTGACGTAGGTATATAATATTTTAGGTATTAGCTGTACGGAAATGATTAGACATTTCGTTTTTTGGTCTTTAAAAGCAACGTAAATACGATTTGCCTTTTGCCGGACGATTTTATGAGTATGAATAACATGCAATTATTTTTTTAACATTTCTGCAATATATTTCTGTGGAGGTAAGACATTTCTTTCTGTGTGGATAAATTTTCACAGGTAGAACAAAATTCAGCGCAAATAAGGAGTCCCCCTCGTAATTATTTGGTCATCCCAAATCTCTGTAATAGTTCTTATTCGAATGACAATTTTAACAATAAGATCACCGCACAATAGTAACGGAATAACAAGTCACACCACCATTACCGAAACGTCACCAAGGTTTCATCCACTACAGTTTAAAATACCGTAATATGCGGAAGACGGCGGTGCATCGTTGCGAAGAGAAATGTCACGTAAATACGCCGTCGAACTCTCCGCGTTTTCGTTTTACGTACCTACGATATACCTATGATGCGACAGACTACTACGAATCCCGTTAAACATACTTAAATAGATATATTTTTGTATATGTGACACTCCGACGGGACAACTACCGGAAGACCAAAGAAATAGTGGTTAGCGGAAAAACAAAAAATTATACTATTGTTTTTATTATTGGTTTTAACGATATAATATATAGTTTTTGTAAAAAAATAACGCCAGTAGTTTTTTTTTAATAATATTTTAAAATAAGTTAATACTACGTCAGTAAGATACACGCGCACTCGAAACAACACGTCATTCAATACAACGACAAGCCGACATGATTATATTATGTGGGTAATGGAATACCAATTTCAAATATTACAAGGAGTATTTCATATTTTTTTTCATAAATATATTATAATATGACATACGTACTAGACACGTAATATTATTATCGATATACAGAGAAATATCGATCATGAACATCAAATTGTTAAGACTGCTGCTGGCGTAAGGTGACCTCGGCGGGGTGATACATTTTATACGGCTCCTCAGAGGTGAAGCGATAACAAACATTAAGAGTAACTCAAAAATAAGAAAATGAAATATGAATAATGAATAATGGATAAATACGTAGGTATACAAGAAATGCACGTTTAAACCTTATGTAAAACAAGAAAAAAAGAGATAATATCGGAAACCGTCATACGACCTAACTAATCCATTATACTCGTTTTCCGTCGACACGTCTTCGACTTCATATAAATGCACATACAAATAAGAAAAAATGTCATTTTAAAGAACGATTTTCGGTGAATAAACGATGAGATGACGTACAAACAGCGTGTAATAATATTATAATACATATCCCTCTTCACATCGGCAGTCACCAAGTCGCATTGTGTTTCGCCTACCTATGTTTTATTATTTTTTTTTTGTTATCATTGCGCGAAAACGTCTTTTGACCGACTTTCCGTGAACAATAATAATAATTATTACTATTATTATTCCGTTTCGTTGGGATGTACACAATACACAATGACGACACACGCCTAACCTTATCCTGTAGGCAGAACGGGTTAGGTGGAGGGGGGGCCTTTGTCCGCCGAGAACGATATTATTATTATTATAACGACTCATACACAATGATCGGAACGGCCGAGCTGCACTGCACGGGGAAAACTATCTCAGGAAAACTGCAGGGCGGCCGTCGAGCGTTTCGTGAGTTACATTATAATATTACATTATTATATATGCCTACACACACCTCACCACGCATGGATATTATAATATTATATAATAAGTAATAACAATTATTATTATTATTTTTATGCGTTGGCACCGTTGAGTAAAACCGCGTAACGAAGCGGCACCGACACACTACGGTCGGTGGTGTCATGATAATTAAAACATTAAACGCATTATATCATCACGATAATCGTTCTTGTACGCGAATCGTATATACTACGGTTTTATGTTTTTTTCATACAAATTTTCGAGGCTGACGATAGTGTATCGCACTCACGATAATAATTTATAAAACACTGTAGGTAATACGCGCCGGCGCAACGAAAGTAACCCGACACTGGCGATTTCGCCACGTGCCCGAGATAACCACGGCGATGATGATGATGATGATGACAAATAGCTGTAGTAGAATGCACTGCTAATGATTGGTAATAATATTATTATAATAATAATAATATTATTATACACACGACATACGGTTACGACACAAGTCGTAGTACTCGGCAAATGAGGTAATAATAATTAATATTAAGTACCAATAACATAAAATTAACATTTTACACGTCTGAAACGCGTTCCAGAGACTTGTCGACTTATCGCGACGGTGGTCGTGGTGGCAGGTTATAAGATACAGCGTACACGATGCCAAATTAAAACTTTACACACCACAGCCACGACTGTCGCCACTCGCCATAATATTATCAGAGGTGTGAACACAAGAACATTAACTAGTTAGAAGGTTTTACTTGACTAGTTTAATTGACTGTTGAAATACCTTAGTTTTTTTCAGTTGATTTAAAATTAATCCATCAAGTTAAAATTAAATATTATGTTTTTGACATTTCTTGTCTAAACGGTTTAATACACTAATAAATTACTGAAGGTTAGATCATCTAATACTTTAAAAGTAATTTTTTTTTATTGTGGCTAGAGAAAATATATATACTTTAATATGATATAATCTAAAATATACAACGAAAAATAAAAATATCTACTTCCTTTAAGCACATGCTTGTGGTGGTGGTAGAGTTAACAAATTTTTGTATAATAAGTATATGCCCTATTTAAGTACTGAAAAGCCATATCTGTAATTTTTTTATGCCTGTACCTATATGATTCCCAATCATGTAAAAAATTTCATTTTTAATATTTATAGGCATTAAGTTGTAGTATTTGGGACCTAAATAGTCTGTATATTTTTGACCAAACGACTTTTCAGAATAATCTATTCAGAAATAGAACGCCCTATTTTCTCTTCTCTCTCAAACATTTTTCATATCCAGGAAAGATTTAAAGATTCATTTATATAGAAAATAATCGACTATTTCTAAGCTAAACTAAACAGTGAAATTCATCATATTTTAACTATTAACTTCCAACATAACGATCCTGTGCTCACTGGACTTAATTTGCAATAACTTGCTCGTATTTAGATAATAATATATATATATATGGGTATGACATGCCACATAAATCGTCTCAGTTTCTGTAAGCGAGTGACCCCTGGCATGCATCACTACCCTATTCACTTTGGTGAGTTACGTTGGTGATTTTCACCCCTTTACATCGACCGGATCAACAATACAAAGATTCAGGCGTAAAACAATGAGAATTATTGTGTTTCTTTGATCTTTCGTGTAGCGGTTACATAAAATAATATTGAAACCAATTTCCAAACATAAATTTTAGATGAAAATTCTGGAATACCAGAGTACGACGATGAGCCATTTCGAAAAGGTCGTGCAGTGCGAGACGAAATAGGCGTCGTCCGGACGAGAGCAGTTTGACGTCGACGGAGGCGATGTGCACAATATTAGTTGTTGTACACACACGTCGCGTCGTATCGATTTATTTGTATTGCAGTTGGTAAAAATAATAAAATTAGTCATGGCAGCGCGCGTCCGTGTATTATGCATCGCACGACGTCACGAGTCGGACGACAAACGACCACGTCTTTTTATGGATATGTTAATGAATCACACCGCTCTTTTACGGGGAACTTACGCACGACGGACCACGTATATATACGTATTAAAATATTATATTCTCTATATTATTATTCTCGGCGTCGACAAAACGAACACGCGGCGGCGGCGTCGACGACGACGAATAAATAAATAACACGATATTACATATGGCTATGAGAAGAGCGATCGAAAGAGCCGATCCGACGTCTTAGGTATGTATCATAGGCAGAGATGGACCGCGTCAATATATAGAGATAGGTAGGAGGTGCATAATATATATATTATATTATATATATTATATTATATTATAATAATATTACAGTGGCAGCGTTTCGAGAGACGTCTCTCGATGCGTGAAAGTCTCGAGTGATTTCCAGCGGTTCGACGAACCGGTTACGGTTGTTTTTCGACGTAACGCGAGCGTCGTTTTTTATTTGTTTAATTGTACCAATTTATAAGTGTTTTTTTTATTTTGTTATTTTTATTATTATTATTTAGGGATATCACTTATACATTAATTATAACGCCGCAGCAGAGAAAACGGCTGCTATTTTATTACACAAAGCTGTTGGTAATAGGGAAAAAGTCGCTAGAAAAAGTCACTCACAGTCTCTAGGAAATTCACAAATACGTGTACCGTTAATAGCTTGTTAATTCAGTGTCTTGTTAATGTTGATATGCTAATAATATTTCCTAACTTTTCTAACATAAGAAAATAGATATTTTAAATTTCATCGTCAACATTTTTGTAAAATTATCATTATTTATTTTTTAGCGTATCGATAATATGGTACAACTAAATACAATATAACAATAGTATTTTTGTCGGTAGTTCTATTTTTTTCAGCATTCACCACTGCTTGAGTCTGGGTTCTAAATCACAAAGCAGAGCCTCCCCTAGACGGCCCTAGTACACACGCACGCGGCTAATGCGATTGCGTTGTTCGATTTTGGATAGAAATTCCGCAGAGGAGAAAAGCGCAAATCCTTTGTGGGCGGAGTGGAACAGGCAGATAATGAGTCGGCCACGCTAAAATAATAATTCGAGTCGGCAGATAAAGCACGTATTCGACAGTTATACATAATCACAAATTGTGCGATTTAATCACACTTATTTTTGTACATTTCGAGGTTTTGAGGAAAAGCAGATAATTTAAATAATTGTCAAATATTATGTAGCGGGTCTCGACGATATCTCATGTTACGTCGACGCCAATGTATATAATTTTATTTTGAAAATCCACTCGAGACGACGCAACGCTTTCAAATACTTTATATTTCATACCTACTACAGTCAAAGATTTTTTAATTTTATTTTTTAGCATTCGCATTCAAATGTGCATTTTTTAGTGCACGAGAACTTACGAACACTGATTATTACCATTATAGTATACCAAATCGACGATGACCGAAATTTCGTCGTATACCTTCCTCGACGCAACGGTGTGCCCCCTGCCGACAATCGATTGCCGTCATTGCACGACGATGACGACGACCGCCGCCGAGTTCGACCTCGTTAAAATTGCAACTGGTTTTTTCCCGTCTCTCTTCATCTCTCATCTCTCTCTCTCTCTACACTGTATCGCATCGTCGCAGAGACTTCCTATCGCGTATAATTGCTATATTATCGCAGCGATTTTCAACCGAGAAACGATATACATTTATTTATGGTAACGTACCGTTAGCGACGACGATGTAATACTTACACATCGATTAGGGGGCCGAGTAACTCACAACAATATCGTATTATTATATTATATGCACTTGTCGCTCCATTTATTGATAAAACGTGGTACACCGTAAAGGCGGAGACAAATCGTTACCGGTTCGCCGCGATCGTAAGAACGTCGGTGTTGAGCAGTGCAGTCGGTCATATTATATTGAGGTCCCCCTAATCATTTGGATTTGGATTTTGCAAAGTTCTAGTCGCGTATCGAAAAGCCAAACCGCGTGAACAACATACGGATCGGGGTCGAGCGGATGCGGCCGGGCGATCTGATGTGATGCGAATCCGAAGTGGTTTTCCGTGCGAGTATTACCTACCTATTATATTTACGACAACAATTCTACCGAAAACCGATTTCGGACAATCGGTAAGCGATGTCATTTGAACACACGTCCGTTGTAATAATAGGCGTAGGGAGATCATACATTATGGTGGATTTTGAAACGTGGGTGGAATGTTAGTCGACTACCGGCAAAACGATATTTTGTTCTAGGTGTACTTGTACCGAATACGTAGAAGTTTTGGACACGAAGGGGTGTGTGCAACATACACTCCCTCCTGTGCACGGTGATCGATACCAATGGAAGTGTGTAGGTTGCTATTAAACAACCCATGTCCCCCCCCACCCCACGTTGGTATAAACGACGGGTTCCAGGGAAAAAGTAACGACGATAATGATCTGAATAAAAAATAACAAGGGTTCGCAGATATTATGTACCCACCCACACGTACTGCAGGCAGTCTGTGTGTTTACACAACGACGACAATAACAAAATCAATAATATTATATAATAATATTATATTATCAGTTTACATTATTATGTTCATGTCGTTCATAATATAAACTCGTGTTTGTATACGGTGAAATTCAAAATAATAATAATAACCTTCAGAAATGCATGCCACACGGTAGTCGACGAGTGAATCGCGTACACCCACCGACTGAGACGACGACCGACCACCACCCTTATTGCACTAAATCACGGTATAATGCGCGCGTGCATGTCATAAAATACACACACACATGGTAACATTATTTCGTCGATGTTCGATAGCAGACGGCCTAATACGCATAGAATATATTATTATAATCACGATATTAAGACTGGTAATTTATACTCTGCGTTTATCGTTTTTTAAATTTTTTTAGGAATAATAATGACGTTTTTACCGTACCCATAATATAATATATTATAACGTTATTATAAATACCGACGCAACTCAGCGGAGCGGCCGGTCGGTCGTCCGCGCGTCGTGTGAAGTGAAGTACATATATTTTGATTGTGACGCAACGAACACTGTATAATAATATATATAAACGTTGTATATAAACGTACGAGGAAAGAAAATGTAAAACAGTTACGTAAAACCCGACAGAACTCAACGACCCTTGTCGTACCCATTATACAAACACACACTCGCGGGCGCGCACAGAAAGAGTTAATAATATAATCGAAACACACGAAAATAATAAAAATAAAAAATGCATCGATAAAGCGACATACATATAAACATAATATATTATGCTCTCCGAATGCATTACGAAAACGCGCCGGTAGTAGAAGTTATTGGTCATCGCTCTCGGACTCTCAAGACCGGCTCAGGTCCGGTAAAAAAAAAAAAAAAACCGAATCGTAAAAAAATATAATATATTATTTATTTTATATTATGTTACGAGCCGGACACGAGACGAAACGACGTAGAATCTCGTCGCACGCGCACACGAATACCGAACGCATCTTCTCGTCCATGTGTTTATGGCCGTACAAGATTTCCGTCCGTAGGCACGGGCGGCAACGGTATAGATTCTTTCCACCGTATAAAATATATCATGAAAAATACGGTTTTCTTTCAGTATTCGGAAACCATTTCCCCCGGCCCCGTCCTTTCGTATCTAATCCGAAAACGCAATTATTCGCGAGCGGATGACGAAACGGTATAATAAAAAACAATAACGTAATATATTATTATTATTATAGCGAAAAATATGAGTAATTCGCTTGAGAAATGTCACACTGTGCAGTGTTACCCGCGACAAGAATTAATGTCCTCGCACACACGTGCCACATCATACGACAATCTAAATATTCAACGTTAGAACATCGAAAGCTTCCTAATATTGTGCAGACTGCAAAAACTGAGATATCATGACAAACACGCCACGGACGGTTTTCCAGACTTACAGTATTCCAATCTCCACCAAACACACGTTTTTTGGCCAATTTAGGTATCTGTGGGGCAATGAGAGTATGAGACTAACATAATATTTTAACGAGATTGAAAAGAGATACACTGCAGATGTTGCGGTTGACAATGGATCGGTTGTGGTGTCGGCCAAACAGATTTTTATACAACGCAGCATGCATACGTTTAATGGACCCGGATGGGGTGTGTTGTGTGCACAGACCTATAAAAAAACGGACAGAGAGAGGTGGTCTGAGGGGCCAACTTTGTTAGAAATATATCGCATACACTTTTAGGTCATATTATGCACCGACTGTCTCTCATTCCAACTATGTTGGTCCTTGGCAACCTATAATGTATGTATCATTCCGAAAAAAATGTGTGAAAACCACCATCACCGTACACCGCGTAGTGATGCACACGATGCACGTGGTAGCCTCGGCAACCGGCCTTACGAAATATGGTCGATGAAATCATCGTTCTTACATTATGACGTGTGTTACCTATACGATGTATTATTTATCGATAATTTCAACGCACCAAGACGACCTTTTTTCGGGTTATTTTTTCCACTGTTTCGTTCCCCCTTCGATTTCTGGTCCACCGACACAAGTATAATAATATGTAGACAGGTGGCTGCTGTTGGTTAGGTTTGTTCGGCCGACGACGACGACGAAACGTTTCTCGTCGTATACAATATAATAATATTAATAATAATAATACACGTTATAATGCACACAAGACGACGACGACGATCGACGACGGATGGGTACGGCGGGGCGGGGCGTGGTGTTTTCTGGCCGGATCGAGTAGATCGGTGCGTGTGCGTGTGTGTGTGTTGTACAACTCCGGTCTCGCGTGTGCGTGCGTGCGTGCGTGTGCGCTGCGGAGAGAAGAAGTGGCGGCGGCGTCGACCGCCAACCGAACAGAGGAGAATATTATTATACACACACATTATAACTGTAAAACCCATCGTCGTCGACGGCGAAGACCGTGTAGAGTATCTCTATACGTGCACACCGCACAAAATAATATTATTATTATTATGATTGTTGTTGTTGTAGGTACGCGGCGTTGTTGTTTATATTATTCTATATAGGTAGGTAATATCTCTACATGCGAAAATCATCGGTCCACGGACACCGTTCGGCGGCGCGGTACACCACTGTTATTATTATCATCATCATCATCATCATCATAATCATCATCGTCATCACCGCCGCTGCCGCCAACGACGACGACGGTATTGTGAACTCGTTGCGTAAAATGGATTGTTCCGGTACGGTGATTTTCGGTAGGAAACGAGGCGAAATAATGATAATAATAATAGTAATAATTGCGTGTACATTGTGTGTGTGTTTGTACCGGGCAGAGCGAAAACGATGCAAAAAACACACCACGACCGACATCGATTTGCAACCGTGAAAAAAATTATACATTATATATTATGAAAAAATAAAAATTGGCCGGAAAAAAAAACCACAACAGAGCTCGGTGTAGCCATTCTGTTTCCACAGGCGACCAGTCACATACGATGGGGAGAATATCTCTGTACGGGAAAGAGCGGCGAGTCGCCACATCACAATAATTTACCTGGTCGGGACGACGACGACGCATAAATAATTAATTCGTGTAAACTAAACGTTTTTAATCTTTTCGGGGCCAATCGATACACGCTCGACACGGTGATAATGCGCATTTCTTTTTACGCGCGTACATAATAATAATAATAATATAAAAATGATATTAACATAAGTAATAATGATAATAATAAAAATAATAATATAATCGTAATAAAATGGTAACGCAGAGGTAGATAACGGGCATGCCTCTCGGCGGCACGTGAAAGTACCACCGGCGGTAACACCCCGCCACTCACCCAACGTACACACCGACAACGTCGTTCGTTCCGTTAATCTGTTACATTACAATATGTTTCATTATGTGTACCAACGACGTCGACGACAACAACGAGAAAAACGAAAACCAAGTTTTATAATACGCCCGCTCGGGTGGAGCGACGACTTACCGCTGAGACCGACGAGGTCGAGGCCGTGGCTGAGGTTGGGGCCGCGGGGACGCCGACCCCTATTGCCTTGAGCGGAATCTGTGGCGACGGCGGCCGCCACTGATTAACCGACGACAGTAAGTGCCCAATGGGAGCCTTATGAAAGGGGAGGAGGTTTTTGTTGGATCTGACGATTGGCGGCGGCAGGGGCGGCGGTAGCAGCGTGGACGGCAGCGACGAAAGCGTGGCAGCCGTCGGATGGAGGGAAGACGTTGATGACGGCGGCTGTTGGGACGACGCCGTCGAGGGCTGTTGCGTGGATGCCGAAGCGCCGACGGGCAACGGCTGGGACGCGGCGGCTGCGGCGGCCAAGTGTTCGACTACCGGCGGCAGCGACACCGGACTATCTGTTTGGTGCATCCAAGTGATGTAGCTGACGCTCATCGTCGCTTGTACCGGTAGCCGGGTGTTCACGTCCGGCGTGAGCTTGCGGCACGAGACGAGGGGGACGACGACTGCGGTTGTCGGTTAATATAATATAACGTCGTTTACCGGTCTTACGACGACACCGGTGCAGAGTCAATGAACATAGTCCGTTGTTATGAGTTTCAGTCAGTTAGCTCTTGCTGTTTATCGCCGCGCAGACATCACACAACCGATGACGGGCGACGACGACGTGGCTGCTCTTTCGCTATATTGTTTCGATTGAAAGAATCGCACGAAAACCGCTTCTGACGACGGCCAGTTCAGACAGACGGATAAACAAATAAACACACACACAGACACAAAACGTGCGATCGGCTCAAAGTCTGCGAGGCCTCCGGAACGACCCCGGGCTCACCACTTCCACTATCTCGGACAAACGACGAGAAACTGGTCCCACCGCTGCCGTCGTATTCTCTCGTCGTTCGGTCTGTCCGTTGGTTGGTCGGTTCGCCACCGCCGCAGTTCGTAGCGCAACCGAACAGTAGAGTGCGCTGTCGTCGTCACACACGCATCACCCCGCCGCGCGCGCACCGCGACAACCGAGAGGACTACGTTGCCAATTTGTTATTTTTTTGTCGTCCGTCTCTCTCTCGCTCACACGCTCCTTCTCTATGTGTGTGTTTTATACGTTATTATTATTATTATTATTATTACATTAGGAGAGGTAGTACATTATTATATTATAGTTGCTGCTCGGTGTGCGCGTTTCGATCGCCGCCGCTGCCGGGAGAAAGAAATCACGGGAAGGGTTAGGCGGCGGGGGCTCCTCCGTGGGTTGGAAAATATTTGTCGAGAACGTGTCGAATCGTTGCGGGCGGTTCGACGGACCGACGACGAGATACGTCGTCGTCGGCACACTGGACAGCCGAAGATTAATAATGATAAAGGTTAAAAAAATATCGAAAACCGAAAAGAGTAAAAAAGGACGCTGTCGCACCGTCGAGATTAATATTGTTTTCTTCTTCGGCGGCCGTTTGTCACACTTTTCCGCCAGCGACATTGTTCGCCGCCGCGGTTTCGCGTCAGGTGAAACTCGGACGTAGGTCCCACGCGCACCCGATTTTCGTTATTATTCGTGTATAAAAAGAAAACTCGAAGAAAACAAATAGAAATCCGGACGCGCGGCGTTACGGGTGATGACGACGGTAATGACAATATCGTTATTCGCCAGCCTTTGATTTCCATTTTCCATTACGCCGTCGACGATTTTTACACGGTCCATTTCGTTTTGGTTTTTCTTTAGTTTTTTTTTTACTTCGTTAGTTTCGTTTCCGAAGTCGTCGGCCGGACGGAAAAACTCGTTTCGTACGTACGTACGTCGGTCGGATGGTAGCATAACGCCGTCGTCGGTCGACATTAATCGCGAGCCGCCGCCGACAGAAAGTCCCGCCGCGGAATTTCGATAACAATACGCGCATTGTATGATACAATATTATGACGTGTATTCCGCGTCAGACAAGCGCGTGTAAGGGGCCCAAAAGAAAAACGGTGGAATATCTCAAACAAGTTCTTATATTCCTGTTCTTTTTTTTCAAATTTTACCCGACGGTAACAACAAAAAACGTACTTTAAATGCAATCGTAGGTCCGATTACCTGTTTTCATCGCTCGTCACGTCCAATCTGCGTTGTAAATTAAAATATCGCACGTGTGCCTGGCTATTGTTTTCCATACATCGTCGTCGTCGTTGTCGTAATACCGATGTCAATAGTTACGGTAGATTTTAAATCATCTTCGACTAGAAGCGCAGCCAGCCATTCGAATACTTAAAAACACTATTCAAATCGATTAATTTTCGAATCGTTATGATGATCATATCGAACACTGCTGCCGTCACCGTCACCGCCGTTCGTCAACAAGTCCAAAAACTACAAAGGTCAATCAATTTTCATTCCAATAAAAACACTGATTCTAAATCATGTCTCCCTCGTGTACAGACTAAATTAATATTAATTATGATTCATGTGATTCGGTGTATGATTGACGACATTAAATTAGTACAGAAACTTCCAAATACAAAATATAGACGTCATATTAAAAAATATATACAGTAATAGATAATAATTGATTTGAAAACTATAAGAATAAAATTATCAAATAACTTCATGATTTTTTTAAAATAATTAATCAACCCCAATGTGACAACGTAGGTAAATAGATAAATTGATACCTCAGTAACAATCAAGGTTAATCAAATACTAGAGAATATCTCAACTTGAAAAAAAATTGATTAAAATATTTGATTATTGTTTTAGTATCGTTCAGTTATTACCTTTTATACACACGCGTTAATCATAAATTTTATTAAACTGATATATATATTTCAGCAATGAACTAGTCAAATTCGTAAATATATGAAACTGTTAAAAAATATTTTTGTTATCTTGTATATATAATAATATGCAACATTAACTTTGAATGTATGAAAACTTCAATAAACGACGATAATACCAAGTACCAACAATTAACTAGTAAACACGTCTAATGGATTCTTACTAAATTATAATGACAGAGTTGAACTTTGTAGGTTAAAGAAAAAAAAACGATGACTTGTAATTTCGAGAGAAAAATGCTATACATTTAATAATAATTGTTCTGGTTCAATTCTCAGAGTGGATGAAGCTAATTGGAAAAATATATGTAGGTAGGTTACAACTTATATAAGTAACGTTGTTTTACTGAGACAGTGAATAAGAGATCGAAACAATATAATATTATGAATATATATACATGAACTACTTAAAAAGTAATATACATGTTCATAAATGTATATAATATGTAGCATTATACAATTGGTTATTTATAGTTCACAATTATTATTTTCATTAAAAAAAAATGTTGGTTAGGTTAGTACTAATTAGGTCAGATGAAACTTAAAAAAAATATAATAATACATAATTTAACGAGCTTGTACAGATGAATTACATAAATTACATGAATGCGAAATACGGTGAATTTAAAATTAAACTTATGAGTTTTAATAAAAATAAAAATTATGTTACAAAATTGAAAACGTAATATTTTTTGTTTTAATTACTCATGTCTATTATGTATGCAAATGCAGTGGATACAGAAAATGCAAATAGTTATAATTACACTCAAAAAAACATTAGAAAATGTTTACACAAGACGCATACTATGTGGAGGTACATATTATATTTCAAGAGTTGTACGTTTTTTAAAATTAGCCCAATAAAAAGTTTGCATGCAAATCAAATCAATTGCATCAGTCAGCAGCAGCAGCAGCTGTCTAAATAGTAAGTTACAGGCATGCAACAATACGATTTCAAAACCTGCAAAGACCATAAATCATAATGTACAATATTATTATTATAATATAGTAAGTTGAACACGTTACAAACGCGTAACTTATATTACCGTTTCGCTCGTACTAAAAAGTGTTGTTAAATAACAATATTGATGATCTAATGAATTTTAATATCGTTCATCGCCCTGATAATATTGTTTATCTCGTTACGAATCCAAACATTTCACGTGTGTGTACAAACGGAATATTATCCTAATGCAGGTGAGAAAATAATAACGTACAAAATATAGGTACACTTCATTATAGAACGTATTCGCTGTTATCGATTTACACCATTAATATACAATATAATACGGTGTTGATTTTTAAACTGTAATCAATATACCTCTTTGCGAGTGTTTTTATTATCATAATTTTTTTATATGCAGACATTTACCAATTAAAACTGCGCGTTCAATTAATGTTATAATATCACAGGTAATAAAAATAACTACCTAGCCGTATAATACATTTCTACGTTGATTTTAATTATTTTTCCGTTAATCTTTGTAAACACGACCGCGACGTTACAAAACTAACAGGATTCACACCGAACATCATCCTGTAATAATAGTTTTAACACCGCACAATGACACTATTAAATCCCGCGTTTATTATTTTATTTCCTGTAATTTTTCCGGCTCGTCCAAATAAATGAACGAACAATGCACAACACAACACACTTCCGGACGTCCATTTTTACACGCAAGTGCCAACGTACACTATAAATGTGTGGCTAGGTGTATCGGAAATATTGTGGCGTCCGATTTCCAATTTCCAGTAATCACAACTCAGCTGGTTATTTAGGGTTAATTTAAAAAAAGAAAACGTGTCCAAAAATATTAGGTGAACCAACTACCCGTACAGGCGATTTAACTGATTTCACTTTCGAATGCGTTTTTATAGAGAAAATAAAAAAAAGTATACGCAATACTCGGTGATCTATATAAAGCCAATTTGTCTAGCTATAAAAATACTAAAACAGGAACGTTTAATTCGACAGAAATTCTACTGCACAATATCATTTTGCGGCTATCGGATTAACGGGTTAGACGGTGTGCAGTTTTTCGTTTCTTCTTTGGTGTTTTTAAACAGAGCCGAGTAGTTTGGTTTTCTAATGTCTTTGGCCGTATTATTAATAATTATGACGATGCACGCATTTCGACAAACAAACACAGCCATCTAACCAAAACACATTGAATTTAAATAAATAGCGATTTTAAGACACAAACCCCGACAACATCATTTTAATGGACCCATGTGATTTTTACATTCTTACTGCTGCACGTAGACACGCGCATATTCGCACAGACATACGTGCGCAATGGAAAATAAAATCGTGTAAAAGCTAAAACCGTTTATCGTAACCGTTTATCAATTATAAACAATATCGAATGACCTTCAAACGTTATATAACGATCGAAATGATAATTATTAAAATTAATATACCACCGAACGTTCGAATAACAACCAATAAAGCAAGTTATTATAATATCGGTTCCCGTGGGAAATGTCGGTTTGCGGAGCTGACGTTGAAAACGGTCGCAATGCACCTACCTGCCATTACATCGCCGACTTTCGATGGCAATAAAATCATAGGTAAAATAAATTAATAATCGACGGAGGGTTTGGCACTAAAAACAGTTTATAGCAGTCGGTTCCCGCTGAAATGTCAAAAAGTAGATGTTATTCCTCAGTTTCCGATGTCTTAGGATGATTCCTGAACATATGATATTATAATATTATTATTCATATTAATATATACACACAAATCGATTTTTAAACCGAATCACAGATTATTGCAACAGTTCAGAAAAAGAAAAAAAAATGGAAAAAGTATTAAACGCATATATTATTACATACATTATACATTATTGTACAATGTTGATGATAGATGAGTTTATTAAACTGCGTAATGTTTAGAATTTTTATCACTATGGAAATTTAAAAACTACAGTTTTGTCGAACAAGTCGTGTCGCATAATTTAAGTTCATATTATGTGCACAATCTGTTGACGTTTTACAGATATTAATCAACAGGTATCGTATTTCTTTCTTTTTTAGTAGACTCTAAAGTTCACATCGCACAGTAAAATGTAGATTATTTTTATTTAGGTTTTTGACACTTGTGCTTAATAACTTCATCTTCCGCGTTCTACCCGGAATCACCGAGTCATATTTATACAGACGTAAACATCATAAAATATGGTTAACTGTTAAACTCGAAAGATACCTACAACAGCCGTAAGAAATGAAGATTTTCCAGCAGACTTTTCATCTGACTGATTTTTTAGTGATATTTAATATATTAAGAACTGCACAAACGTGATAAATACATCATATGGAATAATAGCTATTATAATTAATTAATTATTAAACAAATGTATCTATTTATCGATTTAAGTGTTGATGATGAGTGTTGAACACACGACATGTTAAAAAAAAGAAAATTGTAATATCGAATGGGAACATTAATGAAAAGATAGCATATGGTTTATATTTCAACAACACAATATTTAACATCGCTGACCCCAGTCCCATTTCTAAAATTGATCGACGATGATAATTGATAATTGTTAATATGTGAACTGTATACACCAGTAAACAAACAAACTTCAATATTAGGTCCAAACGTTATTTTACATTTTCACATCGCATCTTGCTGGATGAATGAAAAAAAACCATAAACACCGGACGACAACAGCAGTAAAAAATAACGTTATGAGACAAATAGGAAACTAGGTCATAAAGAGATTATTGAACATTATTGTACTTTTAACTGTAGAGAAGGTCGGTTGGTCAGTGATCAACGTCATAATTATAACATTCTTTGCCTTTTTTATTTTATAAATGTATATAATTCATTTTTAAATTAACAACAAAATACTGCATTGTTTTAATTAACTCTTATATAATAAAAGCCAAAACACAAAAAAAAACGATGAAAAGTGAAATCATTTCATAGAAGTTCTTTTTTTAGTATTTAATGACCTTTTAATCCGGAAAGTAAATTGTTAAGAGATCTAACATAGTCATAACATTTATGGCATTTATGGCATTTATGGCAACATCGCCTATATTATACTTTCTTTAACAACTAAATCGAAGAAGCCATGAAACACCATTTTTAAAATGTATTTACATGGGGTCTAACATTTACAGCAGGGCATTGAACTCTTATCAATGTTTATTTAGGTATTAAAAGGTCTACCGATGTATGATAATAAATGAAATACTAGGTGGTAAATGTATTCCATAGTTTCAAAACCACACAACACTACTAAAAATGCATAACAAAAAAATACGCAATGATAGTATTATTAATAAATATATAATAATATCTCTGGCCGAACAAGCGTGTAACAAGTGACAACTACTGTAATAGCTGAAGTAATGGCCAATGAACCGAAAACACGGCGTCGATATTTTTAAATAAATAATTACGTAAAGAACACACGGGACACGACACACAATATTAAATTATTATACATTATTGTAATATACAATGACATTTCGTTCGCAGACCAGGCATGCAAAAGAAAACGTTCTCGGCTGTATAAATTACCAATTATCATTTGTGTCGTAATAACATCGAATCGATAATTTACAGAAACGACGGTATGTGTGTTCACTCAGAATATTTCGTACCAACCGGCCGTTATTATTACAGGAAGCGATCCCTCGTCGAGTAATAATAATACGAGCGGTTTTTAGAACAAAAAGTAATAATCGCTGGTAAAACTTGTATGTACATGGACATGGACGAAGGTACGACATATTATTATTATGATTTTAGTAATAGTAAGAACGTTCCGCGGTAAACTGTGACGGTGATGACGAAAGGATCGCTCGACGTTCAGTATTGCCCAACCGATGATAATAATAATTAAGTGTGAAGTTTTAGACCATTGATTATTATTGTTATTATCGTCGTGGCGGCTGCAGTGGGTGGGGGTCGATGGGTTTTTACCGTGCGGCAGACGATCAGAGCAACGTGCGGTGGCTATCATCCGCGTATGTATTTTAGTCGAATGCCGCGACGACTTGCCAACATCAAAAATCGTTTTCCTGGTGTAAAAATAAATACGCCGGCGAACGACCGAGCTGCAACGGGGCAAAGCTCGCCGTCGACGGCACATGCCGCACACACCATCAACACGTGACATCGGTCAGAAAAGAACGACGCCACGCGAAAGAGGGTTGTGCGGGTGTGCTGGGTTCTCGATCCTGCGACGATCGACACGTCTATAACGATGATGATGATAATAATAATAATAATAATAAAATATCGTTTCAACACAACGACCAACGTTTTATTTTGGGAAACGTATTATATTAGATTATGTGACGGGAGGCGTTGAGACGGTTTTAGTTCTAGCTATTATCTGTGGATTTTAAACCATTTTAACAATAGATAACAAAATAATTGATACGATATCAATTCTTATCACTCGATAATTAAATAATAAGCTTTCATAAATATAGGGTTCATTATTTTGTACATAACCACAAAAATCCCTAGGTGGATGCTAATTGAATCCCCATTTATACTAATTTATAATAGAATGTTGACATGGTATAAACGAAAAATATACCAGTTGACTCCTAAGATTATTTTGAGTAAAATATAAAACCAATCGTATACGCATTTTGTTCATAAAATTTTAATAACCTCCGTCAAACAAAATAATGATAATAATGTAATAACTGAAATTAAATTTAATCATTACACAATATATTATGCTCAATGCCCATTCATTATTGTATAATATCCTAAGCAACAGAATTAATACACATAATATTATATTATTACACATTAAATAAATATTTCAAAATTAACATGGGAATAAAGATGGTTTTTTTTAAAGTTCCGTTAAACTTTAAAAAAAAATCATCTTCCTTTCCATATTAATTTTGAAATATTTGTTTACTGTTAGTATTTAAACATGAACTCAATTAATATTATATTTTTAATTTTATGGGACTCAATAAATATATTGCATAAAACTACCCGGAACTAGAATCATTCTAAAAGGTTAGATTGGGACTCGAGTTGTATGCAGCCAAAGCCATAACACAGCCTAAACACATATTCAAGGATAGATAAAGTATTTTTTTATATTATTATTGTTATTTTTTATTTATTATTGTATTCAAGTGTGATCGAAAAGCATACATGTTAGCCAAGTGGTTACATACAATTAAGGTTGTAATAAATAATAAATTCAACTAGAAATAATAGTGAAACTAAATAAATCCAAAATTTGGCAGATAGTAGATTAATAATATTTTAATACCGTACCACAGATAACCATCACATATAATAACAAGTAGTTTCTTTGATCACAATTCACAGTATACCGTTTATAGAGATCCAAGCAAATAATATTATCCAACGTTGTCTGTTTCCCTTCACAAAACGTAAAAAACTGTCCATCTAAGACTTCCCCAAAAAAGACCATCGACCTATGAAGTTGATAATTATATAGTCTTGTCCACTCCATTTTTTGTCGTCTATGGTTTTAAATGTTACCTAATAAGCATGCCGATTCGATACCGCCACAACAATTTAATAATCTCGCGTTATCGGGCCACACCGAAATAATTAAATAGCGCGTGACCTAACCCAACCGCCCACCAGGTGTGTTTAAAAACTCCAAAGGTTTACTCGGACTTGTGTGTGGGTATTGATTTCGTAGCGCACCTCCGCGCATCAAAATGATATCTATTTTTCGTCCCCAATACAGTAAGGGCCGTATTTATAGTCGATGATTAAGAATAGGTATAAGCTAATTTTGATAATTTAAAAAATAGAAAAATTGTGATAATAACAAAAACCAATGACAAGGTAGGTCTCAACCAGCCTTAATTTAAGTAATACTTTTTCTTTTCCTAAGCCAAAGTCTCGTTTATGAATCTCATTTGAGTCATAAGTTATGACTCAATACTTATTCTTAAGCATCGACTAAGAATACGGCCTTAAGTTATCGTCTAGAGTGTTTAGCTACGTCATTTTCGTCACGTTGTTGGTTTTTTTTTGGAAAATCTTGCAGTGCTGTGCGCCCGCCGCCCGCAGAAGTGCGTGGCGCGAGGCCAAATGTTGTGGAGCGTTCGACCCGCGGCGCACGGGCGGCATCTCGTCGTGGCGATTTTTCGCTGGCAGGGCGCGCGCACCGCCCCCACTCGACCGACCATATCGGCAACGGGGCAGGATGAGTACCGCACCGCGCGCGCGCGCCCTTGTTTGCTTCCGCGGCCAGAAACTACGTCTTTGTCCGCGGACGGTGTGGCGGCGGCGTTCAATCAATATAGCACGCGCCCGCGTTTACGACGTACCTATCTAAACACAGTATTATAATAATAATAGTAATAATAACAATATCACAAACAAACAAAGTCGTCCATGTCTCCCCCCACCCAACAATCCTTAGCTACTTTTGAAAATCGTTTTTCCGCAAACGAACGTGTCAGTAATCTATATTATCATACACGTTACCCGTAATAATAATATCATCACCCGGTCGTCTACCCCGCAAACGTCGCTAGGAAAACTATTGCAGTGGCACACCCACGCTTCGGTATACGCAGGGCACCGCACCGGTGTGGAGGGAGTGTCGTCTTCGTTCGTTTATAATAATTTATAATTACATTATTATATTATAATCGGCGCCGACAGTGTTTGCGCCCGTAACTCTGCGACGACGCATACACATAAACACGCAAACAAATATATTGATAGTATCATAGCCCGCGCGCTCCGTGCCCACGCTACATTATTATCTAGTTATGCCTTTCTGGTAACGTTTACCGCATCGTACGCGGTTCGTGATCCAACAGATCTAACTGATCGCGCCCGATCGTTTCGTAAGTTGCAAAACAAAATTCTGGTTTTCCCATCGTTGTTTTCGTGCATAAATGTAAATAATATAATATTAAATTAATGTTGAGGTTGTCCATGAACTGTTTGAAAAGCAAAATAATATTTTAACAGAAAACTCACTGAAAAAAACGCAATGCGATTCTAAAAACTCAAAAGTCGAGGGGATTTAAACGGGCGACTACGAATCAGATTTTCGAAGAAATCGTACAACGAAGTGTAAACGGATCACAAACAAAGCCACCTACCTATTTTTATTGTCCCATAAGTTAGTTAATGAGATGGACACAATTGACACTTTTTCATCGTTTTCCGGACTTTATCGTGGGCGATTTTTTTGTCATCTCTCCTCCACAATAAAAATTATATAATAATTGTTTCAAGCCACGAAACGATTTGTATATAATATCCAAACACTTATTTGGGATAAACACCATGTGCGTGATTTCTATTGCACTTGATCACGGCGGATTCGGTCGGGGGAAAACGGGCGATTTATAGTTACGTTTTAGTACAATGAAATATGTTTCTAACCAAGTATTATGGCATTTTGCGACGTAGGTATGAGAAATACCCTCATATAATACAACAATTGGTCTTCATTGAAATACATCACGATACAAAGCCAGGCGCACCGCGTGTGCATTTATTTTTTAATTTGAATTCAAACGAATTACGTCAAATGATACAATTTTAATTGAGACTAATGATTAAGAACATTAACAGCTGTAGTACGCTTGTATGCTTATTTAGTACTATTAGTGTGTAGTAATAAACGTGAAATGAATTACATTATTTTGTAACAATGTTCAAGGGCGCTATTGAATTGCCTACGCAAAACGCCTTCTAATATGATATATTTATGTCGGCCAGGACCTTCAAAATGTGTGTGTGGTCAATAAAATGGCGTAAAAATCAACAAAATAACCAACGTAATACATTTAAGTGAAAATATATTTTTAAAACTACAATTATATAAAATATCGATTTTACGATAAATAGTGTACATTCAGAGTATAGATATATTTCATATAACTTATAAGTAACATTTCTATACATCAGTTATAGAGAAGTTATAATAAAGATCATTTAAGCATAATACACGATCATGTAATTTTTCATTAAAATCGATATAGATAAGTCATAAATGATTATAAATAATTTACTTTGAATTATTTTTTCATATAACTTCGATTGATCAGCGAAGTAATTATTAAAGATAAAGAGTAAATGTAAGCAATTTTGATAAACATATTGTTTATTGATTGGAAAATTAAATATACCGAGAAAAAAAACATTCAAACATTACTTCATCGGAAGAACGATCCATCTTATACAAATCAATTTATTTCATAAAACGCACAGTTCTATTTTCCGGGTCCCCCCATAAACTTTGGCACATTTCGTTGAACAAAGTAAGTGATTTCGAACAAACTTTAAAGCAAGGAATGTATAATAATACGAAATTCGTGTAGTTAATTTAAAGCAACCATGCGTTGTGTTAAATCTATTAGTATGAAACACACATACCTACGTATAAGCCATTTTATTTTTTATAGGAAAACTAATATTTATGCTTTCGGAATGTTACAAAAAAAAGTTACGATAAACATCATAACTGGACACAAATCCCACTTTAAATAACAACAAGATATTTATTGGAAATCGTTTACCCTGACAATTCCAAACGGTTTGCCATGGAATTAGTACTCAACCTTGCGTATCATGTAAATAAAAAAAAATACTTAATAAAAACCACAACATCATCATCATCATATAACATGATTATTAATTTATAATGCAGTCGATTTTCAAGTTTAAAAGAAGCTTTGTGTGGTTTTAATGTTTTATAGACTTTTTACTTGGTATGCGTTTACTGCGAAATTGGTTTTGGTTGGTTATCGTAAATAAAATTAATTAAAAGTAGCCGACAGGCAAACGCTACTAACTACTACAGGCTACAGCATAATGGAAAAACCAACGACAAACTCAGATAAAAGTCACCGCCTCTAGTGTGGGCGGTTTCGTGTTTTTGTTAGATTATACTCGTGAATTTCAAAAACAATACCGATTATATGCGTTAGTGGTAAAAATATTAAACAAAATCCGTTAGTGGGCAAACATAATACCATAACGTATTTTGTGGTTTTAATACAATAAAAAACGAGCGTTATCGAATTTTGTCAATTTCGTTTAAACCAATATTGTTAGTAATTATACGGAGTTTATAAATTGGATAAAACGGAAAAAAAATTATGTGTATGTGATATTAGAAGTGGGTTTATGATATAATATTATTACGTCTAAAAAGCAATTCATCAACGTCCGACGAAAACATGTCACACAAACGCACACACAAACGATAACCACGTCAAACAACAATAATAACAACTGGATTGGCTGCATAATTATATCGTCGTTGACGCGATAAACTATTGACGAATAATATTGTTGTTATTATTACGAACCATCGGTTTAATAAATAAAAAAAATAACGATAAAAATACAGTTAACGCCGTACACAGATCACGAAAATAATAATTGAAGTAAGTACAGTCGAACAGTTCAAATTTTTTTCGGCGGTCGGCGAGTGTTACAATATTATTATGAGTACTGTTTTATAAAATCAAACTAAACACTTTAGTATAATAGACTCTAATAGATTAAGAGGACGTGATATCCGCATGACGTGTTTTCTCCGTCTTACAACATACACAAACACGTCAAAATTGCGTTCAGCACCATTTTGTGTTATTAGTATTAATATTACAGTACATTTTTACCTATTATCAAATTTAAAGGTAAAACTATTATCTGCGTTTTTACGTCGGTATTTTGTTGTGTTGTAATTTTTAAACGAGTTATGCGCATTTTTAAATTATATTATTTTACATACTTTAAAGACATAACTCGCTTTAAAGTTAAAATATAAAAAAAACTGACTTGAGAACACAAATAATATTCTTAAATTACATATTTTACTGCAACATTAAAACCAAAAACACAAAATTAATTCAGCTGAACTTTGCCACGTTGTCTTCGTCTTTTAAACATTGAAACATGTTTATCTAACATGACATATCAAATTTGTGTTCAGCAGTTCCAATTTTGTGTATTGACATTTAATAATAATAGAATTGACCGGCTATCTGTGTTTACTCGTGGGGTTTTTTACGATATTTCAGATAATATGAGTATATTTCTAAATTTATCGCAACTTAAAAATTAAAATATCGTAAAAAAACCCACGAGAAAACACAGATAATGTTTATATCTTTAAGTTAAATGATATTGGTCAATTCACTGTATGTATTTAATAAAAGTTACTACACAAAATTGGAACTGCCGAACATAAAATATTTACCATATGTTACTGTTGTAGATAGACGGAGATAACACATGCGGGCACCGCGTCCAGGTCCAGGTCAAACTCTCAAATTTATTGTAATATTATTTTTAACGTATTTCTCGATATCATATAGTGACATTATCAATTATCACCGGTATAATATTATATTTCTGTCGGTTTATCAATCGTTCGGAGTGTCGCGGCATTTGCGAGCGTTTCGCATTGCCGATGAATACCACACAACAATACGCTTTATGCGTTTAGCCGTCGTCACTCGAACATCATAATAATAATATTATACGCTTTTCGGACGATAAAAATAATTGCTACGATTACGGTAAAATATCATTATTATCGCGATACAATACCGCGTCTTCGGTCGATTGGCCTGTGTGCTAATATATAATATTATAAACGGCTTTATTATTTATACCACTGGTGTTGTGTTTCCCGGTGGCATGACAATGAGACGACACACGACCGTGTATTATTTATTAAAGACGATGACATTAAACCAAATTCCGAGCGCACTAACTAAATTTAAGAGAATGTTCTACCCGCATGTATTGTCTCAGTTAACTCGTATCATAGCAAATATTGCGTTCAGAATAATCCATTTTACTCTGTTGTTTTTAACATTTAAGTGAATTGACCTACTTGTAAACTTAAAGGGAAGAATATTATCCAAAACCCCACCTAGATTTTGTTCGATATTTTAATATTCAAATAAGGCATGAGTGTTTTGAATTTCACAATAAATGTACGATTATAAAGTGCTCATAACTTGTTTTAAAGTTAATAATTTTATTTAAAAACAAAACCTATGGGGGTTTATATTTTTATTTGAATTATGTTATATTTGATAATAGATCAATTTGCTCTAATATTAAAAATAACAGAATTAAAATTGATCAATCTAAACGTACACAATTATTTGTCATGTACTCATGTGTCATGTTGTACGGAAACAAGAAAATATTATGCGGGTATAACGTCCTCATAACGCAATACCGTCATGATAATATTATATTAATATGATATTGTTATTATGTTATGTCTGTCCGAACACGACCATTTTCCGCGGTGTACACGACATGCGATTAGCGGGACGTCTCGCCGCGGTCGACGGAAATACGGCGGACGGACCGAGCGGTGTCGTTCGTCAGGTCCCTCACAATTCTCAATGTCACTTCGGGGCTGGTCAAATTTCCCACATGGGTCCCGCGACGGAATCAAAAAGGTCAAGCACGTTACGTTGCCCGGTCGCACACGAATTTCGTGTAATATATTATTACTGTGATCGTGTGCGTGTGCGTGTGCGTGTGCGTGTGCGTGTGCGTGTGCGTGTGCGTGTAGCGTGTTCGTGCGGGGTCGAGGAGAATTTAAATTAAATCGACCTACGGGCGGGTGCCGTGGCGTCTGTTGTATGGGTGGCGACGGTTATATAAACCGATCAAAATAACGCTGGTACGGCGACATTCTGAAAACGATAACACTTAGTCGTCCGAGCAGTGGGCTGGGTAGTTTCTCGCCGGTGTGCGGTGATGGCGGCAACGCGCCCGAAATGCGCAAAATACACATTACACCACGCACGAGAGAATACAATATAATAAAAGTCATCGAATATTTGCACAGTATACGGGAGAGAGTAGATGTTGTGTCGTTTAATAGTGCACCGCCGCTGCCTCACGTGTGCTGCTATATTATGTTTGTTTTACCCCTCGACAAAGGTAAAAAACGGTCGTAAGATTTTCTTTGTTTCAGGTATAGTATTTAGTTTTGTTTGTTTTGTTCACCATGTACGTAATGAAGAAGAAAGATGCATCGAAACGCGACGAAGATTTTTGCGTGGATTCGACCGAATTACAATGATAAACAAACAATATATTATGTTATATACCTGCGTTTAATAGAGAGAGACAAAGAGAGAGGGAGAGAGACAAAGGGACAGGCAGATAGATGGAGAGAGAAAGTAACTCCCAAAACCCACCCGGTATGCACACATGCGATTACAAGTAACATGGGGCGCCTGGCAGTCGGGCCGAACTTCACAATACCGTGCGCACACACAGCAACGTGCTCGGTGGCGGCATTGTGGCGGTGCTGGTGACGGCGGGGGTGGAACTGGGGGAAACGGGTATGGCGTGGCATGGTCGGTGGAAGGGCGTAGAAGGGACGACGAAATCGTGTCTGCGCCGAAAATGCTCACCCTTCGACGACGACGGTAGTCGAGGCGTGTTTGTCGTTTATATTCCAATTAATACACGTCTGGGAAAATTTTTTAAACAATTTTGATACCTATACCTAATGTTATTATTGCGTAGAAGCCAAGTGACGGCGACGGCCTAACCGAACGACGTTCATTTGATTCACCCCTGTATCATCGTTGAGTGATAGTGCGTGCGCACTGCACAGTATATTAAAGACATAACCTATAAAAATGCAATCAAGTGATCTGTGATCGGATAGGCAGATAATCTACCATTATGCTCCTCGCCATGATAACCCACCTCGTGATTTGAAACTCCAATGGCTGTAAAATGTAGTCCTATCAACTTTTTTAGTGTCCTTGTGACTTATGTATGTGCATGCGTGTCGTCTGATATTACAACTAAATACGGCATCAGAAATAATCCGAACGCAGCGTGGGCGCGAAGGATGACATCGTTTTGTCACGTAAAAACACAAAACAGGGGACAATAAAAAAACGGAAACAAATTCATCATTCCGAACACGACTAAAACCCTCCGACGACGACCAGTACGTATCGCACTTATATACGCGCGTAACCTACTTACGGTATTATATTATATATAGGAGTACGTCGACGTGCTGCACCCACCGCGGTGCGGCGGTTAAATATTGTTGTTTTTACGCGTGTAATAATAATAATAATAATAATAACGACAATAATGTGCGTGTACAAATACACGATAATATATAATATAGTAATATTTTTTTTTAAGGCGGAGTAGAAGTAGGCACGTATAGAAAACTATACGGGCAACGCGCACGTACGAGTTATTTTTATTGCACGCATATTTTACAAGTCGATGAAAAAAAGTGTACCGACTGCCAATATCGATTTTTTAGGACGACCATCATGTAGGTACACCTTTGTCGGACGATCCACGGCGGCAGCGATATTATACTGAAGGGTTCTGTTTTTTTTCTATTAGACAATGACCTACTCCAAAAAAAACGAGCAAGAGAGAGGGAGCAACGGACGGGCGAACGTCGGTGGGAAAAAATATAATGCGTACGCAGTGTATACGAAATAAAGAGTTTAGCCTATTACAGTCGCTCGGTCTGCTTTGTTTACAGCTGATACACGAAACATGTACACAAGACCGACAGTTATTACCGTCGTATCGTATAATATAATAATATAAAATATTTTAAAATAATAATAATAAATATAATTTACGGCGATGGCGACGGCGACTACAACAGAGCAACCATGCGACCCACGGTGGCGGCTGAAATCGCCGGTGTATGTGTGTGAGTATCGATTAGAAAGTTTCATTGACGCCCTCCTCCCGTATTACTCACTCAACCATGTCCCCCAACACAGACTCAGTGGCGCACAACATAAAAAAAGATCCCCTGCGAGGGTCGCGCGATGGCTTTTAGTTAACGTGTTCGCCGTGCATATTAAAATATTGTTGTGTACGGCGGCAGGGATGGAAAACGCTACTAGGTTCTATTTTAGTCAGCTTTTTCACAAAGAACACGACGAACCGTTGAAAGTCAAAAACTTGACCGAACAAACATAAGATATACTGCAGCTTCACCATCCCGCCAGCGTTAGAAGAACACATCTGCCGGAGAGCGTTGTGGGGTGGGACCTGACGATCACAAAACGGCTTCTTTTCGGTGACGTCATCCCAAACGCAATCGACACGGCCACGTTGGAATTAAAATAATATTGTATGCGCCTCTTCCTTTCTCCACCGCACAAACAACATAGTCGACCATTGCTCAGAGAAACCATACGCCGATATTTAGACGTAAAAAAAAAAAAAATAATTACTGTAATTGTTGTTGTTGTTGTCGTTAATAATTTTATGGATTCGAACGGTGGGAGTGGAAAAATAAACAAATTTATAACGCGTTATATATAGCGTGTAATGTACGCACTCGCGGAATGAATAAAAAGTAAAAGGAAGTTCGATAAATGCCGCGTGACGAGAGAACACCCAGGAATAAATAATAACTCAAGGACCCTTCGCACTTTTCCTTCACCACCCGACTGTTTGGCAGTTAGGTAACAAATAAGCTATCAAAACGGTTTTGTGGAGTTTTAATCAAGCCAGTGTTCTCGTTTATACTCAATGATACAGTGTCTGTGTGCATTAATTGATTGATATTTTTAGACTTAGTTTGCTTTCTTGACACTTCGTAGGTTTCACGTGATCACGCACCAACACTCGCCAACTTAAATTAGAAAACTATTATAATATGTACACAACGGGATCGTTAAAATCATAATTAAATAATTGTTGAACACGGTCCTCCATCCTATTAACGTAAATTCACGGCTTTACCCGTCAAGCTAGTCATTTATATGCTAAACTAGTTGGGTTTAATCCTATATTATATTATATATTTAAATAGGTACTTTTAAATTCTTA
The DNA here is from genome assembly GCA_008086715.1 of Sitobion miscanthi. NCBI lineage: Eukaryota > Metazoa > Arthropoda > Insecta > Hemiptera > Aphididae > Sitobion > Sitobion miscanthi. Next base: position 26,104,271 of record CM017804.1, read on the forward strand.
AAATCTCTTTACATTAGTAAAAAACCCAAATTTACTCCCAAATTTTATTTGACGGAGGAGGGCACGTGGCTATGTTCAAAAACAATGCAGTAAAACCTAATAATGAAACACGTGTGTAATTCATATTTTTTAATCAAATTTATAATCGTCTGGCAAAATATATATGCACTTTACACATATTATATTATGTTGATACGTTATATTAATTGACCCTGAATAACGAGTGGTTGTGTTAAAAAATCGTTTTTTTTTATTTAGCTGTTTAATGTGTTGAAAATTATGATAATCAATATTTAGTAGTCTTAACATGTCAATTAATTCTGCCAAACTCATAATACTTAAAAACTAACTAAATTTATAAATAGTTTAGGTAACTCCTTAGCACAGTATTCGATTAGTTATAACTTATAATTTACAACCAATTTACTGAGATAATTATATGTGGCTTAAATTACAAAATGTAACATTAAAAACAAAAACCATACGGATTGGAAAAAATATACCGTTAGACATCACCTGTGTTTAATACATATTTTGATCTTGTTTTATATATAATGAAAGTTACGATTTAAAACATTTTATAAAATAACATAATATACGCCCGTGTATGGCTATTATAAAAATTAAATACTATTAAAACACTAAGTTGAAACTGTTAATTTATTTTCAAATAATCAATATTCATTATAAATGACGCATTATGAAAAGTTAAATCTGGGATAAAAAGTTTTTTACGAGGTCAAAACTTACATCAAACTACCCATATAATTGTGTATACCTGTACCTATTTGAAGAATATGTACACGATTTTATATTTTTACATTATTCAGCGAATCTAAAGGAGTAATATACAACCCTGAATTATTTTCATGGCGATGGCATAACATAATAACCAGGCATCATGCAGTTTTTATTTTAATTCTGTTTTCAGCCGTACGCAGTAAAAAAGAAAAATATTCAAATGTAAAAAAGAAAAATTATTATTGCACATTCCAATAATGCCGAGTCACAACCATTTACCATATAATATTACACTTGTACACGGCATATTAACGGAATAAAGTATAATGATACTTGAACGAAATAAAAATAAAAAATAAATTAAAAAGTCTGCGAGAATAAAATCGAGTGCACGACGTTTATGAGAACAAAAAAGGGGGATGACATAATAATGTTAAAAGTTTTATTCTTCGTTGAATTTTTATTAATCAAACAAATGTGTGGCAACACCGTTTGCGTTAATAAAAATTACAAGGCGATCATTCTTTTTGGACTAATAGCAGTATTGCACGTTATATTATTAGTGTTCTCGTCCAGCACTTAAGCGACAAAAATGTAAAGGCCACGCAAGACGATCAGGTCGTGCAACGGTGACAAACATAATAGTATCCTTTCGTTTAACAATAATATTATATCGTGTTGTACCTGGGATGTTCAAAGCGGAAATCAAAGATATTAAAAAAAACAAACAATATTATACGTTAAACGGACGAGAGACGACCGCACGCGAAAATATTATAATGCGTGATGTAATAATATTTTAATATACTCACACACACAATACACGAAAACCAGTCAAGTCGTTAACAATTTCCGCCGCCCGAAAACCGGTCGCATGCCGCGCATTGTCCCACAACACTACAACGTCGTATAAAAAGAGTGTTTTAGTGAAAATCCAATGCATTCGCCCAGACCAGAATATTAGAGGACCACGCAAATTCCCCAATCACCCCTTCCTACCATATACACTAGCACACGTGGTATTATCATTATTACTATGACCCCCGTCGTCCAAAAGGTTGGTCGAATAAAAAATTATAGGAATGCAAGCACTCACATCGAAAAACATCTCCGTTGCTCAGCAAGGTGCAGTAAGTCCGTTTTAATATTATTCAAATCGTTATTATTAGGTATTTGTTTTCGTATTATAAATGACGCGTAGCTGCCGCGACCACGGCGACCTTGTCGGACAACGGCGACAACTGACAATACTTTGAATGTAGAAAAAAAATAATAAACGCAGCAGTTAGTATATAATATAATATTAGTATTAGTATTTATTATGTTATGTAGTACATACGTGTGGCGAGCGCATTGCAACATCGCTGCACTGGCCTACTAATATTATTGCAGCTCTCATCACGTGTTTTCACATGCGATGACTCAAAACGCCGACGGCAACCTTGAGTAAGGACTAAATGTAATTTAAATTGAGCGTGTTTCGGATGAGCAATAATAAAAAAAGAACGGCCGTTCCTTTGTGCAACTTGTGCGTATATAAAATGACAAAGACGACGTTGCGCGGGCGGAAAAGCGAATGAGTGCTTTTGATTGAAAGGCGACCGACCGCGCGCGTCAAACGTCGTTGTCGTTGTCGTCCACCGGGTACAAACCCGTAATGACATTAAGGACCTTTAAAACGCGATTACACAACTTGGCTGAAACGATAATATTATATTGTACAATATTAATATTGTTATGTAGTGTGCAGTGCCCGTGTCGTCGAATATATTAATATTGTCGTCGAGGCAGAGAATAAAAAACGCCACCGCCGTTGCCGTTGCACGGTGGTCAGCGACGCGCCCGCGTACGTACGATCTGAGTGTGTAATATTATAATATTATTATAGTTATGTCGACGTGCCAAAAATAAAAACTAACTCCCCTTTCCGATTGCCAAACGCAATCGTGGTATCCCAGTTTTACCTATAATCGGAGCGCGGCGTGGTGCATACAGCATACACACGATTACGAGACGACGCGCGTCACTGCGACGATTACGGACGCAGTGAAAATCTCGGTAGCGCGCGCACGCACACGCAGGTGCGACGACGGCCGTTGCGATTTCTAGAAATAGTTTTTAAGAACATTTTAGGGAGAAAAAACGGTCGTGACTAATGCAGCGGTGCATTGTGTGGCAGAGATGACGGCTATCGTTTGTTGAAAATAGTACCGTGACCACGATAATTAATCATCTTACTTCATAATAATAATAATCGATACTAATAATAATCGGCAAGAGAAAAATAAAATATTATAATATTTACGTGCACTTCTATATTCGAGACATCGGTTGGCAACGCCAAGAGAATGTACATACACACGGACGCACGCACGCACACGATATGCGTGTGGTGTAAGTAATAAGTATGTTATTATTACGATTTTACATAATCAATATGGGCACAGGCCAGTGTATAAACTACAAACTCGGTAGCCGGCATAGCTCACACACGCGCGGGCGCAAGCCACAAAACAACACACAATTCATATGTACAAATAAAAATCAATCCAACTTTTTTTTCGGTGCCAGAACTCATCAAATTAAGATAAATAATAATATTATATACATTGCTAGCGGTTAACACGTGTTGTGTTCGTTCGGTGCCCGTCAAAACATTTAGGACGGCCAACCCGAAAAGCCGCGATTTTTCTCACATTTGTCGTCATCCGCCGCGGTTAAAAGATAGATAAAACGGTCGACTAGAAAATGTTTCACCTACAACGAACGATAGCAAAAACAGTTGCGTTGTGTTACGTCTAACGCGTAATCTCGCCGCCGCATGCTAACGTTCGTAATAGTAATATGTTTACCGTAAAAACACATTAAAACATTTTTTTTTCGAAAGATTATCAGTTAATGCCTAGATTCTCGTTTCATAAAGGTCAACAAATATATTACCGTTGAGAGGCGATTAGTACGTGGCACACATAATATACCTTGTTTACTTTAGATACTGTAGCGCTCGCTCGGTTTCCGTATTTATTTTTCGAACTCCCAGACGAGAACAACATTACTCGAGAGGGATTTCGAAATGCACCACAGGTCCGTCCCGTGTTGTCATGTTATAAACGGTTTTACAGAGCGGATAATAATCCACTCAATCTACTATTTACACGAGTGAACGATAAGAGGGGAAAAATAAGATATTATACAAAACTACGATACTAGTATTAATTCGTTATCTGAACGCCGTCAACACTCAATGCGATAATTAATAAGACCAGCACTAGACACCCGCCCCCGGCCATCGCCCACCCATCAACATTGCAGGTCGATCCAAGCCTGCGACGCAGCTCTAAACCGCCGTGACGGGTCGGAAAGGGATGGGTGGCAAGAGCTTAACGAACCGTCGTAAATCGCATTACTTGTAATCAAAACGTGCGGTTGCGCAACATCAACGGCAGTGGCTACGTTTAATTTTCGCGTGTGCCATTCGCTACCACGGACCGACGATTGAGCCGCCCCCAGAACTATTGTGTCGCGTTTTTGATATTGGAAAAACACGCGAGCTGCCGCAAGGGGATGATGAAAGCCATGACATTTTGATTTTATCGATTTAAAAATAATATATTTTGATAATTATCCACACACACGCATGCGCACGAAACCCAAATTAAAAAAACCAATTATTTTTTTGTCACGCCATTTTTTTCCTGTTGCTTACCGGTGTCGCGGTGGACGGCACTGCCGTCGCTCGTTGTTGTCTCGGCCTGTTGGCGCCGGCTGTAGAGGATGCGCGTTGTTTCTGTTGTTGCCTGGGTGACGACGACTGTCTACCGGCGGCAGACGATTTGGACGCGGCTGATTGCTGCTTGTGTTTGACCGACTTGGCCACGTGTGGTGCCGCCGGTGGAGTGACGGCGGTGGCTGTATCCGAACTCGTGTCGGCCGAAGACTTGCGTCGGAACGCCTTCAGCCAGCCCAACCGCTTGGAGTGAGTTTCCGCGGCCCTGGAGCCTACCTTCGGGGTAGCCGCTTTGTCTTTTTTTCCGTCACCACCGCCGCCGGCACCACTACCGACGCCACCGACGGCCCGTTGCTGCTGGTGCTGCTGTTTGTGGCCACCGTCATCGGCCGTCGACCCAGAATTTTCGGCCGTGCCGTCGTTCTTGGGCGTCAGTAGCTGGTGCTTAGCCTCGTGCTCCCTTTCCAGCTTTTTCAGCTGTGACTCGACCATCGTCAGTTCGTTAAGGTTGCTCTCGATCATCGGCAGGCCGGCCGGCAGCCGATCGCTGTCTGTGTCACTGCTGCCACTGGATGACGATAACGGCGGTTTCGGGGACCGCTTGGCAGAGGACGACATAACCGACGGTTGGTCGTCAATCTGAACGTGGTGCACTCTGAACCGGCTCTTTTTGACCGGCACCGCGGTCGCGGTAGTTCCCGCCGCAGCCATGGCTGCTGCCGTGGCGGTCGGCTTCTTTGACGCCGCAGTGTCGCCGCCGGCCTTCAGCTCTCCTTGGTTCCGGGTCGACCTCTGCAACGTGTGCTTCAGCTTGTCCGGTGCGAACTTGGCCCAAGCTGTCGACTTCCAAACGTCGTCCCACGTGCGCATGGTGAGCTTGAACCTCGATTCCATTATGGACTTTTTACTCCGTAAACGGATCAGCGGCGTGCCATCCTTGGTGGTCAATATACCGTGGTCGGGGTTAGCGGGTGGCCGCTGTAAGCCACCCTCTTCGTCGTCGTCTTCGGCCGACGACTGGGCGGCGTTTTCATCAGCACCGTCCAGTTGCGATGGTGGTCGCGGCGGCTCATCCTGCTTCTGTTGTTGTTCCTTTTCACGATCGTCGTTATCCTAACCGGAAATACACGTGGTCAATATACACATCGTGTGTTTCGATGCGATCCCGCAATCGCACACGTCAATACATGTGATATTATTTTATAATGGTGCGTATGGCATCACACATTATAGACTCGTTGGAAACAAGTGGTCATACGAGCCGCCGCCGCCGCAACAGACGACGACGACGACGTAGCTGGCTCGGAAAACAAAAACAATACCATCGACCGTGATATACGCATAATAATATTGTACTATTTCATTGCCCCGATTACACATACATTATGTACATAGAGGTATAGTACTATTGTAATTTGTATTGTACGCGCGTTGAAACGGTTTCAAACGAATAATACAGCAGGTGTCATAATTAGTAGATAATGACGTCCAAGGCCGCAGAGCTTGACTACCGGTGCTACGCGGGTATTATAATTTCGTTTAATACCGAGAGACGGTATCTCAATAACTTAAGTTTTCGAGTGTTTAAAAGATTAGCCGAAGATATTGTCACTAGAGATAGCCAGCCACGATCGTATGCCGTGCATGTGCAAAAGAGAACGTGTATGCCGTTAGTATTTTTTTTATTATAAGTTTTGCGTTACACAACAATGTGATCTCGAAATGTGTCTTTATGACGTTGAGCGTCAACTTTGCAATACTATAAATATCGTATTACTGCAAAACTCAACGGCTTGGAAAATTACGTTTGAACTCGAAGCTCGGAAAAATATTAACTGTATTACTTCAACTGTTATACTACTTCACAACTACAGCTACAGACTAAAAAGCAACTACGAGTTTCGTCTCGGTGAGATGGTAGGGGCAAAGGGTCAACACCACGTCGTCGCCGTCTCTACTAATATGACGTTTTATTTTTATTTTAAGTAGTAGTTAAAGGTCCGGGTCGCTGTGGCTTAAGTAATTGACGGGCGAAAAAAATATTTTTTTTTAATAAGTGGGAAGGGGGGCGGGGTTGTCTCCCAAACCACAATAATATATTTTTATTTTCCAACGAGTCTATTCGTGTAATGTCGTACGGTTAATACCTCTTCCAGATTTTGATCAAAAATCCGTTCCAAATGCTGTTTGGCCGGCGAGTTGCAGTAGCTGCCACTATCGATCAGGACGGGTCCACAGGTCTGGGTATGCTGTTGGTCGTGTTCTGCACTGGTCGTCTGGTAGTCGCCACCACCCTCGGCGTTATGGTGGTCGTCTTCATCGTCGTCTGACGACCGTTCTTCGGCTAAGTTATGCACCTCTTTGGACTTAAAGTCTAGGGGTTTAAACAGGTCACGGACGCTGACCTTGCGCGACGGATCGGCCATGTCCAAGTACGGTCCGACGGTCTGTGTACAATCGTTGGAAAATCTCGTGTTGATGTCGTTCACCAAGCTCGTGGCCTTGGCGGTGACTGTCTCAACGACGGCCGAGTCATCTTCGTCTCCGGAATCCTCCTCGGCCACGGCCAGTAGGTTGTCGCATTCCTTGGACTTAACACCGAGCGGCACGAACAGCTCGTCTAGATTCACCGGATTACGGCGGTCCAGCACGGGACCACACGTCTTGCTGTAGTCGTCGTCGTCGTCCATCATCGTCACGCCACCGTACGACAAGATAACAGGACGCGGGGTGTGGCGGTTGATGGGTGGCGGTCAGTGGGTAATGGTCGGTGCGAGCGTCCGACGTAGGTCTCACACAACTACAAACGTCCGCCCGATTTCATAACAACTCGGTTGTTCGCGACGACGTCGGATGTCGTCGCGTTGTAGTCAATAGCGAGAAATATTTGAAATGAAAAACAAAACGAAGCAGTGACAGAGAGAGACACACATATACACACAGATACAGAGTCTATCTCTTATCGAATTCAAAACAGTCGACAATCGGCCGTCAAAAAGTTAAACGCACGCACGCCGGTGCCCAGTTCGCCACTGATGCCCGTGGCCGACGGGAACTCACGGCGTCGGCTGATAGGGTCTTAGTGCACGCAAATTGTGTCACGCGAACCAACACACATGCACATACATACGGTAATAACTGCGTCAGAGCGCGAGCGCCGCCCGCGAACGGTTCACACAATAAACGTGACGCGAGATAAACACACACCGACTACAACACACGGCGTGTGTGGAAACGGACTGCTGCTGCTGCCGCCCGCCGCCGACGCCGCCTTCGAGCAGTCGGTCGGTCGGTCGTCGTACGGACTCGCCGCCGCCGCCGCTGATAACGCGCGCGCCACCATAGCAGCACGCCGCCGCCGCGGTGTTACCAAGGCGGCACACCGCGCGCGCGCTTGGTCGCCGAGACGGCAGCGGCGGTGGCGATCCACCCGCCCGCTTGCCCGCCCGCCCATCAGGCCAACAGCTGCAGTGTGGCAAACAACTATTACGATTATAATAATATAATATTATTATTATTACTATTATCACAATACGCGACGACGACGAAAACCTTTTTTGATTTTCGACATCGTCATATCATTTTTTTATTCGTCGTCTACTTTGTTTTATTGATGTGTAATAATAATATGACAATATAATAATAATATTATATGTAACTCGTCGAGTTATTGTCGTCGTCGTTAATTTTACCATTGATTATAAATACTATAGTAATTTAGTATAATAATAATATAATATTATAGTATTTATAATCAACAATTTTACGAATATTCCGAGTATCACCTAAATAATAGTATGACATTGTGTAATAATAATAATAATAATAATATATTAAAATGTTGATCGTGCGTATTTTTTGATTGTGTGTGTGTGTGTGCGCGCATGTGGATCATTTCGATTTCCCACGGTGATGTAACGACGATAATAACTCTGTTCGTCGCTCCACTCAATATTAATAAAATAATATACGGCAACAGTTACACCATGATGATATTAATTATTATATTGTTATACTATTCCATTCCACTGCCACGCCGGAGACGATATTATAGAACGTTTATTATTATTCAATATGTACGCGACGTTAAACAATAATTTAATAATGTTGTGCAAGCACGTTATATAACGCAGCTTAAAATGTATTCTCGTTTTGATATTTTTATTGAACTCACGTGATTATGGATACACCAGTCGTCACCCTCAATTATTATACTTCGACGTCGAGTCGAGTGTGTTTGTGTGTGTGTGTGTGTGTGTGCGTGTCTTAATGTATATTGAGAGAACAAAATCGACGCAAGTACACTGTTATTTAAAATTAATATTATACTTAGTATAAATGTTCAGAGTAATATACTATTAACTGCTGTAACTTATAAAATACTGTTGTAAGCAATAAATATTACACCAATAAGTTACACATGAGAAGAAAACGTCTAATTGTTCAACCAACGAAAACGAACGGTTTTGTAAAAATTTTCCCGTGTATTATTTTTGCCTGGCCTTTCATCGGGAGTCAAAGGTGACACGAGTAATATCGCAATTTTTTTTATTGAATAAAATTGCATAAATACATTATATTAGAAGGTCATGATATAAATTATAGCGTTATAACCTAACATAACAGTAATCTGCATTTAAACTTTTAACTATGTAAGTATGTGTAGTCTTGATTTTATGTTCCACTAGGTGATGTGGATGTAGACAGAAAATGCAAGCAAATTAACATGACTTTTAGTTTATAAGAAAGATATATTCTTTTTTTATAATAATAATATAATTTACAAATACGTAAAACACTATTATTCACAAATGAACCAAAGAAATATTTGACTATTATTTCAAGATCAAATATTTTATGTGTGATTAAAAGACCTATTTTTAATGGTGTCTAAAGTGCTGAATTTATAGTTAATTGTACAAATAAATCTCAGTTGCTTCTATAAGATAACTAAAATTAAATAATTAAAAAAAAACAGTACTTATTAATTGATGTTAAAAAAAATATTATTTTATTTTGATAAACAAGTACTTTATGTCATTTAATGTAATCGCTTTCATAACTGAATAGCATTAACCTGTAATAGCATTTTAACTTAAAAAATTTCATTGGTATAAAACCTTAATAATTTAAGTACCTTGTTTAATACTTATGAATTAAGAAACGATACGATTTTATATGAATATTTAATTACAGTTATCGAGCAGTAAAGTAGTTTCTACTAAACTTAAGGTAATAATCTGTTATTTTCATTCAAATGAAACAATTAATATTTGCTCTAAAAGATATAATCATTCTTCTAATAGCAGTATAATAACTAATAACCTTTTAATACTGATAATAATATATATTGTATAAAATATAACAATCCTCGTGTCGAATAAATAATAACGTCATTTTTGTGGTATATACTATTACAGACCCTTGGGATACATAGTTCCCATTACTAAATTTACCAAACAGATGCCTAAAAAACACGCAAAAATACCATCAAATTTTTATTTATTGTAATTTTCAAGGTAAAACTTCGTTATATTTATCATTTGTGCGTGACATTTAGCGGATAATTAGAAAATGTTAACATGCAAAGAAAAATAAATTCATCTAATAAAAAATGTTGCAATTAACATAGAATTCCCAGGATAAAAACCCATTAAAAAAGTGTTAACTTTCCAATCCATAAAATATTTATATTGTACAATATTGTTGGACAAAATCTCATAAGAAACCAGATTATACGCATTTTCCTGATTATGAATGATCTATAACACAATCAAGCCAGTACCTATAACTTAACATATTTATAAGCAATTCGATAAAAAAAATAATGTATTTTGAAAAATACCACTAGTTAACTTTCTTTTGCGTTCATACGCTTATCGTGGGCGAATAGGTGGCAATTGAGTTGCCGAAGGCTCTAATTATTTTACATAATTTCAATAATGTAGGTCATATCAAGTATCACGTGTCCAAAGGAATTAATAAACTGAAATGTATTGCACGGATTTATACAGTTAAGTCGAACACCTAACGCTGACGTAAAATTGCTTTTATTTTTTGTTGCGGCTGACTCTTGACTCTTCCAACGTTTGTACTCAACAACAAAGGTGGGTATTAAATTATTAATCAGTAAAATATTTTGAACTTAACTAGTTAGTTAATGTTCTTATAAAATTAGTAACTTAATTAGTTAAAGAATCAAATGTAATAACTAGGCATTCTCCAGTTGATTTCAAAAATAATACGTTAAGTTAAAATTGTGTTTATTCATATTATCAGTAATTATTAGTTAAAACTAATGTACTAATTTTAATTATTGTGTAATTACGCCGTATACAATGAATTTGAAATATAAATAAACAAACAAATATTCCTTGATTTAATAATTTAGTTAACACAAACGTGTAATAATTGACTGAGCCACTATAATAGCTAGTTTGCAATAAGATGGATTATTGCTATACTATATAGTAGGCAATATGTATTATTTACTTTAATAACTTAAAAAAAAAATTGAAAGTTCACTATGGGATGTAACTCATGTAAAAATTAAAATAATTTAAGTTAATAATTTTCTCCATAGGTATTCACTTTAAATTTAAAGAGGTATTATTTGTTAACTATTAATTTATTGCTTAACGTTTTTTACATTGGATTAACTCAAGTTTGTGTTTTTTATTAATTTTCCCACCTTCACTTATCAATATAAAGCACTCAGTTCAGGAGGTCGACAACAATTCCGAAAACTTCTAATCGGCTTCACATAAATTAATAATTTGATAACTTTGATAACTGTGTTTTTTAGCTTACATATTACTTCTATTAAAACCACAAATACATTTAAGTGAATTCCAATTACGATTAATTATTTTTTGGCGACGGCTATAAACAATTTTAGTACGGATTTAGTACGTTTTAGATTTCATTAGCCAATCCCCAATTATTATTATTTAAAAAGTAAACAAAATAAAAAAAAGTGATTGCATACAAGTTTAACTAAGTAGGTATCATACTAACTAAGTATATTTAATTTAACAATCGTTTTTTTTTTCATTAACTACACGATATTATAGTATATAATATAATATAACAATATTATTATAACATGGTATCTATAAGTATATAGCCCATAATTAATTAAATATTATTAATTTACTGCCGTGAAATAATTTTAGGAAATTTTGGATATAATAAGTAATTTGTGTAACGCCTAAATGTTATACTGAAATCTAAAAATTAAAAATAATAACAAATTTAATTGACACCATAAATTAAAAACTAGCCGATCATCACAATACGACAAATGCCCCGATGTAAACTAGTAGCATGATGACCTTGTCGACTGATAAAAGATAAATCAACTCCGCAACTATTTGAAGTAGTAGGTAGGTATGTAGAATAAATAATAATTTCCAAATGAAATATTGCGACAGATTTTTCTTCTAATCAAGCTTTGTCGCAATTTAAAACACCTGCAAGAACTGAACACAAATGGAAATTCAAACAATTTCTTAAAAATAAGGGTTATTTAAGGTAGCTTTACAATATCACCTCTAGAATTATACCACCAAAGTAACACTATGTGGGAAAGTAAGCCCAGATTTATATGCCAATGTACATGTTAAGGTGGATTGATAAGTAATGGGTCTTAACGTGTATAGGTACTTCAAAACTTTAGTACCTACCTAAACATAAAATTATAAATTAAAAACTTGTATATATTTTATTTAAACAATTCCGATTATAAATCCATTCGTTTCATAATGTGAAGATAATAATTCTGAAATATATATTTGCATATTTCTCAATAAATGCATATAAGTAGTACCTACCTAGTTATATTTTATGAAAAAATTAAAATGTATATTGTAATTTTATTTTTAGAACAATTCTAAGATTTTGCTGGGTCAAAGTTTACGAATAAATTATTAAAAATCATGGATACTCAAAATAATTAAATAATTAATGGAGAAATGAGTGAATGAAATTAAATTGAGGAATAGCTTTAATTAAAATATATTAAGATTGCCATTGTCTGATTGTATCATGTAACATCGTAAGAAGTGTTTTAAACTTTGAAGTAAGTACATAAAAACATGCTACGTCATATTTCATAACAATATGTAGTTCAAAATAATGTAATATCAAGACTTCAGTAAATAATGAATAATGATTAAGTAAACAATATTATATTTTGATTTCACTTTTATTTTATTTAAACTATAGTTCACACAAATGATGCATACTATAATAATTATTATTAAAGAAAATACCTATTTAGTGTTAGCAAATACTAATACAAAAAATATAGATATATACATATCTATTAACTTTTAAAAACCAAAATATGTTCAGAAAATTAAAATAATATTGGTATCGTCAATAATGTTGATTACGTGAAAAATATCTCGACATTATCTAAATTAAAGAATATATAAAATAAAGCATCCATATTAAGGTATAATTTTAACTATAAAAACCTATATATCTATGCACGAGTTTAGTATAGTTTTAGTTAAGCCAACCCACATAAAATACGTATAAAAAATCTATAATTATATTTTTAAAAAAAATTCGGAAATATTGATTTTAAAGTTATAAAGATTTAATAACTATTTTTTCATATTATATATATTACCAACAACCGTGTTATACCCACAACCATTATATAGATACTTTTATTAGGTGCATTCTGTCTGAAGATAGTAGACAAATAGAATACTCAAAAACCTAATCAATTTTCACAATATAATAATACTATATTATAATTAGATAAGATATAAATATTATAAATTTAATTTGTGTAAGAATTATTTTGTAATAAAGTGGAGTTAGGAATATTTACACTTTAAAACCCATACGTAAATACTTTTAATATGACAATTCTGAATAAAGAAAACTTAAAAAAGAAAATGAATGTTTTCCCGCTAGGGGTTATTTGTATTATATTGGAAAAGACTTACCAACCCAAACTAATGCAAAATTGTATTTCAAATCAAAATTCGAAACTCTACCTATACAATGTTTCCATCATCACCGTCTAATACTTTATGCAATATAGTAAGTACCTACTTATTCCTAAAAGCTCTTTCACCATCATATTTCTTTAGCGTACGAAAAAAATCAACACTGTGTAATACGTTTTTAGACATTGATCTATATTAAAAATGTGAGTTATAAGCTAATACCGTGGAAAATATAGTACAGTATATTTCGATACAAATGGAAGCTTTTATATACTTATAAATAGTATATATTTTATGACTAGAATCAAAAAAAAATTACACTACTGAGAAACAAGTGTTGAGTTATTAAAATATTATTTTGTCATAATAGCTTCAAAAGGGTTTTTTCCCCGAGAATTAAAAATATTAAGACTACGTGTACTCAAAAAATAAATGTATTTAAATTTTTTATAATAATAACAATTATAAAAAAGCGGGTAAGTGGATGTCGCTCTGCTGTACAGTAGGTTACAAGTGGGTCAATGTATAATGGATTGTATTGAACTTCAATTAAATGATATAATATCATTGTGTACGAAAAAACTATTCTGAGCGGAGACGGTTTATCAGTCTGGATATTTTATATTGTTATTATTTATTACAGCCAGTAAATTGAATTAATATTATTATTCATTATTCGTTTCTATGGTCATAAACAAAGCGTTAGAAATTAAAATCCTGTTTTTTTCGTAATTTGTCAGTGGTTTTTTCCGTGGCGTTAAATAAGTATTAAGAAAATCGAAAAATTACCTCATTAAAGTACTATCTTGATCCAATTTGCTAAAAAATAAGATACTATATTTGAAATCAAAGCACTCCTTCTGGTAGAAATTTTGTATACAGGATAAAAAAAAATTAACACAATTGTAAAACTACTAGCTTCCTTTCTCTGCTCAGAATCTAAAATTTTATATTAGTTTTAACAATAATAACAATTGTACGACAAAACTTAAATAAACCAATTAATGTTAATAAGATTTCCAACCAGCAAGGTTTCGTATATTAATTCAATTCATAATCATACACGTACCTAACTATACGTAAGCTTCAATTTATACGTCAATTGGAAATCGGAATGATACCCTAACTATTTAGTTTTTAAATTTAAAATAGTTTTTACCGTGGTTAATAATCATTTTTATCTATGGACTATCTATAAACTAATAATTTTTATATATTTATTAATTGACTATAGTAAATAAAAAATGTTTGAATTAATTCTGTTAAACAAGACCAACAAGTCTAAATATGTGAAAATTATGTGTTAAATATTACAAAATCTATTCCAAGTAGATTTCACAAAATTAAGTTAATTACTATAATAATAAAAACAATAATGTAGTTATTAGTTATCGATTACATAGTCACAGAAAGTATATTTAAATCGAATGTATACATTTTATAGTCTATAACAAAACTATATAGCAATATTGCAGAACAATTAATTTAATTATTATTTTGCTCAAGGTAACTGATACTATATAAGTGTAATCCACGTTTAAATTCTTCTAGATAGCGCTAGTGAATACAATTAATAATAATACATTTAATAAATTAATCACGTCTTGACGTATTGCTATCAAACAAAAATAAAAACCGGCGATCTACCTCACTTTGCCGTATAGTAATTCTTGAGTGTACCTACTTCACCATTCATGGGTCTTTGAAATGGATAAGTATAATTTGAATTCAACGACTAATCATTATAGAAGAAAAACAATTTTCATTGGAGACAATTCTCAGCCATTATTAGTATTAAGGAATTTTATAATATTATATTTATATTACTATTAGGTAGTAATATGGTAGGTTGAAAGAATTTATTTCAATATATATATTTTTTCATATATTCCATATTATGAATATAATCAATTATTATATTTTATAATACTATATTATATTAAAGATAATTATTTTATGAGTTAGGTAAAACAAAAAAAAATGATTTATTAAAAAAACTAGCGTTACAGAAATAATTTGGTTTTACTCCGTTTTTTGTTAGTTATTCCCAATTATTAAAAACAGTCCATTTTAAACACCTAAGGCCAAAGTACTAACATAATTAAATTTTCTAAGAAAAACCATCAACACTTGATGAAGATTGTAACAATTTTTTTGCTCTAAATTGTAATGACGGACACTAAAATAAAAACAATAAACATCATTGTAAAATCATTCATCACTAAACTCAAAATCTAAAAAAGTAGAAAATGAAAATATGTCTGGTAAAAAAATTAATTACCTACCTACTATCGAAATATACCTATGAAGTCAATTTTTAAGTATATTACCGTTTTAAATAATAAAAAAAATAAATGATTAAAAATGGTGTTTAGCATGCTAGGTGAACATTCTGTATACATGTGATGTGTTGTGAACTATTTTTCATTTAAAAGACAGTTTACAATCTCTAGAAAATATTACAATATACAATTGATATGAAAGTTTAATTATTTAAAGTTTATTTTAAAGTGTCTTGATTTAGAATCATTTATCAAAGAAAACTATTTTGTATATACACTTTATTTTAACAACAATATTAAATTATAATTATGTATAGTATATGAAAAACATCAAATAATTAGTAAGAAATATTTTAAAAGTTTATTAATTTAATAAAATAACATTTTATAAATTTTATAAATTTCACTAAATTTGACTTAATTAATTTACTTATAAAACCATAAGCAAAACTTAAAATTAAGTTATAAGAAAAACAAAACTAAAAAACTTATTAAATTTTAAACGTTGAAGAAAATTGGAGAGAACTTATTATAATATACAAAAATATTATTGTTAAGTTAACTCATGTTATTACTTATTTAGAAATTTAAAACAATTAGAACGCAGGAATAGTTGAACGGCGCTCAATAAATAAAAATAAGTAAAATAAAATTGTAAGTATATAAAATGATACTTATAAATAACTTAGATTGATGCAAAAATTGAATACCTACATAAAATATTAATACTTTAATATTATATATAGAAATAAAATGTACCTACTACGAGCGAGCAACTGTGTAACCGACAATCACGACAATTCACAAGTCATGACGACATGACCCTCGGCATAACCTATCTCAGAAATGCGTTTTAACCATATTTAAATCTCAATCGTAAAATTCTCCAATTTGTTTAACGTTTTTTCAGAAATAAAAATATACAGTCCATATAGGTACTTCAGTCTTCAGAATTTCTGAGGTTCTAGAAGTTAACAGTATTAAGAAATATGAATTAATATAATATATACCTAATTGTAATTAAATCGAAATCCCATTAACTCCAATCTCCATGATCGTAATAAAAATAAAATGAAAATGAAAAAGTCTCTAAAAACCAATAGTATATAATTTGCTTCACTCAAAATATAATATAAATACAATTTGTATACAAGTATAAACTGACAATAAGCGTCAAACTTATTATTTCTGTCAATTTATATGTTTTTTGAAATACATTTTTTATAATCATAATATAGGACAAAGTTAACAAAAAATTTTTTTTCACTATTTTCCATCGTTTTATTATTTTATCGGTTATCAAAAACTATTTATACGAATAACGACTACATATTTCAAAAGATATTTTACTTCAGAATATAAATTAAAAATATGCAGGATTGCCATTAAAAAAAATATAACATATTACAATTCATGATAAAAGACAAATCAGTTTTTTGTAAACATGAATGGGATACAACTTATAAGTAACAAAGTCAAACGAGATAAATGAATGACTGTCTTGTGTTTTAAAAAATAGCATTCGTCAGTACATATATAAATAAGACACTATTGTATATTTGTATCCGTGTGTCATAGTTTTGATTCCAATGGTATAATATGAGGTACAGATAAAATATATTTTATACTTTTGTCTATACATTTTTACTATTCAAAATTTTACCCTTGTAATTATAATATAAATAATCAATTAAATCAAGACTGTTATTTAGAATTTATTAGTTATGAGTTATGACTTATGATTGTAATATATTTTTATAGTTTTAGTGAAAATCTGAAATTACTGAAAACGGTATTTTATTTAATTTAAAAACATAAATCAAACAAATTATTATACACAACAAAAAAATACATCAGTATATAGTTTTCAATATTCAGATAAGTATACAAAATAATAATACCAATTATACATCTATTAGTATACATATAAGAATCTATAATTTTCTATTGTTACAAAGTTTAATAACATCATCACAAATCCCGTGCACAGCCTTGTGGATACTTTATACAACTTTCAGTATCAGTTTTAATATATTTATCTTTTATTTGTACAACCTATTATTCATTACACAAGTGTCAACCAATTCTTCTAATTTCCACCACCGCGGCGCAACACGCACAATCGTCCGAAATGTTTTAATACAAGATGTCAAGATAATATTTTTCAAATACTTTTAGGGCTTATTTCAGCACTTCTTAGCGGTACTAAATTCGTGCCCTATGTTAATAATATTATCAATTGAAACTACATAACATAATTTCTATAATCTCTAAAAGAGTTATACAAAGTAACAAATATCTAATGCCATTGCGTTTATATATTTTTAAATTAACACCTATTTAATATGATATAATATAGTATACAATATCATAATTAATTATATAAGAGCAGAGTACCAACCAAATTACTATAATAATTAGTGTTACGTTATACAATTATTTTTATACGTTAAGATAGTATAGTATCTTTATCTATAATACTTTTAAACCAAAATATCTTTGCATTATAAATTAGAATATAAATAATGTTTTAATTTTATCAATATCTATTACTTATGCTAAAATTGTATTTGTAATAAACCGTACATGTACACAAAAAATATAAAACTAAAAGATTATATTGTAGAAATAAAAATGCAATTCAAATAATAATATCACCTACAATTTCTGAGCAAGGCTGAATACGCATTTACTGATGCAATAGGTACGTATTGATGAACTGATTAATTCTCAAGAGTATGAACTAAGAAGTACTATTATAATAATATACTAAGAACAATGTTTTAAATTCAACTTAGGTAAGATCATATTATTATTATTATAATTCATATTAGCATTGTATAAAAAATGTTCAGCTCTCAGCTTTACAGTAGAAACATTTTTAAAGATTATTATTAATTTATTTAAATATAGAGTAAACGATAATATATTAATAAGAACCAATTGTTACAAAATATAGCTATCGGTTTACGGAAACTAATAAAATTGATTTTTGTTTAAATTACGATTATTTTTTATGATTCATTCTATGAAAAATTTGATTAAAAAACAAATGTTTAGAACATCTTGAAAAAAAAGCTTTATCTTTAATTTTTCAAACAAAGACGGTCGGTCGACTTATCGTAGGAAAACTTTTTCAAAAAATGAGTACAAGAGTAAACATTTTTTACAGACGGTATTTGAAAATATGTTCCTTTGTAAACATGCTAATATAATAATAATAATAATTAAGGAGTAGATTTAAAATACAAATTGCATTTTTTCTGAATATCCTAAAACTTTACTTTCCAATCACAAAATTCGTTTTAATTCATCAATTTACTTAAAAATTAACACTTATTTTGTATTTTTTGTAATTTTAAGAGCATTTCTCATATATTGAAGAGTACCTATATTTTTCGTAAATTTTATAATAATGGATACCTACAATTTGATAAAACCATCCCACAAAAAAAAAAATTTTATTTAATTGATTTTATGTATTTTGTTTGTCATATTATTTTTATTATACCTACGTATTATGTTATTACTTATTAGTTATTACCAATGTACCAAACAAAACGGCGGCGGCGGCGCAACAGCCTGACCAGCCATTTTCATCACGTAAATTTAAATATTACAATACATATTTGCTAAACCATTTTCTTATGTTGTGTAATATTATTAGTGCATTTAATCGTATTTTTTAAAATAATTTTACTTGTTTTTTAGGACATTAAAATCTGAGTATTATATGAAACTTATAATAATAACTTCGGAATGGTCATAAAATGATGTATAATGATTAATGGTAAACGGCCCCGACGCAACAGTACTGTTTTAATGCTGTAATAGGAGAAAAAATGATTCTACTATTCACTGAAGCACGAGCTTCCTTATTATTAAGAGTGATTTTGAGTAGACAGCGAAAACAGATCGCCACAACACGATTTCTAAGCAAAAACGAATAGCCAAAAGCGTGCTCATGTAACGCAGTATATACATATTACCTATTATTATTATGATCATATTGTGTATTGTTGATACCCATTTGTGGAAGCCAGTGTGGCGATCATCAAGGTGAACAACAAGTCGTAAGATAAAATATTTTTTCTCTCCGTTTCGAAGTGTACGCACAACACGTATAGGTTAGGTACTCGTGCGCGTGTAAAACACGCCTAATGGACGCAACATTATACAGCACGTTGTCGTTGTTGTTATTATTATTACTATTGGTATTATTATATTAATAGTCTATAGGTGTATCGATGTTATTTGGACATACTATAGAAACTAGTAAGTGTTTTACTACTTTTTACGTTATGCACACGATGAAATGCGACGACAACGACCACAACGTGGATAATCCTTTAATAATTATTAGTTTATTACCGTGGAGTATGCATATAATAATATATACACATTTACATAGTAATTAGGTCCATAGCCAGATATTTGGAGGGGAGACTTGGGGGGTTTAAGTCCCCAAATTATGTTTCCAAGCGACCCTCCACCCACCCACAAAGTTTAGTCCGTATTAATAGATTTATAACATCAAAATAAATATAATATTAATATGTATTGTTTATTTATTAACATTTATATACCTATACCTAAGGGGGAGGGGATTTTGAACAGTAAGATGAAGTCACCTGCTTAATTTTGATAGTGGGTTAAATGTCAAGACCCCGCACATTCGAACAAATATTCGCCAATCATAATGCCGCATAGTGGATGTGTTCCAGAGACACCGTCGTGTCCGATTGGTTAGTTGTCAACGTAACGTGTGCATGGAAGTCAAAATACGTCAAATATAGTGTTGTTACTGAATAAGCCAATAAGTTTTGGGCAACAATTAAGGTAGAACAGTAAGTATCTTATAACAGCGGCTGAAAATAGTTTTCAACAGTTTTTTCAGACATCATACGAGACTACGAGAGACAAACGATGATCGGCGAAGGCTCAAAAACGAAAGTATTTATTTTGTTTTTTTTAACTCGTCTCGTGTTTGTATGGAAAATAAAATCGTTAGAAGCTTACATTCTTTATTATTTGGCACGTAACTTCGAAATAATTCATACATATGTATGACATTCGAGTCTGCTAATGCGGAAAACATTACTGCTGAATTAAAATTCAAAACGAGATTGGAATATTAGACACACGGGCACTTCAAACACATCGGATTGACTGCGCAAGCTGATTGCTTTATTCGCTCAAGTAAAAACAGTAGGTACCGACCGAATCCAAATAACCGTCCGAACAATGTAAACACTACAGTTAAATCATAAAAAATATTTTACAGATTACGGAGATTTATTTAATAAGTATAAAATTCGATTAGATCGATTGGTATCGTTTAGCTAGTCATATTTCATAAACAAATACATTTTAGATGATCGACGTTGGTTAATACACATATTATACAACTTATTAACTTTTTTTTTTTAAGTCTATCGATTTAATTTATTCAATTTACACGTGGTAACGTGGTACCTATACGTCTGAAACTAAGATTATTTTTCACCAATAGTAATATAACTGTAAAAACTATTGCTATCAAGGTCACATATTTTAGTTGAAGATACTCGTTAATCGAACATGAAGAGTCTATGGAAAAATCGCAATGTCTCGTATCGATTACAAAAAAATAAACAGATGAAATTTAAAAAAAATGTTTAACTTTTAAAAAGAAATGGTTACAATCGAAATTCTTAATTCATACAGAAAAAAACAACTGTAAATTACTGTTAACTTTACTTACTATAAAAAAAAAATCGCGAATTATTATTTTTTAAATATTTTTAATGCATTGTCAGATAAGACCTGTAGGTACATTCGACACACTGTTACGGTAAAAAATATATAATAAAAAAAATCAGACAACCGATTTCATTTTGCAGCACACATCTCTCATTCTCATATTGGTTATTAAATTCCTTCATTCGAAGAGACGATACCTCATCCAATCGGATTATGCACGCTATCCAAACTTCTTGTCTGGTCGACACATATATATATATATATTGTTTTTTTAATAGACACCTCGTTTTTGTATGTTTTTCGTCGATTCGTATAAACGCATATCAAACTTCGTATGACATACTTTTGTGGGATATTATAAAAAATATCTAACACATTAATGAGTAATGAAACCGAGCAAATTACATTTAAAAAAAAATATTTTTTTATGTTTATAGTTTTATAGTCTTACACCTTTAAAAACTATGGAAAACGAATTATTTAATAATTAAAAACTATAACATTTTGATAAATTATGTGGAATTATCAAGAGTGAAAACAAAACGACAAAAACGTTCTACACACAAAGAAAACAATTTAAAACAAATCTTATCTGTTACATTACACCAGACATTCAAATTGAAATCGCGTTGGTGTAATAAACCCGATTTCACAATAGCTCTGCAGCCTGTTCCCGATTGCGATCTATATTAAGTTATTTTTACGATATGTATACATATAATTTAAAATATTATTTCGATGTGTGTATAGTGCGCAGACCGACTTAAATACACAATCATGAATACTTCAGCTGCATAACATAAAATATATTGGGTGCAATACCAGTAAACACATGCGCGAGTGAAACAACCGCTGTTGACGCCATCGCTTTAATGTGATACCTCTCTCTCGCACAACTTTCAGACCTAGCCTCTTTCAAAATACATAACATTGAACCGAGAAAGAATGTTATTACTTAATCTATATCAGAAAGGGAAAGACGACAATACAATTTTGTAGTGCAGTGTAATATAATAATATAACTCGTTCAGAAATGAAGAAAAAAATCATTACAGTACTACACTACGGCGTATCAATTGAATAAAAATTGTTCACATGGAAAAAAAAATGCCGACGACTCGTTTTTACGTTATCTGCAATACGATAATTAAATCCCAACTAATGGACGTTATTTAAAACGAATTACTATTTATGGTAGTATTTCAAAATCAATGCAAAAAAATATTGCACGCAACAGCATAATAGATTACCGAGAGGATACGACGAGGCGGCGATTACTGCATCATTACATTATGGACTCGGAATAGCTGATAAAAAGACAGCGGATAAACGACATTTCCAAACGATATTGTTTTTCACCGAAACAACATTCCTATATAAACGATGATATTATAATATTATAATATATTATACTCAAACCAAACTCTATACAAAGTCTGCGATATAACCTGCATCGCCCCACGTACTCTTTACTAGGTACTTAATTATATATCGCCAGCAATTTAATTTTGAGTTTTGTTCATGGTATAAGCACACATACACTATCATAACACGACGACTGCATGCCGACAATCACAATATTAAAGTAGTCAAAATAAATGTAAGTAATATCCACTTTAAATATGTTGATGTTTGTTGCCGCTTGAACCGTAGCAGCTCCCAAGCTGCGAAACTAACTAACTAGTAAATACACAGACGAGAGAACAATGATTAAAAACACAAAATGCTTAAATGCGAAACAAAATTGAATAACATTGTGTATAATTATTAACAAACTCGATAAAAACGAAAAATAAAACACTTCCGAAATCGAATCTAATCGAATCGAAAAACTTCAAACGTGTCAAAAACGTATTCAAAGAAGTAAGAACTCGAGAATTTATTATGAAAATACGCGACGAGTTCACTGTTCAGAGCTCCGGTCGAGTGAAAAAATAAAATCACCCGATCAATAAGTATATAAGGTTTCGCGGTGGAAAAAACCCCAAATAAATAAATAAATACAAACTAAGAAATATCGCAGAGGGGTCATGGTGGTGGCAATGTGGTGCCAGGTGGTAACGCGCGTAAACGGCCGAAATAAAATCGCGTGGTCGGCCGAAAGGAATGCGGTTTTTGTAAACAACGGAAAAAATTGATCCTAACCTGTCTGGTTTTTCTCAACCTGCGGGCCTGCGAGTGCGGTCTATACCGCCGGTGCTGTTCCAAGTCTTTGGCTCGGTTGGTCGCGTTCGGCGAACAAGTGGAGGACTCGACCATCGAATATCTATTGTTGTGCTGGTAGTGATTGGCGGCCGCGGTGTTGTTACCAGCGGCAGCGGCTGCGGAAGCCGCAGATACGGCGGTATAACTGCGAGCGGTGCTGGTATTTCCACCGGCACCACCGCCGCTGTTGGTGCTGGTGGTGATGGTGGCGGTAGTGGCTATGCCGTTGTTGGTGGCGGCGGTACAAGTGGTGATGGCGGCAATATTTCCTTTGATGTTGGGGGAAATAGTGGCTTTGGTGTTGGCGATAGTACTACCGTGGTCGTAGTTGACGTTGGGTATGACTACGGTGTCGGCGGAGCAATTGGATCGGTTGCTATTGGACCTCCGGAGCATTCGCAACATAATATCCGCGCGAAGGGATGTAGATACTTTTCAGAGACGGCGGCGGTAGTGGCGACCCGCAAATGGTCAGTGGCGGTGTACGGACCTTCGCCCGGCGTCAACGAGACATCGACCAAACCGTCCAACGAACTAATTTAGATCGTTGTAAATGTGATTTTTCTAGAGACAAGACTACCCCGTCCGCACGGAAAACTCTATCGAAATTCGGTGCCGAGTGGTCGCGGTATAGAACGAAACGATAACGAAAAAACAAAAACTACTCGCATTTATTGTACAGGGACTACTTGATGCGTCCGTCATGCGTGTGGCGTGCAATTTTATTTATATTGATATAATATTATTATTATGACGGGTGTTTATCGATTGGTGAGAGAGCGCGAGACGGCGGCCGGTGCCGATCTCAGTGGACGCACTGACTGAGAACACCATCACCACACACACTGGTCCGGCGGCGGCCGTTTTACACGTACACACACATACGCGCGCGCGGAGGAACACAGCCGCACCGCACGCGGCGGCGGTTACCGCTTACCACTCGTCGTCGTCGACGGGACGCGGCTGCTGCGCGACGGCGGCGTACGGGCCCTAGTGGGAGGAGAAACCATCGTCGACGTTGGTCGGTATCACTATGGTCACAATGATGACGATGATAATGATAAAAATATTATATTATACCTATATTATAATACACAATATTTTGTATTATGTTCCGACGATGGATTATTATTTATAATTTATAATTATTATTACTATTATTGCGGGTACCTACGCGCGCCACGGCCGCGGCCGCCGCCGTCCGGTGAAACACGTATTATTATTGTCGTGAATAATATTATATTATACTAGAAGCGAGCGCGGCGGCGATCGCGTAACGTGTATTATCTCTATCGCCCCCGGGCGAGAAATAATAGTGAGTAACGCTCGCCGCCAACACACACCGCACGCAGTACGGAGCGTGTAGTGTTTCGACCCCTGCCGGCGTCATTTATTTAAAAATACGTTTTTATATTTCTCCACGTCATACATAATAATATTATATTTTAATGTCGTACGTTCAGCAGTCCTATAGGTAGCAGCGGGTCATTGTAGTTGGGCGTTATCGCGACGGCCCCGCGGGTAGTGCATTTCCAACAATTATTGAACGTTTGTCAATCTATTTCAATTGTCGTTAAACGATAATAGATAGTATACCGTATTGAATATAATATTATTATAATGATGATATTTGTGACGTCAAAAACGAATCTCTCGATAGTGGCAGATACGGTTATAAAGTACAGAATATACACATTATCATGGAATTGTTATTGTTTTCCAAGACGAAACAAACCGAGACCGCATTTCGGTTTCCGGGAAACATGTTTAAATGTATAATGTACAGAAGTCCTAGGGTAGCAGATCGTGGACGAACTTTAACTGGCCCACAGACAAGACATTTATTTGCAGAAATATTTATTGGCGATCCCTGATAATATAGAAACGAGATCCACATTGATAAAAGCCGACATATTTATGAGTACGCCCGATCGCCACTTGCAGCGCGGCGTGATACTAATTTAATGTGCAAACACGCGGATGACGACGACACGACCTTTATTAAAAGGGTCACCGTGCGCGGGGAACGGACGTCGGCCAACGGTTATTAGGATGCGCGAGATTGACGGGAAAATAATAAACGACGAGCGCCTAGGTTTACGACATTGTAATAATAATAATATTGTCGACGGCGGTTAAGTCGAAGTACCTAACTACCTTGTTTTGGCGTTGTTTAACGATCGGTACCCATCATGTGCCCCACCGCTAGAGACGTATTTAGGATATAAGGGGAACCCCGAACGCACAAGGGCAGACCCTTCTTTATGGGTATATTTGTAAGTTTACAATAATAATAGCATGATCATTATTATTTTGACTTTCGTCATAACCCGAGTTTGTTTTCTATGCTCATTGGATATTAATTTTTACCTCATTGATTCATTTATATCCAATTATTTCTCCTTATTGCTGTAATAATCTGGTGCAGAATCAAAAAATTCAGGCATTTGTAGCTTCAATAAGATTGGTCTGGAAAATGCTCTCATCGCACCTATGTGCCAAAAGTTGAAACTTTTTCCGGGAACACCAACAGCTTTATATAATATATTAGTTATTGTATTAGAGGTGTGAAGGTAGGTAATAATTATATATACCCTAACTGTACTATAATGATACTTCTTATCAACTCCAGTAGACTTCTGCCGAAATTTGAAATAGAGGTAAATAATAATAATAAATAATAGTTAATAGTAGCACAGTTATTTTTTCATAATTACACGCGAATAAACACTAATAAATACGACGGTTTTCTAAAGATTCTTTAATCGTCATTTCTTGACCTGTCACACATTTTATTTGTATTAACGATCGATATATTACCGTGTTTGTTTGCTGTGTGGAAGTTACAAGTTATAATGATGGGTGTACGCCCTATTACCCTAATGACCATTTACTACATACACAACCACACTGCTCGTACGTACTCTTCATATTGTCTACATCGAACTCCTTAAAAACGGGTCGTTTTAAAGCCTTTAAGGCAAAGAAGGAGAAAGATAATTAACGCAGCGATGAAAGCCGAAAGTAGCGTAGTCCACAGGCGTATTCCAAGGGGGTCACATGAGTTTTGTCCCATAAAAAAGATACAGGTACACCAATTACGTCCCGCTGTATTGGTTCATTGCAGTAAAAATGTATTTCATGCTCTGACCTACCAGAAAAAAAATATGTTACAAAAAATGTAATTTGAAAATGACTGATAGATATAAGTAAAAGTGTGGTATTACAAAATAATAATATTAGACGTTGGAAATGTTGCGAGAAAACATGTAAAACATATTTTAAAATCAACGGAAATTATAAATTTTAATTAACGTCAGCGATAATAATATGACATCCACAACCACGATGCACCATCTGAAGAAATCGACAAATTCTAAGTAATTTTCTTAAACGTAAAGGTACACCGTAGAATCATATGAATAACCATTTAAACTAATGCATTTACGTTTAAAAGAATATATTGATGTTAAAGTGTAAAAAAAACGGAACAATCACAAAATTACAGATGTTTGCTATGTTGAAATAATTTGTATTGAGCTCGAAGAGAAAAATTAATAAAATTGCCATAATATTTAACTGTTTGTTCACTTTTAATTCTATTTACTGCAACCTTACTTTTAACCGTTTTTGTAATTAAATTATTCTATAAATGGTGGTGCAACCGGGCCTCAATGTTTACATGCAAATAAAATTTAGAATTTTTAAATAAAATAATATAAATAACTGTAGTAGCATTTGTTTGCTAATTATTTACAGTACACGGTATTTTTTAACAACTATTACATGTCTTCAATATATTTTTTGTTAAAAACTAAAAATACAACCAGGTGATAATACCTATATTGAAGCTTTCAAATTTTGAAATCTATTGATATTAATTTAGAATGTTTAAAAGTGTATGAAAATTGTTAACTTGAATTAATTTATGTTGACTTCAAATTATCTATTCAGAAGATAATTCAGATAATTTGACCAAAAACATTGATAATAGTATGTCAATCTCATCTGGAACAAACTTGATGGCCAAAGTACAAGACCGGCCACGGCTGGACTGATAGCTTAAGAATAAGGGATAAATGTAGAAGTTTGCAAATATTTATGTTTTTATATTCATTTATACTTAAGAACAAATCACTCTTTCCTCCAACATAAGGGCAGAAAAAAATAATTAAAAATTCTAATGAAAATAGAATTATACAAGATTAGAACTAGTAAAAAAGTTATCAAAAAAGCATAAACTTAACTTTTATAGTCATATGTATGGAATATTATCTAAATATTTAAACTTTTAAAAACATGAATAATTAATGTGTACCTAATTATAGACTATTGACTTTTGATAAGTTTCAAAAATTCAACGTGTATATGCTTTTTTGTTACATTATAATATACGAGTATAATTATGCATTTGACAAAAAAAATTGTTATTTATTAATTTATTTATTTATTAGATGTTTAACCTCCGATTAAAATATACGAATTCTATCTCAAAAAATCCGGGACGCAATTCATGTGAGTAAACTTTTTCTCCGGAACGCAACCAAATTGCTCAAATTTCAAGTACCATGGCACTGTTAAAATGTTCACCAATCTATAAATCTATCTGCGAATACCAAAACAAAGAAAAAATTGGTGAAGGTAGAAACTTCATTTTAATATTCCATTTCAATAAGCTATAAGCTCATATTAGCTGGATATAATATTAATATCCAGCTCATATTAATGCCTACATTGACTATCAACAATAATGTAGTCTCAAATACCTCCAGGCAGTTTTTTTGAGTGCATATTATCATTTTTAATAGGTATCTAGTAAGATAATATGGACATGGAAACATGGTGGTAATTCGTCCGATTTTACAATTTTTGCGGAAACACGACGATACACGCGGCTGTTTTCTGAACACGTACGGTTGTACGCCATGCGCTCGAAATAAATAGGTTGTGTGGTATTGTCTGATACGTTGTATAGTCTCGGTACACTGTAACTAATATTTTTTTTATTATTATTATCGTAGCACGTTTGACCGATTGTACGGTTTAGATGAACTCATTTGGTACCGAAAGACTTTATAAAAAAAAGGAAACGTGCCAGCTGAATTCATTTGACTGTGAAATCACATACATATTCAAATTTTATTTGATCCAAATATATTATACTATACCCTGATTCAAAAGAGAACGGTCACTTTTCACGCATACAACAACTGACGGCTACGGCAGTGCAAAAGCCAAACTTCTCCTACCTTGTTAGCCAACGTTTCTCTAAGATGTTGACGATCGTCGACTAGCAAGGTGGGGAAGAGTTTGGCCTTTGCACTGCCGCAGCCGTCAGTTGTATGTGCGAAAAGTGACCATTCTCTTTTGGAACAGGGTATATTATACTATAATATACTTTTATAGACAATTTTACACGTGAATAGCATAAGCGTACAGGGCACGGGAATACAGGATAGTGAAGCTACTTTGCAGCGAAATTTTTTTATAGGAATATGATAACACAGCATACAAAATCCACTCAAAAAAACAATAATTAACAATAATATTCATATTAATCTCATATTTAGTCTATTATTGTGACCACCAGACGTCACACATCACAAGGGATTGCCTCATTTTTTGGTACAGCCTCCCTCTTTATTAATGGTGTCACATTTGTCTCATAAATTCTCAAAAATTCAAAATATTAATTTTTATGCTAAAAATTAAAAAATAAAAATTTTCCTAACGATTGACTATGGTTTCAATTATAAAATTACACATAACATTAATTATATCGTATTGTTTAATAATAAATAATAATATGCTGTAATAAATATATATTATCATTGATTATGTATAATAGGTACCTATGTAGAGTAAAAAGTAGTATTTAAATGTTAATTCATATTAGGATATAAAAGTGAAATTAATTAACGTTGTAAATTGGTACCTATAGTATTATAGTACCAAAGCTTTTTATAATAGGTGATAGGTATTTAAGTAATTTTTTAAAAATGAAAGAAAACGCCCCCGTTGACAGGAAATTTATGGTTACACTACAATATACTTTAGTATATAATAATACTGTTTTAGATGTGATGTATATAGTAAGTATACTAGGTGTGTTATAGGTATGTAGTTAAAGTTTGAATTAGAAAATATACCAATTATAAATTATAATTTATCTTATATTTTCTTAGTACATCTAACCTGGTGTATAGGACTGTAATATCATTTTTATAATTCAGAGTTGTAAATGTGTTAAAATTTCAAAGATTATTTTTGTTTATGTAATCAAAATATATGCGCAAGAATTAAGAGCACATCAATATGTTTAAGCTTTAAAGAATTAATACCCACTCTTGGTTAGTTGGAAAAGAACCTAGATAAGTTTAAACGCGGTAACTGATAATATCATTATTATCTATGTTACCCTGCCGATAAAGTCTGCGCACGCTTATGATGCACTAGGTAAAGCACTAAACAATTTTAAATTGTCCAGCTGTAGACGCGGTATTAATACATAATTTTGAAACTTCAAGCTCCGAAAGGTCTTTACAAATTAATTGCTAACCTAACCCGATAAACAATATCGTATACTCAATTCTATGTGTATTATTTTGCAGTCAAAAAATACGACAATAAAGAACAAAAAATAAAGAAAATAATGTTACTAAAATGCATTGATGTTATTTATTACGATAAGAAACAATAATATATTTAATAGGACTAAAATACAATAGTACAATACTGTCTGTTAGAGTTGGTGTATTTTTTCATTTTTGAAAAAAAAATATTTATAAAATTTTTCTGTTTAAAACGATGTTTAAATAAAATAAATCGTCTTAAACAGTATATTTAAAATAACATAATTTTAATTTCATATGTAGTTTACTTATATGCCGATATGCCAGTATATGTTTCACTGTTTATTTATTACTTATTTTAAATCTTAAAAGTATTTGAAATGTATTTTAAATATTTTTCGAATGAATGTATTGTGTGGAAATTATATTATGTTTATAATAACTATTAAGTAAAAACATATTAAATTTGGTAATTTAATGAATACAATGTTTAGAAAAATGAAAATTACAGATGATAATAGATATAATTATTTAATACTTTAACTTTTTTCCTGACGTTATCTATTATTATTTATTATTAATAATAAATCAAAATTCACTTGGATTTTACACCGTTTTAAACATATGTTTTATTCGTTTTAAACAACGAACAAAACGTTTAAAACAAATGTTTTAAAATAAGTTGTTTAAAACAACCCTGCTGTCAATACACTAAACACCATGAAAGATAGTTCAAATATTTTATCCTCAATATAAGATCATTGTTGTTACCATATTATATTACTTAGTAATTATTGGAGAACCAAATGATTTTTTAAAAAAATCTGATTGATTTTCTAGTAGTTTATCTGATTGCAAGAGGATTGAAACTGGTTTTAATAATTATTTAACTCGTTATATGAAGTTACGAAGACATAGACAATATGACGACAATGGTAAGCACTGCTGTCAGCATCTTTTGAAAGATTTAAAATAATTCTTGCAAGAGGTTTAGAATTAAATAATGAAAATTATCCTGGATCAAATTAAATAAATGTCCAATGAAAAAGCAAAAAATCTTAATTTATATTATAATATAAAAATATAATAAATCACAATAAATGTGTTGAATACAACTAGGTTTAATTATTAAATAGCTTTAATATGTTTGGACAATACGTTAAATGACGATCGTCACGAAACAGCAAAGCTATATTCAGAGCATTTAAAAAAAATGATATTTATTCGTATAAATTCAGACATTGCATCAACATTGAGCACCGAAGTCTTAATAAACCATAAGTTATAGCCATTAATAATAAAAAAAACGGCTATACCCGTATTGAAAATAATAATCACCAAAACGAAACAAACTTTCCAGAGTATAATTATGGATATAAAATTACATAGAGATTAAACAGCTAATACAATTTAATTTATAAATTATAGTCTACAACTCATGTTTTTATTTGCAGGTCTTTAACTTGATACATAGGTATCATTTATACATTAAAATGTAACGTGATAATAATTTATAGATAAAACATTAAAAAAACTTATGAAAATTAAGAAATTTATTATTTTAAATCATAAATATATTTTTTGTTTTCTAATTTTTTGATACGAATTTTTTTTACATGAACTAACGTTTTAGTTGATAAATATATCAACAACAACTATTGACATCGGGCATAATATAGTATAATATATATTATAACGGTATACCTAATATTATAATACATATTTACCTACTTCCTATATAAAATATTTAGATAATGTATAGAAAAAAATAATTTAAATAATATTTTTAAATATACTACAAATTAAGGCTTTTTACACTGTGAACAAACATACTTTCTTTTTTGATAAAATCAAAACGCAATATAATTTTCTAATTTAGTTTTGAAAAATAAGGTCATGTAATATAATACTTAAAGTAAACAAATCTAGACTCAAGGAATAAATAATTTTTAAATAGTTGTTATGTTTTACTTTTTTGTATGTTATATTACACTTCCGTATCGTTAGTTTTATTTAGGTGTGCAATGGTAAGCCAATCACGATTGCCGAAATTTGATGCCAACATTTTAATAGTGAATAAGAGACTTTATTATCGCTCCTTAATAAAAACTGATTTACGATACATTTAAAATACAGAAAAATCTGTAATAATTCATCATGAATTATCGTCGATAACATTTAAGTGACAACGAAAACAATTTTTATTTTAACCAAAATAAGTTTGAATTCAGTAAATAAACCAGAAATTAACTAAACAAAAAATATATAAATACAGGTACCTATTCCATAAAAAAAAAACACTTAAATAACAAACAAAATAATATCGATATCTTTCGCCTTTATATATAAAAAAAAGTTTAAAATATTAAAATAAAAATCGTATAGACTGATTAGGGAAAATTCACAGCCACTTTTTGACATTTTTAATATTAGACTCTTAGAAGTTTGAATTGACACTATCAATATCATGAACCTTTTCGTAGGTATATCTTGAGGTATTGTGGCCAAATAGCTCATATTCTAAATAGGTAGGGGTGGGTCTCCCCTGAGACTTACATGGTAGACGATAGAAATTATAAGATGTAATTCAAAAGTTTTACTCAATGATCTATTTCTTAACATTTGTAAAATATATTAATCATGATAGGTACTTAATAAATATTTGCTATTCGTAAACAATTTTAACGACATAAACGAAACTATATAGTATTAACCTAACCAATTGAATATTCAGAATTTTTATGATTGTTTGAGTGACTTCTTGGTGATATTGATGGTGAAGAAAAAGTCTGGTTTGTTTAAAGAAAACAAAAAAAGATACTAAACCAGAATTTATCTACATTGATACCTTGGTTCAAGCTATTTCTTTCAGCTAATCTATAACCAATTTTTCCAATTTATAGTTTTTAATGGAGACATCTGTTACTGGCCAATAAAATTACAAGTTCTATTAACCAATATATTCTTGCCGGTTGTAACTTATACTTTGTAGCGAGGTGGAGGCGGAAAGCTTATTTACAAAACTATTAGCGTATTTAGTATTTAGACAAATTTATTATTAGCACTACCTAATAAGATAAGAGCCATACAATTATAGCTTCCCTTATTTCTAATGTTTTTTTCGCTTAAGTACCCCCGATATTAAGTCCTCAAATATGCCAAAGGGGTAATTTATGTGATCGTTTATCAGAGCACATAAAAACTACTTCGGCGCCTCTGTTATTTTATCTGATACTAAAATATGTATACATTATTAACTCTAAAAATAATTACTAGACTTTTATTAGTTACTGTTGAGTTGTTATTTATTCAATAAAACATAAATATTATCAATACACAAAGTTAAATCAATTCAAATTAATACGAATACAAATACGAAATAACTCGTTATGCATTGAGTATTGGTGTATTGCTATTTACTAAATGTTTACTATAAATTGGTATTGGTTATTGACTTAAGAATAACGCGATCGCACGTGTGTCGACTAATCCGTCTTACTAACGCGGAACATAGCAAATTATACGTTAAGAATATATTTAACTCTTTTATTTTTTATACTGAGGGAATAGACCAATATAATCAAAATTAAATGTAATACAACTGTCTAGTAAATATTATAAATTTGTTTTAATATTTTATTTTAAAGTAAGTTATGAGCTTTTTAAAATTAACAAAAAAAATATTAATATTAAAATACACAAAATAGTATTTATTATTTCAATTAAACCATGTAAGTATTTATTTTATTATAAAAAACCAGACAATGCACACATCGTTATGACCTAGTAGTTTGAGAAATGAGGTTACTCAAACAATACAAGATTGGCTAGGATTGAAAAAAAAAGTTTTAGTCAAGAAAATAAGGTCAATACTTCATAAAATAAATGGATTTTAACTTGATTAATATTTCGTTTATATTTAATTTGTTTTATTCAAAAACATAATGAAAAACAATACAATTTAATAATTTTTATTATTAAAATGTATTTTATAGTACGTAGGTACAAAAATAAATACAAACATACACAACATTTTGAAGGTTGATTTCAGTGTTTTTCTGCACCTGTCGTAAAAATTTAACTGACGTATTTCATATTTTCATTTTTATCTAGATAGTAGTTATTTATACAAATGACAATGTAGGTACCAGAATACTGGAATACAATTGCTGACACGTCAAATTAAACAAAATATTCAACAATAATATCTTAACAAATACATTCAATTGTAATTTAAATTTATTAACAGCAATAGCTATTGATCTACCTGAATGCCCCCTCCTTTTTTTATATCACCTTGGCCTCCAGTAGGATTGCTTTACCTTTAAGGTAATTTGTTAAAATCAATAACATTATATTATGCTCAAACAATTTTATTTTATTAAAATTAAATAAAATTTGTTCAAATGCTAACAAAGCTTCACATTACAGTTTTCGAAAAAATAATTATTTTAGGTATACATATAACTCAATAAAAATGAACAATTTAATTTGTTTACCTTTTAAATTATTTTGACCATTTTACTAGAAATGCAATATATTAACCTACTTTGTTATAAAATAAATAAATGAAAATAAAAACGTTCATTTTATATTTTAATATCATGTATACATAAAAGAAATATTTTAAATTTCTTTGAACTTTCAAAATAAAATTAAAAATATTTTGAAAGCTATGTAAACAAAAGTATTTATAAATCTTTTACTTCAAAAATAATTATTTATACACAATCTTATCAAATGCATTTTGTCTTGTATTAACTAACAAAAAAAATAATATACCTATATAGTATATTAAATTAATATGTTGTAAACACGTATCTAATATTAAAATTATTCCCAGCTATTTTGGAACAAAACTAAAATTGTTAATCAATAATTAATATATTTTATGTAGAGTTGATAATTATTACAGTGTAGGTAGTATATTTGAATTATAAAGATATATTCTAAAATATGTACACGATTACAAAAATTACGAATTTCGGATATAAATTAAAAGAATTCAAACGATGTTTTGTGAGTGATTATGATATTATTTAATGACATATGTATTTATATTATAAACAAATATGAAATAATAACAGCAGATTGCATATTAGGTAGAAGCGTTTAACAAATAACAATAACAATTACGTTTAACCCGGTTTTATTTATATACCTTAATAAATTAGAATATATTATATTAAGTATAAATACAATACACGTAGAGTTTGCTTTGGTTGGTTCCAAAAATACCCATTATAATTAATAATTAGAAGCTACCTAAAAAAATATTATTCTATAAACAATAAATACAAATCTTATATCCGTATCATCAAATTCAAAAATGATACTTCTTAGTTGTGAAAATTAAAAGTTTATAATGAACCAATAAGAAGGTTGAAATCTGACTTACAATTTCACGTAAAAAAATATTTTTAATGTCTCAGACTGTGTTTTTTTTATCATTAAATATAAAAAAAGTATTTTAACATCTGATTAATGATATAAACACGGTGCATTGAAGCTGAACAATATATTAATTTGATACTAAAGACGGAATCAGCAGCCACAAAAACCTTTGTAGGTACATAGGTATTACAATATTTACAGACGTGCGAAAAAATCTTTTCACGGATACCTAATTTATATAAAAATGTAATTAAGTAAATCGTGACACAGTATTTGTCAGATTAATTACGTACGAAATTATTCATCTAAATTATTTACTCGTTTAATACTTTTTTATTATATTTCAATACTGAAATTAAGTACAAACCAAGTTTTTCATTACACACCTACTAACATACGTACTACGATACATTATTAGGTACCTGATATGACACAATTTGTTATTGACGCCTCTTTTATTAATATAATGCATGATTTACTATGTGAATTCATGCCTCATACGGTTGCAAAATAACAAAAAAAAATATATTAATTTCATCACAAAATTCTTGGACTTCAAACATTTTAGTCATGCCAAAAAATACCCAAAAATCTATATAGCTATATTATAACATTTTAGTTAAAAGGTCACATTTTTAATATGTTTAAAAGTTTAAATGTTTCATCAATTAACGAATAAACTTTAAAATTACGAATTTATATCTCAGAAAGTCATAAAGAATACCTATCTAACTAAAGTCTGTAAATAATCTTACCTTTGAGTTTGTTACATGGTCAGTCGCAAGCGATTCTGGAACAGTCTGTAAAGTTGTTCTCATGGCGGAAGACATTTCTTAATACATTTGAACAAGTTTTTTTTTAAATATCCAACCAATTTTAACTGAAAAATAAAACAATTATAAGTTAAACAACACTTTTAGACTATAGTTTTATGACTAATTATTAGAACACCGCTATTACATATAGTAATTGTTTAGAAGTTGAGAACTGTATACTTCAATAATATATTTAATTTCTAAAAATTACCAACATCGTTTTTGAGTCCAAAATAAATAGTAGGTACATAGTCTTAAAACAACAACTATAGATTATTTACATATTAACCAAATGCGAGAGTGCGTGACCAACATTTACCTAACCATCCGTTAAATGACTTGTGGTAATTTAGTTATAACTTATAAACAATCCGAATATAATTAAAATATTATAACATACTGTAAGCCATAACTGGAACATTTTAAGCACAGACTAAACGATCTATTATATACGATATATGTAGACGCAAATACGCAACTATGGGCATTTTAGGGTAATAATCACCAAAAAAGTCTGTAAAAAAAAATAATTAAGAAGTTTACTATACGCAAAGACAATAGATTTGGTATAAATTAAGTAATGAAATTGTTTTTTAAAAACTAATAGATATCATTCCATATTGCATTAAAAGTGAATAGTTGAGTCGTTAAACTTTATTTTAAAATTTATGACATAGGTACAATGGTGGTAAAAAATCACATAAGTAATCCTTATGGTTAATAACAACTATTTTTTTTAAGTTAATTTATATAAGAACGTTCTTATTATCAAAGATATTTAAATATAAACTAAGAACAACTCGTTATTCGGAAATAATAGTATTTATAGTAATAAAAAATATATAAAACGTGTTTGAAAATACTTTATGTAAAATAAATGTTTAAAAATATTAAATTTTAGTCTTTCCAAATACATGATCAACAATAATATGAAGATTAGATACTTATTAATATAACCTATTTGTCATATATATATATATATATATAAATATAGCCATAATTCCTTCCCAAAGCAAAGCTCTTATTGCGACTGTAACTTTTTATATATTATATTCGGAAATAAAGTGTTTTATCGTAATTTTTCAAAATATATTTTTAGTTAGGTCATGCCAAATGAAAACTAATCGCTGGTACTCCGGGTGGGCAAGTCCCCCCCCCCTCTATAATTTAATGTTGAACATTTTAATCTTATCTGAAAATGCATTTTATTAAAAACTATAATATATAATATATAATACTACCCTAATAATTTGTAATTATTTATATTCATTTTAAGCATCAAACCAAAATAATGTACAGAAAATCATTATAATGACGCCGAACAACATAACAAGTGAGGAAGATACCCTTGTAGATACCCCAGTTATCTTTGTGGTATACTTAACACAGTAGTACAGTACCAGTATGAAGTGAATATGCATAAATAATAAATATAAGTAGATATTTGTTACAATTTGCAAATTTTATTATTTTTCATAATATAGAGAAAAAATTTTAATATTGGTAGGTAGTTAGGTAATAATTCTTAAAAACACATAGTCTCCACTCTTTGCATACATCTGTAATTGTGTATTAATTTAAAAACTAATAAAAAGAGAATACACATTTCACTTATATAACTTTTAAGTTTTAAGTCTTATTTTTCAGAATTCCTAACGAGTTAAACTAAATAATGAACATTTTGATACTGACATATATTGAGTATAAACCAAAAACACGACACAATGCAGTGTGAAGGCCCCTTAAGAGTCGACAATATACTTGATTTAACTTTAAAATATAGTCTAATACTAGATGTATAAGTTAGTATTAGGTCCTACATATATAGATAAATAAACAATATTGTATTGCATAATTTTTACTTAACAACTAACAGATGCCTTCTATGATTAAAATGCTAAAAAAAATTATTCCATTTAAATAAATAATGGAAATAATAGAGATATAATCATAACAAGGCATTTGATCTTTATAATTACACAATTTCATTCTGTAATTAAATAATGTACGTTTATAAAAATCAAAATGTATAAAATATCATTAAAATAAAAATAATAAGGCTAATTTAATTAGTAAAACTGCTCATTTAATAATGAAAATGATATAACTCACATAAATATCTAATACATTAGATTATTGTGCAATAAATAATATAAATGATTAAAAGTAATTAATGGTCAATTGAAAAAAATGAATCTGATTAGAATTCAAATTTTTAAAATGAATCAAAATGATCATTTGAAACTAAGTGGTATATTTAGAAGCACAATATATATTCACAATTAAAACATCTCATTTGCATATTTACTTAAGTAAGAGTCAATGTGAAATTGATTAATAACATAACTCTATGGTACAGTTAATTTATTAGCATGGCGTTCATAACATACACATAAACACAATGTACAAATTCTAGTGATGGTACAAATATAATTATTAGATTTCAGTGTGTACAATAATTTATAATTTATTTATTTATTGGACTTCTTTAACATTTAAAGTGTTTTAAGATAATATTTTGAAGTCTGATCTATTTTGGGAATACATTATCCCTATTCATTATCCCTATAACAAAATTATAAGTTCAGAAGTTTAATGTTATTATATTTTCATTGAATCAAACCAAAAAATGAATAATTAACACTTTGAGTACTACATTAAAATATGAATTTATACTTGACTACACTGCATTTAATTCAATTTACTGGGGAATACGGTTTTTGATAGGAAATTTTTATTTTATATGCTGTAAATAAGAAGAAACGTAAACCTCACAATAGGATGTTAGTGGTGTTTGGTGCTGTCGCGTCTATGCAATAGCAGTACTTAGCCAAAGAGTTAACAAATTAAAAACTTTTCAATAAGTTTGAAATATTATAACAATAATATTATTATAACCAAAATAAATAGTAAAATAAATTCATTAAATGGTGGATAGCCAACGTTCCGCAAAGGTCCACAAAGATGGGTGTGTTAACATATTTAATTGTTTCTAATTGATATCACAATAAAAACAGAAAGACAATTCTGAATGAAGCTTATTGTATAATGTATTATCCAATGTGTGCTTTTAAAATATTTAAGAAAATTACATTTTTTAAATTTTAGTATAATATTGGTATAGTTTTAAGAAAACTTAATCACGCATACAATTTTTAAAATGTATAAAGCACCATGACTAAATTTGTTTAAAAATATTATAATAACTATCAAAGAGATAATATCTAGAAAAAACAGGAAGACATTAGGATTGTAACAGAAATAAGTAAATTTGATTTATAATAATAGGTACATCTAATCTTACTGTTTTTACACTATGTTTCACAATTTATAAACTACATATAATTTCAACCATTATTAAAAACATACATGACATTTTTGGACAGTATTTCATTATTTATCCAATCTGGAAAAAAGTTGACACAATAAAACTATACATTCTTTCCTCAAGCTAATCAATAATTGAAACTTTTAATAACAATAAACTTTTAAACTGACAACAGCTGACATATAAATTAATGAGATAGTTTATAATGTAATGTTTAATGTTTAAAATATATTTAAGGATGTTATTAGGTCATTACAATGCCTGTATGTCTTTCTAAATGGTTTAATCTTTATCTATGTTAGGTAACATATTATAAAATAGTTTGGCAACAATTTAACATGGTATTTCAGATCCCAACTTCATGAATAAACTTACTAAGTATTGTTAATTAATCAGTTGACAACTATTTTTCCAATTAATACCACAGCCTTTAATTCATTTTATTTATATAATATATAACTGAATCTTTTTTTTATTTAGTCAGTTAAAAAAGTTTTTACTAGTTTATGATTAGAAATACAAAGTTATAATGACCAAACATTGTTGAGGTAGTATACGGAGATTTATAGAACACACTAACAATAGTCTTTAAATTATTATGGCTTTGAGATTCATTTAATAGACAATATATCAAAATACCAATATAATATATAAATAAAACATTTAGGTACAAATAAAAAATATCAATAATTTATTTTATGACATATTATTTAGTCCATAGAATATTCAAAACTCAAAACAGACAAGTGTTGAACAATAAATACTTGAAGAAATGTAGTTTCCTTACAATACTATTATTTATACATAAAATGTCACTGTCATTTGAAATATATACTTTAATCCAAGTATTACAAATGATGACATTTATTTACCTGATAACCAATATTGGCTTTAGGTTGACAATTGAAACGTACAATTTTCTGTCATATACACTTATCCTTTGCTGCTTATAAAATGTATTCAAGGTTAAAATAAAATGGATTGAGTGCATACCCAATTTGACACATCTACCATTTCATATTTTCATCAGAACATCTATCCCAAGCATCAAATTTTAAGTATTTATTATAACTCAAATAAATAATTGGATTATCCATATGTGAGAAAAACAATTAGTGTAATTGTAAGTACCTAATAATAACTTGAATTTAACATAGTTTAAAACTGAATAAAATATAGGTCGGTATATTTCAGCAAACAAATACATAGGAATTTTCAAGCTAGGATGTAATTTGAAATATATTAGGTATATACCTATTGAGTTATATTTGTATTATTATTATTTTTTTATATATATATATTCCCACAAATAAATCAGTGTAAGCACCCATTTGTATTTGTATTGTATTAATATATATTTAATAAGAACATGCAGTTTGTATAATAATTATAAAATGTATTAAATAGGAAGGTAAATTATTAAGAAATTAATAAAATAACCTATCAACCTAGAATGTTTTTATTGATATAATCTTAAGTTTAAAAATCAGTAAGATTGTATTCTTATGCAAACACAATAATCTAACATACAATACAATTTTAACTAATTTTAACAGATTAAAGACTAACATATTATTAAGTTTCTTATTTAGATACCTATATTTAATATATTTATTACATTTTCTACAATTGGTATTACTTATTTGTTATTACTTAGGTACTTATAGCACAATAATTTAAAGACAACATTTAAAAGTACCAGAGTGGTAGATACTACTAATATTAAATAAAGCTAAAACATTTTTTTAGTGGTCGATTCACTGAATGTTAGTAATTGGCTAGTATTAATTGATAAATTATAATCATAATAAAGTTAACTTTATACTAGATTAAATTTAAGTTTTAGTTCGGTACACCTATAAGTATTAGATAAATGTTATTCTTTGTCTACATCTTTTCAGTTTAGTTATCTTGTCAAGTCTTACAGACAGTTTTATTAAAATCCAATGCCAATAAATATTATTGTACAAAACAATAACTAATACTATAGGTATCTTATTATACTTGGTAAGACAATTAAATTATAAGCTATTATTTTATTTTCATGTGACAATAATACACATTTAAATCAAAATTAAAACATTTGTTATGTATAGGTGTATAAATCTTACATGAAAACCCAGACTTGTTAAGCATAAAGATAATTTCTGAATAATGCATAGCTTTGAATTATGTTTTATCATTATTAATATTCCAAGTAACAACCACATGTTATTAAGAACATTTTCTACAAACATAAAAACAATATTTGGCAGATCAAACATTAATTCAATTTAACCATTAGTATATGTTCACCTTATATTTCATGAATATTACTACCTATATTAATGTGATTAGTCAAAACTATCTATCTACTTACCCATAACACGTTAGCAATTAAATAATGGGTAGGTAAAATACAAGTATTTTGATAAAAATGTAGGTCCTATGAAATGTTTGGATACTTAAATCAAATAATAACATGATCAATTACAGAATAATACTTGGGGTAATTTTTAAGGTACTACTTAATACACTCAACTGAATTGTTTTAAAATTTGTATCCATAATTTGAAGGTAAATAGGTACCTAAAATAAAAATAAAAAAGATAGATTAGTCATACGTACATTTTTTTAATTTTTAATATTTTATTTGTACAAGACAAAATAAATTAAAAAGTTAATATGAAATATTATAATAGTGAAATAAAGTACCATCTTATGACTAAATTCAAATTTAAAAGAAGAAAAAATTGTATAGGTACCTAATATAAACTTCAACAATCTAAGAATGCTACCTATTCAAATGTAATATTCCTGATAACCCTGATTACCTAGCTCAAATATTTTTTTATCACAAACAAGTCCTACCTATCTAATAGTAATAATAATAATACAGAATTTACCTATCATATAAGTAATTACTAGTTAAATATAATTTTGAATGTAGGCACTATGCACCTAGTT
This sequence comes from Sitobion miscanthi, assembly GCA_008086715.1. Taxonomy (NCBI): domain Eukaryota; kingdom Metazoa; phylum Arthropoda; class Insecta; order Hemiptera; family Aphididae; genus Sitobion; species Sitobion miscanthi. The sequence continues at coordinate 26,146,989 of CM017804.1, forward strand.
GTAACTACTCACTTTAAAAAATTGTAGAATATTGGTATTTAATTACCAAACTATTTTTTTCTATTTTATGCACAAGTGTTTAGCTGCAAAAATGAATTATTCTGGAAACAGTAAGTTATGAATTATGTATTGTTTAAACACCTCAAATTCATTTAGTAATTACAGACAATTTCAATTACTGGGTACTATGGCCCAATTAAAATGGAATAGATAGTTTTAAAAAAAAGTATAGCTAAAATTAATGACTACCTACCTACTTAGCTACTAGAAAAGGCAATTTCCAAATAAACTAGGAACCTTGTTACTCTTGTAACACCTAATTAAAAATATGGAATTTAACAATTAACTGTATCAAAACACAATTGCAGTATTATTAATATTTTCTAACTAGAAATAAAATCAAATACATTTTATAGAGAATAATAACGAAAAAAAAAAATCAATCTACACATAACTAAATCTGTGATTACCTGATGAATTGAAAAGACTTGACAGGAATGACGGATAAGTAGTTAACGTGTTATGCGATTTTTAGAAAGTAAAATCAAAAAGAAAGCCTAGGTAGGTACAACAGGCACAAAGCACCTAAGGAAGAAACCCAGGCTGTGTGCGCCTGGGAAACACCTGGGCACTGCTAGTAGAACACTAAACAGTCGATCATTATAACGTGGAGGCAATATGAGTAAAACCGTTGGCAGTCGGATCGAAAAAAAAATTGTTTTCCAGCTAGCATATGAGTGCCGACCAGCCAAGAGGACGAGATATGGTCGTCGCACGAGATGCTTACCCTAGTCACCCGAAAAGGGGGGTACACGCACACGAAAATCCGAAAAGTTCACCTACCTACTGGCGGTGGCCGCGGACGGGCGTCCGTATCATCTCGAACAGCAGCGGCGCAGACGTCCAACAGCAGCAACGGCAGCAGTACCGACAGACGTTGTACATCGGCGTCCGTCGTCCGTTAGCGTACCAGTGTACCACACACAAACACACACACGACGTCACGAGCGGTGTCCGTGGTGTCGGCGGCGGCGCGTCAGCAGCAGCAGTAACGGCAGCGGCGGCGGCACCGGACAAGAACGATACACAGGTAATACAATACACCGGGGGGGCTCCCGAGTCGTTGCACACCACCGCGCGTATCAGTATGGCACTCGGTACATCGGACGCGCACACGCACGCACAAACACATACGCACACACACTCTATAGCTCAGCGACGGCCGCTCGCACTCGTTCACGCACACGCACGCACCGTCGGTCGAGCGCACGCGCAACGCCAACGTTCACGCGCACACGCGAACGCGCGCGCCGCGCGTACTACGCTACCCGACCGCACACGTACGTCCCCCCGCCACCAACACCGCTGCCGCAGCGTCATACCACGTATTGTATAATGTAGCAGACGGCGGCCGACCGATCGCCGGGCGGCACGGTACGGGGTGGGCGGCTCGACCGCGCATCGGGGACGGAAAGATTTCCGGAATCGGTAACGTTTAGCTGTAAACGCGACTTGACGATAAATTATTAATTTATACCAATATAATATGCATTATTATCGCCGACGTCGATATAACACAAATAATATTGTTATCAATTGCTGTCCCGTCCAAGTGGAAATATGGAAGGGGGAAAGATCCGCCGACCGAAAGCATGCTCAGTACGCGTGTTGGCGGTCCTCCCGAGACACGCCGTGGACGGGAGGGAGTGTTATCAGAGGCTTGGTCGCGATCGGTCTTACGATTTGGAGTGGCTATGATGTTGCCTATGATCGCAATGCGTCGCAGTGCCCGCTTAAACCTATGCCCTGAAAACGCCGATCGGGCTTTCAGGCGGCGAGCGCGCGACACTCACGCGAAAAAAAAGGCCGTAGGCGGATAGGCGACAGGCGTAAGGCCGGTGGTAAATCTGAGCGCGAGTGGTCCCTCTCGCGTAACCAGTGTGACCTCCGACACCATAACGGCGATCAGACGCGTTCATTGTTTTCACGTGACGCTATAATATTATTATTATTATTTTCATTTTTTCATAATATTGTTGTTGTTTTTGCGATAACCGATTGTTATCTTACTTATTAATAAATAATTATTAACCGGCTTATGGTTATTGGTTATTTCTCTTGTACATCCACTAAATTAAATTTGCACGCACAATAAATAAACAGTGCCTATGTATTGGAAATATATAAAATCACTAATCACTGTGTATCTCCAACTGATTAATTAGTTGTTACTTGTTGAGTCCCGTAGATACCATATCTGTACAATGTATTAATACATAAATGCTCTACAATTTATAAAATGCTAAAAAAAATTCTTTTAAAATTGAAAAAAAAATAAAAATAAAAGTTTTACCTTTCAGTATCCGTTATAATATGAAACGATTCGACGATTTATGTACTTAACATTTTAAAAACAAACACATCATTATAAAACTGCGTTCATCGTTCCACTCAAAAACTAAAAAGATCAGCAAATAAATGCGTTTTAAACTGAAATCATAGCTTGCTAACTTTTTACCGTCCGAGAAAAGCATAATTTTATATTTTACTAAAAGTGCTCTGTTAAAATGTTACATTAAATTCAAAACATTAACCTAATTGCAATCTCAAATTATTATTTATTTATTTTAAGTTATCCTGTTTTGGTGATCTAATTTTAGCCTGATTCATATCCTATAATTTATAATTATAATAAAAAAATAGAAATTTATTAATTAATAATAAAAAGTAAATTAGCAATAATAACAATTAAAAATTATCTTATAGAATTGTTCTTTACATTACAGGTATCTTTTTTTCTTTTTTAACAGTATAGGTAATGCTATATACAATTTTAAATAATTTAATACTATGTATTTTTAATTTTTGTTATTGGTCTCATAAAGACTAATTTAAAATCAGTGCCGATTTTCGATAACAGCATGAGCTTGATAAGTGTTAACCAACACCCCAAAATTGAATATAGTTCATTCGAAAAATGCTGTTAAAATATAGCGCATGAGAAAATAAATACTTACGTTTCTTCAAAGTTTTGTTGGTGTAGTTTTTTTCTCGAAAACTTATACTGGCCACCGGGCAAATATAAATGGCGTGTTTAATGTGTTTAAGGAGTGTTGTATGAAACTTTTTGAGCTTTTTGAATGCCCTAAAAAGTTTTCTAGGAAATACAAAAATACCCATTGTTGTGAAACCAATATTCCTATATTCACTCCGTTCAGGATGTAATTTTTTCCTGTAGGTATATATAATATATTTCTTTATGATTAAAGCTTATGTTTTAGCAACAGTTTTACCAGCTGGTAAAATACTATATGTTCACGAAATCTAATAAACCTTCGTCTTTCGCGATACTTTTATCGCTAATACTAAATGTGTCATGCGACGACTTGGTTCAATGAGAAATGATATACCTATTGCAAATATTTAATAGTTACTACTGTTTCTACTGTAAATTATTAAAAAATTTTATTCTACACAATTTTAAATCTTACGAAGAAGATACGTCGATACGCATTACGCACAGAGATAATGGTGAATATTACAATTTCCAATATTATAGGTAGTAATATATCATAGCTATAATATAGGCATTAGGTACTATGACAAACATACTCCATACATTTATCGCTCATTGTTCAATCTGTACTTCACTAATAACATACACCTATGGGTATAAAAGGATCAATTTTTTGGTTGAATATAATATTTTACATGTTTTAAGGAGCACTTTTACCGTTTGATTAGATATCAGCAATTTCGCTAGGTAAATATATAATCGAAGATATTTCCTATGAAAAAGAAAAAAAAGTGCCTTAATACGTCATTCTAATCAATATAATATGCTTACATGTATTCAACCCAATAATATCTGAAAATTGATATAAAGCCCTAGAATATTGCTAGTAAATATTTTCATTAATTTTTTTTAATATAAAAAGGGATTTTTTTTATTATTACAAGTATTTATGAATATGATATTACATAATAATAATATACCTTATTAATAAGTAATAATGCCATAATCCAGCTCTGCATTCTATTTTTATTTCAGCTCAACCATAAGTCAAAATTTACCGTCTCGTAAAATCAAAATCGTAATTGTCTTTTATTTTTATGTGCTTTAATCATTAAGTTTTTTCGCCTACGATGGATTTTAGACTACATGTAAGTTATAGGAAAATAATACATTTAAGTAAGTATAGGATTATAATATAAATGTTGAGGATTCTGCTAGGAATTTGAGTTTATAACTTACTATCCGGGACCGAAAACTTCGTAATGATAAAATCGTAAAATGTTTGACCTACATTAAAGATTAAACTATTTGTTGTATAAATTATTAGATTTTTAACAACAGTCGACTATTGAGCTACTTCCTTTAAAAATATAACGTATTGAAAAATATAATGAGTTAATAAATCTAATTTTAGAACATTAGAATTTTATTTATTTGGGTTGAAACATTTTTGTTTTTTCATCATTTTGATCAAATTGAATGTAGTGTAAAACGGCGAAGAATTTATATGGTTACTGCCTAATGGGTTGTTTGTTTATTTTTCCCACATCAGCCATAGACGTCAGAGAAAATAAAATAATGAAAGTTTTCATTTACAACTTTTATTTATATAAAAAGCTATCACGTACATTCGTGTAATCGTGTTTGCACTTCGTGTAAATTATGAACCTACTTATGTAATGTGCAACTATATGATCGCGTCCTTAGTATAATGGTTAAAATGTAAACATTTTTTTTCAACATTTTCCAAACCATCAAAAGTTTGTGGATACAATACGTCGGACATGACCTCCATTTTTATTTTTATTTCTTTGAATTAACAAAATACAAACTACATAAAACTACTCGTTACACAACCGCATGAATAGGTAATGGGACAATAAGACATTCTTCAATCAATATGTATACAATCTAACAACAATTAGTACAACACGACTGTTATCAAGTTTATTTTAAAGAACAAATTTCGTTCATAACCATCGCTGTCATCGTATACTATACTATTAATTAGTGGGAATCTTTATGCCGATTGGCGATTACCTAGGTGTAATGTTTTAGTACATAATATATTATCAATTACCTATTAGCAGTATAGCCCCAGTAAAATGAACTGCAAACTATACACATATAGCTATTTATTATAAGAAAATGAAGTATTTAAACTTTAAAAAAGGGTTATTATAAAAAATAAAAACGTATTTTATTTTATTTTTATTATTTGATTATACAAGATGATTATGTAGGCACCTATACATATATACATAGGTAGTAATATAAATAATTTTATAAACATGAATTAGACGTTGAAAAAATAATATATTTATTATTTGTTAACAGTAATAACGGTTAATATGTAAAAACATGTTTATGTATAAAATAAATTTACAATCAATGCTATTATTTTATGAAATATTTGTTATATTGATGTTAATACCTATAAGAAACAAGCAGAAGTGGCGTATCCCTGTAAGGTTAGGTCCACTCCTTTTATATAAGTGATTATTTTTATAATCAACAGTAAACAATTATAATCATAATCTTGAATGGAATTCACGTTTTTTAAAAAATGTTACTTATATAATTTGCCATCTTAACGAAACAATATGTTTAAAAATAATAATATTTTTTACTAATTTTATCATTATACAATTTTATCTTTTTTAAAACATACTTCTTGAATTACAACATACATTTAAAAATGTTTAGCTTCTATATTAGAGTGAAACGATGTATTAGCAAACTTAAATTAAAGACAATTATCTAAAAATGTGTTAGAAGGTAGGTTTTATTATCTTATTTCAATTTATGTACAAATTATTAGTTATGACCGCTTAAAATATTAAAATTAAAACACTCATAATGTATCGCAGAAAAACTTAAATATCATAAAAAATCCAATGTATTATACAGATTATATTTTCAAAATTAATTTTGACGATTTGTCATTCTAATATAGTAATATTAAAGTTAACCCCACAAGATTGGTTCTACTGAACTCAAATTTTATATGTTACATGTGGATGAAAAGGAGAATAAATAGTGCACTGATATTCTGTCAATTACTATTTTGGTTTTTTTTTGGATTCTGAGTGGAACGATGAATGTATTGATTTTACAATGATGTGTGTTTTTTCTTTATTTTTTTTTATTTTTTTTTGTGTCTGTGTACACGATAAGTAGTCGAAATAATGCTTCGATTTTCAACTTCAGTATCTTTTTCGATTGGAAAGTGAATATCGCTGGTGCATTGAAGAAGTCAAAATTTAAAATTCCCAGTAATTTTCAAAAGCACTAAGAAAAACAAAAGAAAAATTAAGGAAAAACGGGACTTTTTACGCAAAATAGATTTTTCACAAAATTGAATTTGGTTTTGTAACTTTAAGACAAATGACCGTAGATACATGAAATTTTCACTGGTTGTTTATATTTTCATTTTCTATACACCATAACATTTTCCAAATATTTTGACTTATTTTGCGCCGTTTACGGACATTGTCAGTTTCCATTTTTTTTAGTTTTTTTTCTATAAATATCAATAAAATTTTATTTGTTGGTTAAAAAAGCTTGACAATTTAATAGAAGGCTTCTAGGTTATTGTTTCAAAAGGCAGATGAAAAAAATTAAAAATCCTTAGTCAGGGTTTTTATTTATAAGCATTTAAAGTTCAAATCTTGACAAAATACGGAAAAATCACGAAAATTAGCAAATTATTTTGAGTTGAGAATTCATAAAAATTTTTCTTTTTAAATCTAAGATTTGAAAATGTAATACAAGATTATCCATAAGTTTGTCCACCTTTATCAAAAAAAAAAAATGTCTACAAACAAATCAAATTAAATTTTTATGAGCGTTTGAAATTCATATTTTTACAACATTTGATATTCACTCGATTTCTTATGTAACGATTTTCTTATTTTATTGTAATTAAAAAACGAATGACTGTAGATACTTGAAAATTTCACTGAATGTTTATATTAGCATTTTCTATTCACGATAAAATTTTGAAAATAATTTGACTCTTTTTGAGCTGTTTACGGACATTGCCAGTTTTCAATTTTTTTAGTTTTTTTTCTATAAATATCAATTAAATTTTATTTGTTGGGAAATAAAGCGTGAAAATTTAATACAAGGCTCCTGATATATTTTTACAATAGCAGTTGAAAAATATTAAAAATACATAGGCACAATTTTTTTTTATAAGCATTTAAAATTCAAATTTCGACAAAATTTATAAAATTTATAATTTAATAATTATTTTGTAGTTAAAAATGTATAAAATGTTCAACTTTTATAGCTAAGGATTGAAAATTGAAAACAGGCTCCACGTAAATAGGTTATATATAAATTACTTTATACACAATAATATCATCAAATATACTTAGTAACATCATAGTCTGACTGACCGTTTTCGCTCAGAATCGTTTTTTTTATACAATGATATTATATAATTGAATTCAAATTTAACACCATTCATTCCAGTGCCCCACTTGTAACCTACTATACAGCAGAGCGACATCTACTTACCCACCTTTTTTGTTTCTAAAAAGTTTGTTTATAAACTAAAAATTTAAAAATGTAGTGTCATTATTGTTGTAATAATTAGATACATAAATTAGAACCATTTTCTTTGGTTCAACTACTACTATTCATGATAATAATTTTAACAAACAATTTTTATTATTACAATTTTAATAATTTCAATAACAAGTTATAGGTATAAGTACGTACAATATAAATTTTGATTTTTATTTTTATTTATTTTTGATATCAAAAAGATTAAAGAAATTATATATTTTTGACATATTAGTTAACTTATACAGTGATACCTAATACCGTGATACCGATAGTACAATTTTGCACGTGTTAAAAGAAATAAGCATAAAAAATACATACACCCATTTTCAATGAAATCTCAAATCATAAATCGAATATATCTACACACTAATTTTGGATAATTCTAGTCTGATTTGAATATTGTATGGTTTGCTGTACGCAATAATTGCGGCGTTCAAATCGAGAATAATAGGTATATTAGTTCCACTTCTGGCTATATGGCTACTGGCTAATCGAGATTTATAGAGATCTGAGCAGCATAGTCCACTTATTATTAAATTAATCTAATATTATTATTATTATTAAATTAATCTAATGTTATTATTATTGTTTTTTAAAAGTAAACTAGGTCAACGACAGTTTGCAAACAGAATAATAATGGTAAATAATGGTACCTAATTAATATTTATATGTAATAATATTAGTTAATACAATGTATATCGACAAAAAATAATATTGATAATAAAAAATGTTTTTTTTTTTATTACCGATACATTTTATTATTTCCTATCTCGATAAAATATCCAAGTGGTTTATGCAGAATAAACTAAACACAATATAAACACGGACGTGTTATGTTTAAAGTCTATACCTATACAAGTAGTGTAACCTATATTGCTAAGACCTACGTAAATATTTATAACTCCTGTGTAATTTCGATACGCCTTTTTTAATATATATATTATAATTTATGACATTAATCTCCCAGGACAATATTAATAGACTTATGATAATTTAGGGTTCCACTAAATAATAATTTTTTTCAACGAATTATTATTTATTGGAACTAGCCGTTATAGGTATAATATAACGCTGATATGATGTTCTAAACTGTATAGGTAATAATATTATCAGTTATTACATTTAAAAAAAAAACTGCACTACAACACTAGGTTATATAACAGTATTTTGTGTGTGTAATTTTATAGTTTACACGTTTCCATGTATAAAACTTTTGATTGTGTGAATATTTAATCTATTATTATGATAATAGGTATAATATCAGTATCATTATTATATATTCATTATTTTTAAGTGCTCAAAGTATTGTAATAGAGCAGTATCGAATTATTTTTATTTCAAATTTATAGGCACAATAATAGCACAATAATATTGTTCTATGATAATAGATATCTCTGAGTCGCATGAACTTTAGTCTTCAGTTTTTACCATTTACTTAAACAGTTTCATCATAATATTTAAAAAACCACGAATACCGTGTATATGTATCATTTTATTTTGTTGAATGTTATTTACTCAACGCCAATGCGTGAAATTATAGTTAGTACCTATCTACCTATATATATTTATGTATTTAATAATATGTCTTATACCTACGAAGTGTCACCGTAATATTTAACTTTAAATTTTAATATTTGTTTTTTTTAAATATTCCATATTTATAAAACCGTTACATGTTGTTATATTTTGTAACGGTTAATCGAGGAATCAATAACACGAAAATATACACGTAGAGGTAGTAGGTACAGTTAACGGATGACAAAAAAAAAATACTTCCGACTACCTATAGGGATCCTGAATTCATTGTGCATAAACGTAATACTTGAATAGAGAATAAAGTCCTGCTAAAACGATAATAATAAATGAATATTATACACTTTACACTTATATACAGAATTAGTAGTGGTTTACTGACCGTGGGGCGTTCATTCGTGGCTAAGGTGTATCCATGGGATAAACCTTCAATTTCCATCAAAAATAATGAATGGTTTCAATGATATTACATTATTTGATTAAGTTTGATAAATATATTATTTAAAGCTTTATAAGTATAAAAACAATTGCAATAAGAACAAGTGACAAGTAACCTTATATTACATTTTCAAACTATCTGACTGAGAATCAAAAATATTATCAGCATATAAATCAAAAATAAATTTGAACATTTCAATTGTTAGTTTATGACAGCTAATGAATAATAAATATATCTTAAAAAGAGCGATAGATATTGATAACATAAGTATGATAGTACCGATAATGGAAAGTTTCTACAATTCCCCAATATTTTTTGAATAGTAACTAAATAACTAAAATCATTAAGAAAAATACGGAAAAATAGTCATAATATTACGTTAAATATAACATTTTTTCAAAATTTGAACATCGAGCGAATACGAGTACAATAATAATAAATATGACTGTATTTTCAATCATTTTTTCTGCAGTAGTCCGTTGAAGGTTATTACAACTTAGAAGGAACTTTGTATTAAATTGTTCACTTTTTTTTTATAAATATAGGTAACCTCATAGGCTTTATTATTAATAATTTTTATTTTAAAGCGAGTTATGAAAATTTTAAATTGTTATATTTTACATAGTTATAGATACTTTTAGCTCGCTTTAAAATTAAAATAGGTATCAATAAAAATTTAAATGCTAAACGGCGAACGCAATATTGCCATATTTTGTGCATTGGTCATAATAAAACAAAGAGTGCACATTTACATAAGACGAAATTCATAATTGAAAATTTTAAATATTTAGGCTTTTGCAGTATAACTTATGTACATTAATAATTATAATTATTATAATTATAATTGTATTGCAAAAGCAGTGTCTCCGTTTCATACTATTGAATGTACGAGAACAGAAACACCTTGTTCGCATCATATACATTCAGAACACTATGTGTCTATGCAAGATACTTGGATAGTTGGATCTTAACAAATATAATAATCGAGGGTTTTCCTAGAAAATTCCTTCTAAACCGTGAATGACTGTTGAGCATTCATATAACCTATTTAATTGTCTGATATTATTTAATTTCCATAAATGATAACTTATGATATGAGGCCTAATGTTGACAAAATAAACAGTGAATAAACATATAATTTTTAGTCCACAATTACATTATGTTAGAAAAAACAATGTTTTTATAACAATAAAATGCAGAATACGGAAGGTTCAAAGGGTCCATATAGGCAATTTATATGAATATTTAAAATGAAGCACATAAAAATAATATGTTATACTAAATTTCTTTAAAATTAATTAAATGACCCCACTTTAAGTGTTTTGCTATCGCGATGTTAGGTCAGAATTAGGAATATGTTTTTTGTTCGTAATTATACTTAAACAAATTAAAGAAAATGTCAAAAAATTAATAACTAGTCAAAATGTATCAAATTCAAGTCTCAACTACAGCTATGAGCATTTTAATTTAAAATAACTACAATAACATTTATTTCATCTTTCCAGTAACAAACTATATTTGATGTCAGTAGGGTAGGTATACTAATAAGTTTTGGTAGATATTTATAGCATTGCAAACAAACTCATAATGGACTTCCCCCCCCCACACGCACCCTTCTTTATACACTATTTAGAATTTTCCACAGCATGCAAAACATTCTGAATAAAATAAACATTTAATGGAATACTTAACTTATATTTTTTATGAAGTTCGAGTAAGGTGGGTAAGTGTGATTTCGTGATAAACTTCGTGAATGATTAATATACTAATCATTGGTCTAATGATATTTTCAATGAATTATTGGTATATAAAATATAATTTATTAAGTTATAACTTACAACCTAGAAAAAGTGTACAACTTACATAATATGTTTTCATATATTTATACTATTATACTTTTATAATAGTTTTTTTAAAGCGGAAATTTACTAGATACTTGTCAACACCCAAGTATCAATAAGATTTTATTTTCTATTTGAAATGTAGCGATGATTATTGAACCAAATTGTCTGCTCTATACATGATGAGTGATGACCAAAACACAAAATAAACACATCATTATATTTTATTATGTCATCATTGTAAATGGATTTGCTTTAATTTTAAGAGTATCTACCTACCTATTCACATTGTTACCACTTTATAGAATATAGATCATTATATAATACCTAATAATGATAGTAATTAATAATATTAGATTTATATAATAACAATATATATTATATTATAATAATCAGATGATCTATAATCTACACTCTACAGACTAAATAATGTTTTAACAATATGACCTAACTAGTATGACACTGTGACCAGACGTAAGGGTAACCTAACAAACTTCTCAAATCACTCAAATTTAATTTTCTGGGTATCTACCATCTAGTATAAGTACCTATAGGTTGCACTGTTGCAGTATAGATTACCTATACAGTGATTTAACGGAGCAAATATGAACATTCACCGATTCAACATTCCCTCATAATTTTTTTTAAACATAATCAATAGCAGAACGAATAATGATTCGATCTAATAATTACAGGAATTATATGTGTCACATTATGTACATAGAAGTCGACTGTGATACTCTGGTAGTTACACTGTCTAGGTAGGTAGGTAATAATTATTGTTGTAATTAGGCACCTAATAAGTAGGTAGGTAATAATTAATAACTACATCTCAAACTCGTAGGTATTTGTATATTGACTATCTATAGGTTAGTTACCTACTTATTTATTTTTACATAATATCTACGTTTGTAAATATTACAAATAAAAAATAATTTTTCAACAAGATTACAAGTATCGAAAGCAAGTAAATATTAAGCTGTACAACCAAGTAATACCCATTTATAAATTGTTTTATTCATCTTCGCATAGGTATTGTCTTATTATAAACGTATTATTTTCTATGAGTTATATTTCAATATGAATATTTTGTTAAAATAAAGCTATTTAGTAACAATTTTTAATTTTAATTTTGTCTAATTAATTCGTAGGTAGGTAATTCATTTTCTAATAATTGAATTATATTAAAGGTACCTAAATATTTATTAAATAGGTAGGTAACAAAAATGTTGCCCAACTGTTAAGAATGAATGGTTTTACAATGATTTATATTTTTCTGTTGACAATTTATTCTTCGTTAGGTTAGGTCGAAATAATGTTTGAATGCCAATTAATAATCATCCAAGTTTTCTTATTTAAAAAAATAATAACAATAATAATATAATAATAATAATAATAATAATAATAATATAATGTATACAACACTAATTTCCTGTGTCATTCTAAATATCTACTGATAAGACGTATAAGGTTAGTCAGTTGGTGATAAAAAATTAGACAACATTCAGAAAATCTGAACGACTGAACGTTATGAATGAAACGGCCTTTACAATGAAATTGTTTTCATAAATTAATATATAAATTATTTTCTTTGAGAATTGAAACAATGGATTCACCACTTTGAAAATTAAGAACTTGTAGACTGTTGTGGTAAGTTATCAAGTAAGATTTTTTTTATTTAAAGAGGGTATTGTTATTGTGAAAAACTTGATCATAAGTTGATAAATAATCCACAGATTAAAACTAGGTATCAAAAATAAATACCTAACTTGCTTATTAAATTACATGACGTCTATAAAGAGATATTGCTCTGAAACCATAGGCAGATATTGTGCCATTCACATACATACCTAAAAATTTGACAAGACATGACTTATAAATGTGATATCAATAATAATGCGATTGCATTTAATAATATTTTTTTTTTCATTTTTATCTCTTTTATTTCTTACTGTTTTCTTTACTCAAAACAAGATAATAATGATCATTATTTTTTTGGAAATTTGGGATAAAACTCCTTATTTCTACATGGTTTTGCATTCATATATAATAGCTTGTGCATATCCCACGAAAACGCTGTAGACACCCCTATGTCTAAAACGTACATACCTATTATTTATTAATTATATATTTTCAAAGAACCTATTCCAAGTTGTAAATTGGGTACATAATATAGGTAGGTAATTCTATTAGAAAATCTGTAATTGGCATTTGTTTTAACAATAGTTGGTCGAATAGTCACAATAGTTGATAAAATAATGAAACAGTATATTTTTAAGGTTTCAATTTATTTAAAGTTATTAATGTAGTGTATCATACATGCTTACTAATTTCTTAGTCATTACTTGTTTTGTTCCAATATCATTCTGATATTTGATATTAAACATTTTTCTTTACACCGTTACATACACTCAATATTTTCTCGTCAGATCCAATTGGTACTCATCTGTTGTTGTTCTCATGTGCCAGTGTGCCAGCACCAAATGGAAAATACTACAATAACCAAGGATAGATTCCATTTAGATATAGGCATTATATGCTTTGTCTGTCATCTTAAGATTATTATCTTTTCTTATTTGTTACTCTATAATTAAGCATTACAAATATATTATTTTGCGTGTTATTACGTTTCTAAATATTTATTTATACCTATTTACATTTCATGTCATTAAATTCATCATTCTAATCTACCAAAAAAAAAAAATTGGAAATGTACATAATTATTAATTTGTTTTCTTATTATTCATCCACTACAAAAATAAAGTATTTAAATATTCTTAAGGTCTCTTGTATTATTTTTAATCATTTATTTATTTATAATTAATTGTGTACTAGTACTACTATAGATACCCATGAGCGGATAGCATTTCAAGTATGTTTTAAAAGTGATTCATTGCAAAAGTATGCACATAACATATTTAGTGGTTTAAATAATTTTTAAATTAACGAAATTAAAAAAATTTTGGAAAAAGAATATCTTATACTATTTCACTAAATTGACATTGATACTATTTTTATTGTTTGGATTATTGTAATATTATAATGCTATTATTATTATCTAACAAATATATTTTATTTTATCAACTCTTATTATTTATGATTTATAGACTGACAAACAATGTTGGGTATGAAGTCTATGGTGTGAATGTAGTTGGTATAATTTATCATTGTATTAAATGATCGATAAGTTAATGATTTTGGATAAGCAGTTCAAGTGGAAAAATTACTACAACACAGAATCTGTAAACAAACCCCTTCAAACGTGTTACCAAATTTAATTATAATTATTTTGGATAAAAAGGTCAGTAAACAGTTATGTTTAATATTTTATAATCAATGAAAAATGCATGTTAATTGTCATTACAAAAAAGTTAATAAAAGTTAATATTTTAATAGCTGTGAAAAGGTCGTGAATTACTTATATAACAGAGGTTTCCTTGTTTACAGATACTTGTCACTAACAGTATTCACCATAAGATATATATGTATGCATCTGAATAAAGGACAGTCAATGCTGCTGTTCAACTTACGGTCATACGGAACCAATTGAATAATATATACAATTGAAGTTTTTTCAACGATAATAATAGGTAATAAGTTATTATATATATCCATGATTATTTTGTTAAAATGTTGTGTGTTAACGATAACCTTTAGCTTAACTGCTCATAAGTTCAAAATTGTTAAGATTTATTCTAGTTAAAGAAATATATAACTTACCAATACGTTACATATTATTATTTGTTTTATTTTTCGCCAGTATAGTGGATCTGAAAGATCTGGCAAAAAAAAAAAAAATATGCTAGTTAAACGTATGGCAAAAATTATGAAAATTATATGGATAATAAAAAATTTAATAAATTTACTGATGTCAGAAAATTCCCAAAAATAGTATTTTAAAAAAATTAAAAAAAAATAATATACTTGACTTAGATAAACGTTATTACCATAAAATTGTTCTTATAATCAGATTTACAAATTGGCTAGTTTGAAATGGTTATTTCAGCTTCAAGAAATAAAAATGAAAAAATGTGGATATACTATAAATTTAGTGCAAGTGTTTATAAATGATATGAAAGAAAAACATTTTTAAAATATTGATTATAACAAAAGTTATTGCATAAGTTAGTTCTTTCTGTTACACATTGTATTATATTACCTAATTAAACTAGTCTTAAGAACAATAACAATTGTAAAATTTTAAAAATCAAAATTATTATTTAAAAATATATATAGTGTTCTTACTAGAAAACAATTTGTACATTTCCACTTACTCTAATATCGTCAATTTTGCATTTAAAATAAAACTTTATACAAAAATTGTTTTAAAAAAAAAATTCTCTAATTAAATCTGTAGAAAAAAATTGTTTGCCATTTAAAAAAAAAGTAACTCGTACGAATGCGCTACCAAAATGTTTTGGTACTGTCTCTCTCTTTACTCTCCTGAAATCCCATTTTGATAGTGGTGTACCTTTTATTTCGGATGCATTGCATAGTGTATAGTGTATACATATTATAGTATATTAGGTGTTAAATTTCAATTTTGTAAATTATATTATCATATATACAATGTACATCAGTAATTATAAAATCAAATAAAAATGACTTGTTATATTTTAATATACATAATAAGTATTTTACTAAAACTAATTTATTATTTTGCTTTGAATTTTTTGAATGAATATAATATAATATTGAATGTCTACATAACTGCATACAATGACAATTAAATATAAATCAAAAGATTCTGTCTGTGATGAAAAAAATTGAGATTGTGATTTTCTTAACTATTTTACTATGTGTAGTAACTGTAGGCCTGACATATTATAAATTATTTAGTAATATATTACTATAATGTATATTCATTTTAAATATTTAAATATATATCTACTATCTATATACTAATTTATAAAATTTAGGGTTTTTACAAATATTGAAATATATGTATTAATTTTTTTTAAATAAACAATTTGACAGTTTTCAGATGTCCTACGGCCATCATCTGAGAAGAGAGACACCACTCCACCGGTACTGTGAAAAAACTGCGGTGAACTGTCATCAGTAATACACTTTTTTGTCTACTGCCACAACTAGAATTAATCTAGAAATTCTGGACAAACTATATGAAACTCTAAACCCTCAAGAAGAAAAAAAGCTGAAGCTGTAACAATGTTAAAAAAAAGTTTGTTGATGTACTATTTAACTAATAAATAATTATTAAAAGGATGCCATTCCTGCATGCATTATCTCCATCTTACGAATGTATAATTATGAATAATTCATTTAACTTATGTTATGTTTAATTTTAGAGTGAATTAATTATCTAATTTAGAATTAAGATTATTATCAAGACGATAACTAAGTTTTATTTTATATTTCAACTTTAAATCAAATTATCAAGTAAGCATATTAAAATGTACAAACAATTTACTATTTTAAAATGCTCATAACTGGCTTTAAAATTGAAATATGACGTCCTCTTAAATATTATTTAAAAAAATTGAAAATAATAAATCTCATTTTGTTATAATATATTATATTGTTGAAACTGTGGATAGTCATAAAATTATTATTTAAGTACAAACATTATACATAAACATTTTAATGATTGGTATTAATATTTTTAACAAGATAACAATATAAATAATAATTAAAACTAAACATGCTGTAAATGGTTGCCAATATATAGAGTTTTTTATTTAGATTAACTGAGAGTACTTAAGTCTTAAATCAAAGCTTGTTCATTATTCGTTTGTAATAAAATATTTTATATTTTATATATATTTGTATAATTTAAATATTACTATATAGAGCGTATAATCCTTAATAGCACTATTTAAAAATGCTAAAAATATACAGAAGTGTAAAACTAAATATTAAAAATGGTAATTTTCAAATTCATGTTTTACTCTCAATTTTATATTAAAGCTGAATAATGACTATTATATAAATTCAGTAACCAAATATTTAATTATTTGTACTTAACTTTCTTTAAGTTATTTAGGTACCTACAGGTCATGTGTACTAATTTATACTCTTTTTATTTTTATTTAATTTCTTTTTCTAAGAATCAAAATAGTGTTAATAATCCAAATAATCTTAACTTTAATTGAAGAAATTGTACCGGTGTAATTATTCATTATGATGTCTTACAGTTACAAAATAACTTGTGTATTAACAAATTATGTGACAAAAAATATACATGCATTTTATAATTGCATTTAACTTAAAAATAATTTTTGTAAATTATATAATCTTATACTAAATTATACATAAACGTACTATTTTGTATTTGTATTTATCTTATCTATCTTACAATTTATTTTAAATTATTGACAATAGCTTATAATAAGAATTATAACACTCATTATTATACAAAACTCAACTTTAACATTTTATTTCAGGTTTTGAATGGAGGAAAATCTTTTTATATTCCAACAATATTTGGTGTTTTTGCTCACATTTGACTTGAAGAAGTGCTCCAACATTCAATATAGTTATTGATCGCTATAATTTAGAAATTGGATACATAATCTACTTCCTGATATCTATTGAAAAAACAACTATCAAAGCCAGATTAATTTTGACTTAAATTTAATTTTAGGTAATAAACATTAATCTTACGTATCATTGGAAAAAAAAAACTTTTCCCAAAGTAACACAAATTTTTATGTCTAAAAAATTATGAACTATGTATATAATTTATTAATTGATTCCATTACTACTTTTTCATTATTGATTGTTTTTGTTTATATTATTTCTTTATAATAGTTAAAACCATACCAATAATTATATTATTATAATATTATTTTTATTAAAATGTGTAATGAATCTCCCACTCAATATTTTGTTAATATGTTCTTACATTAAGTAAAAGCTAAATTTGAATTATAATATCATTAATATTCCGATATTTATTTTAAAAATATTATTTATAATATTATAAAACTGTTATGATGAATAGGTTGCTATTAAAATTAATATTTTGTATGTTGTAAACAATATAGTCTTAATTTATCAACTTGTAATTGAGTAAACCATCAACGCATTATTATATTTGAGTTATTTTTATAATAATTTCTAAAAGCTACATGAAACAAAATATTAAAATATGAGTATTGTATGTTACCTATATTTTAGTAAATTTTATGACAAAATATTAAAATAAACTTCCCTAAATAACTGGAATTAAAATTAAAACCATAGAATACCAAAGAAGTATATTTATTCTGTTATCCATATAAAATGCAATGATTTTTAAACAATACTTAAATATCAATTCACTAAAAAGAAATAATTATAGAGGTAAATAGATTAAAAAAATACTTGGGTATACATTTAATTATTTAAAATATTTGGTGTTTGTTTATTGCATTTATAAATTTGCACTTAAGTTGTAATGTATTAAATACTGTTTATGTTATTAATAAGTAAAAATTTAAAAACTTGATTATATTAACTATAATGTATAAATATATATATATTATTATTATTAATTAGGTAATAATTATTACTATTAATTATATAAACAAATAAAAACTATTACATTTTGTATTCTGAATGTATATTCTGAAAAAACAAATGATAATAAAAAACCTTAGTACTAACCTTTTAAGGACATAACATTCACCATGTTTTGCATACAGCCAATGATGTTATGTGTGTGTCAGAGTTGTGCTTCAAATTTACTTATTCTGAAAAAAAATAATAGAGCTAATAAATTAAGTTGTTAATAGGTATTGCAAAGTAAAATTGATGAATTGAGATGTTAATAAATTATATATTTATTATTTAAAAATACTTTTGATTAAAATATTTATTTTTCATTTTATTTGCAAAAAGATATAAACATTTCCATTTTAATTCAAAATAATTTATCAATTACAATAAAATTAAGAACTGTATTTTAATCCATAGTCATAATTAGTATTAATTAAAATTAGTAATTATTAAAATGAAAGTGGACACCAGCATGACGCAATGTCTGTCTTACAAGCATACAACATCGTCAATTCTCTTTCACCTGAACTAAGTTTTTATTGTTGGATTTAGTGTTAGAGTGCATTGATCTATTATCAAACTTAAATTAAAATTGTTGTGTAGTGCATCTCTTAATTCATATTAACTTTGTAACTTAACTAGTTGAATTTAATGTGTAAAATAATCGAATGTATTATGTACTTCGTTAAAAATAATAAGTAACTAGTTTTTCTTGTAGTTTTTTTTCAGTTGAATTTTTTAGTTTTTTATTTTGTTAAGTTTTCTATATTCTGATGACTGATATTCCAAAAAATTAAGGTTATTACCTACCTATTTTGGAACATTTGATCAAATTATCAGTAGAAAGTTGTTCAATTTTTTATTCTTCACCAATAATTCAAGTTAGTTACCTACCTACCTACTTAATTAAATTATATAGTAGATTACATTTGAAAAACGGTTTTTAAATTTATATTTTAAACTAACTTCCATCTTCTACTCTAACTTAAATTATTATTTTTACCAAACTAACTTAATTAACTATGTTAGAAATTCGGTAAATTTCAAAAACTAATTTATATTCTAACTTGTTACTTTTTATATTAAAGTAACTTAACTTTAACTAGTTGAAAAAAGGGACTGACTTTCCCAGTTTTATGGAAGGAGCTGGTTGATATTTAATAGTAGATATTGGCTTATAACAATGTAAAATACTACAATTTTCAATGGTCCTTAGGCCATTAGAGTCTCATTTTAAAATTAAAATATCAATAAAAACCTACGTGATGCACTAGAATCTAGTGCTAGATAATATTCTTATCTTTAAATTGAATTATAGGTGAACTTGAGTTACTTTAATATTAGGTGATACAAGAACTAAAATTGATCCTATTGAATGCGAATTTAACAGATGCAACACAATATGCATACTGGTATTCTACTGTTCTGTAACAATGTCTGATTTAAATTTTTAATAATATATGAATATATTAATTGACGAAATATTTAGTAAGTAGATTTTAAATTCTCAATTTTAAAGAACCTTAAAATTAAGATAATATTTTTTAAATCTGTGATATAATTGCATTACATTTGCATGCATTTCGGGCACATCTGATTTTAGAAACAAAAGTGATTCCTAAATAGCCTACCTAGACTAGAAACTTATGAAATAATTTTTTCGAAATAACAGTCGTACTTCAGGAAGTATGTTTTCAATTTACTACCGCATAGTTTTTATTATTGTCATGCAAACAAAAATATTACATTTCATTGTGCGCGTGGTACACACATAAATGTTTAATTACTACCACTACTACTACTACAGACTACTGCACTACACTACTTAAAACACTACTCACGCATTGACACAGTCCAAACGTACATGTCATTTGAGTTGCCTAAGTATTACCCCTTAAAACGCGCCACGGTCCAGTCCACTAATATTTCGTGAACTACGATTTACGGCATTTTACGGTGCCCGCGCGTGCGTCATTTGCGCGTTTTTCGATTTACATTGTTTCAGGTCGTACAGGCCGACGACGACGGCTTGAACGCATTGGTACGCGACAATACGACTCGTGGGAATGGTTAGCGGTACGGCACCGGGCGCGACTCGTCGGATGAGTTCCCGCGGCGCAGTTTCGCGGTACACTCGCGGGCCACACGTCGTGGGAAGCCGGCTTGATACGCACGCGTACCTCGCGCCTCAGTACAGTTACGGATATTACATCGTACAGTACCAGTACGAAATTTGATCCGTGACACTAAAAACTTAATTTTATTTTAGTGACATACTGTTGTAGGGCAATGCGAGTACGAAATTTGATACATTCTAGGTGTTGATCAAAATGTATACGTCACAATCCAATCGTCGACTGTACTATTATAGTACAGTTACATTGTTATATTTGTTTACGTATTGTATTGTATCATTGTACCCGTATTGTTTTTTATTTACATTTGAGAAGGGCGCTTCTTATTTGTTTTGATTACTATTCGTTATTATTAATTATTAGTACTTTATCATTTATCACCAATACACATTTACACAAATAGATAATATAATATTTGTATGAAATAAGATTCTCGAAACTTTAAACATTGAAAAGAAAACAATTCATAAACTAATGCCAAAATATTAGAAAATAAATTATTTTAAATTTAAATTGAATAGCAAACTAAATCAAACTTGAACCAAGACAGCATTTTGTAATGATAATATTATAATAGTATTATAATAACGTTATACTTATATTGTTCGTGATTATAATGTTATAATAATATTATAAAACAAAAAATTGCTATCTGGGGAAACTACCTATTAAAAACGATAACAATAAATAAAAACATTGCAAAAACTGTTTTGCAACGGTAAGAACTACGCAGGCTGTAGCCTGAGCTAAGCAACCAAATTTTCACACTATAAAGGGAAGAACATTTACTGTGCAACATGGTTTTTATGTTTTCGATATCGGAGCTAAAAAAAAAAGTTATTCAAGTTTGAAAATTCATTATTCGCGCAAAACAGTTTTTACAATGTTCTCACAAGGTCCATACATGGTCAATATTATTGATATCAATAAATATCAAAACGGTTTAAGTACCTTCAATATAATCAATTCACGGTTAGTAAAATAATATTTATCAATATCGAATATTTATGAATAATATTGATCGTGTATACGCTACTTTACGCGTCTTATTTCATTTCGTAGAGTAAATAAGTATTTCCTTATGTCAATTACATAATAATATTGTGCTGTTTTTAGTTGTTTTTTCTCTTTTTCTGTTTGAATTTATTTTTACGTTTCATCTTACATAATCATTAACATGGCCTCATTATTCTTTTGGCCCTTATTATAGGTAATAATATTAACACCACGACCGGTTACATAACTCATATTCATTGAAGAAGCTGCAAAACAAAATTGATTTTATTTTTTATGAAACAGTGTTAACTTGTGAAAGATAGAAGACTCGTTTTGCTAGAGTTTTGTTGAAGAAGTTTAATGTCTTTTTTTAATTTTAGATACGCCACTTGCAGTTGTTTGTTAAAAAATAATCTTTTTTCATTTTTTTAAGCTGATAATTCAAGACGAATGACGATTCATTGTGTTTCTGCTGTTTTAATATTTTTCAATCTCCATTTCACAGCTGGCTGAATTTATGATGGTTACCTACCCACAATCGATAAAAATTTAAAAAAAATTGGATTTTTATATACAAACTTTGAAAACTTATAATAATAAAACTTTATTTACGGAGAAAAAAATTCCATTTTACGTAATATAATATATAAATAAACATTTTTATAAATAATAATTACAACTTTAAAGTATATATATACTAGCTGATCCCGTGCACTTCGTTGCCCGTTAAATGTATCAACTTTGTATGACTCAAACTTTGTTCAATTCGTTATTTAATATTCGGTGTATGGTGTTCAAAATTTATCTTAACTTTTCCGTTGCCCAGAATAAAAATTCTGATTCGCAGCAGTACAATATATCAGGTAGGCAATCTACATGTGGTAGATCGCGGACCCCGCCGTGCTGTTAGTACGTAAGTGTATGATTTAACTCTAAAGTATCAAAGTTATACCAAGTTTGTTGGTTTTACTTAATTCTACCTACGATGGATTAATATAATCAATTTACCTATACAAAATCCTATCCTAATCTAACCGTACCGATGAATAAAAAAAACAAATTTAACCCTTTGTAATTAACTTATCTTCTTCCCAGAGGTCTAATCTACCCAAGAACATTAATTTATATATATATCTAACTATATAAGCACAGAGACTATAACTATACAGACTAAACTCTGGAACTACTTATCAGATCTTCTTGTATATTATATTATATGTATGTATATTGACAAAAAATAATAATACAAATCAACAAACATGACCGATTAACCAATAGCAACCTAAAATGTTCTTTCATATAAACCTTCTTCGTGAAATACTCTTTCGTTTAAAAAAAAAATCAAAAAGATCTGATAAGATCTGATAAGTAGTTCCAGAGTTTGTACACAGATTTTTATTTCACGTTTTTATAGTTTGATATTATATTATAATTTATATTTAAAAAGTAAAGCAAATAGTTTTTTTTATTATTATTATCATTAAAAACCCATGGCAACCATTTATAAACAAAAATTGTCATCTGAAATCTCAAAATTCCCGTCTTAGCACCTCCCGGGATTAATCCTTTCCCTTTTAAAATTAGCCTATCTTTTAAGTTCGGCCAAATTATACACATAGTAAAAATTTCATCAAAATCGGTTAAGTGGTTTAGGAGTCCATTGAGGACAAACATTGTGACACGAGATTTATATATATTAAGATGATTATAATTATGCATATATACCTAATACATTTAACATCTATAATTCACAATATATAATTGTAGGTAATAGGCACCTATAAAAAAAAAAAAATACAAAAAATAATCATCATAATATTATAGTATAGTGCTAGATTTAATTTTAATTGTTTATTTATTTAAATGTTTTGTTTTTGAAGTTTAAATTTATTTTTAAATCAAATAAAATAAATAAATCAAAAATATCAATATCTAAGTTAGCTATACCCTTTAGACAATAGAATATTACCGAGGGAATACGAGGTGATTATTTACTTATTTGTTTTGTATAAAATGTATTTTTATCAAATATTTCTTGTATTGATTGTGTTTACCTATTTTAAATTATTTTTTTCAAGAATTTCTGGACAATTTAAATTATGAATAATATGTTCTAATGAAATTGACGTTTGTTCTTCCAGTGATCGCTAACCCAGAGCTTGATTCCTTGTTAACCTGATTGTAAAATGCTAGTTCATTTCACTACGTCCAAATACTATAAATGTCAGTAGTACCTAATACGCACTTATGTACCTAAATTGAATAGATTTCCTGTTTTATTATTCTGGCCTATAATTGGAAATATAATGGGTAGCAGGTAGGTACACGGATATTTTTCTATTAAATATATATTATAGCAATAATAATAGTTTTTTTATTTACGGAAAAAAAACTCCATTTTGCATATTAAATATAAATTATATTTGCCTACATAATGTATTCAACAGTTGTATTGGAGAAATCAAATGTTTTGATTATTAAATTTGATGCTATCAAAATTTGTTCGTGATGTCTAGAGTGATCGAGGTTCGAGTTACCGAGAGTCGACTGTATTATATTATATTATTATTATTATTATTATCACCAATACCTATATTATGTTGCATCAGCGAGTTTAGCATAAACGGATATAAGATAGTTGTTATTAAATTATATTTATAGTTATATATCACTTTTTTTTTCCGTTTTGAACCGACAGCAGAGGACTACTCTTCTGCTGCCATCGTTTATCGGTGGATAACAATTGTCACATACAATAATTTACATACATATAATATACATAACTAGGGCCCGGAAGTTCATGCACAATAAACTATCAAAATATGCATGCAAATATGCGCTTAAAATCTATAAAATATGCGCTAAATATGCATTAAAAAAAAAAAACTCAAGTTATTTTCGTTTTTAGTAAAAAAAAAATAATTAAAATTGGAGCATACTTGAAATGTATGAAATCTGAAATTTGAAGTATTTAATACTTGATATTCGAGAATATAACAATTGCCGTTTATCGTTTTAATACTATTTAGCTAGAAGTATAACTGGCTTATCGCCTATCATGAATTATCGCATGGACTTCCATAGTAATTACATAATATTAAATTATTTAAATATTACCTGTATAATTTTAAACAGGTTTTTATACTCAAAGACCGACATTTCTATAAAATATTAATGAAAAAAAAAATATCAAAAGTAAAATGCAATAAAATGCAGTAAAATGCAATTTTTTTTTAAATATGCATATTATGTAAAAAACCTCAAAATATGCGAAAATATGCAAACTAAAATTTCATTTTTGAACTCATCAGGTTGTGATTCAAATTTGTAGCTCATCCAGCAACTTTTTGATGCACTCATTAAAAACATGCAAATGCATGAATTTCCGGGCCCTATACATAACACTAATAATTAACAAGGAAATGGTCGACTGATTTTTCGCTCCTATTCTCGGCCCGGTGTCGCACGCACCCGCTGACCTGGAATCTCGTTCTGCCGATTTTGAGCGGCTCTTGCTTCGATCTCAGCTAGCCTCGCATCCTGTCCCTTGCAGCTAAGTATGCCTTCAACCATTTCATAAAAGGCCTGCGTTAATGGAGATCGGGACATTGGTGAGACCACACAGCTGCAGATCCTGTACGTCACTTGGCGTGACTTTTCGGTTGCCTACGAACCTGTTCACTGTCAGCCGCATTGATTCTCAGTGAGGCCAATCGAAAATTGTGTGTTCGACCGTATCCATCGGGTGCAGGCAGTGGGGGCAAGCCGCGTCGGAAACGCGCTTCCTCCGGTGCAAATAGTACCTGAAGCATCCATGAGCCTGAGTTACGTGAAACGAGAGGTCTTTGGGGCGTCCTCTCACCCATCTTATCAGGTCCGGGAGGATCTTATGCGTCCAAGCGTTCTTTACGTTCTTTACGTTCTTGCCCTGCATTCACCTACTGGACCAGTACGTATACCTAGTTTCGCTGTAAATAAAATAAATGTGACTTCATACACAAAAAATATCATTATTACATTTTAAAAAATCAGTTAAAACCCACTTCCTTATCCTGTCTTGAAAAATAATTGAATACTTTTATAAAGCTTCTGAAAGTAATATAATTCTTTTGTCACGATTTTTTTCAGCTCTACCTTTTCATTTCTTATAATACTAATTTATATACTATTGTTTTCTTATCCACAAATATAAAAATTATATACTAAAGTAATAAACGGAAAAAGGAAGAATAAAAGATATATAAATTATAAATACATAAATAATGACCAAATTTACCTACACCAGATAGGTTACTGGTACCAAATAGTTTTTTTTATTTATTATAATTATAAATTTTTTCAGCACACTCGATTGGGCTGATACTATGTGGTATCGGAATATTGTTAATATGATAGAACTTCGGATATTAATGTAATTAATTTTCTGACGATTTATCTTCGGTGTCTGAGGAAGTCGAGGCCGCAGACGGAGATAACCTACCAAATGGTAAAATATGGCGTGTGTAACAAAGTGTCAAACTGTCAAATGATTAGGAAATATTAGGTACTTGTATATTTTTAAATATTACATAATATTGAAAAATAATCTAAAATAAAAATAATCTTACGCATTGTCAAAACTCGAATAATCCATAATTGGCCGGCGACCCAATTCATTCTATCTCGTCCATCGACGACATCCGAATTAACCGATGCAATCACTATGTATTATTTATACATTTTATTGTTTACAACTTAACAGAGGTTAATATTTGATACAATTCGCAGTAGGTAATATAGATAAGCGGTGAATGTATTGATTTTAAAATGATGTGTGTTTTTATAATAAGCGGTGAATGTATTGATTTTAAAATGATGTGTGTCTTTTTTATAAGCATTTAAAGTTCAAAATTTGACAAAATGTATCAAATTTAAAATTTAATAATTATTTTGTAGTTAAAAATTTATAAAATGTCCAACTTTTATACCTAAAGATTAAAAATTTAAAACAAGGCTCCACGTAAATATGTTATGTATAAATTACTTTATTCACAATAATATCATCAAATATACTTGGTAATATCATAGGCTGACTGACCGTTTTCGCTCAGAATCGTTTTTATTATACAATGATATTATATCATTGAATTCAAATTTAATACCATCCATTACAGTGACCCATTTGTAACCCACTGTACAGCCGAGCGATATCCATCCCACTTTTTTTTTTTTAGTTGTTGGGTATTGCAGTCTTGAACTGATTATTTCAACAGATATTATGATCTGCTGTTTTAACGAACGTTTTAAATTTATTGTTGTAACATTCACTAGTAATGTTATTAGTATTATTAGTTCTAACTAAACCTAATTTAGTAGTGTTGTGTATTTGTGCAGTAGATTACAAAAGTATGGTGAAAATATCGGGGGAATTAAGACATATTATCGGTTTCAGATGGGGCCAATTTGTATTTAAATACTCGGGTGTTTGGACATTATCGAAATAAGTAATAACTACCTTATATAATCGTCTACTTCTTGAAAGCATTTGAAATAAATAACAATCATAGGTATTATATAACTTGAATTCCTACAAAATCAATATTATTATATTACTATATAGGTAGGTAGATAATATAAAAATACAATAAGTGGCGTGCGTGTTACAGAATTTTTGGGTATACAATATGTTTATAACTTATAAGTATCTATTGATAAATACGATACAACTGTCCGTACAAAAACGTTCATCGTCTTTATACTCGAATGCATATCACAAGACTTGAACTTGACTCCAAATTTACTAGGATAAAACTATTTGTATTGCATTGGCAAATGAAATCACAGGCTTATCATCGTTATTATCATTTGATAGGTAAAGTATAAATCAAAATATAACTATGTAATATGTATTTAATAAATAATGGTATTAGGTAAGTTCATTTTAACGGTAAATAATAAAACTAAAAGTAACTAGATCATTTACCATAATATAGGTATACTTACAAACTTTTCTCTTTCTGATCGAATTTACTTCCTCAATTTATTTTTACTATATAACTACAGTTATTCAAAGTAATTTAATTCAATCTATTTTATAATAATATGAAAAATCTAGTACAGGCAATGGGAGTTGTCCGATTTGCATATTATATAATTAATCTCTATACCTATGCGGGAACCGCCCTTTGTGTGCCAAATTATGCAATAAAACGTTTTTTCCAGTAATCCTACAGTTATATTCACAACTGGATAAGTTTAACGAGTGAACTTATTTTCAATAAAAATAATATGTGTTTAAGTATTAGGTACAAATAATATACCTACCTATATTTTATTAAATGCAAAGAAACTTTAGATCTATCTAAATCATTAACAATTATTGCACGAGGTAAAAATTATATATAGGCATCGAATATAGCTATTATCAAGAGGTAAGTTTTATTTCATACATTTTCATAGTATTTTTTTTAAATCTTGTAACTTGTAAGATAATACGTTTATACGTACATAATCCAAACATCACATTCCTCCACCATCCATGAACGTCGTACCCACAGTGTTGTCTCCGTTCTATTAGGTACCTATAACATAGACAATTTCACGTTCAGAAGAATCTATTTACTGTTATTTTTACCATTGAAGTGAATTGACCTATTATCAAATTAAAAGGGCAGAGCCTCTCGTAGGTTTTTACGATATTTTAGTTTTAAAGTAAATTATGTGTATTTTAAAAATCTATATTTTTTGCACATTTTAAAATGCCCATGCAAGCAATATGAAAAGGTACATAAAAGTAGTGGTAGTCTATCTTAAAATACATAAAAAAAAGTCCCCCGAAAAAATACCGGTAAAGAAAGTCCTGCAAATGAAAAAAGTTCGTTGGGATAAAAGTCCGGTGAAAAAATCCAATATTTATTTTTATAATTACGTAATACGTAGGTGTTATTATTTTTTAAATTAACACACGCACATATTAACACTTAACTTGTATTTTACTTTGCTTGATTTTTAAATACCTATGTATCAGCAAATAAATACAATCATATTAAAAAAGCAGAGAGTTAGGAACGCTCAACACTGTACATTAGGTGTCTAGAAAGTCACTGTAATGGATGTGTTAAATTTGAATTCAATATTAATAAAATATTAGATACTAAGTATATTTGATGATATTATTGAGATTATAGTAATTTATTTTACTATTAGGCATTTGTACAACAGTAGGTTAAATTCATTTTCGCCAAAAAAATGACATTTGAAAATGTCATTGTGTGAATGAAATATAATTATATACTCTAAAAGTTTCATATAACAACAAATAATATTTTTAAATTACATTAAAATAACTAAAACTATCACTCTAGGTTTTAATATGTAATTTCATCCAAATATGAATTTAAAACATATACAAAAGATAACTGTGTTCTGTTTACTTATAATATATTTTTTAGATTTGTTGGTTACAGTATAAACTACCATTTATGAGAATCCTTGTTTTAAATTTTCAATTCTTAGCTATGAAAATTGAAAATTTTATATAATCTTAATAACAAAATAATTTTTTAACTTTCAAGATTTTGATAAATTTAGACGAAATTTGAACTTAAAATACTTATAAAAAAAAACCGTGCTTATAGATCTTCAATATTTCTCAACTGCTATTATAAATACTTATGAGGAACCTTGTATTAAATAGTCAAGGTTTTTGATACAGCGATTAAAATTTAATTTACATTTATAGAATAAAAAACTAAAAAAATTTCTAATTTCATATGTCTTTAGACTATAAGTAACTCAAAACGAGTTAAAATATATTGACAATTTTATCATCTATAGAAAATTATAAAATAAACATTTAATAAAAATGTCAAGTACCTATTATAAAAATTGTTGCGAATTTACGTTCAACTTTTTTTTTTTAATTTCCACTAACAAAAACTTATGAAGAACGTTGTATTATATTTTCAAGTTTTTTGTGTGAGCAAACAATTTTTATTGACGATAATTAAGGAAAAACTAAGAAAACTAGAAATGTTCTAATGCCTATAACTAGCTAAAAAAAATTAAAAGAGTCGCAATATTTCGAAAATTTTATGGTGTATAGAAATTGCTAATATAAACATTCAGTAATAAACTTTAGAGTTACACTAAAAATCTCAGTTTTTCCTTAATTTCTTGTTTGTTTTTCCTGATGGTTTTGAAGACTATTGAAATTTGTTTACTTTTAATTCCCCAAAGTACCAACTAGATTCACTTTCCAATTAGAAAATATGCTGTTAAAGAAAATCAAAGCATGTTTGTTGTCCCAAAAGGATGACAGGCACAAATAAAAATTTTAATATTTATATAATATATGTTTATATATATTACACACATTTTACAGAGTAATCTTATTCACTATAATATAGTAAATAGCATAGTTATAACTTATAAATTATAAATTTGATCTGGGGAGGAATATGTCTTAGCTGTGAAGACGTCCAGTAACTCGAAAATTCATGGTTAGGGGACAGTAAATATAACGGTGGAAGGGAGAGAGGGATGTCCAAACAGAATACAATTTTTGTACATAAACAAACATAAGATTTAAAATTTTAATTTTTAATCAACAAAAAATAAATAAAATACCAAATATATTAATAATTTACGACTCCATAGTCTATAGTAGGTATACTATTTTCCAACCCAATAACTCCGTTATTGCGACTATTCTACAGTTAAAACTGTCTTATACTATTTTAATACAATTATAATATACCTTATTTAAAAGATAAAGTTATTAGGTAGGTAATTTAAGTAGCCTGCCAAACACAACTTACTGATCACCCACAGTCATTGGCGTAAGTAGGGGGGGACTTGGGGGGACTTGGTCCCCCCAAATGTCGGCCGAGTCCCCCCAGTTCAAAATCTAGTAATTAGTACTAATTTTTATATTCTATGGTACTAAGCAATATGGCCTATGGGGAGGGGGGTTTGAGTCCCCCCCCCAAAAAATTTAGTCAGTTTGCGCCTATATGCCCACAATCAATAATTTATTGTATATAAATTCGTGCGTTCGTGAACTTTTAAATTGATGGACTTTACTTCGAGTATTCAGTATTTACGAGTTCACGAGTACCTATTTACTATCTTGTCACCTCGGCGACTTGGTATGTACCTTATATGGTATGACTTTATATCTACTTATTCATATGTAATAATATTATATACCCAGTGTCGTATTCAGTGTGTAACCTGAATTCGTATTTGAATTATGTATAAATTATAGGTACTAAAAGGTGTACCGAACCTCGTCAGACGTCCGTGTTATGAGTTAGTGGCAATTTTTTCAAAATGAATGTTGGTAGTTTGTTCTACAACTTCTACGTCTAGTTAAGTAGGTAATAAATACATGTCTGGTATAATTCCTAAAGTGTTGATAAATGACAATTCGGGCATGTGAAACACATATTTACAATACAGTTTTGAGCTCATGATCATACTATTAATTAATAATTATATACCTACTATCATACTAATAACGATTATAAATTAAAATAAATTAATAATTATTATGGCAATATGTTATCTAGTAATGGTGAGTATAGTAACCGTGTGATAACATTAAAAATAATCGACTGTAATCTGTACTACTATTTACTTTTATTAGATACCTACCAATTAGTAATAATTACTAATTACTATTTAGTATATATAGTATAAGGGCCAGTTTCACCATCTACTTTAAACTTCGATCAAAGTTAATCGGGGTTTAATCGGCCGAATTTGCCCGGTTAAATATCTGTTATCAATCGATTAAGCGTAATCAAAGTTTAAAGTAGTTGGTGAAACTGGCCCTAAGACGTAAGTATGAAGTATATAGGTATTATTGTTATTATTTTTCATATTATTTTTGTTAGAATTACCTACAGTTAGTTATTTCGTAATTTATTTATAACAATTACGGGCATGAGCCCAATAATATAATATTATGTAGAGGCCTAGTACGAGTGGGCAATATAGGTACCTAACTAATAAGTAATATTATAATATTTATTGATTATTTCTGAAGCCGGTTTCTACGATTCGTGTATTTAACGAATTTTCTCTGTTCGTTTGTTACACGCCATTTAGTGGAACAGAGTAATACTTGTACGAATTTTCAGTTTTTTAGGGAATCTATTCGTTATTGGCCGCCTTCCTGTGGATTGTTGATAAAGTAACACGAGTCAAAGTAATATTTTATATATTCTTCAAACACACACGATTAGGTAGTGGGAATGATGGTACTTGCGACTATTTATATAATTTGACGATTATTCGAGTATTGAAATTAACTTGGAGGTAAATACTTGAAATCGTAGAAAAATTTAAAAACATTGAACATAATATGCCCGATGACAATTTTATTTGTATTCCGTTTATAAATATAAATATTTTATAAATAATTTATAATAATTGTATACAATATCGAAAACTGCTTTTAGTAATTTACTTATTTTCAAATGTTATCGACAACCAGCGCATCGTGGCGAGTCTGCATCCGCTGACAGGGTGTCATAATATAATAATAATTTTTTTCCAAAAATTCTATTTATAACGTTATTAATACACACAATTTCACAAGGATTTTAAGGATATTATATTCACATTGGCGGAATTTGTATGTTATTTTATGAGTTATGATACCTGCACGTTATAAGTTTACAACACGTCATGTACAAAACTCAAGTTCGTAATTCCAAAAAACGTCTTTCAAATTTATTGTTAACGAAAAATATAGGTACTATTACATATTATTATAATATGACTATAATGTACTATTATAATTATTTTTATATTATACTATTAAAATATTATTTATTTGTTGATGTCCAACAGACAGATCTTAAGTCTATATTCTCAATCGTTACGTCACGGCTGTCTACTACTATATTTAGGTATAGCACTGATGTTTAATATCTATAACTATGAAATAGTAATTGCCTACTGAATAGTAAATCCTAATGTGGTAGTGAAAAAAGTATTGGAAGTCAAATGTCCATTTTCCATAACATTATAGATGCATGAGTCAATCGGCTTTTGCATATATTTAGCCAAGAATACAATGTATACAATAATATAATGATAATAATAATAATATTATGTTTCACCGTGCACACGGATTAGGTTTATTTACTAATTACTTATGTCTAAATTTCTTATTAGTAAGTATAGTAACTATATACATAACATAGGTATATAACTATCTATTCCGTATTCGTTTATCCGTGGGGCATACCAGGTCAATATTTCTGTTTGAACTCTTTACGTAGGACTTATAATTTGGGGAGGGGAACGGCCAAACGTTGTATATATATCATGTCACTACGAATATAATACAATATTATACCTATACAGTGTCATGTAATTTCGAAACTTTCCGTCGGTATGGGCTCGTGTCTCGTGTGTGTGTGTGTGTGTGTGTGTGTACGGTTTTGGTGGTATAGGTGAAACCAATAATACCAAGTTTTAACTTATATATTATATTACGTAATATGTATAGGTATAGTTGTGTGTCAAATGATGTGTATTGTTGTCTTAACTACATTCGGTTGCTACGCTGTAAATCGTTAAGTCCGTCGCGCGCGTGTTTGTGTGTGTGTGTTACCGGCAGCGTATTGTACACACTGCAGCGCGCGATCGACAGTGTACCGAAAGCCGCGTCACGGGGTGGATTTCTGACGTATATAGTGAAGGACGCACACAGGTAAACGCTCGCACATGTAAACACTAAACAGACACAGCACAAGTACGACCTAATATTGTACTATTTACGAGCACTCGAACCATGGTAGCGGTGGATCCGCCTGCAGTGGCGTCATTTTACGTTTTTCTATGACACTGCAGGGCCTGCGAATCGCCGCGACATGTTTCGCCAAAATCACATATTTTATGATACAAATAAAATTTAATATAACGTATTTGCACCGGTTTCAAACGAACATTGCGAGATGCGAATGCACTCTTGCACCGAATAGGTACTGATCACTGCAGATGACGCCACTGCAGAGGCAATAGTGTGGTATAATAAACTAACGTGTGAGCTGGCGCGCCTACGCAAAAATGTCGTCGGGCCACTGTTTAAGAAAGAAATGCATCGGCATCGACAATACACCCACATCGATTATTACATAATATTATTATGGGTAGTGACATATTGTACCGCTCATACCGCTTCATTCGATTTTGAATTTTGAGATCGGACTCGGGGCCTGCAGGGACAAAAATAAATTCTGGTTGTATTTTTATTTTTTCGATATCAAAACGTTGCACAGTAATTAATTTTCTTCTCTTTATGGTGTGAAAATTTGGTTGCTTATACCTTGAACTACAGCCGAGGTGGTTATTACCCGCGAAAAACAGTTTTTGCAATATTTTACATTAATTTTAAGACGGAGACAACACATGTGGGCGTAGAGTTCTCTTAACCACTTGCATTTTATGTGAAATTCATGTTGATCATACCGTATGACGTATTATATTATTTTTATATGTTTCGGGTATGTTGTCTAATTTGTTCCTAACTTCCAACGGTACGGAAGTACCACGGTATTACGGTATACTTCGGAGTAGATATCTATTACCGTAGTCAATACGTTCAACCCTCGGTTTTCAACAGTCGCATACTATATATTATGTATTATACTATTGTGTAATACAACATTACAACTTTACAAGTTACAATATTAAAAAAATAAATATAACGCACCACGATAGGGTTTTATGTTTTTTTTATAAATTTCAATGTTTATTTTGCCATGTTATTATAAATACCATAGTAAATAGTACATCGATAGATATTGAGTTATCACTGACTATTAATGCAAACTGAAATGCACCTTCAACTTATCTATAAACACCGACATTTTCGAGTGGTGGTAAACTGGATTACTGGATTATTGGAACCGAATTTATATTGAATATTTAATTAAAACATTTTGTTTTCTTTCCCTGCAGTCGATATGTGCGCTCTGCGAACTGCGGGTGGCAGGGTACACCACAAAATATTTATAGAATTATATACCAGCTATGTTATTTCAATCGACAGTTTCAATTTACATTCGCTAAAACGTTTTGATTATAAACTATTGATTATTATTTTATTATTTTATTTTATATATTTATGCATTTTAAGGCTTCGGCAGTTAAGGTTATTAGCATATAATAATTGTACACCATACGATTAACACAAACAATATTAATGGTACTTACCAATACTAATAAGTGAAATATAAAAACTATTCTTGTAAAGAGTAATTTTCATGAGTCATCACTAATTCATGAGTTCATGACTAATTAGTGTAATGGCAGGATATACAAACAGTACAATTCATTATGAACATAATCATACCCAGTCAAGTAGCCTGTAGGTAGTCTATACTTTTTAATACTCTTCATCATATTTTATTTATCTGCTTGCACTCCAAATTAAATTTTTTCAACTCAAACTTTATTAGGAAATGAGTTCTTGACTAGTCACAATTTGTGACAACAAGTTTAAAAATGTGTAAGCTTATCCCCCGAAAATATTATTTTTTGTCTGTCAGGGTGCCACATTGACGGTCCTATGTTTGCTTTTTTAACTTTTAAATAAAATAATTTTGTCAATCAAATATGTTTGATTATTTTCATAGGCAAGTAGGTTATAACCTCGTATCTATTAAAAATCGAGTGAAACAGCCTTGTTAAAAATTGTTCGACAAACAGTCCGGATTTCCGTAACGGTAACACACATACCTACGGATTTTTTATGTGCTTACATTTTTTCACACAAACTATATAGATGAATAAAATATAATGATGATAATATACCATTGATGGATAGGTATTGGTTTACTTTAGGTATTGTAATTTTCAATGTTTAAAGTTTAATAAATTATAAGTGTTCATTTTTCGGACTCAAAATTAGTAGGTAGTCAATAGTCAATAGAACGGTACATTGGTGCTGTATTAAGTTTTCAAAAACATGTTTTATAAATATAGATAGGTGACAATAATTTATCCAACGATAAATCGGTAGAAATATAGATTTGTATTTTTAATTTTTAACCATTGTAAATTATTTAGATAAACTTGATGTACCGCAGTATTAATAATAACTTTTGCACAAAGATTTTGAAATACCTACGTAGTAATGTAGTGTTATTGCTATGTAAAAAGTAAAACGTATACATTTAACTATATAACAGCCCAAACTGTCCCAATTCTAACGGCCTGATCGAAATTTTAAAATTTAACTGAGGATATATCGATATTACCAAAAGGCAAGTTAGTGAAAATAATTAACTGTGGCAAGTTAAGTTAATTAAATTAAGTCTTCAGTTAAGTTGAAAGTAAACAAAAAAAATCTAACTAGATAAGCTTAAAGTTGAGATAGAAAATAAACTTATTTAAAGCTGTGATACTTAAGTTTTTTTCAAGTTACGATATTTTTAAGTCATAAATGGCCCTAGTATTTTGATTTACACAAATATTTATCAACACGGTGAAAATAAAAAATAAATAAAACAATAAAACAATAAATTAGACTATTATAATATATAATTAGAAAAAAATTACCAAAATTGAAATAGAGTTATCGAATCAGTATTGTCTAGTTGGTTCCGCATGCCACGAAAAGAAAATTAACTTAACTGCACGATATTGATAATTAACTATAAAAAATTAAGCTACAACAATAACAATTTTAATTGAATAATTTAAAAAGAAAAATAACTAACTAATTAAGTTAAAAAGTTTAAAAAAAATAACTTTTTAACAAGTTAATGCCCATTGGGTATTATATATAATTGAAATGATACCGAATATTTCTGATATAAATATCAATTTTTAATTGTATCCAGTTGATCAATATTATCTGTAATACAAAAATTAAATATTTATGGTGGACACAATAGAAATAGGTACATTTTTTGTATTGAAAGCATAATAGTTATTTCGAAAAAATAATATCTTGTGCCTTGTAATATAGCGTTAATCGATAATATGTGTCACTGGTTGAGACTACCTACTATGAGCTGTACTAGCACATTTCCGTTAAAATATTGGCTGACATTTGTAAATTGTTAATATAATATTTCATATTATTATCATTTACCATTAACTATAATAACCTTACACAGTTACACCTGAGACCATGCTTACGACAGTTACATAACGTAATTAATAATATACCAACGTCGCCGTCTCCGTCGTATTGTAAATTGTTGTTGCAAATCTGATTAAATATGAAAATCTCGATTTATGTTACATAGATAATATTCAAATACCTACCTGTCTCGTGTTTTATGAGACTTTCTTAACAGTACCTATTTTAAGACGATATCTGTTATGGTATGGATATTTATTCAAAAGGATGTCATCATAATATTTGATTTATCTCTGATCCACCACCCACCACCCACGGCGCAAAGAGGTAAATTTTCGTTCGACATAACCAATCTTACTTTGTTAGCTCTAATAGTAAATTTACATAATCAAATTTAAAGTTAAGGACATTATTTGTTTTAGTGATTAGGTTTTTCTACGATATTTCAAATGTACCTATCGTATAACAGTCAACGCACAAACGCAGATAATCCGATAATGTATTTACATTTTAACTTTAAGTTTAATAATGGTTCAATCACTCTGATGTTAATGCTAGCAAGATTGGTTATTTGGTTTTGCTAAACACAAATTTGCTACGTTCTGCCTCTGGTCAAAACTCAGATAGAGTAGTTCGCCGACATCCTATTAAGTTTTATTTATTTATTCACTCGATTGAATATACGACATCTGTTTCCTCTTTGTAGGTATTCCCATCTCAATAATTGATATCGGACGGCAGATGTCAATGTCACAATGACTATAATAAGTACACTAATGTCTATTGGTCACGACTTGATGGCCTGCGGATGTTGAAGAAATAAAACGAAATGTCCCTTTCACAGCATTGTAATACAATATAAACGCCTTGCCCTCTACGTATCCTATACGTATTAAAAATTTACCTAATGACTTTTTCATCAACAGGTATATACCAGTAAACCTGTTATTATATATACTCAAAATGTCTTTGTTGGCACCACCCATTCATATACCATTATATAGATAACATATTATTCGTGTGTTGACACTTGACGTGCTGGTGAATCCTTTATCTTCTACGACCGTGTATACTTCCGGGCAACGGTTCCCAAACCGTTTTTATTCAAGACTCCGAGTACTATTTTAAGTTTTTACTTTATTATTTTTATACTTACATTCTTAAGACGACAGAAAGAGTAGGTACTTATAAGTTATAAGTTATTTAATTTTATATGTTACGAAATTCCACGAGTGTCTCATTAGTGGGCGTTTCTCCCTTCCATCAAGTCTATATAAAATAATGTAAAATGTAATATAAAAATGTTGTCATTGAACTCATTTCTAGTTCAATGTTTAAGATCATTATCT
Source organism: Sitobion miscanthi (assembly GCA_008086715.1). NCBI lineage: Eukaryota > Metazoa > Arthropoda > Insecta > Hemiptera > Aphididae > Sitobion > Sitobion miscanthi. The sequence goes on from CM017804.1 coordinate 26,185,461, forward strand.
TCAAAAAAAAAATGTCAAAAGCCGAACCTAAACCTAATCACAAAATTGGTCTAAAAATAAGTATTTATAAATATAATATTACGTTTCACCTATATAGGAGCCCGCACGCTGTACGGTTTGGGAACTGTTGCGGGTGTAAAATAATATGTGTATCATATAGTACCTATAATATAATAGTAAATAATTTAATAACAATATAATATGTCTTGAAATGTACTTTTGATGTAATTTATATATCTTGTGTATGTGTATTTTTTTTTTTATCGTGTTTTCGTTTTTTTACTCAGCTCAAAGTGCGATATTATTATGTACCTATTTATGGAAGTAACGGAATGTTGCGTGAGTTCTCGACGGGGTGGTGGCGTGTCTGTTCGCAGTTTGTGTTTAGGCGTATCGAAATACTCGTCCCTGGTACCGACTGCCGACGTTATATATTATTATTATTTTGCTCTTAACTCCGATTTTTCTAACACAAACACACACACACACACACACACACACACACACACACACACACACACACACACACATACATATACACTCGTGACAAACTCAATTATTGGATTTTACTTATCGTTATAATAGATAATATTTTATAGGTATAGAATTATATACCTATACAAAATATATTATGTTGTATTATACTATTATGTATATAATATTGTGCAGGTACATAAAGTGTACATACAGTCGTACTATGTACTACTACATACGTCATATACGTATACTATGGTACCTAAATACTAAATACAGAAGTGCCGGTTTACAGGCATTGTTGATTGTTACAATCCGCAATAATTATTCCTTCGATTGTTCAATAATTATGTGGCTCAATGTGCAATAAGTACGTTTTAATACCATTTCTCGAGTGTTACAATTAATGTTTCAAATTGGGAGAGTACACTTGAATTATTTCAGTAGTTGGATCAGACTATCAGAGTTATTTCGAGCAACAGCAATTTAACGAACCAACGAGGGAATATAATATTCATTATTATATTATATTGTTGTTGTGAATTTGTGAAGTCTCTTGACCTACTATCCGCTTTTCTCTACTAATAAATAAAATGGTATTTTATTTGATTTTACACAATATTAATGCGACGGTTTTTATTCACAAAGAATATATGCAAAAAAATATATTGTTATTTAAATTACGTAATTTTACGGCTACTTTTTTTCGGAAACAATTGTGTCATGTTAAAAATAAATATTACTATTTTAACAATAGCCATGAAACATAACGAATCTCTATAAATATAACAATGTGTACCTACCTATAAAAAACGTATTTTGGAACAAACACAACAAATTGCGTTTATTATTTTTACCAAACTCAAATCAATACTTTAATACAAGTTAATATTATTGTATGTACCTATAAATAACTAATTGAAAATTATAGGTACGACTTTAACGTTTGCGCATGAAAGCATAAAGTTTTATGGGAATTTCTATTAATTTAATGTATTTATTTATTATTTTTTTTTCGTTAAAATAATAATATCCTCCAACAAAATTTGTGTTCAACTCCTTAAATTAATATCAACTTTGATGATTATGTACCTACTGTTTTATACATAACTGATATATAGGTACTTGATATTATAATTTATATTATGTAAGCAAGTAAATAATAAATTTGTAACAACTATATAACAGCATTGCACATATGTTTTTATTTTTTAGTATTTCATTCATGACCACAGTCCATAAGTTATAACTAAATGCATTCGCAAGACCCAAGTGACTATAAGCATAAGAGTATTTTCACAATTTATATACTCATTAGTTATTACTTATTAGTTATCATTTAGTTATTACATATTATTATACAACAATTACAAGTATACGAACACTAATTACGAGGTAAAATATTAACTTCAACTTTTGACTTGAGTTTGTACTTAGTTGTGTGTATCGTGTATGCATGTACAATGAAACTTCCATTTAACGAAATGTTTATATAACGAAACATTTTTGAGAGCCATTTATACAATTCCATTTAATGAATTTCTCTATAATACAATTTGTTTTGTTGCCCACGTCTCACGAGATTTCGTAATATGAAAGTTTCGCCGTATTTTATTTTTGGCCATGCACCAAAATTGAATTTAGTATTACTCGGAAAATAAATTCTTTTTTTTAAAACATTGTTGGGTTTCATTACACCAACGTCAAGTGCCAACACCGGAAATGTTTTCTTCAACCGTTAAATTGTTTCGATGCAGAAAATAAATTAAGAGTACCTACTTAATGATATCTTAAGCACTTCTGTTGTTAAAAACTGGCTATCCTTAAAAATTATCAAATACCACCAGGAAATTGACAGAAATTATAGCCGATACTGTACACGTCCTACCATCACACAATTATTATACCTTATTATATGCCACCAGCCATCGGTCACTGCACACAGGATCCTTGGTGGAACATATTATTAGGTATATGATAGTGATGGATATTGATTTATAGACTAACCCTACTACTTATCTATATAGATTATAGAAACTCTGAATAAAACAAATAAAAAATAATTGAAGTTCGTCCGCTATGTTTTTGCGTTGAAAATATGTTTATGGATATTATAAAAATTGGCAATTGTAAACTAGTCAGGAATCATATACCAAAATACCAAAGATAAACATAACCGTGTTGATTATCCAACCGAGAAAATGGTGAAACAAAATTAATTTGATGGCTAGAGTGATGAGTCAGGAAATGGTAAATTTCGTCGATCGATTTCAACCCAATAATAGTAGATTGGTGGTAAGCTGAGCCGAGTAAAGTTTTTTCTTTGAATTTGATTGTGGTTCGTAATTTGTAAATGTGCATGCCATGGGATACAAGACCTTAACTGAAATAACATTTCAGTGTAAGGAGGGTAGGGGGTCTGACATTTTTTGTTCATAGACACTGGACAGTGGTCACTCAAAATTTGTACGTTACAAAATACAATTATTCTTAATACAATAATCAATAAACAATATTCGCTGCTAAATTTTTTCTACTTTTAAACAATATTAGAGAGAAGGGGGGCGGGGCGGACCCCACACAGTTACGGTTTGATAGGATAGAAATTTGGCAGCAGACTTTTATATAAAATACTTATACATGACATAATATTTTCAAGACTGTCGTCTGTCCCATAACTCATAAATAGAGCTCGAACATAATTAAAAATTACAATGTTTTTCTAAAATTTGTTTTCACTATTGAAATAATTATTATTTATCACTTTTAGGGCATATTTATTAATCATGAAAATTCTTAGTATAAAATTTATTAAAAAAATATATTATTTTATTTTAAAATATTTCAAGAAATTTGTTTTTTATTCCCCGATAATTTGTCTGTATCAATTCTCAATCATTCCATTTACGATTCCGATAAGCGATAACAAATAAGAATTATCGGTCTGTTGGTGGTAAATTGCGATTGCGTTATTTCAATTGTGTATATATGTAATATGTATATATTTTATTATTTTCCGTTTATTTAGTTTTTTTTTATTTATATTTCATAAAATAAGTACTAATAAGAATTTATGGCTTTTTATAAAACCATTTTTAACATTAAGGAAGTGCCCATGCCCCATAAATTATTAGAGCCATTAATGGTTTCGATGTACGATGTAGGTACCTATAATGTATACCTATACGATTAAGGTTATGTTAGATATACCTTAAAGATATACTAAACTAAGATTGTTTTTTTAATTTTCTATTAATACACCATATTTAGTCTACGAACGATAGTTATTCCAAGAACTTTGTTGGTCGGTAGTGTTTTCCGGAATTCATTTTTCAATTATGACGTTCTGAGAAAAGTTGGCACCAAAGTTCTACTATATTTTATCCAATTTCTAAAATATAAATTTAATTTCCGAGTATTCTGTGAACTTACTAAGGTATTTACGAATATTTTAGTCATTCATAATTTTGCTATTGACACAAAAGAATAACAATATGACAACCATTTTTTAACTTCTTTTTTTCTTTGTTTAATTCTTTGCTCAAGTCCCGAATAATATATGGTTAATTTTATGATTGTAGCCAATCAAATAATTGTGACTGACACATTTTCGATACTTTTATTATTTTGTTGGAACAATTTTTAAGGAACCTAAAACCTTGCATTAAAGTTTAAAGTTCTCTTATTGTAACAAATATTTACTTGACATAATTTAAAAAATAAATAAAAAGTAGAATATTCTAAATTCTCTGAGTTAGCTCAATAAGCTAAGTTACTACCCATAGATAGTTAGATTAACATTATTGTTGATAAATATTTTTCTTTTTCTTTGTTGTTTCTAAAAAGGTAATTATTTTACAATTTCTATCTAATAATGATTATTGAAAAATAAAAAATAATTAATAAACTAATGTTGGATGTACCTACATAAGAATGTGATTTCCTGTGTACCGTAGAATAATACTCAAATATTATGCTTTGTGCTGTTCAGTGTTCGTATTGAAATATTTGAAATAGCTATCACATGCATAGCAGCCATAATACCCACAATAATTAACAGGAAGTACTGGAGCAGTAATTTTTGTTCGATTAACAACAATAGCCAATGGGTTAGAACTATATAAAAATAATATTAGTTTATATTGTGTATATAGCACGAATATTTTAAATGTTGATAATACAATATTAGTCTTTAAAGTTTAAACAGAGTCCTCTTCATAGCGTGAGGAATTTTTACTTGAGGGGGAAGGGGGGGGGGCTAAACGGAATTCCGTGGGGGGCCCTCCATCATTCACCGGTGGTCCTCGCATCGACGCTTTGTTTGAAAAACATTTTATTATAGAATAAAAATAAAAATACATACTTATTAGTTATAATGTACGAGCATTTAAGCATTATACATTAGTTAGAAGCACGTGCCGGTTCTAATGTTATAATTTGCTTTTCACTCGTGATCGTTATTTTTTCTCATATTCAATTCGGTATAGGTAGGTACTAGGTAGATGTTATTATAGAATTATTTTTCATTAAAATTTTAAATTAATTTTTCTGGTTTGTAATGTTCATGCATTACATTAATAATTGGTCAGATCTTTTTCTATTTAATTATCATGAGCAGAAGTGCCGATGTCTTTTGAAACGCCCATCATATATTTTTTTTTTAAAGCTGAAACACGTAAAGCACTCATTCACAAGTAGGTACTAATAAAAAATTCTCCAACCATTAATTTAATTACCTACGCCATATGTCATAGGCAAAACCAACTTTCAGCGCCTCTAATGATTCATTAGAATCATAATTTTCCGTACCAAAACGTGACTATAGCCTATAAAGTATACATTTAGTATGCATTCAACTATTCAAGTAGCTGATATACAAACTCATAGAATTTAACTCGTGTTTTTAATTGTTATTTATATAGATAACTTATTGTAATTCTATAATTATTTAAAATTATTATCTTCTATTATTTTCTGTTGAATATTATCTGCAAGTCTTTGGCGAAAAATTCATTAATCTACTGTAATTTAACTAGATATTTTTTTCATGTTTATTTAATTAATACACATACCTTCTACGTACACGTTTATTTTTTCACGATCTGTGAACAATATTCAGGATATGTATTGGAACTTGGAAGTGTAGGTTATTTGTTAATTATTAACTATTATAGTTCTATACTACTATTTATAATTACTAATTAATGATAGTAATTTAACTTTAAAATTTTAATATATGATTAAATTCAAAATTTTCACAAATTCTAAAATATTATCTCCGGCTTAAATAATATCTAGTCCCTAATTTGTTTGTTATTTCCGATCGATCGGCTGCGGCCGCGGCGGCTATGCGGAAAGCACGGTGTTATGTCGTTATTAATATTATTGTTGTATTTAAATATAATATTTTTGTTGTAAATACAGCGGACTCCTGATGACTGATGAGCAGGGAAAAATCATGCCCTAAAAAATGCCTAAATAAGCATGCATTCAAGCACTCAAAATTGGCAAAATATGCATTGAAATATGCCTCAAAAAGTTAAAAAATATGCATTTATATGCACTAAATATCTAAAATTATGCACTTAAAAAATACTTACTTAGGAAAAACATAAACAATTTTTGAAATAATATGAATTATCCATTCATTTTTTTTAGTTATATTTTATTTTTTTATGTCACAATAAAAAAAATAGATTTTAAATACTATTCTTGAGCCTTCATAAGCTGCGTATAATGTACACCTTTGTCAGTAATTCATTTTAAATCTAAAACTTTCGATAAACGATCGCGTTTTTTTCGTTAAATGTTGATTCTTTCATAGTATTTCCATGAAAAAATGCATATTATTGATATAATAATATGAATAGGAATACCAAAATCATGTATAATATGCCCGATAAAATAGAAATATGCCAAGATATAATATTTAATAAAAACCTCTAAATATGGAAAAACATGCAAAATAAGACTTTTCATATTTAACCGTGGTACCTTGAAATGGATTTCTATATCATCTAGCATTAAATACAACTTAGGAAGATTTATACGCAAATGCATGAACTTACGAGCCCTGCTGATGAGTATGCCGTTTTAGCTATTATATTATATCATAATTATCTACCATGGATTTAACATTTACATACGAAAACATGAATGGGAGTATAGGACGTGTACGTTTTGAGTACGGTTCGCATCGTTTATTTTTATCTAGATATTATTTTATTCATCTATTCCTAACACTGTTTCTTTTTAAAAAAACGTATACATTTGATGGAATGTAAAATATATTTTATACCTACGATTACTATGTACGATGCCTATACATCGTGTTTTCATGTAGTATTATGCATGGTATCTGCGTATCATATATTAATTTGTAATGTGTGTGATGTGTAGGTGAGGTTAGGTTAGAACCATGAGTCATGACAAAAATGTAGGGTAGGTATTACGATTTTATTTTAATTCGCAACCCTTCTACTTTTGATACCATTTCTGTATTCGTAACTCGGAACTCGTTAGGTAGTCATGTATTACTAATATTTTATACTTTATAATACCATAATCACAAATACAAAAATCGTTATAGTGGGGGGGGGGGAGGATTGAACCCCTCTCCATGGCTACGCCGCTGATTTTGAGGCTGCATTAGATAGTCTATGCAGTCTTAAAACGGAGAGGGTAATATAGTGCATTATTACTTGCGTCCCCGAAAAAATTAAATTAAACAAGTGGTAAATTCGATAGCCAATCTGCTTTTCACTAGCATAGTAGCATATTATTATACAATACACATTATCAACATCGATTGTGTATTTGTGTTTCGTAAGTCAATAATCGTGTGTAATGGACTGAAGAAGTATCCATAACTTATAAGTACAATTATTTTGAAAAACAAATAGAAAATTCGAAAAAAATACTATTACAATTTTTAGCTTTAGATTTTAGTAAAATTATATCTTTCAAAATGTATCCTTTATAATATTTGTGCATATTTTTGTGACCGTTTGATTGTAATTATTATAATTATTATATTAAAATATTTAAGTTTTAGTTTATAAAAAACATATCAAAAAATGTTTAAATTAAAAATGTTATCCTTTATTAGAGACTAATAATTATAAGTTACTAATTACTATAAATGATGTAGCTTTTATAATTGTGTGTCCTAATAATTTACATATTATGATTTTTTCCAAACATTATTTTGTGTTTATTTTGGCTTTCTGTGAAATTATAGTAGGTAATAGGAAATATAAATTATTATTTGTTAAATTTGAGCAATAATTTTTTGGCATTCTTAAAAAAAAATAAATTTTATAATACAAATTTTATATTATAAGACAATAAATGTTTGTATTTATATCGGGTAAATGGACATTTTTCTCCTGGACATTTCCCTCCGACTGTTTTCGGTCTAGTACTCTAGTAGGACATTTTCCTCCCGATATATTTTTGACGCCCTCCCACCCATTTTTTTTTTTTTAAAGTTAAATATTGATTAATAATATTGAATTTATTAATACAATATTATTTATTATTTAAGGGTCTCGGTGCCATTTTTTCAAATTTTCCACAATACTCTATAAAATTTGAAAATTGAATTTTATATTTTAGTTGCCACCTCAATTATAAGACTTTTCCACTAATTTACTACCCTATACCTATTTAGGGGGAGGGGGGTTGATAGGGTGTATTATATCGAAAAAAATGACTAAAACAAATATTATAGTAAGTAACCCAAATTACCTCGATATTATTTTCACTTTCATATTATGTTATGTAAATTTATATAGATCAGCAGATTGAATAAATTCAAAATTTCAATCACAAAAAATCAGTCGAAATAATTTGGTTGATACTAAAAATTAGTAACTGATTTAGAAATTTGTTACTGGGACTAAATTTACATGGCATCTGTTTTAAGAATTAAATTTTTTATTTGTCCTGCATTGTAGGCAATTTCAAATATTATCTTTATTATCTATTTTATAAATATGTCGCGGTTATTGCGTGGAATAATAATACAACATTTGGAAAAGTCTATTTAATAAGAAATCTATTTAAAAACAAAATTAGAGTACTTATATACAGTAAATTTTCAATTAATTTATAGTGTTTAAATATGATGTATAATTATAATACTTTATGTCTATATATACCTGAGTCAAGAATTCAAGATACCTCATGTATTTTATTTATTCTGGGACGAAAATCGGATACCCCTTAATACCACCCGAAATTCGCAATGCAAAAGCGATATAATAGATATTATCTGCTGCAGGATCCCCCCCCCCCCCCCCCCCGAAATACATTATTTCCACATCGCATCAAAATCTCAGCACCGATATGATAATGATTTTTTTTTCAGACACCGATCGGGTTCCGTGTCTCGCGTTCTCCGCGTCCTGTAACATACGAACAAAACCGCGGTGCTGTGTATGAGCTGGCCGGCGAGTGCTCGCTGAAAACGGGCGACAAAGGCGTCCACTGCCCACGACTTTTGCAGTGCTCAGTGTCGGGAGTACGACCGAATCTCACCACGGCTGATCCTGTACGGAAATGCTAAATGCCACCGAACCATTTGCCAGTCGTGTCGGTTGCCGTCTTTGCGTTCGCTGTGGCCGCGTCGTTGCTGTCATCGGCACCCAGTGCGGCACGGGCAGGTTTCGCTTGCCTGAGCAGCCCTTGCGCGCACGGCGTGTGCGTTGACCAGCTCAACAGGCAAGTATAGTATTTATAGTATTAGTATTACTGCAAGGCTGGCCAAGTTAACGGTTTTAATAACTCAGTTAAGTTAATATGCACCAATGGCAAAAGGTTAAAAGTTTAAAGTTAATTTAACTATATGTTAAAAATGTTTATCCTTCGAATCTAACTTGTATGAAAATACTGCATATGAAGTATAAACACTATAGCCTATAATTCAGTTTTGGGTTGGAAAAAAATTAAGTACGCTAATGTTGTATAAACAAATTAACTTTTTTTTACTTAATAAAAAATTAACAAAAAGTGTGTATTTTTTCTTTTAACTAAACTGAGTTAACTTTAAACAATTCACGGTAAATATTTTTTGACATGTAAACGAAATAGACTGAAATAGTGAAATATAATTAAATTAAAAACAAATTAAATCAACTTAACTTACTTCTTAAAATGAAAAATTAATTCGTTGATTTCACGTTAATTAAAAAAGAAATTTAGTAAGTTAACTGTTAAGTTGAAAAGTCAAAATAAAATAAATTTTTTATCTTAACTTTAACTTTTTATCTCGTTAATGCCCAGCCTTGAGTATTAGTAACTGGTACATAATAAGTAATAATATATACCGACCGCGAACTTGTAGTTAGTACCTACTCATGTTTACATGTTCACTCTTATGCGGAACGTTGTTGTACATAGGTACCTAATGTAACTTGTACATGTTTTATAATCAATGCAGAGAAACGAATTTATAGCAAAGAGAAAGATAGAGATAGAGATAGAGTGAGTGTGAGAGAAACCCCATTTTGTGCTCATGCGCAAAAATATGTTGGTACTTACCACTTACAACTTACTAACTGTAATTTATGATCATTTTTATTTATTGACTTTAAATTTAACACATTAATTACAGTGTAATGAGGTAAGTACACTAAACAGCAAGCCGTCTTCTTCAGTTTTGTATTTTTATACTAATATTTTGAAAAGTACTGGAAAATGTTAACTCTTGACCCCACATATAAGATCCAATTTCCTACCAGAAACCAATTTCAGGCCTTAATCAAGCCCGGATTAAGACCTCCAGGGGCCCAGGGGCCAATACACGGTTGTTGGCCCCCATCAATAAAAATAATTCTTTAAAATTATAAAAGTAGGTATACAATAAAACAAATTTAAACATTTTTATTTAAATATGATAATATATGATAATTGATGAGAATAAAAATATTAAAAACATACATTTTTTTTAATACATATTTACAAATAAAATTAAGTATTGTTTAAGTAAAAGTTTTTTTTCTAGCTTTTTGAGTAGTAAATATTTCTAATGTTTTATCGAATCTTAAATTTTGAAGAACATCATTTTCTGTTGATAAAATCATTAATGATGACAAATTATCTTGTGTTTGTGAAGATCTATTTTTATTTTTAATTCTGGCCAACTTCGAAAATGCTCTCTCTGCAGTACAATTAGCAACAGGTATGGTAAGATATATTCTTAAAGCAATATGAATGTTAGGGAAAATATTAATAACTTTACGTTCAGTTATCCATTCAAATATCTTGAGTACATCACTTCCATTAAATGTTGGTTTTAACTGATCCCAAAACTGCTACAGTTAAAGTTATATTGTTATCATCAGGACATTTTTTTATAAATTTTCTTTTATTTTCATTTTTATATATGATACTTATTTGGGAGCAAAACTCTCCAACCCTATGTTCATAGACCATGTTTAAATCCCTTAAACTTGAAACAACATTTTTTAAACTTTTCAACAAATCCACAGCTTTTAAAATATCATTGCTTTTGCTTTGTAAATCAATAGATACTTTATTACAATGTTGTAATATGTCATTCCAAAATAGATAAAAATAGCCCGTTTCTTTTTTCAACAACACCTTTGCAACCATGCTATAGGTGGTAAACACGTTCGACGGGCCCCATCGCATGTTAGTTCAAACAAGAAAAAAAAATAAAAATATTCTTGTAGGTACTATAAAAAGTGTAAATTATCACTCGATGCAATTTTAAGCCGAGAAGACTATGGGCCCTTTACACACGTGGGCCCAGGGGACTTGCCCCCCCCCTGCCCCCACCCCTTAATCCGGGCTTGGCCTTAATAATGAAAATCCAAGTACTTTTTGTGCTATTAAAAGAGTCTTCAGATATTTTAAATAAATCGCTCTTTTCAACTTTCACGCATTGAGAGTAATGAATACTGAGCATTAAAACACACAATATATTAATGACTCTTAAGTCTTAACGATTGTTATAAACAATTAACAATTGACAAATAATACATCCGGCGTTTCAAAATAAAAGAGAAACGTGTTTTAAAAAATAATTCAAACATATTATATTTCCTACTTTATTTATTTCTAATAATCTAGGAACGGTCTCCGTTTTCGATCAAAATGCTGAGCACGGCATATTATTGATAATTTACTCTTAACGATCACTATAACGCCTAACGACCAGTATTATATTCCCACAAAAAGTCTTTTGTGACTAATAAGTATTATTCCAGAATAAAAAAAAACAGGGAAGTTGCTTTTCTTTGTAGTAGGTACTATATAGATATCCTGTGTACATTGCCGAGTAGGTAACTATAACTGATGTATTAAATTTGAATTCAATGATATAGCCATATAGGTATCATTCGTATACGAATAATTATTCTGGCCGGTGACAGGCCGTCTCCACTCAGACTATATTTCTAAGAATATTTTAGTATATTAAATTGATATTCCTGACAGTAATTTATTTTTCTATTGCTAATACAGAAGATTGAAATAATTTTTGCACTAATATCAAATTCTCTAAAAATATAATTGTTAAATATCTAGAAAAAAAATTCTACGTATTTATTTTTGATATTTTTAAATTGCTAAAAATCACACTTATGAGGAATATTTCTTTAATTTTTCGAACTTATCGATCAATCATAACATTTTTTTAAACATTTGTGGAATAAATAAAAAAATAAGATAAACTGCTCTGCTGTACAATACGAGTTGAGTTTACTCGGCATTGAGTAGTTAGTCACTGTAATGGATGTGTTAAATCTGAATTTAATGATAAATCATAGGCATATACAAAAAAAGCAACCTAAGATTATATAATTTATATTACCATCGATATTTTATTATACATTCATATTGCTAATTGCCACATTTATTTGTTTTTCGATGATGGCTCGTCGTAAAAAAAAAAATTTTAAATTAATTCAAATACTTAGAAAGTTTTATTGTTTATACTAAATAAAAATAAATGTAATGGTGAAAACTTTCACGGTTAATACCTATATTTTGAATTATAACAAAATAACTAAAATCGTTATTTTCTAAACATCCAATTTCTTTGAAATTATTTTAACTAGAAATGTCCAAACAAATTGTGCCTAAGAATTTTTAGATTTGTGTAAAAACAACACGAGGAATCTTGTATACAATTTTCAAGCATTAGATATTAAAATTGAAAATTGTATTAATTTTTTAACAACATCTTAATTAAACATCTTATGCATTTTTTAACTACAACATTTTGAAAATATTTTGTGATCTTGACAAATTTTGTACACTTTTTAACTTTAAAAAAAATAATTTGTACTACCTATATATTTATGATATTTTTTAACTGTCGTAAGAAAAACTTGTTTTGAACCTTGTATATTAAATTCTCAAGTTTTTTTAGTCTCATACAAAAATGTTATTCTACATAAGTAGAAAATAAACTAAAAAAGGATTGGGAAATGGATACCGATCTGCTGTATACTAAGTGTTGATATGCTGGTGGGTCACTGACAGGGCTGGGCAAGATACCTCAAAAAAAGTATCTAAATACAAGATACAAGATACATTTATAACTAGTATCTAAATACAAGATACAAGATACTATAATATTTTTAAAGATACTAGATACAAGATACATGTATCTGAGATACGTATAAGATACAAGATACTTAATATATTTATTTATTTTTATTAATTTCTTAATTTACCTTGGATACAATTTTATCATACATAATTTATATTATATTATAGCTTATAAATGTATAATGATACATGTATTTCTCATTAACAATATAATTTCAAATAACATTATATACGCTTAAAATAATAATACTAATAATAAACAAATGAAATAATAGGTAAAAAGATTTACAGTCTATAAAAAAATTATGTACTCAATAAGAAAACGTTATGAAAAAAAAAAATTTATAAATTAGCTATGTTTACTTATTATTTATTAGTGACTCACTGTAATGGATAGGTTAAATTTGAATTCGAATTGAATTTGAAAAATAATATATTATTGTACCTATACGAAAAGCGATTCTAAGCAGAGCGGTCTGTCAGCCTATATCAAGTATACTTATATGTATATATTTTTCATGTTATAATGGTATGTTTTTTTTATTGCTGTTAAAATAATTAATTTTATTATTAGTACTACAGCAGGCTGATTTGATTTTTGACAAAAACAGTGTAATTTATATAATAGTGTAGGTAGGTATGTTACATCATATTGTTATTAAATTTTGAGTAAATAACACCTTACCGTAGAGCCGTGTGAATACAAATGGTGTATTGTACCATTATAATGGTATATAATGGTATATATTGGTGTATGGTAAAGTGTTCACTGCTCGTGTTATAAAATATAAATAGGTAATAGCTTAAAATGAATTTAAATATTTTGAAAATGTAACCTGCGTATTGGGGAAACAGATTAACAAAACGCCCTCTGGTGGAAGCAATTTGTACCTTCCAATTCGGGATGTATAGATATAGTTTTATATTAGTTATTTTACTTTTTATAATAAATGAACTCTGGTATCGAAAGTTCTTAAGCTTTTATAGCTAACTGTATGCGTTGGTAAGTACAATTTCTACTAATATTATCAAATACATTCAAATACACTTCACTTAAAGCAAAATATATGCGAAATGTCAGGAACATACATAAAATCTCCCGAATAGAGCCCCGAATCCACGTAGGGGGTAACCCACCTAACCATCAGTATGATAAGCGTCGACAGCGCTCCCAGTGTTAATCTGTCTTCCCAATAGTTAAATTTATAATATACGTAAAAGTTTTAAGTCCCACGAATAATGTTTTTGAATTACAACAAAATAACTAACATCGTTATACTTCGTTTGGATCTGTAATTTCATCCAAACTTAAACTTCAAATGTTTTTTAAAAAAAAACTGTGCATATATATTTTTAAAAAAAAAATTGGTTTAAGATAAATAAATTTCTTATGAGGAACCTTTTATTAAATTTTCAAGTCTTAGCTGTAAACATTGAACATGTTTATTTACATTTTTAATTAAATATAATTTGTAAGTTTTCGTGATTTTGACAAATAATTTATTGTTGTCCTGTGTTTGAATATTAAACACACTTATCCTTAGTGTACTAATACAGCTGTTGTTTTGTGAAACTACCATAATATCACAGAAAGTTAATTTTTCGGGTAACTATTTTTCCATAATTACGTAATTGTGTACTCTTCTGAAAATATGTGAAAATATCACATCTATCGTGATGTTCTTGACTTGCATAAAAAATACGACAACAATAAATGTACTCTCGCGGTGTATCAAAGTAGACGTAATAAATATTAAATGGGGGACAGAGTGGCCGAGCGGACTACGGCGTCAGTTGCAACGCGCACCGTCGCCGGTTCGAACTCTGCCACAGGCGGCATTTTTTTTTTCGGGCAGTCACGGTGTCCGGAGAGAGAGGCCGCCATCCCCCACCTGGGCATGGCAGATACCTACGGGTGCCCACTTAAAAATTCTGCCAAAACAAACACACACGTGTTCCAAACCTACAGTACCCTGCCCCACAGTTCCACAGGCTAATGACCTTATAGTTGTCGAAGCCTCAACTCAACTGAAAAAAAAAAATAATAAATAAAAAATTTAAAATTTTGAATGTTTACTTACGTGCTGGTTTAGACTGAAGTGATATTTTTTTTTTTTGGAACAATGTTCACATAATATGACGTATTTTAATAATATCACGCTAACACGGAGTACCTATTTATCAAATAACTGAACAACGCGACATTTTAAATTTGAATATCGTACATTATTATGATTTTTACAGCACATACACTTGTTATTGCATTGATGGCTATACGGGTATCCGGTGTCAGACCAACTGGGACGAATGCTGGTCTTCACCTTGTCTCAATGGAGGACTGTGTCTCGATGGTATAGCTGATTACAACTGTTCGTGTCCCGAAGGCTATGCAGGTAAATAATATAATATTCATAATATAGTGTGTGGCACTGTGGTGTGGTGTGTCAATGTGTCGCGTCGTTATAGTGTATACGTGTATAGTATGTCCCAGAAGTCCCGTATCACCCTCAGTGTTTCCGTGGAAAATCAATATATTTAAATGCAGTTTTTTTACAATAATAAGTATGGAAATACTGATTGAATAATATATAGCATAATATTCGATTTTTTTTTAAAAATTCAAAATTTATCAAAACATTTTTTTAGGCTAATAAGTTTTTTAAATTTCCAAGACAATCATTTTGTTGATCGTATTTTTTAATACAATTCAAAAAAAAAAAATTATTAAAATGTAATGAAAATCGCCCAAGTTAGAGCTAACTATTATTTTGAATTTCTAAGAATAATAGTTTTGTTACTTGTTTAGTCGTAACTCGTAACAATAGACTTAGCACCCATTGTTTACCCCTTTTCCTCCGTTTGTACCAGTTACTGCAAGAGGAGGAACCGTATTTCTTCTCTCGAAGTATATAGATTATATATACTAGTACCTACTGCCCTACACCTTTTTAACCTTTGAACATTATCTGTTTTTTTGTTGACGCATCAGGACACGACTGTGAACTCAACGTTAACGAATGCCTATCAAATCCGTGCCAAAATAACGGAACTTGTATGGATTTCACAAATGGATTCACGTGCCAATGTCCTTCCGGCTACACTGGTCAGTTTATGACATTTTATAGTTTTATACTTATAGAATTTTATACGTATTCTTCTGGTATTGTTACGCTTCATAGCATTTGTTGGAAATTGAAAATCACATGTAAACGGTTACCGGTATTTTTCCCAAATCGAAATTCCCTAATGAACTTTTCCCCGAATGGTATTTTACCCAAAAATCCGAAAACCCGAAACCTTTTTTCCCGAACGCCTTTTTCCCGAATGAACTTTTTCTCGAATGGTACTTTTTTCGAAAGTCCGTAAACCCTAAACCTTTTTTCCCGAACACCTTTTCCCCGAATCGAAATTAAAATCGATAAATTATAATAATATGTATACAAAATAAAAGTGAATTAATGAAATTAATATTAATTTAGAACACATGTTTAATGATTATTATAATAAATGCTGTAACGTGATAATTAAATATTTAATAATTGATAAATTATTTTAATACACATAAAAAATTAAAATTAATAATAAATAATATCTTAATAAATGCTGTAATGTACCTAATAATTAAATATTTGAAAATCGATGAATTATAATAGGTATAAAGCGGCCAATGACCTATGTTGTCAAGGCCTTTATGGTTTTATTTATAATAATAATAAAAAAAAATAATGTAAAATACAAATTAGTTAAATGTTCATGTAGCGAAGTTATATAGGCACATGTCGTTGTAACTACTGTAAAGTGCGATAAAGGCCGTAATTTTTTTGTAAATACTACCTTTATCGTATGGAAAAAA
Organism: Sitobion miscanthi; assembly: GCA_008086715.1. Lineage (NCBI taxonomy): Eukaryota > Metazoa > Arthropoda > Insecta > Hemiptera > Aphididae > Sitobion > Sitobion miscanthi. Next base: position 26,202,370 of record CM017804.1, read on the forward strand.
TAATTATAGATGGATTAGAATGTATAGCAATACTCAACAGCTGTATTTTAGTTATAGGTATAAAATATAATATTTTATGGGAAAAGCTCTTCAAAATAACAACATTTTTAAATTAAATTTTTAAATTTTTTATTTCGGTAACAATAACCGTCGGGAAAAAGGAGTTCGGGAAAAAAGATTTGGGGTTTTTGGATTTTCTGGCAAAATACCATTCGGACTATAGTTCATTCAGGAAAAACGGTGGATACCCATGTAAAAAACAGCTATAGTTTTCTCATCAATATTTCATATCTATTGATTTTTATAATAATTGTGTTTTAGTATTTTTAGTATTCTCCAGGTATATATTGTGTATAGCCGAATATGTGGAGTGATTGAATGAACTCAAGGCTAAAAACGTAACCTAAATTTTTTTTTACCAGTTGTAAATTTATTTTGAGTAGATTTAGTAATAATGCAAAAAATATTCCTACTACATATTTTATTATATTCATTTAAATATTGATAAAAATATAATATGTTAGTACTATAATTAATTATTTGTACAATTATATCTTTATATATTTTTAGCGAATAAAATATTTACTAGAGTTTATTGCAATTAACATAATATGTTATATTATTTATTATTATATTGAAATAATACAAATAAAGATACAGAATGTAGCATAGAAACGTTTTTAATACAAATAAAATACAATTTATAGAATATAAACTAGCCACATATTCAGAAAAACATTTCGGGGCATAAAAATGTCCAAATTAATTAAAAGATATATTTAACATTTTGTGAGGAGGGAGTTTGCCCCTCTGTATAAGTGCCTGATAGTCACGGAAAAATTAAATCACTTATACACATAATATTATAACGACCATATATTATGTCAACCGACAGTTTAGTACCACCAAGGATAAGATTTTCCGCTGTTTTGAGGTTTACCGCTTCGACAGGTATATATATGTTCATTATAAACGGAAATGTCAAATTAACCTATAACACGAACATACCTCGAATTACCCTATAATATAATACTACACTATACAGCGTATTATATAGATTTTTATTTTAAATATTAATTCTGGCCTTTCGGGTAAACATTAAAAAAAAACATCAATGCATGCCATTAGTTATATGCGCCCTTATAATATATATATTTAAATGCTACCGTAAATGCTCGATCACTAGGTAAAGATAGGTTTTAATAGGTAGTTAATGCTAGGATTTACTGTTTGCAGGTACTCAGTAAAAGCCGAAAATCGTAATTGTATTTGGGCTTTTACACTAAACACGTTGCGTACATCCTAGGATGTACAGATTGAGTTAGTGAAAGGAAAAAGCTGATTCTAAAAATATGACAGATAAAAATTACAATTATATATTATTAAAACGAATTATGGATAGGTACTTTGATTGTTATAAGTTAGTTAAACGATGATACATTGATTACCTCGTTTAATCGACCCTTGAGATTAATATCAACTCTTACTAACTAATAATAATTTTTTTTGTATAAAAATTTACTTTTTTTTTATTTGGTTAAGTTCAATTACTTTTGTGTTTAAAAAGTAACTCAATTACAATAGAAGTTACTTTTTTCAAAAATGTCACTGGAGTTTAGTAATCAACAATACATAAAGTAAATAGGTAATGGCAACACAGAATAAATATAATAATTCCATTCTAAAAGTAACACTTTATAGTCAAATAGTCAAAAGCTATAAAAAAAAATATTATAGTTCAGACAACTTAACCTATAAATTATAATACTTATAAGTTATATGTATATTTTAATATTTACATACAATATTATCAATACGTTCTAAAAATGTATTAATCCAAAAAAGTAACGAGTAATTTAGTAATAGTTACAATAAAAAAGTAACTTTAATTACACATAAATTACTTGCAATAAAATGTAATTAAATTACCATCAAATTACTTAAAAAGTAATTTCGTTACAGTAACTTGTAACCTAAGTTAAGTTATTACCCAACACTGCAAATAGTAAATCCTAGCAATAACTACTGAAACCCAGCATTACCTATTTTCAGTTACATATTATATACTCAAGGGCGTCCTTAGGAGTGCAATGGGGGGGGGGGGGGAGAGATTTTTTTCCAAATTTCAGATTTTAAAAAAATTTGTAGAATATTAAAAAAAATAATTTTATTATTATTACTGTGGGGATTTTGTTGTGATTAAATGTCTCACGTACCGATAAGATTTACCGTTTGCGTGTTATACATATTTTATAAAACAAGTGCTTTTTCACACATAGGTACCTACGTCGATCATAGGTACCCATTTTAATAATTTTAATAATTCTTAAAATTTAAATGTATATTATTGTTCATATTTTAAATTACTCTGACACCCATTATCACATCCCATATCTTAAATAAAAATGTTTACTTTTAAATTAATTTTTTTTTACTTATTTAAGTAGATTTTTTTGGTCATTTGAGTTCATTTTTTTAGGGAATTTGAGCATTTTAGTGGTTTTTAGTTCGTCAACATCCTAACACTATTTATAAATTATTAATTTATACTACCTACTAAACTATTAAAAGTCGGCAATCGGCATCAATAATTTTAAACACTTTTAAAACTTATAGTATACTGTAAGCATATAGATAATAAAAAATAATAGATAGGTCATCAAACCTTATCATACGTTCAGACTTCCGAATGAATGATTCCAGTGGGTGATTTTTTTACCCTATAATACCTATATGCATGAAAAGTGAAAATAACACAATAATAGGTTTAGGCATCAGTGAGACATAATATGTCTCCTCTTTCGAATCGCGCACAAAATGTTTACAGCCTATCCAGTCTTTATTGTCTATATGGATAATTTAAGTATCAAAATAGTTTTTTTATGGTTATTTTCTATGTATAAGCTTATTATATTCATTTATACAATACATTGCAATTAACTTAGCGTTATACACGAAACAGTAAATACATAAAGTAAACGAGAGTTTTATTTTCACATACACTAATTGTTTTAACTACAAATAAAATTATCTACCTGTATCCAGATTGGTAAGCGTTTACATTTTCAGGGACAAATTGTGAAATCGACTTGGCTGTGTGCAATTCAACTGGAGAAATATTATGCAAAAACGGCGGCGAGTGCATCGAAGGTCCGGGTGTGTCATTTTCGTGTAACTGCTCGCCAGGTATGTCTAATTGATGATGATAAATTGACAGTTATACTTAATTAATATATAAGTTGTTACCGGATTTTCATAATTATAATATCATAACATATATGCGATACTACGGCACATAAAGCATCTCATATTTAAAAAAAAACCGTGTATTAATCAAGTGAGCTTAATAGCTTGTGTTCGTGGATGGGTAATAAGTTATGAATAATGTTCGGGAAATAATTTGAATGAGTTTTTATAAGATACAAATTTTTAAATTCGTCCAGCACATTTACATTTTTTTACTACACATCATAATATGTGTCGTACTGGACTAAAATAAGGGCTAACCGCTGTCATATAGATAGGTATCGTATAATAATTACGTTTCAGGATGGGATGGGTGGACTTGCGAGGATGAAATCGATCAGTGTGACTCTCGTCCATGCAAGAACGGCGGCGTGTGCATCAACAGGCAGACGGCGTATTCGTGTGCCTGTCTTTTTGGTAAGTACTTGTAGAGTTGTAGATTACTATGCTTATTATTATTATTGAATATTCGTGATAATCTATGACCTATGTACTATTATATGCGTACAACGACACATTAATCTTATGCAGGTTATACGGGCCGCGACTGTGACGTGGCACTTCGTCTGTGCGAAGAACACGAGTGCCAAAATCATGCGCTTTGCTTAATCGAGGACCAGACGTCGGTTTGTTACTGTGTCCCGGACTATCATGGGAAATTCTGTCAATATCAGTACGACGAGTGTCAACTAGGAATAAGGTAAGAATATATAATGTAAAAATGTATTATCCTGGTATACCCATGCTTTGGATGTAGTCTAGGGACATTATTGTAGTTAAGTATACCGGTTAGCATCAAGAATTAAGATACCTATACTACTACACTGCTATAACATAGTAGTCGATATTTTTCATTAATATAAAAATATGTATTAATCATCTATACATTAGACAAGTTTATTATAAAATAGAGTGCAGAGAAGTATATTTAAAAAAAAATTTGGTCCTCCTGAAATTGATTTTCAATCACTGACTTTGCAAAATTACTTTCAAGTGTAAATGGAATAAAGACTAAAATGTAATATGGCGTATATATAGCTGTTTACATAAACCTTATACCTTGTACTGTGTATACGATCTAGGCGGTCTATGACTGATTATGGGTACTAAAATGTAAACTAAATAATTACAATTTTTAAAAATAGCTAGTATGAAGTTAGTTATAGTACCATGGTCCATGACTGTATGGTAGTGCGAAAAGGGCTTAATTATTGGCTTGATTAAAGGTGTGACAACGGAGGGACATGTGTGGACGGCGTGGACGGTTACACGTGCACGTGTCCGAAAGGCCTGACCGGCCAGTCATGCGAGTGCGCGTTCCTGGACGACCACATGGCTAACTGCACCGGCATCGTGGTGCCGTATTACACGACCAGCGGTGCCGAGGAAACAACCGCCGCCGCAGCCGTGACAATCACCGCTCCGGCCACTCAGGTGGACGGCGAGCATCCACTGACGTTCGAGACCACGTTTGGAACAACGACGTCACCGTCAGACGGCACCGGTTACTTCAGTATATTCGTGGCCGCGACCACACCCGCGGCCGACCGACAGCCAGCGGTCACATCCACCGAACTGACACCCGAGCTGCAGCCTTATACCATCTACACGGACGCGGACGCGGGCGACGACGACGCGTACGACACGACCGTGACACAGTTTGCCGACACGACCCGACCAGCCATCGGTCGGACGTCGTCGCCCGACGGTATCCCCGACCCGTACACCGTAACCGCCGACTATGATGGTGCGACCAACAGTTACGAATACGACGCGCCCACGAACACGGCCAACCGGAGGTCGACCACCACGGCCACCGCGGTGGTGGCCAGTCGACCGGCCACCAGCGTCTTGACGGACACAACGAGCGCCTCCGTGGATAGAGCAAAATCGATGACCACCACCACCACCACCACCACCGCCGCCGCACAAGTTTCCAGATCGACGATCAATTATCGACAATCCGTCGCCACCGACCGAGACGCCGGTACGTCGTTCACCGCGTTCTACGACGAAATGTCCACAGACTTCGATTACAACTTCACCAGCTTCGCGGTACCGGTAACCGATCGTGGTCCGAGCGCCGTGGATCGGAGTTGTGCTAATGTTCTGTGCTTGAACGGCGGGCGGTGCGAAAAATCAAAAACGGGACACAAGGTGAGAATATTTTTAAAATTCTTTACGCGTCAATTCCGCATAAATGGAATTATCGGGAATAAATATTTGTACAGTCCTGTGACCAACTGATCACGCGTGCAGTCATGCAGAAAACAAAATTGTTTCTATTTAAGTGCGTGGGCAACTCGTTTTCTACGTGTTCCGTACATTCAATTTAACATGATTTTTTCTTGTATGACGTTGAATGTAACGACGATGTGTACCTAATAAAAGTTCTCCGTAAACTTATTGTGAATAAAACCAATAATTACCAGTTTTCACCCAAGGTGTCGATAAATGTCACAAAATATGACATTATTCAATAAACGTCATAGGTATTAAACACATTTTTTGAATTTTCATTTTTTATGATATCGTTAAAAATAATTGTAAGTAGGGAAAATATCATGTGCGTTACTTTTTCGTGCTCCAAATTGGTGTTTTCCTGTCAAAATAGTGGCTTAACTGAGATGACACCAGTCAACTGTGAGAACCCTCCTGGTCACCACCTGTCCATTCCGGCACTATAACAACATAATACTTAAACCACAGATTTTCATATTTATACTTACTGGTACTCGTTTTCAGTGCAAATGTACGTTTGGATGGAAAGGTGAAATATGTGGTGAGAAAATCGATATCAAGGTGTCTGCGTTCACAGGACAATCTTTCCTTAGCCATAGACTCTCGAACCGTTCTGGTGCCGAAATCTCAATGGAAATACGAACTCTGGCGCCAAATGGAATTTTATTTTACGCACAAGTCACCACGCACATGTACATGTGTCTTTATTTACAGGTAAGTAATAACAGTTAATGAACAAAAAACCATTTAAACTCGCAGTGCATATTATTATGGAAAAAAACATACGAAATTAAAAAAAAACACAATTATTTTATCTCGTGGAGTTTGGTCGATGGCAGACGTGTTATAGCCTGCAAATCAAATAATATAATATTATAACATTATACATATTAATATTGGTTACAGGATGGTTTGTTAAAGTTTCAATTCTCATGTGGAGTGCAAACGATGTTATTCAGTGAAACCAGATATAGGGTGAATACGGGTCATCGCCTGTTGCTGACAGCCGCGTGAGTTGAAAATGCCGAGACAAAACGAAACGCCAACCAATAAGACGAGTAGTATAGACCAATATTATAATATTATCGTTTGTCAATCGTTTCCATAGATTGGAGCACGCCATGTCACATTCCATGTCCGACCACTGCAAGGCGTCACTTAGGGTCAACGAAACGCTGGCCATGAGCGGAGAACAGGCGGCGGACACGGCACCGGAGAAGGTGAAAAAAGTGGCACTGTTATACTTGGGAGGTCTTCCGGCCGGTCAAAACGCCACGGCCGAACTTCCGGTCGCAGTAGGAATCACTGGTTGCATATCACGCCTTCAAGTAAGCGCGGTCTAGACGATCTGCAATGGTTGGCTTTTAGAGGTCAATGTTATAATAAACAATAAAATTTACCAACAGATTGACGAAGTCGTTCACAACGTATACGAAAACGCCACCGACGGGTATGGCGTGATCGAATGCGCTTCGCTGACATGCTTGTCCAGCCCCTGTCAGAGCTATGCCACATGCGTAGAGTTCGGAGACTCGTGGAACTGCCTGTGTCCTTCAGGGTGCGCATATGATATACGTATATAACCGGTGTGATGTCGACCAATTATTGTCGGGAAACCACTTAAAATAGTATACCTATAATCTATCTATCTAACAATAGATTATGTCTATTTACCTGATTTGGAACTCAAAACTGTTAATTTAAACTTTAAAGGACGAAGATCTAAGATTGCCTTTAGTAATTCAATCACATTTAAAAAAATACTAATATTAGTATTAGTATTGTATAGCCATATAAAACGTCTACGATTAACAGTTTATTAGGTAGATGTTTGTATTATCGATACGACGATACGCCCCGTCAAAATCAAGTAATATAGTATAGTGGTTAAATTTAGTTTTAAAAATATAATATAATACTGTAACGCTGTTTTCAAATTGTGGCATTTTAACTATATTGTCACCACTATAGTTATCATTTTAACTTGGCTGTAATATTTGTGGGGGGGGAGGGGGGTAAAAATCAATCACAATTTACTGAGCCATTTAAAATGATAAGTATGCCCTCTTAATATTTCTTCTGTGTGTGTGGGGGGGGGGGGAACTGCCACCCTAAATACTGCATATGGACTAAGTTCGTAACACACGATACTTACCTATACCAGGCAGTCGATTAATAATAATTAGTTAAATATTTACTGGTTTGAAGGTTTGTCGGGAAGAATTGCGAGCGGTCAGTGTGCGAAAACAACCCATGCAAATTTGGTGCCACGTGTGTAATTTACCCCGGAAGTGGATTCATTTGTTTGTGCCCACTCGGAAAACATGGAATGTATTGTGAGCATGGTAAGTAATTGTAGCGTATACGCTTTTCCATTGACCATTATTAAATATACTTTTACAATTTATAAATGTGTGTACATCTATCGTTTATTAATATCAAAAATACATATTTTATTAAAAAAAAATCTCAGCTTTTAATCACCGACTGTCGAACATAATATCTAATGATAATCTTAAAACTCTATGTTCGTATTTCATAGATCTCGAGATTGGAGAACCATTTTTCCCAGGCAGCGTCAGTGGACTCTCGTCGTTTGCCGCATACTCCATACCGGCCGAAATCCATCAAAGTTTCGAGCTATCGATGCATTTCGTGCCAAATTTTATGGACCAAATCGCTCTGATGATGTACATAGGTCACGACTCGTCCACCGATCACGTAGCTCTGAGTTTTATCAAGGGATACATTGTGCTGACGTGGAATCTCGGGGCCGGTGCCAGAAGGATTTTCACACCGAAACCGATAAACTTTCAGCCGAAAAGGGCGCACATTGTGAAATTGGGCCGAGACGGAAAAACCGCATGGCTCATGGTGGACAACTTCCCGAACGTTACCGGTCAATCAGTCGGCCGCCTCTCTCAACTTAACACCAAACCAGTCCTATACCTAGGTAACCTGATCACTGCACATTACCTATACGTAATGCATGTATATTGTCTACCATTATACTTATTTATCATATACTCGATGCCAAAAAATTGTCAACATTTTGAAAATGTATAATTTTATCAAAAAAATTTATATGCATTTGAAGTTAAAATTTTGACAAAATTCGTCAACAATTACGAGAATTTGCAAATTATTTTGTAGTTAAAAATGTATGAAATTTTTAATTTTATCATCGAAGGCTTGATAATTATCAATTGTATTAAATAAGAGTAATGATACTGTCTTATAAAATTAACTACTAGATAGTTGATGCTACAAAACTACATGTTTAGGAAAAGTATGGACAATAATTATTCTAGGATGATATTCGCCTTGTACATTTTTATGTCATTATTACACATTTGCACAAGATAGCAACAAAACGTATAATAACACATTTATTAAAAATTTCAGAAAACCAATGTTTAATAAAACGTTATGTACCGACTTCAAGTAATCGCGGCAGCTCTAGTATCTAAATATCTAATTATATAAGGCCGTGTCTTATGTTATCTAATATGTATTACCGGTTCTAAGACTGCATCCCAATTTTCACATTGTATATTGCATATTATTTTTCCACTATCAATAATAATTTTAGAATAATATACAAATGCATGGTTTTTTGTCAAGCATACTGAGATGTTTTATATATTTGAGCAGAAATGTAAAATTATTTTACAGACAAACGTAGTGTCTCTACCATAGTAGCACTTGGCATTGATAGAGAGTCGATTTTCTTTAATTATTAACCAATTTTTATTAATTTTTATAATTCGACTATAAATAAAATAATATTTGTTATTTTTTTAAATATCTAATCTCTGCACTATTGACTCTTATGTTGTGTCAAAAATATGTTTATTCTATATATTTGTCATCCTAGGCGGCCACGAGTCTCCTGGAATGGCTGACTTGCCACACGACTTGCCTCTGCACACTGGATTCGTTGGCTGCATGAGCGAGGTGAAGCTGAAGGCTGGCCACGTGACTGTCCCGTTGAGCCTGTCGCGAGCATATTCCACAGTAAACACTGGCAGGTCCGTGTCCCAGTGTTCGACAAACGAGTGTTATCGAAACAACATATGTCAACATAATGGTGCGTGCATTCAGCATGGTTCTTCGTTGGCGTGAGTGTTTCCATATCTACGTACATTTTATTCATTTTATACTGATATCCTTCCCACACGGCCACACAGCATAAAAATATTTTCCAAACTATGGTAAAAACATTTTCAGGAAAATAATATAGTTGTCAAAGTATTTTTAAAAGTTGCGTAAATAATACAATTAGGAAATATTTTAGTTATGTTCTTTGGCCAAGAAGCGTATATTTTATAAAAAACATTTACAAAACATTATAATCATTTATTTTTAAAAAACATTTTTACGGAAACTTTATAAAAATATTAAGTCAACATTTTTATGCTATTATATAGTACAATATTTTGCTATAGTAATAACCATTGATCGATTAACACCTATCCATAAAAGGTTAAATCTATACTACAAAGCAGGAACAAGTTTGTAAAAAAAATAAAAAGTGTAAGTTACAAACATCCAGCGATAAGTTAAAAAAATAAACTTATAATTTTTTTTAGAATAATAACTCATTTAATATTTTAATTATTTTTTTTTTAATTACCACTTGGTGCCTAGGTCTTATAATATTGAGATTGTGTAACTTTAAATTTTTTTAAGCTTTCATTGTTCTTATAGGAAATTAAGATACCGACTATAAAAACCTAAGGTTTTCAATATAGGGAATTTTTTAAGTGCATGCGTGTCAACATGTCGTGGGTGTAGGAAGTGATCATTATTTTGTTATATATATTTTTTAAAATGTGTGCTGCAGTAATTTAAATAAATAGTTGAATGTTTCAATGTGTCAATACTCAATAACGTGCAACATTAATATTAATGATTTTAGATTTTGAGCGGAGCGATAAATGTATTAATTTTACAATAATGTGTGTTTTTTTTTTGTCTGTCATCATGGTTTGGGGCAGTAAAACGCTTCGAATTTCCTCAACAGTATCTTGTTCGATGGGAAAGTGAATCTAGTTGGTGCATTCGGGAGGTCAAATTTTAATATTATCAACAGTTTTCAAAAGCGCTGGGAAAAACAACATAACAATTATTTTATTTCACAAAATCAATTTTGGTTTTTGGTGTAAATTTAAAACAAATTAACGTACATACATGAAATTTTCACTGGTCGTTTATATTAGCATTTTCTATGCACCATAACATTTCCCAAATATTTTGAACTGTTTACAGACATTTTCAGTTTCTATTTTTTTTAGTTTTCTTTTCTATAAATATCAATAAAATTTTATTTGTTGGCTAAAAAAGCTTGAAAATTTAATAGAAGGCTCCTAGGTTATTTTTTCAAAGGTAGATGAAAAAAATTAAAAATCCTTAGTCACAGTTTTTATTTATAAGCATTAAAGTTCAAATCTTGACAAAAAACGGAAAAATCACGAAAATTAGCAAATTATTTTCAGTTGAGAATTCATAAAAATTTTTCTTTTTAAATCTAAGATTTGAAAATGTAATACAAGATTACCCATAAGTTTGTCTACCATTATAAAAAAAAAAAAAATGTCTACAAGCAAATCAAGTTAAATTTTTATAAGCGTTTGAAGTTCATATTTTTACTGTATTGGATATTCACTCGATTTCTCATGTAGCGATTTTGTTATTTTGTTGTTATTCAAAAACAAATTACTTTAGATACATGACAATTTTACTGAATGCTTATATTTTCATTATCTATACACCATCAAATTTTGAAAATAATTTGACTCTTTTTTTAGCTGTTTACGGATATTGTAAGTTTTCAATTTTCAATTTTTTTTTTTTATAAATATATTGATAAAATTGAATTATTTTGGTAAAAAAGCGTGAAAATTTAATGCAAGACTCCTGATTTATTGTTACTATAGCAGTTGAAAAATATTTAAAATACATAGGCAGATTTTTTTTTAATAAGCATTTTAAGTTCGAATTTTAACAAAATGTATGAATTGTTCAACTAAGCTATAAAGTTAAGGATTGAAAATTTAAAACAAGGTTCCACGTAAATAAGTATGTATAAATTACTTTATTCACAATAATATCATCAAATATACTTGGTAATATCATAGGCTGACTGACTGTTGTCGTTCAGAATCGATTTTCTCATACAATGATATTATATTAATTATTATTTGTAAGGTACCTATCATTGAATTCAAATTTAACACCAACCATTACAGTGACACACTTGTAACTTACTGTACAGCAAAGCGACATCCACTTGCCCACTTTTTTTTTAAGTATCATTCTTTTAGCAATTTATTATCTACCTTATTTATCCGATTGAATTCTAAAAACATACAGTAGAACCCGTTTAAGACGTTCTCGCTTAAGACGATTTCCCGGCTAATACGCTCATTTTTACGAGTCCCTTGATTTTGACAACATTTAACATGTATTCAACCCTGGATAAGTTTACCACTTGTAGCCACAAGTAATACTAGAAGCATTGACCAGATAATTACTGATAAAATTGCACCAGCTGATGTAACTTCTATAGAGGAAGTAAGCGAGGAGGAAGAAGAGGATGATACAACACAGATTCTCCGGTAACAAATGCACTCGATCATTTTAATGAGCTAAGAAGATTAATTGTGTAGCGAGCTATGACTATTTACCTAATTACCTATTTAATTGATATCATAGTATGTACGTAATCATATATAGTACGCATCGTATTAATATAAATATGGTTATATAATACGCGGGCGAGCGCCGCGTCATATTAATAGTAATAGTAATAACGCTGCGCGTGTAGTAGTATGTCAAAACATCGAGCGCTTGACCATGAGAGGCGTGCGTCAATATATATATGACTGCGTATATAAATAACTCTAAAAAGTCCGTATAGATCTTGTGTGGTTAGATGGAATAACACCACAAGTTACAATAACAACACATATATGCTGGACATCCGGCGCGTGTGCAAAAGCGTGTGACAATTCCACGCTAGGCCTAACCGCAGGACGACCATGTACGGTTGTACAGAGTAAAGCAGGGACAGGGACTGACCCAACGAGGAGAGTTGATGGACAAGCGTTCATCAGACGAACAACTGACCAACTCACGAACAGTCACTAGTTTTAATATTGTCACAACTCGCTAGCTATACTTTAATTATCTTAGACTTAGAACATTTTTACAAATATTATAATAGAATAAATAATAAAACACTTGAAATTATTACACTTGTATCAAGTTATTAAATTATCACCGTCATCTTATCCATCTACTGGCTGTGGCACGTTACAATTGCATCTTTTGACAATGCTGACGAAACGTTACAGAATCTTAATAAAATTGAAAACTTCTTGTATTAGTAGATATATTTTAAAAGTAGGTAGCTATAAGTTCAGTTTTAATAGTGCGCATTTACTTTTGCCTTCCTGACATAGTGTGACACCAGAAATAGGAAGTGGGACGGCAAAAGTATTAATGGTTCATGAGTTTATCAATATTCCAATGCAATTTTGTTTTATCGATGCTAGTTTTTTCAATTTACCTTCCTATTATTATTTTTTTCAATACTTTATTTCAGCACTCTAGTATGTTTGACAAGTATGTACATATGGTTCATTTAAATTTTTAAAACCGTATGTTTTATTTGAGGAGTTGGGAAACGAAAAAGGAATTATTGGTCGGGAAAAGCGGACTGGAACTAGGAAATGGATTTGAGAGAGTATAGGTGCACATAAAGTGTTAACGTATTTATACCAAAATGCTAAAGAAAAAGCTCGAGTAGACGTCATCTTTAAAACATGACCACCACAATTCAAACATATTTTTCGCCGAACTCGCTGAAACGTAGTATAATTACAGTGTTAGGGTTCCCAATGACAAAACTGTATTCTAATATTGGTTTAACAAGTAAACAGTAAAGGGCCTTTAAGAGAGATACTAATTTAAATTCAGCAGACACTCACTTAATCTAACTTATAGTTTCGAGAGCTTTGCATCAGGCTCGCTCAACATGCAAGTTTGGATTAAGTGTGTTGTAGACAAAACCATAGATCAATGACAGAATTCTAAAGCGACTGCTAAATTGATTCATTTGTTCAATAATTAAACACTAAAGTTATAGGTTCATTTATTATTAATTCTTGTATGAGGTACCATAAAATGTATATCGTATTACTAATAGTAAAATAAATTACTATAATAGTTGATAGCAATTTATTTATATGATAATAGGCTGACAACCACAGTCTTCACTTAGAATCGAATTTTGTATGCAATGATTGAATTCAGAAATAACACGCCCATTACAATGACCTACGCAATGACGAGATACACTCGATTTCTACTGTACGGGCCTATAGCAGAGTAGCACCTACTTCCCCCCTTTTTTAAAATAAAAAATTCTTGTGTTTTATTCTGAATTTTAATTTTGAATAGATATTATTTGGTATAAAATATAAGTATTAATAACTGTGACTCACTACATTTTGAAATGCTTATAATGTAATATTAAATTGCATCTAAATTTAAACTTCAAATATCTAAAAAAAAATTAAGTTTAAATAATATTTAGATTTTTTGGTTCCATTATGAACTGTTTATGAGGAACCCTGTCAAGCCTTGCCTATAAAAATTGAATAGTATTTATACATTTGTAAGTAATCTACAAAGTAGTTCACAAATGTTCGCGATTTTGTAAAACTTCTAACGTTAACCCTTACATAATAAATCGTGCTCATGAGGTATTTTAATATTACTAAATGGCTACATCAAAAATTATGAGGAACCTTGCATTAAATCTTCAAACTTTTTGACCAACCGAACATATATTTATCGATGTTTGCAGAAAAAAAATTTAAAAAATAGAAAATGTAAATATTATCTATTAATAGTTTAAAAAGAGTCAAAATATTTTGAAAATTTTACAATATATAGAAAAAGCCAACTCACGCGTGTGTATAGATTGTAGAAACGCATTTAATAATATTGTAATGATCAACCGTGCACGTCGATCGCGGACCACACAAAAATCTCTAGAGTCTATGACTTTAAAACCGCTCATTTGTTTGAAAGTATATAATATACAATGATACATAAAATGCAGAAATACCTATTATTTATTTGACGAATATTTTAAATAGAAAAATAAACTATAAGATTCCATTTATTATATATATTTTATATTCCGATATCGATCGGAGCAATGCATGTATTTCAATAAGTAATGTATACATTTAAATCAAATTATTTTTTCTGTATTTACCGTTAAATAATTACAAAACTGTGGGGGCTCCTTGGCTGTAGCCTAACTCAGTGCCTCTCTAATTCCATCCCTGTTTACAATAGTCGGTCAAATAGAGTAGAGTAAGCTCAAATCAAAGTTCTAATCACGCTAAAAGCCTTGTGGTGGTTCAATAGTGAACGGCCAAGGTACATTGCTCGTACCAATTTTTTTGATCTCCACCAGTTAAAAAGTTCAATGTCGTGTCGTTACGCGTTTGACAAATAAAGTAGATAAAGGATGAAAATATTTCACTAGTTTTTTTTATCATTTGTTTTACGCCTTTTTTCTTTTTCAAATTTATCTCTCATCGGTTATCACTAGAGCGCGGATTTATATGCACTAAAAACCAACCAAATATGCACTAAAAAATCCTAAATATGCATAAATATATGCACTAAAATGTTAAAATATGTACAAAAAATAAAAATATGCATAATAAAATTAGCAAAAAAATATCGAACCCTACTATAAATATTTATCTACTTATTTTTGTAGGTAGTTTTAATTCATAAGAAAAAAATAGGAATCAATTTATATCAACAATGTATTCTAAAATAAATTTTAGTCTTTAAAATCTTTATCTTATTATGTATTTTATTACCCCGATTATTGATCCAAGGTCATATTTGGGAAAACCGTTTATACCTACAAGTATACCTATTAATTTATTTCGATATTAATCGAAACAATAAAATTATCATATTTTTTTCTTATATTATAATACTATATAAAGATAACTTATCACTAATACACACTGACTTTTTTTTACATATATTTTGTTGTTCTTATTATTGCATATTTACCGATATTTGAGATAATATTACAGCACATATTCATACAATTTTAAGTGTTCTCAACCCTGGTTATGACTAATAAACATTGGTGTTTTTTTATTTAATTACAAAATTGTAGTTCAATAATAATACTTTAAACAACATATTGTAAACTTATAATACCTACCTACGTATATCATAATATATTCATATTATAATATTCAACATAAAATACATAATTTTTTTTTATAAAGAAAACCTTTATCTGTGTAGTATCAATATTTGTATTGTAAGGCAAAAAAAGTTGGGACTTTGTGCCGAAGTGGCGTCGTATACCTTTAGCTTTCTTATAAATATATATTCATGCCCGTACGACGGGAACCACCCTTTGAATCGCAGCCCACTCCATATATACCCATGTCTACGACCATTGCACCCAACCGTCGAGACTTATTACCCATATTCGGTTACATTCTTGCAGGTGCGTGTGCGACGATGGGTGGTACGGTCCGGTATGTTCGCACCGGTACAACGCTTGTGACGCAAACCGGCACAACTGCTCGGACGGGTCGACGTGCGTGCCGGTGGGTGCGGGATACGAGTGCGACTGTCCGGCGGGCCGGGCCGGCAAACACTGCGGCCGGGAAGAGAGGCTGTCCGACGTCCGGTTCCTGGGCAAGCGGTCTTTCCTGTCCGTGGCCGCGGCCGCGGACCTCAACATGCAGCAGTTCAGCGTCGAGCTCGAGATCAAACCGTCCGGCGAACACGGCATCGTGTTTTTCGTCAGACACGACGCGGCGCGCAAGAAGTTCATGTGCCTGTCGCTGTACGGCGGCGTGCTGGAACTGAGGATCTCCGTCCGAGGTAACGATCCACACAATAATTTATAAGTGCTATAATATGCACATCGGTACAAGCACTGTATTCGTCTCGTTGTGGGTGGGTGGGTGGGTGGGTGGTAATGACTGACGAGCATGAATAAAGTCGAGACTCCGATTATTCAAGATAAGATATAAAAATCAACGGTAGTCATAAAATAATGTTTATATTTTGACTATCCTTATTTCCAGTATTTCCTAAGAAGAATCGTCATGACGATAGTGGTATACAATGTAGATATTAGGTACAATAGTAAATATTAAGTACATAGGTAGGTAATATTACACCGTAGAAAGTCGAAATTTGTCAAAAATAATGGATCCGGATAGGTACCGGTGCAATGTTTCTTCGGCGCCCGTACAATTAAATTGAATTTTTGGGGTTTATAAGAGTTGTAAAAATTGTACAAAACAAAGTTTACATGTTACGGGCAATGTGAACGACGATTTTTTTCATTAACCAACTAATATTATTTTTTATTTTCGTTATAAATTATAATTTTATAATTACCTATTGGCACATGGAATCCATGACGAATAGATTCCATTTTTGATACACGTATAGAGTAACGAAGTATAAGCATAGTGTTGTGTACAGAATAAAAACTCGACTGGTTAGTTAAAAATATCAATTATTGTTCATATTATATTGTTGACTGATTTTATCAAGACAGCTAGGTATTACTTTTATCATTCCGATATGGGAAAACTATGATTCTTAAATAGGCAGTACCTGCGATAGGTAACGAAAATAAGTGTGTACACCGCGGTGTTTCGAAAATGTCATAGTTTATTGTAAAAAAGTATTGTATTTAATTTATTATAAACATAACGTAATGATAATAATAATATTAGCTAATTTTTTTTTTTCATTTTATCAATACTATATAACAATTATTATTATTATTATAAATGTTTCAAAATATTCGAAATATGATAATAAAATTAATATACATTGTTTTTTAAAAAAAATATTATATATCGGTAGTTAAAAATTTAAAAATAATACTATAAATTATTATAACTAGGTACATTAAAATTTATAGTGAAAATAAAAAATAATATTAGTTGTTAGTAAAAAAAATCGTGGTTCACATTGACCGGTATTCCATATTGCTCGTAACATACATAATACTAGTTAAAATGTATGATTTCGGGTGCTGGGATAACGCACTTCGCACTTTTTATGCACCTTCGCATGTTCTATCGACAATTTTTTTGCACCAAACTTATCTGCATGTACAATTTATTATAGTTTATAGAAATAATTGTTTAATAATAAAAAATAATTTTATACAAGTATTAAGTGTAAGTATGTCGTACGTAAAATTATAAAATAAAAACTAGTTTTATGGATAAAATCTTTGATTCAAATATAATTAATAAACAAGGATATTCAATTTTACGTGATTATAATAATAATTTTTTTTATATTTCTAATAAGTACCTAATACTCATTTTTTTCATATAATAGACAATAATAATAAATAATGTTTTTCAATTTTTAATTCTTGTCTTATATTTGAGTGAATATTGTTATTAACTATGATTTAGAATCGGGATAATACTAAAATAGTAAATATCTACAAAATTGAATATTGCGAAAACGGTTTATTTGTTTTATATATAGTGCACCTCGACCTATATATTCATTTTATATTTCAGAATTTACAAAACTTATTTTATTACATATTTAAAAAAAGCGAAATTAATTTTGTAACACACCCTGTCTTTTTACTATGATTCTGTATTGAATGAATATTTTTGCTGGGTAAATTAAAACAACGCCACCTTTGAACTACCAATTACATACGACAGTGTCATGTATGTAATACACTATTATAATACGTAAGTAAGCCATTTTTTTTAAAAACATCTGTTTAAAAAAAACTATTTGTTATTAAATTTATTAAAATAAATGCTTTACAAAATTGATGATTATTAAATCATTGTAACTGTAAAACGTACACGTAGGTAAATTTGATGCAAAAGGCTGTCGATACAAACGTATGTTTTTTTATTTTGGCGCTGATAGGCGGAAAATCCGGAATTAGTTCCGGGGTGAAAATAAAGTGTACGAATTGGTTCCCTACATAAAAATGACTTACCATCTAAAACTTTTAGAATTTGTTCACGTACATGAAAATAGGATAGAATTTGCTCATGTACATGAAAATAGGATTAATATTGTTACGATCTGAAGACTGTGATTTTCCATTAAAATGTGTGCAGAATTTTCATCTACTTCAGAACGATAGCTATATGTCGCGAATCGTTTGACGGAAAACTTAATTGAAAATAATTTTATTCCACCCATCCAAATATTATTTTATTAATCGAAAAACAAATTTTGTGTGGAACATGCCTAAAACAAAAAAGTGTACCTACCTTAAAGTTCACTTTGATTACCTAGTAATACCTTTTTGTTTTTTTGTTGTAGCTTAAAATGTATAAAGATTTGACATTTTCACCAAATATTTACAATAGAATTTTTTCGATATTAAATAATTATATTTAATATATTTAAGCAATATTGTCTATTTATACCACGAATCTGTTACCTAATGTATCTTTGCCAATAATAAAATAAATTATTATAATAACAATATGATATTATCATAATATATTTATTTATTGATTACATTTCGTAACAATAATATAAAACATTTTACATTTTACCTACCACATATTACTAAATAAATACTTATACTTAGTAATAAAGGCTGCATCGTCTCCGCTCTGAATCGTTTTTCGTATGCAATGATTTATCGTTCAAATCATTCGATAACACATATATTACAGTAACATACTCAATGACGAGGTAAATTCCGATACCTATACCAAACAGCAGAGGAACAGCATACTTGTACAATTTTATTTTAATTCTTAAAGTTTGAAAATCTAATGCAATATTTTTTACTAGAATCAGAAAAAAAATTAAAGTACGTCTTTATATTATAAGTGTTTATACTATTCCAAAAATATTAATCGTAAAAACTTAAAATATTCTACTTTTAATTAAATTATAATTTTTTGTATGAAATAAAATGTTTATAAAATGTTGGCTTATTTAAGCTATTTATTTAGGTATTTGATAGGTATAGTTTAGTTAGAACATTTTCAAAACTTATAGCTAGTAAAAAACATTTAAGTAAGTTTCATAACTCATAAATTGCGGTTATTTAATTATTATTAAATAGTTTTTGTTAATTTTTACATTTCAGCTTAAATTCAAACAAATAAATTGTTATTAATATTTATTTATTAGATTCTGAACGGAACGATGAATGTACCTAAAAAATATCAGTTTTACCTTTTACAATGATGTGTGTTTTTCCTGCAATGTCACCTTATGAGCATCAAGAGCAGTTGGTGGTTTTATATACCTAAGTACACGTAGTATTTTCTTTGGGGAGGTAAAAGCAAGGGTGGATCCAGAATCTGCAGTGTACGGAGTGGACATTTAAATTAAAAACATTTTTACCATGCTGGTATTTAATAATTTATGAAAAATGATATCATATTTTTTTGTGAATTAGGAGAGAGGGTAACTGAGGGCAAGTACCCCCCCCCCCCTGTATCCACCCTTGGTCAAAAGAAAATAATTCTCAGTACCTATATTAAACTATATTATATTATAGTATAATTATATACTATACAATACCTATATTATACTCTTAAAAATAATCGAGTAAAACAAAAACGATTATTATTACGCAAAACCAATTTTTCCTCAAATGTACGAAAAAGTGATAATTAGAGAGGCAACTATAGACTACAAATGAAAAAAAATACTTAGGTTAAATTATATATTTAATTTTAAATTAATACAATTTTTGGTGCTTGTTAATGCGAAAACTTTTTCAGTAGTTGTGTAATAATAAGTAAACATTTTTAAATTTTTAATTATTTAAGGAAATAAAAATTATTAAATTTTATATAAATTCTGAATTAATTGACAAATGACAAGAAAAAAAAAGTTGGTATTTACTAGAAAACATACCAAACACATTTACTTAGCCTACATGTTTTGAATAAAATCAATGATATTATCTTTGTCTTCTTAACTGGTCTGAGCATGATGATACAAATCTGAAAAAAAAAATATATCAGAGCTAATTAGGTAGGTATAATGATGATATTGCAGCATAAAATCGCTCAATAGACAATATTGATATATTAATATGATTATATTTCATTTTTTTTTAATAATATTATAGATTAAGAATCTCAATTATATACAGCAACATAGGCTACATAGCATTTAATTACTTAATCGATAAACCAATAATTTTCACTATAATTTCAATAGTTCTATCGTTTAATTTTTTTATCATTTAAATCTTCAGTACTTAGTGTGTTGTGTCTACTATACAAATTGCCAAAGCTGGAAAAGTTAACGATTTTTTTCAACTCGTTAAGTTAAGTTATTTTAAAATAATAAAGTTAAGTAAAGTTAAAAGTTACTCTTTTTTTCGTTAACTTGTTAAGTTAAAATATACTTGAAAAAAAAGTAACATAACTTAGTGTAAAGTTAAAATTTACTAATTTGCAAAAATAAAAACTCCAGACACATAATATGGTTTGTTAGATAGTTTTTATTTACGCTCAAGAAAATTACTGGGGAAATTTAAAATGATACAACAAAGTAAAAACTCATTCAAAAATTTGTATTTTTCTTTGAACGAAAATTAACTTAAATTAGATACTTTCGAAATAAAATTAAATTGAAGTTAACACGTTAATCTTGAAAAAAAGTAACTTATTAAGTTGAAAGTGCATTTGAAATAAAATTAACGAGTTAATTAACTGAATTAAAATTAACTTATCGTCTTAACTTAATTTTAACTTTTAAATCGTTAATGCCCAGCTTTGCTGAAGTTGCAATAATGGAAGGAGTATGGAAAGAGTACTCATTGAATAATTTAATAACCTGTAGAAAGTGTAAAATTATTAACATCTACAATTTACTACGAACTAAATAAGCAACAAATTCTCGTTTATCCCTTTAATATGTGTAATATGTTGCCTTATGCCCAACATGATAGAATATTATAAAACGACAAAAATAATTTATGACATTTAAATAGGTTTGAACTGAAAGTAAGTCGTTATAAGTTCTAACTTTCATGGGAGCCACATTGCTCTTTTTAACTTAAAATGTAATAAGAAATATTATTTAAGAAAACACAGATTATAGCGTATTATCAAAGCTGGGCAAAATAACGATTTTTTTTAACTCATTAAGTTAAGTTATTTTAAAATAGTAAAGTTAAGTTAAGTTAAAAGTCGCTCGTATTTTTGTTCATAACTCGTTAAATTAAAAGTTAACTTTGAAAAAAAAGTAACTTAACTTAGTGTAAAGTTAAAATTTGCGAATTTGTAATAATAAAAAATTCCAGAAACATAATATTATGGTTTATTAGATAGTTTTTCTTTACGCTCGATAAAATTACAGGGGAAATTTAAAATGATAGATCAAAGTGAAAACCCATTCAAACATTTGCATTATTCTTCGGACGAAAATCAACTTAATTTAGATACTTTTGAAATAAAACTTACTTGAAGTTAACTCGTTAATTTTGAAAAAAGTAACTTATTAATTTAAAAGTTAATTTGAAAAAAAAGTAACGAGTTAATTAACTTAACGTTTTAACTTAATTTTAACTTTTAACTCGTTAATGCCCAGCCTTCCATATTATTATGTAAAAATACATAATATAATATTTTGAGAAAATAAATATTTATCATTATCATGTTCTCGGCAAAAAGATAACCTAACATTTCAATTTTAATTCAAAAAAATTTAACAAAAACATAAAATCACCAATAAATAACTGCATTTTAATTCAAGTATTCAACTATCGTTATTTTTATTATTTGAAATCAAAATAATCATCTTTGAAAATAGTATTAGTATTAGGTACTTGATTGGTGTTTTACAAAAAAATTAATATTTTTACACAGAATACCTAGAGATATACAGTATACCTACCTACTTATGGACAAGGCCGTACTAGTAACAAAACAGTTTACTAATCACCTAAAAAAAAATCAATAACGGTATTTTAATTTAATCATCGAAATTTTTTTAAATTAAATTAAAAATTATTGTTTTTGAAAATTCCCCTAAGACATTAAACAGCTGCATGTTATCTCCGTTTCAGAAACGTACAACATTGAAAATTTTCATCCAACAGAAGGATAAAACCAATTTTGTGTTATTAGCTTTAAAATAAGAGTGAACTAAGTATTGAGAATATTGATGGTAAAAATATTTATAAAATTAAAATATCAATAAAAACCTAAATTAAAAAAATTACGAAAACATAGATAATTATCTTACTTTTAAATTTGATTATAGGTTGATTCGATAATTTTAAAGCTCTCTATGCAAAAAATGGTTCTAGGTCTTAGCGAAATTTTGCAGTTTTCTATAAGTTTGTAAGACGGAGACAACACAGTAAGCTCATACGTTGTTGTTAGTGATATTAAAAAAAAAAGTTGAGCGTATTATTGTCTAAAGTATTTTTTATGCGCGTTTTAAAATAGAATTTTGACAAACTTTGTCAAAAACGGGAACATTTGCAAATTATTTAATATCTTTTGTAAATTCATAAAATGTTTAAAATCCATACCTAGGATTTGAACACTTAATACAAGGTTTTTCATAAATTGTTATTACTGGAATAAAAAAAAAGTTGTGCATAATACCACAAACATTTTTTACGAGCATCTGAAATTTAAATGTTGATATTGGATATTCATGCATAAAATAACGATTTCTCATCAAACAATTTTAGTATTTTTGTTGTTACCCAAAAAGCATTAATCATAGAAACATTCCACTGTTAATCAAATTATAATATTCTATACTCAATGAAATTACCAAAATATTTAAACATAATTTTAGTTCTTTATAGATATTGAACATTTTAGATTCTGAGCGTAGCGAGGAAGCTAGTAGTTTTACAATGGTATTCATTTTATTTATTTTTTTTAATGCCACGGGGAAAACCACTTATAAATTACGAAAACCGCTAAAAATGGGATTTTAATTTTGAACGCTTTGTTTATCACCATTTAAACGAATAAAAAATGATAATATTATAATAACAATTCAACTTACAGGCTATAATAGATAATAACTATATAAAATATCCAGACTGACAAGCCGTCTCCGCTCAGAATCGTTTTTCTTGTACAATGATATTATATCATTGAATTCAAGTTTAATACAATCCATTGTACATTGATCCACTTGTAACCTACGGTACAGCAGAACGACATCCACTTACCCGCTTTTTTTTTATATTTGATTTTGAAATTGTTGATAATAAAATTAAGGATTGGTGCAAAAGCTTAAAAATTGAATATAATATGATCTCTCATATGATGTTCTTTAAGAAAAATTAACGACAATTTGCAAAATATCTTGTTGTAAAAATGAATAGGTAAAATGTTCAATTTTTATAGCTAAGGCATGACCATTAATTAATACAAGGTATCCTCATAGGTTAACAATAGTTCATACAGAAATTAAAAACCAAAATATTTAAAAAAATATGTATAGGTGTAAATTTTTTTGTAGACATTTCAATTTAAAATTTGTACGAAATTAAATTATATTGTTTAATATTACCTAATCATATTGTTTTATTTTTAGTTTATTTAAAAAAAATTATAATCTATACAATGAGTATGATAAGTAAATGCAAGGCTGGGCAAGTTAATGATTTTTTTTAACTTAGTTAAGTTAGTTAAGTTATTTACCAATAACAAAAAGTTAAAAGTTAAAAGCTAATTTAACTATAGGTTAACTCAGTTAAGTTAAAAGTCAATACACACTTTTTTTAAACTTTTTATTGAGTTAAAAAAAAAGTTAATTTGTTTATACAACGCTAGCGTACTTAATTTTTTTCCATCCCAAAACTAAATTATAAGATATAGTGTTAATACTTCATACAGTATTTCCATATAAATTAGATTCGAATGATATACATTTTTAACTTTAAACAATTTACGATACATATTTTTTGACATGAAAACGAAATAGTCTGAAATAGTGAAATACTATAAAATTGAAAACAAAATAAATTTACTTAACTTACTTTTTAAAATGAAAAATTAACTCGTTAATTTCACGTAAATTAAGAAAGAAATTTAGTAAATTAACAGTTAAGTTAATGAAAAGCCAAAAGTAACTAATTAAGTTAAAAAGTTAAAATAAAATTAACTTTTTAACTCGTTAGTGCCCAGCCTTGAGTAAATGTGAGATAAGTGACAAGGTTAACGTGAATCGCGTGATTAGTGAGGATACCCAGTGGTAACACCCTATAATTATATTATTAAATTATTATTTTGTAATCAAAAAATAATTATTCGTGGGAATTTTAAAATCTTTAACGTAGGTATATTATATCAATTTTATATATACTGAATGACATTTTCGAAACATTTAAATTCATTTTATGCTATTGCCAATTTATACAATTATGCCACGAACTTATACAAACCATCACACCGCTCTATAGTAAGTCGGCATTGACTCAAAAGATACACTCGACACCTAAACGGTTAAAATCAGTGGCATACCGAAAAACTTTGTGGCTCTAGGGCTGTAAGAGATAGAGGCCCTCTTTAAGGTGCCAATGTAATTTTGTCCACAAAAATACGCTCTACGGGAATAATGATACTGTTCTTTAGAATCAACCAAATTTGATCATTTTATTTTAGTTAATAGCGATTAATAACTAATGTTCAACAAGCCGCATTGAACTCAGTTTTTCAATATTTTAATTTCAAACTTTTTAATATGTCTTCATAGCAATTTTTACTATACGTACCTTTATTTTAAATAAAACGAAAAATCGGAGTTCAATGTGGATTGTAGGAAGTCTTCTTCTTTCAGACCCCCCTCCCCCCTAAATGGATTTCGGACAGTAGATTAGTAGAAAAGTATTGTAATTAAGGTGGCAACTAATATATAAAATATAATTTTCAAATTTTATAGAATTTCGGAAATTCGAAAAACCAGCACCTGGCCCCTTAACACGGAAATTAAATTGTGATAAAAATATCAATTAATAAATAGTGATTCTAGTCGGGGACTAATTTAACCTAACCAATATTAACCTGAATAATAATGGTCAAAAACCAGAGGCTATCGAACGATCGAGAACGTTATACCTTTTTGGCCGAATGATTGAGAACACTTAAAAATAACAAAGAACTTACCGCTGACCCAAAAAAAAACCCAAAAGAGAATACGATTGAGAATGAATTTACGTGCAACGTTGCCATATCATTTATTTGGCTACCTATTAAAAGATTCATGTTCCGTATGCATAAAATAATTAATATTCTTGAAAAAAGTCATTAATTAATAATTTTTAAAACAATTAAAATATTTATACTAAGGATAATAATTCTTAAATATGGTTTTACAAAAATATAAACTATATGTAATATTAGAATCACGGACATTCCCCCCCTCCGATTGTTTTCGGTATAGTAGGTCATTTTCCCCGCGAAATATTTTTAATGTGGACATTTTCCCTCCCATTTATTAAAAAGTTTACTATTTAATAATATAAAATTAATTTATGCCTGTTGTCTAATATTTTCAAATATTTTCATAAATATGATAAATTATAGGTAAATGTATATTTTTGTTCAACTGAACTATTTGAATCAAACTCACAAACAATTATTAAATTGTTAAATATTCAAACTGGTACAGTTTTAACAACAAAAAAAGTAGACAATTTAAAAAGTTAAGAAATAACAAGAGGATCAGAATTCAAATGTTTTTTACAAAATGTATCATTTTTAACCATTTGTATTAATTATTAATTATATTTTACTTCATACCTATTTATTTTTTTTTTATTTATTGTTTCAAGTAAGTAGTTCAGTTGATTAAACATATACATTTATAATCTATTATAATTATAAAAATAAAAACTATTTTATATTTTAAAAATAAATTATATTAAATAATAAATAATATTATATTATTAAATTCAATATTATTAGTCAATTATTAACTTTAAAAGGGGGGGGGGAAATTTCCTACTAGACCAAAAACATTCAGGGGGGGGGGATGTCCGTTTACCGTAATATTAGAGGTAGGTAGTATTCGTTATACTTCAATCATTTTTGCAAACTATTTATATAGATAGATCGTTAGTAATTACTAACATGTTTAGACCATCTAAGACCCCAAATCTACTTAACCTATTGGCTATTGCTATAGGGCATAGACATATTATTCTTAGTACTTTGACTCTAACTATCGTAGCTATTCTCAATATTGTTTCTGCTTGAGTTTCAGTTAGAATTTTAATAACAATTAACATAATATATTGCTAATTCAATATCAACAAATTATCGTGCTCAAATTATCATTCGATTAAATTTGGCAACGTTGGAAAAAAAATAAAATATCCAGCGCCCTCAATCATGTTACCAAAAATGCCGTCCTCAATCGTTCTCAAAAAAAACGTTTGTTTAAATTTCTTATTCCGGTGTTTGAACACCCGAACATATCCAGCTCAAAAAACCCGAAACCCGAATAAGTGATTTGGGTGCAGAGCCCTGATTTTTCAACAAATATATTATAATAACAATATGGGAAATTTTAAAAAGAAAACATTTTTTTCATAAACTATTCTCAAATATTATAAACTAAATTATGAATACGATTCTAAATTTGAATTAAATATCAATAAAATATTAACTAAATCAAACTATAAAATAAAATTCAACGATGAATACCTTATGGAAATATAGTTTGATTTATATAAATATATAATATATTATAATATTAAATAGGGACTAGGGATATAATATACCAAAGAATTTTTACTTACGCTTCTATTTTCTTTTTATGGATTTGAAGTAGTTCCTTGTGCAGTTTAACATATGCTGCTTCAAGTTTCTTTTTATCCTTTTCCGCTTGAATTTCTTTTTCTTTTCTTTTATTCCTACTTATTCGGGCCGACTCGTTATTCTTCTGACGCTTTATGTAATAATTGGGATCACGACCGTTAGAACTCATGTTGATTGAAGAAGGTGCAAAACAAAATTGATTTGATTTATATGAAATTGTGTTTAACTTATGAAAAAAAAAAATTGAACGTTTTTTCACCAATTTAAGCTAACACTCACAGAGAGGTCCGTCCTCGTTGAAATAAAATTTTAGAATGAGTAAATGAGTGTATTTTTCACAGCGTTCAACGGCAGCAGTATTTCTCTAATGTACTTAAATTGAATAGATTTCCTGTTTCATTCTTCTGGCTCAACAACGGAAACATAATAATATACACTGATAAAATATAATTTTCTGTAAATTATTTATAAGATATTTATTTAA
The DNA here is from genome assembly GCA_008086715.1 of Sitobion miscanthi. Classification (NCBI taxonomy): domain Eukaryota; kingdom Metazoa; phylum Arthropoda; class Insecta; order Hemiptera; family Aphididae; genus Sitobion; species Sitobion miscanthi. The sequence continues at coordinate 26,230,198 of CM017804.1, forward strand.
CAATGATGTTTTAGAAACTCGTTTAAAAACCATTAATGTCTCTATGTTTGCAATTGGCAGTATTGTAGTGGAGGGTACTCGCGGGTACACACCTTCTAATATTATATTTATGCGTGTACCCACCCTAAACGAAAATCGTGGTACGCAGGTTAGGCGTAGCCCACCAAGTTTTTTTGTACAATGACTAAGGAGTGTACCCATACATTTATTTTAAGACTACATCAGTGGCAATTGGTAAGTGTATACCAAAATATTTTAAATATAGCACCTGGGTACCCATATTATATTATCCGAGGCATTCCTACCTATATAACAATATGCCAAGTGGTTAATCACTGTTTCGATGAATTATAAATTAATTTATGTAAAATGATGTACCGGTACCCCATCTATGTTATCGTCTACTTAAAAGTAGGTACACTTAAAGAGGTACTATGGTATAATAGTCATGATCTCATGGACATGCTAATTGTTATGTGGATGGTGGGTGGGGCTTAGTTCAGTTGGTAGTGGTTATGGTAAACAGTGCAATCCTAGGGTGCCAAATTAAAGATCGATTTATATTTTTTGGAATCAATTTTAAATAATATAATTTGTTTAAGAAATATATATTTATGATTATACCTTTTCTAGGTATTTCATGACGGGCGATTGTAAACTCTCCCATTTTTAATGACTTGTAGAATTGTAAACTCTCCAGGTAGTAAAATCTCCCGGGTCTACTTCAGTACTACCTACCTGATGGGAGGATTTAAAGTCTAACGCGTAAATTTCAGTAATACTAAATTTAATTTTAAAAAGTAAATTTTATAATAATAAAAATCAATGTCTTTATAATTTCCGTGGGCTATAATTATAGTAAAAATACAAATAAAATAAAAATCATAAAATAAATCAAGTATATATTTAAAATATTATTAAACAAAGCGGGGTAGTGGATGTCGCTCTGCTGCACAGATTTATGTGACAAAATTGTTGTTATATTGTGATACAAATTTTAATTAATCTCTCAAATTTTTTTTTGAAGATTTATTATAAATGTATTATATAAGTTTATAAATTATAATTATATTGTTATGTAAACATAGGTCCAATTTAATTGATTGTCTGTTAAATGGACATTACATAAAATTACCATATTCCATTTAGCTACAGAAAACCTTACTTAAAAAATTCATGAAGTAGAATACTAGAATCCATAAAGTATTGAATATTTGTACCTATTCATGGATTTTGAAACAAAACTTACTTTTATCAGCTGAATTATTCAGAAACCGGCGCATCCAAGTTGGGTCCCTAACACTGGGGCTAGGAGTTAATCACAGGTAGGTAGTAAACTGGTTGGGTCATGGATTATTTTAGGCTAATAATACAAATATAAAATACAAAAAAATGGTAAAAATCAAATACATATTTTTATAATATAAAATACGATTCAAAAATATCACTTTTGTGTTATTATTAATAATTAATTTAATTGTTCCTTCAATATTATTGATATATAAACTAAATATTTCACTTCGTGTCATGTATAAATATAATATGTAGAATTGATTCGATTTTGTAAAATTAATGTCTTATACACTATACAGTTAGGTATACATTTTTACCAACACAAAAGAGTTTTTTTTTAATCATATTTTATATTGTAAAATATGTATTTTTAATTTTTGGTTTTAAAAATTTTTAATATGTTATTGATTGTATTGTATTACCTGCAAATTATATTTTGTAAAATTCAAATAATACATATTTTTACTGGAAAAAAATCATACCAGTGTTCAAAAATTGATCGTTGACAATCCTAAGTCTGTTAAAATGGGAAGGAAAACGTTGGTTTAGTGTATCAAGTACTTACCGAAAAAATCTGGAACCCAACTATAGTATAAACGTTTTATTTTTGGGACCCATCTTAGATGCAGCCTCAGAAACTAACGACTTTTTTTTTGTTTGTCGATTCTTATAATTTTTCACTGAAATTATTATTTACGTTTACCCATGAGGGAGGAGGACTGCCATTTGCAAGAGTTTGATGGATGGCCCTCACCTTACATGAAAATCAATATAGTCACTGCGGTTTTACTGATTTTCTTCCCTGTCTGCCTTTAGTTGGCGAAACGCGACGTCAAGATGACGTGGTGGTGGTCCGTAGCGGCCGAGTGTTGACGCTGTCGGAATGGCATAGCGTAAGAGTGGGCCGGTATCGCCGCAAGCTGTACCTGTGGGTCGACGGGATGGTCAACTACGCCGTCCTGCAGCCGTCTGAGGGCATTTCGAACTTTGACAATCTCATATATTTCGGTATGTATTGAACCCGTGAGTATACAGGACCGTTCTTAGGATTTGCGAGGCCTGGTCAGAAAATGATTGCAAAGACTATAACATACAGTTGTATTTACAAGTGTATTTTTAAAACACCTACTTATTTTTGATTTTCTTATTAATTGATTAAAAATCAACAAACTTCAGAAGGATTGCCCAACTTATGTAGAAGCAAAAAAAGTAATGAAGTCATTGAATTACACTGAAAAAGTAAAGCTCTACAGTGGTGGCTATTTTCTATTTAGTATGTGTATCGAACTTAATAAAATTATTTTAATACCTACACACCTGGTACCCAAGCACTAATTCAGGGAGAAATGAATTAGATGTCATATATATATATTTCTTAGCTTTAAAAAAAGGTAGGTATAATTACTAATTTTATATGCAAAAAGTAACTGATTTTAAACTAAATTAAGTTATTTTTATTTTTTAATTAATTTGAAACTTTTATATATGTTAAAAAAAAATATAGTTAACTTTTAACTTTAAACTTAACTTACATTTTTCTATATTAGGTTAAAAGTTATATTTTTTTAACATATGAAAGTTTCAAATTAATTAAAAAATAAAAATAACTTAACTTAGTTCAAAATTAGTAACTTTAATAAAATTAGTAATTATGCCTACCTTTTTTTAAAGCTAAGAAATAACATTGTAATACAACAAATGTCTTATAATATTTAAATAAATGTGTGTACTCAATTTAATTACTGTAGATACCTACTTATATACTTTAATCAATGATGAAACTTAAACAAAATACTTCAATTATTTTTATGTACAGGGTGTCCCATAAAGTGTGAAACTTTTAAATCTGCTGCCATTTTTTTTAAATTTTGTCGGCAGCCCTGTTCTTATAATTTCTAGGTTCTACTATTTCTCAGATTTAATTAGTAGTTGTTCATAAGAAATAATAAGAACAGGGCTGCCAACAAAATACTAAAAAAAGGCGGCAGATTTAAAAGTTGCAAACTTTATGGGACACCATATATTTGTTTATTAATTGGTTACACAGCTCCACAGAAAGCAATATAAAACCGAGATTGTGAAAGATAATTTTAGTTCACATGTTAAGCCGGGATTACATGGCACGTGGCACGGTGCGAGGAGTATTAAAACTCATATTAAAACCGACAAGTCGTATAGGTATTGGATAAACCGACACGCAGCTAATATTTTTCTTTTATTAATGACGCAGTTACCCCTATAACTTTTTTATATTAAAATTCATTTTTACAAAATGTAATATATTTTTAATATGGTTTAGAAATACAATAAACTTAACGTGGTAATAAAGTAAATTATCTCATAAGTTACTGAAAAACATGGAGAAAAATGTAACTCGTTAAGTTGGAAGTTACTTCTAAAAAAAAAGTAACTTGTTATTTAACTAAAGTAACTTAAATTTTTGACTCGTTAATGCCAGCCTTGTATATATTGAGATATAGGATAAACGCCATTGGTAGACTGTATAGCTGTCATGGACGACACCATATCTCCTAGAATGTAATTTTATAAACAGTGTATAGAACAATAATAGCCATAACAATTTAAACATTTATAGGAAATTCCTTCTCTATTTTTCCTTTGGAACAAAAACTTTCAAATGCTATGAAATTATATTGTACTCAAAACCATTTCTTTTATATATTTTTTTCAAACCAGAAGATCTAAATCTAATTAAAAAGCTCGTAGCCTTAGCTCTTGTTTGCCTCAGTGCCTCCTCGCCCCTTCAAGAACGGCCCTTCCCGCAACACATGGTCGATGAGCCATACTGTCACTCAGTTTGATCAGATGTCGTCGTCTACATGCATAAATTATATTATACTTATAGGTCTCTTTAAACGCACATGTAATAATCGCTTTTCACGTCGGTTTAGGAGGTTTGCCAGATCTGTCCCGCATGCCACCCGGCTCCACAGCTGGACTTCCGGTTCCGTTTGCCGGATGCATACGCAGACTGTCGATCGACTACGAGACCATAACACTGAACTATTCGTCGATCACCGCTGGCAGGAACATTGCAGATTGCGACGGGACACCGTGTGGCGGCGACTTGTGCCACCATGGCGGAAGCTGTTGGTTGGACATGGACATGAAACCTCACTGCCATTGCCTTCAGGTGGGTTCTCGTTTTTATTTTTCCGTTATATTATACGCGTTCTCGATTTCGTCATAAATATAGTTGTTTAAATATCGGTTTGATCACCAAGGAGTTCACCGGAGACTCGTGTAACAAGCAGGCGTCTTGCACCGAATTCAAGTGCCAGAACAAAGGCCACTGTGTAAGTGAAAGCGGCAATACATCGTTCGTGTGCAAATGCCATCCAGGCTGGGACGGTCCGTTCTGTACAAAAGGTATGTTCCGAAACGATATTGCAACAAATTTTCTTACCATATCGTTACTATAACGTTTAGGTAGGTTTTCAATGAAATGCCTATAAGTTACCTACTACCAATACTAGAGAGTAATACAAAATAAAATACATTTAAAGTTTAATTTGGGTGGTCCAATGCTCAACAATAATAATTTTTTTTTTTTTGGTCTATAAATGGTTAAGATATATTAAATTTTAATTTTAACTTGAAAAATGTTATAAATGATTTCTCATAAATAGTTCTTTCTGGAATTAATTATTAATTGTAGACACTTAACAATTTTTTTTTAGAACCATTTAAAGTTCACATTTTGACAAAAATGAATATTTAAATTATAAATACTCACTAGAGTACCTTTTAGAGTTAGACTCCGTATCTAACTGCTAGAGTATTAGACTAACTACGTTAGTAAATTTAAGTTCAATCTTTTTACATGATTGAAGATTCTGTACTCGCCCACAAAATAAAATTAAAACATAAACATAATAATCAAATACCAAAAACAAAAACTATTATGAAAAATATAATAAATTAAGTTCTTTAAAAAAGAATGTAAGGATTTGATTATAATATTGATTCTGAATAATTTTTATATAAATGTTCATATTATGTACTATTTATTAGTACTCTATCATCATCAATAAGAGGTATCCTTAGTGGTGTGATAGGCCATTCAACTAATTTAAATTTTATACTCCTTATATTATTTGTAATATTTTTTTTTAAAATAAATAAATGTATTATTTAAAAAAAAAAAAATAATCTTAACCATATGGATTATTGGCTCTTTTTTATATTACCACTTGAAAAAAGATTAAAACAACTAAATTTGAAATTCCTTTATAAACTATTACACAATATTATAGATTGCCCAAAACTAGTTGGACGTTTATACTTCAAAATAAACCCCCTAAACTCTAGACATAAATAACTTTTCTATCCACCAAACATTTCATCCAAATATATGTCAAATAATTGAAAATAAGTTTAATTACCAAACCAATTTATAGGTTTACATATTTAAATTTAGAAGCTATTAAGAGGATATCAGTTTATTTTCTCTCTCTGGCCCACACGCAGCATGGACAAAACACATTTGTGCATAAACGTTTTTTCTATGTTTTTAAGTTATCTTAAAGTAAAATAACCTATTACAAAAAAGATAGAGAATAGTATTTTTGAAGAAATGACATATCAATTCCTCTAAATATTTTTTCAAAACAATTTAAATTTACAAAATTTTAAGTTTATTTTGAAAGTTGAATACAAAGTCAAATAACAATAAAATATAAAATTGATGTCATTCCCTCTAAAATATTGTTTCCTATCTTTTTTTTTTATAATGGGTGATTTTACTCGAAGATTACTTAAAAACACAAAAAAAACGATTCTGCGCAAATGCGTTTTGTCTATGTTGCGTGTGGGTCAGAGAGAGAAAACAAATAGTGTGCTGACATCCTCTCAAGTATTTGATAAAATTATTGCTCTAACACTTGAAAAGTGTTAAGAAAAAAGTTACAAATAGATAAAAATAGTTAAAAGTAATTAAATACTTAAATACTATTTCAAGTACCTTAAAGTGTATAATTTATTGTTTATGTAATAATATTTAGCTAAATATAAAAAAATATTGTGATTCTTTTTTAGAGCTTCCAACTGGTCCACCACTATTCAAAGGACATGGATATTTAGTTCTTAGCAAACTGTCTTCCCTTACTAAAAGAGAAGGTAATGACGAAGTGACCGTGGATAACGAAACACAATCCATAAGTTTAAACTTTTCAACGGTATATGGCAACGGATTGCTAATTTGGACATCACAGGTACCCACTATAATGATCTTTACCTAAAACCTATAAAATATAGGTACTGTTTAGTAACTAATATTGTATTAAATGTATATTTTTAATATTTAAAGGAAGAGTGGTACATGGGTTTAGGAATAATTAATGGATCATTAACAGTGACATGGGCGCAGAATTATAAAAGACCCAATAAACTGACAGCACCAAAATCTAACATAACTAATAGTGAATGGCATATGGTGAGGTTGAATGTCACAAAATCAGATATAACATTAGAATTAGATGATTGGATATCAGATCCATATCACCACGATATAGATTCGTTCAATTTGAATGATAACATAATTTATCTAGGTAATAAAAAAATCTAGTAATATTGTTGCATGTTTTCTTACAAAAGATATTTTTACAGGAGGAGTTCCAGAAGATAAATTCTTCTTAAATGATAGACAAGAGTTATTTAAAAGCAATTTTCGAGGATGCATCGAACAACTGACTGTTCAAGAAAATGTTATAACTGATTTCAAACACTATGAGAGCGTAAATGTAGATGTGTGTGATACATGGTGAAATAATGTCAGTTACATAAATGTGAGCAAAATAATCAATTCTAAAGAATTCAATTTCAATCAGTCAATCAATATACTTATGTTTATTATTAATATTATGATTTTTCTATATTGTCAATTTTTAAATGATATCTTTTCATATCTTCGGTAGTGATTTCGGTCGGGGCTTCAGACAACAGGTCTTTTCCTTCATAAGTCTTTGGGAAAGCAATAACATCACGAATGCTATTTGTGTTACACAAAATTGATAGTAATCTATCAACACCTAAAAAACATGAAAATATTTTCATAATATACAATTTATTGACCAATGAATAGTGGTTAATTTGGAATAGTTTTACCTAAAGCTATTCCACCATGTGGAGGACAACCAGACTTCAATGCTTCGACTAGATGAGACATAGTCTCGATAGGTATATTTAAAATGGATCTAATAACTTTTGTTTGCAGATCGGCATCGTGTATACGAATTGAACCTCCTCCTACCTCACTTCCATTCAATACCAAATCGTAATGAAACCCTTTAACCTATGAAAACAATTTGAAATAAAATTGCTATAAAAATGTATGTTAAAAAATGTAATTTACCTCTAATAAGTTCTCAGAAGTAATTTCTGTTTGTGGTTGTGTGAATGGGTGATGAACCGATTGAATTTGATTAGAATCCATTTCAAATAGAGGAAAATTGACTATCCAAACAAAACGCCAACGGACATCATTTGAATTATCTACTTTGAAATGTTCGTTAATTTTACCCAGTACTGATAGCTGTAATTTAAAGATTATGATATAAAAATATGTTGAAAATTAACCTAGTAGTTTAAAATTAATAACTTACAGCTTTATATTTTGAACCACTTGCAATCGCTACTAAATCATGTTCAGATATATTATCAGCAGCCAACACAGCTGCTACGTCAATCCCATTAATTATTTTTTTAATATTTTCTTTGAAAGTTTCAATTGATCTGATATTTAAAAGACTGAATTTAACATCTGGGTAATTGGTGGATATTAATGTTTTCAAATCATTTATTTGTTTCTTTGTCAGTTTGTCTTCAGCGTTTTTTAAAACAAGTGCAAAAACTTCGTTTGATGCATTTGGTAGGTACTTTGTCCAGTTTGAAATCTGTAAATAATAATTGAATGGCCATTTATGATCATATATATTTATGTATGATGGTTACAATTGTAACCATACATTATTATTTGTATTTTTTATTTTATAAGGATAAAATATGTTTTAAAAAATCTAATGAAATAAAACTTTTGAAGCATTGCATGCATCAATCAACATTATGGGGGACTGCTAACAATGTAATGCAATATTTATTGGTTTATTTGCATGCAAATTAAGAGTTGAACTTAGCATTGGAATATTAACCAATAGATAACAGTGTTGACAACCTTAACAATAGCAGACACAATTTATTGTAGTGATTTCTTGATTAATACATTAATGTATGTATTCAATAAGTAAGATTAGATATTTATTAAAATCAAAATATAATTGGGCAATAGTATTATTGGTTACACTCAATGGCAATATGCGATCTAATCTTGTGTACTACATAAGTACAATATAACTATAAATATGAGTATAGTATGCTGTCTATCAATGTTTTGTGTTTTTCTATAAATAGGATATTTGCAATTTTATGATTATCATAGTGTTTATTATTTTTAACAACTTTATACATTTTATCTTTGCGCCTCTCAGTGCTAATGTTATTACTTATTTATTCAATGCTATTTTTAGGTAATAATAGTTTAGTTGATTCAGTGCGGTTTTTGGTGTTATATAGTGAGTATTTTATAGTATATTTTAAACTGAAGAAACCATAGTTATCTATGTATATAAAGCTATTTTAATATGTCTGTTTATTTATCCTTTATGCATTCTTACTCTATTCACCCGATCGCCATGAAACTTTTGTGGCAGGCTTTAGGCACCCTAATCTATTTGGCACAGAAAAGACAAGACAGGATTAATATTTTAAAATTGAACGTGTTCTGATTGAATCACTAATTGATCAATGTAGAGCTTAAACTATGATAGGTAGACTTAAAATGTTCACGGTACCTTTGTAACATCATGTGTGCACAAAGAAAGAATTTCACAGGTTTCATATATTAAAATGGTTCTCGCACAATCATTATGAGATTCAAGATAGCCGATGAAAATTGAAAATTTTACAAAAAATTGGTTACAATTTATAATAGAATAGTAGAACATTTTTAAGCTTTGAAAAATATTAAATAAAAAATTGAACAAAGTTTGAATTATACAAGAGTTGGCATTTTTAACGAGCAACAAAGTGCACAGGGTCAGCTAGTAACTTATAATTTATAAATAACAATTAATAATTATGTTAGTGGTTTTTTTATCTATAAAATCATAATAATATTTTTATCTTGTTTTTATTTAAATAATTATTTATTTCATATAAAATCACTGAATTTAATATTTTTTTTGTAACTCCATAATTTACAACATGTTTTTCATTGGACTCGTGTAAAACAATGTACATTATAATGACAAAAATTGTTTTATTTTTTCTGAATATCACCATCCTCATTGAGCTGAGCCAATAAGTTTTAGGAACAAAAAAAATGTCCAACAAATAACCTTTCAAAGAATTAATTTTTTCAATACATGAAATTTTACTCCTTGGGAGATAGCAGAATATTTATAAAGAAAATAATGAAGTAAATATGTTAGTTTTATTGAAGTATTACTTTTGTACTAAGCCCAATATCTGGTTTATCACTACCATATGTGACCATTGCTTCCTCATACGACAATCGAGGAAATGGTATTTTGATTTTACCCAATTCTGATGGCCAAACAAATGATAATAACTCTTCAATGAGTAACATTACTCCATCTTGGTTGGTAAATGACATTTCAATATCCAGCTAAAAAAATATGTCAATACATAAGTTTATAACTTATAATTAGGGCAGAGGACGTATAGCCCTACAACATACACTAAAAACATCTTCTAGCTTAAGCTCATTAGCTAATAAGCTAATAAGCAAAATTCAATATTAAGAGGACGTGATACCCGCATGTACTAAGGTAAATTTTACGCTAAGCAAAACACGTGTAGCTCTGTTTAAAAATTAGAGTAAATTGACCTCTTATAAAATTTAAAGGTATGATTATTATCATGACAACCTCATGGGCTTCTTATAATATTTTAATTTTAAGGCAAATTATGAGTATTTTAAAATTGTAAATTGTTAGTACATTTTAAAGTACTCACAACTCATTTAAAAATTAAAATATAATGAAAAGCTCACGAGGTTGTCTAGATAATAATCTTACCTTTAGATTTTATAAGTGGTCAATTCACTCTAATTTTTGAACTAATGGAGCTACACGTGTTCTGCTTTGCGTAAAATTTGCTACGTTAAGCACTTATAAAATGGAGGCAACACATGTGTGTATCACGTCCTCTTAAATAATAGCATCTAAAATTATAGTTACGTTATATAAGAAACAGATAATACTCAAGTCGATAAGAGTATACACTCAAATATTTAATCAACTTGCAGCCATCACAACAGTGTGTGGAGGATTTAAAATAATCAAATGGTATAAGAACTGTTTATCCTTTGGTAAACTTTAATTAAATTTATCACAAAGTGTATAAATAGCCTAACAAAATAAATACACTTCAAAAACCATACAAATGAATTAAACAGGTAAACTAAATATGTCTCAAAAGGCAAAAAAATATATTATATACAAATGGAACAAATGTGTTTCTAGCTGGCGATTTGTTTTTAAGACTGCGCGAAACAAAGATGCAAATACTAGAAGTACTCTTCCTTACTTACAAGTTATAATGCAAACAACATATAATTATTAATTTATTAACTTATGTTTACTTGAGTAAATTCTGGCTGTCTATCAGATTTTGCACCTTCATCCCTGTAGCATTTTGCTACTTGAAAATATCTATCTATGGAACCGACCATCAACATTTGTTTTAATTGCTGAGGACTTTGTACCAACGAATAACATTTTCCTTTTTCGTGAGTTGGTACAATGAACTCTTGTGCACCCTATAAATAACAATTGATCTATTAAAATAAATGTAAATAAATTATTTAAATAATAATTACACCATGAGTCTTTTTGAATAATGTAGGAGTTTCTACTTCAACAAACTCTCGGTGATAAATCAAAAACTCTCTCATTTTCATCAACAACTTTGATCTTAGGCGCAAATTGTATTGCATCTGAGGATATCGCAAATCCACATAACGATATTTTAATCTCAACGATTCATTTGCCTGTAATCAAAATTAATTTTTATTAAAAACAAATTTTAAGAGCCCGTCACACTAGCATAATATATTGTCTCCACTCTCTGTCTTACATATAGACAACATGGTAAATTGTGTTTAGTCATTTCAATATTGTGTTGTTAGCTTTATACTAGAGTACATTGACCTCTTATCAAACTTAAAAGTAAGATGTATGTTATCTGGTTGGTTTTTGACAAAATTCTTAAGTGAGTTATAAACATTTAGAAAAACTCTTAACAGTCATACTATAGTCTGTCCAGCAAGAGAGCGCAACTAGGCGGTGACCCAAACACATCGTAGTTTGCGCAAGACCGGTGGCAGCACCATAAAGAGACAGATGATGTTCTTACCTTTGATTAAATTAATTGATTAGGTTAATTCACTCAAATATTCAAGTTAACAACACAATATTGTAACTGCTGAACAATAATATTGCTATATTATGCATTAGTAAGACTAAGACAACATATGCGTAAATGATGTTCTATGAACTCAGATCATAATGGTTACCTTATTAAATTTCCGTAATTGAAATGGTAGTTTGGTGTCAACCGCATTAAGTAATAGTAGTTGATCAACAATTACTTCTATCATTCCTGTCGATTGATCCTATAGTAAAATACAAGATATATGTAAATACTTACACACCTTTTTGATAAATATAACTCACTTTGTTTATTTCCTCAACAGGCCTTAATTTTACGCTACCATAACACATCAAAACTGATTCCAGAGGTACTTTTTTAATAAAATCTTTTAATTCTGGGCCTAATTTATAATATAGTAATTAATTGGTCTATAAAGTTACAGAAATTATTAAGAAAAAACAATAATAATACTTGCGTTTTCAGGAATAATGAGTTGCGTTGAACCATAGCCATCCCTTAAAATTATAAAACGATTTAATCGTACATACTCTAACCATCCACAAAGAATAACCGATTTTCCACAGTCTTCATTTCTTAGTTGGTCACACGTGTGAGTACGAGAGGTATATAAATTAACATTTGAAAAGTCTATGAAAACAAAATTATAATGGTGAATATTAAATTACACTTCTCATCAAAATATTGAGACAATTCAAAGACGCTTTATAATCATAGACCTTATATTAATAGATCAAACATGGTGGTAGCTCTCACGGTGCACGTGGGTAACACTGATCATGTTGTTCCTTACTTCTGTACATATAAGTATGCACAATCTTGTGCATAGTTAAAAATAAAAGCAGCAAAAATATGTGATAATCGTATTGTATCATTATTAATGAGTATTTCTTTCATTACAAGTCACAAACGAATTATGATTAAATTTGTGTTGAGCCTTATTGCTAACTTGGTTTTGGATTTCAACATTTTCGTCAAATTGACTTGTAATAATATATAATATTTGCCATCACTGCACCCAACCCCGCCAGCCTTATTTGCTCCGTCTATAGTTAGTATAAGGTCTATGATTGTAATAATATAGTGCTTACTGTGTTCTTTTACAATTTCTTTAATGTCTACAGTTTTGGCGACTGTAAATTTGTACCGTTTTGTGAGTATATTTTTCTTTATGTTTGCTGACAATATTTTCAAGTCACTTGACATTAAACTCTGTAAAGTAATCATAAATTAATTAAATACATAGTTACTGCCTAAACTGTACTCTATTTGAGTTAAGAAACATACTTAGGCTGACTTTTACCTACTCAAGGCTATGGCCCTCACAAGAGAGCAGGGGGCTGTTGGACATGGAGTACAGGGGCCTGTGGAAATGAATTTGTAATTTTTATAATTTTGATAGGAATATTTATTTTATATTAAACAATATTTTATAGGGCCCACAAAAACATTTTGTACAGGTGTCCTAAGTTTGATGTGGGGGGCTGCTCAGGGCTGGGGCTTCACTACATGGCGAGCATATAGATAGTAATCTCTGTAGAAACAAGATATGGATGTTGTCTACAAGCTGTAATCTGGTCACTGGCGAGTATGTTTCATTTCACCCATAGAGTATACCATATAGTACATAATACAACAATAACTTGCCTGGTTAATATATTTCTGCAGAAAGAGATTTGTTTTACCTCCAATCAAATATTTTGTATGATACATATTTCTTGAATAATTAGTACGATTTATTCTGTTACACAAGTTGCGTTAAGACAAGAAGTGTTCCGCCTGTAAAATAAACATGAGTATAAAAGATTACAATTGTAACATTTTGTACATTCAGTACTGAAATGACAAACACACCACTTTAGACGATAGGAATCGAAGATCGAACTGTAAACATTAAGTCGATTTTCTGAAGACAATGAAAGGCGTACTTCGCAAAAAACAAAAATCATAATATTTTGATAGAAAATTTGCGGGTTTTATACATTTATCATTTTGGAATGTGAATTGTTTTTGATAACATAATTTCAAATTATTATTCATTATCAACGTAGATAACGTGGAGGCATAGACATAATGATCAATGTTCATTATGTTGTATGATCGTTGGAGGTGTGACTAATATTATTCTGTGGTACAAAATGTTATACCAAATATTATTGTTCATTACTAGCAAGCATGGGCATAAAAGAGTTATCAAGTTAAAGTTTAAATTAAGTTAATTTAAAATTTTAAAATTTAATATTCATTAACTTAATAAATAACGAGTCACTTTTAATCAAATTCAAGTTACATTAATTTATAAATAATTAAATAATAAATATAAATTATAATAAAATAATTATTAATGATATACCTATTGCATAAGCATTTCCTTTTTATTATTTTAAACCATACTACTGGCTATTTATATATTAAAAAAAAGTAATAATAATTATAACTTAAGTTAGTAAATTAGTTGTATGTTTAATCATATACCTAACTATTAGCTTCAAACTGAAAGAAGTTTTTTTTAACAACTGTTAGAAATCTTCAATTAGGCTTTAAAGTTCAAACATCACCTCTATAAATTTAAAATTTTTGATATCTATGATATTTTTCAAGTATACAATTTTAAGCTAATTATTATATTTATAATATTTTGATGCAGATGTATTTTTGTTAATAATTGAACATTATTGTACATTTTGTTAACAGAAATCTAAGTATTAGATTCTGAGTGGAACGATGAATGTATTGATTTTACAATAATGTGTGTTGTTTTATTTACTTTTATTATTTTTGTGCCTATCATCACGGTTGCTTCGATTTTCTTCAACTGTATCTTGTTCGATGGGAAAGTGAATCTAGTTGGTACATTCGGGAGGTCAAAATTTAAAATTCCCAATAATTTTCAATAGCGCCGGGAAAAACAACATAGAATTAAGGAAAAACGGGAATTTGTACACAAATTCGGTTTTCCACAAAATCGATTTTGGTTTTTGGTGTAACTCTAAAACAAATGAACACATGAATGTTAATAAAACTTTATTTCTTGGGTAAAAAAAAGCTTGAATATTTAAGACAAGGCTCCTATGATATTGTTACAATGACATTTGAAAAACATTAAAAATTCTAAGTATTATAAGCAAGTAAGTATAAGCATTTAAGGTTTAAATCTTGACAAAATACGGAAAAATCACGAAAATTAGCAAATTATTTTGAGTTGTGAATTCATAACATTCTTTTTTTTTTAAATCTAAGATTTGAAAATGTAATACTAGATTATTTATAATTTTGTCTACCTCTATCAAAAAAAAATGTCTACAAGCAAATCAAATTCAATCTTTATGAGCGTTCGAAGTTCATATTTTTACAATATTGGATATTCACCCGATTTCTCATGTAGTGGTTTTGATATTTTATTGTTATTCAAAAACGAATAACTGTAGATACATGACAATATTACTGAATGTTTATATTTTTATTTTCTATAAATCATCAAATTTTGAAAATATTTTAACTCTTTTTGTACTGTTTACGGACATAGTCAGTTTTCAATTTTTTTAATTTTTTTCTATATCAATAAAATTTATTGGGTAAAAAAGCGTGGAAATTTAATGCAAGGCTTCTGATATATTGCTACAATAGCAATTGAAAAATATTAAAAATACATAGGCACAATTTTTTTTCTAAGCATTAAAAGTTTTTAAAAATGTTAAAGAATTTTGTCATAATTTATCAAATTTAAAATTAAATAATTGTAGTTAAACATTTTTTATAGCTAAGGATTGAAAATTTAAAACAAGGTTACGTGTAAATAGGTTATATATAAATTGGTACTTTATTCACAATAATATCATCAAATATACTTAGTAATATCATAGACTGTCTTACCTTCGCACAGATCTTTTTTCTTATAAAATGGTATTATATCATTGAATTCAAATTTAACACCATCCATTACTGCAGTGACCTACTAGTAACCTTCTGTACAGCAGAGTGACACCTACTTGCCCACCTTTTTTTACTTGAGAATATTAAAAAAAAAAATTATACTTTCTTAATTTAATTTAATTTTGTTAAGTATCCATCTAAATCTAAGTATAATAGTTGGGAAATTTATACATAAAAATACCTTAAATACGTTGAGCACATTTTAAACAATTACATTTTTCCTAAGTACTAAATTGTTGGTATATAAAAGACAAATATTTTTTGGTGACCTTATATTTTAAATGATCGATATACAATAATAAATTCATTACACATGGTTTTAGAAAAAAAGACTTGTTACAATGATTTAAAGTATTTTATTAGGAGAAAAAACCTGATAATAAGTTTTTTTTGAACTAATACTGTATTAAATCTTAGTGCATACAATTAAAAGTAAAACTACTTGGTACTAACTTGGTTAAAATAAAAATGTATAAATAGAAATAGTTTAGATAGCATTTGAACATAAAAGTATAAGATAAATCAACAAATAATCATGTCATTAAATATATCAGGTATATTATACTGCATATATCATACAGTTCAAGCAAATAATTTTACTATCCGGTGCTTTTTAAAGATATTATATAAAAATAATATGTTAGAAAATAAGCGAAATCTCCTATGGGAAAGATGTATAAAAATATAAATTTGTATAATACCTATTATTTTAAATATACCCAATAATAAGAAATTTTTTTAAAATGTTAACTAATCTATCATGTATATTGATGTGACACGTACTTGATTATCCATACAGGCATTAGTCTAACCCATTATCATTTACACATTCAACATTAAATTTAATATCAATTATTATCAATGTTAGTGGAACATAAAGTATGGATGCTTCTTTTTCTGAAAGAAAGTTATTGTATTTTTCTAATATTAAACAGATATCCTTTCATTCTCTATAAATACATTGATGCAATTTTCAATTGCTTTTTCACAGAAAAACAGCTTCTTTTTTTAGATTAAAATCTTTTCTTCCATTTTTTTTAATTCAATTTTAATGTTTAGGGCTAAAGGGGGGCTAAAATTTATGTTGGGGGGCTTAGCACCCTCATTTAACACCATCCATTAAAATGGCCCACTTATAACCTACTGTACAGCAGAGCGACACCCACTTGCCCATCTTTTTTTAAATATATTATTATTATAAATATAACAAGTTAGGTACCTATTACATAAAATAAAATTACTAATCATTATTGTTTTAAGGATTTTATTTTAGTATTATAAAATAAATTTAGTAATGAAATGAAAAATTACTTTTTTACAAAATATATGATTAAAATAAATTAAATTTATATAAAATTTTTTGAATAATATCGGTATAGTTCTAAAATATTCTCTGTTTAATAAATCGTCTACATTTCGAACTCCCGTTGACCTGCAACCTTAAAATAAAAAGAAAGGTGGGTAAGTGGATGTCGCTCTGCTTATAGTAGGTTACAAGTGGGTCACTGTAATGGATGGCGTTAAGTTTGAATTCAATGATATAATATCATTGTATAAGAAAAACGATTCTGAGCGAAAATGGTCAGTCAGACTATGATATTAGTATATTACCAAGTATATTTGATAATATTATTGTGAATAAAGTAATTTATCTATTTACCTATTTACATGGAACCTTGTTATACATTTTCTATCCTTAGCTATAAAAGTCGAAAATTTTATAAATTTTTAACTACAAAATAATTATTACATTTTAAATTTGATAAACTTTGTCAAAATCCGAACTTAAAATGCTTATAAAAAAATTGTACCTATGTATTTTTAATATTTTTCAACTGCTATTGTAACAATATATCAGGAGCCTTGCATTAAATTTTCACGCTTTTTTACCCAACAAATAAAATTTAATTGATATTTATAGAAAAAAAAACTAAAAAAATTGAAAACTGACAACGTTTGTAAAACAGCTCAAAAAGAGTCAAATTATTTTATAAATTTTATTGTGTATAGAAAATGCTTATATAAATATTCAGTAAAGTTTTCAAGCATCTACAGTAATCCATTTTATAAATTACACATTACAATAAAATAAGAAAATCGTTACATGAGAAATCGAGTGAATATCAAATGTTGTAAAAATATGAATTTCAAACGCTCATAAAAATTTAATTTGACCTTCTTGTAAACATTTTTTTTTGATAATGGTAGACAAACTTATGAGGAATTTCGAATTGCATTTTCAAATCTTAGATTTAAAAAGAAAATTTTTCATACATTTCTAACACAAAATAATTTTCAAATTTTCGTCATTATTACGTATTTTGTCAATATTTGAACTTTGGATGCTTATAAAAAAATTGTGACTATGGATTATTAATTTTTTTCATCTGCCTTTGAAACAATATACTAGGAGCCTTTTATAAATTTTTAAGTTTTTTTAGTCAACAAATAAAGTTTTATTGATATTTATAGAAAAAAAAAACTAAAAAAAAATGGAAACTGACAATGTCCGTAAACAGCTCAAAATAAGACAAAATATTTGGAAAATGTTATGGTGTATAGGAAATGCAATTACAAACATTCAGTCAAAATTACATGTTCCTACGGTCATTTGTTTTAGAGTTACACCAAAAACCAAAATTTTCTCGAAAACAGATTTTGCGTAAAAATTCCCGTTTTTCCTTAATTTTTCGTTTGTTTTTCACGTTACGTTTGAAAACTACTGAGAAATTTAAGCGAAAAATAAGCTAATTGTATTTTAAGTCGTTATCAAGTTATCGGCTATCACAAATTCACAACCAAATTAAACTTATAATGATTTAAAATGGAAAGATACAATATGTCAATATGTGTATATTTTTTTGTATACATATAGGTATGTAGACGATTCCGCGGAAGACAGCGGATAATCGAGAGTACACTGTATTTATAGAAAAAAAAACTAAAAAAAATTGGAAACTGAAAATGTATGTAAACAGCTCAAAAAAATTCAAAATATTTGGAAAATGTTATGGTGTATAGAAAATGCTAATTTAAACATTCAGTCAAAATTCTCGTTTTTCCTTAATTTTTCTTTTGCTTTTCACGTCGCTTGTGAAAACTACTGGGAAATTTTTACTTTTGACCCCCCAAAGTACTAAACTAGATTCACTTTCCTATCAGAAAAGATACTGTTGAAGAAAATTTAAGCATTTTTACTGTCCTAAAAGGTGCTGACAGACACACAAATAAACACACATCATTGTACAATTAATACATTCATGCTCCGCTCAGAATCTAAAAAATTAATTGCATTCAAATCAAATTCGTAGTCATGACGTATTACGCAAGCTATTCTCACGATATTTTAACTATATGTAACTCGATCTCATGAATCGTCCATTGCGGTTTGTGTGAATTATTTCTATAATTCTATATATATTACATCTTATACAAGTGTGTTCACTTTGCCTGTAGGCTGTAAATTTAAGTTGTTATAGTCATAACACATTCCTGAATGATGGCCTGATTAGATACCTATAGCTATATAGGAATATATTTTATTCATGTACCTATTCATATAGGTATGTGATGCATATATAAGATAATATAGGTATCATATTTTATGAGTACGAGGTACCTACCTATCACATTTACATTTTTTTTTTTTGTAAATAGTAAATACTAAAATATGATAAAAATGTAATATATATCTACTATTCCATATAATAGGCACAAGGTGCTGTATAACAGAAGAACCTTATAAATGAAATAACTTTTATTCTATTCAATATTTATATACATTTTTTGTTTTAATACAGTTTATTTAATTTATAGACACTCGCGTTACAAGAGGAGACAAAATTTTTTTTTTTTGTAATTCGAAAAATTAAATTTTTTTTTTTGGTGAAATTCAAAATAGCCAATTTGTAAATCTAATTTTTTGACAAATTTTGATGGTAAAAACACATTCAATCCTTTATCTCTAAGATCTTCAATTCATCCTTTGCTTTAAACCAAGGTTTATCCATAGCTTCTATTCATAGGCAACTAAGGTTAAAATCTGGGGGGAGCTAACAAAATTATTTATTTAAAATAACCTATAAGGGGCTTATATCTAAATCAATAAGGAATATTTTTGGGGGGCTAAGCCCCCCACCCCTAGTTGCGCCAATGTTCCTATTACTTTTATATTGTTATTATCAAATGAAAATGTATTGTTAAATGTTTGGACGAATTGGAAATCTATCTCAAAAGAAGATTTCGTGTTTAAATTAATGTTTTGTAAATTATTAATTATTGAACTCATTACAGACTCATTTAAATATTAAATAAATATTCCACAAATCAATTTCTTTTTTAGTAGGAAATATTTTTATAACGCTTAATAATGTAATATATTTTCAGGAACATGTTAATGAATAATATTATTTCTCACTAATATATTTTACAAGCAATGTTCAAGTTTTCCAGCAATCCTAACTTCTGAGATATTAAAATCAAATCGAAAAATCTATGGCATATTTTCTACAGCTCAAACAACTCAACAGGAATCATCATCTCAAAAAATATGTTCCATTGGCTCAGCAGCTCAACAGGCACAGAATTTAAATCTATATTTTTGTTTTTAAAAATTGTAGAACTTTTAAAATCTAAAAAAATTTGTAGATAAATAACATTCTAAAGGAATATTGCGATTCAATCTGTAAAAAAATATTCTTTAATTATTAATGCATTTTGTTTTGAAATATTTTTTAGGATTATTTTTGCAATTAAATTTATGATCGGAATATGATATAGATGGAGATTTACCACGAATGCTAGAAATAATTTTTCTCAATACATTAATTCAAAATCAAAGTATTTCAGATTAGAAATATTTTTTAGATTAATACTGCAATTTAATTTCTTAAATATTTTTAATTATTAATGATTGGTTGATTTTATGAAATATGGAATATGGAATATTGCAGTTTAATTTGTCAAATATTTTTTGGATTATTAGTACATTTAGTTTTGTGAAAAATAGTTTTTGGGCAATATTGCAATAATTTAGTTTATTAAATATTTTTTGGATTATTAATGCAATTAGTTTTACGAAAAACATTTAATTATTAATGTATTTCAAAAAACTGATAATGTTTCATAAATTTCAAGTAATTTAACCAAGGTATTCAAAGAACTTTTAAAACATTTTGCAATTCAATTTTGTGAAAAATATTTTAATTATTATTGCATTTCATTTTTGTGATCTTTTTACACATTGTTTTCTTGTGGTCTTTTATTGATATAAAATGGGGGTGGCCCAGGAATGGCATATATAATATTATAATACTCGTATGTGTTGGAAATTATATGTTAATAAATTCGTGAGGGGCTTATTATTTTATTAATTTATATTTATTTTAACAATTACAACTTATAAAACATCAATAAAAAATAAGTAAATTCATTAAAATGTTTGAATGAAGTTGGCGGCGACGGTACATAATAAAATACAATAAAAATAAAACTAATCCTCATACACTAGATACGCAGGCAGCAGGTTCATATTATTTAATACGGCTATACTATTAACTAAATTGTAATAATAATAATTTTATAAAATGAAAACTACTTTTATCATATTATGCGGAAATTGTTGAAAAGACTACTGCAAGTACTTAAAGTGCAAAGCGGAGTGCAGTCAAATACTCAAATGTGCAACATAATATAATATTAGATCGGTAATGAAATAAATATTTTAAGAATTATCCCTTCTATAATACAGGCATACGGCAATACGCGAAAAGCCTTTCTAAACAAAGAACAGAGAAAATAATAACTATAGAGATAATAAATATTTATATTATTAATTATAGTATGTTCGGCGAGTATCGTCAAAATATTACTCCTTTGTCGTAACGATAATGATTTACTTTGTACTGTGGCTAAATTATTCATAGACCTTACTACTATATAGTATAAGATCTATGCAATTATTAGATATCGTTTTCCAGCTAACTTATGATAAGAATAATATTAATATTATACATGTCAAATGTGTAGTATAATACTATAATAGTCGTATAGAATAAAAAAATGCATAGGTTTATAATTTGTTAATGTAAAATGTCAATGTGTTTCACGGTATTAAGACGATAGGTAATTAAAAATTTCGAGGCCCTTAATAAGCGCGAGGCCCTGGACATATTTGTCCTCCTCTAGCGCCGGCATTATTGATCAGAATAGAAATCGTAGGACTCGCCTGATTTATGTAGAACACTAGTTGTATACATTTTTCATTTTTGTTTTTTAGATCTTTCTGTTACACCCAGTTTAGCTATAATAATTATTCATGGTATAGGAATATGCATATTGCATATTTATTATGTACCTACGTAGGTATGCTTTTTTACAATTTTCTTATCAGTCATCATCGATTTTATTGTGTGGTACCTATGTGGCTATGTATAGTACTCGTATATTATTATATTGTGTAGGTATTTAAAGGTATTTTATATAAAGAGAAACACATAGTCTGTAACATTGATTATAAATTATTATAATTTAATAAATTCAAGATCGCTTTACGTTTATCGTTGGTAGGTATATCCATGAAGATTTAAGATAATATTTTACGTCTCCGCAGTCTTCATACATTGGTCATAATATAATAATATACAGTGTGTCAGTGTATATAATATAATCAATGATTCATGTGTGTACCTAAATAAGTGTATAGCTGCACAGTGCACATGGCCCGGTATATTATAACCTATATTTTATTATTATCATATAAATTATTAAATTATATTATTTTTTTTAACACTTTAACGCGTTTTAATGGCGATCGACTATACCATGCTTTTAAACTTGTAACATTATTAT
Organism: Sitobion miscanthi; assembly: GCA_008086715.1. Classification (NCBI taxonomy): domain Eukaryota; kingdom Metazoa; phylum Arthropoda; class Insecta; order Hemiptera; family Aphididae; genus Sitobion; species Sitobion miscanthi. The sequence goes on from CM017804.1 coordinate 26,252,764, forward strand.
AATTTATATAGCTATAGTGGGTACCTACTTATAAAAGCGATTCTCAAGTGGAATGAGAATGTTGGTACACGGTAGGCGGCGAGTAGGGGTGTATGTTTGCCGGTTTAGATAACGTTCGCCGCGTCTGCGTCGCGTCTGTTGTAGTTTGTTCATTGTCGTCTTATCGTCAGCGTTTGTTTGGTTCGAAAAAACGTTGTTATCACTGCCGAGCATTCGGACGCACCGCCGCCAATAATCGCCATTAGCCGCCGTACAAACAAATCCGCAGGGAAGAGAACGGAACCGCTCACCGGGGAACAAGCCGAAAGAGTGTGATCGTTTCGTACGTGAGAGTGTTGTCATTTGTATCGAAAAACGACAAAATGGCAGGCGGCGTCATACTCGAGAACTTGAGTGGAAAAAAGCTGTTCGTGCTCGTATCATCGTTGCTCTTTTGCCAGCTCGCGTGTTTCCTGATCGGTGGACTCGTAGGTAAGTCATCGTTCAATCGACCGAGCCGGAATCCCGTCACCATTGTTCCTTTGTCCTGACTCAACGGTTATGTTTTTCTTTTGTTTGCAGCTCCGACACCGTCCGCCACCGATATGGTATTAGCGACAAAGTGTTTGTACAACGACAGCAATCCTTGGTCGTACATCAGAGGCGATGGAAAATGCTTCTCATATCAGTCAGACATATACAAAGATAGCCCTCTCGCCAACACGATGGCCAATGACATTGTATTCACTTTTCAGGTAATCCATTATGTGCCTAGCTAATAGTGTAATATGGTTTCGTTCCCTATTTATCAATAATTATTTTACCAATTTCTAGATACCTACTCCACGCGATGGTCAGACGTTGGATTATTCTCGATGGCAACAGTACCTCATAGGAGTCCTCAATTTTGACATTGAGTATCATACTGACACTAAAATGGGTACGAATAAAATGAATTATGACTTACTTATACATTTGATCATAGTAAACTAGTAACTAATTGATATGGAGTGATCGTAATTGTGGTCACATGTTACTGTACAAAATTGTATAATGTACATGTGCCTACTATTGAGATATTTTAAGGACAATAATTATAATAAACTAGTATCCAATAAAAGTAAAATATTTATCTAACAAATATTGTCCTTAAAGATTGCAGTTATTGAATATAATATAAGTTCTATATGGTTTAAATTACTTAATTTACCTAACTAAATTAAAATAAAGTAATTTTGATTAGAAATATGTTACAGGCAAAGTAGGAAATTTGTCATTGTACATTATGTGTGATTTTAGTAAAAAAAATTAAATAAAAAAATGTATGGTTAAATAGAGTAGTATTTAATTTCAATTTAAATATATTATTGTAATAATATACTTCTCGACTATTAGTTTTATATGAAACACTATTAAAATAGGCAATGAACTTAAAATATTAAACTTGATTAAACATATTAGTAATAAATATATTGCACAAATCGCTATTATGGTACCTACCTACTAGACTAACAAAATTGCCTAGGACACTTGTAACTACATTTATGTGTCTTACACTTACATTAAGTCTTACATATACAGTAATCATTTACTACCCAAATTGGATAATTTTCACCTTGTTATTAAAATAATACAATACTGTCATACATGCAAAATATGTCCTTTATTTTTTTTAAACTTTTTAATTCAATTTACAACTAATTTTCATTTCTTAATTAGATGAGAATTCATTGTTTATTTGCATTATTTCTTATTTTGCCCATAACACAGAGGTTCCTAATCTTTTTACCATACTAAATGTTTAAATTTTGATGACCTAAAATTTACTAATGACCGTTTTTGTTGCTATCGTTTCATTTATAATAGCTAACTTTTTCTATGGTGGCTTTGTGGTAACACGCCACTCAATTTTTTTTATATATTACATTATATTTTATAGTAATCTAATATTAAATATGTTATCTTATAAAAAATAAATGTATATTTCAAAACTTTCAGTGACTCACAAAACATATCATTATTATTGCATATAATTGCGACCCATAGTTTGTGAATCTCTGCCATAACATTTATAATACTATACCTACCAATAAATATTTAAAGAATAATATCAACGTTTTATTTTATAAATTTATAGTAAATGAATAATAAATAATTATCAAATTGGTTTTTTTAATAAATTGAATTTGATATTTTCTTATTATTAATTTACTATAAATTTATAAAATAAAACGTTGATATTATTCTTTAAATATTTATTGGTAGGTATAGTATGTATTAGATAAAATAAATATGTGCTTTAGTCATACAATTTTTTTCTTAAATAGTTAATTTTTAGACTTTTATAACTGTTTAAAATCAATGTGACTCAAAATATAATAATAATCAAAAGTTATGTACATTGTTATTTCAAATATTGAGCCTATATTTCTTATGAAAATTTAGAAAAATAAACTTATTCTATTTAGAATGTAAGGATTACAAACTATAATTTAATTAATTGATTCTATATTATTTCTCCAAAAATCATTTTTTATTGTAATGAATTGTAATTGATGTCTTACCTTGAGGAGAACATAGTTTGTTGTTTCCAACATATAATCTATGAATCTTAACTGCTCGTTTTTTAAAAATGAATGAATTTTTAATCAAAAAATAATATCATTAAATATTTTTTCAAAATTTAGTTAAAAATTGAATATTATTATGTCATTTTGAGAATGGAATTGGTCAAATATAATAATAAGCTGTTTATTAAATATTAAATAGTAAATAAATGCTTATAAAAACATTTTTACTTATAATTAGTTAGTAATTTAACTATTTATTAAAAACAAAGATCAATACTTATATTTCTTATCTGCAGATTACAAAAATCAAATTTTCTTTTAAAAAATTTTCTATGGAACTAGTGTCTATTTTTTTTTCTAGATCGTAATCTTGAGTTAACGTTAGATACCAAACTTGGCTATCGTAATGTGGGAGATAAGGATGGCGATTGGAAATTATTTGCTACTTCTGTTGAGAAGCGTAATCTTGATTGTGTTTCAGAAGAGGTAAATAATTCTTGCTTGTATATTTCTTCTTAAGTTATGCTCAAAACTTATATTTTGTTATAGAAAATAGATGGTCATAATTATCAATGTGGATTGGTACCGCTTTTTGAACTCGGATCATTACATCATGATTATTATTTAATCAACATAAAAATACCAGTGGATGAGGAAAATGGAATAAACTTTGGTTTAGGACATCTAAAAGATGTTTGGCTTGTGGTAAGAAATACAAATGTTCTTTCATTCATAAATAATTTTAATAGAATGTTTTTTTATGAATAATTACAAATAAGGAGATTGTGTAGCACTATTTTTTGATTTGTTTTTTTTTTTTTTTAAATAAAGTCAGATTTACTTTTTGTTTTTAATTTGATTTAATATCTGAGTAAAAAAACTTAATTTGAATTAATTAATTATTTATTAATAATATTATGCCTTTAATATTGTTGATAATATTTTTAACATGGTTTTAAAATCTTAATTATTTGTGTTAGTATCTGCTTAACTTGCTTATTAATTTATTGTATAATTATTTTATATTGTATTGTTAATAGGTTATTAATCAAAATGGCGGTTTTACAAGTGTATGGCTTTACATGAAGACAATATTTTTCCCTTTTATTGTTGCAATAATGATATGGTTTTGGAACAGAGTTCATATGCTGGCCCGTAAACCAGTTTTGCTTGAACGCATGTTGATGACTATCGGTTTTGCATTAACTCTTTTGAATCGTAAGCAAAAAGCAAAATACCTTTATAATGAAATAAATTTACAAAATCCTTACTCATGAGTTTATTAATAATTAATTACAATAACTACAAATTAAAATGGCTTTAATATAATATAATTTTTATTTTAGTCAGTTTAATTATTTAGTTATGAATTTCATGAATTTTATTGTTGATTATAGTATAATATAATTAAGTTTAATAGTCATAATGTCTTGGAGCAAGAGTTATGTGATACCAATTTTCAAAGAAAAAGAAGATGTACAGGAGTGTGGACACTATAGAGGAATACAACTTATGAAGATTTGGAAAAAGATTATTGATTTAAGAAGGTTATTGATTAGAAGTGATACATCGGTTTCAAAGAATCAGTTTGGTTTTATGCCCAGCAAGTCGATATTTTGTGTAAGACAAGTGATGGAAAAGTTTAGAGAGAAAAAAAAGAAGTTATGTATGATTTTTATTGATCTAGAGAAGATCTACGAAAGAGTTCCTAGAGAGGTTTTGAAATGGACATTCATGAAGAAAGATTTGCTTAAGGCGTATGTAAATATAATTGAAGCCATGTATGAATGAACGAACACAAGGGTTAAAAGCCTTGTGGGTGAAACTGAGGATTTTAGGGTTGCAGTTGGTGAGCATTGAGTCCTTACTTGTTTTCTTTAGTAATAGACAAAATAACAAAAAGTACACAAGGTGAGGTACCATGGTGCATGTTGTTTGCGGATGATGTAGTGTTGGTTGGAGAGAGTCTGGAGGAGGTGAACTATAGACTGGAAGAATGGAAGGAAGCACTAGAGACTAAAGGTTTAAAATTAGTAGAAGTAAAACTGTGTATATTGAGTTTAATTTTCATCTTGGAGATAAGAGTAAATCAGAATAGGCATGTAGTGAATATGGTGAGCGAGGTAGTGGACAAAGTTGATAGTTTCAAGTACTTAGGATCCGTATTACAAAAGAATGGTCGTTTTGACGAAGATATTATGCATAGGATTAAGTGTGGATGGATGAAGTGGAGGGAAGCATCAAGTGTTTTATGCGATAGAAGAATCCCAATCAGGTTAAAAAGTAAATTTTATAAGGCCGATGATGATGTATGGATCGGAATGTTGGGCTATAGATAAAATAATAGAGAGGAAAATAAGTGTTGCGGAGGTGAGAATGTTAAAAGGTGGATGAGTGGAGTGACGAGAGAGGACAGAATAAGTAATATAAAAGGTAGTACAGGAGTGGCTTCAATAGTTGACAAAATGTGTGAGAATGGGTTGAGATGGCTAGGACATGTTTTAAGAAGAGAAAAAACTGAGGCAGTTTCAGTGACGAAAAACATGAGCGTGGATGGAAAAATAGATGGTTTGAAGTTATATGAGAATGACTGGCGTTTGTGAGGAGGATGCTAAGGATCGTAGTAAGTGGAAATTGAGGACCAGGGCGGCCGAACCCAAATAGTTGGGAGAGAAGGTGAAGAAAAAGAAAAAATCATAATGTCCAATGCCCTACATAAACTTTTTTTGATCAGTGCATTTCAAAATGTTTAAAAATGTAAAGTAAAATAAAAAACATTTTCAACCTTGAAATGCTCATAACTAGCTTTAAAATTAAAATTAAAAAAAGACCTCTATGAGGCATTGGATAATATTCTTAGATTCAAATTAGATAGTAAATAAATAAAAATGGATTATTCTGAACGTTAAATTTTCTATGTTGTGCGTTATTAAGATGGAGTATGTACTATTAATGTTAATTTTTTTCTAGTTCCTATTGAATTTTTGACATTAAGTTATGATATGCCATTTATGTTGCTTTTGCAAGATATAAGACAAGGTATATTTTATGCCGCATTACTTTCATTTTGGTTGATTTTTGCTGGTGAACATCTTATGGTAAGTGATTTGACCGTAATAAATAATCAACTAATTGTTATTTTTATATTACCATAATAGTGTATAAAATATTTGTTTTAATTTTCATGTTCTCCATACTTCTTCATCTTCGGCATGCTCATATAGATCCAGGTAAATAAAATTAATTAATTATTTTAATACTTAATATATGTGTGGATGTGATTAAGGAAACTTATTTGTAACTATTTTTATTCACAATTATCTAATAACCTTTATTTCAAGTAAAATTGATTTCAATATTTATTATGTTCAATAAATATTGTTATGTATTTATATTTTTAGATTATTACCTATTGAAAAATAATTGAACTAATGTATATTTTTGAAATTTATAGGATTCTCAACAAAAGAATCTGCAGACCTATTGGAAACATTTAAGTGCAGTTGCTGTTGGTTGTATTTCACTTTTTGTATTTGACATATGTGAAAGGGGAGCACAATTAAAGAATCCTTTTTACTCCATATGGGCCACCAATACTGGAACTAATTTAGCTGTATCCTTTTTATATACATATTATATTTCTTAATTTAATTTGCTCAAATGATAATGTTCTTTAACCTAAACCAATTCAGTTAACGTTTATAATATTAGCTGCAATATCTGGCGGAATGTACTTTTTATTCTTATCATACATGATATGGAAAGTTTTCTGTAATATAAGTGCTCGAAGATCAGCATTGCCATCTATGTCAAATGCCCGGAGGTTACATTATGAAGGCAGTATTTATAGATTTAAATTTTTGATGATAGCTACACTATTATGTGCTGCCTTAACTGTAATTGGATTCATATTGGGACAGGTAAAATAGCCATTATTTCTTTTTGAATGTTAATAATTCATATTTTGCATGTTATTCTAGGCTTCAGAAGGACATTGGAAATGGAACGAAACCAATAATCTAAACTATGCATCAGCGTTTTTGGTTGGAGTCTATGGAATGTGGAATATTTATATATTTGCACTCATTGTTCTTTACTCTCCTTCTCATAAGCACTGGCCATCAGAAATCGGTAATGTTATTGGTAATTTTAAAATAACTTAGTTAATTCAATTTTATTTTATTGCTAAAAAGATGTTGAGCATAAAACAGAATATTATATATTATGTATTATATGTTGTTTTATTTTGTAGTATGATTAATATGATGTATAATGGATAATATTGTATTGAATGGAAAATGGCTTAAATTTAATTAAAAATGTTTAATATAGTAGATATTTTGATTAAAGTCTAATTTAATTTTGAATCTAATTCATTTTTTATATATAAACTCAATGTTAGGTATAGTCTATACTGTATTTTCTGTATGAAAACTAAATTATATTGATGGTGATACCTAACCAACTGTTAAGGCTGTTAAAAGCTGGTAGTTTTTCATGCATTTAAACTAATAAGCGCAAAAAAATGTATTCTTTCAGAAATTTAATTTAAATTTTGAAATTGTTCACTTCTTGTGTGTTTTGTTGGAATTTCATTTTCATTTTATTTTTTATTTGTTACATTACAGTAAAAGTGCATTTTGAAAAAAAAAATGAATTTGGTATAATACTAATTAAACAATACAACAATTAATTGAAAATTCATTTCTTACAAAACCTAGTAAGAAGAATAAGGAACTTAAATATTTTTAAAATTAAAATTGTGCTTTCAGTACTGGATGAATTTTTCCTTTGTTTTTTGTGACTTATAGCCACATTTGTAAAAATATATTTGATCGCAAATTATTGTAACGTGTGATTGCGCGTTTGCAGGCTATGGTTTTCCAAGAATCTTAGCTGTAATTTATTTTTAATTACATAAATTGTTTGAGAAATTGTCGCACACTCATGATCTGTCACTACACACTCAGTTGCACATATTTTCTGATGAATATAGAATATTGCATAAATCTCCCCCCTTAAAAATTGTCCATTTTCAACAGCCTTATCTAACTTCAGTAAAACTTGACTATTTTAGATGCCGTTTTTAACATAAAGCATACAATAATATGCGATATTATTTTCCATAAGTCTGTTTTCTGCTAGTCCCTAGACATTACTTATACTAGTCAATAAAAAAACCACTTGTTAAGAGGATATCAGCACACTATTGGTTTTCTCTCTTTGGCTGAACCTGTGTTATTACTAGAGGCCAGAATTATATGCATTTTCATATTCAAACTGAGTAAATTCAAAATATAGGCGTTTCAAATCAAATTGATTTGAGGTTTTATTGACAAAATTTGAATTTGCATATTTTTTTTCTTTGAGAGGTTAATGCATATTTTGTTATCAAAGCATATAATTTGTATAATACACGTCATTATTTTATACGCTTTTAATAAAAAAAAATTACTTTTTTAAATAAAAACAAGGATTAATTAGTTGTAAATAATCACAGAAATCTTTTTGATGATCAAAATGTATATTTTTTTTGTTTAACATAGTTTTGTTTTCAACATTGTAATTATAACAAATATGCTGCTCCAAGAAAAGAACAGAAATGATAGCATTGTATCATGGTTACCACCTAGGTTTATTATGGATCTTAGATTAACCCCACTGAACTAAATATAATAAAAATTTAAAATTAATACATAATTATATATTTTTTGGGTTAAAATTCTAAAACTTAATGAATAAAAATATGATTCACTTAAAGTTTTTTATTAATTTTAATATTAAATTGAATTCACCTATTGTCAAACTTTAAACTAAGAATATTATCTGTGTCCCTATGTTAGCTAATTATTTGATATCTTAATTTTTATGAAAGTTGTAAGTCTGAAAATTATTACAATTTAAAAATGCTTCTAAATTTTATAAAAATTAAATTATCATAAAAAAGTCAACGTAGGGACACAAATAATATTGTTAGTTTAAAGTTTGATAATTGGCGAATTCATCAAATATTAAAAATAATAACACAGGGTTCTGCTAAACATAAATTTTCTAAATCGTGCATGGATCAGAGAGAGAAAACAAATGGTAGTCTGACATCCACTGAAGTTAGGTTTCCTCTATATATTCTGATAAGATACACCCTTTTGTTCAGCCAATGAAAATAAATTATTTTTTAATTGTGAGATACCTAGTTAAAATAAAAATAAAAATAATAAAATTGAAAACTTGGTTTTAAAGCAAATATTATGTATACTATTTTTCATGTGAGAACGGAACCGGCAATCGAATCATTTTACATGCGCGAAACGGTTAGGTTAGGTAACGAAAAAAGTATAGAATGTTAAACAAATAAAAAAAACTCGTTCTTTCCAAGCTCATTAGCAACAATTAAAATTATGTATGTATTTTTGATATTTTAATAGTTAAATAATACATAGGTTTATTAATATATAAACTCAATATTTTAACCACCTTGGTTTTTTTTTTCAATTCTCGCGTAAGACACGTCAGAGAGCTCTGTTGAGCTGATCCCTTGAAGAGTTTCTTAAGCGAGTTTAACTATATCTTCTTATAGCTTATTATTAATATTACAAATGACATTGATTTATACAAATTAAGGTATTAAATCAAGTTGCCCTAAGAATTGATTTTTAAATGCAATGATTAAATCAATATCAAATTATTAAAATTCAACTTTAAAATATAGATATACTAGTTTATTGCATCCGCTAGTTGTATGCATTAATAATTTGTTTTTTGGAATTCTATTATTTATACTAGATATTTTTATTGTAATGCATATTTGAAGTATCTACAAAGATATCAAAATTCTGAACTTTAACTTTAAACTTTTTTTTCCTTATTTTTATGGTTTCATAATTGATTGTTGGTAGATTATTCTTCTTGCTCTTATTTAATTGAAATTTAATGTAGAAATTTTAATTGGTATATTTCATAATATTTTATTTTTGTATTTAGTATTATAAATGTACATATTAGGAAATTATGCCATTACAAGATTTAATTTTAAAGTTATATAGTGCATTAATAGACTGTCAGATTTTATATAACAATAAATCAGTTTTAAATTGTAATTATTTTTAAATTTATGCGTTTAAAAATGTTTGTTTTGTATTTTAGATGTGAACAACAGTTCCAGTGACACAATTGAATTCAGCCGTCTTCCTACTGAGCCAACAGAAATGTCTTCTCTGGCTTCATTCTCTAGGAAATCGGCTTTTGACTGAACATCTAAATGCCATGACATCTTCCTATACGATAATTTTAAGTTCATCATGACATTTTTTACTTTTTTCCTTATTTATTATATTTAGGTCTGTGATAGACAAACACAGTACAATTAAAGTTAATTTAAATTTAAGATCTTATTTACAGCAGTATTATTTTGTATTTTTTTTAGTACTTTTTTACAGTATTTTTTTTTAGTAAAATAATACTCTTTTTATAACTTCTTTTTTTATAGTACTGCATATTTACAAGTAACGACATTTAAAACATAGATTATGCATTATATTATTGTATGTATACATGTATTGTTTAAATTTCCTGCTTAGATTAATACTAATTTAAATTTATATACTTTTTTTAGTTACATTGAAGTATTGGTAAATTTATACTTGGATTAAGCTATACATTTTTTATTTTTATTTTATTAATCTAGAAAATAATGCTTAGTCTATACTCTATAGATCTGTTACTACTAGTTTTTTTTTAAATGGCGATAGTACCTAAGATTGCCACCATTGCCTCTTGTCCATTTACATTCATGAATTTTTTTTATAAATTACCAACATATCAATTATTATTTATTAAGAATTTAGAATAATAAAACATACCAATCTACTCTATATTGAAAATACTTACTATATATCTTAATGATAGTATTAAGAGGATATCACACCCGCATGTGTTGTCTCCGTCTTACAAATGTACAACATAGCAAAAACTTTTCTCGCACCATATTTGTTGTAGAACTACCACATTTTCACAACACGTAAAAAAAGAACTTAATCTGTGCAACATCGCGCTTTTTTTTAATAGCAGTATCCAATCATTTTTTAAAGCAAATAAAAATGACAAAAAAACAAAATGTTTAGAAGCATATAACTTTTATTTTATTTATGTTATCTAAACTATGGGCACGCTGTTGCATAGATAATTTTCTACCATATATGTTCAAAAATTTTGGAGCCACAACTACAAACAGAAAGATAAAAGTTGTCCCGCTCAAAACAGTTTTTGCTATGTTGTACATTTGTGACACCCTCTTAAGTAATAACACTGTTGTATGCCAAAACCAACAAATGTTAAATAAATGGATTAATTTAACTTAAGTTAAAATAATCAATCCATTTTACTAAGTATATAAATAAAATATCATAATTTTTCAAAATGTATGACTCGTAACATAAGCGTAAGATATTTTTAGTTTATACTAGCCCATTGCAGTTTGAGTAGTTAATTATACATAATAAAACACAGATAATGTACATATATTTATATAATATGTTTTTTTTACATTATCCTTATTATTGTTAATGTCATAATAAATTCCTTACCGAATGCATAATTAGGTATATTATTATATTAATCAATATATACAGAAATCATAATATACCTTTTTAATCAGTGGCGTTAATTAGGCTTAATTGTTAAGGTTGCAACCAATTTTTATGGTGAACAGACTTGTGCCTGCTCCCCATACCTCTTAAACACAGTTTTATTATATTCTACATTTAACATTATAAGCAAAACTGGCCATTAACGTGCTAATTAAGTAAACATTCAGTTACTGTTAACTAAATTACACAAGTGAATGTTAACTTTATTGTTATGTTAAGTTAACTTTTTTTTAATAAGCGCACTGTTTGGTTTCTCTCTTTGGCCCTCGCCCAACAAACAAAATACATCCACGCAAAAACATGTATTTATGTATTTGAGAAATGTTACGAGTCAAATGATTCATTAATCATAATAAAAATGATAGAAAATAATATTTTTGTGGGTATGACATATTGATTTGTCTAAATATTCTTTCTAAACAATTTAATATCCATGAAAATTAATTTTTTTTGTGTCTAGTATATACATATTAAATTAATAATATAATATGAAACCGATATGTCAAACCCTCTAAAATATTATTAATAATTTTTGTAAAACATAGGTGATTTTACTCTACAAATACTTAAAAAATCATAAATACATAAAAAAAATTAATAATTTTACGTGAATACATTTTATTAATATTTCAGATGGGTTTGAGAGAGTAAACAAATATTGCGCTGACATCCTGATATCTTTATTAAATGTATTCTAAATAGACACCCACTGATTTACTCGATTATATTTTTGAAGAATTTCGAGCTATATTTCTGGACTCTAATAGTCATTAGTAATCAAAATAACATATTATATAAATACAAATTTATAAAAAATATGTGAAATATGGTTTCACGATCAGCTGCCACCTGCCATCGAAACTCTGGCGATCACAATAAATACATATTAACTATATAATAATAGAAAATGTTTAAAAAACCATACTATACACAATAACAATGCCAATGCATTAAAACAAAGTTAAACATTTGTTCTAAAATATAAATTACTTAATTATTATACTGATATTGCAGTTAATACTGACATGTTTTCCTAAATTTTTTTACTAAATTAATTAAATTTTTATGAAAACTACACATGAGTAAAAAGATACTTTTGTGATTGTGACTCTGTGATATTTTCATTGGTTGCAACTTGCAAACGCGTTCCCCCCTCCACTATATGTAATCAATAATCATGTAAGTAATAATATAATATGCATCTATTATAATATACCTATCATAATAAATTAAAAAGAAATATAAAGTCTGTAAGTTGTTACAACACTAATAACTTGTAAATATCACTATTTTCGTTAAATTTTTATCATGAAATTACGAAATTTTATTTTATTTTTTATTTTTGTGTCTGTCACCAGCGGCTGGGGCAGTAAAACTGCTTCGATTTTCTTGAACAGTATCTTGTTCGATGGAAAAGTGAATCTAGTTGGTGTATTTGGGAGGTCAAAATTTTAAATTCACAAAAGTTTTCTAAAGCACCGGGAAAAACAACATAAAAATTAAGGAAAAACGGGAATTTTTACGCAAAATTGGTTTTTGACAAAATCGATATTGGTTTTTGGCGTAACTGTAAAACAAATGACCGTAGATACATGACATTTTCACTGAACATTTATATTAGCATTTAAATAACATTTTCCAAATAATTTGACTTATTTTGAGCTGTTTACGGACATTATTTAATTTCAATTTTTTAAGTTTTTTTTTCTACAAATGTCAATAAAATTTTATTTGTTGGGTATTTTTTGAGCGTGGCTGAATTTCCGCCGAAACTACACAGTCCAAAGGCTTTCCAAGTCGCGTGATCGGCGCGGAATGTTCGCGACGAGTCGCTCCCCGTCCACCCTGTCCACGCGTCGGCCGGCATCCACGGCTCTCTGATCGGGACACCTTTTTGTCTGTCTTTTGCCAACATTTGAACCAGGCGGATTACGTACCGCCGGTTCGCGTCGTGTTGTTGGGCTGTGGTCGACCTCGTGGTCATCCATCAGTTTTACTGTTGATATTTAGTTAGGTTGAACGTCAAACCACTAATATTATTTTCTTATTTTTTGTAGATAGTCGAAGTTTGACGGATTGTGTCCCCGCCCACCACCGAATTTATTATATGTGTCAACGCTGGGCCGTCGTTCAACTGCGCCACGGTGTCTATTTTTGATCTCACGCGGAAGACGCTGTCGCTTTTCCAGCGAGGACGGTACTGACCAGTGGACCTACGCCAAGGTGTCGATCAGGTCATATGATATTAGCATTAATTGCGTTTCAAATTATTATTATTATTATTGATTGTAGCCTGTGTTGAATTGCACGCGCTTATATTATTTATTTATCTATTATTGATGTATTTTTATTATTATTGTGTAAAATATATATATTGCGCTAAATCTACTTAAACATATTTGTACGAGGTAATACATTGTGAGTACCCTCCTGCCGTCCATAACATTATGCGAAATTTGTCTCCCTTTATCAAAAAAAAAAAATCAAATCAAATTAAATTTTTATGAGCGTTTGAAGTTCATATTTTTACAAGATTGGATATTCACTCGATTTTTCATGTAGCGATTTTGTTATTTTGTTGTAATTCAAAAACGAAAAACTGTATAGATACATGAAAATTTTACTGAATGTTTATATTTTCATTTTCTTTACACCATACAATTTTTAAAATATTTTGACTCTTTTTATTGAGCTGTTTACAATTTTATTTGTTGGGTTAAAAAGCGTGAAAATTAAATACAAGGCTTCTGATATGTTCTTACAATAGCAGTTGAAAAATATTAACAATATAAATGCACAATTTTTTTAATTAAAAATTTAATTAAAAACAAAATAATAAATAATATTTAATACTAATTATGTAAAAATATAATTTTAAATAAATGTAATAGGTAGCTAAAAGGTTGTCTAAATTAAATATAATTAATAATTTCAATGTTACCCACCTAATACAGTACTAATATACTAATGTACAATTATATTTTAATTAAAAAATCAAAAAATGAATCGATGTAAAAATTTTCTACTACACCAAAAACAATGAAGATGGTACTTTAGAGAGGTCATTTTTCAATTTTCTCATTAGTTATTTAATGCCACGAGAAAAACATATCATACGCATCATAATATATGCAGTACTTATGTCCCAAATGTCCCGTATTAACCTTATAGTATCTTCGTGGAAAATCAATATATTTAAATTCAGGTTTTTTATAGTAATAAATATGAAAATTCTGATTAAATAATATAATATTATTTATTCTATCATTAATTAATAGTAAAAAAGGTTCACCTTGAATAATTTCTATGTTTAACAATTCGATTATTTCATGTACTATTCTTTGATATTTTTTGGTAGAATTGGTATATAATATATTTCTTCTGGCCATATAAATTCCTCTTTGTATACATGCAATATCATCAGTTGTCAAATCATCGACTCCTTAAAAAAAAAAAAATACGTATTATAATATTGTATACTGATGTCAGGAATTTCCCAAAAATAATATTTTGGCAAAAGTTATTACGTTCTAAATTAATTTACTCGAAACATTTAAAAAAATTAACTACTTGATTTAGATAAATGTTTTTTATTTAAATATAAATTAATTAAATTAATTAAAAATTTTAAAATATTGATTAGAACAAAGGTTATTTCATCTGTTGGGTTGTCCTGTTACACTCTGTATACTATATTGACTAAATAGTTAATTTTATATTAGAATTAAAAACTACAATTCCGCTTAACATCTCTGTTTATTTGACTATGTATCGACGTTGCCGGTCTTAAAGTGATATCTTCAGTTGCTTTTCGTTTAAAATTGTTTCGAATTTTTTGTCTCTTTAATAATTCAGAAGTATTCGCCTCATGCCAATGATTAGTTAGGTTACTTTCATTTTCTAATAACAGTGATCCACTTCTCTTAAAATAACATTTGCACGTCCAACTCCAACGTTCGACATCATTGTCCAATATTTTGTGGAAACGATATTTAAATTTTTCAATCACTGGAGGATTTGGTGTGCCGAAAGTCAATGCCCCCTTAAACAAGCGCCTTAACTCTAGCAGCAGTGACAGCTCTAGTAGCAGTGACAGCTTTAGCAGCTCGAGTTCAAGCTCGAGCAGCCGGAGTCGAAGCAGCAGTTCAAGTAGCTCGACCAGTAGCTCTAGGGATAGTAGTAACAGCTCTATAGCATCAATAGTAGCAGCATTGCGCATGATTGTTCTGTTTCTGTGCGTCCAAGCCTCCCCATATTTCCTCTCCCAAAATGTCTCGCCGCAAGAAATGCCGATTTTAACAAAAGTCCTTCAAATGTGTCTTCTTAAAGTTGTAATTCAACATCTGAGTCTGTTCAATTCTCTAAAAAGAATGAACTTAATT
This sequence comes from Sitobion miscanthi, assembly GCA_008086715.1. Lineage (NCBI taxonomy): Eukaryota > Metazoa > Arthropoda > Insecta > Hemiptera > Aphididae > Sitobion > Sitobion miscanthi. The sequence continues at coordinate 26,268,340 of CM017804.1, forward strand.
TAAAAATATGTGATGAGTTGAATGATCCTAGTGACATAAAACAAATTGATAAAATAAATGATTATCAATCTAGTAACCCCTAAAGTATTATTAAGAGCACGAGGCTCTTAATCTCAGGGTCATGGGTTCGAGCTTGTGGTAATGTGAAAATAGGACGTGCATGCAAACTGCCTAAAACTCTAGTTACTGAAGGAATTACATCAGGTAGTTAGTAAATATAATATCCCCTAATTTGGTTATTAATATTGTTATTCCTATACCCATACGTAGTGAAAAATAACTTCAAATTATAGCAGCCAAATCAACTACGTAACTATTAGTTATAACAACGTTCATTGATATTCATTTCAGATAATTGCCTAAACTTTTAGTAAATTTAACCCTCAAAAAACATTTTACTAAATAACATCGATTCTCAAAATTAAAATTCTAATGAGTTATTTCAATACCTTCAAATAGTTAAGATACTATGTTCAGATTAACGTTGCATTTCACTTATATCATTGTTCTTAACTCGTTGAAATACGTATTTCAAAAATCTATTAAAAAAAAATGCTGAGTAGCTAAAGTGAATTTATTCCAAACATTAAATTAATTTTTTTTGTAATATAACATAGATAATGTACTTCCATTTTTTTTTTTTGGTACGGTTTCTAAAATAATGTTTTAAAGGCTCTGGGAGAAGGATCTAGCCCCCTCATCCCCCACTAAATTATGCCTCTGCCGAGTTTGTAGATATGCGTGTGCACCATAAGCAATATATAGTTTTCGAAATAAACGACGAACCCGAGTACCGACCGGCGACAATTTAATTTATCATAATAATATACTTGTGGATTACCTTGTAAAAACCGTGTATAGTGACTAAATTTAACCTGATCAATACGGCATTGTGTCTACATACACTATACATACCTATATATTTTATAAAAATAATTTTCCTATATATAGGTATATAATGATAGTATGCAGGTACACGACGAGATAAGTGAAAAATTTAACTAAAACCTATTCGCAATGTTTAAGATACGGTGGTATCAAAAATCTACATAGTTTAACCGTCCCGCACCAACTGCCCATACCTATTCTATACTCCACTCAACTATATGGAGTGATTCATTTACTGATAAAACTAATAATTCCGTGAATTAAAAAAAATTATAAATTCTTGTACCTTGCTTATTTTATTTCAACACTTCATTTTTATAGGAACACAGAACGATCTTTTACTATTTTATTTTCACAATGGTTTTTTACATTATTTTAATGGCCACTTTTATTTTTATTTCATTATCGGGGGGATAACACTTTTATAATAATAGTGATGAAGAACTGAACATCAAATAAACATTTTAAGAGGACGTAGCACCCGCATATAGTTGCCTCCGTCTTACACACGTACAGCAAGCAAGAACGTTTTGGCGCGGGAAAGAACCGAGAAGGCTACAGTTTTCATAACTAAGAATCGAAATTTTCACCACATATAGAGAAGAACTTTAGCTGTGCCATATGATTTTTTTATTTTTTTGACATCACTTATACGAAAAAAGTTCTTATTGTTTCAAAATCCGTTATTTTTTGTGTTTTTTAAACTTTAATGACTTTTTTTAAGTTCCGATGACGAAAAAAAAAAACGATGTTGCACAGCTAAAGTTTTCCTTTGTATGTGGTGAAAATTTCGTTTCTTAGTTATGAATGTAGCATTCTCGGTTCTTTTCCGCGCAAAACAGTTTTTGCTGTGTTGTACCTATTTTGCAAGACGTAGCGACAGCATGTGGGTGCAACATTCTCTTAAAAAAAGTGTTCAGCTTCTGTCCACTATGATAGAAAAAAGAAGAGTATTACATTTTTTGGTATAAATGAAGAGTTATATGAGTAATATTATTTCAAAGTTAATACTATAGGAAAAACATATGATTTAAAAAAAAAAAAAACACAACAACTGAAATAAAAACTTTAAAAAGTAATTGTTTGTATTTGAATGGATTACTCTGTATAAATAGTTTTAGGTACCTCTATGTATACACTATAGTGTTACGATTATCTGCTAGGAAACCGACTACACAATCCGCAATGTTATATAACAATCGTATGACCGATAATAATTAACAGTGCCAGTAAAGGACAAATTCATTTATGGTTTTCAATCTTATTTTGTTCACAGTACCATAGAATATTTTCAAAGAATCTTTGGATAATCTTTTAACCCTTACATTTATAACTTCAATTTTATATAAATTGAAATATATAACTTATTGTTGAAATATTTTCTAAACTGGTTTATTTTATAAATATTTAAATAATTACAAACCTAAATAATAAATATTAATATATATTAATAATGTTTTAATATAAATTAAAAATAAAATACTAATGAAGTAGTTGGATAATGAGATTAATTTAACACGTTTTGACCTCATCAATGGTTTGTACGCAATTCACGGTCTAATTTTTCTCCTCAACATACTCAAGTTTCATTCTTGTATTAATATTTTAGCTTCTGAACGAAGCGATGAATGTATTGATTTTACAATGATGTGTTTTTTTTTTTTGTGTCTGTCATCACCTTTTAAGACAGTAAAAGTGCTTGGATTTTCTTCAATAGTAACTTTTATGATAGGAAAGTGAATCTAATTGGTACTTTGAGGGGTTAAAAGTAAAAATTTTTACAGTAGTTTTCAAAAGCGCCGTGAAAAATAAAAGAAAAATTAAAAGGAAAAACGGGAATTTTTACACTGTCAGTTTTCAATTTTTTTAGTTTTTTTTCTGTAAATATTATTAAAATTTTATTTGTTGGGCAAAAAGCGTGAAAATTTAATATAAGGCTCCTGATATTTCGTTCTAATAGCAGTTGAAAAATATTAAAAATACATAGGCACAATTTTTTTTATAAGCATTTAAAGTTCAAATTTTGACAAAATTTATCTAATTTATAATTTAATAATTATTTTGTAGTTAAAAATTTATAAAATGTTCAACTTCTATAGCTAAGGATTGAAAATTGAAAACAAGGTTCCACGTAAATAGGTTATACATAAATTACTTTACTCACGATAATATCATCAAATAAACTTGGTAATTAACTTGGTAATCAGTCGGCTGACTGACCGTTTTCGCTCAGAATCGTTTTTCTTATACAATGATATTGTATCATTGAATTCAAATTTAACACCATCCATTACAGTGACCCATTTATAAACTTCTGTACAGTAGAGCGACACCCACTTGCCCACCTTTTTTAAATTTACAAGTAAAGATAAAAATAGAGATAATGATATTTTTAAATTAAAATATGCTTGTGTTTTTTAAAACAAAAATAAAGATAAGATAAGTTTTACAAAAGCTTTCGAAGTGTCTTTCTCAGAACAATATTACGTTATTATATATTTAATCTTCAACTTCGAGGGTTGTTTCTGGTACACACAATTGGATCTAGTTGGTACTTTAGGGGGAGGGATCAAAAGTAAAAAAATGGTTAAGAGGATACCTCTCTGCTATACATTAGGCGTTGAGTAGGTCACTGTAATGGATGTGTTCAATTTGAATCAAAAGCTTTATCACCGTATACGAAAAACGATTCTGAGCGAAGACCTATATCAAGTATATTAAATTTGTCAGTCGATATCAAGTGTATTTCATGATATGTTTCTTAATATTGCTATTGAATATAAGTTGATTTAACTTTTACCGATTTAACATTGCTTTTATTATATTGATTAGTATATAATTATTATAATAATGCGTAAGTATATTTTATATTTTATTTTTATTTTTATTACAAAACGGGCCGTGGCCCAAAGTACAGGAAAACAAGTACATAATAATAATAACAGGAAAATACATATAAATTATTACATTAACATAAGGACATTGTTACGATTACGAAAAATAGAACGACGAGTCCACATTAGGAATACCATCATTCTGAAAATGGTTTATTACGAGAGTAATTTATGGTTAATATTAATTCATTAAAACAATATATTATTATACTTCTATCATATTATGTTATTATTGTTGTTAACTTTTTAGTCAGCCTTACCGTAGAATAGGTAGTGTAAATTGGTTCATGGTATAAATGGAAATATCTTAAAATTAATATAATAAATATTTTGAAAACTTAAGTATAGTAAAATTTATAATATAGGTACCTACATAAAAGTTTTAAGTATCCGGTCCCCACAGATAATGTTTTTGAATTACAACGATATAAATTACTTAATTATTATCCGTTTAAAAATCAAATTTCATTCGAGTTTGAACTTGATGTCTGTAGGAAAATAAATTTATTTGGTATAATATTATTGTTACATTTTTTAACTTTTTGACTGAGCGAAACAATTTTTGTAGATGTTTATGAAAAATATAACTAAAAAAAATTTTAAATGTCAAATGACATTACAAATAATTCAAACATTTCAACTGTCATTCAAAATTTTCAATTAAGTTTAAGGAAAGTTTAGTACAAGATTCCTCAAATGTTTTTTATTACTTGAATTTAAAAGAAAATTTTAGTGTAAAGCTATAGGTAACTACATACATTTTATCAGTGTTTGGAATTCGATTTTTGACGATGTTAGATATTTCAACGCAGATACTTTGCTACTTCACGATAATTTGCTCGATATTTAGTATTATATCCATTGTAATAGTCAGTCAAATAATTAGTATGTCAATTAACGATTGTTATAATGATAGCCATTAACTCTAGACGGCTAGACAAAAAGTCTTTAATTCTTATTCTCGATTACATTTTTAATCAAAATTCTTTTAAGTCATTAATCTATGTTGCCTTCTTTTTCCAGTAGAATTATCAACAAAATTTTTTTCTACAAACTAGTTTGTATATTTTCGTGATTTTTACGAATTTTGTCAAAATTTTAACTTTACAATTAAAGTGTATATAAAAAATATTGTGACTATGTGTTTTTGATATTTTTTAAACTTTAGATAAGTATACATATAACTTATGAGAACCTTTGTATAACATTTTCAAAACTTTTGACGGAGCGAAAAATGTTTTATTGATATTTAAAGAAAAAAACAAAATTATGTAGTACTTATACCGGAGATACCCGATTGCAGCCCAAATTCAGGTAGTCGTGTTTTATCCCAAATACTCGTATAAGTATCCCAATGACGTCCAAACATACATTGGTTCACAAAATAACGTATAAGTATAATTAATAAAATGAAATATCTATAAAATATATTTTCATTAAAATACATCATAAATAATAAAATAATTGTTTACAATAAAAAAAAATATGGAACAAAATGAATATTATGTCAATTAATAGTCAATAAATAGTCAAATATTAAAATAATATTGTAGCGTTAAATTTTATTGTTAGAGGTAGGTTTTTAAAACTTATTATTTTTACAAAATTAAAATAGACATTTCCAAGTTTTTGGATTTTTTTATTTTGATTTGTATATAAATAGTATTTTCTACCTACTATGTACGGGCCGCAATCGGGTGACTCTCGTACCTATGCCATAACTAGAAGTTGGGCGGTTGCCAAGGGCGCAGAAAAGTAAGGGGCCGCATTTAAGTTAATTTAAAAATTGCTTTTTCGTATACAATTTAATTTTCTCATAAATTATTTAATGTCTTGTCATAATTAAGTTGTGTAATGTGTATTGTACAAAAATTACATCGGTACTGAATTGCGACTAGATGATGTTTATTTATTAGTGTTTAGGTACTACTTTTACATTTATATTATATACTAGCTGCTCCCGTGCACTTCGTTGCCTGTTAAATGTACCAACTCTATATGACTAAACTTTGTTCAGTTGGTTATTTAATATTCCGTGTATGGTGTTCACAGTTTATCTTAACTTTTCTGTTCGGAATAAAAATTCTGATTCGCAACAGTACATTATCAGGTAGGCAATCTACCTGCGGTAGATCGCGGACCCCGAGCTTTTTGTACGTAAGTGTTTGATTTAACTCTTAAGTATCAAAGTTATACCAAGTTAGTCGTTTTTATTTAATTCCACCTATGGTGGATCAATGTAATCAATTAATACAAAATCCTATCCTAACCTAACTGTACTAAAATCCGATGAATAAAAAAAACCAAATTTAACCCTTTTTAAATTAGCGTATCTTCTTCCCAGAAGTCTAATCTACCCACAAACATTAATTTATATCTTTATATATATATATATATATAATTGAATAATTCTACTGTGCGTGTGTTGTGATTGAACTCCTCCTAAATAGTTGGACCAATTTGAATGAATTTTTTTGTGTGCGTTTGGATGACGCCCCGGATGGTTTGGATTCACAAATAGGTAACGGGTATTTAGAGATTTATGGTGAAAATTTTGTTTATAAATGGTTACCATGGGTTTTAAAGCTATTATAATAATAATAATTATTGGTTGCTGTGAAATCAGTGTATTCATTCAATGCACTTAATTTTTTTGTACGCTGTGTTTTGATATGATATGTATCACAATTACGTAAATATTGAGCGTATTATACTCACATATAAGGTATGTACATAAAACAATGCCACAATACCCCGTCTTCGTGGATGAGGAGGAAATATTGGTCGACAGACTCGGCATTCACAATTAGTACAGCCATTTAGGAGGAGTTCACAGTGACATACTCGGTATAACTTTGATACTTTAGAGTTAAATCATAAACTTACGTACAAATAGCAGGTAGATCGCTTACCTGATAATCTACTGCTGCGAATCAGAATTTTTATTCCATCAACAGAAAAGTTAAGATAAATTTACATACACCGAATATTAAATAACGAATTGAACAAAGTATGAGTCATATAGAGTTGATACATTTAACGGGAAACGAAGTGCACGGGATCAGCTAGTATATATATATATATATTGACAAAAGATAATAATACAAATCAACAAACATGCCCGATTAACCAATAGCAATCAATATATTATACACTTTTATTATTTTAATCTGCAACAATAAACTAAATTTTTATTTCATTATTTAGTTTATTTTTTTCTGGACAGATGTCACCACTGTTGTATTTTTGACATCCAGATTTCCTACTTTTCCGGTGAATTTTCCTAAAATTTTCTTTCATATAAACCTTCTCCGTACAATACTTTTTCATTTAAAAATAAAATCAAGAAGATCTGATAATTAGTTCTAGAGTTTAGCCTGTAGAGAGATTTTCATTTCACATTTATATAGTTAGATAAATAGATAGAACAATATATATTTTATTTTTGCACGTATAAAACGTACAGACTGACAGCTGTACAGCCACAAACAGCTATAATAATGATTATCACAAACTATCGGTTTCCCAACTATTTAACTAATATGACCATGATGGTATACAGTCCAAGGGCATCCGCAGGAAATTGACAAGGGGAGGGAAAAATATTTTACCTTTTTAAAATGTTTGTTTCTCTATTCTATTAGTTAATTAAAACTTAGTCTTACAGCATTAATTTTAATTAATTGTTATGTAATTTTAAATTTTTAAACGTATTTTTTTTTTTAATAAATAGAAAATAAAAAGAAATACTTATATGAATTTCTAACTCAAAATAATTTGCACATTTTCGTGATTTTTACGTGTTGTGTGAAATTTGAACTTTAAATACTTATGAAAAAAAAAATTTGACTGGGTTTTAATATTTTTCAAATAATTATTGTAACAATATATTATAAGAGCCTTTATTAAATTTTTAAGTTTTTTTACACAACAAATAACATTTGAAAATGTCTGTGAAGAGTTCAAAACAAATATTTTATCGTGTATAGAAAGTGGTAATATAAACCAGTGAAAATTTCTAGTATCTACGATAATTTATTTTTGAGTTATACCAAAAACCAAAATTGATTTTGTCGAAAACCGATGTAATGTTAAAATTCCCATTTTTTCTTATTTTTTTGGTTTTTCCCCGACACTTTTAATAACTGAGTACTTTTAAACTTTGACCTCCCCAATGCACTAACTAGATTTACTTTCCCGTTGAACAAGACACTGGAGTTGAAAATCGAATCATTATTTCGTCTATTTATCTGACATCATATTTACACTGACACAAAAAATTTTAAAAACACACATTGTAAAATTAATACATTTATCGCCCCGCTCAGAATCTAAAATTAGGACTGCTATAGTCTATAATGTCAATAAATTGTCACTTACGTATAATATTGTTTTCTATAAATTGGTATACCAAAAATATCGCTACATCGATATTTCGTTACGATTATTTTGAATTTGAATACAGTGAAACTTCTATATTATAGTGAAGTCGCATAGGGAACAAAAAGTCGTTAAATAGAATTACATAATTTTTTAATTAATTAATTGCATAGACATACATAGGTAAATTTTTGAAACATTTTAATCAAACTTATTTAATTTATTTTTAATCCTAGTTAAAACTTAATTGTAATATTTGTTGTAAATTGTAGTTTTTTCATAAAAAGTTTTTTTTTCGTTAACTAGTAGATAGGTATCTATTTTTGATATCTTAAATAGTTAATACACCGTGTTTTCAATAATTTAGATTTGTCAGATATTATATGGCTAGAAAGATAGTTACAATTTTAATAAGATCTTGTAATATTGTATTACATAATATTACCTATACATGTATTTACATATAATAAGAAACGTTGGGATTTTATTTCCCTATGATTTAAGTTTTACGTATCAATAATATCAATTATAACTTAATCATTTAAAAAAATTAGCAGTTTTTTTACTAACACATTTGAATGTGATTTAATAATATTATATACAAATTATTCCTACAAAATGAAACAAAATAAGCGCCAAAACAATATTAGCCTACGGCACCATGGAGGCTAATTATGCAACGAACCTATACGCGGTATTGACTTAAAATTATACGTTAATAACAATATCTGAATAATTATAATTACCTATTATACAGGGTGATTTATTGAGCGTAAAACACTCATTATCTCAAAAAGTATTAATGTTTTTGAAAATATTTTTTAACACAGTTTCAAGTTGTAAAAAACAACGCTTTTATTAAAATATCAAATTTTTATCCTTAAAGTGTTTTACTTTTTTGAACGATAGCATAGAGTTTTAATTTCATGTTCCAAAGCAGAATATTTTTCTAAGTATTTTGATACATAAAAATCGAATTTAGGACGATTAGTTTATGAGCTGTATTTAAAGTTTTGATGGGCGGAGTGGAGTGGTATGGGGTTACCCCGCAAAATATTTGTGTACTACTCCGCTTGTTTAAACTTTAAATACTTATAACTCATAAACTACTCGTCCTAAATTCGATTTTTATGCATCAAAATATTTAGAAAAATATTCTGCTTTGGAAAATGAAATTAAAACTCTATTTTGTCATTCAAAAATATAAAAAACTTAAAAAAATATAAGGATAAAAAATATGATATTTTAATAAAAACGTTGTTTTTTTGAAACTATGTAAAAAAATATTTTCAAAAACATTAATATTTTTGAGATAATGTGTGTTTTACGCTTAATGAATCACCCTGTATAATATAGGCTATTTATTTTTGGCAAAAAAACTGTACTAGGTACCTACTAATAGACGAATTAATTTCTTCCGTATAACCAATTAGAAAATAAATTACTAGTATCCTAGTATACAAATAGGTAAAATAAAATATCTTTACAAATGTTGGCTGACAGACAGTCTCCACTCAAAATCGTACTTGGTCTTTGTTAACAACTAGTAATATTATATTATGAAATAATACTATAAATTAATAATTATAATATATCATGTGATTTATTGATGGAAAAAATTAGTTCTACCTACTAATATAAAAACTAATTTAATAGTAATTTAAATAAATTACAAAGGCTGACGCACTCCGCGAATCTTTTTTTCGTACATGCGATGATTTATCCTTGAATTAAAATTGTACACATCGATTACAGTGACCTACTCAGAACCTTCCCTGCAGGTTTTTTTGTTAAAATGTTTTTAATTTTATTGGTCTTCGGATATTATTCATGACAGCCAGAAATTAAAATTGGACATTATTAAATCCCAATTATGCCAATGCAATAGCAAACCAGTATCAAAATGTAAATAGACTGAACATTAATAATATTATACCTACGTAAAACACACACGGGTATTACACATGATTGGCTTATAATACTATTGTAAGTAAACAATTCTGTGATTTAAATTATTATTTCTTGAATTTATAAAACTGTTGAAAATATGAACGAATGCTTTCTATATGGAAATCATCTGCAGGTTACCATATTGAGAATCTCTGGTATAGGACAATTTTCAAAAGTGAGACCGAATATTAATTGTAATAAAAATATTATTGTCGATTACGCGCGAGACTCGCCTTACCTATACGACCATAACACTGCTATATTGCAGCAGCAAATCAGACGACAAAATTAAAATATTTGTATTCATAACACACTCGGTATAATACAATTTATGAATTAAATTTGTTATGAAACAATTCTTGAACTCAGATATTATTATCTAGATAACTTACTTTTATGTTATTATTACTTATGTATATATTTGTAGAATAATATACTAATATCAATGGATATTTTCTGATCATGTGTACCTTATGTAATTTCTTTTCTGAACAAATTCACTTATTGTATTACTTAATAATATTAAAGATTGTAAATAAATATAATTTAGGAAAAATAGAAATGTTGTTATGAGAAGGTACAACTTCATTCAATAATTAATATTACCTACCATTGTAGTAGCAGTCGGTCACGCGTTATATAGGTACCTATATTATGTTGCTGTTGGTATAAACGTATTTTTTTCGCACCACAATTTTTCGATGACTTCGAAATATTATGAAACAAATCAGTTTCATTCTTTTGTTTTCAAATGGAACGGAAACATTTATTTTACACTGAAATCGTATTAATTAATATATGTGGCAGTGGCGTAGCCAGAGGAGGGGCTAAGGGGACTGCAGCCCCCCCCCCCCGAAATGTTGAGAAAATTTAAAAATTATTTTAATGATCTATGATAGTCGCTCAAAAAGTCTTAAATTGTATTTAAAATATTTAAAAATGTACTATAAGTATTAACACTTTTCAGCTATCTATCTGTGCTAGTACGTATTTAATGTGTAAGAGTGTACAAGTTGATCAGCCCCTTCCCCCCCCCCGAAAAAAATCCTGGTTACGTCACTGATATGTGGATTAAACATTAACTTGCAAGAGATAAAAATTAAAAAAAAATTGAAACAGTAATACTCGTAATTGGATAATTATTGCATTTAGGTACTTATAAAACGTCGTGTACCTACTCATGTGACTAATTATTTTTCACACTTAATATATTTGGCAATATACCGATACTTACACATAATTCTGTTGTTTAAATTCCGCGGAAAATACGGTCGGATAGAACCTAAAATAATATCTAATAATTTGGCCTTGAAAGGGTCGCCGTAATGCCATTAAAATGTCCCTCTTATTCGTATGAAGTGTATTGCGTATATTATTACATTTTAGCCGTTCGTACTGTCTACAAAATACTAGGCATTTAGACGATAATGTACAATTTCCTAATGATATATCCTAATAAAGGTCTACAATATGTTATAATATATGTGTATATTGTGGAATGATCGAAGAGACGATGATAATAATAATATCTAGATACAGTAGGTATCAACTATTGATATAATCTATCTAATCGTAGAAAACAATTATTTCCACTCATCTGGGTTCGAGTGAATTTAATATTAAATAGATATATTATAAGTATTATATATATTATATAGACCTACCTAATAAATTGTAAACGTAAACTTAAATTATTGAGTATTGCTTTGTACAATACAGTCGATATACATTATACAAGTTTGAATGTACGGTCGTAATTTGCATGCACAGATCTAGGTTAAGTCCATCTTAGAGCTTATGTTATCCAAACGTACCTATATATAAATATGTCAAGTTACGAACGCAATAAAAAAAATGTATATGTATGTAATATATTTGAAACGGAAGGGTTAGTTAAAAATGCAAAAGAAATATAAGAAAACGAGGAAAAGACGAGCGCTGTACCGATGCATTATAATTAAAGCGGAAGAAAATTACATTTAAAATATTTGAAAGTAAAAGCTTGAAAGTAAAAAGTAATTAACGTTAACCGGATATCTATATGTTATAATTTTTTTAGTTTATAATAAATAGCAATATTGTACAAAAATAATGAGCCGTTCGTAAATATCCATAGAATGTGCCGACGGTGACCGATCATTATAATAGTAATATTATTACAGCACGAATAAAATGGAATTTCTACAAAAAAAAAAACAAATACTAAAGTGTACATTTTTTTAATTAATTATGTAACATTACTGGCTTGTGATCGCCTTCTGCTGAGATTATCACACAATATGAAAATTCGTACGTGTGTATTGGATCCAATAAATGTTAAAACGTTCGCGTTTTTTTTAAACATTTTTTATTGTTATATTATATTTTAATGTGCTTTATTTAGAACATATTTGACATATTTTTCACATTACACGAGACGAGAATATAATTACCTATGTGTGAGATATATCCATATGGAATTTAAAGAATGCGTTTAGAAAAATGTAACAAATTCATCCGTATAGTAGGTACTCGGAATTATAATATATACGTAGGTAGGTAAGTACCTACATCTTTCCGTCCTCGAGACTCTTTTAATGAGTGGCACAGTGCCGAAGGACTGATGAGTTATTTTTTTAGCACAGTATATTCACGCGAAGGGAAATAGGACTACAAAATATCTACAAAATGTATTATTCATAATAAATCATAATACAGTTAATTATGAATGGTCAACTGTGTTGTGATCTTACTGTAACCGTAAATAGTTATTGTCGAAGAAAAATATTATTTTTATTAATTTATATTGATTTATTTTATCGATTCCTATACTTGATAAAATTTCAAAATATTTTACTTGTTTTGAGCTGTTTACGGACATTTTCAATTTTCAATTATTTTAGTTTTTTTTTTCTATAAATGTCAATACATTTTTATTCGTTTGGTCAAAAAACTTAAAAATATAATGCAATGCTCCTGATACATTGTTTTAATAGAAATCGTAAAATTTTAAAGATTCATATGTACGATTATTTTTTTAAAATTATTTAAAGTTCTAATTTTAAAAAAATGTATCAAAATCTCAAAAATAATCAATTATTGTATTTAAAAAATTATAAAATGTTCAATTTTTACAGCTAAGGATTGAAAATTTAAAACAAGGCAAGTAGTTAATTTTGTAACCATAAAATCTAAAAATATATTTGAACAGTATTTTTTATAGTTATTTTAAGATCGAGTTTGAACAAAATTACATATTAAAACTAATAATAACGATTTTAGTTATTTTGTTGTAATTTAAAAATATTATTCTTGGATATATGAAACATTTTAAGTTTATTATTATATTTTATACACACTACAATGACGTTTTTAATTTTTTGGAAAAAATGAATTCAACCTACTGTAGTAGATACTAATACAATAACACATAATACTAAAATGAATTACTATTTAATCACAATAATACTATAAAATACACCTACTTAGTAATATATAGGCTGCCGGGCCGTCTTTGCTCAGAATCGTTTTTCGTTTTTTTACAATTATTTTATATTACTTGTAACCTACTGTTATTCAGCAGAGCGACTTCCACTTATCCGCTTTTTTTTAAACTTTGAAAGTGGTTTTCGACTTTTGTTAGCAAATTGGTTCAAGTTGCTTCTTTGAGGGGTCAAAAGTAAATAACTTACAGTAATATTCTTAATAATCGAGGGGAAAAAAATTAAGGAAATACGTAGGTATATTCTTACGGAAAACTAGTTTTCGCCAATATGGTTTTTTGTGTAATAAATGTTTTTATTGACATTTTATGTAAATTATAAGATTTTCAAAATATTTTACAGTTATTTGAGTTATTAGATATTTTATATTTTTTTTTATTTTTTATTCTAAATACCAATAAAATAGTTACGCGCCGGAAAAAGGTTTGAAAATGTATTACAAGGTTCCCAATAAGTCATTCATATATTATATCATTTAAAAAATATCGAAAATACCTAGATATTTTGTTTAAAGTTGAAATTTTGACGATATTTGTTAATTTCACGAATAATTGCAAATTATTTTGTAGGTAGTTAATAATTGGATTGAAAACTTAAAACAAGGTTTCTCACAAGTAATTAGCTATTGTAACAAATGTATATATACGAGTATGTAATTTACTAGTTTATATTTATTATTAATATTCTATTGACGGTTTAGGTATTTTTACCTATAACATTAAAAAAAAGTTTACCTGAAAGCCACATTAAAATTTTATTGTTTGCGTTTGAAGTTCTAATTTTTTCAACATTACATATGTATTCACCCATAAATTAAGTGACTATATTTATCAATCGATATTTAATATTTTGTAATTTGAAAACAATTAACCGCAGATATTTGAAAATTTCTCCAAATGTTTATATTTGAAATTTTCTATACCCTATAAATCAAAATATTTCGACTTTTTCAACTATTTATAGGCACAAGACATTTTTTTATTTTTTCTTAAGTTTATTTTAAACTATTATCGATCAAAATTGTTTTTATCTGTAGAATAACTTGAAAATTTAATACGAGATCCGCATAAGTTAAACCTCTATAAAAAAATTAAAAATTAAAAGGAACAATATTTTTTGATATGCGTTTTGCAGTACTTAGAAATTTCGACTAAATTTGTCAATTAAATCGTCATTTACCAATTTGTTGTAGGTAGTAAAAATGTCTGTAATTCTAATGGAATGCGATTAATGACCTAAAAGAATTACAAAAAGCAATAATAAATTATTAAAGACTTTTCGTCTAGCCATCTAGAGTTAATGGCTTTCATTATAACAATCGTTAATCGACATGTCTGACTATGTTTATAATGTTATTAAAAATTGAATTCCGAACGATCTTTCTAAACGACCAAAAATATAAGTTTCTTTATAAATTCCAATAAAAAAACCATAAATATTTCATTTTTAAGCAGTAAGTTATAAATGAATTGAGCATTTAAATATTTGAATATTATTTGTAGGTGTTGATAAAAATGTGATGTTCGGTCATAGCTGGACAATTTAATACAATATCCCACAAAAGTTGCTCTTATAAAAATTAAAAAATATAAATATTACATATTCACAATTTGTTTACAGTAGTTATCTACCTATATACAGTTATTATTATTTTTTTTGAATTGGGTACAACAAAAAACCAAAACTCCAGATAATTTCGAAATCTAGTTTTGCATAAAATTCATGTTTTTCTGTATAAAATCTTCAAATATTATAGTTAAGGTTTGAAAATTATACACAATATTCTTCGTATAAGTAGACTTACTGGAATCGAAAACTATAAAATATGTATGAACACAATTATTTTTCATATGGATATTTTAATTTCAAATATGGACGATTTTAGTTTTTTTTTTTTGTAATTCGAAAATATTATTCGTGGGTATTTTCCTGAAACATTCAACGTACAATAATAATATAATACAATAAATAATAACATTTTCAAATGCAATATTTTCGGCAAATATTAATTCAACCTAACTACTGTGTTACTATTATTACTTATTAATACAATAAATTACTTAAATAGCGGTTAGGTTATAAATACTTATGTCATATGATAATATATTTATTAATATAAGTTTACGGTCTTCGCTCAGGTTCATTTTTCGTACCTACCTATACAATTGAATTATTGAACACACATATTACCGTGACTTATTCATCGACGAAGAACCTACACTCAATACTTACTTTACAGCAGAATGGTTACCTAGTTTTTTAAATATAGTTTATATTTAAATAGAAAAACGAATTCACATAACCCCCCTCCCCCACAGTTTTTTAATATCTTAAGTGTATTATATTCATAAATATTAGTTACCTAATATTGTGCAATCAACTATCAACAGCAATTAAATACATAAAACATATCATAAGTAACATTAGTGCCTATAGTTAATAATAATCAAACATAATATTGTAATACCTACTTCCATAACAACAAATATAAAAATGTGTTTGACTTTTAAATTTGTATTGAATACCTAAAATAAAGAAATGAAAAGAAAAGAATGTTTTCATTGGATTAAGTCGAGTCGGGACAAAGATAAAAACTACTTTCTGATATAAAGTCAAATCATATACTTATTATACCTACACCAATCATCGCCTATTGTAATATAGTTGTGCGCTGATCAGACAGATCCCATGACATAATATGAGATTCTAACATTTCTAACAGTGTTGTTAACGTTCCTTTAATATAAATAGGAATTTATTCAATTCCTCGTTCCTCGTGGTTCAAGAGTTATCAGTTATTATCATAATTAATAATCAGAACACCAAGTCATATGTGAATAACAAATCGGTAGTCCCGTCTATTATTTTGCTTATAGATTAAAATCATGATAAGTAAACGACATTTTCTCCCTAAATGTTTTTTTAAAACATTTCCGAGAAGAACAAAATAATTATAATATTTACGTCGCTATTCTTAAAAATAAGGAATTGATCCGCGTTCCTTTCAAAAAATAATGGAATTAATTCCTTCATTCGTTCCTCATAAATGGAATTTAACACTGGATTCTAATAGCAGGTAGACCATAATTTTATTGTTGAAAAACAATGGATTTCAAGCGGCCGTGTACACATAAAATAATAAATTGAGCAATATGCATTCTTCATTAACAATAATCGAATTAGGCTTAGGTATTATTACTGACCCACATAATAGTATAGTGTGTCGCTAACCACTTGCAATTCATAATATTGTCGTACGCCATGCACTTGGCCCTGGTTTGGTTAAACGGATCGTAATACAATACGTGGGTCATATTATTTTTGTTAGTTAGCGTCTCCGCAGTAGAAAGACCAAATATCCGTGTACATATTATTATTATTATTAAACTGATCGAATTTCAAAGGAGTGGACTGTATAGAAAATTACCTACGCATAATTATGTGCAGGTCGAAACTATGTTAAACATACAAATTCAAACAAAAATTAAAGCGGCACACCGGCAACACGTATAAACAAACAGTTTATACACCTATCTAAACAATTTTAGTCATTCTTAAACGTATTACAATCATTTTAAGATGACGACGTAATAAATTAATAGTATTCATTTTTAGAAAAGTATTCGAACACCGCCCAAATACTTTTTTTTAGGTAATTATTAAAAATTAAAACATACATTTTTTTTAAATTGAATATACGCCATTATATTGTATAACAGGAACCATCGGATACTTATGAATATCAGTCTGACGCCGTGTGAGTGAATTATACAATTATTAGGTATATAAAAATTAAAAAAAATAATGAAAGGAAATCGTTCTTCTGTATATTAAGTTTGTAGTGTGTAGTTACCTCGATATTTAGTAGATCACTATAATGGATGTGTTAAATTTGAATTCAATAATAAATCATAGCGTATTGTATGCAAAATAACGATTCTGGGGTGTGTTAGCCTCCATGTCTAAGGATTTTTTATAATTTATTTGTTTAAGTATTCAGTACAATTTTTCATTGGTATTATGACATGTTTAACTTTAACTTAATTATTTTTAAAAACATCGCATAATATATTATATAAAGTATCTATAATATATATATATTGTATTATTGTGATTAACTTATAAGTCAAACGAACCATAAGCTACGAACCATAAAACGATGTGAATAAGTTATCGTGAAATAAATAGCTAGAAATTATTCCATATTTTGTAAATTGCATTGTGTATGAAAAAAATGATACATACTTATGTATTTATATATTTTTAAATTGCTATTTGTGTACAACTTACGAGGAAGCATTCTATTCATGCCTTTTACTCGAAAACGAAAATGTTGTTTTACATAGGTAAATCAAAAACTATAGTCTCTACAATCGTTAATTTTCGAATAGGTAACATCATAAAGTAAAATTGATTTTGTCCGAATCTGATTTTGTGTTAAAATGTAATGTAATTTTTTCTTGTTTTTCCCGATTATTTTTAAAAGTTAGATTTTTAGGTTTTGAACAGAGTGATGAATATTTTAGTTGTATAACAAAAATAATTCTGGACGCTCAGTTCCACAGCCTTTAGCCTGCAAAAAAAAAAAGAACGATTTGCATTTGTAATTCTATGGGAAAAAGTAGGTTTCCATCGCCACCAGCGATTAATGACTTAAAATAATTTTGATTGATTTAGAACTATAGAATTTTCGACTAGTCTTAATAATGGCTCTCATTATAACAATCATTAATCGACATGACCACATGTCTAACTATGTAAATTAAAATGTATTTAAATATCGAGCAAATTAAAGCAATCTGTGTTTAAATATCTAATGTCGTCAAACATTAAATTCCTAAAGCTTATAAGAAGTATAGATATGTATAGATATGATTAAATTCCAATAAAAAAAACATATGAGAAATATTTTATTCAATTTTCAAGCCTTAAGTATTAAAATTAATTGAACATTTTAACATTTAAACATTTAAAATAGGTATTCGCTTTTTTTTTAATTTTTGATAAAAATGCTTAGGCTTAGTCATAAAGCTGGAAAATGTAATATATACAAGATCCCACATAACTACATAAGTTGTTTATATTAAATTTTAAAAATACTAATAATACATATTCACAATTTGTTTACAGTACCTACCTAGTTATTTTAATTTTAATTGTTACAAAAAAACAAAATCGATTAGTTTTGTATAAAAATGCATGTTTTTGTTTTTCTATACTTTTTTTAAGAGTACTGGACATTTTTATTTTTATTTTGATCCCTCTAAGTACCAACTACATCCAATTTTTTTTATCAAATACCTCCTTCAAAGTTGAAAATCGAAGCATTGTTACAGATCTTAAAGGTGACGCCCGACAAAAAAAAAAATATAAAACTATGATTACTTTTGTTCAAATAAATATTCATGTACCTACTTTAAAGTTTAAAACACATAAATTAATATTATATTACTATATAACTGGGTACCTATTTATTGTCATTAGTCGTAAATGTATACTACGTAATAACATAAACTGTAGGTACCTAGTCAGGTAAATCTGTTATAAGTAGGCACTTAAATTATTCAACAAAAGTCATTATAATATTTATATATTTTTGATTTATGTGGTTGCATTAATTTAGGAACGTATTTATAAATTACAGAAAATGAGAAAAATTAAACTATATAGGTAATTTATGGGGTATAGCATTAAGTAAAGATGTTTTTGTATATATATAAAATTTATAAAATAAGTTTCTGAGGGTTAAAGTTATATGTACGTACCTACAAAAAAACCACATTGATGAATACAAAAAAGTAGGTACTTTTCTGTAAGTAAATATATTAATTTTATAATTTAAAATGTTGATTGTAACAATCCGTTTCATGACATAAAATATATATTCATCTGTTTCATTATATATATAAATATATTTATATTGTGCTATTTTACCTTGTGGTACAAATTCGAAAATATTAGCTTTAACTAACGATTATATTTTATTAAAACATTTTTAATTCTTAAAATATAGGTTAAGTACCAACTGCTTACAATTTACTGTAGAATACTTTACAGTAAGATAAAATACACTTTGATGTGATTAAGTTATGGTATTTTCATATGTTTGGAGTTGAACGAATTTAATGGTAACTTTTTTTTTTATTCATTGGTATTATTTATTTAAAATGTCCCTTATACAACTTAAATATTTATAAAATGTTCAAGAATCATAAATACTTCATTTAAGTAATTTCCATGAAACTGTAATGTTTTATTTTATTCTTAAACTAGTTGAAATCATTACAAAAAAAAAAAAGGTGAGCAATAGCTAAAATTGCATTATGCGACCGTTCTTGAAAATATCAAAAAACAATTCATATAAAAGCAAAATAATAATTTACAATATATACAATATTCATTTTAGAAAAATTTTCTTTTAGGAACGTTATTCATCTTCTATTTAATTTATAATAGTCAAGGTAATATTGAAAGTATATTGTATAATGATGTATTTTAATATCTACTGAAGTATTTAAGTAGTATTTATTTTTTATTTCTTTCTAATACGTACTACAAAGTTATTTACAGTTGTAAATTCATTTCATACTACGTTAAATCAAATACACGAAATTGTATTTGATATTTTTTTAAATTCTTTTTCACATTTATATTTAAGTAGATGATTTTTTTATAGACTTATTATATTTTATTTAACAATTTTTTCTCACAAAATGTGTTCATTGTTATACCTATTTGAATTGCTTGAATGGTCGATATTTATTTTTATCTCATAGTATTTGATTTAATACAACATTACCAACTCGTTTTTAATACCTATGTACATCTTAAATTTATCTGACTCTGATCGCAATGATTGGTTTTACAAATTACAATGTTGTTTTTTAGAATTTGTCATCACGTTTTGGATCATAAAATATAATTATTTTCAATCTTCAACAATGAGTGTGGATTCTTTTGTAGATTATGTAGCTGATACCGTAGGCGGGGAGAGGTGTGTTTAAATACATTTTAAGCAGAAAAAATCTCAGTACCTTTTTTTCTTAATAATTTGGAAATTCTAACAAAAAACATCACAGTTGTTTTTTAAAAATTTTTTTTTTCGACAAATGAGGTCATTAGCCCATGGGGGAGGGTACTGCAGATTTTAAACACGTATGTGTTTGTTTTGGCGGAATTTTTAAGTGGGCACCCTTAGGTATCTGCCATGCCGGGCGATGTCGGCCACTCTCCCGGACACCGTGACTGCCCCAAGAAAAATGCCACCAGTGGTTGAGTTCAAATTTTTAAAATTTGTTTAAGGTATTTTTATACAATACCTACAAATATAAAGATGTAATACACATAACTAATAGATATTAAATTCAAAGAATAAAACAAAATTAGAAAGTCTAATAATAGATTTTATTAAGCAATGGTTTTAAGATTATTGCAGGTGATTTTTTTCTTTAGCTTAAATGATTTTTTTAGAGTCGCATGAAGCTACAAAATTCTAATTCTACTATTATTTATTGGAATGTTACACAATCATGCATAGTACGTCTGTAAAGTAACTTATTCTTTACAATATGCTTAATAAATTAAACAATATTATTCTAGATTTATAACAGTGATTTGCCGGCATCGAATTTATGTTAGAAAACATCGATTGAAATCGATCACTTAACGAATTAATGGAAATTGATTAATTTACAGGGTTTTTGCAATACAATTAATACTGTTATTTTTTTTTTTTACATCTAATTTTTCATACGTAGGTAATGGTATTTTATAGATTCTGAGTAGAGCGAGGAATGTATTGATTTGACAATGA
The DNA here is from genome assembly GCA_008086715.1 of Sitobion miscanthi. Lineage (NCBI taxonomy): Eukaryota > Metazoa > Arthropoda > Insecta > Hemiptera > Aphididae > Sitobion > Sitobion miscanthi. The sequence continues at coordinate 26,289,747 of CM017804.1, forward strand.
TGAGTGTTTTTTATTTTTGTGTCTGAAGACACTTTTCTAGTAGAAAAAATGCTCTGATCAACAACGTTGAGGGAGGTTCCTGGTATAATTGGATCTAGTTTTTCCCAATACTTTTAAAAATAGTCTGAAAAAAGTACGAACATTAATTTTTAACATTTTTATATTATTATTATTATTATTAAAATAATTGTTAAGCAACCTTGGTTACTTAAAAGTTGAGTCTTCGGTCATAATCTATTTTCATCTTAAAGGATTATAATTTATCATTAAATTAGAATTGAACACATTCATTAGTTTAGTTTAACACCTAGCTACAATTGTACAGCAGAGAAATCACACACTTTTCGGATTTTTTATTTATTTTACAATTTTCCAATTCAAATTAAAATTAAAATATTTTTTACGTAACGAAATGTTTTAGTTATTAAAAATTATATTATAACTAGTAAGAATTATTATTGGACATAACATCGTGTTATCAAATAGAAATTCCAATGTTATAGTACATATTCGTTAATAGTTAGCACTAATGATTTGGAATTTTACCAGAAATATACGATGGGCTGTAACAAGGATATTATTATTTTTTGGCTACTACACTAGAAAGGTAGACAGATGACGATCAACGTTTGGATATTTATAACAAACATTCTTTAGTTGTATAGAGGAATCACGGAAAATAACATGTGGAAATTTCAGGCAGAAAAAATATCTATCGTAGTGTGTATTGGCTAGAATAAAATTTATTCCATAATATCATTTTTTATTTAATTTATCTACAATGTCATTTATTCCTATCCGACTGTAATTTTTAACTGGTAGAGCGAAACTTGTATTTTAATACGTTATAGTATGCCGGTTTATGTCAATAATATTGCAAAGAAAATACATTTTTTAAATTTTGTATACAAATAATGTAATATTTTAGTAGAACATTAGCTTCATCGGTTTTGCAATTTATCATGTATATTTTCCGGATATTAATTTCGACTAAACATTTTTTTTTTTTTGACCATTTAGTGGTAGTTAAAATAATTTTAATGTACACACTTGTGTCTAAATTAAATGAATGCTGACTTTTTTTTTCAGAAAACAATAATTTCCTCGAAAATTATTAACATTTTAGAATATACATTGTAGATGAATAAATCAATGGACCAACATGCCAGGTAAGTTACTACAATGCGTGCTACTCCATTTTGAACATCTAAAATGTAAATGTTTATTACTCATAAGTCATAATTTAAGTCTAACATCAAAAATATCTGTTCGATTTTGATTTTAATACAAAGAAATTCTCAAAAAATATTTTGTTTTCGAATATGAAATTAAAAGTCATAAAAATAGTTAGTTTTCAAAACTGTACTTAGGTAACATTAAAAAAAAAAAAATAGAAAACATTTTATTTTAAAATAATGTAAAAAAAATATTTTTGAAAATTTTTCGATATAATTTACTGTTAAAATTATTACCCTGTATACACACGTAACCTATATATAGGTACATTATTTAGTCGATAATACATAAGTTAAGTTGAAAATGATAAAGCGGTAAATTACCGCCATATTTACTCTCTATACACGTGTTATTAGGGTTCAAAATTCTAATTTAGTTTAATACCTATTCATAAATCTGAATTTTGAATTAGCATCTGATTATTCTTATTGAATATACAAAATTGCTTATAAATATATAAATACATAGGTAGGTAACACGCTTAATTCCAATCATTTGATAAGTGAAATATTTAAGTTTGATAGCTATACATTCGTTAAAATCAAAGATATATAGTTTCTGTTGTAAATTATACCTAAATATATATATACTATAAATGATTCACCATCAGAATAATTTTTTTTACATACACATTTTTTTTCCTTATTACTATTATTTATTTAAATAAGGGAACGTTTGTAATTATATTTCTTTTAACTTTAAGTTTAATATTATCTAATAAGATTTGTTTTTTACTGAGAAGTTTTCTTAAAAAAGGTATAAAGAAAAACTGCGTTAACATATTATAGCTACTTATAATACTTTTTAAAACGTTTTAATTAATTATTATTTATGCATTAAAAAAATTCTTTTCTTTTTAAATCTAAGATTTGAAAATGTAATGCAAGATTATCCATAAGTTTGTTTACCTTTATCAAAAAAAAAATGTCAACAAGAAAGTCAAATTAAATTTTTATGAGCGTTTGAAATTCATATTTTCTCAACCTTTGATATTCACTCGATTTCTGATGTAACGATTTTCTTATTTTGCTGTAATTAAAAAACGAATGACTGTAGATACTTGAAAATTTCACTGAATGTTTATATTAGCATTTTCTATACACGATAAAATTTATAAAACAATGTGACTCTTTTTGAGCTGTTTACGGACATTTTCAGTTTCCATTTTTTCAGTTTTTTTTTCTATAAATATCAATACAATTTTATTTGTTGGGTAAAAAAGCGTGAAAATTTAATATAAGGCTTCTGATATATCGTTTTAATAACAGTTGAAAAATATTAAAAATACATGGCCCATTTTTTTTTTATAAGCATTTAAAATTCATATTTTGATAAAATTTATAATTTAATAATTATTTTGTAGTTAAAAATGTATAAACTGTCAACTTCTATAGCTAAGGATTGGAAATTTAAAACAAGGCTCTACGTAAATAGGTTGTATATAAATTACTTTATTCACAATAATATCATCAAATATACTTGGTAATATTATAGGCTGACTGACCGTTTTCGCTCAGAATCGTTTTTCTTATACAATGATATTATATCATTGAATTCAAATTTAACACCATCCATTACATTGACCCATTTGTTAACTTCTGTAAACCTACTTAAGAGGATGTCAGCGCAATATGTGTTTTCTCTTAGACCCACGTGCAACATAGATAAAACGCTTTCATCTAAAATCGGGGTTTTTTATGATTTTTAAGAAATCTTAGAGTAAAAATCTAAAATCAACTATTATAAAAATTATAGAAAATAATATTTTGAGGATATGTCATATCGATTTAATATTTTATTGTTATTTGACTTTCTTTTCGACTTTAAAAATAAGCAAAAACATTGTATACATTTAAATATGTTTAAGTTGTTTTGAGGCAATATTTAGGCAAATCGATATGTCATACCCTTAAAAATATTATTATCTGTCGTTTTTGTAATGGGTGATTTTACTCTAAGATTGCTTAAAAACATAAAAAAAAAATGATTCTGCGTAAATGTGATTTGACTATATTTTGCACGTGGGCCAAAGAGAAAAGACTAATAGTAGTGCGCTGACATCCTCTTAAGGTTGTTCGCAATCTTGAACTGTTTAAGGTTTTTAATGTTTTATGGATTATAGATAGACAGTATACATTGTAACATATTATGCAATTTTATGTAATCGCTTTACCTTAAGATTTTATCAATTAACGGTAGATAAATATATAATATTTTCATATACCTATAGGTACCTAACGAGTAACGGCTAACGGCAATTACATACAATAACAGTGGGTTGAATTAAAAACAGGAAAGCATAATACGAGGATTGTTTTCCAGTGACCATTGAAGCAAAATTATAATAATAATAAAAATCCATTTACCGTGTCAACAATAAAGGCCGAGTAGTTTTATAATCGCATATTATGCACGATTTATTTTTATAATAAATACTATGGTTGTATTTGATTTTGTTTACGGTCAACATTGATTAAAAAGCAGAATCATTTTATGTCAATCTGTTGAAAATATGTTCGAATACTCCCTCTTGTGTTAATCCGTACTTTTATTTAATTCTACCTACCTACACTTAATTTATGCTAGGGACTGCCGGCTTGGAAAATGTAGCAAAACTTTAAATTTTTTATTTAAAATATCGTAGTATTTTGTTTTATAATCTGAAGTTTGTGACAAGCGTAATTCCCATATTATATGGCCTACCTGTATGTTTTACGTACTATGTACTTAACATTTTGAAACATAAAAGAAAATATTTAATGGATAGGTACAAGTGTAGAGGTATTATAAATGTATTAAACGGGTATATAACAAAATGTACTATAGTCACTTTGGTTTATTTGATTTAAATTCTGATTTAAGTTAGGATGGTTTAATCATTTAAATGAATAATATATTTTACTCCCTCCATGGCTATAATAATATGTATTACAATTAGATAATAATACAACTATTAAAAGAGTAAGCAAATTATAGGTCACAATTATTACAATAATAATGTCGTTTGACAATTCGCGTACCTACCTTAGTTAAATTACGAATGTATGGACATAAAAAACAAATTGCATAATAAAAATAATAATAGCCAGTAGGTAACTTTTAGATTCCTTTGTTTGTCCTATTTTTAAAAGACAGTGATTAAACACACGAGTAAACGTTAAGTATAAACTATATACCAACCAGTGTGCATCACTAATTAATTATTAAAAGCTAGGTTTAATAGTATATAATATGTAGGTGGTAATTATTATGCATATAAATAGGTATTAAATCATTTGTATTGTGTGATTACACATGTTTACAGATAGATACCAATTTTTTTTTTCTCGTGTCAGGCATCATACTGGTAACTATATGTTAATAAACTAGATAAATTGATATACCTGCTTTAAATTAAAAATATACATGGATAGATATAATACGATAAAATTCAATAAAAAAACGGGTAAATGGATGTCGCTCTTATGTACAGTAGGTTACAAGTGCTTCAATGTATTCTGTATTTATTGTACTAAACTTGAATTCAATGATATAATATATCATTGTATAAGAAAAACGATTCTGAGCGGAGACGGTCAGTCTGGATATTTTATATCGTTATTATTTATTATATCCTGTAAGTTGAATTAATATTATAATATTATTTTTTATTCGTTTCTATGGTGATAAACAAAGCGTAAGAAGTTAAAATCCCATTTTTAGCGGTTTTTCGTAATTTGTCGGTGGTTTTTCTCGTGGCATTTAATGACTATTAAGAAAATCCAAAAATTACCTCTCTAAAGTACCATTTTGGTCCAATTATCTAAAAGATAAGTGACTATATTTTGAAATCAAAGCACTCCTTCTGGTAGACATTTTGTATACAGGATAAAAAAATATATATAAAAACCATTGTAAAACTACTAGCTTCCTCGCTCTGCTCAGAATCTAAAATATAATAATAAATAAAATAATAAAATGTGGTAGGGTAAGTGTTTCGGTTAGATTTTTTCATTTGCCCAGTATCTACTGGGCTATCTGGTTGGCAACAGTTTAGTCTTCTAGCGTGCACGGTCCTGGTGCATACCATTATAGGTGTGCCATCGTCTGGATTGTCTCACAATGGCAAGAGGCATCCTGATCATTAGGTATCTAGTATAATTTAGGTATACATTTTTAAATGTAGATTATTTAATATAATTAAGCAGACACGCACATTAAAAGGTGAACGTTTTCGTATAGGTACATTTATACATTTTAAGTATTTTATTTATTATTACTTATACGTAGGTATATTATTTAAACGATTTATAGAACAAATAACGATTGTTAATATTGCATTTATTTTGTGACGTTCAAAAATAAAACAAGGTACTTATTTTGGTAAACCTGTATAATTAAAAATCTATTCTACATTTACTTATCAGAGAAATATTTTGATTAGGTCAAAGCAAAACTTGAAATTTGCCGACATCATCCTCGAAATGTCTAAAGAATCGTTTTTGCTATCAAAAAGTGTCAAAATAAGTAAATAATGGAAAACAGAAATGACAATGCGAGAATTTTCCTTGAAAGCATTTCCACGGTGTTTGTATTATTAAACAGAATAATAATTATTCTTGTTCGGAGAAAAATGTATTTTTGTACTGATTTATACAAAGTTCAAAGTTTATATTACAGAGAATACCGCGAGGGTAAATGTTTATTTCTGTTTATTCTGCAAAAGAAAAAAAATACAAATTGTTTATATTGTTCATTAGCTCGCGGTTAACTTGTGCTGAAAAAAAATCCTTTTACTCTTGCACCCTTTTACAATAGGTGATATATTATTATATTATATAATAAGATCGAGGGAAATGGCTTCTATGTGTATCGTGCGTGTACCCAAAACGTACATAATAGGTGTAATGTATACATACTATATGTCTATATGTATTTTAATTGTAGTCGGCTTTATCTATTGTTAAAAATGCATATTATTTGTTAGCTGCTTGTTATTTTGCATTGAAGAAGTAATCGTCACACAGATATCCTATATACCTATGTATACACCTGATGTAAAAAAAAAGAATCAAAAAGTATATTCTGTGCTTTCATTATTACCGCCAGCCGGCACATAAGCTGTTGACTTTACAAATAAATATCACACCGTGTACGATTTAATATTATATTATTGTCACGTGCTGAACTATTATTATATAATATGGCATAGCGTGGCGTAGGTAATAAGATTTATTTTAAATCATTAACATTTCCAACACTTTGCGAGTCATCTTAAAAATAAGACTATTACCGATAAACGTGAAGGGCACTTTGAGTGCAATGTGTATCGATTTTAATACACAATACTAATATGTTTATTTGTGCCGTGTGTATTGATAATGATACACACAAAATAATGTCCTGGTCAGAATATGGTCAATTTGTCATTTTTGGCCCGGCACTCAAAGTGTTAACATGGCGGTAAGTTTAGGTAGGTATCAACATTTTCCGTGTAACCAAGAGTCCTGGTAAGTCTTTAAATTCCAGTGCTTCGAGGTCCAAATCAAGCATAACATTATATTAAAATTACTTTTTCTTATTATATTGTTCATTTTATAAAATATTTGAAAACATTAAAAATATTATCATTGCTTATTATTATTTGATGGGATGGCATATAATTATTTATAAAAATAATAAGTTTCTGTTTATATTTAATTTAATATCAAATCAAGTAGGTAGATACATTCCAGGTAAACGTGTATTTTACAAGGTACCTTTTCTATAGCCTAAAGGCGACAAATCACTGTAAATTACGAGGTGGTTGAAAAAATAATCAAAATTATCTCCACAATTTTGTATATTATATATTTATATCTATAATGCGATGATGACCCAGTTATTATTATACGACATTTACAATTACCAGAGGTGAGTTAAATATTCTAGGTCTATAAACATATTTACCCCATTGGGTTTTATTCCTTATAAAAAATTCATCTAATTAGTGATTACATTAGGTACTTGTAATGTATTGATATTATGTCTTATCATAATAGTCACGTCAACAACAGAGTGCATCCAAAAAAAATATAAAAATTAACAAACAACCTGATACTGACTGACTCATTGAGCACACTACGAAGTTTAGAAACTACAACAAACTCAACAGACATCGCTAAATCATACAAGAAAAAACCAACGAATATAGGGGAATAAATATTACTTTTATTTGGGTACCGGGTCACGTAAATTTAAAAGGGAATGAAATGTCGGACCAAGCAGCAGAGGAAGCGGCACAACCAGACAACCATATACAGCTTCTGGATATCGTAACGTATGACGACATCAAAACTCATATGAAAAACAAATTTCAAATAAAATGGCAAATGAACTGGTCGAAACAACGGACCAAACTCAGAGAAATAAAAAACATAATTCTAAACTGGCAAGACCCGAATCTCAGCAGAAGAGAAAATATTCTAATCAATCGTCTCCGAATAGGCCACACAAGGCTGACTCACAAGTTCCTTATGGCCAAAGAGGAGCCCAATCAATGTACAGTCTGTAGGGTTACTCTAACAGTAAATCATATAATAACAGAGTGCTATTAATAGTTAATACACTGACGAACTCAGAAAATTCAATATTCTACCCAATATGAACGAAGCATTAGGACCAGGCATCGAAAACATATCAAATATATTAGCTTTCCTATAAGGAAGACCGGTCTATATAATACAATTTAAATCTTTTGTTAATGATAATTATAATATTAATGTTAGTAGAAATTACATATAATTAACAACATATTAATTATTGTACAATTTTAGGACCAGAAATCACTTATTTTGTATTAAACACAAAAACTAATAACCTTTGCTGTTGATGTTTTTTTGAAATTCAATAAAAAAAAAAAAAAATAGTCACGTTTCTCAGAAATCTATAAAATAATGCAAAAATCTAAATTATCTAATTCAATTTTAATATTGGTACAATGCTTTTAAATATAATAATTTAAAGAGGTACTATACTTACTATAAGTAGGTATTTACCTAATAATAGTATACCTATAGGTACATTATTTCTCTTTAATCGGTTTATTTATTGTAATTGGCATATTCTTTGGTTTTTAACATAAGGCTATCATTATAAAGTAGGTACCTATAGGCTATATTAAAATAATTTATGCATAAATTAAAACATTATTTTTTGATTTAAAAATGTCTGGTCGATTTGATTTTAATTTCTCCTTGTAATTTTTGCTTATTTTGGCTCGCCGGCTTGCTATTAATCTTGCCCTGCCGTTAAGTCTGTAATAAAATATCATATAACACTATTATCATGCCGAATATTTGAACACACACACACAAAACACGTAGGAAATAATATGACATACGAATATTATTACATAGGTAGGTACCTACGTCGCGGTACCTCTCTCTACACGGTCCAAAAATGTCGCGCGCGCTTTTGGTGAGCGCCAGTAGCGGTAGTAGCGTTGTCTCTGTCGTGTGTCGTTCGTATTTCACCGATTGTCCGGAACGCGACGACACCATATATCATCATCATATTATTATTATTGTTATTTTTTTTCTGACAAAATAATGTTTATGCAAACATTTATAATCGCGTGAGGCCCACACATTCCTCGGTGTATTTGGTTCACGCGCGCGCGTGTGTGTGTGTGTGTGTGTGTGTGTGTGTGTGTGTTTGTGTGTGTGTGTGTGTGTGGTGTGTGTGTGTATACATCATAAACGTATAGTAATAATGATAATCCAATAATGCGCCTAGACAGACACGGCGACCTACCACGGCGGCGGTGCTGGTGGCGATAGGGGAGGGGGGAAGAAGAGGGGTCGTCGTCTATTTCGTTATTATGCTATACTGTAATAATAGTACAACAGCAGTCGTGTATAATATTGTTATAATATTATTATGACGAAATCGCGAGCGCGGGTTTAGCCGTCGACGAGGGTTTTCGCAGTGGCCACGCGGCGGTTATTGCGATTTTTACACACTCGCCCGCGATCGGTGGGTGCCACTGTCGTCGTCGTACTAGTCCGCTGCAGTCCGTGCACGTCGCGAATTCATAATTTCATCAATTTCACCTGTTCCGAGCTCGCACCGAAGTCCGACTATACCCGCCCCTTCGCCATCGCACGTCTCCCTTCTCCGCCGGAGCAACACCTCAAAACGACGCCCGTGACACCCGAACATTATTAATATTATCGTACGAGCATTATAGGCACACGATATTATACACACCCGCCGTAGACTTGCACTCACGCGTTTGACTGCACGTTGGTCTACTTTATATTATTATTATTATTATTATATGCTCCCGTGGTGAAAACTTACATTCGCCGCCGCCGCCGCCGTCGTCTGACCGTATAACTGCAGTTACGTGCCTCGCTGTCATACCTCGTAAATTCCGATCCGCGCTCCGAGTCGAATTTCAAACCTTTTCATCGGCATGACGTCGAAGAGAACGCGCAACAACGACGCTTTTTAGTCGGCGAATACATAATATACACATACACCTACCACAGACATCGTGTTCATTCCGATATATATATATATATATATATGCCAGAGATCGCCAGGTAATAACACTGTCTTTGATGAAACAACTGAATTTATTCGTTTTGAATGAGTGATCAAACGTAAATGGTGTCATTGTAATTGACGCCGACTTACCGTTATTGTCGCGTAGGTATAAAATGTTTTTTTTTTAATAAAAACCGAATGCAAATTCGAGCAGAATGAAAATAATTATAGGTAAACTCCTCGTATTCAGAAAAAACACTTTCACGAGTGTTAATATTAATGTATTAGTATTCACAACATATACGGGTTGTTCGAATTACTGAAACGATTTAAAAAATAAAAATGTAATGGGTGAAGCCCAATTGCGTGTGTTTTAATTTGGGGTGAATATAATATATAATAATATTATATCGTCGTGAAATATGATAATATTATATCCGATATCGGTTTTTTTTAAACAATTATTTTTGAAAGAAATATTTTTAAATGTAATACATCAAAAGATTTTGATAAATCTAAAAAGATGATTTTAGTTTTTATAGGTTTTTATAGCTAATACCTATAATATTATATTTTTATTGTATTCGTAAATAATATCATAGGTATCTACCCCCTTGGCCCTTGAATTACAAATGTATATTTGATATGTCATACGATAAAAATTTGTTAATATCGGATTTCAGGTTTAGCTCACCTCTATTAGCTCGCTAATCGCTTTATCATTACCTGCCTATCTAAATTATAAATAGGAATCTATCTGTTATTGTCATTATTGAGTCTTATTATATATAATATTGTTATGGTTTTATTCCAGAGGTAGGTAAATCGTATATACTATAGGTAGTGTATACTATAATATGTCTATGTACTATATAGGTAGTACAACATAATTTGTATTTATTTAGTTGTATAGTATAGCATTTCTTATTTTAGGTCAACGTATACTGAAAAAAATTTAAAAACCATAACTATTTTTATATTTTAACTAATATCTCTCTATGGGTAAAATATTATACCAATATTTTATAAATTTCAATAATAATAAAAAAAATTAATATCATTTCAGCCCAAACAGAAATAATAAAAATTGGTATACAGTAATACACAAGTACCTACATCAAAGCAATGTTTTTATCATTTATTTACTATTGTTTTAATTAATCAGTTATATCGGATAAATCTTATTTCATCTTGTAATATTAGAATAATAATAATAATACAATAACTCGTGATTTGTTTTTTATATCTCATATGCAACTAATGTATTATTAATAGTAAAGTATTATATCATAAAAATTTGACAGCTAAAAAAAAATTCACAATGAGTAGAAATAATTTAACGTACAACGAGTAATGGTCAGATTTATTTTTAATTTAATTAATTTTTCTCTATAACCATAGAAATAATAACTCAATTATTGATTGATGTTTGAGAATATTCAGATGTTAAAATATAGGTGAGAGCCGAGTGGTAGACGAAGAGGTATCCGAGAGGTATGTAGACGAAATACCTACCAGTAAATCCAAGTGTTGTTAACGGTACCCATGTTCCACGAAATCAACAAAAAACTTTGAAAAAACAACGAACTTTTTCGAAATAATCCTTAGAATAATCCTCACTTACGTATAAATAGAAATTACTTCATTTTTCATTATACCTTTTTTTTGAGAGGAATAAACTATCGAGATTCATAGTTTTGCACAAAAATATGATTCCTTAATTAAATTTTAGATTCTGAGCGGAGGGATGGGTATATTTTATTTTTTTTTAAATTATAATTTATTATTTTTTTGTTCATCACCGTTTGGGGCAGTAAAATCACTTCGATTTTCTTCAACAGTATCTTGTTCGATGGAAAAATTAAGTGTTAGTGCATTTAGGTGGTTAAAACTTAAAATTCCCAATAGTTATTAAAAGCACTAAGAAAAACCAAAAAAAGAATTAAGGAAAAACGGGAATTTTCACGCAAAATCGGTTTTTGATAAAATCGATTTTGATTTTTGGTGTAACTCTAAAACAAATAGCCGTAATACATGAAATTTTCACTGAATGTTCAAATTATCAAATTCTATATACAACAAAATTTTAAAAATAGTTTGACTTGTTTAGAGCTGTTAACTGTAAAAATGTAAAACAAGGTTCCACGTAATTATATTATTCTGTAACCAAAAAATCTCAAAAATATAAAACATTATTTTTTTTATAGTTATTTTATGTTCAAGTTTGGATGAAATTACATAACCATGAATAATGAATTTAGTTATTTTTTTGCAATTTTATAATATGAATTCAACTAATTGGCTACCGTATTAATATTAGGTAATAACAATATAAATATAATATAAAATATCCTAAACTGACAAACCGTCTCCTCTCAGAATCATTTTTCGTGTACAATGATATTATATCATTGAATTCAAATGTAATACCACCCATTACGGTGACCCACTTTTAATCTACTGTACGGCAGAGCTGCATCCACTTACCCGCTTTTTTTTATATTAACAGTAGGTTTTAGGTAGTTGCTTAAGTAGAAAAATGATAAACGTTAAATATTAAATCTCATGATTTCTCTACTTTTTTATATTCAAATTGAGTGACCTATTCATATTATGATATGAACTAATCGAACCAACCAGTACTCAATTCATGTTTGTTATAATTTTAAATTTATGGAGTTCATACAACGATGAAACTGTTTTAAATACGATAGAACATTAAATTTGTCATCAACTTAAAATTACTTACTTTTGATTTAAATATCAGATAAAGGTACAATGCTCATAAAGAATATAAACAATTGGATGAGTAAGTTTGAATAATGTTAACAAAATGTATTAACTCTGAAATAACTAGATCCTTTAGTTAAAAACGGGGTTAAATATAATTTATAACCATAGCAAAAAGTTAACTTCACTAGGATGGAACGAAAAAATGTAATTAAAAAAAATCTTTAAGGTTTAATATTTACGATTTGAACATTCATGACAAAATTCTTCATAAGTAATTGTTCTTGCTAGATATAAATTAAAAGTTACAAAAGTTAGTGCGACATAACGACATACCGTATTAGTGTATTAAAAGGTAATAGAATAATAAATTACTAATAGTAATATGTCACCTATCAGAATCGTTTTTTGTATGCAATGATTAATCATCGAATTTAAATTTCCTTTACTGTGACTAATCCATCGACGAGGTACATCTTGAATCATACTATCTATACATCAGAGCGACTTCTCTGGTTTTTTGTTTTTGCCGTTATCTCGTGTGTGATAGTTCGTAATTTGAGCTTAATATCTTACATAATGCTAGTCTTAAACTTTATAAATGAAACAATTATTATAAAATAATGGTATACATTAAAAATGTGTATATAATATCCATAGTTTTTTTCATGGTACATAATATTATTCTATGTATAATGTTGTTAATTTATTCGAACTTGATATCATGTAATTGGGATAGTCCCGTGTTAAAATATAAATGAACAAATAAATAATTTACTATTTTGAAAACGTTTAAATTCAAAATACTGTTGTTTAATTTTTCAATATATTAATTATTAATTGGCCCGAGTACTCAATGATTTGAGTATAAATAAATTAATTGGTTCCATTATTGTGTGTTATAGACCTGGAGTTGTATTTTTGACGTTCATTTATTAAGCCCCCCCCCCTAAATTGTGCTTATGAGCCGCTGCTGTTAGATATTTATCTTATAGTTAGATATTTTGTACATAACACTTCTAAACTGCATATTTATATTAACTTATACACAAATAAGGATTTAGTAAATGAATACAATTAATGAATTATATTTTAAATATTTATTTACAACTTAATCATTTTAATGGTTATAATACTCAAGTTATATGGTTGAGTGAACTTATTTTAACACCCGTTTTAGTCAGAATTTCAATGCTTCCGTGTCATTTATGTTCAATTTTAAGATAATTATCCACCCTAGGTCGAGTAATATAAAACACTTGAGAACGGTAACATTTATGGCTTCATCGTGTACGTAATAAATTAAGAATATAACAAATTGATCCATTTATAAGGTAGAAATATTCTATGACCCGAAACAATAATGTTAAGGACAATCGTGTAGTGATGATAAATATTTTATTTTTAAATCAGGAGTTCACTCGCAAATGCGTCCGCAAACAATTATCAATGTATGTAGTGGTGGGAGGGGTAAAAGGAGGCTAATTTTATGTTTAATTAAATTACTTCTTTCAAGTGTCAGGTATCAATTATAAGTCAAAATAATATACCTAAATTATATAATTAAACTATAGCAGTACACATTCTGTTTATGATAAATGAAAATGAAATTTTGTTTTAAATGAAAATTTTGATTTGCGTGCTGATGGTAATAAATAATAATAATAATAAACAAAATTATAATAAAATATTAATCACTTATTCTAAACGATTACATAATATCATAAACAGAATGTACTGCTATAATTTAATTATATAATATTAGGTTTATTATTTTGACTTATAATTGATACCTGACACAAGTCACAATCTATAAAATTACAAGAATGCTGTAACCAGACGACTTTTTTCCTAAACATACACATTGCTATAGTAATTATTTTAGATACCGGACAAAGCAAAGAATTCATTATTTTACAATAGAGTTTCACATTATTATTCTTTTCATATTACAATTTTTCGTAAACGTAACGTTTAATACTCAAATATATATTAATACGTATTTGGCCACCAAAATCTTATTACAATAGTAAAATACGTCAAGAAATGTTTGTATTTTAATTTAGTGGAGAAAGGAATGCTTACAATTATGTATTTTTTTTTATGTCTGACGAGAGTTTTTGGAGCAGAAAAATTGTCGATTTGCGTTGATTATGGTTTCTGGTAGTAAAATTGATCCATATATATATATCTATTATATATAAATAAATAGTTGACACTACACTAGATATCGATATAGGTAGTTGATTTTGTTTTGTGTTTTAGTGCATAAAGGAATATCCTTTTAGAGGTCATTGCCTAACTTTTTTACCAAAAATTTATGGTAAATATATATATTAGTTGATGGTTCTAGAATATTGACAACAAATACACAATTTGTTTTAGATTCTGAGCGAAGCCATGAATGTATTGATTTTACAATGATTTTTTTAATTTTTTTATTCCTGTAGTATACATTATATGAAGTCGAAATGATGCCTTGATTTTCAACTTCAGTAGGTTAAAATTTAAAACTCCCAGTAGTTTTCAAATACACTAGAAAAAAAAATTAAGGAAAAACAGGAATTTTTACGCAAAATCGGTTTTCAACAAAATCGATTTTGGTTTTTGGTGTAAATCTACAAAATTTTCACTGAATGTTTATATTAGCTTTTTCTATATACAATAAAATTTTCAAAATATTTTGACTTGTTTTGAACGGTTTATAAACATTTTCAGTTTCCCATTTATTTAGTTTTTTTTTCTATTTTTATTTATACATATTATTCGTAGTGTCAAAAATTTAATACAAGGTTCCTAAAATATTTTTATAACAATAGTTAAAAAGTGTTAAAAATACTTGGCCACAATTTTTTTTATAAGCATTTAAAGTTTGAATTTTGACAAAATGTATCAAATTTAAAATTGAAAAAGTATTTTGTAGTTAAAAATTATTAAACTATTCAACTTTTATAGCTAAGGATTGAAAATGTAAAACAAGGTTCCACGTAAACAGGTAAATAAATTACTTTATTCACAGTAATTTCATTAATTATACTTGGTAAAATCATAGGCTGACTGACTGCCTTCGCTCAGATTCGTTTTTCGTATACAGTGATATTATATCATTGAATTCAAATCTAACACCTTCCATTACAGTGACCAACTTGTAAACTACTGTACACCAGAACGACACCCGCTTGCCCACCTTTTTAACTTTAAACGTTTATAAAAAAAATATTGTGGACTATGTATTTTCAATATGTTTTTTTTTATGTTTATTAATCATGAATGAATTTTCCTTGGTGACTGAGTAATTTACACTAAGTACAATAAGTACATATTATGATACATAATATATATATTACATTTAAAAAATGATAATATTTTGTTTACTAATCTATATAGTGTCATACGATATCAAATATGAATTAAAATAAAAAATATAGAATTTTAAAGTTCAAATAAGAACGAGAAATTATATATTTAAACGAAGAATGTGTTATGCAATTTTAGTTATTTTGTTATAATTAAAAAATATTTTCCATGGGGGTTTGAAAATTTTAAACATATTATTATATTTTATATAGGCACACAATGACTTTTTCAAAACATTTAGATTTGTTCTATGTTATTGCCTACGTATATACTACGAACTTATTCTCCCCGTTCTACAGTCGGTCAAAAGTCAACAAGAATAGTATTATTACCATATAATAATTAAATATTGATAGATAATACTACAGTTAATACGATGATTTCGGCATAAACTAATTCAACCTTCACCGTATTACTAATATAGTAAAATAATTACTATAATATTAATATAAATATACCATAAGGCATTAATGAATGTATTTAGTAGTGTAAGCTGACTGATCGTCTTTGCTTAAAATTGTTTCTCGTATTTAATGATTTATGACTTATCTTTGAATTCAAATTTAACGCACACTACTGTGACCTATATACCCAATTACGAGGTACAGTGACACAGTGTACACTCAATACTTACCGTACAGCAGGGGGATTACTTACTTTCAACCCTTTCAACCTATTTACTATAGATATTATTACCACCTTATCTCTTCTGGAGGCCTTATTCGTATATTATATTCCAAGAAATTCTGAAAGAGATTCGACTAGGTATACTTTTAAAAGTATTTTTATGTAGATTCACCGTGGTGTTTTTTTTAAATAGTGCGTTTAGTTCGGTGTTTATATTAAATGTATTTGTCTATGGAGGACTTATTGTGTTTTCTCTTTTTATTATCTGCGGTGTTTGGATATAGTTTTGATTTTTTAGTGTTTCTACGATTGTACTGTTTAATGATGCGGTGTTATTTATTGATCTGGCTGGTCTTTTAGCATTCAGTAAGTTGAGCTGTCTCTGTTATTTTCAAATCTGGGGTTGGCTCACCCGCAGTGCCGGATAGTATAAATACCGGCCCGCCGAGTTTTAAAACTCTAACTAGCCTAAATCCCATAAAATGGGTTGGGACAATTCAATTTAATACTTAATACACCAAAATATAGTCCAGCCATGTATATTATATATTATATACTTTTGAATGCACCTACCTTCAAATCCCTGTGTTGTGGTTGGCGTCGATGAATTTTATTAAAGTGTAAGAAGCAACGTTGTTTATTTTTTTAACCATAGTTAAGTTTAACGTCTTGTATTTTTGTTTGAAAACTTTGTTTATAATTTGACAAAATTGAATATTCAAAATTTCAATCTTAAGAGGACGACCATATGTTTTCTCCGTCTTACAAATGTGTAACATTGCAAATTTACGCTCACGTTTACCTTAATTAGTATAAAAATTCAAGTTAATCGACCTATAATGAAACTTGATGGTAAGAACATTATCTGTGTTTGTTAGTAGGTTTTTTACGAAAATTCAGTTTTTAAGTGAGTTATGACTGTTATGAGGAATTTGAATTTACGTTATATTATATATACAAAGCTTGCTGAAAATTGAACTATGATAATGGATCCATCCTTGTATATATATGCATAAACATAATATATTAGGTAGGCATTACATAATATATAATATATATATATAATTACATATACGAAATAATAATAAACATTAATAAACAGTATATTGATTATTAGTATTAACTATTATTTAGTTAAATTATAATGCAGTTTAAAATTATTATTAACTGTTTTGATATAAATAGGTTGGTGGAATCGATAGGTTTACATAGTTGGTAAATATGAAGTCTCTGTACATACGGAATAGGTACTATATTTTAAAACAGGACGTTTCGGTGGAATAAATACGTCTCCGTAAAATATCTTTTTCCGGACATTAAAGTAATTAATCCTGTTTGGTAAATATATTGTAAAAACTGAATTCTGAAAGGTGTGGGTGTGTTCTCTATACTTGTCACAAATGCGTATCAACGTTTCTCCGTATTGTATCGTGTGTCAAAAATCGTATTTTAATACCATTAAATACTTTTCAAATTGTAATTTAAGATGAGGAATGTTAAATGCGTGGCCTTCGAATAGTTTTTTGCGGGCTGTGAGTCATTGGAAAATGCTTACAATTGCATACATTTTCGTCTTATCTGTATTAATATATAAAGCTGTATAGTTTATGTGTTTGAACGCGCTAATCTCAGGAACTACTGGTTCGAATTGAAAAATTATTTTTTTGTTGGATAGTCCATTCATCGAGGAAGGCTATATAACATCACGCTACGACCAATTAATAGAAGTGCTCAAACAGGGATTTTGAGATTTACGATGGAAATATTTGTTTATAAGAGAAATAATTAATAGAAATAGTATTTATTTATTATTGGTTGCTATTGGTTAATCGGACAGATCAGATACAAACATGCATCAAATCGAATTTTCGCACATTGCCTACCAGGGTGGCTGAGTTGCACTTATTGCAGTGGGTTACACCAAAAAGGAGTTGAACAATCACAATTTTTCAGCTAGTTTACAATATATAGGTACTACTTTCTATAAGTTGAATTAAATACAGCACAGCCAGGTACTGAGTCATATATTTTAATGCAGTAGTCAGAGGGTTAAATGAAAAAGAGAGCAAAAAATAAAAAAATACAATATTAGTTTTGTGTCACAACTATGTCGGAGGTTATCCCTAGGTATACTTTGGTATAGGTGGGTATGCATATTATATACACAATATTATTACATGTTCTTTCCCAGCAAAATGCGTTTATAATTTTTTTTTTCGATAAGTTTCTTCTTGTGGCTGGAATATAATAGTATGTAGTATTTTATTCAATATTTTTGGCCCAGTAGATATTTTACGTTTGACATACCGTTGTAGATAGTTTTGAAGTTTGTTACCTTAATTTATTATAATACCCTGTCATGCACTTAGTCAATGTTAGGCTTTACAAATATTATATGTTCTATCCTATGAATTATTACACAAAAGTAAATATGGAGCAAGTAACAACTACACAGATATTTCTAGTAGTCGGATTACATCAAAGGGCATATCATATTAGGTAAGCATATATTGAATTAATTTTCTATTTAGTTAATATAAATGTCAAACAGACTTAAACATTATTTCATATTTTATTTTAAAGTCTTCAATGAGAGATGGTGATGAGATATTAAAATTATTGATGTTGGATTGTTATTGCGATTGTATAGTTTATTACCTATATAATTCAAACTTAATTAATAATAAATAAACTTATTAACTATATTATTATAGTCAATATGCATTTTTAAAGGTCTATAAGAAATCGTTATAATTTTAAAAGTAGATATCTATTGATATTTAATATTATAGTCATATAAATTATATATTTTATTCTTGTCAAACAAAATATCATAGATTATATTTATTGGATTATTATTATCATATTGTTACTAAAATAATATGAGTAGGTTGGTATATTGTAAAATCAAGTTGTTAAAACTTAAAATGTACTGTTTAAGAACAAAGAAAAATTATAAAGAAATTCTTAAAAATATTTGTAGGTACATCATATTATATAAATATCTTAAAAGAGTTAATAACTTTTAATATTTTTTTATTATATCTATGAAATGCTTAGGTAAATAATGGAAAAACTTTAGGAGCGTACAAGATTATTAATTTTTAATCAAAACACAAAATAATTACAATACGATATGTTCATAAAAAGGAAGCCATAAATTTCACATTTTTTCCCTAAGAAACTTTTCTTTAATTTTTCGAAATGTTCTCAAAAACTACAGTGAAATTAAAAATTCTTAGTTTCTTTTGTCTAAAAGAATTTAATGTCTAATTTACAATCAATAAAATTGTAAAATAAAAGTTTTTGTGGAACAATGTTAATTTCTCATCTTAAAGAAAACTCGGGATTATCAGGTTTATTCTATTTCTCATCAGTTAAAAATTAATCTTTTACATCAGAATACTAGATTATAATTACATTTGCATATCAAAGATCAAACTGCAGTTGAACAATGTTTTGATACTTGTTGAATGATTTCTAGAATCATCCAATTCATGAATAGGTAAGTAAATTGTAAATTTAAAAAAAACAATATTTTAATTAAGCTCAGAAGTATAATAAATGCTTAAAATAAATTAAAGAATACCTATCTAAGGAAAACAAATTATTTAGTTCTGTGTAATTAATAAGGTCGGAGGTAAGTACATGTAAAAATTAAAATTAATTACAAAGCATATAATGATAATAGTGTTGTATGTATTTAATTAAAAAAAGTCCAGAGATTAATATTAATTAATCCTGTAAATTTTTTTTCCTAAAATGTTTTAGAAAATCATTCAATACATGAACAAATTAATTAATTAAATTAAATTGATGTGTCAAAACTGTTGTAAAATTATTTTTATGTTATGAGGTCGACCTTCAACGGTGTCGGGTGTGCACATTTTGGACATTTTACACGCAATTTGATTGACTTAGTACGTTTGTGTGCATTTTAAAACTTGGGCCAAATGCGTTTGGATAAGTTAACAAAATCATATTTATTATTTACTGAATAATTGTTGTCTATTTGGATAAACAAGAAGTATATGGTTTTTAAAAAAAATTAAAAAAAATTAAATTATTTACTGTACAACATAAAGCCGAATTATTCAATTATTATAAATACAAAACAAAACATTCGCTCACATTTATAAGCATTCTGGGGTCTGTTTCAGCACCTGTGTTCAACTACACACTCTCATTGGTCGATTTTAAATTCCCGCCAAGTTTAATATCGCATACAAGTTGTTACATCGAATTTGAATTATGTTTAAAAGCGTATTTAAGGATATATGATAAATTCTTAGGTTCTATGCTAAGACAATAATAAATCGTACGAAATAAATATTTCTATGAAACCAATATTATAAGTTATAATGTAAATTATTTCGTTTTCCGTTATTTTTCGTTTGATGATATTCAATAGATTACGTTTTGCGTTAGGTATGTTTTGTTTAATGATATAATATTATATATTGTGTTAATCGTTATGTTTTGTTTTGTGGTATTTAATTATTTTTGTTCATCGTTTTCCATTATAATTACGTTAACAGATTTCAATTGTTTTTTTTTTTTTGTTAATTATAAGTTATAACGTTATTATAACATTTACAAGCCCTGGCCAGAGGTGTTATGAAGGCTCTTTCAAGTTTCAAGACTTATTTTGTCGAAATTTCGTTGCACTGCATTGCACAACAATAATATTATAATTCTTGGGCTGAGAATAAAAAAGTTTCCATGTCAAAATATCTAATTTTTCAGGAGAGCATTTTTATGGTTTGTTGTCAAATATCTTTTTATCATATAGGGATAATTGTTTATAATTGATATCAAAAAATCAAGCATGTTTTCTATAAAAATTCAAAATGCAAATATAGCATCGCACTATTCTAGTTGATTCTCTAAAAACAAAAAACATAAAAAAACAGTTTGGAGTAAAAAGGTTCTATACAAATAGAACCTATTTTACCCTATAATACATTACCCAATTTTAATCAGTCAGGCCAACACAATATAATATAATTTTATCTAAAACGTCAATCATTAATATTTTATTAAATCATTTTTTATTTAAATTATTTTGTATAAATGTATAGTACTGTGATGCAACATTAAATACATTTAATATTCATAAAAATAAAATAAAATAATAATAAGAGTCCAAATTCAAAAACATTTTTTTTTAACTCATTAGATACTTAATTCTAAGAATATGTTGTGTGTATTATTTTTTTATTTTAAAGTTTCTTTATACCTGTGAAACAAATTAGTATAATACGTATGTTCATCTTCGGGCATACATTTATATAAATTATAAATACTCAACATCTTGAATTTTTTCTTTAGTTATTTTTGGATTATTTTTAGTTGATACAGCTAAGTTTATATTTTTTAAAGATGGTATAAAATTTAGAGTTGAGTTAAAACACAAGTTTATATGAAGAAAATCATCTACGGCATGTAATGTTTTATACTTAACTATAATTATAATTGTTTGTATTATCTATGGATGGGAAACACTTGTTTTGATCACGATACAATAATTATCGTATCGACATATTGATATTATTGTGTTATTGGTAGTGATAGGACTTTTTACTCTGTATAATGTTTTTGTTGTTCAATATAGAACCTTTTTATCCTCAAAAAAAGTTATAGAGTAAATAGGTTCTATCTAATACATTCAAAAATAACGAATATGTTAATTTTAAAGAAATAGAACCTTTTTCCTTTGTGTTTCTCATCCATTATTACTCCTATCAATCTAATTTCTAGCTTAAAACATGCGCCATTAAAAACTATTATAAGGAATATTTGAAAAAGTCAATTTCAAAAATAAAAACATAGAACTTTTTTATTCTCACGATATTATATTTACCTGTATTATGTATAAGTATTCGGGAAAGGCAACGCCGAAACGCGTTCGATCGAACATTTTTGTGTTTGTACGGCGGAGACCAATGTTGTAAAACTGCTGACTGATAACCTAGGAAAACATTATGGTTGCCCATTTACCGTGAGCTTATCACGGTTGCTGCAGATGTATCGAGGGCCACGGGCTTATATAACTTTAATATTATGAAATTCACTTACGGTGCGTCGCGATTTCCAGAAAAAAATTATTTTGTAATTAATGGTAATTTTTTTTTTAAAAGTTATTAATTAAAGGTGCTTTTCCAAATCAGTAGTGTTCGCGTAATAACCATGTGAAACGATACTCCCTGATTAGTTTTTTCTTGTCAAACAACAACTGATACCACAGGTTACCATGAAGTTGAAATATTCCAACGGTCTATCGACGTGTGGTAACAATATCCCTTGTAAACATCGTGACCAACATCAAACATCTTAATAATATATACTTAACCCAGATTTCCAAAACTACTAATAACATCGTACGCGACACGGAGATAATGGAATATCGTTTTAAAATCTCCGCGTGGATCGATGACCGTGGTAAGCACGGTTAAGCTCTCACTGCCCATATTGTTTAAAGCCGGATTCACAACTACGTCGTGTGTCATGTCGTGCGAGGGTGCGGTAACTGTATGGTTACAATTGGCATAACCATATTGGTTTAAAAGTTGAGCTTATTATTGGTATACTCGGTTGCAACTTGGTTATTACATGATACCAAAAATGTAACGTCCAATCACAATGCGATTTAATCGACGCGACAGGACACATGACGTAGCTGTGGATACGAATTTGTGGCAATCCGCGGGTAAGCACTATATTTTATGATAATCAGTCGTCTTATTAAACGTTTATCACGATCGTTTTTCTCTGCATCTATCTCAACCATATAAAATTCTTGACCACACCGTTTTATCGTTTTATTATTTTCGTTTTTGAAATTGCGAAATGAGCTTTAAGACCTTAGACCATTTTTAGACTGATGACACGAGCTGCCTCCTATTTTCAGAAGATTATGTACCGGGCAGCACTTCAACACTGCAGGTAAAATGCATACAACAAATCCTAGCTTAGCACTCACTCAACATTTTTATTTTTATTTGGAAATCTTCGTTTTAACGTTTTAAAAATAATAGGACAAAACATTTGTTTTATGAAATGCCGGAAATAATTTGTTAATGAATATTATGAGTTATGCGCAAACATATACATGAAAGTATACTTATTTCTTCATATTTTTACAAAAAAACCCTGCAAATCTATTTTTTGGTACGCTCACTCGGAAAATGTAAAAATGTATCACTCGAAAACATCCACGACTTGGTGGAAACCAATAATTTATTTTCGTCTTGTTAGAACCTAGATACTGCGGGACGAGATAACACGGTCGCTATGCTCACTCGGACCGTTTGAATCGAAAACACGTTTCGACTTGTTATACGCACAACCATCACAAGTAAGTCATTGGATAAAAAACAATGGTTCTGTTCACCCCTTGCCTACCAGATAGTATCAAACCAGCTCGCTCAGACAGTTTACATCTAACTCATCCCTAGATTTGTTTTATACAAATCCACCTCGAGTAGGTCATAGGATAAAAACCAATTGTTATGACACCACCTATAGTAACCGAGCGAGGTCACATTTATTTGCAGCTTATTGTTTTTAAAACGTCCAAATGGACCTAAGTACCTAACTGAAGCAAAAATCTAAAAAAAGATTGTGTTATCTATCTTACTATAGTGTTGTCTTGTGAAATTATGGTTTTTCCTAAAATGTTGTACAAATAAAAAATCGATCTTTGCAATATTTTTTTGGCATCATTGTTTTTTAAAAACTTTGAACTTCTTCTGAACTTTTTAATTTTTTAGTTTGTGCAGAATGATATTGTTTAGACGATTTTACTTATCATTTTAATGAAAAATACCATAACCATAAATTAAAAAAATTATATATTGAAATATATATAGGTAGATAATATATATATGCACCGACATTTAAGCGAGTATTGAACGCGCTAAGTAGGTACAAAAACAGTATTGTAACCTCAACAATTTTTTTCCACAGACAATACAAAGTAAAAAATAGGGTGAATGTAGGTAACCGCTTGTTATACAGTATACAAGTCGAGTGTACTTCGTCATTGGGTAGGTCGCTGTAATGGATAAAATAAATGTATTAATTTAAATAAATATATTGCTATTAATTACTATAGTAGGTCATTTATTTTACTATTAATAATACGGTGTAAATTGTAAAAAGGCAATAACATACAATTAACCTAAATGATTTGAAAATGTCATTGTGTTTATAAAATATAATAATACATTAATACCTACGTAAAAGTTTAAAATCCGTAACGAAGACATTTTTGAACTACAAGTTACAACATATTAACTACAATTTCTATTCTACGTTTAAATATTGTATTTTGTCCAAATTTGTACTTCAAATTTATTTATATAATTTTAAATTTTTTGGTTATATGATGAAACATTTATGAAAACCTTATATTAAATTTTCAAGCCTCAGCTATAAAAAAATATTAGTGAAATTATGTGTTCAATTTTTTTTTCTATTCCATTAATAACAATTTATGGTGTGCCATCGATTCCACTTTTAAGCTTATTTATCTATAAAACATTTTTTGAGAGAGATTTATATACAAAATGTAA
Source organism: Sitobion miscanthi (assembly GCA_008086715.1). Lineage (NCBI taxonomy): Eukaryota > Metazoa > Arthropoda > Insecta > Hemiptera > Aphididae > Sitobion > Sitobion miscanthi. The sequence continues at coordinate 26,314,784 of CM017804.1, forward strand.
AGATTTATAAATATTTTAAAAGGTCAAAATATTTTTAAGATTAATCCTGCCATATATAGGCTGCTAGGTGATTAAGTCAAGTGTCTATGATTATTTATTGTTGAATTACAACAAAATAAGAAAATTGAAAACCAGTTTTGTGAGAAAATTCCTATTTATAACTAATTTTTTTTCGTATTTCCCTTTTGACCTTCCAAATGCACCAACTATGTGAAAATGTCAAGTACCTATTCGTTTTTGAGTTATACCGAATAAACAAAAAGGTTTAGTCAAAAATGGTTTCTTATTTTTTTTCTACATCCGTTATTTTGAAAAGTACTTTGAAGTTTTAACTTTCGACACCCCCCCCCCCCCCCCCACACACACACACACTACCAAAGAACCGACTTTTGTACCAGAAACCACCTTCTAAGTTGAAAATTGAAAACACACTTCATTGTAAAATCAATACATATATCGCTCCGCTCAAAAGCCGGAGACGGCCGCTCTGCTGTATATAATTAGTTAGAGTTTATCTGTTTATATATATAACCGAATAGGTAACTCGAATTTAAGTAGTAAAAAGAAGTATTAAATTTGAATTAAAAGATATATATATATATATATATATATATATATATATATATATATTATATTTTAATATTATTTAATATTGTTATATTTACTGTGAGCAGTAAAACTACGTACGTCGTACCAGAACGGCGTGAATAGGATATCGAGGTAAAATAGGTAAAATATATAGTCGAAATATATTGGACATTTCATTGGGTATAGAAAATAATAATAATATTCTTACTTTCAATAATTTTATATTAGTAAAAAAAATACCAACCTGATATACTTTTGTATAATTGTATTATATTGTATTATGTTAAACTTTATATTATGTTTTTGTGTAAAAAAAAAATGTTTCCACAATAATATAATATCAAATACGTAACGAGAAACGTTTAACTGTTTAAATAAATTGTAAATATAAATCACACTAAAAGCAACGTTAAATATATTATTGACTGTCTTAAAGTTTAAAATGTGTTAATTTTTTTACACTGTACCCACAAGGTTTATTGATAATACTTAAAATAACTAAAATATAGATAATTGTCTGCATTTTTGAATCACTAGGTAGTCCATGTAGTCATGATAGAGAATAGTATAACATTAAATTCCTCTTACAGTCTCATATTGCCGATAGGCACACGAAGATAAGAATAAAAATTCTACAGTTAGTATCTATACAATTTAAATGTTAACTACATGTTATATTATAATAGGTGTGTACAAGTCAAAAATGTATTGAATTTCATTTAACATAGTTTATATAATTATAGACCTAATAATAATGACAAACTCAAATTAAGACCAAGAATTCTAAGGGTGGATATTTGGTTGTGGGTCTCCATTAATGAAAAACACTGATAAAATACATTCCTGTTCTTATTCCTGTTTGAACCTTATAATATTGACCGCATTGGCGTACATATAACATACTTAATAATTACTTAATAATTACCCACCGTTAAGAAATATTCAAATTATTCATATAATGTAACAATGTACATTAATCAATGATAGTAAACGCATAAAATTTAAAGTACAAAACGAAAATGTTACTTTTTTTAAAAAATAACACAGTTAATTAATAATATTAACATATAAAATATTATTTAATAGTTTGAACATTTCGTTATTACTTCATACGTAAATATTTCTTAAATTAAATTACACTGAACTTAAAAGAAATATATAGGTAGCCAGGTAAGTACTTATTCTTATATAATACTAACTATATTATATTATTATTTTCAATAAAGTAATATAATTTAAAAGTTAATATTTGCGTAAATATAAATATAAATATTAACAACATTAATTAGGTATATTTATTTTTATTTGAAACGACTGTATTTGTATACAAATATTCTGTAATTTTGAATTACCGAAATAACGAATGTTAGTACATTCAAGTGTTAAATGTGTTTAACTTAAATCTTACGTTTAGTATTTTTAAAATATACCTATTAAATTTACTTTGAAAAATCCCGTAATTTTTAAAAGCTTTAATACAAAATTGTTCATGTAGATTTTTTTTTTTTTTGTACTCACTCTATTCTGCTCCACCGGTGTGCTTTTTTTTGTTTCAGATTTACTATCGGTAGGTAATAATATATTTATGATCTATTTATTTAATATATGTAATTAAGTACTGTACTCGTATATACATTTATATGTTTCTGATTATTGTTATATTTGATCAAATGACCAATATTAATGATACAAATATTTGACACAATAACAATATTAGTATCGTTGTTGTCATCGTTGACACACCTTCCGGGGACAAAATAGTATAAATTTACCAAGAACAGACAATAGTCGAAAACACTGTCCGGCAAATACACGGTTAACTGAACTGACACAGAATACATTTAAGACAATTAAATTAAATTAATTCAGTGGTACTGGTACATGCTATTATCATACGAATATAATACATACTATCATAATATGGTATTATATTGTTGTTTTTCTTTCGTTGAAAAAAATGTAAATGTTTCTTAAAATGTAATATTTTAGAATCTGAATAGAGTGATGAATGTATTGATTTTACAATGCTGTGTTATTATTTTATTTTTTGTCTGTCATCGCCTTTCGGGGCAGTTAAAATACTTTGATTTTCAACTCATGGCTGGTTTCTGGTAGAAAATTGGATCTAGTTACTAATTTTTGCGAGGGGAGGTGGGTCAAAAGTAAAAAATATCATACAATTTTCAAAAATGTTACAATAAAATACACGATACTTATCTATTAAAAAAAAAAAAAAATCTTTGTTTCTATAGAATAATAATATTAAATAGCAATAAATGTTACAAATTATAATTATATTTTACAAAATATCACTGACAGATTTGATGACCTATCTACAAACGTGAAAGTCCATGTACATTTTTCATTCATACCGCATGCCAGTAGAGTATCTTAGATTTTTCGGGTGGGGATATAAAGATTTTAATAGAAATATTCATACGTCCCTCTGCTGCATGCATGATATTATGTTTATGTAGTTAAGTAGTTTAAAATAAAACATTGCCATTGTATTTATTATGGTTGTATACATAAATTTATTTTTTTGCATTTAAATATAGTGTTTTTCTTTTTACTATAGGTATTCAGAATGTAACAAAAACAATTGACTAATTTAATAACTTTTGTTCTAATCAATATTGATAACAAATTATTAGACCTTGAGAATAATAATAAAAGTAAAATATATTGATCAAAATTTATTACAAAGTTATAATCGATTACTTACATTTTTCTGAACTTTCTTTTACATTATTAATAATAGGTACGATAGTTATGCATAACTATTAACTATGATTTCATGAACCCGTTTAAAAATTATTATTTACTAAGATCTAAAGTGTCAATTATCGCCAATCAAGTCTCAAGCAGTTATTTGAATTTGTTTGTAATTTTTATTTATTATACTTTTTGTTTTTTAATTTTAATTTTAATTATTTAAACAGAAATTGCCAAACTGGTTTTGATTCTGAATCCTTTAAAATTGTATCATAATAACGGTTTAATTTTAGGAGCTGGATAGGTCCAGTAGGTATCTCATACTACTTGGACGAAACATAATATTATGTTATACTGTCACACACGACATGCAAAAAAATTGTATCGCTGTTAATGTTTATATAATATGTACGAGTATAATATAGTGCGCATTATGTGAAATAGGTATGCAAATGTGATGGACAGTGTCGTATTTCAAAGAGTGTTGTAAAAATATAATACAATTTTAGCGACCATTGGAAATGTTAGTACAAATAAAAAAACAACGGAATAAATTATTATAATTACATTTTTAAAAAACTAAAAGCTTCAATCCCAACAGCTAAAAATTTAAAACTTAACAAGTTAGAAAAGCTCTGAATTCCCGGTTTCTAAACGTATAATGCAACGTTTAATACAATCCAATAAATTATAATTCCATTTTACGATTTCTGTACAGTAGGTAACTACGGACAATAAATTAATCGTATCAACAATCGTAATTATGTACTGGTAACTAACGGACGGATGGACTGACGGAGACAGAGGGGAAATAAGATGTTATAACATATGTTTAGCAACCTAAGAACTCGAATTGTCTAGAGGTGCCCCCATTAAGTGCTATAGAGCGGGGAGGGTACTACTAGCGTCTTCAAAAAGGAAATAGAGTAGACTAAATACGTTTAGCATATTATTTGAAAGTTATTATTTTTTTTTGTATACAATTGTTTTGTGCAATAAAAATAATTATTCAAAAGACAATATTATCTTCAAAAATAATAAGTCAAATATAACAAATAAATAAATAAAATATTAATTGTAATATTTGGTTGAAATTTACTATATAAACTGTAAAATTCTCAATATTGTTTATTGCATAAGAAATATTATTATGATTAAAATTAATTACTTTAATTTGAAACGTAATAAGTTTGTTTAAGTAGTTAGGTACCTACATAATGATGTTATTTATCTTAACTCTTTCGATTATCTATTAATATAAGAATGGAATCAGAATTTAACTTACGTTCAAATTCAAAAATAACTTGTGAAAAAAATGTAGGTACCTATCTGTATACAAAATGTGTTACCTGCCACTTATCTAGGATGACGCAATACCAGTCACGAGTTTGTAATTGTAATTATTTAGTTGTAATTTATTTTGCTGAAATAAAAAAAAAATAGTAAAAATAACATTATGTCTTTGGACAGTCGGACTCGAATGATGAGCACATTGAATGGCGGTTACGATATTATTCGATTAAAAACAACACAATCATTTCCGCGCCAATTTCTACTATCCTCGCACTCCACGGAAACCTTCTTCGCTAATTTTGGAGGTCCTGGTGTGGAGCTATCATATTAGGGCTCACGACGAGGAGGTAACAAATTATGTTTATAAATTACCCACGATTATAATACGACTTATGGAGTATGGCGCGTGTATCGACAAAACCCATTTTTGGTGAATATAATATTGTACAATTATCATCGTTTAATTATTTATGTACACGTTTTATCCGATTGACTTATGATTTACGAAAAAGAAACGTTAACGGTAAATGTTTTACAAACACACATAAGTGCATCGTAAAAGATATACAGACGACGGCGGCGTATAATATTAAGTAATAACAGTAACTAATATTGTATCACAGTAGATTGGCGGAGCACGCATACCTATACATAAGAACCGTGGGTCGAGGGATGACTTTCGGGGGCAGTCGGGCGCACTGCAGGCCGCGGGTGCCGGGACGGGGTCGATTTTTCGTACTATTGCGTATACAAAGTCGCAGTATTCTTTTACTCTCGAACCGCGTTACGGCACGAAAAAAAAAACTCTCTCACCCCTCTGACAAACCGCGCGACGAGAGAGGAAAACAACTTTGACAAAACTCAGCGGCGCTATAGAACGCACACTCGCCGCCGTATAAATGCATATGCATAGTAATAATAATTGTACGCGCGTAACACACACACGTCATATGTATATAATAATAACGTACTCAGAGGTCGTCGACGCCGAATGGACGTTTTTCAGAACCAGACGGCGGCGGCGGCCTCGGGTTTTCCACGATTCCCATACACCTATCCGACTTGGGCAGAGGCAGTGCGTGCGATGTACGCGAAAACAACACTGTACAGATTAACCGGCGCGGTGATGCGGTGGCGGTGTATGTTTATTCGCCGTCTCAGGCCACACACGCGCACACAAAGTATTACCTATACGCAAATACGCACACACACACACGTACAAATATACTTTTATCCTGCCGCCCACAGATTTATCGACACGCCGCGACGCCACCGCCGCGCCCACATCCTCCCTATCGCGCCCGCTCCTCCGCCAAGACCGCGCGACCGTGCCACCGCGCTCCGCCGCCGCGCGGACCGCGGCCCAAAGATACGCGGGTGGCGTGCCGGCCGGGACGAGAGGGGATGATACCGACAACGCCACCTCGGCGAGGGATGACGCGACGCTACGCTAGCGAGGGGAAGGCGCGGCGGCACCCCGATTTTTTTTCAGTTCCGCCGCCCGCACGCGGTGGAACGCGGGATGGCGAGCGCGCCCGCCCCTTTATCGAATTACCATTGCCGCCGCCGGGATGGGGTCGTGAGTGCGTACGCGCACACATACGCGCGCGTCGACACACACACCGGCACAAGGCGCGACACGCACGCGCACTTCGGCCGCAGTCTGCGACGGCGACGGCTGCCGCTCTCAGGCCTCAGCTGTACGGTCGCTACACCACACGGCGCGCCGCGCGTACCTACACACACGCGCACACAAACACGCGCACTCGCACACACACATTCACATATCGTCGCTCGTGGAGTGTCGTCGTCGTCGTCGTCGTCGTCGTCGTCGTCGTCGTCGTCGCCGCCGTCGCCGTCGCCGCCGCATCGTGTTGTCCTGCCGCCGGCTCTCGTCCAACCGTCCGTCGGCGCGTTGGTTGGTTTACAAGTCGTACACGCAGAGGTACGTTGCGGCAGTCTCGTATCCGTCATATCCGTCCGCGGTCGTGTTTTTTTTTCGTCTTACCACTTACGAGAGGGTCACCCATCGCTGTTTACAATAATTGACGACAACGACAACGATAATATCGCGAACAGTAAATATTATTATATATATATATATATTTTTTTTCGTCATCGATATGAGGTTTTTGCGTACTGTTGTTATTACTGTAAAAATTATAACTCGTGAACGCGCCAAACTCCGACTTCCCCTTATATAGTTATGTCCCTCCGATGACCGATAACACCCTCGGAGACATCCGCCGGCGCCCGAGATGTGTTTCGTGTGGATGCGAAAGAGCATCGGATTCGTCGTTAGAATTCTATCGTCGACGACGACGAGTGTCTCCAATGGGTATAACTGCCCCGTATCGAAAGCTCCGGAGGGCGTAAGGTCTCCACGTGCACGTGACGCATATTATGATATTATCACCATTAAAATAATTAAAAGGATCGTCTCTTTCGCTAAGCTTTTTCTCTATTTTATTATCTCTTAACACTAGAGAAACGTACTACCCCTACACGTCTCTCATTCACTATTATTATCGTCGGTAATCCGCAGATTTTCGTATTATTTGTTGGTTCGGAGTCATATTATTATAACATAGCAATATATAACTACGATAATATTTGAATTCGTTTCGTTTTCTTTTACAGTTGTGTTACGAAGAATATCAAAATGGCCAGCACGTCCAGCCCGATATCGGACTTTTTCCGCGGTCGTCACGTACTCATCACCGGTGGCACAGGGTTCATGGGCAAGGTGTTGGTGGAGAAACTGCTGCACTCGTGTCCGAACATCGCATGCATATACCTATTAATCAGGCCCAAACAAGGCCACGACGTCAAGTCTAGGCTGGATCAACTACTAAACGCTGCGGTAAAATAAAATGATAACATTATCAATATTAGTAGTAATAATATGTATGAAAATGTATCGTAATATTTTTTATTATATATACTACGTTTCATTGACTGACTATTTCGGATTATGTCGCGCTCGATGAGCAAACAGTTTTCTTCTTTGCACAGTTAATATTTTATAATTGCAATATATAGCATGCCGCATGCATACCTATACATTTTTAAAAATAACCGAGATCATCTAATAAATTTTTCACGTTTTAGTTAAAATAATAAACTACAATCTATATATAGATATATTTATATTTTATATTATAGTTTATTCAAAACGCGTGCTAAATTTGAAAATAACACGTCAGTGTTTGGCAGCACTCGTTGATATTTTTATTCCAATAAAGGTCTTGGGTCATATATATTTAAAAAGCTCTTTTCTTGATTTGTGTTTGATTTTCATGTATAATATATTTTATCCTGTGTTCTGTCTTATTCACTATATAATAATACTGTAGTGTTAAATGTATTACTTTGAAATCGTTTTACATTATTTTATTTCGTATTTTCCGATTGTCAAATAATAATATTAAAAAATAATATACATAGTAAGAATAAACAACTTTAATATCTATTTAAAGGTAAAATTCGTAGTGACACAATATTTTGTGGATTCACTGGAAATAAACTAGAAAATCATTCTGGGAACCAACTCATAGGTATTATACATCTCCTATTTCCTTATGTTATGCCACTATACCTATAAAAATATATTCTAGATTAATTAAAATCTCAAAAAATTGATTTTGTGGAATACAGTTTACGATTTATGCCTCATTTTCAATGAGTATAATAAAATGTAAATTTGTTGATGCAAATACTCAATGGACATAAATTGACACTGTTTGATATAAATATATATACCTATATATTTTTAAAAAATATTGAAAGATAGGTACTCGTCGTAATGCTTTTAATTTCCGTTTTAGTTGTTTTAATCTTTCGTTTTTTTTTTATTTTAATTATTTTAGATATTTGATTGGGTGAGGAAAAATCAACCCGAGTCTCTAAAAAAATTAGTGCCGATTAATGGTGATGTCACTAAATTCGAACTCGGCATCAGCCCTTTGGATCAAAAAACGTTAATTGATAACGTATCTATTGTGTTCCACTCGGCAGCCACCGTTAAGTTCGACGAGGCACTTAAACTTTCCGTTGCCATGAATTTGTTAGGTACTAAACGATTGGTTCAGCTGAGCAAACGTATGACCAAGTTAGAGGTAAGTGTTACAATGATACATAGTATATAATTATCGTAAAAACTAGTTAAGTTAATTATAATTGAGTTTTTGTTTGTATTTAGCATACTGGTTTAAGTTAAAACTATAACAATTCATTGCTCTAATTAACGAAAAGCCTAAATTACGTAATAAAATTGTTTTAAATCTCACTTTGAAAGAAATCGGTCATAATAATAAATTACTGTTTTGTAAAATGTTTGATTATTTTGATTTAATCTGAAACAAATTATCACTTTCATGGAAGGTATTTCAAAATAGTTTGTGAAAACTACAAATAAAAGTTGATTAAGATCAGTTTACCCAAGTAATTTCTAACGTTTCGGATGTGAAGAGATATTATATTTTTAATCTTTAAAATTATTTCAATGAAAGACGATGTTCATATTTCAGTTATTAATGGATTGTTCACTTTTATTCAAAATACTTTTTAAGATACCTAGACTAAACTTGGTATTAAATTGTTAGGTATTTGTAAGTATACTTTCAAATTTTAAAAAGGATTTTGTGTGGAGTTGTTTCAGTAGTTATTTCAATTTTATAGAAAACAAAATACTAACTTGGAAATTATTTTACTTTTTATTAATTATAAAACGTATACAGTTCAGTAAGTACACATATAAATATTTAATTAAAATTTAAGGACTTTACTTTAGTTAGAACACGTTATGATAAATATAAGTTGAATATACTAATGAATTAATAACAATATTAACTTCGAAATTAAAATGCAATTGAATAATATGACTCACGGCAGTTTTGGAAATCATAATCTATATTTTATTACAAATTTCCTGAAAATTGTTATATTTTCCAAAAGTTTTTTATAATAATTTAATTATTAGGATTAACTAGGTGGGTATGTGCATCAAAAATGTTGTAAAGAATTGCATAATTTAATTTCTAGATTATATTACGTTTATCATTATGGAAAAAAAATTAGAATAAATGTATTTTAAATTTAAACTTAGAGCAACACCTAGTTTTATACTAGATAAATGAGGCGCATAGTGCAAGGATAGTTTAGCACATAAAAAATAAAATTGTATTACATTAAACATTTTGTGAATACCTAGTATAATATTTTATTGTCAAATGGTCCAAACCCTAAAAAAAGTCTGATAAATGTGCAAAACTAATTTTTTTGCACTGATATTTAAATAATTTATTTCATAACCAGAAATTTCCCAACTCTATGATCATGCCATTTCCCCGGGGATTTATCGATTCTGCCGGTTACTGCTGTTCATAAACTAGTGAATTAATACTTTATATACCTATAACATATGTAGACTCGACATCTATTGATTCTGCCGACTACTGCTCATACACTTAGGAATCGATATCACCTAGTGATCAATTAATACAAATTGTAGAAACCAGCTAAAAGATTTAGACTGCAATTATATACTAGTATATTCTGAACTTTTTATCATAACAATTAATTTATAACACATGGCAATGTCATTATATTAGATGTATAATGTATTTAAAAAAAATATATCTGTAGGTTTAAATAATGATTTACATGATATTGGTAGGTAATACAGTAAACGAACTACCAAAACGTCTATAGTTTATAATTTTAAATATTTACATATTGCTGGGGCTCTGTCCATTGCTCGTTACCCTCGTAAACTTCCAATATCGTTGTCTCACGTTTTTTCATAGTATTTTTTCATGCTCAATTTCTGTCGTAGATTTTTTCTTTGTCAAATAACTTCTTCGAACCTCTTTTTCTACCCATAATATTAAAGTCTTTATGTCTGTATGGTCTATTATGTAAAAGAAAAATTAAAGTTATTATAGCCATTCTATTAATGACAACTTAATTTTTATTATGAAAATAATAAGTAGGTACAGATTTATCGAAATTACATGATTAAATACAGTAATAATTATTATTATCGTTGTTTATAATATTTTGAAGACGTAGGTTCAAAAAAAAAATTCATATAATAGGGAGATATAAAATGTAAAGCTTGGCAGAATCAATAATGGCCGGAGTCTATAGGTAGACATTATGAACAATAGACGACGGAATCAATAGCCGCCGGAATCAATACAAAATCGGCCATTTTGGCCACTATGCATTAACTGATAAGTCTAATAAATTATTAATAAAGATAATAATCTACTAAATTATCATTGGTTTTTTTTTAAAATAATGGACTTTCGGGATAAGATATTCCAGCACTATACAACTCAAATATTGTAAAAAACCTATAATATAGTAGCACAATTAATTTCCTATGAAAACATTGAATAATTAGACGAAAGGAAACTATATTTAGTACCTACGGTTGTTATTATTTTATATTTTCACATATTTTCTTAGGTAATTATCTTATCTACACTAGTGGAAGAAAAGTTAAAATGTTTTTATTTATTCAGTGTAAATGTAGTAAGAAGGTATGTAGGTTACTTTGAGGACAATTCAATGATAAAATATTTTGTTAGATATAATATTGACATAGGTCAACATTCTCTGAACAGAGAATTAATTTTCAGATTAACACAAATCCAGAGAAGGTGGAATTTAAAATCAATACATTTAAAACAAATAAACTTAGTGATTAGGTATATAAAATCTATATAAAGACAAAAAGGCTCTGTATACAAATCCTAATTAGTTAATGGACGTATAATGTATACGGTCTTTAAATGGTTATGGCAGTTGTAGGGTATGTATATGATTTATTACAAAGAAGTCGGAAGCGTTTGAATTGACATTTCTTTAATAAACTTTAGATTGTGTTTGCAAGAAATATATTTTTAGACATTAAAACTTTTAGTACCTGATTGAAATTACTTGTGTGTTGTTAATAAACAATAGTTCGTTGAAATACAAAGAAAAGGGGGGAAAGCATAGCGGTAACCGCTTTGCTGCACTGTAGGTGGTGTCGAGTGTACCACGTCATCGAAGAGTACCTACCTAAGTCATTGTAATATAATATGTGTTAAATTATTGCATACGAAAAAAAAATTCTGAGGGAAGACTATAATCTGCCAGTCTATATATTACAAAATGTATTTTATGATATATTAGTACCTAACACGGTATGGTTTGAATTCATTTTTTCCAAAAATATTTCATTTTAAAATATGATAATAAATTAATAATAATATAGGTTATAAATGTAAATTACCCATGGATAATATTTTTAAATTACGATAAAGTACCTGACTAAAATCGACAGCTTTGTTTAAATAATATCTAATTTCATCTGAATTTTAACTTTATATGTCTATACTAAAATTAATATATTTTTTGTATACAATATTAACTACTTATGAGAAACCTTGTTTTAAATTTTCAATTCTCAGCTAGAAAAATTAAACATTTAATAAATATTTAAGTACACAATAATTTGAAAATGTCAGCGATTTTGCCGAGTTTCTAATTTTAGATTCTGAGCGGAGCGATGAATCTATTGATTTTGCAATGATGTGTTTTTATTTTTTTTTTTTTTTGTGTCTTTCATCAGTCATCACCGTTTGGGGTAGTAATACTGCTCCTATTTTCTACGACGATATCTTGTTCGATGAGAAAGTTAAAATGTCCAAAAGTTTCAAAACCACCGTGAAAAACCACATACTAATTAAGGAAAAGCGGGATTTTTTACGCAAAATCAATTTTGGTTTTTGGTGTAACTCTTAAAAAAATTACCATATCATATATATACATGAGATTTTCACTGGTTAGCATTTTCTATACACGATAACATTATCAAAATATTTTGATTTGTCTTGAGCTGTTTACGGACATTTTCAGTTTCCAATTTTTTATTTTTTGTTTTCTATGAATGTCAATAAAATTTGTTGGGTAAACAAGCTTGAAAATTTAATATAAGGGTCCTAATATATTGTTACAATGACATTTGAAAAATATTAAAAATCCATTAATTATATATTAAATAAAATAATTCGGATATTTTAAATGTCAATCAAAATGTTTAATTAATTTTAATACTTAAAGCTGGATAGTATAATAAAAGCTCGTATGTTTTTTTTACTGGAATTAAAAAAAAAGTTTAGTTTAAAGCTACTATATGTACATATTTTATGAGTGTTGGAATTCAACTTTTGATGACATTGGATATTTAAACGCCGGTATATTTGCTTTACATTCACATCCATTATAATTGACATAGTCAGACATGTCGATTAACGATTGTTATGATAAAAACCATTAACCCTAGACGGCTAGACGAAAAGTCTTTAATTCTTATTGTCGTTTGTATTTTCAATCAAAATTAATTTAGGCCATTAATTACTGAAGGCCTTCTTTTTCCAATATAATTACAAAATGTTTTACTTCAAAATAGTTAATACATTTTCATGAGTATGACGAATTTTGTCTGAACTTTAAATGCATATAAAAACGCGTTTATGTATTTTTAACTGATATTACAACAACATATGTTGGACTTTATGTTAAATTTTCAAGCTATTTTACAGAGCAAAAAATTTTTGATCGACAATAATTGCATACGTTCATAAAAAAAATTATTCACTTTCTAGTAAACTTTTTTTTGTTAGTGGTAGACAATCTATGAGATATCTTGCACTTATTTTTAAATATTAGATGTAAACAGATAAGTGTGAGGACTTCTACTAACAATATAATTTGAAAATGTTCGATATTTTGATAGATTTTGTCGAAATTTTAACGTTAAACACTTATTAAAAAATGCTATGACTATGTATTTTTGATATTTTTTAAATGGTATATGAATAACTTATAAGGGCTTACCTTTATCAACACTTTTGACGGAGCGAAAATTTTTAGTTTATATATTTTTTTATTTTAAGGTGAAACCACCTTTAAGAAAAAAAAGCGGTTAAGTGGGTAACTAGGTGTCTAGAAAAGTCACAGTAATATATGTGTTAAATTTGAAATCAATGATATAAAATCATTGTAAACGAAAAACGATTCTGAACGAAGACAGTCTATCAACCTATAGTATTACTATGTATATATTTTATGACATCATTGTGATTCAAGTAATTAATTTATTATTAGATATAAGTACCGTAGTAGGTACCTTAAATCAATTTTTGCTGAAAAAATTGCATTTGAAAACTTCTTTGTACGTATAAAATATAATAATATAATTTAAAAGTTGCATTTACCCACAAATATAGATTTTGTTCAAATTTTACCTTAAAAGAACCATGCTTATAATATATTTTATATTTTTGGTTACTGTATAAACTTTTTATGAGAATCCTTGTTACTCATTTTCAGCCTTTTTTTAGCTACAAAAATAAATTGAACATTTTATAAATTTTAAACTATAATTTGTCGTAGTACCTCCGCTGGGAGGCCTCTACATTCGGTCTAATCTGTCATTTTATTTTTTTTTTTTTTATGTTAACTATTTCATAATTTATTCTTATTGTTCTATTTCTATTGTAACAGATTGAATAAAAAAATCTTTTAATAACAAAAAAAAAAAAAAAACTATAATTTGCGAATTTTCGAGATAAGTCAAAATGTATATATTATATAATTATAAATAAAATAGTGCCTATGGATCTTTAATATTTCTCCAATGCTATTATAACAACTTTTGAAGAACGTTGTATTTATATATTAAAGCAGTTCAACCCAACGAAAAAAAATGTATTGAAATTCATACAAAAAAAAACAAATAAATTACAAATTTCAAATATCTATAAATAGCTCAAAATGAGACAATATATTTTTAAAATTCCCCATGTATAAAAAATGATTAAATAAACATTTGGAGAAAACTTAAAGTCATTCAGATAATAATTTTTGAATTACAACAAAATAAGAAAATCGTTTTATGACAATTTGTTAATTTGCGAATATCCAATAACTTCAAAAGCTCATAAAAAATTATTTATGATAGACTTTTTTTGCTGAAGATAGGAAAACTTATGGGGAATTTTTTATAAAATTTTGAAATCTTAAATATAAATAGAACATTTTTTTATGAAATTCTAAGTCAAAATAATTTGAAAATGTTCGCGATTTTGTCAAAATTCTTACTTTAGACACTCATAAAGAATATTGTTGATTTACACTCAACTTTTTTTCAATTTCCTCTAACAACTACTTATGAAGAATCTTATATTAATTTTTCAAGTTTTTTGACCGAGCGAAATTTTTTTTCAAAAGTAATGAAAAGAAAACTAATACAAATTGATATTTTTTTATGCCTATAAATAGCTCAAAAAGAGTCATAATATTTTCGGTATGAAATACAAGGTTCTTCATAAGTATATTTTTATTACGGAAACATATAAGAACTTCGAAAATACATCATATCATTCACAATTTTTTTTATAGACATTTCGAGATCTAATTTTGAAATTGTATATTTAAACAAAAATAACGATTTTAGTTATTTTGTCGTAATTCAAAAAAAATATTATTAGTGAAACTTGAAACTTTTTTCCACTATATATATAGTACGTGCATACTGGTACTTACAATATATTTTTATATTTTAAAAATATTTTAGTTTCGGTCCGCTCAGAATTTGAAAATTTGAATTTATTATCTTTCATATATACCTACTATTCACCATTAAGTTTATCTATATTATTTTACCACGTATATTAAAACACAATTTTAGATCGTCTTAAAAAGTTGAAATTAATTATTTATAATTATGTTTATTTTTTAGCTATATTTAATATCATATCTATACGGAATACATAAATTTAAAGTCTATGCATGTGTGCAAAAATACAAAATTTAATTTAAAAAACACGTATTATTACCTATATACTGGTCATCTAATATATTTAGGCAATATATAAATATATTATGTATAAAATAATATTGTTGGTTTTCTGTTAACTAATTTACAACAAGTTAACAAGACTGTAAATGAAAAACTCAAATTTAAAAAAAAACGTAAAAGTGCTGTTTAAACAAGTTTACTTACCACACAAGTCATAACTAAACTTAATTGTACGTAGGTGGGTATCAATACATTATATTTATTAAGAGGAATAATCATAATATATGTGTTATGTAACATAGGTATTACTGGTATTAGATATACTTACTATTTTTATAAATAATATTCTACACTGTGATTAAAGCAAGATTAAAAAGGGAGAAGAATTGCCCCGGGCACAAGTTTCCTACATTTTTAAGCATTGAGAGAGACAGTTTCTATACGAAACAAGTTTAATCAATCTGTAAAATAATATCCATTCACGATATAATTTTTTTTTCAATATTTTATATTAACACCAGATAATATGAAAAAGAATTGTAATTTTTTGGATCTATATTTGGTTTCTATAATACCATACCTAATGAATTATGATTGAAAATATTTTGATAAAAAAAACATAAACTTTCATTCAAGAATTTTCTGGTAAAAAATCATGGAACTATATATTATGTTTGTGCGTGTATATATTTTTTTACAATCTATTAAATACATAATGAACTATTGTTTCATACAGTGAGTGTGCTATAATGAGGAAAAAAGACAAGTTTCTTAGAATAATAAATCTTTCCACTGAAAGGGCTCTGATTTTCTAAAAATATAAATTTTTCATTAATTTTGTGTCCATATTCAGTCATACAAGTAATATAAAATTGATTTAATTTCATACATATATTATATGATATATATTTTGCTTATATATGGATGAAACAGATACATTATCTAAACGATAGGTAACGAATGATATTTCTGAGCCGATAAGTTCCTTATCCATATTCTTGACTTTAGTAAGTAAAGTAAAGTCGAAGAATAAAAATGATATAAACTGACGGTATGTTAATAATTGATAATCGGGTAGGTAGCGGAAAATTATGGGAGGGATTTAGAGGGACAAATTGTTAGGTATTAATTTATGTAGGTTATGGCGCAACGGTTGATAATAATTTTTGTTTTTGTATACAAATTGTTTTCATGTGACACTGTCACTGATATTAAAACAAGTAAAGTATGCATGTATAATTATATTTGAGTAAGTATTCTAATTTCATAAATGTAAATATTTATTTTATTTTTAAATAACATAGTTTTTGTTTTATGGGAGACATTGAAGGAAGTTAGGTGGTTATAGGATATAAATAAAATACCTTACATATTACAGTTAAGTATAACATAGTTTTTTTTTTAATTGTAGGTTACATAGTGCATATTATAAATAGTATCTATTAAATATTATTATATTATAGAATATTGAAGTTAATAACTGAAATGTTTGCACCTGCAGTATGGCTGTATCTAAATTGTAACATTTAAATAATAAGATATAATATATTATATAAAACGGAATTAATAATCCAATTGTACATGAAATTACAATATAGTCATGTAGTTTTTTTAACATTTTTAACACAAATATTCTTTCTAATTTTAATTATGAAATAACTGCGATAAACTCGTCAGGCGAAATATTTCATATTTAGCTTATAGATAAAGAAAACCTATTATTTGTGCCTGTTTGAGTCATGTTTTAAACGTGTAAGTGAACCGAATAATTCACGAATATTGAACTTGCCTATATAATTATCGCCCAATATATGAAGGCACAAAACGGTCAATATGGATTTTATTTATTTAACTATGTGCATAAAAGAGCTATTATTTACCAATTTTTTAAATTTTAAACATTACCTGTCCAAATGGATCGGGCAAAAAGTTACACACTTCATGAACTGGGAAATATTACACTTTTAGGGCGTAACGCTGTCAATATATATTATACTTTAATCGCACTATAGTAGGTACATACCTATTATAATACATTTATTTTATATTATGTTATATCAATACGAGTATTTAAACAATTGTGTTACTTATGTAAACTTTTCGAACCGTATGTATTTATTTATTAATTTAAATATATTTCACAATTTTGTTACAACAAACAAGGTGATCCGTTTAAGAATTTATACTCATTATTGTGGAAACTTATGACTTATTTCCAATGACATAAATTCTTAAAAAAATCAAAACTTTTCAAAATATTCAGTGTAGACAGTTAGTTCACAACCGTATTATTATTTATAAGATAGGTAATACGAAAAATAAAAAGTTTTTAATTTACATAGGTATTTAATTACATTTTATAATATTTTACAGTTTTTATTAAACATTTAAATAATTATAAATTATAAATGAAGTAATATATTATTTGAAATAATTCATGAAAAAATACTTAAAAACATCGAAACCATTTAAAACCACGCTTAGATACAAATATAAGTACATTGTACATTTTATGTTATAAGATAATAAGAAAAAAAGTTTTAATTTTTAATTTACATAAGCAGGTAATATCACATTAATAACATGAAACAGATTTTATAATGAATATTAAATAAAATCTAATAATATTTTATTCATGAAAAAATACTTTAAAACACCGAAACCATTTAAAATCACACTCATATACGAATATATCATGTACATTTTATGTTCAAACTTTTAGTTTTTAGATTTAAATAAATTACTTACCTATGATTTACTTTTTATACGCACGTCTCACTAATATTGTATTACATGTACATAATAAATGTTTTAGGCCTTTGTACACGTTTCCACTGCGTATTGTAATTGCAACCGACAAGACGTTGAAGAACATTTATATCCCATTCCTGCAGACCCAGAACAAATTATTCAATGTGTTGATTGTCTTGATGAAAATCTTCTGGAATCTATAACACCAAAGTAAGTTTATTATTATATAGTTTAATACCTATTATGATTCTTTTGAATCGACTATTGTGTAAAAAATCTGTTGTGACGTGTTGTTGATATTTAAAAAAAAGTAGTACCTACCTATATTATTTTGACATTATGACATTTTCTCCGCAAGGCATTTACTGGGAGTAAAATATGTTAAGTGATAATGAATGATACGTATGATCACATTTGTGGACTCTATAAGTTCAGCGATGTGACTATTGATAATCCTAGCCAAAATCACGCCGAAATTACGACTGAAGTTAATAACGTCGGGCGATGTATTATAATATATCTAATAGGTAATATACAATTGATAGGTAACATTTTACGCTGAGACCAGACAGTTACTGTTGTGTATCAATGAGTGACTGTGTAATAATAAAACGTGAACTGTGCCGTGTATATTTAATTAATTTTTCTTGTAGTTATTATATTATTAATTCATAATTCCTAATGGACAAAATAAAAATTATTGAGACATCATGTGGTGGTAAAACGTTTAGCTATGAAGCTTACAAATAAAGATATCTATGTAATAAATTAATAATTATTTGTCATACTATTTTAAATATTTGCAGTTATTTATTCTATAATCACTGATAAATTTCCAACTCGAGGAAAAAATAGTTTGGATAAAAATTTTATTTAATTTGTATTAATGTCCCAAACCTTGAGAAGAAAATGTCTTGGATCATGTTAAAGTATTATAATTTATATTAACAGTTTTAGTTTAATGTACACGATCTGAATAATTTTAAGTATATTTGTGAGTCCAAGATATTTTTGGATGTATAACAATTATGAAATAGGTATTATCTTGAGTAAATACACGAATAGTTCAAAATATATTTAGAAAAGTAAATTATTTTAATAGTATAGTTCTATAATACATAATCGTTGTATTCTAAAAAGTAAAGAATGTTGAAAAATCGTTTAAATTACTGAGTTATATTAAATAAAATTAATAAATACCTTTGTAAATAACTGCGCGAATAAATTTGCCAAAACATGTTTGGTATCTTATAAATATCTACTTGGAAGTCTATAGATTATCTATTTATATTGATAAAAGGTAATGTGTGTGATGTGTGTGTGTGTGTGTGCGTCAAGTATACCGCTGCCATGATTGTTCTGAAATTTGATACATACCTAATTAATTTAATATGTAATCCCAAACCCGAGGATGTTCATCACGAATTCAATTTTTTTTAATTTAGCATTTTAAAGAGGAGCTCACACAGGGATTTGTTGGATCACAAAAAAAAGAAAATTATTTTATTGTTATACGGTTGGCATTGGTTAGAGAAAATAAAAAAACTATTATCATTGAATATAATTTTATATTTGGTAAATCCACTGCTTGCATTATTTAATTTTAACACCGTATAGGACCAACTATAATTAATAAATATAACTATTATATCAAATCAAAGGTCTAAAATAAACAACCCTTATGCAGTTTTGGATCGATTTTCATAAAATGTTCGTCAATAGATTCAGAAAGGTCGGTTCTAAGCTACTTTTTATTACTTACTTTTTTACTTTTCAACACATAAATGTTGAGTGTAGTTGAATTGTGAAAAACATACATTTTAAAGAAGGGCTTTCACAAAATTAAAAAAAACAAGGAAAAGGAATTCGTTGGCTCACGAAAAACAAATATATTTTTATTTTTAAACGATAGCCATTGGTTAAATAAAATAAAATAGTTATTATAATTGGATATAATTTTAGATCTGTATTTTAAATTAGGTCAAAACATCCCCAATAACCAGTGGCGTAGCCAGGAATTTTATTTCACAAAAAATACAAAAAATATACAATATGTCTTTTTTTTACATTTTTTATTTTTATATTAATCTTGATATTATACTAAGGTCAACACAGTCAATGGGGGGGAGGGCTATAGCCCCCTTAGCCCCCCTGGCTACGCCATTGCAAATAACTATGTTAAAAATTTGTACTTCTTAAATATAACGTAATTATATGGAAATTTAATTTTTCATGAGCAACGCCGAACAGGGAACAGCTAGGTGATTTAAAATAAACAATATTAATAATATACCTTGTTCCATAAAGACGTTGAATACATATAATTTATAACTTTTTTTAAATATATAAGGTGTAACAGGAAGACCTGAAAAAAAATTATGCTATTTAAACGTTTGACAAAATGTGTTAAAATTATATGATTAGTAAATAATTTTAAAAATATACTCATGTTTGCAAATTCCCAAAAATAATATTTTGAAAAAATTTATTACGTTACAAATTAATTTAATCAAAAAAATATTGATATTTTAAAAAATTCTAAAAAATAAACTACTTGGCTTAGATAAATGTTTTTTTCCATTAAAATTATTCTTATAATCAGATTGACAAATTGCTATTTTGAATTTATCCAAACATTTTAAATTAAAATTTTTTATTTTCAGTATTAAAAATAAAAATATTTTTTTTTATTTTATACTTGTAACGCAAATGAATATAAATTATATATAAAAAAAAATTTAAATATTGATTAGAACAAAGTTATTTCATCTGCCTGGTCTTCCCGTTACACTCTGTATAATACTCTGTACTAGCTGACCCAGCTGACTTAGTTTCCCATTAAAAATGTCAACTCTATGTGACTCTAACTTTGATAATTGAAAGCCTCAAGATATCATTGTTTAGGCTCTACGTTGATCAGCCAGTGAGTCAATCTGCAGGACATGTTTGATTATATCATATTATAATAATTTATTGCCATCCCACCCGGCGTTGACCGCGCGTGGGACTAGCTTGTGATCATGCGAGTAGTATATTATCAGTTGGCAATCTACCTAATAATTTAACTCTAAAATATCAAGGCTATACCAAGTTTATCGTTTTTACTTAATAATACAACAAATGAAAAACACTAAGTTGTGAAATCGAGAAAATAAATTGCAGTGCATGTTTAATATACGATATTATATATGCATGCGTAAAACACTACAATAACACAAATATTAAAAAAAAAATACATTTGAAAACTTTTCTTTCTTCAAAATAACAAGCGCTTAAATATTAAAAATTATGTGTAAGAATTAAACAATTAAAATGAATAATAAAAAAAAGACGTGCGTATAGTAGCTAATTGTACATTTATTATACTGGACAACTAATTGGACATTATACGGGGCGGACAGCTTTATACGTTTATTCGTATTGTGCATGTTAGCTGTAACTACGGTATTGACATTTCTGTGAATTGTACCTTATTATTGTATATTTCGGATTGTAAGACACTATATTGTCAGATGGACGATTTCAAATTAGACTTTTCTTCGAAGTCCATCCAAACTGATTTTAAGTGACTAATTAAATTATAAACGTCAATCAGATTAGTTGAAAAAAAAACAATTATTTCCCAAATCTGTAGTTAATGAAACTATATACGGCCAACGGTATTTTAAACTAAAAGAAGATACTAAAGCTGCGCATAGACCGGAATTGTCAGACTCGTGCTTCAGTTCGTTCGTTCGCTCTCTTGTTTAAATTACTTTAAAATTGTACAACAGTTGTCAATTGGATTCACAGTCAGAGAAACTAATATTGAACAGATATAAATAATATCGTAATTTTATTTAAGTATTATCTAGAATCAGTTTCCGACTTCATAACGGATGACATTACATTTTTGAGCTTTTTATCTACGTTTAGTCTCACATGTTGTCATGGATAATCAAAGTAACAATAATTTGTATACGAATAAAGTTTAAAGTTTTTTCCACATTCGAAATGGGAACTTCTATTCAAAAGGTTATTATAGTTAGAATTTAACTATTAAGATAACTAAAAAGTAAAAACAACCACTAGACCTAAAACTTAGGGGTGTCGGTGATGTTAAAGATGTGAATAACTAATCGATAAAATAGTATAATGCGCACACATTCATAACTATATTTTTTACCTATACAATTTTTAGTCAAATTGTCTTATCTTCCGTAGGTTAATCTCCTTTACAAATTAATTGAATACATTTTTCATGTATCTCATAATTATAATTTTATTTAAAAAATATATTTTAATAGCATAATAAAATGATGATAACACGGCGTTATGATTAGGCTATTTATTTACACAACTGTCTATGGAGCCATTGTTCAGGTATATCAAAGAGTGTGGTCAATAAAGACGACAACCGATTCTAGAAAAACATTTAAAACAATTTAAAAATCAAACTATGGTTTGCAGTTTTGGGATTGCCAATTTTTGACCTTTGATAGTATATCAAACTTGTTACATTAAAACATCGATACATAGAGCAAAAGCATTCAAATAGTTTTATAAGGCCAATATTTTTACACTGAAAAATAAGGTTTATACCTATAATGCGTATTTTCCACAACTGTATGTACAAAGACAAGTCAGTTTTCAATAAAACGTAGAATTATATAAATAAAAATAGTAATACCTACAACCAATAACAAAATTCGTAAAATTACAAGGCATGGAAGTAGTATATTTATATACACTATACAGGTGTAAAAAGAAGACCCGAGAATAAAAGAAAAATGATGCTACTTAACCATATGACAAAAATTGTGAAAATTATATGTTTAAGAAATATACTCATGTCAGGAAATTCCATAAAATAATATTTTGAAAAGAGTTATAACGTTCTAAATAAATTTAATTAAAAAAAATATTGATATTTTAAAAAATTCTAAAAAAAACTACTTGACTTAGATAAATGTTTTAACCATCCAAATTGTTCATATAATTAGATTTATAAATTGGTTATTTTTGATTCTTCCAAAAATGTAAATCGAATTAAATTTTTTTTTATTTTCGGTGTTAAAAATATAAATATTTTTTTTATAATATTCGTGTAGCGCAAGTGACTATAAATTAATCCCAAAACCCCAAAACCCTAAAATTTAAAATTATATATAAAAAAATTTTCAAATATTGATTAGAATAAAAGTTATTTCATCTGGCAGGTCTTCTTGCTCACCATCACAAAAAAACAAATTTTTTCCTAATTTACATTTTATAAAATTACAATAATCCCAGTTTTCAATTCTTAAAAACTTATTAGACTTGAAACGAATGCAAAAAATAAAATAGAATCAAAAAAATACTTGTATTCCAATTATAGAGTAAATATTTTTTGTAGACAAAATTAAAACAACAAACACATTAACAAATAATATAATTCCATATGGATGGTATAGATATAATGGTCAAATACTATTGTTTTTTAATATGGAAAAAAGTGAGAGTTTAGTTAACGAACGTAACTTTAGAGTGATTTTTAAATTTAGAGGCAAAGCTGGAGATCTAAAAATCATCCAAAGAATACTTTTTAAAAATCTACATACACGATAGGTACATAAATAAAACTACAAAAAACAAAATTAATGATTTATATTGCAAAAAAATGTGGCGCCTTCGTAAGGAGCCTAACCATGGCAAATTTGGGAGATAGATCCTTAAGATATGAACCTTTTAGATTTTCAGCAAAGAAAAGAATACTTGTTTTACAATAATACCTATGTGATTTTTTTAAAATTATTATTAAATAATTGCATTAACACATGGAATAATTTATTGTACTTATGTAGTATCGCGCGACGCACGTGATAGCAAAATACGCCGTATTATTATAAATAACTTATGTCTATTGAATATTTGAGTCACAACAAATTTGGGGAAAGTATTAAGAGGACGCTACAATGCTACAGAGTAGGAGCTACACTGACATTTTTTTGTTTCTGTCTTATAAGTGCGTATCATAGCAAATTTCACACTGAGCAGATCACGTTTACCTCGGTTAGTTTAAAAATTAGAGTGAACTTAAACCTTATACAATTTAAAGGTAAGTTTTTTTATCTAAGGCATCTTATAGGCTTTTTGTTATATTTTAATTTTAAAACTAGTTATGAATATTTTAAGATGTACAAGCAACCAAAAATTTAAAAATACTCATAACCCGCTTTAAAATGAAAGTGTAATAAAAAGCCAATGAGGTGCCCTAGATCTTACCTTTAAATTTTATAATAGATCAATTCACTCTAATTTTTAAGCTAACGGACCTAAACGTGATCTGCTGTATGTAAAATTGTCTATGTTACGCGCACTTGTAAGGCGGAGACAACAAATTTCCGTGTAGCGTCCTCTTAAGGAACTATTATTAGGTATATTAATAATTCTCGAACGCTGATAGCTTATATTGATATAAATAAATTAGTTATTTAAATTTCAAACAGTAAAATACTGCATAACGCTGTTATTGAAATAATTTCAATTTTAAAAGTTTTAATAATTCACAAGGGACCAAATTTCCAACTACAACATTTTGGCACCCCCAAAATACTGGCGCCCGGGGCAGTTGTAGCAAGTGCCCCCCCCCCCCTAAATTTGGCCCTGATTAGGTAGATTGTCTTATTCAATAAGATTGTTTTTATAGCATTATTTTTTATGAAACTTTAGGCGTGTCTATAAGTAACAAATTAGATTAGTCATAAATAGTGACTTATGCATTGCTATGTTTTTTTTGGCAAAGTCCATTTACAAATTTGGTGAGGAATGTCCACAAATCGCTTTATATTGATACAAAATATGAACAATTCTTATTTTGAATATTTTTGCATATATTTATCATAATGAATATTATACCATATCTTAAGTCTTTAATTATAAAAATATAAAATGCGTGTTTTATGTTATATTTAAACTAAAGTAGTGTAAAAGGCTGATGCCACGCAATATCTTACGCTCCTAATTTTAATTTAATAAAATCAGTATTATTATTCCTTTGAAGAAAAAAAATGCGAAAATATATAAAATATGTTTTGGATTTATTCAGGTAAAAAACTAACAAAAATAATTTAGCTTACACAAAGAGTAATTTTATTCAATATATTTAAAATTATAAAATGCTTCTCTATCACTTAATGATGATTTGGAAATTATTGGTAGATTCGTTTTATATTTTATAGTAAGTTTATTGTATATCTTAACATATTTTAACATATTTTATCAAAATAAAATGCATATTTTACTGTTGTACACACCCTAGCCCTAGTCATAAGATATATTGATGATATAACAATAAGATAGGATTTTGTTTCATTTTTATTTGATGCATTTTACGTAGTTCAAATTATACAACTAATAGTAATAGTGATAAATTAAGTTATTACAAAGAAGAATATGGCGATAGTTCAATGGAAAATAATAAAAGTACCTAGGCAGCAGAAATCTTGATTAGTGGAAAAATTCTTGGTACATTTTTTTAAAATCAATTAAAAGAAATAGGTTAACAAGTCTACATGGGCATGGGTCTACAAGTGTGTTGGTACTGATTTTTATGGCTGCACTATTGTGGTATCAGGAGTTTTTAGAGCTGTAGCCTGCAGTTGAATTTATAACATAAGCTACAATTATTCTCTGAATATTCTAATTTCAAAACCATCTTGAGTTCAAAGTATATGACATTTAATTGAAATTATTAAAGAGATTTTCAGATTTTTTTCTAGGTCAGAAAAAAAATCCGTAGTGTTAATATAATATATTTTCCACTAGCTAACCGGATTATGAGAAACGAATTGTTTTTAGAGACACAAATGAGGTACTAGTTTAAAATTATATCTATTAACTGAAATAACATATCATAATAAGATTTCAAATACCCTGAAAAAGCAAAAAAAAAAAACTCGCACCTAATTGCTATTTTTTGTTTTAAACGCATTTTCTTAGTTACACTAATCCTTTTTGGAGCATTTAATAAAAAAATATTTGGAACAGTATCATATACTACTGATGCTTACATGATAAATTCATTAAAAATATTGTAAACATATTAAAACAAAATTTTTAAAATAACTTTAAATCGTTTGAAGAGATAGCATACATTACCGATATAGAATTGTGTATGACCATTGTACTATATAAACAACAAAATATATAAATAAATCGTATAATCTTCTCTAGATTGTAATGATATAATATAGATTTACAGAACGACGATATTCATTCCTTTATTAGACAATGTGTTTGATGATTTAAAAACATGTTTCTCACAACATGAGTTAAAATCATTTCAGTTGTAATTCAGTATTAACAATACTAAATTACCATAAAGAAGAAACTGATAAAACAACCAGTTGCAGATGGTTTTAAAAATATTACATTATAAAAACTAAATATTCTCCCGGCTTCCAATTGCTCGTGGAATATTATATTTGGAGTGAATAGTAGACAGCTACCTACATGAACATCAAAATAATCCATCATAAAGCGGTTTACGGAAATTTTCAGTTTCAAATTTTTTTGGTTTTTTTTCCATAAATATGAATAAAATTGTATTTGTTGGGTCAAAAAAGCTTGTAACAATGTTCAGCTTGTTACAATTACATTTGAAAAATATTTAAAATACATTGTAAAAATTTTTTTTATAAGCATTTAAAGTTCGAATTTGGACAAAAGGTGTAAAAATTCCGAAAATGTGCAAATTATTTTGGGTTATATAATTAATAAAAATTGTTCTTTTTAAATCTAAGATTTAAAAATTTAATACAAGATTCCTCATAAGTGTGTCAACGTTTACCAAAAAAAAATGTCTATAAGAAAGTCTAATTAAATTTAATTTTGAAAATATTTTGACTGTTTACGGACATTTTTAATTTTCAATTTTTTTAGTTTTTTTTTTATAAATGTTAATAAAATTATTTGTTGTTTCAAAAAGCATGAAAAATTAATACAATGCTTCTGATATATTGTTAGTATAGCAGTTGAAAAGTATTTAAAATACAATAAAATTTAATAGCTCCAAAGATTAAATAAATTATTTATAATGAAAATTATAATAGGTAATTAAATATGGTTAAAATATATAGAAAATAATAATTATGTTAATTAAGTAATTCACCAAGTATAATCAGTACCATTTTTTTTATTCAAATTATAAATTTTGATCTTTGGAATTTATAAGACGTATACTTGAGGACTATATTTTCAATTATTTATATTTTTATACTATTTCATATGATACCTACACATTTGGCAATTGACAGCCAACCTTTTTTACTGTAATTTGTTAACCTTATTATTTTTTGAAAATGTTGATATAACTAAATAAAAATTAAAATGACCAGTTTATGTCATTTGTGAATTATTACTAATATTATAATTTATATACTGTGGATAATACTCAATAATAGTCCTTAAAAATTATTTTACGAAATCGTTAATTGGATTTTATATTGAATCTATTATTTATAATATTTATTATACTCCGGAAAATTTAACCAATTATAAAATGTTGATAGATTAGTACTAATTACTATAATTTTCCAATCATCATAGCCCCAAACCTTTACTATCATTAGCAAATTAAATTAAATATTTAACTCAAAAAATTACTCGTTCGAATTTCGATTTAGATATTTAAGACATTTTCTAATAAGTGATCTGCTCAATAATTTAAAGAAAAGGGGAATTTCATTTGAAAAAAGAAGATGGAATTACTTTACAGGAGTACAACACTTTTTAAATATTATTAAAATGTTGAAAATACATATTCTATGTAGTTAAACCTTTTCAAATTGGAATTTAAACTAATTCTTTATTAAAGGAAATATGGGGGGTGATCATGTGTGTGATAATGTAATATAATATTATCAATCCACGCCACAGCCCTCTTAGTTAGGCTTTTTTCATACGGTTTGGAGAATAAATACGAAGTATACATTCATTAAATTAAAAACACTGACAAGTAAAAATAATGAGCTGCATTTAAAATGAATGAAAATTGCTAATGAAATCATTAGACTGAATATGTAGGTACCTACTCGTACAGATGGTTAAGATATGAATCGAGATTAAAACCTGTAAAATGTATTTATAATATACACGATCTATGTTATTACTGCTATTGGATATTAATTAATATGTTTTTAGGCTGTCGTTTAGAGATTTGTGAACTCAATTACAGCTCTTAATCTCAATGAATTACGGCCATATGATATAAATCGTGAATCAACATTACGTAGGTATACCTACTGTTTGAATTAAACAAATCAGGCTATGAAATCGAATTAATTGAATTAATGTTGTAACTGAGTTAAATTAAATACTTTATGCGAACTCTGATGCGTAAAGGCGCGCGTCTGGCTGCAGTCGTGCGTTTGCTGCACTAACCACATCGACATCACTTCAGATGGCAGGTCAGGGTAGAGTTTGGCCTCTACGCAAAGCTCTATGGACCATGGACATGTTTGTGATGGGATTAACATCATCGATTGGATTCAAAGGAATTTCTTTTAATACAATACCAAACTACTAACACAGTACAAATACACATACCTTCACTAGAGGAACAATTTAGCATAATTAAAACGAAAATTACATCGATTTTTGTGAAGTGTTTTCACCTTGTAACGCTGACTTACTCAACGCTTATTTTTAGATTCTGAGTAGAGCGATGAATGTGTTGATTTTATAATGACGTGTGTTTTTTTATTTATTTTTATTTTTGACTCTGTCATCTCCATTTGGGGCAGTAAAAATTGAACCGATTTTCTTCAACGGTATCTTGTTCGATGGAAAAGTGAATCTAGTTGTGCATACGGGAGGTCAAATTTTAAAATTCTCAATAGTTTTCAAAAATGCTGGAAAAACAAAACAAAAATTAAGGAAAACTGGGAATTTTTACGCTAAATCGGTTTTTGACAAAATCTTGGTGTAACTCTAAAAGAAATAACCGTAAATACATGAAATGTTTACTGAATATTTATATAAACATTTTCTATATACGATAAAATATTTTGACTTGTTTTCGTTTGTAAACGGACAAAAACTTACAGTTTTCAACTTTTTTAGTTTTTTTTTTCTTTAAATATTAACAAAATGTTATTCGTTGGGTCGAAAAGCTTGAAAATGTAATACAAGGCTTCTATATATTGTTACAACGATAGCTGAAAAAAATTAAAAATAAATTCAGTCACAATTTTTTTTTATAAGTATTCAAAGTTTGAATGTTGACAAAAGGCGTACAAAT
Source organism: Sitobion miscanthi (assembly GCA_008086715.1). Taxonomy (NCBI): domain Eukaryota; kingdom Metazoa; phylum Arthropoda; class Insecta; order Hemiptera; family Aphididae; genus Sitobion; species Sitobion miscanthi. The sequence goes on from CM017804.1 coordinate 26,344,249, forward strand.
CACGAAAATGTGCTAATTATTTTGAGTTAGAAATTCATAAAAAATTTCTCTTTAAATCTATGATTTTAAAATGTAATACAAGCTTCCTTATAAGTTTGTATAAAAATGTCTATAAGAAAGTCAAATTAAATATTGACGAGCGTTTGAAGTTCAAATTTTTACAACATTGGACATTCACTCGTTTTTGCAAGTAGCGATTTTCTTATTTTGTTGTAATTCAAAAACGAATTACTGTACATACGTTAAATTTACATCATATGTTCATTTAATCAATTCCTTACTTGATAAGATTTTCAAAATATTTTGCATGTTTTCGAGTTGTTTACGGACATTTTTAGTTTTTTTCTGTTGTAATTTTATTATATTAATTAAACTTACTGGCTACCGTATTAATAATAACTAATAACAAAATAAATATAATAAAAATATCCATACTGACAAACCATCTCCGCTCTAAATCGTTTTTCTTAAACAATGATATTATATCATTGACCAATGACCCACTTGTACAGTAATTGTACAGCAGAGCGAAATCCACTTACACGCTTTATTTTTATTAAAATTACGCCACTATAGTTTATATGAATTAGGTACATCGAAAAAATAAATACGATATTGTACATTCGAATTTCCCTTTTTTCTATATTAAATATTTGATTATTACCTACCAATCTACAACTTAACTAGTTAAGTTTCTTTGATCAAACTACTGAGGTGTGCTTTAATTATTTTCAGCGCTTATATGTATAGGTGCATTTAATATTTATAATTAACTAACAATATTAGTATGTGTTTTAATAATTATCTAATTAAAAAAATATGCATACCTAATGTTTTCGTAACAGCATCTAGATATTTACTATTTAGACATTCAGTACAGATATATTGTATAGATATTGGCCTTAGGAGGTACTGTTGATGGACGGTTTTCCCCCCACAAGACATTTAAGTCATATTTTACTCATGTCTCAAATTTACTTATTGTACAAATTGTATAGATTGTAAATATGCTTTTCAAATAAATATAAAAAAAAAAGATATTGACTATTGTAATTTTGAATACATACAGAAATCCATGTGCATTTAATTAAAGTTTATTTTTAAAATTCTAAACTCAATGAAGGCATTATGTTTTATACTTAAAATAGACGTAATGACCATAATAACAATATTAATTGAAATAAATATTTCGATACAATATAACAACCGTGCAAAATTATAATATAATACCTATATTACTTTTGAATTAAGTGATCAAGTGAACCGTTTTGGTTTTGTTTTTCAGGATTATCAAAGGATGGCCAAACACATACACGTTCACGAAAGCATTAGCGGAAAAAATGTTGTTACTACTAGGTGATGGATTACCCATAGTCATCGTCAGACCTTCAATAGGTGAGTTTCAGTTGACATTAGTACAGGGAATTGTAATATATTATATTGTGTACATGATGAGAGTTTGTACCTACTAATAAAATACATCACCTATTTCAAATCACGCATTGCACTTAATTATTTATTTCTATTTTTTTTTTATTTATTGCATTTTTTGTTTTTTTTGTACGAACACAGTTACGGCATCGTGGAGAGAACCGATATTAGGATGGGTAGACAATTTAAATGGGCCGACGGGTCTGCTGGCTGGCGCCGGCAAAGGGGTTCTGAGGACACTGCTGTGTCACAAGGACTTGATTGCTGACCTGGTCCCAGTAGATATATGTATCAACTTATTAATATCGGCTGCCTGGTACACGGCCACCAATAGGTAACATATTTTACTATGACATGATCAGCTTTAGTTTTCGTAAACGTGAAATCCAGAATACATTTCATTGAACATAAATAAACCGATGACGTGATTTGCATGAATTCAAGTTAATGGATTTTCCTAATAGCGATAGTACCTTTACAATTGTCCGTCGTATAAATCCTTGAAGTAAACAGACATATAAATATATATTAAAATTAAATTAAATGTATTATATTGTGTATACAAAATCTAATGTCAATTCAGATAAATACAAGTACACTCCTGTATAGACTACGACTGGTAATTGTATTATGGTATCGTATTTCTGTTGAGCCTTAAAATGTATATTTCATTTTGTCACGCACATTTTAGATTCTGAGCAAAGCGAGGAAATTATTGGTTTTACGATGATGTTTTATTTTTATTTTTTTTAATTTACTTCAAATATCTTTTACTGTGAACACTTTTTTGGGTGAAAAAGGGAAAACTAAAAAAATATCCTGTTCTGTCTTTAAAGATCAGAACTTGAGTCTAGACAGAACGTGATTTTTCGTTTTTTTCATTAGTTTCTTTTACAGTAAAAATGTCAACAACAATCAAACATTTATAAAGACATATGTCAACCATATAGTTTTTTTTTAACCAAGCTTCGCTCAGAATCGTTTTTTGATTGCAATGTATGTTTTTTCTATCTTAAATTTAATATCACTGCACACCATTATCCAACGTCGAGGTCAGCAATGTGGGATTAGTGTCCCAACACTTTTGGTAATGTATTTTGCATATGAGATTATACTTAACACCGTTTCGCTCTGATTTTAATTGCTGCGTGCCTGCGTTATTCAATATTTATTTTTATTAGTATTATTTTCAAAATAAATCACACTGTGTATGCCTAATTAGTTATTTAAGTAATTGCTTTGAGTGGTTAACACTCTATCATTCAAAAGTGGTTTTGAGTATACTCATATGCAGGTACCTACTTTTAATATGCAAAATATGCCACTTTGCATCCTTCCTGTGGATCTCTGCGCATCTGTACTTCTCACATGCATTACATTAATACTGAAATGACCAGTACAATTGATCATCCCAAGTAATGTAATATAATATTAGTACCGTTTGAAAACCACGATATCGATAGATACGATATTTAGAAATAATATCCATATTATGATATAGAGTTTAGACTGTATAATGTATGTTATAGTTAAAAATATAAGCCTATTTCAACTAATTATTTTTTTTTTGAGATATAAAATGCTTAATGTATTTAATGTGTATGTTACAATAATATAAGCACAACATGGTAAAGTGAAAACCTATTTTGCCATCTATTTCAACAAAAATATTGTATACGTTTTGCCTCTTCTTTAATAATTATATTATAGCTTATAATATAACCTTGTCTAAAAAATAATAAATAATATCATTACTTAATTAATACAAATCCTAGTCAAAATTATACAATATTTTTTCAATATTAATTATTGTAATATTTTTTTCATTTGAATTTACTTATTAATTATAGCTTATGTTATAGAAAAATAAGTCCAATTTATTTATTATTATATCATATAATTAATATATCTATTTACAAAACGTGTCAAATAAACACGCTCACCTCACTTAAATCTAATAGACACTTGTATTTTAAAAACCTCATTCAAAAATTGACGTACAGATTATTAGTTCTTCATCTAATCGAAATCAAACTGGGCACTTCTCACAGGGCTAACTGTCACTAATAAATAAAAATAATGTCATAATGGTTTCCCAAAGGAATTTTTTGAACTCACGTGGTGACATTTATTATTTTCAATAAAACGAAAAGCTATTCTCATTGAAAATATTCTATAATAGTGGTTAGTGGCAATTTTAGTACCTGCCTCATAACAGCTATAATAATAATAATAATGTCAGCTCAATATAATTTAAACATAATATGATGACTGCCCCACAAGATAATAATAGGTGATACGGAATAATTATCATTCAATCAATTATTTTAATCATAATTATTAATTAATATAATTGATGACTCCATTCAAATAGTGGCTCTTGAGATATTATATTTTGTCATCCGTCTTTCGATTTGCCTGAGGGCCTCGGTTAATTTTTACAAAATGTACTATTAAACCTAGATCACTTCATTAATATAGTATTATCATACAATACATATACATATTATTTAATATTTTTTACTTTCGGCAGGCCAAAGGGCATAGAAATCTATCATTGTACGTCAGGCACAACGAATCCGATCTACTGGAAGGACATCGAACGGTTGGGCCACGAGTTCATATTGGAGAACCCATTTAGCGACATTTTGTGGTACCCTGGTGGCAGTTTCAAAAGCAACAGAGTCGTCAACTATTTGTGTGTAGCTGCTTTTCAGATGGCACCTGCCTACATCATTGACGCGCTCGCCAAAATTACCGGTAGACAACCGAGGTAAGATTTCAGAAATACCTATGTATATTGCATGGATTAGTGATGCAGATTTAAAATACAAAAATCTTAACTGGGACAAATGTTTGTTCTTTTTTACCTATAAAACAATATAAATATAGGTCAATAGTGCACTACAGTATACCCAACTGTTATGGGTATTTATTTAAACATAATAGTGACTTACCCCTAAAAAAAAAAACATAAATCGTTATTGGTTGTACACGATGAAAGCTATTATTCCATATAACTACAGAATTTTATAATGCAATTGACGGTTAACAGTAAACGACAAGGGGTTCGTTTGACATCAACGCGTGTCAAATTCACGTATTTCAGCGTCAGTGAGGGAATATTTGCTAGGTAGTTGATAGTTCGACTGTGGGCGACCTTTTTTTTTTATATTTTTAGTGAGTAAACTGCTTAATTTTGAAAAGAGAATGTCAATTTAAAAAATTTTCTGGCAAGAAAGAGTCAGTTATAATACTTATTTTTTTTTTAAGAAACAACAGACAGAAAAATTTATATTCAGTTAATTATTTACTCTAGAGTCTAGGTAGGTAAAATAAATGGATCAGATAATCACAAATTTATATATAAATGCCAGCAGTCACCGAGTTTTCATGACGTGTTGGCATTGTGTGAAATCATAGTTTTCCCTATTATAAAACATAATTTACCATTTGACCTTCAGTCCTTGGTTCTTACGGCTCTAAACTGTGATTACTGGTTATAATACATTTTTAAAAAAGGATAGTACCTAATAAAATGGGCGGTTCAATTTTCCTCCAAAAACGAGATACCGTTTTTCTCCACAAAAAAAAGGTTGATTTCCATTTTCCTCCACATTATTTTAAACTTAAATTATGTCTATTTTCCTCCAATATTTTTTAGCCAGTGTTGTAGTAACCCTTGTGAACTTGGCAGCGCAATATTAGCAGACATCGATCCAATCAATCCAACAAATTAGAATTTTTTTTTCAAATGCAAGCCATGCTGCTAGGATCACATTCTTGGTTGATACATTCTGGTGTCGGCTATGTCTATATTAGCTGTCAATTAAGCCTAATAAAGAATATTTTTTATTTTTTTGATACGCTTAAATTATTTATATTAACTATCTTATTATTTTATTTATTATTTATTGGAAGAAAATAAAAAGTGGAGGAAAATGGCTACGGCCAATATAATAAGTTTCAACTAGCGACAATCAATAGAAATGTATAAATAATAAATCAGTACAAAGTTGCTGATAGGATAAAAATATTGTAGTTGGAAAATTTTTTTTGCACAATATTATAGAATTAAAAAATAAACATTTATCATAAAAGTATTCTTTAACATTTGTAATATTTTACTGTTACAACTCCCTTTAAAATTATAATATCAATAAAAATCTATTGGGTGTTTTAGATAATATTCTTACTTTTAAGTTTTATAATATAATAGGTCACAGCCTAATATTGGTTCTGTTAAACGCCAGTTTGTTATGTTGTACACTTATACGTTACACGTTTATAAGATGGACACGCGGGTTTGATATCCTATAAATAATATTTTATTTCTATCTGCAGCTATTAAAGTAGGTAGTTATCTTATTTTATTATAGATATATAGAATAATTACATATTTTTATGATAAATTCATAATATTATTATATTTTTTATAAAATTGGTTCTCTTGAAATATTTGTTACAGCGATATCGTAATATATTCTTCGGGAAAAAAGAATTTTGTGTATCCATACTTGAAATCAAATTTCTTCCATTAAATATTATTCAACCCTGAAAACATATTAAAGTTCAATACATTTCTATTTTTACCTTTTTTCAAGCTTAAGGATTAATAAATATCACCAAATCAACTTTGGTATACTGTCAAAGCATGTCTACAGCAGGTACTTTGCTCTGACAGCAGTGAAAGGGTAAAAACTAATAAGTTATAAAAATTATTTTCTATTAAGTTGTCTCTCATTGCTATTTCATCTTCACATCGAGGAAATCGTTAACTCGTTATTTTCTCATCTATTTGACAAAAACAGTACTTATTAAGATTTCATTTTTTTTTTTTTAATTAGAATTAATGTGGATTAGAACTGCCACTTGCATTTTACAAAGAGAAATTAAAATATGTTTTATAAAATAAATACATAACAAGTATCACTATTATAATACATGTAGACAAGTTTTAATTTTTAAATTGTTTTAACATTTATAAATGCCCATGATAATATTGTAAATGTTCATTCCTCGATGAAATGTAATTTTTCAAATCTCCGTTATTTTCTACATCAGTTACTGTTTTAATTTATATTTTATATTTTATAATAAAAAAATTAACTAATTAAAAACTCATTAATTATATAAAAACCATAAAATTATAATATTTTGCATTCTTTAACTCTGTACCTAATAATATTATAATCATATTACTATACGCTTTGAGGTTTTAATATACTAATTGAAATTGTAGGTATGATTGAAGTCAAATTCTAGCGTGTGTTATTCTTTTAATTTTATTATATTGCAGGAGTCAAAGTAGCAAATTACTTTTTTGAAGTTTTAATTAAATAAGCAATAATATGACATATCACATACAAATATTCATGATTATTACAATAAATATATATTTATATAATTTATACACATAGGTAATCAAATTTAGTATCTTAGTATCTTTTCATAACTATGATATATATTAAATGTATTAATAGTTATAACGAAAAAACACTCGAAATAATAATGTGTCCGCTGTTAAAACTTAAATCTAAAACACAAATATAATAATTTTAATGTAGGTATGAGGGAAATATTTACATTCTTTAGAATATATCCATTATATTATATGACTCATAAAGTTAAAAGTATAAACAAATAATAGATTTACTTAACTGAAATTTTAACGGGAATATCGTATTTTTGGGGATGTTTCTAAGGTAATCGAAAAAAAAATCACTAAAGCAAATACTTATTTATAATTTTACATCTTAAAATACTCACAACTAGCTTTAAATTTTAAATATAATAAAAAGCCTACGGTACTGCCTAGATAATAATCTTACCTTTAAATTTTATAAGAGGTCAATTCACTCCAATTTTTAAACTAACGTGATCTGCTAAAATACGTACGATTTTCGTATTTTTTAAAAAAGTAATTTTTATTTTTTTATATTTAAAATGAATTATTTTAATACTGTGCAAGTGTTTTTGTGAACATACAGTATATTATTTACCATTTCCACTTTATGAAATGGAAAACTTTTCATGAACAGATTGATTTTATAATTCTTATATGAGTAGTTATAGGTATTGTTTCGTATTGTATAAGCTATAGTTACCCAGTGTTTAGCAAGTTCCTTATAAAAAAAAAGAATTCGTTCCTGTGTCGTTCCTTTGGAAAATGAACGAGTTCCTTTTTTAGTTCCAAATAAAATAAAAATTCTTATTTAATGATTAATGTTTTTTTTTTCATATTCATACTTTTTTAGTTTTTAATTATAATATATACCTACAAGTAGGTAGTACATATTTTATAATTATTTTTTGAGATTGTCTTCCAAATTAAATTGTTGACTGATTGTCTTATCGTTTATAGTTAAAAATAATTATATTTTATACATAGGTACACATTTCTATATAAATTTGAACTTATATCTTATGAGGAATATTATTAAAGTGGCTAATGACTAATGAGTAATGAGTAACGATTAACGTCGATACTCGATAACGATCACTAATAGACAATATACTGTGTAAATAATTGAAACTAGAAAGGAACAAAAAATGTTGTTATTTTTCCTTGAAGAAAAGAACTCGTTCATTTTCTTGTCCTTTTGTTATAAAAAGGAATTCGTTCCAGGAATCCGTTCCTTCCAAACACTGTAGTTATCTCGTACCTATACTATCCAAGGTACAAAATATTTAACTTCTTAACGTAACTTTGTTACATTCTGCATGTATATCCATGTCCAATCACTTTCTGTCTATCTTTGGATATATCTAACCACTGATTCCTTGTATAATAAATAATAATAGGCGAATGACCAATACTGAATACCTTATAAATATCATCGACCGGGAGTGATATTGGAATTAGCCGACTTACGTTTATTAATTTTACATTTTACATATTCGTTTATTGGTTCTTAGATAAGTAAACGAAGTACCTTGACAGATCATAATACATTTTAATCGTTTTTTCTGTGTGTATGCACATGCAGGTTAGTTCGAATCCACAAACGGCTACAGAAGGCGGTGTCATGTCTAGAATTCTTCACCACGCACGAATGGAACTTCAAGAACACAAACGTGCAAAAATTGTTCACCGAACTTGACCCCAATGACCAGAAGACATTTTACTTTGACGTGTCGCAACTGGAGTGGCGGAGCTACATCGAGTCATACATCTGGGGTACCAGGCAGTTTGTCCTCAAAGACCACCCAAGCACCGTGCCCAACGCCAAATTGCGATTGAGACGGTATGTTTAGTACAGAGTTTTCATTTTATTTGCACCAAACCTAACCTATAATATTACGAAACAATATTTTGACGACCATCTATGGGACCATTTCCACTACTAAAGGGTGGTTGGAGGCGCCCCTTCCTATGTTTTTACAGCTGGCAAGGCTATTTCTAGGACGTTTTCGAAATAAAATTATGTACAGATTATTATTAAACTGCTTTTCTAAATTTAATTTAATTGCACCTTTATGAACACTTAGTGAATACCGGTCAAAATTTTAAATTATTTTTGTGGTATTGTTGTTTTATTTAATAACATTAGAGTCACGGTGTCTGTATAATAATTTATTGTCAATATTGTTTTTTGAAATTAGCAAATAGAATTTTCTAAACCACCTGAAGTGTTGCAACACGGCTTTTGTAAACGGTAAATGTCTGCAAGCTTTACGACGTCCGTAAAAAACGATCACTCAACATATTTATATAATTTTTAAACTTTTCATTGAATGATTGATGTTGACACTGATTGTTGACTGATATAGCTTAAGTCTATATTTCGGAAATATTATCATCAGTATTATGCACTCGTTTTCGTTTTACGCCGTCTTGTGATTTTCTTAATAGCTATTGGAAAATAAAAAAAAAAATATCTGTCCAAATCACACTATTCGATTTATAATCTATAAAAAAACTTGTTGAGTGCTTTTAGTGCCTTTTACTGATCTCACTGAAGAAAAAATAAAATATAAAACGATCGAGGGAGTTCTTTCGATCCATTAGGGATTAAAAAGCAGCCGTGACATTACTTGGATTAACGATTAAAACGGTACATTAAAGGAATGTGAACGGTCAAGGACGACTACTTAATCGTAAACTCTTACACGCACCTAATATTTTATCAGTTTTGTTCATTGTTTCAGAATGTACTACCTGCACCGGACTAGCCAAATGGTGTTTGTCGTGCTGGCAATCAGATACATATTACTAGGCAACAAGTCCATCCGGCGGTTTTGGTATTCGGCTCTGTGTTTCCTAATAAAATGTATCAGTAACGCTACTTCTTCTCTGCGTCTGGTCTAAGCCGGAGACTCACATTCAATAGAATAATATTATACTTTTACTTATATTTTATACGCAGTGGTGTCCGCTACGACAACGCAATGATCGTATATTATAATGTAACTTAACACGCAATATACATTAATTATATATTAAAATTAAATTATTTAGGTATATTTTTAGACGATCACATACTGCTCGACGAACTTAATTCAATCAATCGTATAGGTTATTATTATAATATATCATCATCATGTATATCAACCGGCCATAAATAATATATTATACTGATTTGTCTTGTTCCGATGATAACCTTCCTAATCCCGTTATACTATATATAAGATATAGTATTCAGTTACATTCTTATTTTTTTTCCTTGTCCGTTCAAGTTATAATATATTACTTACACCTATATATAATAAGTTCACCGATGCATTATGTATGTTTTAAAAAAAAAAAAAATTATTATTATTATTATTATTATACTATGTTTATACTTTATGCCATACACCTTATGGCTTCCGCCAATTTAAGGTCGTTTCAAATCTAAAAGTGACTTACTTGCATTACATACTTAGATGTGATTATGTATATTGATTATCGAAAGACGCTATCATATAATTGTGTATCATACATAATCTTCTGTTTTAGAAATAAAAAACCAAACAATGTACCTAAATAATATACCTAAAAGATTATGATCGTTGGTTGGTAGTTTGAAAATAATCTAAACGATCCGTTTGGTGATGCTATAGGAATTAAGACGTCGTTTATTAACATATTATAGGTATATCATAATAATTATTATTTGTCCATTGATTTAATATTGTTAATTACGTTAACTATAGCCGTTATTATGGATAGTACGTGGTATAATGTAATAACATTTTATATTCGTGCTTTGAATTGCATTGCGATAATATTAATTTATATTCAATTGTTTGTACACTTTGTTAACTATGTATTCGATTCCATTGTTAGACAATAATTTCCATTTTATACAAAGACCATTTTACTATTATGATTTTAGCCGTTACGATAATTATTAGGGTTGATAATGATATGACATTGAAAAATAGTCAAAAACACCTAAATACCTTCTTGGACTCCTACAAATATTCTACTCTTAATTAATAAAATAACTTTCATACTTATTTATTACGCACATAAGCACTTATAACGACATAATGTCATTGTAATCAATCCACGAAGACATAATATAATAGTTGTAATATGACAAAAAAAAGCTGTAAAAGTTCGCGTCATGTTAAGTAGGTACACGTAGTAACATAGATGTACCTACACCGATGTATAAATTAAATGCACCGGGAGTACTAATATTTTATTCGCTTATTTTCATGAGACACATATATCTTACCTATCAGTTTAGTTAGTAGGTACCCACCTGTCTAGATACTACGCAAACACATACCGTAGGTATACGTTTTTTTGTGCTTGATGTACCAACTACACATTTTCATTGACAAGCTGTTTTATAGTGGATTTAGATCTGTCAAGTACACAATATAACATTTGTTTAATCGCATATAATGAGAATTATATTGTAGGTACAACGTTTAACTTATGTTTAGGCACCTATCTATTCGATTAACCTTAGCATAAAATATTTTCCATGGATATTTTTTTTAATGCGATACAATCAATGTTTAATTTAAAAAATATATGTAATTGTAAAATGTTATTTTATCCTATATTGTTTCACACAATATTAAGCATATCCATTTAGCATTAAAATGTTATAAACATTAATACATTTTTTATGATTATACTTTATTGTGTTAAATAATATTATTTTATATAATATACAATGGCGTATTTACAATGGGGTTCTGGGTTTTAAAAAACCTACCAATAAGTTATTTAGTTTCAACATTTTATAAAATTCATTTGTAGATTTCTTTATGTTTTCGGGGTTAACGAATCGACGAATAAGAAAAAAAAATGTTTTTTTGTAAGTTGTTGTATCTATAAAATGAGTAAACAGCTTTTTTACGACTGAAATAGGTAGCTGTAAATTTTAAAACCGTAGGTATCTACAAAATATTTGTTAAATATGTCATTGTATACAGTGTATAGGTACAAATATATTAAGTACCTACCTCATTATTGTGTAACAACTATACATGTTATGCAGTACTTATATGTAATATTTTATGTTCTCACATGTTTCTTAGGAAAAAAAACATTTTATGATAAGCGCTTTATAACATATTCATTTTAAACATTCATTGAATATTTGACCTACAGAAAAATGTTCAATTAAGTGTGTGACTTAAAATATTTAATCTTATAAGAGTATTTTATTAGATAGAGTACCTACGTAATGTACCTTATTTGCTGGATATTTGATAACACGTTATATTGTATAAACAAGTTAGATTTGTCTAATGATTGTTGATATACTATACAAATAGTTCAACTTCAACAGTGTCGTTGTAGTTTTTGCATGTTTTCATATGTTGTTTTATTAAAAAAATTGAAATAAATATCGGTGGCCGAATTGTACGTCATATTTTATTGCTTATAACGAAAGAATAGTGATTGCATTATTACAAAAACATGGTCTTATACCATCTTCGATCTACTGTTTTATAATGGTTAAATCTATATAGAGATGTATGTTCGCATGTTGCACTCGTTACAATACTCAGATACTCATGGGTGAATATATTCAAATAGACTACACGTAACTAGGAGTAATACGTAGATTCAACCGATGATGTATTTTACCAGGGAAACGACCAGCTGAATCAGATTTAGATAAAAAAAAAAAATACACCTAAGACTACGAGAAATAATGATAGACATAGTGAAGGACCATTTTTGGTTTGAGTTTAGAAAAGACGATAAAATATAAAAAAAGATTTTTGTTTCTTGTTTACGCGGCCACATAGGTCTTGTTACCCTCAGTCTATAGTTCAAAATAAACTGTTAAAAACTATTGTTTTAACTGTTAAATTGGGTGAGTGGGAATTGCGTATGAAAATCTCCAATCTTTGAAATAGGTCTAATAATCAAACAGTTAATCATTCAAATCATTTTGTCAGTGCAAATACATCAACAATCAAGTGTATCTTGTTTTTAAAAATGTATGTAATACAAATGCATGGCACCGCCCTTGATTTATTGATCGAAGTATGGTATAGATCAACAGTAAAAAAACCGTAATTAATTTCTATCTTTCTTACGTTATTTCTGATAAAATATAGTTTAGTAAATTATTTTTTTTTATGTTTATGCACAATTGTAAATGTTATGAATAAAATATATATTTAGGCAATATTTGTATTATCCTTAAATTATTATAAATAAAAAAAAATAAGTTAAAATTGTATAGGTAATACACCTAAATTTTTAGTGCCTATCAGTATTATATTACTTAGATACTTATTTTATACTCATGAAACAGGTAGTCTATTAAAAATTACATGGTAGGTCACAGTAGATATTATGTAGGTCACTTATTCAATGAATTTCTTCATTTTCATAAATTGTCTACTCCATATATTATTTTAAACGTTGATACACGATTGTGAATAAACAAATGGCACGTTTTCAATCGTTTGTACCTAGCTGTATTTTTTTATGTGACGTTGCCGGATCGCAATACATAGGTTCGTCGTAATGATAAACATAATTGTAATGCATGGATTGGAAATATGAAAACCATATATTCTGTTGAATATTTTTAAGTTTATTTTTCTAATAATTACTATGAATAACTATGAATAACAAATGTACTTTATTTCTAAAAAATATTAACTAAACAAGTTGTTTATTAACAAGTCTCGGAGAGGGGGAAATATTTTTTAAATCAAACCTTGGCTTTACTGATGGATTTTGTGCCCAAAGATATGGTATAAATACAATCTATAAGATCTATAACGCAATGCCACATGAAAAAAAAAATTATAAAAATGACCTCTATTGTGCAACGGAAAAAAGTACCCACTTTCGAAAACGTGTTCACCGGTTCGTTTTTTTCCACTAAAATATTGTCATTAATTAGTTTAAAACCATGCGCGTTTGCGTTACAAAAAAAGGTAACACATTCGCAATCGTGTTTCACAAATAAAATATATACCTAATTGTTTTGATTAATGTAAATATTCGATAAACATTAGTTGAACAACAAATGCTTTTCTTAACAACTAAATTATATTATGTGTCATACGTTGTGTGAAATCGTCATCTATTTTCGGATTCAAACACCTTTAAAAAAAATGTAATAAATGTGCTCAATAATATTAGTTATCATACTATTTAGTAAAACGTTTTGTTTAAATAATTTGCACGCATCATGCCTAGTCTAATAACAATGATATGATATATCGTTAAAATTTTGCACTCCTTTTCGTTTATATTGTATTGTACGTATAAGAAAATTATTATTTATTATATAAAATAAACTAGGTATTACTATATTGTATTGACGTCCAGATCCACCAGCGTTGTTGGTTGTTATTTTGATAATTGATAAATAATTATTAGAAATAATAGTATAATTAAATGATAATAAATCAATGTTTTATAATGTATTTTTTTACTAGACATTTTAAATTCTTGAAATTGAAATTTAATCCTATTATTTACTTATAATTGGTGTACCTCAACTGCTAATTGTCACTAATTTGGTTATGAACGTATGTTAAAGTTACCTATAGACAAGGGTACGAAACTCAGTGAATTGGCCGGATAGAGTTATTGTGGCCTTGAACGCGGTCTCCAGGGAGGTGTGGCATACGTGAAATAGGGAATGGTAAACGAGCCAATCCCGCTGGCGTACTCCGCCAACGTGGCGGTAATCTTTTTCATAATACAGGTAACCTTGGATCTAACATCTGGTTTGTGCGTGGAAACGTTTTCATGTTTTTCAGAGGTTCAGATTTCAGATCATAGGTAAACAAGACCCCAATCAGCTGATTGAGTTTCGCTTCTATATTGTACTGTGCTATCGAATAGGTAACAATAGATAAAATTGTTGAGAATGAATAGCAGTGTTCACGCCGACCGATAGAACAAAGAGCCTAATAGTTATCATAATGGTAATATTTGTACTGATATATGATAAAGAACGTTTTTATCCGATATGGCGATATCTGCCGATTTTCGATTTAAATGATTAATTTGGATATTGACACGCAAACTTTCTGAACGTATTACAATACTGAATACACCAAGGGCTTGCATGCAGTGTTATCTTCTACTACTGGTTGAATGCAAACGAGAAGATGCGACAACCGTTGCTACACCCATAGGCGCGACTAGACCAATATATTTTGGAAGTGCACCAACTGTAAAATATTCCTAGATCCCCATACCTTTAACAATACCTATATATATTAACAATAATCTCTTAATGTATAGGTATGTATATCTTATGACGTACTATATTTTAATATAAGTGAAACAGTAACAGCGATTAAGAAAATAAATTTGTTATATATTAACATGATTGTCCAGTAAATTGTATTTATTTAAATTACTTCTAGTTCAGACATCAAAATGACGTGGTCCATATCTTCTCTCTCATTTACCCTACTCAATAATACCATTACAATTATTTTTATTAGTTAAACAGCTCGAACAGCTTGAATTTGAAATACCGAGATGGTCAATTTCTAGATTTCTAGATGGTCAATAAATTTCTTGTTGAGTTTTTTGTTGGATTTTTATATAGAAGAATATAGGTAGTCTATAATAGGTCATATTATTTGTTTAGTATTATTAATTATTTTAGAATAGGTATTGGTAGTAACATAAACATTGAAATATTTAATTTTCATAAAAAAAATACCATACCGTTTTTTTGAAAAACCCAATTTAACCGTTTACTTGTTCTATAAATTATAAACAATTATAAATAAGGAAACAATGTAAACGCGCTCACATTCATAGGCCCCCTTGCATCCTATCATAGATAAAGAAGTGTCAAGTTACCTTATGTTATTTCGTCAATTTATAATATAATATAATTATAATTATTGCCACACAAATAAATAATAACTACGTATTTGTGACGGTACTAGGTCATAATATCTTCAAAATAATATCTTTGGTGAAAATATTTATGACAAAAATGTCTTTTCAAATTATTTTTTTAAAACATTTGTTCATATATTATTAATTTGCTAAAAGATAAGGTATTATATGTTGAAATTGAAGCACTCCTTTTGGTAGAAATTTTGTATACAGGATATAAAAAAAAAAAATAAACACCATTGTAAAACCACTGGCTTCCTCGTTCCGTTCAGAATCTAAAATACGTTTAAATAAATAAACAAAAAAATGGACGCATGTAAAATCCCGGAAAATAATTCAATGAATCCGTAATATCACGGACCGTAAAAATCCGGAAAGTTGTAAACCGTAAAAATCTGAAAAATGAAAATGTGCGGCCCATAATATCCCGAACCGTGAGAATCAGGAAAATTAAAAAAACGATACTAGCGCTCTCAAATAGAGTGCCTTAAGGGTCTTGTTCATGTGTCTTAATAATAAGGCAAAATATCTAGGAAATATGCAATTTCGTTGCCGCCACCTATGGCATTTGTGTTAATTGTCAATAATGATTAGTGTGAGTAATTGTATGCTGTACCGGGCTACCTACACACGCACTGTATGTGCACACGTATTGTCAACGGCACCACCGACCAAAAATAAAATGCATGATTTTTTGCTCAAAATATACTTTATGGAAAAAACTCTTACGCATCGTAGAGTGGTCTAATTTGATCAATTTTCTTTCTCATTAGAAAGAGGATAACTTTTTACAGTGGCCATTGGACTTTGATTTTTAATTTCATTGCTTAAAACAAATATAATATAAAGCAGGTAAGTGGATATCGCTCTGCTTTACAGTAGGTTAAAAAGAGTGGCTAAGAGTGGGCCAATGTATGATGGATTGTATTAAACTTGAATTCAACAATATAATATCATTGTATAAGAAAAAAATAATTTTGAGCTCAGACGGTTTATCAGTCTGGATTTTTATATTTTTATTATTAATTATTATAGCTTGTTAGTTGAATTAATATTATTTTTTATTCGTTGCTCTAGCAATAATCAAAGCGTTAGAAATTAAAATCATATTTTTAGCCGGTTTTTGTAATTTGTCGGTAGTTTTTCCTGTGGCATTAAATAACTATTGAGAAAATCGAAAAATGACCTCTCTAAAGTACCATCTTGATCCAATTTGCTAAAAGATAAGGTACTATGTGTTGAAGTCGAAGCACTCCTTCTGATACAGGATATAAAAAAAAAAAAAATAAACACCATTGTAAAACTACTATAGCTTCCTCGCTCCGCTCAAAATCTAAAATAACAAAGTCTTGTGAAAATTGGTCGTATTCAAAATCGTATTATATGGTTTAGAAATAGAATTTTAAAAATCCGAGTCCAAAAAAAAAATTATCAAAATCGGAACACTCTACGAAGCGTGAGAGTTTTTGTTGTAAAGCATGTTTTTGAGTAAAAAAACAGGTCACGTGCAGACCCCTTAACAATAAATAGTAGATATTTAAACTGTTAAAACCGCAGGTATTATTGATCCATGATCATATTGTCCCATGCTATGATGGTATTAAAAATACTATTCTACAATTACTACTTTCATTGGTGGCCTCATCTTTGCTGTTTTAAATAGATTGAACGATGTCTACTTCGATTAAACCTAACCGAGATAATCTTCTAAATTCACGTCATCAGAAAGCGACGTTTTCTTTTTTACAGTGATCCAAATTTGCTCTAACCCAGATTGTTGGATATCATGCGTATTTTATTCATCATATTCGGCCACTTCTGAAACAGAATTGGCGTCTTTGGTTGTGGTTGCATGTTTCCAACAGTTAGTTATTGTTGATTGACTGATATCATCCCAAGCTCCACATATCCATTCGATAGCTTCCTTCACATTGCATTTTCTTTGGATATTTTTCTCCAAATCGCATACAATTTGACGTAACAAAAAGATTCTGTAGCGTGATTTTATAGCTCTGATGATACCTTGGTCAAGAGGTCGAAGTACAGCTGTGCAGTTAGGTGGGAAATATTCCACACGAATGTTATCCAATTTTGGTGGTGCATTATGTGGAGTGCAGTTGTCGATAAGAATAAGAATTTTCCTCTTCTTCTTTTTCATTTCTCTATTAAAATCTATCAACCAATCACTAAAAAATATTTGAGTCATCCATGCTTTCTTGTTAAATTTATAGTACATGGCAATGATTTACAGTTTTTAAAACAACGAGGTTTTGAGGATTTGCCAATGATGAGGGTTTTTCGTTTCTCCGTTCCCGATTTGTTACAACAGAACAGAGCGGTGATGCGTTGTTTGGAAGCTTTAACCCCTACAAACTTGTCTCCTTTCTGGGCTAATGTCCTTTTTGGTTCAAGCTGAAGAAACACTCCAGCTTCATCCGCATTAAAGACATCGTCCTAGTTGTATTTCTTGATGAGTGCAGAAACTTTTCCGTTTCGTCATTCGTTAGCAGAATTCATTGGCACGTCACTCGCCTCTCCAAAAATGCATTTGGACAACACACCATACCACTCACGGAAACGATTCCGACACTTGCTTGGAAATTCTCAACTTCGAGCATTTTAGCAAACTCTAAGGCTTTTTTCGTATTAAAGGACCAGTCAGAGGAACGTTTCTGGAACGAACATCTTGAAACCATTTGTAAACCGCCGTATCAACGTCTTCAAATTGTGCCTTACGCATCCTTTTCCTGCTCGGGACAAAAACAGAAGTCTGTAGTTGTTTCAAGATGCTTTATCGGTCCTTCAAAATGGTTGAAAATGTTGATGGAGATATGCCATACTTTTTTGCCACCTCGCCATTCTTCAATTCTTTGTCTAGTTCAGAAATTATGTTTTTCCTCTCTTCCAACGAAAATTGCTTTCTTTTCACTGTAGAACTCATCACGTACGTACGTAAAGAAGGAGCATAAATTACGGAAAAATAAAAATTACCAACGTGAGAGCTTTATGAAGACATACATCCGCCTGATTGTATCACGTTATCGATTGACGCGGAATAACACGGTCACACATAATGACAATTTAATGGCTTGATAATTTCGTAAAATCGTATGCTTGTTATCTTTAGATTAAATTAAGAAGGGAAAATACATATATTTTAACCTGTAAAAATAGTTCGTTGTATCGGGATTTTTAAAAATCAAAAATTTCGTTATATTGAGATTAGTTTAACATTGTTTTAATAGCTTAACGGCAGGGGACTTCTATGACTTTCGTTATAACGGAATTTTTCGTTGTATCGATATTCGTTGTAACGGGAACTTATTGTAGCTAATTAATTTTATGATTTATTAGTGGGTGAACATTATAAATAATAAAACGAAATACTTTTTTATTAAGAATAATCCAAATTGTGTATTCTTTAAACTATATCACAAATAGAAAGATAACACATCGTTCTACAGAAATAAATTAGAAATAGATTAGGTATCATTGTATCAAAATATGTTATTTTAAAAACAAATTGCCGAATACGTATATATGACATATGTACTTGGTTAGGTTAGGTTAGGTCAAGGCATGCTCCACACGAAAACAAATTTACCTTAAGATCAGGTACGTGTAGAACGTTCGACAAATGACTGTCAACCCATTTATCACCGATTTTTGCTTGAACATTTATATTACCTTTACCCATAGCCATAATATTTTTACCATTACCAATACGTACTGGTAATTGAGTTTCAAATAATTCATAGTTAGTAAACCATTCTTTTCGACTGGTCATGTGATCACTTGCACCTGAATCCACATACCATTTTTCTGACTCACTGATTTCGATGTCTTTTGATTGTACTCTAATCAACGCATTTCCTGAGTTTGATTTGCTCTTATTTCTTTCTTTTTGTTCTTTTAAGAAAATCCGGCATTCACGCTTCCAATGCCCTGGTTTTTTGCAATGATTACACTTGCCTGGTTTTTTTATCATTGTTCCGTTGGTTTTCAGAATTACCAATTTTTGTATGTTTTTCTTTATTTGTTCCATACGATATCTTTGCTGAAAATGCACTACCTACAGTATCTCTCTGAACATCATGTCCTTGAGGTTGCCTTGATTCTTCCACCATGAGTCTAGATGTCAAGTTTGTTAAAGTTTTATTCTCACTCGACATTGAATCCCAAGCACTATAAAAATGTTTATAAGTGTCTGGTAACGTCATTAGAATCTTTGTCATTAGCAGGGAACGGATTTGAATGCAAATTGCATTTTTTTCTGATTGTCCGAAAATATTGGTTTCCAAGCAAAAAGTTCATTTCATACATCAAAGAATTAAAAAAATGTAACTTTTATTTTGCATTTTTTTGCATTTTTTTGCATTTTTAGGACTTAAATGCATTTTTAGAGCATTTTTTGAAATTTTAAGTGCATTTTGTGGTTTTTAAGTAATTTTTTCAACATTTTTTCCACATTCATTCTAAAAAAAAATAAAATACCTAAATATGTATTATGTTACAAAATTGCGAGATTATTGTTGACACGTGTAGACACAAATTATATACATACATGTTACAAAAGATTATTACCCACATTAAGGTAAAGATAAGATACGATAAACTATTTATCTAAATTGTAATTTTGTATTGCACTGTTGAATTGAGGCATTACTTCATAGTTTAGTATCGCGTATAGCCTCGTCGTTAACATTTTCAAGTGATTTTCGTAGATGTATTCAGTTTAGTTTTGTTTATTCCACGAAGTTCTTGAAAATGCCTAAGGCCAAATCTTCAGATGTTTGTCGTTTGCGGTCATACATTCAACAATATGGGGAATCAATTTTTTCTACTGATGGAAGCATTCTTTTTTGTAAGATTTGTGAGGTCAGAGTGGCAGCCGAAAAAAAATTTACTGTGACACAACATGTGGGTAGAGAAAAACATTAACGTGCATTAGATATTCAAAAAAATAAAAAAAGTGAAGTTGTTCAAACATTAATTAATACCGTTCCAAAAAATAATGCATTTACTACGGATCTTTGTACTGCAATGGTATCTGCTAACATTCCTCTTTTTAAACTGAAAAATGAAAATTTCCGCAATTTTCTTTCAAAGTATACCGGCCAACACATTCCAGACGAATCCACAATTCAAAAGAACTATGTAGGCAATACTTACAATAATACAATAAATTCTATTAGAACTTACGTGGAGAATAAAAAATTGTGGGTGAGTATAGATGAGACCACAGACGTAGATGGCCGATATGTCGCTAATGTCATAATCGGCACTTTAGAAATTGGATGTCTCGGTAAAACTTTTTTATTTAATTGCGAAGTCTTAGAAAAAGCAAATAATAATACTATAGCTAAATTATTTGATCAATCTATGAGCTTGTTGTGGCCAAAGGGTATTAAACACGATAATGTACTCCTATTTCTCAGTGATGCAGCACCTTATATGGTGAAGGCAGGAAAAAATATTAAAGCATTTTACTCAAAAATGGAACACGTTACATGTTTGGCACATTCTCTACACAGAGTAGCTGAAGAAATACGTAAACAATTTCCCGAAATTGATGCTTTTATTTCGAACGTAAAAAAGATTTTTTTGAAATGCCCATCTCGTGTATTGAAATTCAAAGAAATGGCACCTGGGATACCAATGCCCCCTCAACCAATACTAACTAGGTGGGGTACATGGTTATCGGCAGCCATATACTATTGTGAAAATTATCAATTGATTAAATCTGTTGTGATGGGGTTTGATAAAGAAGATGCTGTAGCAATTGAAAATGTACAAAAAATTGTAAATGATAATAATGTGGAACTAAACTTGACATTTATCAAAGCAAATTATGGAAATTTAGCAAAATACATTACTACATTGGAAACATCTGGAATATTGTTGGCTGACGCAATTAATATTATTGCTCAAGTACAAAATGAAATCGGAACAGACAACAGTAGTATCGGAAAATCTATTAAAAAAAAACTAGAAGTTGTAATTAAAAAAAATACGGGATTTAAAACAATGAAACATATTTCTAATATTTTGGAAGGAAAAGCAACATCTCGAAATAGTACAATATCTGAAGAACTAACTGCTGATGATATGGCTCATATGAAGTTTGCACCTATGACGTCAGTTGACGTGGAACGAAGTTTCTCGAGATACAAAACAATACTGGCCGATAACCGTCAAAGATTTCTGTTTGACAATATTAAGCAGCACCTGATTATACAATGCTATGAAACAAAAGGTAAAAGTATAACGAATATACCTATCTAAATGGTATACCTATTAAATTTTAAATTTTTTAAGGTAAAAAGAAGATGGACAGAAGATAATTGAAAGTTAATTAATTAAGTTTGTTTTGTATTTAAATGTTTTTATTAGATTTTTCATAATAATGTGTTTTTTATAAGTTTTAAATTCAAAATTTTGTTTTTATTGAATATAAACCCATTTTTAAAGTTTTTTAGGGCATTTTTTTAGTGCATTTTTTGATGTCAAAGAATTTTTTTAAGGCATTAAATCGTATTTTTGAAGGCATTTTTCTTGTTTTTTAGAGCATTTAAATCCGTTCCCTAGTCATTAGCATTGAATCAGATATTGGTTCTCCTGATTGTGCCAATTGCTTACTTAAAGTTTCTAGTTTTGATATGTGACCAGCCATACTCTCTATGGGGTCCATAACATAACTATAGAATTTTTCTTGTAACAAAGAAATGCTTGTTGTAGACTTTTGTTCATATATGCTGAGCAATTTTTCCCACATTTCCTTTGCTGTTGTACAGTTCATAATAATTAATAATGGCTGTTCGTCTACAGATGTTACAATATATTTTTGAGCTTTATTGTCAGCTCTTTTCCATGCTGAATAATCAGCACCATACCTTTTTCTTGCATCATCTTCAGTTTCTGAACTTGATTTTGTAAGAACGGGTTTTTTTCGATTTTCCGATCACAACGTCAAATATTTCGGCTGCAGTCATTATGACTTTTATTTGGAACTTCCATGTTCCCCAATTTTCATTACCAGTTAGTTTATTAATATTTATAGATTCGTTTTCCATAGTAACGAATTATCTGTACACTGTCTGTACACTATGTAAATGTAATAATAACAAACACAGTTTCTGCGCTTCACACGATCGATGCACTTACACTAAACTGCACTATACTTCGCGAATTATTATTGCTGTACACTGTCTGTACACAAACACGCGATTCGTAAATCAATAATTTATGTATTAAACATACACGACTTTATTATAAATACCTTAATACTGGGCCCATAACCTTTTGAAGTATACAGATATACAGAAGTTAAAGGAAAATAAAAATAAGATCGGATATACAGTGTGTTTCCTTTTAAAGGTAACACGACATATTTCAATCCGGTGACCTCGGATTGTTATGGAGTTTTCAGGAGGAGTTAGGGAATACATAAATACACATTTTTTGATGATTTTCAAATTTGTATATCTTTTAGTTTACGCATGCGCAATACAACTTGATATTTTTTAAATAGCAACAGGTGTTTTAAATATCAAATTCGGGTAGACCGAATTTTTTCAAGTAATTTTGACCTCTTAACCATGGCTCTAAAACCAAAACTCACTGAATTACAACGAGCAAATGTTTTAATTTAAATTATTGAATTTTTCAACTACCTATGATTTTACAAATTCCACTTATTTTTTTTCACTCATATGTTTTAGACATAAGTTATAATACATACCTATCGTATCATTTCGTAAATAATATCAATTATAATATCGTTCAAAATAAAAATAAATCATAGAAATATTAACTACCTAGATTACGTCTTGTAATCTCTAAAAATTATTTTATTTTAGTTTTGTTAAATAAACAAAATCTTACTTATCAACTATCGTGCGCTAAGAATAACATTTATTATGTGTCTAAATGTTTCCATATTAATGACATCATTAGGTACCAAATTATTTCAGGCCAATTTAAAAATAATAAGATATAGCATTCGATTAAACGTGGTTATTAAAATTCATTACAAGTTAATAACTCGTATGTGATACATATCATTGCAATTTCAATTTGACAATTATTATAAAATGCCGAGTAACAGTGAAAAAGTTGATATGATTTTAGTTTATGGTGAATGCCAGCGTAATTCTCGAGCAGCTGCTAGATTGTATGCAGAACGATATCCTGATCGATATCACCCTCCTCATAACTACTTTATTCGAGTTGAATCGTCTTTAAGAAATTTTGGTGAGCTACCAGCAAGACAGGGAGATAATCGGCGAAATCGAAGAGAGTTTGATGGAGAGGCGAACGAACCGGAAGAATTACAGGTATTAGCATACGTGCAATTAAACCCGGGGTCTTCCATAAGGCATTTAAGTAGAGAAATTGGAATTTCTTGTAAACACACTATTAAAACTGGTGAACGAAAATATTTTGTTATGTCGAACGTGTGTAAGATAGTGACAACATATGCCGGTGCGACGTCCTCTTGATGTCTAAAAACATGTTAAGTATGAGTGAAAAAAAATACGTAGAACTTGTAAAATCATTGGATAATAGTTGAAAAATTTAATAATTTAAATTAAAACATTTGCTCGTTGTAATTCAGTGAGTTTTGGTTTTAGAGCCATGGTTAAGAGGCCAAAATGACTTGAAAAAATTCGGTCTACCCGAATTTGATATTTAAAACACCTGTTGCCATTTAAAAAATAACAAGTTGTATTGCGCATGCACAAACTAAAAGATATACAAATTTGAAAATCATCAAAAAATATGTATTTATGTATTCCTTAACTCCTCTTGAAAACCCCATAACAATCCGAGGTCACCGGATTGAAATATCTCGTGTTACCTTTAAAAGGAAACACACTGTATAATAATATAATAATTTGTATATTGATATGAATAACTATAGTGCTCCGAGGCGTAATATAAAGCCAACGACTAATCATCCTACAGGCTACTACATAGAACGAATATGCTATAGAAATATAAAATGCCTATTCAGCGTCTGCTGTACTACAGTATGAATAATTTGCTTATAATCTAAATAATACAGGGTGTGTTGTTTACATTCAACAAATTGTGTTGACCATAATAGTATTTATAATTGAATTGAAAGTCTTTTTAACAAATTGTCATCATCAACTTCAAGTTAATATAGTGAGTATAAAGAGGTAAAGTGTACAGGTGTTCCGCAGGATATACAATGTAAACATGCATTACTAGGTCTATTAATATTCATTATTTATAATAAATTCTGAGCGGAGCGAGGAAGCCAGTGGTTTTACAATGGTGTTTATTATTTTTTTTTACCCTGTATACAACATTTCTACCAGAAGAAGTGCTTTGATTTTAACATTTAGTACCTTATCTTTTAGAAAATTGGGTCAAGATGGTACTTTAAAGAGGTAATTTTTCGATTTTCTCAATAGTTTTTTAATGCCATGGGAAAAACTACTGACAAATTACGAAAAATGGGATTCTAATTTCTAACGATTTGTTTATCGCCGGAGCAACGAAGAAAACAAGCAGGTAAGTGGATGTCTCTCTGTTTTACAGTAGGTTACAAGTGGGACAATGTATAATGGATTGTATTAAACTTGGATTCAATGATATAATATCATTGTATAAGAAAAACGATTTTGAGCAGAGACGGTTTATCAGTCTGGATATTTTAAATTTGTATTATTTATTATAGCTTTTAAGTAGAATTAATGTTATAATATTATAATTTTTTATTCGTTGTTGTGGTGATAAACAACTCGTTAGAAATTAAAATCCCATTTTAAGTGGTTTTTCGTAATTAGTCAGTAGTTTTACCCGTAGTACTAAAAAATTACTGAGAAAATCAAAAAATGACCTC
The DNA here is from genome assembly GCA_008086715.1 of Sitobion miscanthi. Taxonomy (NCBI): domain Eukaryota; kingdom Metazoa; phylum Arthropoda; class Insecta; order Hemiptera; family Aphididae; genus Sitobion; species Sitobion miscanthi. Next base: position 26,369,847 of record CM017804.1, read on the forward strand.
TCTTAAGTACCATCTTGATCCAATTTGCTAAAAGGAGATAAGGTACTATATGTTAAAATCGAAGCACTCCTTCTGGTAGCAATTTTGTATACAGGATATTAAAAAAAAAAAAATAAATAAATAAACACCATTGTAAAACCACTGGCTTCCTCGCTCCGCTCAGAATCTAAAATCCAGACTGACAAACCGTCTCCACTCAGAATCGTTTTTCTTATACAATGGTATTACATGATTTATATCATTGAATTCAAGTTTAATACAATCCATTATACGTTGACCCACTTGTAACCTACTGTATAGCAGAGTGGCGTCCACTTACCTGTTTTTTTTTAACTTAGTTCTTTTAAAGTGTGAAGCTCAAATGTTGTGTATTTATTAAAAATGGTCTATCGTAAACTGTCTTGAAATAAATTTCAATAATATAACTTGTATTCCATTTTCAAGTATTTTATTCCAAGTATAAAGTTCTTAATAATATTAATACAATCTGTTACTGTGTCTCATTTAAATCCACAAACTCTGTGAGATAGGTATCCACCTCGGGTTACTATTGATCTAAATAAATAAATCTATACATTTCAAATGCTAACATATACTAATATACGAATAGGGACAAATGGACGTAGCCGTTTGGACGTGGCCGTTTGGACGTAAAATATCAGTTGAAAAATCAATAGTTTTGGTTTATTTATAGGTGTTTATAAATTATATGTTCATAATATAACTAATTGTATCGTATCATATCGAACCTTATCGCAGGTATTACTTATAGTCTATAGATTGAATTTTATCGTTTTGGCAATAGGTATTAGGTGTCTATAATAACAATATAATATATAACTTATTGGTTATTACAACCGTTTATCACAATTTATCGAAACACGGCGATACACGACAATACACACTTATAATCGTGTTAGTCTTGTACAAATTGTGTACAAGTGTACATAGGTATACATGTAAAATGTCGTTAATTAACTCAAATCGTGATGGTGAAGTTTTTGTGGATGACGGTTTCATGTTCTTATTTGACGCTTTTAGCTCTGACGATTCAAAACGGTTTTGGCGATGTAGATATAAAAGAGAATGTAAAGCTCGTGTGCATACTGGTAAAACAGACTTAATTATTCTTAAGCGTATAAACACTCATACTCATGACTCTGATGCTGCTAAAGTTGAAGCAAATATCGCAGTGTGCAATATTAAAAAACGTGCTAGAGAAACTATGGAACCAACGTCTACAGTGATAAACGAATGCATTTCTGGATTATCAGAAGCATCTAAGGTACTTATTAGAAACTGCCCTATTTTTTTTTTATTTTAGTTTCTGAGTTTAATTTTTTTATAACTACCTATATAGGGAGCCCTTCAACGTGGTTCAGCATTAAAAAAAAACAGTTCGAAGAAAACGAAATGAAATACACGCAGCACTAAATGCACCGAATGATTTGATGACACTAGAGATACCAGATTCATACAAAGTTTACTCACCGTCTGAAGGTGTATGGGAAAATTATTTATTAGACGATAGCGGACCTAGTGAAAATAGAATTTTAATTTTTGGAAGGCCAAGAAGTTTAGAAATATTACATTTTTCAAAAGTTTGGTATTGCGATGGGACATTTAAAGTAGCACCAACAATTTTTGCACAAGTTTACATTATTCTGGCGGAAGCACTAAATGGTGTCCATCCATTAATTTATGCACTGTTACCGAATAAGCAGGAAAAAATATACGATAAATTATTTGATATGTTAAATTTATTAAAACCTGGTTTAAATCCAAGATCCGTGTCATGTGATTTTGAATTGTCAGTAATTAATACCATAAAAAAAAAATACCCTGACGCTGAAATTCACGGTTGTTTGTATCATCTAACAAAAAACTTTCATAAAAAAATGAACGAAATGGGTTTTGCTTCAAGGTATAAAAATGATGCTGATTTTTCATTATTTATAAAAATGGTCGTAGCTCTTTCATTTGTTCCAATTGAAGACCTAGATGCCGCTATACAACAATTAGGAGATGATTTACCAGAATGCTTACAACCTTTACTTGACTGGTTTGAGGACAATTATGTTGGGAGGGTTAATAGAAACGGACGAGGTCGTCGGACAGCATTATTCCCACCACACATTTGGAATTTACACCTACGAGTTTTGAATAGTCAAGATAGGACTAACAACCATGCTGAAGCCGCTAATAGACGACTAAATGTCGAAATGGGAGTTCAACATTCTAGTTTATGGTCTTTCATCAACTGTTTACGTAAAGTACAAGCTGGGCGAGATGTATTTTACAGCCAACTTGAAGCAGGTAAGAGTCCCCCCAAAAAATTAAAGAAATATATTGATACGGATAAACGTATTTTAAGAATTGTTCAAAGTTATGAAACTAGAACTAAAATATCATTTTTACGCGGAATCGCTCAAAATATTCTCTGAATTAATATAAAATATGTTAATCAGTTTTTTAATATTATAACACAAGAAAATATAATTACTATAAATAACTATGTTTGACGTTCAACAATTTTTTAGATATTTTATATACATTTTTGACGTATTATAATAATTAGTAGATATAAATAATAATAATTGTGTATTTTAATTGCTGGTGTATATTTAAACATTTTGTATTAATTTTTGACGTATTATAATAAATATAAATAACTTTTTTCTAATAATTTTTTTTTTTGACGTCCAATTGTCCTCACGTCCAAACGGCCACGTCCAAACGGCTACGTCCATTTGTCCTAGATCGACTAATATATATTACCAAATACTATGCAGTAGTTTTTATGTCACCTGTCTAGGTTATATTTGAGATTTATAAAAGAGAAACACTGGATATTGTTATAATGACGAATTAGTTTTTAATTTTTACAGTAAAATAAATATACATTTGAGTTTACTACGAGAGGTACGCGATAGTAAAGTGATGCACGACGGAGGAGAGGAATTTACCGAACGGTATTTCAGTCGGTGCAATGCCAGAATACTCCGACTATTGCCCCATGAACTGCGACAGATATATGATCAGTGCAATGTCGGAATACTCTGTCTATTACACTATTGACCGTTATAAATACCGTCCGATAGGTTCGGGTGTGGAAGTTTCTACCTGAAATGCGCAAGTCTGCCCGGGTGGGTCTTGCTACAGATCAGATAAAAGACTGGTGCTTGGTCGTCGGTCGTGCGGCCTTTTATATGCGGTCTATCCGCGATTTTTTCAGCCGGTCTCGTGTTCTGTGACGGACTGGTGAGTTACCGGTGCCGTGTTCTATGACAGAAATCCAAAACCGCAAAAGTGTAATCGACGATAGACGTATAAATATTAATTATATAATTAAGAACAGGGCGTACTAATAGTAATAATTATAAAAAGGGGGGGGGGGCTAACAAGAAAGTTCCTGCATGTTGTGGTGATAGAGCGGTCAAGAGCGTAGTCTGGTGGCTCCTTTAATCCCTTTCAGGGAGTTACCTTCCAGATCAGTGGTGTAACTGGATAAAAATCTAGGGGGGGGGGCAATATAATTTATTTTCTATAGATTTTTTAAATACTAGACAACAAGGAAGTCTTGTGTACATATAGAAATGTTCTTGTATGAAGTTTGTCCATTCATATGGAGACATTATTTGATACGTTCTTGGACCTTGTTTTTCCTCATATGTTCGAATTTTAGGCTTAAAAAGTTGGCAAGTAGTTTAAATATTATACACACATGTTTTATGTTTGAGGAAGAATAAATAATAAATAAATAACCAACAAATAAAAGAAAGAATAGGTGTTGTATTATTTTTATTTTAGTGTTAGTTTTTTGTTACCTCCTACTCCATTCAAAACTTTTTAAGCGTTTTAAGCAAGAAAATGTTCGATCACATGCGGAAGTATTTGTTGGTATAGTCAAAAATATTTTTATAATTTTTGTGTAGTTTGTAAATCCTATTTGTATACCACCACATGACAAATACGCTATTTTATTATTGATGTTAGACTCATCATACTTTGTCTTGAACATTCGATTAAACATAGCAAGCTCAATAGTGGCTTCATTGATACCTAAGTTATATGTTTCACATACTAGTTTTATTGAATTATTTTCAGGTTTTTCACTGATAATAACATCCTTCAAAGCTTGTAGTATATTAAGATCATTTTCTTTAAATCTGTCTTGTATTTCTTTTATTATAATATCTAAAACAATGTAATTGATATTAATTTTATACATATCTTAAACACTTATTATGTTAAAAGAATTAACTTGACCTCCTCCCAATTTTAGCGGAATAGTTCTTTTTCTGGGAAGTTTTGGAGAGCTAATATTGTTTTTTTTTGTTATTTCCATAGCTTTGTTCCAAGTTTAATCGAATTCTGTATCTGTTAAAATAGCTCCTGTTTGAAGTGTCATTGTATTTACATTTGCATAATTAATATTAAGGGATTGTAAGTATTTTGATAAAATATAAGTTTCTCGCATTGCGTCATTTAAAAAAACTACGCAGAACACAAACTCAAAGTTTGATATAGAGAAAAGCAACGAAGAAGCATCAGATCCATTTATTGAATCTTGTTCTAATATGTCTTCTAGAGTTTTGAGAACGACTGTAAAATTGGAAAGAACTGAGTCTAATTCATCTATCCTACAACTCCATCTTGTGTCACTCAAACTTTTTAAAGTTTTTGGTCCAATTTTATTACCCATTTTAATCCGTATTTTCTCAAATATTTCGTATCTTTTAGAAGAGGCACCAATAAAGCTATGCAAAGCCTTTAATGTCCCAAATGTATTTTTCACATATGAAACTTGTTTAGCCAAATCAACCAAACAAAGATTTAGAATGTGTGCTTGGCAATGAATATAATGGATTTTCAGTTTGTATTTTGGCTTGAACACCATTATAAGACCCTCTCATAGAAGCTACACCATCATAACATTGTCCTCTTAAATCTTCAATTCTAAGATTATAACTATTGAGTACCACTTTTATTAATTCGTGGATACAAATATTTTCTTATATATTCCTTCAATTGAATCGTCAACTTTATCAACATATATCGTTTCATAACTTTTATCCTTCCCGCCTATTAAAATGACTGTACAAAATTGGTGTATATAATATGTTCTAGGCACATTCAATACTTTATCCATTCTAGCATTGTACTCGCACAGATCGCATTTAATTTGAATAGTTTCGACATAGTTGTTTTCATAGTTCAAATTTGGAATATAATATTCATCATCTATTTGACTCGTAGCATTAATTAAAATCGATTGTCCTCTGAACTTTAAGTCTATCACTTTTCCTATTAAATCTTCATTCTCTGCTCTGTGTCCATTGAACGTTATTGCAATCATAAACCTATAATATTATTTCTATTTACTCATTGATCCTTAATAATCGTATTGTTAGCTGCGACTTGCTTTATTAGTGTATTATTAATCTATTAGGAACTGTATCACCCTGTATACTCTATTCTACAGTTCATTTATAATTATCTTATCTGTTTTACATAAAATACTATGTTTATAAACTATTAAATTATTTTATCATTTTTATATTATATTATTTTTTTTTAGTCTCGTGAGAGCTAATTCCTTGTGGCTTTGTACGGTGTGTCATCCTGTGACTTCTAAAGTTCTTACTAGATATCAGTATCTCTCTTTTCTTACTAATCTATAATATTTCACTATACTCATCATCACCAATAACATTATTATTACTACTAATCCTAATACTACACATACTTTATGTATGTACTTGGTTTCACGTTTCTCTGGATTACATATACAATTGCTTTACTCTTTTCATCGGTTTCATTCTTAATATACTGTGCCCTTTCGTATATAATTGTTCCTTGTTCACTTTCTATAATCAAATATCGACGCTTCATCCGTTGCACACATAGTGTTATTTATTACGTTGTTTTAATATGTGTTATCATTTTTTAAACTCCCGCTATTCGTGTAATTTAATATTCTACCGTGTCCGTTACGTTTTCGTAATCGCTTATTTCCGTTCTAATGACCTTATTCCGATTCGTGTATTTATTTATGTTTTTTATTTGCGTAGTTTTTATTTTGAATTTTTTATCATTTTTTCGGTTGTCGTAATGTTAATATTATTTGGTTTTAATTTATGATTGTTTTCGTCTATGTAACCTTCCCGGTTAATTATTACATAGTAATCTACATTTTCTAGTTTAATTCGTCCATTCACACCATTTGTATTTTTTACATGTACGGTACATGATTTTACTAAGTTTCCTTATAGATGACATTAGCTATAATTTTTCATATGGCGTATTACATATAATTAGTAATGATTCTATACTACATCCATTATTTCGAAATTGTGGTACAACTATTTTATCATTTTGGTGATTTGATACTGCTACCATACCTCCTGTTATATCATTTGTGTTTTTATAATAGACTAGCTGTTCCCGCTGGCACTTCGTTGCCCGTTAAATGTATCAATTCTATATGACTCAAACTTTGTTCAATTCGTTATTTAATATTCGGTGTATGGTGCAGTATGGTGTTCAAAATTTATCTTAACTTTTATGTTGCCCGGAATAAAAATTCTGATTCGTATCAGTTATTATCAGGTAGGCAATCTACCTGCGGTAGATCGCGGACCCCGTGCTGTAACCCCCCGTGCACGTAAGTGTATGATTTAACTCTAAAGTATCAAAATTGTACCAAGTTTGTCATTCTTACTTAATTCCACCTACGGAGGATTAATATAATCAATTAATACAAAAGTTTAACGCAACCGTACTAAAATCCGAAGAATAAAAAAAAACAAATTTAACACTTTTTAAATTAGCCTATCTTCTTTCCAGAGATCTAAATGGTCTAATCTACACACAAACATTCATTTTTATCTATACTAATATATAAAATGATAGCGTTTGTTGGTATGTTCGGGATTAACTCCGAAACTACTGAACTGATTTCGAAAATGCTTTCACCAATACAAAGCCACTTCTTTATGAGTGTCATAGGCTAATTTAAAAAGGGAAGTGATCACCCCTGGTAGATGCTCAAACAGGAATTTTGAGATTTACGATAGAAATTTTTGTTTTTTAATAGTTTTTATGGGTTGTAATGATATGCTCACACACCATTATAATAAATTAACTAAAATCTTACAGAGTAATAAAGAACGGCCAGACTGTCGCTTGTAGAAATCGGACATCCCTAATAAAACCATTGTCGCCGACAAAAAGATCTTTGCCGCCGAAAAGAAATCTAGTTCGGGGAAATACAAAAGCCTTTGATAAAAACCGCCTACTTCTCTCTGGTCGGCATATCCGTGTCGTCCCTTAAACCAGTGCATGAGCACCAACCACCAGAGTAACAACCTCTCAAGTCTCAAAAACTGATTTCAACGAGCGACAACTGGACTCCTTGTGCGAGCAATAATCAGTGCGTTCTTTAATTCAATTTTGTGCATTTAAAGTATTACTTTGTTTCATTTAAAAACCTAAAACTCCTATAATATCATACACAAACAACTGCGAATCAGGTAAGGCATTTAATATAATATTTTATATTGATTGCAGTTATAACATTATACATGCTTTTTACATAAAATTATATTGTACGGTGTATTTGATATAATTCTCGAATACACAATCTCGAGAGCCCTCCGAACACCTAGAGGAAGGTAATAGCGTACAGTTAATATTCTAACATCACATTTTAATATAATTATCGACAGGCGTCGTTCTTATATTTATCTTTTTTTAAAGTTATTACAGGGTTATATATATATAGATAAAAATAAGTGTATAGACGTTGTTGTTGTTTTTGGCCATGTCACCAGGTGTGCACCAGAGGCCATAACTCTAGAACCACTTATTGCACAGCGTACAAACTTTACAGTAATCATCTACATATGAATTTTAATATACCCTGAAATTTTTATCGAAATCAGTTTGGTGGATCTTGAGTTATAAAATTTATTCAAAATGTACACTTATTTTTATATATATAGATTTTTATTTCTGACATTCCTTCGTATTCTGGTTCATTGTTACCGAGACTTCCTGATTTTCCACGTCCATAATAATATCCTATAATATATATAATATTATACTTCTAAAGCCATTTCGTTCACATCCCACGTCAACTTTTCACAACCGTATTTACTTATTTTATTTAGCTTATCACTATATTTTAATTATTACGTACAATTCATCTATATACTACTACGTTCTATTACTATATCATAATTTGTTCTTTATTGTATTTATAATATAATTAACTATTCGCGATATATTTAATCTTTTTCTTCGTTCATTGTAAGTATTGTTGCCTAACCCTGTTATAATTAATGGTCCCACAATGTCCAGAAATATTTTTTCAAATGGTTTTGTGCTTGTTGTTGTGATAACCATGAGGTATTGAATGTGTTTGTTAGTATTTTTATTTATTTGACAAGCTATACAGTTTCTTATGTAATCCTTTACCTCATGTTTCAAGTTCGGCCTATTTAATTGCTTTTTAATTTTTTTCACCGTTCTATAGACCGTTCTATCCACCATAACCCCCTAGTTTGAAATCGTGGAATTGTTTAAAAATCACTAATTTTTCTTTCTCACTAAAGTCGAACTTAGTGCAAATTATTATCTCTATATTTGTATTACGAAAGAGTACCTTATCATTGATCTAATCTTAGCCCAATCTAGTCCGTCTTGCCGTCCTAATTGATTCATTGCTAATTTAGTTAATGAATGTATTTTACAAAAATGTTTAATATTTAGTAGTGCTATGTACACATTTTCATACGTAGCTAATTGTTTCTGTTTTGTTTTCGTTATTAAAAATATTATATATCTATATCCACTTTTGAATATTACGACGTCACTTAAATCTTAATTAGATTTTAACTTTTTGTCACGTCCTAATCGCGTTTTTAATTCGTAATTAATATCCGCCGAGCACTTCTTTAACATTTTTATTACTAATAATCGTTGTTTCTAATTTTTGCATAAAGTTTGCGTAACTTTCATCCTTAATTTCGCTTATATTATATATTATCGATAAAGCATCAACATTAGTGTTCAACTTTCCCATTTTATAAATTATTTCGTAATTATATTATTCAAGTTCTATACGCCATCTTGCAATTCTAGATAACGGATCTTTTAAATTAAATAACCATGATAAAGGTCTATGGTCTGTTGGTATTGTAAACTTCCTACCATACAAGTACAGTCGAAATGTTTTTACACCGAATATAATCGCCAAACATTCTAGTTTTGTCGCCGAATAATTACATTCGGCTTTATTTAAAGTTCTAGAACTGTAGGCTATTGGTAAATCTGATCCTACCTCCCCTTGAGATAAGATTGCGCCCAATACCTTCCCACTAGAATTCGCCGTAAGTATAAATTGTTTTGTGAAATCAGGATATTGCAAAATTGGTTCTCAACAAAGTATTTCTTTGAATTTATTGAAAGCTTTTTGACAACTTTCATCCCAATTAAATGTTACGTCCTTTCATAATAGTTTTACCATTGGATTAGCTATAGCACTATAATTGTCTATAAATTTCCTATAATATCCACTAAGGGCCCGTATTACAATCGTTAAACTAAGGTTTAAACCACCCAATTCGGCCGGTAAAATCAGTGGGTTAGGCGTAACCGAGGTTTAAACTATGATTGTAAAACAGGCCCTTAGTCCTAAAAAGCTCTTTATCTGCTTAACGGTTTTAGGTACCAGCTTCAATTTTTTTCTTATCCGGTTTTATGCCCTCATCGGAAATTATATGACCTAGAAATAAGCATTCCCGCTGTAAAAAACAACATTTATCCGGTTCTATTTTTAGATTGTGAATGCGTAAACGCTCGAACACGTTAATTAATTTATCATTATGATCTTGTAATTTTTTAGCGTATACTAGTATGTCGTCTAAGTATACTAAACATTTTATTCCTATTAACCCTGAAAACACATTCGTCATCATTTTTTGAAATGTTGCCGGAGCTGAACTTAAACCCATAACTAAACATTTAAATTAGTAATGACCTTGTCCCGTGATTTAGTTCCTTTTTCAACAATATTTAAATTAATTTTTCATATATCATTTACTTTTCTTTATATATTTAACTCAAATTTTACTCAATATTCAATTTATTCACTTTTATATATTATTATTCAACACTTATCTATCATAAAAATGTATTTTTAATTCATTTACTTTTATATATTATTACTCAATATTCATTTATCATAAGCAAAAAATCTATTCATTAATATTTTAATTAATTTAACTATTCAATACTTATTTTTTCAAAATCTATTTGATAATTCAATATTCATTTACTTTAACATTTATTCTCAATATTTCAATTCAATAAAAAAAAAAAATTGTTCATCAATAACTTCTATATATTTATTAAATTGCTACTCGTGCATTAACTACCTATTTTTTCTATCTATTCTTTTTATTCATTTTCTTCAATTAATCACATAATATGTACACTATTCAATTACAATATTTTTTAATTTCTCACAATTTTTCTCTTATTTCTTTTTCTTTTTATTCAAATAACATCAATAATATACCCACCTTCACCAATTAATCCTTCTATAACGCTGGTCTACTTAAAAACCAATGTGAGAGGTGTAGCCAAAGCTTACAATTCAATATGCAATAAAAATGGGTGATTAAATGTTCAATAATGACAACTAGGTTGTGATATTAAAATATATTTTTTTCTTTTAATTAACATATCAATCAATATTTTTTATTCTTTAAAATCACAAATGTGTTCCCAAACTTTTAGTATCCGTGAGAATTAAGATTTTACACTCAATAATTCACCTCACAAATTGTTTATATTCTTAAATATTTATTATAGAAGAGTAGCAAAAATTGTATGTCATGGCGTCGTGCAAAATATTATTATATTGAAATAATTTTGATTTCTGTAGGTATGAATTATGCAGTTAAACAGTTTTGAGCTCGGATAATAAAATATATACCTATAGTAGGAAGGAAAAACATAATTTTCTTAAAAATATGAATGTATCAAGATACAGTTAATATAAAAATTGAAATAGAACCTGAATGTCAACTGATATAATATTAATTTCTCTAATCGTATGATTAATTGGCGTCTTAGATAAAGAATTTAAAGAAATACTGAAGAATTCATGCACCACTATTCTCTGTGCATTTATGTAGTGAATATAAAATAACCATTTACCAGCTCACTTTACACTTCCAAGTCCCAACTACATTGGGTTGGCTACCCCCATATCCCACACAACAATAGTGCTGTAGTCTGTTACTTTCATACACTCACATCAGCTAATTTCAAGTCTCTCTCTATTCTATCTATTCTTTCGTCTTCTTCTCCACAGTTCCAAGACTTTTTCTATTATATTTTGAAGTGAAAATTATTAGTAAATACAAAAAAGTTGTACTATACCTATAAACTGTATATTGAGGAATATAATAAGTAGGTTAGGTTAGGTACTTTGCTTTTATGTTCCCAGCTATAACATAATATTATGAAATAATCTGAACACAGAATAATGACATTTCTCTTTATCTTTAGCAGGAGTAGATTGTGATATTAAATATTATAATAATGATGGTAAAATATAAGTGTATGTTTTGTTCTAAGTTCTTATGTAATCTATGTATGTGGAATATAGAAAATATTAACTATTTTATTGAATGGATAATATATAATATAACTATTACTTTTACTATCTGTGTAATGTAAAAGTTTTTACACTCAATAATTCACCTCACAAATTGTTTATATTCTTAAATATTTACTATAGAAGAGTAGCAAAAATTGTACGTCATGGCGTATAAATAGATTTATTTATTGTCATTATTGAACATTTAATCATCCAACGCAGAAAAATAGTCTTGATAAACTTGTATATAGTGTTCTTTTTCGGATGGTGTCATTTGACTAATGGCATCTGTCATATTCACAACTTCTGTTATTGGTACACGACGACCAGCTACACTTACCAAAGGCACATCTTCATCATTTTTTTCCTCTTCTGATGTTAGCTCTTCAACACCTAAAATAATTATTTATACATTTAAACCAAAATAAAATATTTTTTTCAAACCATTCTTATTTAACATTCAAACACAAATACTAAATTGATGTTTTAATAAATTTGGTTAACAAACCAACAAACAATGGATTCTTGTTTATTTATTAGGACTTTGTACCATAACTTGTATATATACATAATAATATATATCTGTTAAGTTTTGGCTTTGATATTTGAGTTTTATAAAAATAACAGAATTATTCATTTAATTTTGGAAAAATTTTGCATTTCAGTATTCTTTGTACATATTTTCCATATTTCCTAAACAGAATATTTAACATTCTTGAATAATTATTAATTAGTAGCATTTAATTACCTGAACCAATAGAAGGTTCATCACTTGAATCTGCGTCCTGCCCAATTTTCTTACCGGCCTTATCAGTTTGATCTGCACGTTTTTCATGTTGCAATAAGACAGTCATTATATCTACATCAGGAGTGAATTCAAGTGGAGCTTTAGTCTCCATTTCAATTGGATCCTTAAAAAGTATTTAAACACAATTAATGTATTAATACATAAATATTTCAAATATTTATACGGATAGTAGAATCTATAGTTATTAAAACACAATTTAAGAACAATACACAATAACATAGAACTAAATATAATATAACATTTACAAATGTTTACAGTATTCAATATAATTAAGCTCGGGCCAAGGCGAAATAAAATATAATTTATAGTTAAAAATGTAAAATAATTTTAACAAGCATCAAAACATTGATATCAAAGAATTATTATTGACCACTACCTAAAATAGAACACTCATATACTTAGTACAGTCTCTAAAAACTAACTTATTTTTTATACAAATGCAAGAAAAGTCCTGTATTAATATATCCTTGGTATGATTTATTTTGCAATGATTGATTCTATAGTATGGTATGATGCTTGGGGTAGTTTAGATATTGTCACAAACAGTCATCTTTTTACAGCCCAGGAAAGTATAAACAAAATAACCTTAGATAAATTTAACATAATATATTATCCCATTGAGAATCTATTTGATAAGATTTTAAGGTCTATAGTATACAATAAATATATGTATTCATTTGTATTATTTTATAAAAAGTAAAAAAATGAAAAATGTTCTTACTCGAGCAGAAGTATTTTCCACAACTGTACTTTCTGTTAACCATATAGGTCGTTCTTTGACAACTGGACGATTGTCTTGGAGGTCTTCGCTAACAGTAACTTCCATTTTAGAACTATTTGTGTCCAGATTTCGCATTTTGTCAGGTCCCCATCGTTCCATACCATTCATTTGTTTACCACCAGAAGACTGTGATGTGGCTGATTCCAGCCTAACAAAACAAAATAATTGAAAATTGCAACAGTTATTTTTTTAAATAAAGTATCCCAATTAAAATGTATTGCATGTACCCTAGAATATGGGTAGGTTCAGGTTCGAGAAGTTCTGGTGCTAGGCTGATACCATCTAGTTCATGAAGTATTGAATAAAAAGGTTCTACAACTTCATTGAAATTAGCCAACATTACACGAGAATCTTGTTGTGGTAGAACCGAAGTGTCTTCTTCAACCAACTCCCCACAAAAAGTACAATGGAATTCGTTGGTTTGGAAATCAAATAACATATCAGCCTATAAAATTAAATGTTTGGATATTCATTTAGCAAACTCCCTAAATCAACATAAGTGCCTACGCAAAAAGTATTAATTATATTTAACTAAAGAAGTCCTAACCTAACCTCTATCATTTAAGAATTACACACAAATGTTTGAAAATAAATAATATGAAGGTATAAATGTATAATATATAATTTATAAGATAACCTTTTTTTTATAATATTTAGAAAGAAATATATTATATTTTATTTGGAAGAAAATTAACAATTTACAATAAGCATAATTGAATAAGAAATGCAAGACATGGTAAGCAGTTAAAACTTAAAAGTAGTCCCCCAGCTGTGACACTTTTCGAGCAGAATTGGTTTATTTGTTTAGTTTAATGTATATTATAATTAGAGGCCAAATTTGTATATTTTTGCATATTTTTTTCCTTTTAACTTTTGTATATTTATGTTAATAATCTTCACGAATCATACTAATTAGAATTTAGTGCTCAATTTCTATTTTGCATATTTTTGCATATTTGACTGTAAATGTATATTCTTTGCACATTTCATGAATGCGTTGTCACGAAAAAATTTTGGTCAGTAGGACGCGGAATTAGTAACACAGTTTCAGCTATCTTAATTTAAAATACGTATTGTAATATGTAACATATTATATATACATTAGACATGGACTGCTTTATATTCCGCGTAATATATTTTATAAAATACCAAAAGATAATTGAAAAGCTCACAGAAGACGACGCACAATACGTTTAAAAAGTAACATTGGTGGATTGTGAATGATCATTTTCAATATACAAACATTTATTAATAGATAGACGGTACAGTTTTACCGAAGAAAAACTTGAATATCATTTAATAATTAATTTTAACAATAAAGAATAAAAACAAATTTTGAGTGTATATTTTAATAATAATTATAGTATATTTTGTTTTATTTTTAAACAGAAATAATTATGTATGTATTTATGTACACATTTATATTTGTTCATACTTAGTACAACTTTGAATTTATTTATACATAAATGTTGATACTTTTTAGTGCATACAAATCCGGGCTCTAATTATAATGTTATGTAAATTTTGGGTTTTTTTTTTTGTTAATGCAATTTAAGACCTCTGTCCCAAAATGTACATTAAAAATAAAAATGAAACGAATATTTATAAATTCTCAATTCAATACTTCCTTAACAATCTCAAGATAATAATTAATAAGCAATTATAAGTACCCATGATGTTGGTGCTGTTAGTGTGTGAATATATCTTGATTTATAAGTAGCTTATACCAACCAATTGTTACCCCAACTAACATAATGCATCACCATGATATTTATTTATACTTGCTCCAGAATTCAATGAATTTAATAAAATGTGCTATAATAAATTATTTATTCAATACAGTTTTGTATTAACTATTAACTATAACAATAATAAACAATAATGTTGGTAGCATAGATAACATATTGAACGAATACCAATAATTATTTATTAAATTTATTTAAACTGGAATTTAACTTCTTTTTTTTTATACAAATATATAATATTCAAGTTAAATATTTAATGATATTTAAAATCATGAAATTTCTACTATTCATAAGAGTATATATTTATCTAGCTATATTATATTTAAGCTAAAATTGATGTTAAGAATAATTGTTGTATGCATACTTCTAAATCGGTAAAAGTTTTAAAACATTGAACACATTTAAAACTGGCTCGACTTGTTGCGTTGCGTTCCTGTGTCTCCATTTTCTTTCGCATACAATCAAGTTTATACTTGACCATGTTCACAAAAGACTAAATTTTTATATCATATAATATTAGTATATTTAAAATTATTCAATTCTAAAAACATATTAGTTACCTACCTTATAATTTATAAAATAATAATTGACCTTCTGTGCTTTACTATCAGCGCCAGTTTCCATTCTCAACCTAGTTTGTAAAAATTTTTCACTTCTTAGTATAGATATGCGTTGTCTAAGCATTTTCCTTTCAAATTTTAACAATTCACACATGTCATCCTCTTTCATACAAGGATTCCTAACCAGTATGTCAATTATGAGTGCATCTTCTATAGTATAGAAACCTCTTACAACCAATAGTGCAAGACGTTTTAAGCTCGTTGGCACTTCCATAACCACTACTCCAGCAGACATTTTTAAAAGAAACAGCAGGTCATAAATGAGATAAGTTTATTTTACACTGTTACTAAAACTTTAACATAAAATTATTCATTGGAATTTGGGATTTTAAGTGTGTGGCGCTCCTTGTGCCAAATTCGAGAGATATCTGGGCGGTCTCCGACGGCGGCGAAGTCATCGCTGCGTTATCGTCTCTTTCTTATCGATTTTAACGATTTTTCTCAAAATTTATCGAAATTCGAATTTTACCCCCCTTACGGGCCTTGGGCGGACCCGCTCAGACCTTATTGGCGTTCCCCGCTAAATTTATAGGCCGCGCGCGGAGTGATGGTAAGTGGACGGGAATTTCCCGGAATGCAGGGAAATTTAAGTGAAATTATACTAAACGGGAATGCAGGGAAGTTTAAGCAGAAATGACCCTCATAACGAGAAAATTCATATTTGTATAGTAGAATATTTTCGATAGAATATTTCCAATTATTTATCTATCACACGGTCTTATAAGACCGTGATCTATCATAATTGATAATTGTTATCACCAATTTGTATTATATTTTTACTATCGTAAATTTTCAATCGAGAATATCAACGTACTAATAATAAATAATAATAGGAAGTTCCTACTATTTATAAAAATCGATGTATTTTGCCCAACACTAACAGGAACATTAGGAACCATTTTTGCTTCTATTGTAAAAACTGAGCGTGAGCACGAGTGTAATTCGATTGTGGCATTGTGCTATAATTAACTTATTATTATGAACATAAAGAATAGATACTGGTAATACCCGCGGACTAAGTCCATGGCGACTGCCAACGGACAAAGTCCGTGTCCCAACTCCCATTGTTCATTGTAATCGCAAGTAGCGATAAAATAACAGAATATCCCTTATTTAGTCATGACGTCTCGTCTCGTGTTGTAGTATTATTTTAAAGTGTAAAAATTATAGTTACTGTTATATTGTATTGGTTTATCGTTGTATTTATTGTTTTAAAATGGATTTTGACCAAGAACATCGACCTGGGCCATCAACTCCGAAAAAAAGAGAGCTCAACGTAATGAACTTGCTAGAGATGAGCAGAAAAGAATACAGACAAAATTATATCGAAATGAATGGCTAGAAATAAAAGATTTTAAATATTGGCTGCAAGAACTACCAAATAACAAGACAAAATGTAAATGTCTGGCTTGTAACAGCATTCTTGTATGTGGGAAAAGTGAACTGGAAAAACATAATCTTGGAAAAAAACATATTTCAAATATGAAAGGCTTAAGAGGGTCGAAAAATATGAATTTGTTCTTACAAAATCCCAAGTCCGACGAGAAAAAAAAGTATGAAACTGATGTAAAGCGTGCAGAAATCAAATTATCAGCATTTTTTGCTAACAATAATGTTGCGTTTCAAGTTGTCGACATGCTTACACCTGTCTTGAAAGATATATTCCAGATTCGAAAATTGCTCAAGGAATTCAATTGCATCGAAAAAAGTGTACAACTATTATCAGTAATGTTATTGCGCCAGTAGAAATTGAAGAGACAATACAAATTATACGTAAATGCCCCTTTTCTGTGCTCATAGATGAAAGTACTGACATATGTACTCAGAAATTTCTTTGCGTTCTTGTACATTATGTTCATCCTGAGTATGGAACTGTCCATAAAAGACTACTTGAGTTGGTTGGAATTGATGCAACAGACTGCAGTGCTATTAATATGTATGAAGATTTCAAAAAATGTATCAATTCCAAACAAATTCCAATTTCAAATCTTATTGGAGTAGCCAGCGACGGTGCAAATGTCATGATTGGGAAAAATAATTCTTTCTTTTCACACTTGCAAAACGATCTTCCCAGTCTGGTTTTAATGCAGTGCATTTGTCATTCGGCTGCTCTTGTTGCCAGTAAAGCAGCGGAAAAACTACCTAGGTCACCTGAGGATTTAATTAGAATGGTAATTATGAAGTCACTAATATTTATTTTTTTCAAATTATATCCTTATTTTTTTTTATACAAACTTCAATAGTTAAATGTATTTAAAAACGTGTTTTAGGTATCCACATACATATCAGGTAGTGCTAAACGTACTGCAATTTTACAAGATGTTCAACAATTTTTTGGTGAACAAAAGAAAAAAATTTTGAAACTGGCAGATACTAGATGACTGGCGATGCATCAATGTGTAGTAAGAATGTTAGAGTGCTGGAATAGTTTAACTCATTATTTTCTTGTGGCTGTAAATGAAGATCATTTAAAAAGCGCAGAAACCATTTTAGAGTCTCTGAATAATAACATAGTGAAAGCATACTTTTATTTCTTAAAATATGCATTAAACTTGTTTAACTCATTCAATGCTATGTTTCAATCTGAAAAAATTATAATCCACAAAATGTACAGTCATTCAATAAGGCTTATTAAGACACTAGCTCAAAATTTTATAAAACCGGAACTTATTTCTGAGAATATACACCAAATCTCATTTTCAAATCCAAATAACTTTTTACCTGAATCTGAAATATTTGTGGGTACGGAATGTGAAAATTTTATTAAAAGCTTCCCTGAGGCAGTTTTAAGTAGTTTTAAAACTACTTGCTTGAAATTCTATATAAAAGCTGCTGAAGAAATAACTAAAAGATTACCAATAACGAATCAATTTTTTAAAGAATTTGAATTTTTAGACCAAAACGTATGTTTTGATCGTATGCAAAGAAGTAGAGTCAATGATTTAAAATTAATAACAGAAACATTTCAAAGATTTATTGATAAACATAAAGTTATAGAAGAATGGCGTGAAATTCCTTATTTCTATAATGAAGACCAAATATCAAATTTAAAACTTTTAACGATTCCAGAAATGTGGCAACAAATAAGTACTGAGAAAGATTTTATTAGTAATAATTTCAAATTTCCTAACATTTGCACATTAGCAAAACTTGTCTTATCTTTGCCACATAGCAATGCTTCTGCTGAACGTATCTTTTCAGTTGTTAATGATATAAAAACCAAAAAAAGAAACCGGATTGGAGACAACACTCTCAATGCTGTAACTGTGATTCGTTCATCATTTCAAGACAAAAAACAAACAAGTGCAGACTTTAAAGTTACAAATGACCACATTACCCTACATAACCAAAGTATGTACTCTACAAAAGAGTGAAGACTGTTAAATGTTAATTGTTAATTTGTTTACTTTTATATTAATATTATCATTAGTATTAATAATGTTACCTAATTATTACTTATTACTGTGATTTGTTAAAATTCCTACTCGTGTTTATTATTATATTATGTTTGATTAATATTAGTTATTAGGTACAGTTATTTGCTGTTACTATTTCTATTTATTATTATGTTTGATAAATGTTATAATTATTATGTTTATATTATTTTTATTATAAATTGTTAAAACAATGTTGTATTGAAATATTTTATTAATATAGTATCAAAAGTATTGATCTCTAAAATATTTTACTATGTGCAATTTACATAGGAGGTATAAAACTAATGTACATATTATTATAATTTATTATATACTTTTTATATTATGATAAACTAAGGTCATTGAATAAAAAAATGTATGATGATTTAAATATTGCGTTATAAAACAATGTTAATTGTTGTAAAATATATTGTACAATTATTAATTTTGTGTTAAAATTTTGTGATAGAATATTTTTATTACGTGTTAATAAAATATTCTACTAGATGTCAGCACTGCAGGGATATCTCGAGTACAAACGGGACATTTTGAGTCTCGTGGTGGGAATATCACTAATACATCCATACCATCACGCCGCGGACGTACTCCATTCGTGAAAGCGCGGCGATGTCGAAAAGTTCGATTTAGTATTGATATATTTACATGTTTTTTTTTTGATTCAATAAACTGCGTTATTATATTATATTTTACTGCCTTTTGTCCTTTTGCCTACTCGGTCACGCCGTGGGTTGCTTATATCGGTATTTATATGTTTGATTTGGCATACAAATTGCGTAAATATAGGTACACGATATAGCCACAGAATTGGAATCGGTCTGTAGGTACCTGGTACATGCATATTATAATAAATAAATGTATAAATATTGAGAGTTGATACGGTGGTTAGGTTGGGTTAGTTAAATTATATAATAATATCCTAGCTCGAGTCGATGACGGATGTCACAGAAACGTTTATCGACAACATTGGAATACTTCAACGCTGAGTGTATTACAATATTTAATTATTAATCGATTGGTTGATATGACTATACAATAGGTAGGTTTAATCATGAGCATAAAATCAAATAATAAATAGATAATTGATAAATAATAATAATTAATTGGTATACACAGCTTTTGTTTTTATTATTTACTTTTATAAAGCAACTTACCTAAATCGTTTGACATGGGATCGATTATGTGGTTAAATATTAAATATATAATATACTATGTAGTAGGTACCTACTTAATATATTATAGTTTTTTGGTGAGTCAAATTTGGTAATCATAAATTTAGTGTAGCATACAAATACTGCTACAGATTCTAAATAATACAATATTAATAAACAACATAGTACTTTATGTATTTAAGTTAAGTCTGGCAATTAAATTGTATAATGATATGACTATACTTTTTGATACAACTTATAGTTACAGTGGTGTACACACGTGGGGGGGGGTGTTAAACCCCCCACTCCCCTTAACTTTTTAAATATATGAATACCTATACGAAAATGGTTAAAAATTGTAAATAATTTATTTTCATAACATATTTGTAGAAAAATAAAAATCAAAGATAACCGTCACTGCCGAAGTTATTATTAGAATAACCCAAGAATATTATTCCACGAAGTATAAACACGATTTTATATTATTTTCTTTAAATCGTGATTATTGATTACATATACGGGTAACGGTTTACGGGAAGTTAATTTTAGATCACTAACAAATTACATTAATAATTGATAATATAATTATTATTTTGTCTTGCTTATACCTACGGGTACTTATTATACTACATTACGTTGTGCCGTGTCGCCATGTCGCCGTGTTAATGTGTTTTACTCTATAGTCTATACCATTGTGTTGTTATTTGTTAATAATATTAAAAATTTCCAATAAACGGCAGTTGACATTGGTCAATTTCATGTCATCAACTTCTAAAACGACTATAAACGCCCAAAGCAGTGAGTATTACTTAAATATTTGGTATACAAATTATTATACTGATCACATATAAGAATATTTTTTCAACACTTATATTTTATTTCTTATGATTATTTTTGAAGACAACAATGTGGAAGCTGTTGAAATTAACAATATTAACAATGAACAAGAAATTAGTCAAGAATTAGGTATTACAGCTACATCATCTTCAAATACTGTTATATCCAGAATTAATGCTGTTGGTATGTTTGTAAAAGTGGATGGTAACATAACTGAACTAAGAACTAAGTTCTTATAATTTATATTATGCTAAATTTTGTATTGTGAATTTGATTGCGGTCCATTTTCAGGTTCTTACAAATTCATGGATTCCGCATGTTTCTTACTCATTTTCTACACTAGAACCTAACAAAGCTACATACATAGCAATTTCAACATCACTTACTACGTTTACATGCACAATTAAGGTCGGTTTAAAAACTAAAGCGGTTTAATCATGCATCATGTAAAACGCTTTAAAGCGACCTTAATAACTTAAACCGCTTTTATTTTAAGGACGCTCGAATATGTGGTTTAACCAAATTAAATCGGTTTAATAAATAAAGTCGGCTGTATTTTTGTGCATGTAAACACTCTAAACTGATCACTTTTATTTTGATAAGTGATAACATAATATATATTAATCTGATTTTATTTTTACGTATAACATTAAACATGAGTCATGACCATTTTTGCTGGTACACGGCTCGCGTTGAAGCATTTAGTGAACTAAGTCGTATTACTAATAAGTTAATTAGTTTTATTTAATAAAGAACTTAGAAATGAATAACCCCATCAAAAGATGTAGTTGGAGTTCTGCAGAAATAGCTACATTAGTTGATTCTGTTAAAGAAAATAATATTATGAAACTGCTAGATGGGAAACGGTATAGAAACGCAGATGTAAGTAACAAAACTGATTTTCTAATGACATTTAAAATAAAATAATTTTCATGACTCCCAGATTTATGAAGTTGTAAGACTGGACTTAGAAAAAATCGGTTCATCTAAAACAGTTGCACAAGTTAGAGCAAAGTGGAAGGCGCTAAAAAGTGGCTATTCTGAAAAGAATCGTGTCAACAAAATAAGTGGAAGCAACAGAATGTCATGCGATTCTGAAAAAGAGTTAGATGGAGTTTTAGGAACCCGACCATCTATAAAACCACTTGATTTTGGAACAGACTCAACGGCAGAAAATGGTAAGGACCTTTGTTTAGTTTTTTAGTTAAAGAAACGACTGTCAAATGTGCCAACTTGGGACAGTTTTGAAATTATATTGTAATTAACTTAATGTTAATCAATATAGATATATTTTCAATGGAACACTTTGTTTTTAGTTAAGGTTTGGTTTATTAATTTATTATATAGATAATATTTTTGCCTCAAGCTAAGCACCTGCCCCAAGTAGGCCAGTTTAACCACTGTAACTTTATAACTAAATATTTAAAAGCAGTAAGAATATTAATTAATAATTTATTATTAAATTAATATAAATATTTAAATTTGATGTAATTGTTATTTAAGAATAAATTTTATTTTATTCATAATATTGTACTTTTAAATGTAGAAGTATAGGGTCAACTGGGTAAATGTAAATTGTTTTGACTATGTTTATCTTAATATAAACACTCACCCTTATATTATAATGTATTCTACATATATTTGTAGATTGACCCATATATCGTACTCAAAACATTATAAATTTTACTCAAATTATTGAGTAAAATAAAAAAGTGCAAAGTTAGATTATTTAAGTCTTCAACCTGAGGCCCTTACAATTATCTCAGTTTCGAGGCCCCGATGCATTGCACCTCTTGCACCACTGCCAAATCCAGAACTGATACCAATACAATAATATGTCTTTATGTATTAAAAATCATAAAATAACTTACCTAACTAATTAATATACAGATATGGAATGCATTGATGAAATTGAAGAAAGTATTATAAGTGTTAATGAAGAAAATGAAGATGTCAGTTATGAAGTAGTTTACCAACAAGAGGACCAGTTGGACACAAGTTCTATACAAAACACAGAAAAAAAAACTCTATCTCAAAAAAGGGAATTTCGCCGTAAAAATAGAAGTAAATTAATTTCTTTGTATACAAAATTACTTTTTTTTATGCATTTTCCTATATTTTAGATTCTGGCGATTTATTGAACATGATGGATTCTTTTAATAAAACTATGGAAGGGCATAAAGATTTTATTAGACAAGAAAATGAAAAACAAAGAAAATGGGAGGAAGAACTATTAAAAGCTGACCAAGAACAAGCGCAGAAAGATAAAGAGGAATTTATTAGCCTTCTGACCAGTTTACTGAAGCCTAAATGTTAATTAATGACCATCATGTATATATTATTGAAATAACTAAAAAATTGTAAACCAAAGACTGGGAAATATGCAATAGGATAAGTATTAAGTTTTAAAATTTATTTTGTTTTTAAATTTTGTACTGATTGTCTGATGGATAGTTATTATACATTTACTGAAGACTAAACATTAATTAATTACCTTATAATATAACTACCATTATGTATATATTTTTAAAATAACTTAAAGAATTGTAAACCAAAGACTGGGAAATAATGCAATAAGATAAGAAAGTATTAAGTAATACAATTTATTTTGTTTTTAAATGTTTAATTAAGATGTTTTAAACTGTATGTCTTATATAATGTTGTACCGATGATTGTCTTAATGGATAGTTATTATACATATAGTTTTTTAAGACTTCACGAATGTCCTTTGCTTGTGGTTCAGCCCGTGTAACTGTTACTTGTCGAGGTTGTGGTCTTTCAATATTTACTTCATTTACAGTTCTTAACCAGCATGGATTGAAACTGTCTTTTGAAGTTTCAATTATATTGTGTAATATGACACAAGCATGTACTATACTTGGCATGAATTTGTAATTAATATCAGCTCTTTTCAACAACACTCTCCATCTAGCTTTCAAACGGCCAAAAGCATTTTCAACACAAATTCTTGCAGATGATAGGTAAGTATTAAATGACTCTTCCTCTGGTGTAAGAGCTCCTGTGTAACCCTTTAGCAACCAAGGTAATAAAGGATAAGCAGGGTCACCAGCCAACATCAGTTGAATAGAGCAATCAGATATAATGCGACAATGACTTGGTAATTTATCTTTAGACTGTTTAAATATATTGGAGTCTTTTAAAACAGTAGCATCATGAACAGAACCTGGGTGCTTTACTGTTATATCTCTGAACAAATAATTACAATCAACAATACCTTGCATGACTACAGATGGCCAACCTTTACGATTGACAAAATCACGATATCCATTAGTAGGTGGTAATATAGGGATATGTGTTCCATCTATAGCTCCAACAATTTGTACCATTCCAGTTACTTTTTCTACTGATTCAGCCAAAGCTATTGCTTTTGCCACTGAAGGCATTTTTAAATAAGATGGACCAAGTACTTCAATAATAGCAATACAAACATCATATACACAATTATGTACAGAACTTTTATGAACACCAAATAAACTTGCAACCACTCTATACTCTGCACATGATGCCAATTTGTACAAAGCAATAGCCACTTTTTTCTCAACACTCAATGGTTGACGTACAGCATTTTCAGATGGTTTAAGAAAATCATTCACCTTGAAACACATTAATTGGAATGTTTCTTTACTCATTCTGAAGTTTTCGAGCCAATCTTCTTCTTCAAAGTTGCTGTTTACTATTCTGTCCCAAAAATCAGAGCTTCTGTTCTAAATATCATACATTCAAATTATAACGGTTATAACAAATTATTATTACAAAAAATTAATGGGTATTGATATTGCATACCTTCATCCACATCCTTCTACTCATATGATTCAAATTAAAAGTAATCATATTGTACATGAATTGATTATTTATTTCTAAAGCCATTTGAAGGTACATCATTTTTTTTTGAAATTGCCGTCGATGGCGTAGTAATAAGAGTTTACATTTATTATTTAAGCTTATATAATTTTAAACAAACGATTGCTTGTATAGAATTCATTTTAAGGCAGCGTTTAAATAATAAACAAAAAATATTAAAAATTTAAGAAACAAATTACATTTTTTAATATTTAAATATTTAAAATATTTTAAATTTGATTATTGATAAGTCATAAGTATCGGAAGAGCTGGAAAGAAATATACATTTCATGGAGTAATGAATTTTATAACATACAGATTTAATATTAACGACCCACATGTTAACAGGTCAGGAAATTTTGGTTTGACTCAAAATAAAATCGGTTTCAATTAAGAACGGCTCAACTCGTATTATGTAAACGTAGTAACTGGTTAACTACATATAGCTGGTTATTATATTCTGAAATAAAAGAAGGTGCATTTTGTAAATTTTGCGTGGTTTTTGCAAAATGTGGTGGTGTAGGAAATCAAAAACTAGGTTTTCTTGCTTCAGAGGCATTTAACAATTGGAAAAAGGCTAAAGAAGTTATTTTATTTTAAAATTAAAATCATATATTTATATTCGTTTAAAAATATAATTCACCATTTTATATTTACTATAAACAGGTTTTTAACAAA
The DNA here is from genome assembly GCA_008086715.1 of Sitobion miscanthi. Taxonomy (NCBI): domain Eukaryota; kingdom Metazoa; phylum Arthropoda; class Insecta; order Hemiptera; family Aphididae; genus Sitobion; species Sitobion miscanthi. Next base: position 26,395,436 of record CM017804.1, read on the forward strand.
CATTCGTTGTTAGAATATCACAAAACTGCTGTTGTCAAAGCTGAAAGTTTTATAAGTATTTATTAAAAACAACAAAAATCAATTATTGATGCTTTGGATGATGACAGGTAAAATATATCCAAACATCTAATAACAGTTTTAAAATTTACATATATAAATATAAATTATTATATCATAAATTCACAGATCAAAAAAGATAATAGCTAATAGGAAGAGAAATTATAAGGAAGAATTTTACCATTGTAGAATGTATAATTTCATGTGGTAAACAAGAAATTGCTTTACAGGGACATAGAGATTTTGGCCTAATTGACTTTAGCTGTAAGTTTATTATTCTATAACTCTTAACTATTTGTTTATACATTTTAATATATTTAATAATGGATTCAGTTAAAAATGAGGGTAATTTCCGAGAAATTTTTAAATATAAAGTAAAAGACCACGAATCTATAAGATCATTTCTTGAATCCGATGCACGCAATAAATATTTAAGCCCTAGGATTCAAAATGAAATAATAAATACATGTGGTGATATATTATTAAAAAAAATTGTCGAAAAAGTCAATGCATCTAAATGTTTCTCAGTCTTGGCTGATGAAACCACAGACATTTCAGTATCGGAACAACTCACAATTTGTGTATGGTACTTAAGTGTAACTGGAAATAATGTATTAATCAACGAAGAATTTATCAAGTTTGTTGAAATTCATAGTTTAACAAACGTCCACGATTATATTTTCTTTTTCCTTGAAAAAAAAGATTGGTCGATTTCCACAATACAACCTTGCCCACCCATTTTCTGACGTTTCGAAAAACAATCGACTGCAACATCTCTGCACAAGTTGTACCAATCAACAAAAGTATGGTTGCTTCATCCTGTCCAGAATACCGTTGTTTGAACAGGGTTAAGGTAGACTCACACCAATTCCATAATTTCCGTTAATGTTCATTTGCTGTACATCTACCATTGAGATCAGTGTATGAAAAGAACTGATTACCTTTACGTACTGATTGAAAGGTTTGACATCAGTTTTATTTTCTCTTTTTGTATATTTTTCACCTGTCTTATATTTTAACTGGCAATAAATTATTATTATATTATTAAATGAAATTCATACCAATTTATTTTTGTAGAAGCAATTTCAATGTTAAACTTTTAGTTTGAATATTTAAATTTTTTTTTTATAATATGGAAACTAAATATACATATATTATGTTTCTAGATTTTACGGCATGAACTAGTTCCAGCAACATTAATTCAGATACACAAAGAGTCAAACAGAACTATTTTGAGAGAGATACACGAAAACTTAAAAATATACCAAAACAAATACAAATATAGAATATTAATTTTAAATTACCTACGAGTTCCTATAGCTTTTAGTTGTTTTGGTAAAAAATATTTAAGACAACCCAGTGACCATTAGCGTTCTGCTTGAGGTTTAACTATGTTAGGGTATGTTTTGACGATACAAATGATCAAATTTCCAGGAAAAAAGAAAATCAGAAAATAAATGTAGAGATTCTAATATATACTGTATGAAGTTTTTTTTGTTATGGCCTTTTCGACCAAATATATTCATTTTTGTTTTTTTTAACTACCTACATAACATATTCCTAGCTTACGATATCCGTATCTAGAGATATTAATAATTATAATACATATTTTTGGCTTTCTAAGTGCAACGAATAAATTAATTTTAAGATAATAAGATAGTGACTAAAAAGTTAACGGTTATTACTTATTAGATAAACAATATGGCAGAGTAATTAATTGAAATTTTACCTTTTTTGGTTTATTTTTAGTAATATTGTGGATTCTGTCAGTGTTTTGTATATTATACAACCAATAAAAGATGACCGTGTAGTTAAGTATGATGGAAAAGTTTGTATTATTAAAAACATATTGTTTATAAATAGTAAAATATTTCTAGTTGGTTTAAGATTTGAATATGCCATCCCTCTTTATGAAATCCCATGCATCTAGTTACTTACTGTATTAGTTTCTTCGTTGGTTTTAGAATGAACACTTAAATATATGCCCGTTGTTTTCGCCTCGGAGAACAATATAATTTATATTCCAATAACATGGTTAAATTGTGATAGTCAGAACTACCCTTTATAGGTAATAATTATACATTTTACTGGCCACAAGTTGATAAAATAAAAGAAGCTAATAATGATGCTATTGAAGACAGAAATTAGACAAAAAGAAGTGGAAAAGTATTGAACATAGCTGGTAAAATAGTTATCAATCTATTTTTCTATTTTAATCTTAAATATTCGTGTGATTTACAGATTCTTGTAAAAAAGGAAAATATTTGGCTACAATCAAAAATTAAAAAAATAAATAACTTCATAGTTGAGTTTATTGATGAGCGACTGGTCGATGTGGTACCTTGCAGCTGGATCAATGCAGATCAAGATGATAGAGCGCGAGGTCTTGTTGCACAGGTCTGTTGTTAATATATAGTGGCTAGATTTATTTGTTTTACAATTTAATATTTATGGTAACGCTATTAAAATCATTTTTCTTTAATAGTTATTATTGTTTAGTTTTTATGTTTAAAAAAAAACGTATTAGAAGTTATACAAAAGATATATAAATTTAATCAAATATGGATGAAATGGATGATTCTAGAAAAAGACTTTTGTTGCTCACAACCAAAATTCCTTCTGATGTATTATTTGCCGTAAGTTGCTTGTAATGTATATTTATTTTACAGTATTATATACTGACAATATATATATATATGTATACAATAAAACCTCTGAATAGCGGACACTCACGGGACCGAAAAAATTGTCCGCTATTGAGAAAAATTAATAAAATAATATGTATGTATTTATGTCTAAAAATTTAAATTTTATTGACTTTTAAAAAATATCTTACTTTAGGTTTATCATTACATAATTTATTATAATTATTTAGACGTAACAAAATATATTATACAAAATTACTTATTGAAAAAAAAATATGAAATTTTAGTTTTTTTTTTCTTGTATTGCAATTTCCTCAAAATTAGACTGGAGTTCATTAACTAATGACAATGAAACTGCATCACTCTTATTGAGACAAAATGTCTTCAGCCTATTCGCTAACTGCGATGCTTTTTTGAGCGTTATTTTTTCTTCGGCTACACCGTCTGTACTATCTTCTTGTTCTACGTCATATTTTTTATCTGATTAGTGATTAAGTACCTTATTGTTTTTGACGTGTTTCTTATCATATAGGTAGAGAACGTAAATATGTAATTATTAATTATATGTATAGTTAGAACTTAATCCTACAGTATTAATTTTAATTAATATGCAACTTTAAATTAACAAATTCATTTTTTAATATAAATAAAATGTAGTCATTGATTTGATAATTTTAGGTTACTTATAAAATTAAATGTTTCTAGCTTCTATAAAATAAATAAAGAACTACAAAATCATTTGGAAGTATCTTATTTATTTTTTTACTTAAAAACAAACATAGCTTATACTGCTCACAGCTATATTATAATAGGTACTATAGTAAATAACCTTGATTAAAATAAATTATTAAAAAAATGTATTCTTACATATTAAACTATATAAATGATAAAAACTTTTGATATTCTAAAATAAAATATATACATATGTATTACTCTATAGGTAAGCCTATAACATAATGAAATAAAAAAGAAACATATTAAAGATCAAATTTTGTAAACGTATTACCTCACACGACTTGGGGTTCTTAAAAAAAATAATATACAAATAATTATAATTAATAACTATTCAAACATTGAATAATAGTTCTGCGTGGTTTTAGACCAAATTCATTTATTTATTTAATTCTTCAATTAATTCTAATTTATGATTTTTGACAAACTCTTTATGGACAGCTATCATGCATAAACCAGTAAATCGATTATCAACAATAGTATTTCTTATTCAAGTTTTTACTCTACGCAGTGTACTAAAAGTTCTTTCTATTGATTAAGTAGTAACTAGTAGAATTAATGCAATAGTTAGAGCAATATGAATTGCTGGATATAAATTTGCTTCATCTAATAGACTTATCAAACTTATATTTTTCATTTCACTTTGACTTATGTTTTTATTTTTCCTCACATTATACCATAACATACACTCCTCGACCAAATTATCAATTTCATAAAAAATATTTATTTCTACTACCCATCATGTTTTTAAATTCATCATGCTGAATTTTTTTCATATTACTTCGGTGTAATAAGGAATGAGCAGAACTGTTGTCATCATAAAATCTTAGCTTTTTTTATTCTAGTAAAGCAGACAATTTTGCCATTATGAATAAACACACAATAAAATTTGATTTAGTTGCTGCTCTATGTAACTGAAATGCTTGACTTTTTGTTTGTGAATCAACGCCTGTTTCCATAGATATTATTTCTAATTGTTCAACTATCCCAACAAAATGTTCACTAATTCTTATAGTTTTATATTTTTCTGATCATCTAGTCTCATAAAATAAAGGAATTTTTTTTATTATTTTTCTTCTTTTAGGACTTACCTAAAAAATGTAGAAATTGACTTGATACTTCCAGCAGTTTTCAACATACTGAAGTTTATTCAAATCATTTATTACTAAATTTAGTCCATGTGATGAACAATGTACAAATACAACTTTAAGAAATTAATTTTTAATAATTGCTTGGACACCATTATGAATACCTGACATAGCACTACAACCATCACATCCTTGTCCCACTAAATTGTTTAAATTTTAGCATGCATATCTGTTAAAGAAACAAAACCTAAAAATTCTTCTTTGACTACAGGGTTTTCTGATTAAAATGAGATATATCTTATGCCTATGGATAACAGGTGGTTTGTACCAGAAATATCAGCAGTCTCATCAGCGAGAATAGAAAAAAATGATTTCGATTTCACTAATTAATTTGTTATTCTGCTTAAGATTATTTTTCCTGCAATATCAATAATTTCATTTTGAACTCTAGTTAAAATATATTTGAAATTTTGGGACTTGATTCTAAATGACTGTACAATTTTATCACCAGCTTCAATTCTAAAGTTAAATAAAGAATTAAAATAAAACCTTCATTTGAATTTTTTCACTCAAAGCAATTTCTTGGGTGCTACAAAATAGTATACTTGAAATAATAGGAAACATTTTTTTCCTATTATTACCAATCAGTACAGTGGTGAATTTGAGAGTTCAAATAAAGTCGGCAAATCCATAAGAGGGGCCTCGTAAAAAATGTCAGTAACATACTTACCCCTATTTCACGAAACCGCTCGCTTCACTCGCCAAAACAATGACTAACTAAGAACGAACAAACATTCTTTTTATAAAAATAGTCGAAATTGTTTTTATTTATTTTTTACAAATAAAACAACATTTATAATAGATATGTAAAATTAAAATAAAAAAAATTATAGCTGAGAACCTCTGCGAACTTTGGCCTTGGAAAACTTATCGATAAGTTCAGTCATATTGAGATCTTGTGTTGCTTCATACTCCATTGGAAGTAGGGCTAAATTGCTTGTTCGATTTTGAACCATAGTAGAACGAAGATAATTTTTAATCTTCTTAGTACACCCATATCTCTTTCAGCACTTCACTTCCAATAGGAAATGTTAAAAATATTTTTAAAAGAGCTTCCATTTGAGGCAATACATTAGACAGTGAATGTTTAATAATGAATGTCAAATAACTTATATTATTACTAATACCTAAAACAGACTTTTACATTGCGTAATAATAGTAGAACCACGGAAACCCTCTAAGGATATCCCACAATGTACAAACTGTCAAAGATTTTCCCACACCAAAAAGTTTTGCCATTTACCATCAAGGTGTGTAAAATGTGCAGGTGACCATCATTACAGTCAATGCCAGAAACCATTAGAAGCTCCTCCAAAATGCGTTAACTGTGAAAGTAATCACCCGGCTAATTATAGAGGGTGTACTTTTTATAAGGAGATATTAAAACACAAAAATAAAAATAAAACTAGTACAAATCCTACTCATAGCTGGAATTATTCAAACACAAAACCCAACGAAAATACTCAAAATATACATTCAAGCAAAGATAACACTAATAAGCAGTACACATACGCCTCTGCATGTAACAATAATCTTAATAACAGCAAATCAACCAAAAACACAGATAACGATAATGATTTTATGAAAACTCTATTACCACTAATCAACACGTTTGTTACTCAACTAATGCAAAAAATAATTGCAAATCTCCCAGCTATCATAAACAGCTTAAACTTAAACACAAATGGATCTCCATAATACTTTATTATTAAACTGGAACGCCAACGGTCTAAAAAATCAAAGAAATACATTATTAGCTTTTCTTAATCACCACAAAATCCATATCACATGCATTACCGAAACTCACTTGTCGCATACAGATAAAATACAATTCCCAGGCTATAAAATATATCGCGCTGATCGTATTACACAATCTCGTGCCATGGGTGGTGTGGCTATTCTAGTACGTAACAAAATCAAACAACAACAACTGCCTTCACTTGCCCTGATGTACCTTGAAGCCGTAGCAGTTTCCATTAATATAAACAATAAATATATAACGTTCGTCAGTGCTTATCAACCTCCTAGTCGTCAAATGCTTATCGCAGACTATGAAAAAGTCATGAGCCTTGATAACTCAGTTATAATTGCCGGTGATTTAAATCTAAACACATTAACTGAGGCTGCCGTGCTACAAATCCAAATGGCTCTAAACTACAAGCATTCATAGAAAACACACCTTTTTCAATATCAGCTCCAAACACTCCTACTTACTTCCCTACTGATATAAACCGTTTGCCTGACATATTAGATATCTTAATGTTGAGTTTAGGATTATGTTTGTAGATCGATCTGGATAAAAATGACTACACTGCTTTTAGTAATAAGTAACATTTACTAAACGCATGACGTACACATAAGTAATATTAAAATGTAGTAGCGACAGTATGCTAAAAGTCGGCCTTATATACAAGTGACCTATTGACCTAAGTCTCACGCCACTGTTTAACAATATCCGATTTGCTAATAATTATATCACATGATATGGCGTGATTTTGCACACTATTAATACCAACAATGATGTTGTTATTGCACAATATGATGATACGTAATACAATATTAAATTATATTCAACACACCCCCATAATTAATATTTTATACAATAAAGAATTAATGTAATTTAAACACTGATATTTTTCCTTTAATTTTTCAAATCTATCTTTTGGAAGTGGTTTAGTGAATATGTCTGCATATTGTTCTTCCGTCTCAATGTACTGTAATCGAAATAAGTTTTCTTCAAACTTTCCCTGATGAAGTGGTATGACATCGATGTGTTTAGTCCTTTTGTGAAACTCTGGATTTTTCACTAGTCGAATTGCACTTTGGTTGTCCACGTATAATGTTCGTTGATCGTACTGTATATCATTGCTGATTTCCTTGACTAATCTGTTGATCCAAACCAAGCCTTTGACTGCTTCACATGCCGCGATATATTCAGCTTCTGTGGAACTGAGTGTCACTATGGATTGCCGCTGGGCTTGCCATGACACCGTCGATAGCCCTATCATGAACAGATGACCTGAAGTTGACCGTCTTGTCTCTAAGTCCCCTGCATAATCAGAATCTGAATACACACTTAAACACAGATTTACGTTAGATTTATAATATAGACCAAAGTTTGTTGTTCCTTTTACGTATCGAATTATACGTTTAACCATAGTCCAATGTACTGACGTTGGATTATTTAAAAACCTACTGACATAGTTTACAGCGAATGCTATATCTGGTCTCGTGACTTGTGATAGAAATAATAATTTCCCACAGCTTGCCTGTATGGAAAGTGATTATCACTCGTTGTAATTATGTTCTACATCATGTGACCTATCAATCGGTATAGATAACTCCTTCGCATCTAATAAATTAAATTTGCTAATAAGTTTATTGGCATAATTTAATTGGTGTAAATGTATCGATCCGTCTGTATACCTAATTATTTCCATACCTAGAAAATAATCTAGATTACCTTGTTTATCTCAAATTGTTGTTCAAGACCTTGTAATAACATATTTGTTTTTATTATGCTACTAGACGCTATCAGTCCATCGTCAACAAAAATAGCTAAAATTAATGTTTCATTATTATTATGATTAAAATAAATACACGAGTCCGAAGTACTCTGTTCTAGATTAAATTCTAACAGAAATTGCTTAAACCTGGAATTCCAACACCTTGGCGATTGTTTTAGTCCATACAAACTTCTGTTTAGTTTGCATACCCGTTCTGTTGAATCTCCAAATCCAATTGGTTGGCTCATGTAAATATCTTCTTCTAATTTACCATACAAAAATGCCGTTTTTATGTCAAACTGCCTCAGCTCATAATTTTCAGCTGCTGCGATGGCTAAAATTGTCCTGATTGATTCATACCGTACAACTGGCGAAAATGTTTCCGCGTAATCAATACTGTATTTTTGTCTTGATCCATTAACAACTAAACGAGCCTTGAATCGATCATTATGTTTAATTTTAAACACCCAAGAATTATTTAACACATTGACCCCGACTGGTTTTGATACCAAAATCCATGTGTTGTTTTGATGTAACGAGTTCAATTCTTCATTCATGGCCTGTTTCCATTTATCTGATTGTTCACAAGTAATTGCATCGTTATAATTAATTGGTTCAGTTATAAACGCTGTACATGCATATCTACTTGGTTTATTTAAATGTTCACGGTTTCTTAGATTATATGTGCTTACCAACTCCTCTTTATTGTCTAGATTAGTTTCATTAGTAATTTCACTTATACTGTGTTGTATTTCTTCACGTTCATTTTCATTATTGAAACCTCGTTATCAATTATTTCTTTTTTAAAATTACTTCTCTACTTACGCTAATTTTGTTTGTTTCCGGGTACCATATTCTATATCCTTTTACATTTTCTACATACCCGACAAATATTCCCTTTTCGCTTTTAGGGTCCCATTTTTGTCGTTTTTGTTTTGGTATATGTGTAAAAACATTTGTACCAAAAACTCTTAAATGTTTTTTCCGGTTCTTTTCTAAAATAGATTTCAAACGGGGTTTTGTCTTTAATTGAACTTGTACCTGTTCGGTTAATTGTGTAGACAGCCGTATTAACACTTTCGGCCCAAAGTGTTTTATTTAAATTTTTCGTATGAACATAGTCCTTGCGGCTTCTACTATCGTCCGGTTATCTCGTTCAATCTTCCCGTTTTGTTCCGGTGTGTATGCAACTGTTGTTTGATGACTTATCCCATATTTCTGTAAAATACTAGTTATTTTTTATTACGAATTCTAAGCCATTATCTGTTCGCAATACTTTGACCTTAAAGCCAGAATCAGTTTTTATTTTATGTATCACATTTTCAATTAAATCTTTCACTTCACTTTTATGTTTTATAAAATGTACTATTCTGTAATGTGAATAATCGTCTTTAATTAACAAAAAATATTTTGAACCTCCAATAGAATTGGTTTGCATCGGTCCACATAAATCTGCATGTATTATTTCCCCTACAGCTGTGGTGTACGTAGCACTAGACTTAAACGTTTGTTTGTGTTGTTTACCAATTATGCACGCATCACAAAAAAAATGATTTTTGTTATCTGGCACTTTTATATTATGTTTTTCTAATATATTATTAACATACTTTATATTTTGGTGACTCAACCTTTCATGCCATAATTGTAATGTGTCCTTGATAGTAATATTTGCCTGTGGTTCTTCTTTATCGAGCGTAATGACTTTGAACTCTAATTTAAATAGTTTTCCTTGTCGCTCACCTGTACAGACTATTTGTCCGTTTCTTGAGAAAGTACACTTATTTTTATCTGATAAAAGTGTTAAACCTTTATCTAACGCTGTACAACACGAGAATAAATTGTATTTTAATTCCGGCACATACAGTACGTCTAATAATAATTATTATTCCATTTATTGTTGGCAAATGATAATTTTTTATATTACCTTTTCCTTTTGCTAACAAAATTGAACCGTCGCCTATTCTTACTTGAATTGGTTCGTTAAATAATACGTAGTTATAAACCAATTTATTTTACCACACATATGATCGGATGCTCCTGAGTCAAGTAACCAACTTTCCTCAATATCGTTTGTACTGATAGTTCCAGTAATAAATGCACTGCCATCATTACTTTTACTTGTTTCTCCGTGTGTTTTCTTATTTTCTTGATTCCTCAAGTATTTTCTGCATTGACTTTTCCAATGCCCTGGTAATTTACAAAAATAACAATTACCTGGTTTTCTGGTAGCTTTATTTTTATTTCCAGATTTCCAATCCCTCTTTGGATTATTGCCGTTAGCGCTATTGATTTTTGATTTTCCATCACTGTCAAGTTTCTTTGTTGTACCCTTGATTCTTCAATTAATAATCTACTTGTTAAATTATTAATTGTTTTATCACCTGCTGGGATTGAGTCCCAAGCACTGTAAAAATGATTATATACATCAGGTAAAGTCATTAATATTTTTGTCATGACCATATTGTCCGTTACTGGTTCCCCTGATTGCTTCAGTTTCATTCCCAAATTTGCTACTTTGGAAATATGAGTCGACATATCGTCAGTCGCCTCCATTGAATAACTGAAAAATTTCTGTTGAAGCAAATGCATACATGCTTCGGATTTTTGTTCATAAATAGCAAGAAGTTTTTCCCACATATCACGCGCATTTTCGCAATTAATCAAATTCTGTAATGGACCATTGTCCACTGAAGTTACAATTAGTTTTTGACACTTACCGTCAGCTCTACTCCAGTCAACAGTTAACCTTTGCCATCTAGCTCTTGCTTCTTCATCAGTTTCTTTTTCTATCTTAGTTATTTTAGAACTAGGCTTTTTCCACTCTCCTGTTATTACTGACGTTAATTCAAATGAGTTGAAAATTACCTTCATTTGAAATTTCCATAACGGCCAATTTTCCACATTAGATAATTTTGTTATTTTCACTGAATCGTCCATCTTGAATTTTCCTGTTTATAAAACTTTGAAGAATAACAAAAATTACTTGTATAGAGAGTAGTTCCTTTGAAGTCCAAGTTTATCCAGATAATGTGTCTGGGCCCATAACCTGTTGAGTTTAGGATTATGTTTGTAGATCGATCTGGATAAAAATGACTACACTGCTTTTAGTAATAAGTAACATTTACTAAACGCATGACGTACACATAAGTAATATTAAAATGTAGTAGCGACAGTATGCTAAAAGTCGGCCTTATATACAAGTGACCTATTGACCTAAGTCTCACGCCACTGTTTAACAATATCCGATTTGCTAATAATTATATCACATGATATGGCGTGATTTTGCACACTATTAATACCAACAATGATGTTGTTATTGCACAATATGATGATACATAATACAATATTAAATTATATTCAACACTTAATAATTAAATCTGTTCCATTTGCATGTGTACATAAACCTCTCATCAAACTCGACTCGGATCACATACCTGTAAAAATAACGATTAGTTCACCCTCTCTCTTCAGCCGTACAAACAACTCATTAATTAAAGGTAAACCGGACTGGAATAGATTTTCTAACCATGTACAATCTAATCTGAAGATACCAACAAGTATACCTACCACTCAAATAGCAGAACAAACAGCTGTTCATCTGACGGACGTCATAACAGAAGCCGCTCAGACCTGTTCTAATTCCGTTCCACAAGCTATACACAATCCTGGCTACTTACCACACTCCATATCTTCACTTATTCGTCGTAAACATTTAGCTAGGCGCACCTGGCAAAATCATAGGAACCCTACAGATAAAAAAATACTAAACCTACTCACTAAAAAAGTTCAAGTAGCTCTACAAAATTACCACGTATCCTCATACAATAGTTATTTGTCAAATTTGCGACCGGGTGAATCAAACTTGTGGAAAGCAACCAAAAGGTTATTAAACAAAGATATCAACACCATTCCCCCTCTTCGTACCGATGCAAAACTTGTCATATCCGATCAAGAAAAATGTGATGTTTTTTCAAACATGCTGTACAATACCTTTTCTCCCAACCATATCTGTAATCCAAGCAACGAACAAAGAGTAAAACACACTTTAAATCTACCAAATTATGAAGTTCAAAATTCCATTAATTACGTAACGCCAAATGAAATCAAAACATTATTAAAAATCTTCCGAACAAAAATCACCGGGTCACGACAAAATTACAAACCTTATGCTAAAAAAATTACCACCGAAAGGTCTAGTGTTTATGGCTACATTAATTAACTCATTATTGCGACATGGTTACTTTCCATCCAAATGGAAAGTTGCAACCATAATACTAATAAACAAACCAGGGAAGGACAAATCTAACCCTGGCAGTTATAGACCAATCAGTCTCTTATCTTCAATTTCAGAACTGTTTGAAAAAATAATTCACACTAGACTTCTGTTCTATTTAAATGCCATAGACCTCATACCAAAATTCTAATTCAGGTTTAGATCTAATCATTCTACGGTTCAACAATTATTTAGAATAACTGAACATATCAATACCGCATTTGAAAAACATTGTCATACCGGAGCTGTTTTTATAGATATATCAAAAGCATTTGACAAAGTTTGGCACGAGGGCCTGCTGTTTAAACTAAAATCCATAAATACTCCATCTTACTTGTTCAATATTATAAACTCATTTCTACTTAACAGGCAGTTTGCTGTTAAAATAAATGATAACACCTCTGATCTTATGCCTATATCTGCTGGTGTACCTCAGGGCTCTAAGCTTGGTCCCATACTTTTCAACATCTACGTATATGATATCCCTCAGTCACCTCGTACGAACATCGCCCTCTTTGCAGATGATACTACAATTTTCACCGAATCACGTAACATAGAAGCAGTAGCTACAAATCTATAAGTACATCTCAATACAATATCTTATTGGTGTAATAAATGGCGTATCCAAATAAATGCGTCAAAAAGCATAGGTGTTATTTTCAGTCTCCGTCCTTACCACCCCCCAGCACAACTAATTTTTAACAATGTAAATATACCTTGGAATTCGTCAGTGAAGTACCTTGGCTTGATATTGGATAAACGGCTAACTTGGCAGCCCCATATCTCATCCAAACTACAACAGGCTTATCAGCGCCTTTTTATGTTATACCCTATCCTCAATAAAAAATCTTCAATACAGACAAAATGCTCTCTTCTTATGTACAAGCAAATCTTACGTCCAATACTCACATACGCATGTCCGGTCTGGGGGAAATGCGCGACCACTCACATCAGAAAAATTCAAATTTTTCAAAATAAAGTCCTACGTATTATTGCAAACGAACCTTGGTTTATAAGGAACGTAAACCTACATAAAGATCTTCAGGTCCAGGAAATCGTAGACCACATAAAAACGTCTTCAAAAAACTTCCATACCTCTCTGCTCAACTCTTCTGGCTCACTTCACTATAACCTCCATGTACATCCGCCTCAACGTAGATTAAAACGTGGACGTCCGCATGACCTTCTGGTTTAACAACTATACACAATATACATTAGCTAATATATAAGTTAACTTGTATATATTACTCTATATTATTCTATATTATATTATATTATACTTTTATTATATTTATTATTGTATCAGTCACTGTTACTTAATTATAGTCAGCTACGGTCAGCGTAACTACTACCAATGTTATTATTATTATTATACTCAATATTCTACATATAGTATATATTAGTTAGTAATTTATATCTTACTGATTATTCTATTTTTATTATTCTAAATAATTATCATGTTAAAATTGTTAAAAATTGTACCATTGTAATCATCAATAGATGTAGATAGCCAAGGCTAGGAACATCTTATTTAAAATAAAAAAAATAAAAAAAAAAAAACTAATATATTATCTGTGTTTTCTGATTCTTTTGAATCAAAATAATAACTCTGAAACGACATTATTTCAAGAGACAATTCGTTTACAGTAAAGTAATTATATTATAACACAAGAGCTTCGCACTTTCTCTTCACATCTTCAATATTTAATTTTTTGAGTTCATCTGGATTTAAAAAATAAAACAAATCTAAGACTTTGGAAAATCCATTCATCCTCTCATTTAATTCGCCAATAATGTTGTCTAATGTTTCAAAATAAATTGTTCTATGTTTATCTTCATCTGATAAAGTTATACTTCTAGTATTTTCATCAATTTGTAACGGCATTTTTTTGTCCTCTTCTTTGGAAATTCCGCTGGTCCTAAAACATCTGTAAAGATATCAAAATTTGACCAAACAGTTTTTGCTTCTGTAACAAATGCATTATATTGATCATGAGTAGAGCGCGGATTTATATGCTTTAAAAACCTACCAAATATGCGTTAAAAAATCATAAATATGCATTAATATATGACTAAAATGTTTAAATATGCATGTATAAAAAAAATATGCACCAAAAATTACATGTATTTTCCATAAAATAATAATAAATTATTATTATAATAATTAATTTAAATGATTACATTTGTTGTAAAAATAATTTATTTAAATTTATTGATCCCTTGATTCTTGATTTCCTGGCCGTTTTTTTTTTTTGAGTTTTAATCTATAAGAAAAAATCGGAATCAATAATATTAAAAATGTATCTCAAAAGAAATTTACTTAGGTACTTACCTAAATTTGAATTGCACTGTATGACAATTATTTTAGCAATATTTTCAAATAACATTGATCTACGTTTGTCAGTCAATACATTTTTATACCTCGAAAATGACCGCTCTACATCTGTTGAAGTAATTGGTGCGTATTTAAAATATGTCATATCATTTGGGGATAAATCTTCTCCGAGTTCAATTGATTCACTTTCTCCATTTAAAATTTTTGATATTTTACTTAGTGTATCGAAGCCTTCGTTTTTTGATAGAATTTTTTTAAATTTTTCATAAACAGATTTACCCTTTTGTCCGTTACATTTTTGAAGAGATATTTTTGTGTTTTCAATCAAAGTAGTCATTCAAAGGAACTCCCGATTTTTCTAGACATTTAATTGTTTCGGGTAAAAATCCAAAATTAGATTTTATATATATTAAATTCGCATCCAATGATTTGTCCGCTAAAACATCTTGGGCCATTTGTTTTGAAATTGCATCATCTGTGTTTAACTGCTTGACAATACTACGAATTTGTTCTATGTTTTCACAATAGTATATAGCAGCGTTTAGCCATGTCCCCCAACGAGTGATGATCGGTTCTGGCGGTAAAGGCAGACCAGGTGCTTCATTTTTAAAAAAAGCAACGCGATAAGGAGATTTTAAAAAAATTTTCTTAACATTTGATATAAGTTTGTCCACATTCGGAAAACATTTCCTTACTTCTTCAGCTGTAAGATGTAATCAATGAGCTAAGCAAGTAACATGGAGTATTTTAGAGTAAAATGCCTTGATTGCGCCGGCTGCTTTTACCATATACGGCGCAGCATCACTCAAAAATAACAGTACAGAATCATGTTGTATACCTTCAGGCCACAATAAATTTAGAGATTTTTCAAATAGTTTTGAAATAGTGGAATAATTTGCCTTGTCCAAAACTTCAGAATTTAATAACATCGTTGTACCTGGACCATCAGATTCTAATGTTCCGATGATGACATTGGCGACATATCGCCCTTCAATATCTGTAGTTTCGTCTATTGACAACCACACCTTTTTTCCTTCGACTTTATTACGAATTTTATTCATTGGTTCAATATAGCAATCATTTAAATAATTTTTACGAATTGTTGATTCATCGGGTATTTTTTTGAGAGTATATTTTTCCAAAAATGATTTGAAATGTGTATCGTTAAGTTTTTTTAGCGGAATATTTGCCGAAACCAGTGCTTTGCATAAATCTACATAAAATGGATCTTTATTCAATACTGTATTAGTGAGTAAACTTTGAACATTTTGTTTTTTAGTCTGGCTCAAACTTACAGATTTTAAATGCTTTTCAGTTTTAATATGTTGTGTAATTGAATATCGTTTATCGTGACCAACTTTTACTTGACATAATTTGCACAGTATTACTTGACCATCGGTTGAAAAAATATTCTCGCCAAATTCACGCACATAACTACGAAGACGACTCAATAAAGACGATTTTTCTTTCGGCATCTTGAAAAAATATAATACACGAACACTCGCACTACGACAGACACGAACACACGGTTGATACTAAATATTTTTACAGAATGAAATAATATTATTGGTCCGATATCGAAACTTATATTTTCTGAGTATTCGTAATTCGTATATATTATTTGATTATTTCACCGATAAAGATAATTAATCTAAGGGCCGAGACTCTACACACAATAAAATGAAATATGACACACCAGACCGATTAACGGGAATTTCCCACAAAATCTGAGAGCGATAAGATTTTTTTCTTAAAAGATATTTATTTATATATTTTTTTGTAATGGTTATTACTTCAAAAATGTTTAAAAATCAAACTAACACCAAAATATGCACTCTAAGATGAAATATGCAATTAAAATTGTTAAATAAGCTCTTAAAAATTAAAAACGACCAAATATGCAAAATATGCACTAAAAAAATTTCATTGTTTAAATCGTTATGCCAAGAAACAAATTTCGCGCTCACTTAGCATATCATACGATCAACCAGAATAAATATGCAAATGCATACAAATCCGCGCTCTAATCATGAGTTCTTAAAACACTTAATTTGTCAACTACAGATTGGAAACTTTGTACCACCAAAAACAAGTCATTACTTTTTGACTGTAATAATCGGGATACTACATCAATAATTTGTAGTATTTTATTCCACCATATTAAATTTAAAAAAAATACCCAATTTAATGATTTTATCAAAAATCTAGCTCGGAATAAACTTTCAGAATTAGTTTCTGAATTTTCAGATTCTTCTTCTAAACATTCTACAACGGATTGAAAATTTGAAAGTAAAGCTTCAGTTGTCTTAACTCTAGCAGACCACCTTGTTTTACACAGACCTTTTGTATTAATTGTGTTTGATTCAGTTATTGTATTATTAATTGTATTAATATCATCAATTTCATTGATCACAGACTTCATTGCCGGTATATTTTTTATTGTAACACTGTTAAATGTAAATAAAAGTTTTGTTTGAGTTTGACATTCACGAGCTACTACAAGAAGTTTACTTTTCTTTTTTGCTCTTTTTTTGCCTCCGATTCAAATTTTCGTTTTTCAGACATTTTTCTGTCAAAAAAAAAAATTATAATGATATGTATTCAAATGCAATTCGAATTTATGGCTAAAATGGTATTCAATAAATCATAATTTACGCGTCAGGGCCGCTGATTAAGAAATGAAAAGATTGTTATTATACTTACAAAATTGTTATTTTTGTCATGCAATTTTGATTGCGTCTTCATGCAACTTGTCGTTACGCCGAATTGGAATCAAATGATTAAAAATTAAAATAACAGATTTTAATAGCCACAAACTCACAAATGTGTAATGACTGTTGATACTTAATGGTTATTTTAGTTTCCACGATAACAAAGTAGGTAGGTACCTAATAATTGGTATGATGTATACTAATATTTGTATTGTATGGGAAAACCGACGCACCGAAATTGATTACGTTGTAACATCGATTATAAAAATAATATTATTTGTGATCAATGCCCACTAGGCCACTACGTAGAAATGTAGAATGTTGAATACCTAACGTATATTTACGTATATATTGAACTATTGAAGTATTCCTAAATATTTAAATTATTTTATTAATAAAACAATAGTAAATTATATTCCAGTTTGCAATATACAATTTTTTTTTTGGTCAAAATTAAAAAAAAATCAATTACCTAATTTAGGTGGGCCTTAGTACACAATTAAGAAGGGGGCCTCGTCAGCATTTTCCGACTAAACGACCGTTAAATCCGCCACTGAATTAGTAACTTATGAGAAGTGTTAATTTTATCAATGACCATTAGACAAATGAAATAGAATAGGTACACAAAATGGACCTTTCATTTTTTGAGAATAAGATAACCATGATGAGTATGTACTTAACCATTCATGCTGAAAACAACGAGCAACTGACATACTATCTTCCTTGAAACTATACTTAATTTCTGGTGTCCAGAAATCCAGTTCATGTTTTATTTTTTCATCAATAACTACTGTACACGGTAGATAAACAAAGTTCCCAATATCTAGCCTACTAAAACTACCATTATCTAAATTAAGACACTAGGTATACTCATAAATTACATTAAGTCATAAAAGAGTAGCTGAGTAGACATTAATACGTTGAATGCCACAGTATTTATGATGGGTTTATCGTATATAGTAAGTATTCACGCTAAAACTAAGCCGCGACGCCAACGGTCAACTATTTGTCGAAATCGGTTCCCCGCGACCGCCATGCGCTTTGAAATTATAATTATTAAAATCATTATTTTCAGTAAAAATATATATTATACTACCTATAAAGATTATTAGTGTTATTAAAGTAATAATCGACAGTACCTATACTAATAATAATTTAGTCGTCAACAAATGAGTATCAAAATAAACATGTAAGAAACGCTATGTAAAATGTGAAATAGAGTGTACCATAAATCTGCGAACATAAATGCTCATTTATTGTTATTATACTTCCTAGCTAAATATATCCTATGCATTATTTAAACAAATTAATATTATTTTTGTCCGACCATTATTAGTAACAATCAAATAATATTATATTATTATTATCGGAAATAGCACCGCTGTGTTGTTCGACAGAGGTCCTCAAAATGCACTCGCTTAAATAAATTAAATTCTCAAATCATTTAGACATCAGGTTTTTAAATATTTCTAAGTCATAAATATATTTTTAACACAATTTAAAATTTTTTTTATTTAAAAAATGTAAGTTAAGTATAAATTTAATAATATTTTTTGTGTGATAGTCTTCAAAGCATGTTGACGGTCACAGTGGAATATCGTTACAATCTGCACACTTATATTTTGTTTCTTTTCTCATTTTTTTTTACTTTTTACACATCTTCTAAAAATTGGTTTATTTTTAGTTGGACATATGTTGTCTACAAGAAAATGTCTGTCTGTGAGGCGCATTGGATTATCATCAGGTCATTTTAACGTACAAATAGAAGTTTTGGCTAAAAAATAAGAGAACAAAAATAAAATAAATATTTTTCAAAAAAATTTTTCTTTCCGCTTTTTAGTGATAATTTTAGTATGTAAAATGATATATTCCTATGAACTATTTTACGGTCTTTAATTTTTTTTTCTATACTTTTTAGCTATAAGTCCAAAAATTAACAAGTTATAGTGTAAAATTGAAAAGAGAGTACGCACCCCTTTTTTAAGGGATGGAGAGCTATGCACAAGGGGTATGTCTAGGGACTTTTAGTATGTCAATCAGTAAGCTATGGACTGATTGTGTACCAAAATTTAGCTTTCGAGGAATTAGTTCCAATCTTTGTAGATTTTTTGGCTAATTTGACTGGACTATTAAGAAGGCCCAGGTCAATTAAATAAAAAAATAATTTTTTATACCACTTCATATTCTTTTGAAGACATTCTACCGAGCTAAGAAACATGTCTGTTTTATCTATAGTCAATTTTTCCTGTGTCACACATCGCATCATCAAAATATGTTGTAAGCATATGTACATCCCTTCGATCATGCCATATAGTTGTTAATATTCGTTTAGTAAATTGTTGTTCTGTTTCACCAGCTTTTAATATTTTGGAAAATTTGGGTAAACCTCGACAGTTACTTCTGACTGTTCCAGTGACATGAGTTTTTTTTTGTATAAACTCATAGCTAATGATGAACTAGGGCAACGATTCTTAACCTGTGGTCCTCGGCCCGCTGGGGGTCCGCGATACTCATATCAGGGATCCGCGGCAGCCTTAACACATAACATACGTCAATAAGTGACATGAATGCATTATTACAATATTGTTGGATGATTTTTTTCATATATAATATGTAGATTCTACATCAAATAATTGTATTATTAATATTTATTAAGTAAAATCAGTTTTTCTTGTTCATACGAAATGTATATGCGTATAGCACTGTAGTCTCGGGAGTCTTATATTTACTGCCACTAAGTGCAGTTGATCGATCGTAGTCAATTATAGTTTTATATTACAATTTTATAAAAAACTTATTGTAATAAAAATAATTATTTTAGATTTTTACTTGTTTTGTAATCTTGACCACGAAATAATAATTGATTTACAGTCTTTTATATATATTACATTTTTATAAAAAATTAATTGTAATAAAATAAAATAACTATAAATGTGTATGTTTTGTTATGTCTACTTATGTAATTTGTTATATAAAATAATGATTATAATTTTGGTTACGATAACATGAGATGTTTTGTAAAACAAAAGGTATTTGAAAAAAAAATTGGTAAGGGGGTCCGCGATCTACAAAAGGTTAAGAACCGCTGGACTAGAGTACCAATTGTCTATAAAAAGGTGATGTCCGTTGTTTAGGTATGGCTTCATCATTGTCATTACAACTGCACCAGACTTTCCCAATTTAGGATCGAAATTTAGTAGTTTAGTTGAATCACCAGTATATATAATAAAGTCTAAAATAAAATCGGTTTGAACATCACATAATACAAAAAGCTTTGTACCAATGCGATGACGTTTTGTTTTGATAAATTGCTTAAATGACAAGCCTTCCATAGCATAAGACTTTCATCAATAACCAGGTTTCTGTAAGGTACGAGAAAATCTTTAAACATTTTTTTTATTTCATCAATTACCATGTTCAATTTAAAGAGTCTATCTTCAGGTATCTGTTCTTCGTTGTTAGAAAAATGTAGCATTTTCATCAAAAGTTTTATTATTTATATAATAGTACTCATTATTTTCGAAAAAATAGGTTGGTAAAGTAAAGGGTCGCTTGACCAGTAATCAGATAATTTATTTATTTTTTTTACTGGCCATCAACTTAGTGATTGCTAATAATACATACAGTTAATTTGTATTTGTGTCAAACCAACAATTTATTCTTGAGCCTTTTGATAATGACTGGACATTCTGTAAGTTGTATCTATTAGTTTCATAAGCTAATTTTCCTAGGAGTTGAGAGGTAATTAGACCTTCATAGAAATCTAAAATACTGGAACTGTGGCTTACTTCAAACTCATCTTCAATTTTACACTGAAACAAAAATTAAAAATTATTAATTATAGGTACATAATATTTTACAATAACATTTTTATGATGAAACAGTTATAATAATTCAATAAAATGATAAATATTATACAAACAATATGTTATAACACTTATAACTGAGGTATCTACCCAACTAATTATGAAAGTTTATAAAAAATCATACTTTATAATATACCTACTATACAAATCTGTTTATGTTAGTATAAACATTATATTATAAAAACTGCTATATTCGTTTACATGGTAAATAATATTATCTATTATGTATGATAGTATTTAGTTTGTTGTAATACAATAATGTTATAAACTTTTGTGTATAAACAAATATAGGTACCCTATATAATAAAACTATCAATAAATATAAAACTATTTAGATATTTACAATAAGTAGTCATATTGAATATTATATATTCAATGTCACCAACACACAATATTGATCAATGATATCCATATGGTGATAAAACTGATGCAAGGGTCCATCACTTACAACAATTAATAATACTATACTACCTACCTTGTTATCGCCAAAATGTAAATGCTCGGGTACACATTTTCCATGAAATTTCCACGGGTATGAAATTACTTTCAAAGTGGGTTTTGTAATTTTCTTTTTTGTCCTTATAGCTGTGGTAATTTAGTAGTTTGTGCAGTTGTTATTATGACATTGTTGTTATGTTGTGGCAATTTTATAGGAAAAACATTATCCTCATCACTTGCTACATCTATCAAATAATTTATTTGTAGCAAATACTTGTCTATTTTAATATTATAGTTTTTAGTAAACTTACCATGTTCAAAATCATTCAAAAAAATCAACATTGTTTTCATCTTGTTGTGGTAATTCCATTGGAAGAGAACTGTCATCATCATTCGCTAGATCTATTGAATCATTAATTTATGATATAAAATTGTCTATTTTATTATAACTTTTAGTAATCTTACCATGTTTAAAATCAATGTCATTCAAAAATTCATTATCAGACTCCTCATTGGCAATTATTTCATCCAAATGATAAAACACTGTATGAAATATTTAATAAACTTTAGACTTATTATACTAATTTTGTTTCTTGAATGTGTATAATATATTTTATACTAAATAACTTAATCTAAAATATTATATTATACTTTATTATATATATATATATATATATATATATCTATATTATTAAATTAAGTACAGAATAGGTACTGCAGGGCAAGTATTGACTATATTATTTTATGATAATATATATGTTATACTTTTTTATTACTTATATTTGAATAGTAAATTAAAAATGTATTTACTATAATTAAGATAAATAACCAAAACGCCTAGGCGATGTAGTGTAGATCAATGTCATATTTTGAAAAACAAAATTAAATGTACATTATTCAAAGTACCAAAAGAACTTAATATTTTCACATCTTGGAACCCAAATAAAAATTTTCATAATATTATAATAGAAATAGAAAATTTCTTTCTCAAAGTATTGTAGTATGCCTAGTGTATTTCAGGAGACAATTGATGATTTTTTAGAAAATAATACCAGCTTACTAACATTTCCATGTAATGAACATAAAACTGAAATACTAATGTTCATCGTCAGGTATTACATTACAACAAGGATGAGACAGTTCTCTAACATAAAAAATAAAAGCAAAATAAAATAAATTTGAAAAAGAAAAAAATCTGCTAAAATAGTCATTACTTGAGTAATACATATAATATCTTTAATTCTTGTTTTTTTAAATTATATTTATTGTTGTTATTTTTTTATGCATACACAAATATCTGCACAGTATTATATAGGTAGATATGAACTTGAAAACAGAATATTCCATATTCACAACAATTATTGTTAATGTAAATCAAGTATTAACAGGTATGTCATACCTACTAGGTATAGTTATTAGTAGGACCCGGAAGTTTATGCACTAAAAACTACCAAAATATGCATGCACTTATGCGCTTAAAAATCGTGATATATGCACTTAAATATGCCCTTATTTTTCTTAATTTATAAATATAAGGAAAAAAACATTATTATATTACTTACGATTTTTATTCAAATTTTTTTGACAGGTAATTTAAAACATTATTAATTAATATACATTTTTAAACATTGCAATTCACAATCAACGACTTTTATAAATTTTCAAATTTAAACGACCGCCGGTTATCCGCCAACATATTTTTATACACAGAAAAGCTCCGCTCCACGTCAACCAAAGAAATTGGTGCGTATTTGAAATATAGTAGATCATCACAAGAAATATCTTCAGGTAAATTATCCATTGTGATTTCTTCTCCCAGCATAATTTTTGAAATTTTGATTAGTATTTTGAAGCCCAGATTCTTCTCAATAACTTCTTTAAAATTTTTATAAATTGTAATATCTTTGGAACATTTTATTGTATTTAATTTATTTTCTACATTCTCCACTATTTTTATTGCGTCAGTTAAAAGAGTTCCCTGAGTTTCCAAACATGTAATAGCCGTAGCTAGAAATCCGTAATTTGTATAATTAAAGGTGTGATTCCTAAGGACGCGACTGTAGACGCACGACTCGTGCGGCTGACGCAGTGCGACCGAAATTTCGGCCGCACCAGCCGCACGGCTCAATGACGGATTCCCAACATATTGATATTTCAACGCGCGAGACGCGCGGCTGCCGGCTAGTCCAACATTCGTCCAAGTACGTTTGATAAGTTAACAAGTGCTAACGGTGTTATAATATAATAAACTAGTGAAATATTTTTTATTATAAAACCAGACATGTTACGAAGTCAGAAAAAAAAAATGCTCATCAAACTACTTCTAGAAGAAATCAACGAAGAAGAAACAATAATCGAACATGCAATTAAATTAAACAACATGAAGAAAACTCATAACTTGTTTCTCACTAGAAAAATTGAAGGATTTTATAACATTTTAATTGAAAAACATTTATTTAAAGATGAACAAAATTTAGAGAATTTTTTCGATTGAGTTACGATCAATTTAACTATGTCTTAAATATTTGAAGATGATATCAAAATCAATCCTAGCAATCGAGTCAGACAACCCATTACACCAGCTGAAAAATTGTCAATTACTTTAAGGTAATATTATTCCATTAGAAAAAAAAATATCTTTTTTTAAACAACATATAATATAAATTATGTATAATCATATTTATTGAAATGTATGCACTTCATAACAATGAAAATTAAACAAAAAAACAATGTTTTGATGACAACGCATCATACAACTTGTAATAATTTAAAACAAAATATGTAAATGTATGCAATAAATAAATAAAAACAATCGTCTTTTAAGTAATAAAACAATAGTAACATTTTAAACATTTTCGAAAACAATACAAAATAATAAATAAACAAAACAAAACTATACCTTTGTATTATATTAAAAATATTTTATATATATTTTAATTTGTATTATATTATTACCAAAATTAAAAGTAAATGCTGTTGAAAAGTTTTTTAAATAACAATATCAAAAATTAATTACAATCTCATTTATTTGATGATTGAGGCCAATAGTCACCGGATAGATCAGTATATTCACTGTCTAATGATGTTGATGTTGAATAATCACCTATACCGAGATATGCATTTTCAAATCGGTTTTTTGGAGGACAAAGATGCACAGATTTTGGAAATTCATAACTTGTAGAAGGCTGAGTTGGAACTTGAGAAGCTGACATAATATCTTCATATCTTCTTGATGATTATTTTTTAGCTCTAGCTCACTAACAATACGTAATATATCCAATTTTGCTTTTACTTTTAATTCTGGAGAAAATTGTTTTACCGTTAACGCCAAACTTTTAAAAAAGACGTCGATAGGATCGTCGTCTTCGATTTTTGTCAGTTCTTCCATCAACTTGTTCCTTTCTTGGCTTCTTTTGCTTAAAACTTCCATCAAGGCATCGTTTCGCTTCACTTTTTTGTTTGCTTTTGAATCAGTGGTCAGTTTTTGTTTGGCGGTTTCTAGTTCAATCCTCGAAGACGATGGCTGTGGTTCAGTTTCCTCGAGGTTGTTTTCACTCAGCATACTATCATCAAATATTACTGTTTCGTTAGCAACATCACACTGATCGTCTTCGTCTATGTCTTTTTCGTTTGATAATATATTTGACACACTCCTGAATATAATATTTTTATTATTTATCAATCCATATGTACTTAGTTAGATAAGTTTGGTGAAAAAATATCTTACTGTCTTTCATAAGCTGCCATGTCAAGGAAAGATAAAATATCAGCGAGCTGCCACTTGGTGGGCTTATCTTTTGCAGCTGATCCAGTACCCAAATATCTGCTTCTTTTTTTTCTGTTGTACGTATCTTTCATGTTACGCCAACGTTTTTTGCAATCATCAACTATACGTCAACCAAAAATGGCAATGAAAATATAAATTAATATAATATACTTAGCTAAACATGAAAAAACACATTTTTATATACTATTACATAATTTATTATAACGTTAATTTCCTTTTATATAATATATTATATAGACATTATAATGTTTATCGAGAAGATAAGACAACTTTCCATATAAAATGTAAAATGTAATTTTTATTTTTGTCTTCATGCGTTGTGGTTCGGTTTGGCAAAACGACGTTTACCGGGTCAATTATTAGTATAATGTATATTTATATTTATAGAACCAAATAACCAATCATTTATTTTTGTTATACAATAAATTGTATTTGGACATTTCCTACATAATGTACATGGTATATTT
The DNA here is from genome assembly GCA_008086715.1 of Sitobion miscanthi. Taxonomy (NCBI): domain Eukaryota; kingdom Metazoa; phylum Arthropoda; class Insecta; order Hemiptera; family Aphididae; genus Sitobion; species Sitobion miscanthi. The sequence continues at coordinate 26,421,401 of CM017804.1, forward strand.
ATAAAATCAAGTATTTATTTGTGTAGGTACCTATATTTCAATCTAGATCGTAGAATAATATGGAAAAAAAATAAATCAGACAATCTTATCGCGGTTATTTCATTTTTATATGATTAATGAATTGTTTTAATTTTAACAGATATATGGCTACAGGAGAATCATTGCGATCTTTAGGATTTGCATTTCGAATATCTCAGAGTTATATAACTCGTATTATACAGTTGGTCTTGAAAAGTTTAAGCTCACGATTGCCTGGTATATTATTAAAACCTCCATCAAGAGAAGATCTGATTCAAATTGCTCGTGACTTTTGGGAAAAATGGAATTTTCCCAATTGTGTAGGTTCAATCGATGGTAAACACATACGAATATTTTGTCCAGGAAAAGTGGTTCATTATTTTTCAATTATAAAGATTTTTTTTCTATTGTTTTACTAGCAATAGTTGATGCAAACTGTAAATTTATTTACGTCGATATTGGTTCGTATGGTAAAGAAGGTGATAGTGGGATATTTTCAAGATCAAGTTTGTATAAGTTAATTAAACAGGGAAATTACTTTCCTCCTAATGAAAATCTTCCTACTTCGAGTCAAACTTTACCATATGTTCATGTTGGGGATGAAGCGTTTCGTCTAGAGACACATATGATGCGACCATACACACGCGGAGAAGCCCGAAAAGATTACGAAAAAACCATTTTTAATTATCGTTTGTCAAGAGCACGAAGAACTGCGGAAAATAGTTTTGGACTCCTGAGTCAAATATTTAGAGTATTTTATTCTCCTATCGCTTTAAAATCTGAAACTACTGTCCACCTAGTATTAACAGCTTGTTGCCTCCATAATCTACTTAGGAATAGGTACATAGAAAATACTTCTAAATATTATTATAATTTTGACCAAAATGAAACTGAACCTACACAAAACATGATGGCTCTTGTTCGATCTGGTGGGTATGCTAATTTTGAAGGATTTTTGGTAAGAGATGAGTTTAAAAAATTTTTCAACAGTGAAGAAGAAGCTGTTCCATGGCAAGACCACCAAACACAAAAAAAAGACAACTAATTTTTACCTATGTTTTTATAATGTACATTGTACATATTACGTATATAATATGAGTTATATTAATGACATTATTTTATTCACTTATTGATATTAAATGATTATTATTATTTTCTTTTAATGTTAATTAAACATTTATTATTTTATACTGATTAATCAATTTAATCAATGTACTTATTTAATTAATACATTTATATTATAACAAATATATTATAAATTGACTTAGCAAAAAAAAGAAATACCACTTACCACTTTTTGTTTTTAAAACAGAAGATATCTCCTTCCAAACATTTTCCCTCACTTGTTGATCTTTATATGCTGGGTGTTTTAAGTCAAACAAGCATGGATGTTGACTTACACACTCAGCTAAAACTGTGTCTTCTTCCAAAGAAAATGAAATTTTTGAGGACATTTTTAAATGGTTAAAAACAAAACGTACAAAATAAGTTGTGTGGCAGCCGCGCGGCTGGTGCGTTTTGACTGCCTCCGGAGCGGTCGCAGTCGCGCGTCGTCGGCCGCATGCGATCGTCGCGTGCGGCTGCGGCGGTGTAGGGAAACTATGCTATATGAAAATGGCAAAACCAGTACCGTGCGGCCGAAATTTCGGTCGCACTGCGTCAGCCGCACGGGTCGTGCGTCTACAGTCGCGTCCTTAGGAATCACACCTTAAAAGCTAAATTTGATTCTAAATCTGTTTCTGACATAATTTTTTAACTTTTCCAATAGCTAGCGCATCATCAGCATCTAATAAATGTACGACTTTTTTGATTGCTTTAAAATTCTCATAATAGTGTTACGTCCCAACCGACGTCGATATATACATCAACGCAGAAATAAAATACGTGATGTACTAAGTTATGATGAATGTTTATTAACGAAGTACAAGATTACAATGTTATAATATAAGGTGTAAAGAGAGGTGTTACGACTCTTTAGGATAAAGTTTATACTGTGAGTGGTGTTACGACCTGACTCAGAATGTCCCTAACCGTCTGACGAGTTCTTGTCGTGGGCTCCTATATATATGATCGAGTCCTTTGGAGTGGGTGGTTGTCTCCGTGGCTAAACCTGGTCATGAGACAGAGTTCGGGTCTCGTACTTGGTATGCTGGTCGGCTCGTATCCTTCGTATGCGTGTTGGTTTTCCAGGAAAAGATACGTTTGATGACTCCTTCTATGGTTAAATTGTTTTCACTACGCTTTTGCATTGACCTCCGTATGTTATGCTATACTAATTGCCTTATTAGTTATACCGTTACTGTGGTATATGGTGTCAAATATTATTAGAGACGTGCGGGCGCGCTTCGCATAGTTAATATACGATTCCTTACTTCGTGGGTACGTTACACCTCCCTTCTAAAAAAAAGACTTTATGTTTAAAAGTTTAAACATAAATCTTTAACATTTTCATAGTGTGTAGTTATTACAATAGTTTACAATAGTGTTACATTGGTTATTACATTGATACATAAAGTAGTGATGAATTGGTTATGAATAGAATATGAATATGATACATTTGGTTACATAGTAATATAATTGTTAGATATAAATACATTTTTTTTTTATACTTCTTTTGTTTTACATTTTTTTTTTCTTAGCCTAGTGTTAGTACATGGTGGTTATATAATTGTAAATAAAATACTTATTCTATTAGGTACCTATAATTATAAAATTAGACATTAATTTAATTGCATATTTATATATTCGTCCTATAATCTATTGGTCTTATTGGATTTCTGTTTTAAATGATTAACTATTCAATTAAAAGATTAATTATTACTTAACTAGAGTATGTCCATTCAATTGTGTAGAATCCTACTTACCCCCTGATTCCCAGTTATAGGTATGGTCTACATTTTTTTATTGACACTCTTGGTTAATACGACTGTTTTGTTACTATTTCTGTCTTACATAAGTTGTATAACTGTATTGGTCCCATGTCCCTTATAATATAATTAAACAAACATTTGGTAATAGTTACATCCGCTACTGGATCGTGACTGTGAGTTATGTCATGGTTTATTTTGCATACTAAATGGTGGGTTTCCATTAGATTTAACATTCTCCCATTTTTCGGGTGGTGTCATATTTTGGTTGAGTATATTAATTTATTTGAAGATTCTGTTATATCAATCAGTTTTAAATTAAAATATTTATCGTTGTTATCACTATAAGAGGTGATATTTAACATTTTCTTTATATTTAATTGTAACCTATTTATTATATCTTTGTCAGTTGTACCGTTCCAAAAAACTATGATTGGTGTTCTCCCGTCAGTATGTAAGTATTGGTTAAGGTATATAGTGGACATCTTCAAGTTATCCACGTCCGACTTAGCCTTCGGCTAGTGGTCGTTTCTAGCGAAACCACAACCCCAGCGAGTCCTACTCCAGAGGCCCGAGATATTGTTGGGCCTCAGTACCGGGGCACTAACCTTGCGGCAGTGGGGCTCCCCGGTCCCGCTGTACGGGTTCTTGGCCGGGAACCAGAATTACCCAGTTCCCGTCCTCACCCCCGGTCGGTGTTTTCAACTCAGGCGGCGTGGGGTCGTCAAGCCCATCCCAGCAAGCCGGGCCCTGCGCGAAGTTAGAAGTCTTCCTAATCTTGGAGCAGGATCCTCCTTTCTTCTGCCCTTGACTTCTCCTTCTCGACGAGAGTAGTTCTTGCAAATGTTCCGAGAGCTTCCCAGGCTCTTCTTTCTTGAATATATGCTGTATTATCATAGGGCCAGGTGTACCCCAGGTTCTCCATCTTTGTCCTTAATTCGATTCTGTGGTTTTCGACTAACGGGCAGTCGTTGAGCCAGTACTCCGCCGAGTCCTCCTGATAACCACATCTGCATGACGGGTCTTCGGCAAGGTTGAAGCCATTTAACTTGAAGTTGAAGTCACCGTGTCCTGAAATTATTTGGGAGTAATAGTGATCGAACGGTAGTGGTGTCACGGCTCTTGTTTTGACGTCTGGTATGAAGGTGAAGGTCCATCTTCCCTTGATAGTACCCGTCCAGAGTGTCTGCCAGTCTTCAAGGCACTTGTCTTCGGCCTCCTGTCGGGGCATGCCATTTTCAATGTTTATTTTTAATTCGATTTGAAGGTGTATCGGTGGTACCCCTGCGATAACTTGTAAGGCCCTTGTAGAGGTAGTACTGTAGGCTCCCGTCACCGCTAACAAGGTTTGTCTCTGGGCACTCTCCAGTTTGCTCCTTAGTTTGGAGCTTAAGTTGGGATACCAGGAGCTGGCTCCGTATGTGATCCGTGGTACGTATACTGCCTTGTATAGGATCATGGCCAGCGTAGAGGATACGCCCCACTTCGACTTCCTTACGCCCTTGAGCCTCGAGAACATCTCCGTGCTGGAGCTCAGTAGTTGGTGAGCATGGGTCTCGAAGGTGAATCCGGCTTCCATATGTAGACCCAGGTACTTAGCCGTGGCGACCGACCTGATTCGGTGAGCACCCATTTCGGCGGTGAATCCAGGTACCAGTCCGCCCTTTAGCGGCACCATCACCGATTTCTCTTTCGAGAAGGTGAGTCCGCGTTCGTTGGCCCAGCTTATAGCAATCCTGGGTGCATCTTCCGATCTACTGATCACTTCTTTGCGGGTCCTGCCTGCCGCCAGTATTGCGATATCATCCGCGTATGCCACCACGGAGACATCTGTCGGCATTATGCTTCTCAGAAGTGGGTCTATGCAGATGTTCCAGAGTCTGGGTCCGAATTTCGAACCCTGGGGACATCCTTTTGTTAGATTGATCGTGCGGTGCTTGCTGCCTATTCTGTAAGTAGCCGTTCTGTTACTAAGATAGTCGATGGCCAGCGCTATCAGTTTGTGGCAGCAGCCTAAGGATCTCATATCATCGGCTAGGGTGGGCCACCTCACGTTGTCAAAAGCGCCACTAATGTCGAGGAAGGATCCTAGTACATACCCATCGTTGTTTTCTGTCCAATTTCTGACTTCAGCAAGAGCCGTGTTTGTGCTCTTACCTGGGAGGAAGCCATGTTGGTTCTGGCTGAGTTTGTGGCCGGAGTCCTGCTCCAGGAGAGTGCAGATAACATCCTCTAGAATCTTGCCTAGGACTGGAAGCAGGCTCACTGGTCTGTAGCTTTTGGGTTTCAGGGGGTCTTTGTTCTTCCCCTTCAATAAGACCACCACATTTGCATGTTTCCAAGTGTCTGGGAATATCTCTTGTGTTAAGCATCTGTCTACTATGCGTAACAGTTGGTCACCTATAGCCAGCCATGATGCCCTTATTATCTTCGCAGTTAGCCCGTCTTCACCAGGGGCTTTGTTCTTCTGCTTCCATACAATAGTGTGGAGATCCTCTAAGCTAATAGAGGACTCGTGGTGATCACTGTGTTGTGGTGCCGGTTGGGCGTCGTTATCGGAGTGCGGTATAAGTTCATTCAGCATAAGTTCAATAGTGTCTTCTAGATTAGCCGTATATGTACCGTCTTGTTTTACCAGCACCGACGGAACCTTGTGCTCTGATCGGCCATGGATGAGCCATTTCGTCATTTTGCCCCAAACGGACCTTCCGCTGAGAGGTTTATCGGCGATCTTTTTCCACAGAGAATACTTCGCTCTGCGAATGCTGGCTACATGAGCGTTCCTGGCTCTCTTAAACGCATCACGTGACTCTGGGGTAGCTTCCCTTAACATGCATCTTTTTGCCCTGTTTAGATACAGTCTCGATGCAGTAACTTCTTGGTTCTACCAGGGGGGTCTGGATTGGACATTTTTCGCTCTACGCTTCGGTAGCACCTCTAGGCAGGTTTCTACGATGGCATTCGTTAGATTTTTGGCGGCATGGTTAACGTCGTGTATTGGGTAATTGTCAATTTTTGTCTTTACCACTGCTAACAGTTTCTGAGTATCTGAGTATCTGAGTAGCTGTTGGGTGGTACCATGGTCGCTTGATCTGTAAGTGAGAATTTTAACATGGAGTGTTCGCTTGACGTGCTGGTTTGATCCATGGACCAATCACGTATCTTCCCTGTAAGTCCTCTCGAAAGTGTAACATCCACGTTGCTATTACCTTTGGATCCATGGAAGGACCAGCCGGAGTTATCCCTGTTCTCTACTGTAAGGTTTAAGGATACAATCATTTGCTCCACTAGGCGCCCTTTATCGTTTCTTCTTGGGTCAAACCACCAGGGTAAAAAGGCATTTACGTCTGCGCCGATTATGATCCTATCTGATAGAGATTGATTAATCACACTAAGTTCGTGGACGAAATCGGCTGTCTTCTTTCTGAATTGGAAATATGATGATACAAAATCTATAGGTATCTGACCCGGGTGAGCGGCGCTCAGGACAACCGTATGTGTTGTAGTGAGATTTTCCCTACAGATAATGTCCAGATTATCGTTAAATATCACTATGGCTGCCCAGACCCCATGCTGTTCGTTGGTATGCGACCGGATGACCCTGGTATTGCTGTCTTCCAGATCTGTAAGTCTACCATTCCGGGTATATGGTTCCTGTATTAGTGCTAGATCGATGTTGTTTAAGATACAGTAGGATCTTAACTCAACTGACACAGCCATGGATCTGGCTATGTTAATTTGTACTATCTTTAAGGTGCGGTCAGTCATAGCTAGTTCTAAGCTGCAGGGCCCTTACCTTTGCCGCTCATTTGACACAGTCCTTCGATAAGGTGGCATGCTCGCCTTTGCAATGAGCGCAGTTAGGCTTATCATTTCTATTCGGACAATCAGCTCTGTTATGCCCCGGCTTAGCGCAGTGAAAGCACGTGAAGGACTCTTCTTTACAATCGGCCGTTTTATGGGTGGTAAGGAGGCATTTCCGGCAGTACGGGACAATCGTGAATGGCCTCGGGAAAGTGGAAATCATACCCACAAATATCCTTTTCCCATTAATGAGTTTGTATGCCTTGGGTGAAACTTCAACCACCCAGTCTGTAAGGTGCATGTTACGTTTGCCACATTTAAATAACGGCCTTATGTCGTCTGCTGAGCAGATCGAAAGTTCTTGGTTCTGACTTATGATCATATTGACTATATCTTCCGTAGTATAATCTATTGGAATACCTTTTATTTTGACCCTCGGTTTCCTGGGACCCAACTCCCTGATTGATAAGTCGCCATTAATAGTTCTAATGGCATCCATAGTTGCGCTATCCGTACTGGTGAGGACGTAGTTGCCGTCTGCATTCTTGCGGCAGCCGTCCAGTTTCGGGGCTTTGGTCACCTTGGACACTACTTTCCAGATGACGCTCATGTTCACTGAGCCATCTTTACCGTCAACTAGGAACGCTGGCTTGACCGGTTTCAGCTTCGCGGCCTTTAGCTTATCCGTGTTCGCTTTATTCTTGCCACGATTGCGCCTTTTAGTGGAAGTTTGCCTTTCTAACTGTGGGAAATCCCCTAGCCTGTCTTTGACCGAGATTTTCCTTTCGGGAACATCCACGATCATGACATCGTCTTCAGGAGTTTGAGGCTGCAAGTTCCCTTTAACGGCAGAGACGTATAGCCGCTAAGGTCGCTGTTGTTCGTGCTCGTCATTTATGCCCAGCATCAACCTGTTGTTGGCTTCTTTAACTTCCAACTTAGCCTCCTGATACTTACCACCGATAGCAGCGGCTTCGAGGGCGATATTAGTGCTACAAGCTTGAATCTTGCTGAGGAACTCCTTTATTCCTTCGCTCCACTTCTTGCCAACTTTTGTGGTAATGATCATATCATTTATGAATACTTTGCAGTCCCTGACCAGACCGTCTATAACGTTAACCTCTGTGGAGATGCTGTCTGGGACAGTACCTGGGGTGGACTTCCCTGCTTTTCTCTTTTTGTTTTTGCCTTTGGTTGGCGTAACTAAAAATTCCTCTATGGATTGACTCTCAATGTCATCCGTAACGTCATCATTGCCACCTCGTAATCGGAGAGGTGTGCAATGTGTGAGTGGGGCCCTAATATTGGGTCTGTCAATATTGTAGTCGGTTTTAAAACCGTTGTCGGTTTTGTGGGACCTCCACTTCGCTCGCCCTTGAATGGTGGAGATGGGGACGGCGGGGCTACTAGCGCCGATCCAACTAGCCCTGTGGCTTCCTACTTCCACTGGGCCGGTAACTATGCTGTTATGTTTGAGAACGTTCATTATTTGATTTATGGGTTTACTCCCTTACGTTTTAGACCTTCCGTCAGGTGCCGGTTTGTGGCCCTAGCCCTCTGGTTCGCGGCGGGCCGACCGCGAGTTGCATCCGTTGATGGAGCCTTGAAGGCCTCTTAGCGCCGGATGGTCTTGTCCGGTCGGGCGGGGTCGCCACGACAAGGCGGGCCTTCATCGACCCCGGGTATATAGTGGACATCTTCTGGATTATCTGCTTTCTGACTTAGCGTCGCCGCTAGTGGTCATAACTAGCTCAACCACAGCCCCAGCGAGTCCGACTCCAGAGGCCCGGATGTTGTTGGGCCTCAGTACCGGGGCACTAACCTTGCGGCAGTGGGGCTCCCCGGTCCCGCTGTACGGGTTTCTGGTCATGACTGGTTTTAATCAGTCATGACCTCACCCCCGGTCGGTGGTTTTGACTCAGGCAGCATGGGGTCGTCAATACCCATCCCAGCCTGGGCTGGGCCTTGTGCTGACGTAGGATGGTCGGTCCTACTGGATGTCCTGGTCGTGTTGCTCGGCATCTTGCTGGAGCTGGATCCTCTCTTGGAGCCTGGTGTCTTCCTTTCTTATGAGCGCTGCCCTCGCGAATTTTTCCAGGCCTTCCCAAGATTGTCTTGATTCCGCGAAGTAGGAGCACGGGCACGGCCATTCATTGCCTTGTCTCTGTATCGTAGATTGGAGAGTCTGTCTGAGGTCATCAAAGATGGGGCAACCAAAAATGATGTGCTCCGCCGTTTCATCTGGGTGGCCACAACTGCATTCCGGCGTTCTGACCAGGTTGAAACCATTCAATTTCCCGTTGAAATCGCCATGGCCCGAAATTATTTGCGTTGTATAATGGTCGAAGGTGATCGGGGTATGCAATCTTGCTCTTACGTTCGGCAGGAATTCTTTCGTCCATCGTCCTTTAGAGGAACCGTCCCATAGGGTTTGCCATTGTTCGGCGAGGATGGCCTCTGATTCTTCCTTTGACATGCCATTTCTTACTCTAATTAGCGATTCAACGTGTAGGAAGATGGGCGGCGTACCAGCTATAACCTGTAGCACCCTCGTCGACACGGTGTTATAGGCCCCGGTAATGGCGATCAGCACCCTTCTTTGCGCTGACTCCATCTTCGTCTGTATTTGTAAGTTTATTGCCGATGGATACCATATGCTGGATCCGTACGATATCCTTGGAATGTATACGGCCTTATATATTAGTAGGGAGAGAGCTGCTGATACTCCCCATTTGGACTTCCTTACAGATTTCAGTCTGGAGAAAACGTCCGCGCTCGATTCTAGGAGCTTTATCGCATGGCTCTGGAAACTCAGACCTGCGCTGAGTTGTAGTCCTAAGTATCTTGTTTCCTGGACTGACTTTATTCTACCTTCGTCGAATTCGGCTGTGAATCCCGGTACGAGGCCTCCCTTTAAAGGTATCATGACTGATTTCTCTTTGGAGAATTTCAGCCCTCTGTACGTGGCCCAGGCTACTATGGTGTTAAGCGCTGTCTCTGTTTTGTTAATGATCTCTTGCCTGGTGTTACCCGCTACTAGCAAGGCGATGTCGTCCGCGTATGCGACCACCTTGGTGTCACGCGGGAAATTCTCTTTTAGTAACGGGTCCATCGTAATGTTCCATAGTCTTGGGCCCAGTTTTGAACCTTGGGGACATCCTCTGGTAAGTGTCAACGTGCGCTCAGAGCCACCAATTCTGTAGGTTGCGGTCCTTTCCGACAGATAGCTCATCGTTATGTCTATGATGGAGGGGCTGCACCGTAGCGAGCGCATGTCATCAATCAGGCTCGGCCAACGAACGTTATCAAACGCCCCGCTTATGTCCAGAAAGCATCCTACCACATGGCGTCCGTTCTGGGAAGTCCATTCCTTTACAACATCCAAGGCGGATGCTGTGGATTTTCCCGGTCTAAAACCGTGTTGGTCTGTGCTAAGATAATTTCCAACCTCTAGTTCCATTATGTTGCATATAACCTCCTCTAGTATCTTGCCCAGGACAGGCAGCAAGCTGACCGGGCGGTAACTCTTCGGTATTAATGGATCCTTGTCCTTATGTTTTAGGAGTACCACAATTTTAGCTACTTTCCAAGGGTCAGGGAACGTGGCGGATCTTAGGCAGTCGTTCACCAGGTTGAGCATACGGTCTCCGATAGCAGGCCATGCCGCTTTGACAATCTTGGCCGACAAGCCATCTGCCCCCGGGGCACTATTTCTTTGTTTACGCACAACTGCTGACAGCTCGTTTAGCGAAACTCGTGGGAAAACAGAGTTAGTGGGGTTCAGAGGCTCTAACCTTTGATCCGTTGCTGACGTCGGGATCAGTTCATCCATTATGAACCTGATCGTGTCGTGCGTGTTAGTTGTGTAGGAACCATCGTGCCTACGTAATACTGAGGGAATGGGTCTCTCAATTTTTCCCTTTATCAACCATTTGGTTAACTTTCCCCTTGTCTTGCCCGTCGCAAGGGGGTCTTCCGCGAATTTTTGCCATATTGTCCTTTTGGCCTTCCTTATGTTGCTTACATGCTTGTTCCTTGCCGCTTTGAAAGTTAACTTGGTGTCCGGAGTGTTTATCCGTAACATGGTCTTATGAGCTACTTTGAGTGCACGACGGGAGCTCGTCACTTCCGGGTTCCACCATGGGGGACGGATTTTCTTGTTTGACTGTACTTTGGGGAGACACTTGTTACAGGCCGCTGACAAGCTTTGCGAGATCTGATCTGCTGTCCCGTTGATGGATCCATCACTGCTTGTAGCGTTTAATTCATATCTTACGGCTTCGATAAACGTAGGTTTGCATATTTTGCTGTCCTTATATCTCACAACTGGTGCGACTACTAATGGAACTATCTGTTCGGTGATGACAAAGCTAATTATAAGGTGGTCGCTCGTAGTGCACCCTTTTTCGACGCGCCAGTCCCTAATGCAACTATGCATGTTGGGTGAAGCGAGAGTGACGTCGACGTTGCTGCGTCCTCTGGCACCCTGAAAAGTGTATTCATTACCTTGCCTGTTAAGGATGACCAGTCCCAGGGAAGAAATCATGTTTTCCACCGTTCTACCTTTGTCGTTCCGTCTATGGTCGTGCCATTTCGTTGAAAATGCATTTACGTCTATTCCGAGAACTGTCCTTTCGAGGAGAGCTTCGTTAATGCGGGTTATTTCCTCGGTGAAATACTCTGTAGGTTTCCGGAACTGAAAATAACTGGACACTAAGTCTATAGGGGATTGACCCGGGAACGCCACACCAAGAACTACCGTGTATTCCGTGGACAGTTGTGGCTTTGCGATGATGTCTAGGTTGTTATTGAAGACAATTATGGCCGCCCATATGCCATGGTGTTCATTTATTTTGCATTTTGCGATACGGGTTGTAGAGTGTTCAAGTCCAAGCAGAACTCCTCTGGATGCGTACGGCTCTTGGACCAGCGCTATATCGATATTACGGGTTAAACAAAGATGAAGCAGCTCATCCGAAACTGCTTTAGATCTCGCCATATTGAGCTGAACTACTTTGATGGACTTACTCATCTTCGGGCTGACCATAGTCCGTCTTTAGCAACAGTGTTCTTACGGTAGCAGCCCATTTGTTGCATTCCTTAGACATTGTGGCGTGTTGGCCCTTGCAATGAGCACATGTTGGCTTGTCGGATATGTTTGGGCATTCTTGCCTGTTGTGTCCCGGTTTTGCGCAGTGGAGACAGGTTGCATGTTCCGCGGAACAGTCCTTGGGCCTATGGTTTGTTTGCAAGCACCTCCTACAGTGAGGGGCAACCGTGAAGGGCCTGGGGAATGTGGATATCATCCCCACATATGTCCTATTGCCATTTAGGCATTTATATGCCGTAGGCGATGTCTCAATTACCCAGTCGGTGCTAAAATTGTTTCGTTTGCCACACCTGAAAAGTGGGCGGATGTCTTTCGTTGTACAGTCTGCAAGCAGCTGTTGGTTCTGTTTGATGATAGTATCCGAAACAAATTCTGCCGAGTATTCAGTGGGGATGCCTTTGAATTTGAGTCTGGGCTGCCTGGGCCCTTGTTCCCTAACTGATAAGCCTTCGCTGATTGACCTTATGGCATCAGTGGTTGCCTTGTCAGAGCTAGTCAGAACAAAATTGCCTTCTGCGGTTTTACGGCAGCTGTCTAGCTTGGGATTTGCCGTCTTGGCGCTTACCACTTGCCATATCTCCTCAAGTTTCAGACTGTTCTCTTTTCCGTCGATAATGAAAGCCGGACGAACTGGTTTCCTCTTTGCAGCTCTGTTCCTTTCAGCTGTCAACTTGGCCGTCTTGGCTCTTCGTTTTTCGTCCTTTTTGTTATTCGAGGTCTGCCCATCGAGCGGGGGAAAATCGCCGAGCCGCTCTCTCACCGGACGCTTTGGAGCTGATTGCGATGTGGGGACTACAACCGTCATGCAGTCATCCTCTGCCGTTTGTTCCTGGCCCTTGACCGTTGAGACATATAAGCGTCTTGTCTGTGCATGGTTGTCAGTGTTGCAACTGCTTAGACAGGCTTCTAGGCGCCTGTTTGTCTCTGAGGCAACGTCCTTGGCCTCCTGATATTTGCCAGCAGTGACGGCCGCTTCAAGGGCGATGTTATTGCAGCAAGTCTGTATTTTCGCGATATAATCCTCAATGCCCTGAAGCCACTTTTTTCCTATTTTCGTGGCTGTTTGCATGTCCTGCAGGAAGAGCTTACAGTCATTGACATGACCTTCAATGGCGAGGTTCTCTGCAATAATATTTGCCGGGACAGTGCCCGGGGGAGATTCTCCTGCTCTCCTCTTTCTGGCGTTTGTCGGTGTAATTGTTATCTGACCGTTATTTTGGTCGTTGTCGATCTGTATGTCGTCACTTATGTCCCCATTTCCGCCACGCAATCGGAGGGGTGGACGATCGTCGTCAAGTGGAGCCCTTTTTACAAGATTGTCATGTATATTGTTGTTGTCGTATTTATCAGGCGTTGCCTTTGTCAAACTGTGGGACCACCACTTCGCTCGCCCTTGCTTGGTGAAGAAGGATACGGCGGGGCTACTTGCACCGTTCCAACTAGCCCTGTGGCTTCCTAGTTCCACTGGGCCGGTAACGAAAATCTTTTTTGTAGTTCCAGTCATTTTTGATTTTGAGGTTTTCTCCTTTTGCGTTTTTGCCCTACCGCCAGGTTCTGGGTTTGGCCCTGATCCCTCTGGCTCGCGGCAGACCGACCGCGAGTTGCATCCGTTCTTGGAGCCTTGAAGGCCTCTTAGCGCCGAGCAAGCTCGGTCGGGCGGGGTCGCCACGACAAGGCGGGCCTTCATCGACCCCGGGTATATAGTGGACAGAGTTGTTGCCCCCTCGAGCTTTAGACTTGATTCTAACTGCCCCAATAATGGTATTAACAAGTCTGGCTTGCTCCTAAATATCCTACCGACACTACGCATTACTTGCTTGATTTCTCGATGTTGTATCATCTTCAGTTTATTGGTGGTAGTCAACACGATGGGTTTGCCTTCGATTTTAACTGGCCTGTATTTATCGAGACTGTTACGAGTAATAAATCCTTCTGATTTATCATAGTGAATTCAAAATCCACTATAACGAATTTGATGTTGTCGCTGTAATTATAATAGTTGTATGTGAGACTTCTTTTTTTTTTACATGTTAATTAAAAAGAGTTTTGTTATGTTAGTTTTTTTTTTTTTTTATATGTTTAATAGTACATTATCTCCTCATATTCTGGTATAATATCCAAAAAATCGATTAAGTCATTACAACTATTTAAATCGTCTAAATGTCTATTTTTAGTCATATCATGCAAGAACTTTAGTATACTTTGTGTAATTTTCGTGATTTCTATTTTCATATATGGCGTTTCTAGTTTGTTGTTTGCTAAGTGTATATGTCTGATTAAACATATAGGCGTTTGTTCTCTTTCTTCTGTATTTGTATCATGATCTTAATATTGCTAATTCCAATTCCGTTATAAATTCCCTGTTTTTAGCCCTAAAATAAAAAACGTTAATTTAAGTTATTCATATATATATTTATATTCTTGTTCTATTTATACTATTGTGTTGTACACATATATGTTTTTGTATGGTGTTTGCTCATTAATAGTACGTGTTTAGCGTTGAGTATAATTTGAACATGAAAGCGAAAGTGTAGATTGTACGTGATTCTACTCATAAACGTGTGACTTCGTCCATTTCTCTGGCAGTCTGCAGTGTTACTAAATGTCGCCTACCTCTATTTACTGATCGGTTATTTTTCATTTTCTTTCTACATTTTATTATAATTAAACCTGCTACTACTATTATTATTAGATAAAACAAATAAGTATGAAAATTGGTAGTATCTTTTGCGGTCTTTTTATCCTTTTCTTCTTGTATTAATTGTTCTATTTCGTCAATGGATTTAGAATATTGACTTAGGTCAGTTAACCTTACCACGGAATTCGTGTGTGATATGACGTTACTTATTCTTTTTTTTATAGAAGTGAGGATTGTCAAGTTTGAGGTTATTCCTATGGTTGATATAAAATCCTTAAAATGTGTCGAATTTAAATGCCTGTTCGGTGTTAACACTAATTGAGGTGTGTATCCCCTACAGTCTTCGTTTAATTTTAATATACCTATCCCACTTAATTGTATATTCATCGCCTGGTCTCTATTTTCGCACGAGATGGCTACATTGTCAGTTGTTTTTATTGTATATATCCAAGCGTTCTGATATTTTAATTTATGATAAATACTGCGAGTGATGTCTAGATAATGTATCGGGCACGTACTAGGTATGCCTGATGGTTTGATAAATAATTCTACTTCGCATGGAAGTTCACTGGCTCCTAATCTTAATGGTTGTGTTTTCGGACATAACGTTCCTACATTAATTTGTTTACACATCAATAATTGGCTAAATGATAATGTTAAATAGTACTCGTGTGTTTTTGATATGGCTATGTACCCATATTCAGGTATTATGTGCATATAATGATCATTTTTTACTACCGGTAGCGGTATTACGTGGAACAATGTTAAATCGACTGTGCTTATTAGCTGTATTGTTATTTCGAATATTAACGTTTCGTTTCTGTAAATTATATTTAGTTTTGACATTCTACTTAGTTCATATAATGATATTTGATTTAGATCGAATGGTAAACTTTGTCCCTTTGGAACGTTTATTGAAATATCTTTTAACTGTGTGCGTAATTCCATAGCTGATATTACGCTCGAATGTATTATACCACTTTGCGCGGCTATTATTACCTCACAAATTGTATCGGTTTCAAAACCTAATTGTTGGAATAATAAATTTAATATGTTTATTTGTTCGTTGATATTACTTTTTGCTTCTACGATATCTAAATTGATTATGGTTTGATTAACGGTTGTTTCCATTCGATTGTATAATATGCTAAGTTTATTTATCTGACCTTCCATTTGGGTTGTCTCCTTAAACGTGTTTGCGGTTGCTTTTAATATACTAGTTTGTTTTTCTACTATTTTTAATAAATTATTCTGACTAGTTTGTAATTCCTCAATTTGTCTATCATATGATTCTGCGTCGGTATCATCTAATGTACCAAATAATGTTTTTTGTATTCGACCCACTAGATTTACTAAACCCCTTCTTGCCCGGGTAATTGTATCTGTTTCATCTATAGATTGTAACATATATATTCGTTTCCTAGTAACTTCCTGTTCAAGACTCATAGATGCGACCCTAAAATATTCACTAAGTGTTCTAAACATACCTTCATATACTATTGTTAAATCGTTACATAATTGTGTGGTTTTATCATAGTAATACATTGTATCCTTTGTTCGTCGATTAAAATTATCTAATTTAACATATATTATTAATTTCCAATCGGAATTTGTTAATCGGAGTGGTCCCTGATTCTCAAAGTACATCCCATTCTCTTGGGAAAGTTTTGAAATTTGATACGGCTTTGTTTGTGCCAATGCGACTTGGAGCATGACGGTCGTCATCATGATCCTAAAACGTTTCCTTACATATTAATTTTTTTCTAATTACATATTCATATACATATATATATTTTTTTTTTATCCTATCAACTATTGTTAATGATTATGTTTATACTATTTTTCTAACTAGGATCCTCGTGGAACCTTTTTACGTGGTTTTTATGCACCGTAACGTGTCTTTTCCCGCGCATTATTACAATATTTTCCCTGTCTAATACATCGGTTACTTCATAGGGGCCTGTCCATAATGGATTTAGTTTATTCTTTTGCGCGCGTTCCCTTAATAAAATTTGATCTTTCACGTGTATCTCTATAGGATTTTTATTGCTATCGTAATTTCCTTTAGATTTTGTTTTGCATTTTATTAACCTTTCCCTTGCTATCTTGTGAGCTTCCTGCATTTTCTGTTTCAGGTCGAAGTAGTAATCGTCGTAGTTATATCTGGGTTCGGGCTCATGAGATAACTTAGTTGGTATCTCTAAATGTTTACCGTATAGTAGAGAATATGGTTGATAACCCGTTGACGTGTGCTCCGTGGTATTATATACGAAAAATGCGTAGGGTAAATACTCATCCCAATTGTTCAATTTCTTGTCTACGTAATGCCTAAGGTATTCCGATAATGTCCGGTGTGCTTTCTCTAAAGCTCCGTTGGCTTCCGGGCGATAAGAGCTTGTGTTTATCTTATTTATTTGCAATTTACATTGTACATCGGTACCTCGAATATTGTATACTTTGATACATTTGTTACTTAAATATTTTTACGTTAGTGTACTTGTTGTTGTGTATATTTGGGTGGTGTGTGCATACAAAATGTTGTTACGAACGCCTCGGCAATATAGTGTTCGCTTGGTGATTCGGGAGGGGAATGCCCTAGTAATTTTAGTTAAATCGCATTGAAGTGTTAATAATATGTATTCCCTGTTAATGTAGTGACCAGTGGGCCACGATATCTAAACTTATTTTTTCGAATGGTTCAGAACTTGTTGTCGTAATTACCATGGGTTGTTTTACCTTTTTATTCGTAACTTTTTTCTTTGACATGATGCGCAATTTTTTATATATTCGATTACGTCTTCTTTTAATCCTCGCCAATTAAACTGCGTTTTTATTTTTTTGATTGTCCTATGTATTCCGACGTGACCGCCGGTTACGGAGTCGTGACATTGTTTGAATATGATTAATTTTTCTTCGTCACTGAATTCTAACTTGGAACAAATAATTATGTCTACTTCTGTGTTTCGGAAAACATATCGAATCATTGCACGTACTTGTGCCCATTCCAGCCAGTCTATGAAACCCAATTTATTCATAACTAATTTATTCAATGATTGTTCTTCACATAATAGTTTTAGATTTAATAGTGATAGATAAATATTTTCGTACGTTGCTTTTTGTTTGTTTCTATTTTTGGTAGTTAAGAATATTATGTACCTATTTTTGTTACGTAAATAATTCACTTCCCCGATTGCTTTGCTAGGTGTTAATTTTTTACCGTTGCCGAATTTTTGCTTTAATTCGTAATTTGTCCCTGACATAAAGTTATAATGTTTTTCTATTTCTGATACTATGTGGTACTCCTCGGGTGACTCTACTAGACTACCGTTTACTTCTTTTACGTGCTTATTTGTTATTAATTGTGTTTCGAATTCATTTAGAAATGCGGGATAACTTTCCTTTTTTATTTCGTTTATGCTATACATCCTAATGAGTGCATCAACATTTGAATTTAATATTCCTGGTTTGTAATGAATCTCA
Organism: Sitobion miscanthi; assembly: GCA_008086715.1. Taxonomy (NCBI): domain Eukaryota; kingdom Metazoa; phylum Arthropoda; class Insecta; order Hemiptera; family Aphididae; genus Sitobion; species Sitobion miscanthi. The sequence goes on from CM017804.1 coordinate 26,439,318, forward strand.
TAATCGTATTCCTCTAGAAGTATTCGCCAACGTGCGAGTTTTGATAGTGGGTCCTTTAAATTAAATAACCATGAAAGTGCGCGGTGATCGCTTAGTATAATAAATTTTCTTCCATATAAATAAGGTCTGAAAGTTTTTACTGCGAATATTATGGCTAAACACTCGAGTTCTGTAGTGCTATAATTGTTTTCGCTTTTATTTAAAGTTCTGGATATATATGCAATAGGTAAGTCTCGTGACACTTCCCCTTGGGATAATATGGCGCCCAGCGCTTTTCCACTTGCGTCAGTAGTAACTATAAATGGTTTTGTGAAATCTGGATATTGTAGTATAGGTTCCGTACAAAGGATATTTTTTAACTTATTGAATGCTTCTTGACAGGAGGTGTCCCAGTTAAAGGTAACACCCTTCCTTAATAGATTTGTCATTGGTTTTGCTATTAAACTATATGATTCTATAAATTTCCTATAATAACCAGAAAGTCCCAGAAATGATTTAATTTCTTTTACGGTTGTTGGTGCTGGGAATTTTAACACTGACTCGACCTTTGCGGGATCCGGCTGTATGCCGTTTTCACTGATTATGATTATACCTAAATACATACACTGCTGTTTTAAGAACTCGCATTTCGCTGGTTGTATTTTCAAATTATGATTTCGTAATCGTTCAAATACGTCGCGTAGTTTTTCGTTATGATCACGTAAACCTTTTCCGTATATTATTATGTCGTCCAAATACACTAAACATTTTATTCCCACGATACCAGCCATTACATTGTTCATTAAGCGTTGGAAGGAACATGGAGAAGTTTTAAGACCCATTGCCATTTTCTTAAAATGCCAATGACCTTGATTAGTCGAAAAGGCTGCAAGCTCTTTGCTTTTTTCATCTAATTTCACCTGATAAAAACCCGAAGCAAGATCAATGATGCTGAATAGATTACATTGGCCTAGTTGGTCTAATATTTCGGTTATGTTAGGTAGTGGGTGGTATTCGTTTATCGTTACTTTATTTAAAGCTCGGAAATCTATGACTATTCTGAACTTTGGTATTTGGCTCGCGTCAAGTTTCTTTTTTACTAATAGTAAAGGAGCGTTCCACGGTGAAAAGGAAGGTTCAATAATGTCGTCCCTTTCCATTTGTTTAATTTGGGAATCTATCTCGGCCATTTGCGTGTGTGGTAAGCGATACGGTCGCTTATATATGGGCTCCTGATTCTCTGGTATATTAATTTTATGTGTTAACGTATCCGTATATGTTAACGTATCCCCCGCTAAATGGAATATATCTTGATAATGTTCACATATCTCTAAAATAGATTGCCTTTGCTCGTTATCCATGTGATCGCTTCTAATTAATTGTCTAATCTCATTAACGCGTTTATTTTTATTATTGACATTTATTATTGACTGCGTATTATATTCAAATTCGTGATCGTATCGTATTTTATTTAAATTGCTTAACATAACGTTTTGAGACTTCTCGGTTATATTTAAAATACTTATTATTACTTCACCGTTCTGTACAGTATTTATTACATTTCCACAAAATACCCCTTCCATTATTTCTTGTCTATGAATTAAAATATCCTTATTTTCTACATCCTTTGCAGCTATAGGTATTGATACAATTGTTTCCGATCTCGGGCTTAATAATAGCTCTCCACGCTTATCTTCGTTAACGTTAATTGTTAGAGTTTTATCTGCTAAATTGATTACAATGCTATTTTTTGACAAGAACCTATTTCCTAATATACCGTTTTTCCTCATTGGAAATTTTTCGTCAACTAAATTAAACTCTGTAATTATTTTCTGCCCTTGGATTATCAAAGGTATTGTAAGTTTGCCTATTGTTTGTATTATTTTGTTGTTAATTCCCCTTAAGTTAACTGATTGTGTCTTATCTACTATTACATTGTTTTCTAAAATATTGTTTTTTATTATATTTTCTTCACTTCCCGTGTCGACTAGAAATTCTACTTCCCTATCTATACAGGCAGGTGATTTACATTTTATATGATTATTTTCGTTCATTTCTGTTAATATAACGGGGTAAAAATCTCGGATGGGTCCACGGATATATGATTGATCGCACGCGCTCCGGGGGTCACGTGAGATGTCCGCTCGTTTCCCGAATTACTATTATGCCGCTCGTCGTTTTGTTTTTTATAACAGACCGTTATACTGTGCCCCAGCTTGTTGCAGTAAGTGAATGATTCGCTCCTTGCATTATAATTAGTCGGTGGACGTGTGAAATTATTCTGATTTGGTGGTCTACTATTGTACGCGACATTGTTCATTCGGCATTGTGATGCAAAATGTCCTTCGCGGTTGCACGTATGACAACGCCTAACATTAAAATTGTTGTTTCTCGGATTGTTTCTATTAGTATTCCTGTCATAAGAGTTATTTCTGTTAATAGTATTGCTATTGTTATTATTATGATAGTTGTACGCTGTGTTTTGATTATTATTGTTAAATTGCCTATTTTGATGCGTATTCCTATTGCTATATGTATTATTTGCGCGGAAAATCTCTTGTACATCATTATATGTACGAATATTCTTTTCGGTAATTAACGCAATTTGCATTGCTTGCTCGAGAGTAGTAGGATTTTTCGTTTTTACTTCGAATTTTATTTGATCGCTTAAGCCGTTTATATAACTGACTAATGCCTGTTCCCTAATATTGTCACGTAATATTTTTGCTTCGGTAAGTGTTTTGCCTATGGCTACTGTGTTACATAGCTTCTGATGTATTTCTTCTACTCTATTATTGTACTCAAATATGGTTTCGTTGTGTTTTATTTTTACTATGTTCAATTCGATTTGTAAATTAGCTGCTCCGTAGGGAGTTTCGAACGCGTCTAACAATATTTTTTTCATATCGCCCCATTCTATAATTTCCTTATATCTTGTTACGTTAAAAGCTCTGTCTGATAGTTTGGTAGCTGCTATCAATTTTAACATGAAAGGGTGTTGTTCTGGGTCTACCGTACCTATAATTACTTCACAAGCATTTAAAAATGGATATATTTCGGATTGTCCTGAATAGTTAGGAATTAATTTTATTGCGTCTAACGCGCTTATTGGTTTCGTATCAATACTACTTGTCATTTTTTTAACTTTGACTGTTCTTTTCGGTTGTATATATTCGGTGTGGATAGTATTTTTATTACTTCGTAAACCTTGGCGGGTTGCGCTAGTAGTAGGACTATTTTCAAACTCCTCTAGGTTTATTAATCGTAAACTTTTGTTTAATATATCACTACTTATTGGTTTGATTTCTATACATTCGTTAATTATTTCTTCGTTAAATGTGTCTAACTCTTCGTCTAAATTTTGTATTTCTATGTTTTCAATTGTTTCACTATCAGTATTGTTTACGTCAGTTTCTAAATTATTCTCGTTTTCGATTATTTCAATTATTCTATCTAACGTTTCTCTAGCTATCGTTTCGAATTCGCCGTTAATATTTTCCTCTGAACTTTTGTTCATTAATACTTGTTTAATTATTCATTTATTCTTAATTTACTTTGCGTTTAATATAAAATTCGATATGGGCTTTAAATTCGGGTTTCGGGGCTTCTACGTGGGCTAGCGGGCTTCAACTTGGGTTAGGAGCTAAAAAACATGGGCTAGGGGCTTAAATATGGGCTAAAAATCTACACGTGTTCTATACAATGGAGTAGCTAATTCCAAGGGAGTTGTACTTAAGTAAGATGAACTCAATAATATGCCCTCAATAATCAATAATAAATATAATCTCAATAATGCCCCGTAATAATCTACAATAATAATTCTCAAAAAATGCCCTTTAATAAATCACAATAATAACTTCAATAAATGCCCTTCAATAACTTCAATTATAACTTCAATTATTTCAATAAATTGCCCTTTTATAATAATTAAGGCCCTAGTTACGATGGACCAATAGACCAAAGGAGACGGTTATATAAATTATGCTTACAACATTGCTGTATTCATCCCGTTGCTTGATCTCTCTCGCCGTGGTTGAATTGTAACAAAGTTCGGTCTTCCCAGAGTCGTTGAATTGAAGCGTGCACTCTCCAGTCCAACGGTGATCCACGAAGGTGAAATTGCCTCTGTTGATTGAAAGTTTCCTTGAATCTTGGAAGACCCTGTCCACAGCGCCAAAATTCTGTTACGTCCCAACCGACGTCGATATATACATCAACGCAGAAATAAAATACGTGATGTACTAAGTTATGATGAATGTTTATTAACGAAGTACAAGATTACAATGTTATAATATAAGGTGTAAAGAGAGGTGTTACGACTCTTTAGGATAAAGTTTATACTGTGAGTGGTGTTACGACCTGACTCAGAATGTCCCTAACCGTCTGACGAGTTCTTGTCGTGGGCTCCTATATATATGATCGAGTCCTTTGGAGTGGGTGGTTGTCTCCGTGGCTAAATCTGGTCATGAGACAGAGTTCGGGTCTCGTACTTGGTATGCTGGTCGGCTCGTATCCTTCGTATGCGTGTTGGTTTTCCAGGAAAAGATACGTTTGATGACTCCTTCTATGGTTAAATTGTTTTCACTACGCTTTTGCATTGACCTCCGTATGTTATGCTATACTAATTGCCTTATTAGTTATACCGTTACTGTGGTATATGGTGTCAAATATTATTAGAGACGTGCGGGCGCGCTTCGCATAGTTAATATATGATTCCTTACTTCGTGGGTACGTTACAATAGTACATTGCGGCTTTTAACCAGGTTCCCCAACGCGTAATGATGGGAGAAGGAGGCAATGGTGTTTCTGGGGCTTCTCTTCGGAACAATTCAACGCGAGCTGACGCCTTTAAGAACACTTTTTTCATATTCAAAATAAGTTCGTCAACTTTTGAAAATTCTGCACAAATTTTCTCGCATACACGATGCTAACCATAGGCGAGGCAGGTTATATGTATCATTTTAGAATAGAATGCTTGAATAGATTTTGCAGCTTTCACCATATATGGTGCCGCATCGGTCACAAAAAAAATAACATCGTCATGGTTAATTTCATTTGGCCACAAAGAAAAAAGGGTTCTATCAAATAATTTACTTATTGTCGAGTGGTTGGCTTTTTCTAATACTTCCGAAGCAAGTAAAAAATTTTACCTGGTCCGTCGGTTAGTAAGGTTCCAATTATCACATTCGCCACATAACGTCCTTCTGTATCTGTTGTCTCATCTATAGACACCCAGAATTTTTTATTAAGTATTTGATTTCTTATTTCATTCATCGTATCTTCGTAGTAATCGTTGACATATGTTTTTCTCAGTGTAGAAACAGATGGTATATGTACTTTTCAAGGAATAAACGTAGATGAGGATTTCCTAATTTTTCTAATAGAATATTTGATTTTAAGAATGCTTCACATAAATCCTTAAAAAAGTCAGATTTTCTTGTTGGAGTAGTAATTAGCTGTTGTGTGGCATTTTTATTTTGACGATTAGAGGCTCTTATATGTTTCTCAGTACTTAAGTGCTGAGTGACACTGAAACGTTTTTCGCACTTTACCTTGACTTCGCATATCTTACAAAATAATACACTCCCGTGGAACGCGAAAATATGTTCACCATATTCAGTAACGTAGTTTTTACCTCTATTGGTAGTTGATGTTTTTACTTTCGGCATTTTAACACAAATTAATCAAAGAAGGCGGACACTCGATATTCACTCACGGAAGACGTCAAACAATACCAACGAGAAATAACGAACTGACTGCATTCTATAATTTTACAAAATGACGAAAAAGTCGTGTTATTGTAATAATCCCAATAACAGAAAATATCAGCACTTTTCTAAAAATAAATATATTTAATTGAAAATATATTGTAGAATACCCGTTATCGGGCCGCCATGCGCCGCGCCGTCAATACAACTATAAATAATTTGGTATTGTTTTATTTTTTATCAATAGGACATTTAGAAGTAATTTATTTTGTGAATTACAAAATATTTGACTCTATTATGCAGTTAATAATAATAAAGTTGTAAAATATGCAAATAAATAAAAAAACCTCAAAATATGCAATTATATGCAAAATAAAATGTTGTATTTGGATTTGTTTAAGTATAATTCAAATTTGTAGCTGATCTAGCAATTTTTTAGTAAATTTTTCAGTAAAAACATGCAAATGCATGAACTTCCGGGCCCTAGTTATTAGTTATTACATTAATAAAGTAAAACACTAAAATGCAAATATGTAAAAATAATATTATAATGTATTAACTCTACTATCTACTATGTGCTGCTTGTAAAATGAAAGTTGTTCTCAATCTCATAAACTACTTGTCAATTAAGATACCTTATATCGTATATAGGAAAGTCAACTATACAAGTTAATTTTAGATCTTAATTCTTAATTCTTAATTCAATATTTTTTTATACATTTTATTTTTTATATAGGTAGTAGGTACAATAAATAATAATTACAATTTAATAATTTAACAATTAAATATATTATTACCATTACAAATATTATAATGTAATGCACTTACGTACCTAGATGGTTAAGACCGACTTTGTACCAACTAGCGTTGTACATTGGTTCCACTGATAACACCGTCGTTTCCAGTCCTGTATATCTTAGTCCGTGTCCACAGCACACAGGAGGTGCTTTGCTCCGACGTGTATACACGTCCACAGCAGTGAAAGGGTTATATCTACATAAATAAATAATAGAATACAAATATGTATATTTATGATCAGTTTTAAAACTAAATTTATACATTTGGATCTGAAACTTAATTATTTGCACGCCTATAATTCCATATTAGTTAATTATTATACCGTATAAGTACTTCAGTACCTATTATAATAAAATTACGATATACGATTTACATTGTTTATTCTCTTCAATGTTTCGTAAATTATTATTTTTATAATTAATATATTATGTTACTATATTATAACTCATAATAACTTATCACCTATATTATCATCATATTATATCATCTTATACTGTCAAAAATAAATGATCGACTATTGGATTTATTTTGGCTAAAGCTTCTTTAGTTCTTTCTAAGTTACATAATGCTGTTTGGGTATATTTGTAATCCTTATCTTAGTTATTAGTAAAGATAGGACTAGATGTAATTTAAGTTTTAGATTTTAATATTAAAGTATTATTTATTCTTAAATAATTTTAAATCCAAAATAAGCAAAAGATAATTTTGATTCATTACGTTTTTTGAAAGTTCGAATAACGGTTTATTTTGTGATGTTCTATGTGTTAAAAGTTTGAAGAACCTAGGTTTTGCTTATTACGTATTCAAAGAACTTAATAAGTTATAACGTTTTTCTAGTAATTCTTTAAAGAACTTAATAGGACAGTGCCTAAAATTGTGTGCAGTAGCTAACATTAAATGTGTAATAGCAAATTTAAAAGTGTGCAGTACTTATTTTCGACTTTTATACATTTTTATTTGATTAATACTCAATTAAATTATTGAAAATTACTAATTAGCATATTGTATTCGTTTAAAACCCTTAACACTAAAAATAATATTATATATTTTATTCTGGGTGGCTTATAATATAATAAGTATATTAACCCAAGCTATTTCGTTTTTAACTTAAAATGTTTAGTCATAGGTATGAAGGACTTTTATAGAAGATTTTCTTAGATTGTATTTATTATAACTACCCAATTATTAATAAATAGCAAAAACAATAATTGTGCAATGAAGTTATATGTGGCATGTGCACTACTAGGTCTATGTTTATTATTTTAAAATATGTTTGTATTGAATTAGGTGTGCAGTAGAAAAATATTTTAATTATTACGTTTTTCGTGAAAAAGTTCAGTAAACTTAATAGTTTATAATGTTATTTCATATGAAGGACTAATAAACTAAATTAAATAATTGGTTTCGTTCCATTATATTTTGGTTTATGAACAACAATAATGTTCTTTAACCCTTTTTTTACGTTCCGTTCGGGAATCCTGCAGCGAGTTACGAGCCGGGTTTATTCAATTTAACATAATTTAATCTTGATTGTTAAAATATAATTACCAGTGCCATAATACCTACGAATTTTAAAAAATACGTCTACATTTTAATAAAATAAAAAAAACATTTAAAATATCATACGTTTTAACCAGTGCCAAAATGTTTAAATTAAAACCAAATATAATTTTTAACTTAATTGCTGTATCTACTTATGCTACTTATGCTAGTCCTGAGTCTGTATAAAAATGGGAAGGAAAATGAAGATTTTTTTAAATTTAAATTTATATATTTTAATACATTTAATTTTAAATTTCAGGCCGCTATTCGTATGCACCCCAAAAAAACTCAGGCTGCAATTCGGAAGAAATTTTTACTGCGGGACGCAACTATTAGCTTCCCATTGGGTGAGTGTGAATTTAGCGCTACTTATATTCATTGTACTAACTAGATGGTTAGGTTAAGTTAGGTTAGGTTAGGTAACTAAATATAGGTAGCCCTAGATTCGCACTTGTTCCATTTCCCCCCGCACAAGCCTACTAATAACCGTATACGGCATTGCGGCCTGGTGATTAGTCTTTATTTTCCAGTCCATTCTATCTTAGTCCGTGGCAATTACACATTTGGATATGTCTCAATAAGTGACTATAACACATTATGTACGGAACGGCTGTTTTATATACATTTTACAAACAAAAATAATCGATTTGGTTTAATTTTGATAGCAAATTAAAATTTATCACATTTTGTACATTAAAAATCGATTTTTTAACTCTATTTTCAAATTGTTGGCAATATCACGTTATTACTTTCCAAAATTCAATTCCAATTTCATAATTGACGTTTTCTCATCGTTTTGATTTCATTGTTATGAGATCTGTAAATCTAGGTAGTCTTGTTCATAATATGGTGATTCTATATTAGGTATTATTAATTCCTTCGGGTAGCTAGCTCTTTTTCATCAATTAGAATATTTACTTCCTTTGTCTTTTATATGTGCACACTTTGTTTTTTTCCCTAAAATCTGTTTTTATTAACCTTGAAAGTCTTGTGTGTCTTTTAATGTCTCGAGTGTCCTTACCATCTGCTGTTATGCTGGATAAGCCTTATTTCAAGTGTTCTTAGCGATTCATCCATTTCATCGATAGCACGTTGTGTGACTCCTTCACTTTCAGTGATTATTACTAGGTATATCACCGGCAAAACATTTAATAGAAATAATTTCTCCTCTAAATTTTATTCCAATTCTTTGCCGTGTTAGTTTTGCTTTTACTATATTCATTATTTTCTTAATAAAACAGTTGAATAAAGACGATGATCTAGTGCACCCCTGTTGTACTGCTTGTTTTATCTTTGAATTTGCTGTTGCTTTTCCCATTGTATTGTCTGTTCCTTGTATAATACGTGTATTGTTCCCAAATCTTGTTTTTTAATTCCTATTCTTTGCAATGCAGGAAATATTATATTTCAGCTAACACTATTAAATGCCTTTTCTAGGTGTATAAAAGTCAAGTCTGTGACTATTAATTTAAATTTGTTTACAAATGAGCATACGAAGTTCCAAAATTGCTTATCTCGTACCTCTATGCTTTCTCACACAATATTAGCCGTTTATCAGATAGTTTTCTACATTCCTTTCTATACGTATTTTGATACTTTTTACTAGAATTTTGGATGCGTGTGTAAGTAGGTTAAGCGTTGTGAATTTTCGCATATTATGGATTATATTATATGGATATTTAAGTCATCCAATAAATGTTCACTGGACTGTGTGGTTGCTGATATTATTAATGTTTCATTAAATTTGAGATTGTAATAATAATAATAATTTCTTTATTAGTTATATAATAAAGATTTAATATAAAATTTATATTATTCTCAATAATATATATACAGTGAAACCTCGGTATCTCGAAGTTTCTGTATGTCAAATTTTTTTCAGTCCCGATCATTCAGTATTGGACTTACGTATTCAGTTATTTCGGTATATCGAATTTTCGTATGTCGAATACTTCTATAAGTCATTTCCGGTACTCACCCCTATTATGTTTCACCAACTCGAATATATGACAGATTAGATAACGTATAAAATGCCAAGACTATTAAATATAAGATAAATGACAGAGCTTATACACACAACGTTGTATGCAAGTTATATTGAAAATACTTCTAATACTAAACAAAAACAAACAAAAATGACAGATTTTCTACTTTCATAGAAAATAATGTATACTTACCCAAATGACGAATACTAATACATAATATGTATGCAATGTATAAATACACATTTTTCCAAATAATTAAACATTCTTATTTTAAATTCCCTCGCTAACTCGAAGTTTCGATATGTCAAATTTTTTTTTTTGGCCCCTTACGACTTTAAGATACCGAGGTCTCACTGTATAATATTTATTTTTTGCATGCAGCTATCTCTGCCGATCTTCTTTACCCGGCATCCTCAGCATGATAGAGGTGACACGGCCCTAAAAATGTCAGTCAAACTCAAACAGCAAGGCGAAGATATCACTTATTTAGAGTTTTGCAAGCTGTTCGTCGACATCTACCAAGACCAAAGTGTGTTAAATATTTGCAAAGAAATTTATTCGTCCCAGGTAAATATTATATAACAAATGTGATATAAGTGTTAAATTTGAATTCGATGATAAATTGTTGTATTCGAAGACAATCTGTCAACCTATATTACAACTAACAGTGGCAAAGAGTCATAGATGACGAGACAACGTATTCTCACTTAGATAGACAATTAATTTGGTTTTATTAAATTTAAATAAAAAATTTCATATTATATATTCCAATATGTCAAAATCTTTTTTCTTAAACTGTTGTAATATTAAAAAAAAAAAATACTAGTTGTGGGTACGGCATAAGCAGGATGTGTCCGGCGTGTTTATTTAATCCAGTAAACATCCAAATGTCTACAGAACAAAAATAATTTTGATACGACGTATTGCTTCCTGTGTGGTGCGCAGGTGGAATTGAAAAACGTGTGGGAATCATCCTTGCTTTATGAGATGTGTCTAGCCGTTCATACTTTTTATTTATTTTTTTATTTTTTTACTCTATTATCAACGACACCGTAAACCTTTTCTAGTGGTTTGTTTACTATAATGTATTATACAACAATCCAGGAAGGTCGCACTAAGTATAAAAGAAAAGAGCGCCTTAAAATGCACACATAGGCAATGCAACACACGAAAACTAGCCGGGTATAATTACAAAAAGCAACACGATTCACGAAAAAAAATGTTTGTGAAAGACTACTAGCGAATTTCTAGTTAAATAACGAAGTTTGAAAATACAATCATCAATTGGAAATTTCACGTAGATGTGCTGTATTTTTCAAATAATTTCGAACAATTAGAATGTATCAGCCTATTATGAAACTTAATCGTAAGAACTTTATCTTCTAGCGATAATTTAAATTTTACCGAGTATTGCATATATAAAATAACTCAATTTAAAAATGCTTATAACTCGCTCACAAAATGAATAATCATAGAATACCGAAATCCAAACATAGATTAGGTTCCAACTAATAATTTTCATAATACGCCTTACTTTAATTCACTTTAATTTTTAAACTAACGAACCTCCGCGTTAACTTCTAAGCTTAAATTTATCATGTCAAAGACAGACAACAAATGCTGGTGATTTTAATTCGTAGATTGTAATAAAGATGTATTTGGAAGTAAAGTTGTTATATTAAACATGCAATGCAAGTGAAGCGATTGATTTCTTTTTTCAGTTTAATGGGCCTTAAAAATGTTTCCTTGTAATAAAAATTACAACTTTATATTATAACACCCCTGGATGTAATTAGTTTACACTGAGTTTAAATTCCCGGAGAAGTAGAAAATATGATTGAAAAAATACATTAGTGGCGCCATCTGTCAGCAAAAATATAAACCAAATAATAATTTATTTTTGTTTATTGTAAGGTAATTATTATTATTATCTGAATACCTTAATTCTCATTTATTCGAATATGTATTTCGAATCTATATACATAAAAATGAATCTATGCCTGTCTGTCTGTCTGTGTGCCCATATTACCATGGCAACCATTCATATATTATTTTGAGATTTCCGTCTGTGTGTATACATATTACCATAGCAACCATTTATTGGGAAGATAGATTAACACTGGGAGCGCTGTCGACGCCTATCGTACTGATGGTTAGGCGGGTTCCCCCTACATGGAGTCAGGGGATTGTATGTATTTTTTCGATATTTCGCATATATTTTACTTCAAGTGTAGTGTATTTGAATGTATTTGATAATATTAGTAGAAAATGTACTTACCAACGTATTCAGTTAGCTATAAAAGCGTAAAAGTTTCGATACCTAAGTTAATTTATTATAAAAAGTAAAATAACCTATATAAAACTATATCTAAACATCTCGAATTGGAAGTTAGAAATTGTTTCCACCAGAGCGCATTGGATCAGCTAGTACAAAATAAAAGTATTATTTAAAAGACTGTCTATACCAATTTACCGTAGGTAGGTGTAAATAGTAAGTTCATAGTATAAATAGGTAATAGCTTAATCTAAATACTTTGAAAATGCCAATGTGTATATTAAATATATAAATGTATATTGTACCTAAAGTTTCAAGTGCCTACAAATAATATTCTAAAATTACACCAATTTAACTTATTCTTCGTTTAAATTGGTATCAAATGTCGTCCAAATTTGAATATGACATTTTTGTAAAATGTCTATAAAAAATACTATTCTTATTTATCTTTTAGATGTTTAGGGTTCAATACAACCTACTTATGAGGAACCACGTACTATACAAATTAACCATTTAATACATTTTTAGCTACAAAATAAGTACCAAATTTTCGTGCTTTTGATTTTTCTTTTACATGGTTCTTTTGAAAAGTTCTGGGTATTTTTACTTTTATCTCTCTAGTGGCTTGTACCAACTAGATTCAATTTGCTACTAGATATCACCAATCATTTTCAAAGTTGAAAAATCTAAGTATTTTTTAGTTTTCTGCTCCAAAAGGCGAACACATTATTGTAATTGTAAAATCAATTTATTCATCTCCCCATTCACAATTTAAAAGTAGGTACGAGTCATTGTCAAATAATTTAATAATTTATATACATATCTCATAAGTCCTAAAACTTTCTAACTAATAAATAACTAACAAATACATGTTTCGAATCAGATATCAAAAGGTGGTAGTGATTTGAATAACGAGATAGATACATTTTTCCGTCTCGTCGGTGACAAGATATACCAGATATACTGGAACTGTGACGAAGATGAGATGCGCATGACCCGTATGAAACTAATGTTTGAAGAAAATGAATCGTGTTTAGCAGAAATTTCGTCATTGAATGACGAAATTGATAAAATGGTGATCGATCATAAAGATAAAGTTCAAGAATACGAAATTAAAAAACATCAATTTGATGAACGAGTAGTAAAAATCTATCAAGAAGCGCAACTGAATAAAGTTAGGATTGAGTAAGATATACAAATATTTTTTTATTTTTTTTTTTTTTTTACACAATAATATATACAATCTATACAATTGTGCACAATTAGCATATTTGATAAAGGTTAAATAATACATGAGTACGTGAGTAAGAAGCCACCCATTAATGACACTTGACTGGAAATTGTATAAAACTAGCTATATTTATATTATATACTGATCATTTTTATGATGACATATATTTTTTTTTTGTTTTTTTTTTTATTTTTTTGTATTTATTTTATTTTGATATTAGTTCCCTAGCAAATCACGGCACCAACTCCTTTTTAATCGACGTCTCGGGTGGTAATGTTTGGATGGATAGGTTTTTAATGAGTGGGTTTTGGTGTGTTTGCAGCCGGGCATAAAAGATTTTGTAGAAACGTATAGCTTCTTCTGCCACAGTTTTAATTGAAAGGTCATTATGTATAGTGTAATTCGAAACAAAGGGTGGAGCATTAGTAATTTTTCGAAGAGCAATATTTTGGAATTGCTGAATTTTGGTTGTATTGGACGCTTTTGCTGTACCCCATAGTTGGAGACCATATGTCCATAGAGGTTTGAGTAATGTTTTATACATAAGAACTTTAATTTTTAAACTGGAGTGTTTGTTTTTTGTGAGTAGCGTTCGTAGTCTGCGAAGACGGGCGTTTAAAGCAAGTCTTTTTATACGGATATGGCTATTCCAAGTGAGGCGCTTATCCAAGTTAAGTCCAAGATATCTAACTGAGTCAGCTGTGGGAATAAGTATGTTATTTAAATAGACATTTGAACAAACGGAGTGGCATAAAGTGAATGTTGTGTGTATAGATTTAATGGGATTAGGTTTAATGCGCTAATCGGTGTACCATTCAGACATTAGGTTGAGATGAGTTTGAAAATTTGCCGAGACCGTAAAAGGGGTTTTTGTCAATTGATATGATGGCTTTGTCATCCGCGTGATCAGCTACAGTAGTGTTCTGGGAGATAGGCTGATCAGAAGTGTAGATATTAAAAAGAAAGGGAGAGAGGATTCCTCCTTGGGGAACTCCAGCTAAAATTTTCTCGATTTTGGATACTGAGGAGCCAAACCGGATTTGAAAGTGGCGGTCGCTTATATAAAACTTGATTAATAAAAATAAACAGGGAGAGAGAAATTTTTTTAGTTTAAAAAGTAAACCTTCGTACCAAACTCTATCAAACGCTTGGCTAATGTCGAGAAAGGCACAAGTGCAGTAATGCTTGTTTTCTAGGGAGCACGAGATTGCGTCAACTAGTCTATGTACCTGGTGTATTGTATTATGAGCTGAGCGGAAACCAAATTGCGAGTCAGGTAAAATCTTGTTCGTAGAAATGTAAGGTAATAGCCTTTTAAGGATCAGTCTTTCTAGTATCTTACCTAGAAAAGGTAATAGACTTATAGGTCTGTATGAGGAAGGCAGATCAGGTGGTTTGTCTGGTTTAGAAATCATGACTATGTTAGAAAATTTCCATATGAGTGGGAAGTATGAAAGCCGTAAGGTTGCATTAAATAAATAGGTAAGGAATAGGATAGCTTTTTTCGGAAGACATCTAGCAACTTCTGCAGTAATAAGATCAAAGCCTGGTGTTTTTTTGGTGGAATATTTTTGTATTGCTGTTTTTATTTCATTTGGTGTAAAATACTTTTCAGGGAGATGAAGAGGCATGGGGCAATCTAAGTACTGGATAATCTTAGAGGTGAGATTTGGATTATTTACGTCGGGATGTGGCTTGAATATCTCCGCTAGATGTTGACGAAACGTCTCCGCCTTGTCCTCGTCGGTTATAGTAATAGAATTGTCGATTTTGGTTAGTGGTGGTAAACTAGATTTGTACTGTAAGAGTTTATTTGTTTCCCTCCATAGGCTACTGTCTGAAGAGGATAAGTTGGATAGCTTTTGTTCGAATATGTCTGATTTGTATTTTAGAAGTTGTTTCTTAAGCGAATTAGAAAGTTTGTTGTAAAGTGCTCTTTGGGAGGGTAAACGAGAAGTTTGATAACGTGCCCTAGCTCTCCTTTTATCCGTAATTAATGAACGTAGGTATATGTATCGGTAATGATGGAATGCTATTGGAAGTTGGAGTAGACTTAGATTGGGATGCCCATGCAGCTGATTGAATGATTGATGTAAATTTATCAACTGCGTTATCAATATCCTCATGTGTTTTTAATTTAACGTTCAGGGTGATCTCTTGATCTACTAAGTTATGGAATTTAACACGATCTGTTGAAGGGTAAAACAATTTTGGAGCTGTCATACGTAATGTTGGGGATGCATTGATTGTCAGAAGTACGGATGAGTGGTCAGAGTTTAGATCCAGGATGTTTTCCGGAGTGCAGACTAAGTTACTTGGTACTTTGGCAATGAAGATATCAAGGATGTCAGGTTTTTTACGTAAAGAAGTTGGCCAGTACGTTGGATCTGGAGGGGCTAGAATTGAGTATTTTTTTGTATTGACGAAATTGTGTAGAACATTGCCACGTGGGTTGCCAGTTGGACAACCCCAGGATTGATGCTTTGCATTAATATCTCCACCGACTATGAAATTTGAGGTGAATGAAGAGAAATAGTCGAGAAAAAGAGTTGAAGATAAGTTAGATTAAACGAGTTTTGTGATATCTTTCAAACGTCGTACAAATAAAGTCGATTAGAGCACAAATATTAAAAGCTTTGCATCTTTCTAAAACTTCATCTTTGAAAATTCTAATTGAAACCTCTATTATATTATTTGTGTTATTCCTTCTTGTTATTAGTGTTGAACGAAAACATAAACACCATTCTCGATTTCTTAGCCATAATTTCTTAAAGTATTCTTCGAAATTAATAGATAGTTCTCTTCGGTTTGGTTAGTATGAAAAACGATGACTAAAGGTGTATTACCTAACCTTAGATGAACCAAAAAATAATGTTACGACTGTGTTTGTCTGATCACCGGATCCACTAGAGTCGACAAAAACAATATCCTTTGCAAAATCCATAGTATGGGATCTCCTCATAATTGGTGTAATTACGGCACTACTTTATTATCTTCATTTATTTTTATTTCAATCCCTTGAGATTCGTAGTTTTTGATTTTATATTTGAGTACTTCGTACATATTTGAAATAGTTCTATCTCCAAAATGAAATTTTCTAGAAAAATAAAAAAAAAGTATCTAGTTTACAGTTTACTATACAGCAGAGTGGTAATTTACTTTTAGATTTCTGTATTAAGCTATTTATAGTTGAAATTTTCGATTTTTCTATGTATTTTTTTTTGAAATGACGATAAAAAATGTTTAGTCGCCCAAATAATATTGAAAATTGAATAGTTTTTTATTAGTTGTCCTTATCGCAATTTTTCTTAAGTGCTTAACGTTGAAATTTTTACGAAATATGTCAAAATATATCAAAAACGTCAATACATGGTTATCCACAAGTTTTAAAATAATGATTTATCCTCAAACGATTTTAGATATTTGTTATTATTCAAAAAGTATAAGTTAAAGATGACTCGAAAATTTTTTCAGTTGTTTAGACTGGTATTTTCTTTACAAAATATTTCATTCATTTTTCAGCTATTTATAGGAATTTCAAATATTCAATTTTTAAGATTTTTTTTTTATAAATGTTAATAAAAATAATAATACATAAAAAAATATTATATCAATAATGTATAATAGCTTAGATAGAACTTATCGCCATTCGTCATGCAACGTATAGATTTGACGTGATCTGGGGTTCAAATGTGAATTGGCCAAGAGTTTAATAGATGAAAAATTCTTCGATAAAACTTCGTCATAACTAAATTTAACTGGAGCAAGCAGTTGTCATACCCATTATAAAATATTCATAAAACATATCGCTAGTGGACTGCGATACTCTTAGATAACTATACGCTTCACCAACATTCACCGCATGCTTGTATTCAAAATTCACATTACAATAGAAATACTATAATATTACTTGCAACCACATGGAAATGATTGAGCAAATATTTTTTTAACGCTTATGAATTAACACATTATTAATATTTAATTTCTAAGAATTAATATTAAAAAAAAACTAATCTATAAGTACCTCAAGCTTAAATAAAATATTTATTATTTATATCCTTCTTATTTGAGGAGGCGTTTAGAAAGTATTTATAATCCTTTTATAGTTCTTATCCAATTTATTACAGATTGCACTTGTTTTTTGGTTTTGGTTTCATATTTCATACTTTCTAGTACAATTAAAATGCTTTTTTTCCAAAAATCCCAACGTGGAGAATTGGCCGTTAATATTTTTAATTATAATTGACAAATTGGTACCATCTATGGTACTATTTGTTAAATAAAAAGCAATTTGTTGTTTGAACTTTTTGCGAGAACCTCTTATCATAAAAACTAGAGCCTTGTCTACAAAATCCGACGAACAATATGGTCCACCCAAATCCTTGAATCCAATCACCTTGATATTTCCATCGGTATATTGTAATGATGGAGACAAAGCAATCTCATCAAAAACAATGGAACAGTATCGATCAAGCTTTTTCAATTTTTTAACAGCTAATTAAGATGTTCAAAAATATGGTCGTTGTTACCAGCTTCAAATGGATTTTTTTTTAGTATATCAAGAATAGACTTTCGAGAAGGTAATTCAAACGTTTTGGCTAGTACTCTATATGCTTTACCTCTTTGTTACGTATTTTGCGCCAGCCCGGCCCTTTTTGAAATATTCAAAAATGTTGTACCAATATTTAGCATGAATTTGTATGAATAAAATTAAAATTTGCATGATATTGGTTTAACAGCAAAATCCAAAATTTAATGGGCCGAGCTGGCGCAACGTTGCACCATCTCGGCCCAATAACAAAAATATTGTTATCTACTGTATATATATGCAAATATTTGGCACGTCATTAGCATGAAGTCGCATGACTGTCTCCGGAATTCCCACGACATTTTTTAATGGTGAAAAGGCGAAGATAGCTTAAAATAATTGATGTGTTAACAAAAATTTAAGGAATCTTCAGTTACATTCATATAATCAACAGTAATTATTTCTATTGCAAAAAAAAAAAAGGTACCAATTATAATAATAATATAAAAAATCGGTACTCCGAGGTTATCTTGACTATTTTTGATTAAAAAATTAAGTTACCTACCTATATATATTTATTATGTATTAATAATAAATTATATACTATAGACTAACGAAAGTAGGTATAATGTACCTAATAGCTTGGTGTTTTAACTTTATTAGTATATTTAATGAAATATCAAATATTAGATACCTAGTCTTGAAAATATTTTGGTAGTTGACATTACCCGGAGGTGCCAAAACATCTATGATTTTATTACTTTCATTCATTGTGCATTAAACACCATATGAATTACAATAATGATTAATCTTGTACAAAATATTTAAATACTTAGAATATTAAAATATAAGAAAAATGTTTTACTTGGAAGATTAAGAGTAGGAATAGAACCATGAATAAGTTTTTTAAAACTTAGGCTGGCGTCAAATTATGTAAGAATTGAATATGTGTAATGCCGATTTGTTTAATAAATTATTGTTTCCTGATTTTTGGACCCATACACCACAAGTCTCCTAGTCCTTAGGAAAACGATGTCGTATGATGTGTTTATCGGTGTATTTTGTATCACATTCAATGACGACACAAATGTTGAAAGGCAACCTATTTATTATTATTTTGAAAAAAACAACAAATAAATAAAAAAACGATCACGGAGCAATGTAAAAAAGACAAATAGCGAAACAATATGATTGAACGGATGAGTTGCACAGTCGGTGTTATTCGCTTGACAAAACAGACAAATACAAACGCGCACATTTAAAAAACAAAAATTTATTCAATGACGTATACGTGTACATATAAAGTTTCACTATATAAAGGGAATATTAGATGTTTAGTTATGTTGGTATACCGCGGGTCTCAAACTTAGTTTCAGATCTACCACATAGAGTTACACCCCCCTTTGAAAATTGTATAAATTGTATAAATCATAAATACAAAGCTCATAAAAATGTCGTGGATTATTTCTGGTAGATTATAATATTATCAGTATATAGCGCTATTCATTAAATTATATTTATATTCAGGAGAAAAAACAGAAACGAAATGTTAATTAACTTGATGGAACGTGAGAAAGAATTGGATGATCTTGAAAAAATAAATAAAGAAAACAAAAGGAAGTTCATCGCTTCAAAAGAAATCAATATCGCAGAAACAGAGCAGATGAAAAAAGAATTGTAAGATAATACGATTATAGGTACTCAGAATCCCAATAAACTTGTAATTATATTTTTATTACCTATTTAATATCTAATTTTGGTACCTATGCCAATATTCCATAATAGTCTCAAACGTCTCATAGTATACAAGAGTGTTCCATATACTTTGAACAATTGATCCCAAAAAACTTACACCATATAATTCTATAAAGTTAAAAAAAATATCTTATTTCAATTACTTTTGACCAACAATTTTGTTATGGGTGTTGTTGCAGATATCTGCAATTTGTCTTAGATTTAGATACTTCTACGTCCGTGAATCATTATGCGGGTCTCTAGTAGAAAGTATATTTGAAAATATTTTTATTAAATCTTCATCGATTCCAATTATTTGAGAAACGAGCGAAGGGTTTTCAATTTTCAATCCGTATTACCATCGTTGTTATTACCTCCATCTTGTTTTGGCTGATCAAAAACAAGGCCTATTACTTTGTAAAACTTGCCTTTTTACTTTTAGTTTTCTTTACTTTTTCGTTTGAATATTTCCCTCTTGCTTGCCACTGTCATAATTATAATTGATATGCTATATAAAGTATATTCCTATTCATAACATTTAAGGTGTGTCATGTAATATTGAAATACCTTATTTGAAGGTGTCTATTACAAACTGTCCTTTAGTTTTTCTACATCGTTTAAATTTTTAGGAGAAGCCTTACAAATATTTCAATGCTTGCTTACGAACTTGATCAAAATGTTGACAGTCTTTCCATACAGTATTGCACAAATAGGAATAAGTTTAAATTATTTTTTTTTAGTGACTATGGTAATTATTGAGAGTTTCAATCGCGATATTTGTGTTTGTACTTAGTTA
The DNA here is from genome assembly GCA_008086715.1 of Sitobion miscanthi. NCBI lineage: Eukaryota > Metazoa > Arthropoda > Insecta > Hemiptera > Aphididae > Sitobion > Sitobion miscanthi. Next base: position 26,459,894 of record CM017804.1, read on the forward strand.
TATACTTTCACATTTTGGACATTTTCTTTTATTTTGAATCTAATTGGACAACAATATCTTGTTAATAACGATGCCCTGTTCTTAGAAAATATTTTTAAGTTCTTTTCATTTGATTCGCTCATTTGTAGTGGAACAATTGTACATACCTACAATTATGTTGGAACCTACATATTCGGAATTATTTGCGAAATTTTGTTTATACATATATAAATACTATGTCTACCGCTGCCATATATTCCACATTCATAAAAAACATCACTAGTGTCACAGTCGTTATGTACTGTGTATTAAAATGACATATACCAAAATCAGTGGTACCATAGCTTCATTTTCAGGATAACATGTCCCTCTTTTGCGCCAAGTCGCATCGTCATATTATTTTCTTTTGTCAATCCTAGATCTACTATCAGACCTAAGGCTTCTTCAGGACTCTATGGTATTATAGTGATAGAGGACGATAGCATGCACCAATTTTTTTTTTAGTAAGTGGGCGCAGGATCGACGGCTAGTTATAAAACAGGCTGTAGTTTTCCTCCCTGATTTCACTAAACTTGATCGTGCTACTAAACACAGTTGTTCTGCACTAGGTATGTCCGATAAAATTAAATTAATTTACTGTTGCTTACTGCGTTAAGAACTCTCTTCAAAAAATTTTTTTGGCCTTCCTCGACAATTTTGCTCTGGACATTTTGGAAGCTGTGATTGTTAAATTTCCATAAACTTAGAGGCATCATCAATTTATTTCATATGCTAGGTATTAAAACGATCATACATATAATTACTATCAAAAAAAATATTAAAACAATTTATAAAATATGTTGTTTTAAATATTTATCCAAACTTCCTATTACCAATATGGGCAATATGTTATGGCTAATTATATTTTTTAGATTTAGAAAAGAAGAATTTTTGAAGATGTTTAGTAACCGTTTCAGTAAAGATATGTTGATGCGGTACAAGAAAAAAATTGGCCTTGAACAGTCGATTAAAGAAAAAAAGACCACGGTCGAAACGTTGAAGGTATATTTTAAGTTTGATCGGTGGGTGTACACGATATTTTATTTAATAAGATTAACGGATTTAGCCGTTTGAATACAAATATAATATAATACAACGCTAACACCTTTATTTGTCCATTGGGCTCGCTTTCGAGTAAATTAAAGTGCAGTGTTGTACTTTTACTTAAGCCGGACGTAACGGGCCTCTACCATATAAACATAATACAATTTTCAATTGAATTTCGAAATATTAATATCTTTCAATGTAGGTAATCCAGAAGCAACTTTATCACAAAAATCACCATCACATATATAGTGGTTTCATTAGGATATCATATAACACTGTTATACACTAAGGCACTGCGAAACCAATAAGCCGTAGAGTATTTTTAGACTTAATCCATTTTTTAAGCTATTTGTTATTTGCATGAAAAATCCAAGAACTTTAAGTGTCCTGCAAACACTATTGCCAAATAAAGTAAAATAAGGCAGCTAGGTGACAGCTCAAGTACATTGACCCAATGATAGCTGTTATAAAGATAAGAATTCAAGCCGGTTAAGAGGGGCATTCAAAATGCAATATCGATAAAATCTACTTTTGAATAATGTTGAAATATATCAAAAACAAAATTATTGAATAATACATTGCACGTTGTGGCAGAACGACCCTTTTATTATGATCATATTGATGTAGTTATGTAACTTAGAACAAGTGAAATATTTTCTATACGTGATAACATTTCCAAAATATTTTGACTCTTTTTGTGAGCTCATGCAACAACTAGATAGCCATCTTTATACTACTCTTTATCCTACATACTCCCCTCTATTATCTCATCTCAACATGCACACTTTTAGATCAAAATGTACATTTATAATTGCTTCATAATTTTGAAAACATTGAAACACTTGACTTTAGTTTTCTAGTTTAAATAAACATCTGAAAATGGGTATAATCATCAGTGAATGAATGTAAGTATTTCTTACCATTCCAAGTAGCCGGCGATATTGGTCCATTGTGTACATCACTGTGTACAATTTTCAGCGGACGACGCGTCCAAAAAGATCTTGATTGAAAGGGTTTTCTTGAGTGCTTACCTAGTTTCTACACATGGCCGACAGAAGTCTGGTATATCATTCTTGTTCAGTCCAGTAACCATATCTCTCAACGTCCATAAATAATATTTGTTTGGATTCATGGGGCATCCTTTTGTGCCACAAACTTATCAATTTATGTATTAATACAATTATTGGCATAAATAATTAGTTTTAGAGACAAAATAATAGCATGCAGTTTTCATTATGTGCGCAACAGCGACTACATTTCCACTAGGTTTAATGATTGTTACAAAACCATTTTCAAACACAACTTAAAAATTCAACTGTTCGATCTTACTAACTGATTGTAAGTTGTGTACCTCAAGTTAGGAAAATAATAAACATTTTCAAATTTGAACAGAATTTTTTCACCATCAACTCTACTATAAGAAATTATTGTGCCCGTCTTAGTCGCAACCAAACTTTCCCCATTTCTAGCAACTCCGATGTTCAGTGGAGTATCCAGTTGCTTTATGAAGAAGTAATATTTTTCTTGATTCACTAGTTGATCTGAATAACCGGAATCAATGAACCAAATAATTTTACTTGGCTTCTCAGTAGACTCCATATTTTCTCCAATTGAAAAACAAACCGCATCTTCATTATTGATGTTGAATTTTTCCAAAATGTCTTATTTTTTTAATTATATTTCTCTTTTCCAAACTTTTTCTTGAATTTACATTCTGATACTCGATGACCAACTTTATTACATCCATAACATTTAATTGGAAAACTACTATTGCATGTATTTCCAAAAGGTGTACTACTTTGTTGAGGTATATCTCTATTATTTGTCTTCTTTGCTTTCTTCATCGTTCACGACCACGGCCAAATTGTGTATTCTTATAAAAAATAGCAAAATAAATTTAATAATTAATAACTTGCATTTTAAAATTTTGTAAAACGCGATTTAGTGGAGCTATTTATTTTTTCAATAATTAATTTCTCAGTAATAGTGTTACTATTACTATCACGACATTGCTAACAAAATATGACATACTATAAGACATACTAGATTACAGTTTTGCGCCAGCTGACTTCAACCGTCTTATGAGCTCATCAAATTTTATAAATTGAGTTTCAAGATTCGTGTCATTTTCAAATTTTAATGAAAGTAGCCGCTGTTTTAGATATAGTTGACTAGCAACCCTTACGTTAAAAAGTCTGAAGTAGCGAGATTTTCCTCGCAGTTTCTTTGCCCATTAAATTCTCCAAATGACTGTCAGCAACACATTGAACAATAAGACTTCCATATCTTGTCATCCTTATGCCAACTCTACATTTTGAGTTGAACTAGGCTCATTTCCTGTAAGGCAGGCTCTGACTCAAAATTCTTCAATGAGTGTTTCTACTCTAAATTTCGAACTTGAAAAATTAGTTCCAGAAAACTGAATTATTCCATATGTGCCATCGGTTCTCATAGCCATGTCTGGGCCCATAACATGTTGATTATTATGAATGACAAATAGTAGGAACAAGTCGGGACAACCGGTACACTTTGCTCACACCTCACTGACTAGGCAAAAAAAGTAAAATTACAAAGGAAGACATGGTTAAGCCTTTTTTAGGTTAGATGTTGAATGTTGATAGTAAACAAGATTACAACTAGATAAGTTATAAGTGGATAAAATTAAATTGGTAAATTTTTGTAACGGTTATCCTTTTGTAAAAGTATTTGCTTTTTTCGTGGATGATATTATCTGTAACAATTCGAAGCAATTTATTTCTATCCAAATCATTAATAATTTCACCCAATTTGGTAGCAATATATTTAACCAGTATCACGTTCTGTGTTACAATTTGTTGTTTTAATTACAAATTGTTTTGGAGTAGTAACTATAATATACATTATGGACTCATTTCTGAAATATATAATATGATTATTATTTTAAATTTTATACAAAATTGAAAATATACAGAACAAGCATAAGTAATAATATAACAAAGTGTTTAAATAAATTACTATATAAAAAATATTTGCCTAAAAGTTATTAAAACTAATTATTGGAAATTATTATTGTAAGATAATTAGTTCTTATTCAACATTAAAATGTTTTGTGGTAAACGTTGAGGTGTGGCAAACTAGCAACTAACTTTTTTAGTTATTTACCAAGGTAAATTATGATAAATTAATGTAGATGAATAATAAAAACATAATTAATTTCAACAATAAATTAAATAATGATGTTACAGTTTTACCAAGATGAAGTTTTTTGATGCTTATTAACCTTATATTGCTCCAACCAACAATTTTGAATTCCATAAACTTAACCGTTTTTAATCGTATTGTTGAATTTGCAATACTCATTATTTAAAGATCTTTTGGATAACATATAAGTAAAGTTATAACCTGAAGGTATGTAAATTGGCCTTAGAGCCTTAAAAAGTTAAGACGATGACTGTTTTTGACAGTTAAAAACAATGCGGTAGATGAAAATATAGCCTTTGCCATTAAGTCATCCAGACGTAACTAAAATAAAATAATTTAAAATTTCTAACATTATTTCATACTTAAAAATGTATAAATTAGATATTGTCATATTTGTATAAGATATATACTGTATTCCAACACATGAATTTAATTAGTTGATCTTAAATATATAATGTAATTTCTTTTATCAAAATATCAAGTTTTAACTTATTACAATATCGAACGATTTCTGCGGTTTTTATTGATGGTCGAGTCAGTCAAACGGTTGGTGTTCGAGAGAGATGCCGCCGGCGGCAGGCATTCAGCCGGCGTGAAATCCTACGCTGTCCCTTTGCAACGCGGTGGGAGAGTTAACGTCCCGTTATAGACATTTAGGTATTATTTTTGCGCTTGCGAGTCTAATAGGGACATCAATCAGACAGAAATTCTAGTTTGACCGCGGTAGTCGGAATTTTCCCGGATGTGTTCGTGTGACGTATTGCAATCGGTCTAGCAGGACAACTGGTTCTGAACCACGGAAGACACTTTTTGGTCATCGGTTTTAACCTGTGAGGTGAGTGTTATCAGCAGTGGGGTACTACAGTGGTGTAGGTTGGGGGTCTGTGAACTGGTGTCGATAGGTGATGTGACTGAAAAAATGTTCGTAGTCGGTTGTTCGATGTGTTCAACTTCCGAACTGCGCGCGTGTTGAATGCCTAATTTTTTTCACGTCTGTACTGTGGGGGTTTTGGTGATGAGTCAATAGGGGGGACTAGTCCTTGTCGACTCCCACTCCGTTTCCCAACCTGGACGGCTTATGTGGGCACTTCCTGTGCAAATGGAGTTCCCTACAATATTTGTACGGCCCCGGCGGTTGTTATTCCGATGAACTACCTAAACAATTTTTTTGTCGGGCGCTCTTTGTGAGATGTCCGACCAAACGATATAATGAACTTCATGTTGGGTATAAATTATAAACAAAAATACAGCGACTCCATTAATATTCGTATAGGCTATCCTTGCTACTTTAATAAGACTTATTACGCTTGTAAAACATTTAAAATGAGTTGAAACATTTAATCTGATAATAATAAAATAATTGTATGTGATTTAACTATTTAAGAATACTATTACGGCGATGTCAACGCACCTTGCGGAACTTCAAGAAGCCGAACGGGTTTATCTAAAACGTGAGGTGTATGACAAACTGGACGCGATACGTGAAAGAATAGCATTGCGAACAATTACAGCATTTATCATGCCTTATGTAAAACTTAAGTTTAAATCTAGAAAAAAGAAAAACAAAAGCAAAAAAATCAAAGGGGCAAATAAATAGCCTATAAATTAATATCATAATATTTAATAATTATAAATATAAATCAATATACCTGATGTTTTGTCTTCACTTGATTAAGTGGAATAATAAAAGTAATTTTTTTGTAATGGTAATTTGTAAATGTAACAAATTGTCTATAGATCCTACGAAGCACTTTGTAAAAACTAAATTTTATATAACTGTGAACTGTAATTGAAAACTTGAATATATGAACTTTATCAAATTGTAATTAAAATTAATATTAAAAACAGAAAATGTTTCGTACGATCTACAGACATTTTTCTACTGATTTCAAATATTTTTTCAGAAAATAAATCAGACAACGCTAACTAAATTTAATTTTTGTCAAAACAATAAGTATGTTGTTGTACAATTCGTTTAATGAAATGTACAATATGGTTAACGAATTATTGACATTTGCATGCGCGTACGAGAAAGGTTTTCATCGACGGCTCCACCCCGTGCGCGGCAATAGCCGCGGTCAAAATTAAACGATTACCTGGAAACCAAAAATAAAACTAACCTTAACATATTTAAAACAATGTCCCTTTTTCTCTCTGTATGCTTAGATCTTTAAAACTATGCAATGGATTTTGATGCGGATTTTTTCAATTGATAGAGTGATTCAAGAGTAAGGTTTATATGTATATTTTACGCCGAATTTGTGAAATTACTGATTTCATGAAATCAGCATCGCAGTTGCAGAAAACGTGAAATCGATAACACATTAGTATGAACATAATTTATTACGATTAGTGATGGATATATAAATAACCAATATTTGAATTAATACCCATTGGCGTTACCCACCATTATCTTTATTACCCATGATGATAGGCGCTACGATGGTCCTCACTAACGTGCCACGTGGCTTTATCTTAGTTACTAGGGCCTGTTTTACAATCATAGTTTAAACCTCGGTCGAGCCTAACCCACTGATTTTACCGGCCGAATTTGGTGGTTTAACCTTAGTTTAACGATTGTAAAACGGGCCCTAAGGCATTTTTATTGCTTTGATAAAATAATGTGACAAATACCTATTCCCTACCTACATGTTCAGCATTCAGTTATTCGTTTCGCCTGCTGAAATAGTTAACAGTGTGTGACAGTTCGATAAGTGCGTTTATTAGTTGCAATAATCAATTAAATATAATAAATTAATAAATAATAATATTTATTATTAAATTTTTTAACTATGGACTCTAAATGGACAGCAGAACGAGAGATCGAAGCAGTAAAAATGTTAACTGATGAAACTTCAATAAATAAAGATAGGCGGTATTATCATGTCCGTGAGAAATTTGATTTAATCGATGTAGCTTGACCTGGCGTTTGACGAGTGCGATGGAAACAGTTTCCATAGTATTATCCGTGACATACATGTGGCCAGTGGACATAAAGGTGAGACAAAAACACACAAGAAGATAATGGAGCATTACTCTAATATTATTATGGCTGATGTAGAAACTTACATTGCTAATTGTAAAAGGTGTGCGGAAAAATAAAAAAAAAAAAAATGTACGCAAGGCGTTGTTGTGCGGCCTATTTTATCTTCTTCTTTAAATGAACATGGGCAAGTGGACTTTATCGACTTTCAAAGTTTACCTGACGGTGTTTTAAAATTTATTTTTCATTACAAAGAGCATTTAACAAAGTTTTCTTTTTCCGGCCTCTGAAGTGTAAAAAGGCTTCGGAAGTGGCGAAAGAACTGTTACACATATTTTTGACGTTTGGTGCACCTCACGTTCTACAGTCCGATAATGGTCGCGAATTCACTGCCGGTATTATAACATAATTAGCGTCAATATGGCCAGATTTAATATTAAAAAATGGTCGGCCACGTTATCCACAAAGCCAAGAATCTGTAGAAAGAGGTTATTGTACACTGAAGGATTCGCTGGTGGCGTGGATGCGAGACAACAAAACTGCCGCATGGAGTTATGGCTTCGCCTTTGTACAATGGGGCGCTAATACCACATATCACGAAGCTATAAAGATGACTCCATATGAATCAGTCTTTGGTCAAACAGCACGAATAGGACTGGCAACAAAAGTACCTCGAGAATTGTTGGAAAATATAATGACATGAACGCTAGATGAAGATATGTTGGACATGCTTGTGGATCCATTGACTACATCTACTCCCACCACTCCGGAATATCGAAACAATGAGCACGTACAAGTACTCAATACTGAAGTGAGTAGAATTAATAGTATAAGGCAGAGGTGCCCAAACTTTGTATTGTACGACCCATTTTGGGAATTTTTAAAATTTGGTTTCGATCGATGAAAAGTTATAGCTGATGAAATAATAAAAATTATTATTTTTATAGACAATGCATTTAGAGGGTGTGCATGATACAGTTGAGTTATTAGAAGATAAAACTGCGCAGGAACTTGAGAACTTAATAAAGACCACATGAAACATTTTGGATATTGAAAGTGACTCCGACGAAGTTGGTTTTTTTGACGAAAAATTATTAATTATAACTATTATTTTTATGAAGTATATTGAAGAAGTAGTATCCGATAATCCTGCTGTAACACGACGTAAAATTGCTGCACATAATTTAAAATGCCAAGCGGATAGAATGGTAACGAGAAGCAAAGGCATTCTCCCTCCGTCAAAAGTTGGTGACAATGTTTTGGTGTCAATCCTGTCGGTAGATCGAGGGCGAGGAGATGCAGCCAACCTTCTTTCAGTTGTAATGGAAGAAAAAGATGGTAAATTTCGTTTAGCAACTAAAGTAGGGACTCTAAAAAATTTATTTTTTGTTTTTTAGTTTTTAGCCAAAACTTCTATTTGTACGTCAAAATGACCTATTTAAAAAACAAAGGGCTATAATTTTTCTAAGAAGTCACTTTGGTGTAAAACTATAAATTTAGGGTAAAAAAAAATACTTAAAACTACCACGTTAAAATTTAAGCGATTAAAATATTATATTCTTATAGCGAATTACACGGTCTTTACTTTCGGTCCTAAACGTTTTTGTCGTGAGTTCGAAGGTTGACGAGTTATAAGAAAAATAGCGTGAGGGTAAATTTCACCCCTTTGGGGGGGAGGGAGTGAAGAGATATGCACAGAGGTCAGGCGTTAGGACTTTTAGCATATTAATTGGGAAAGTACTTTTTAAGTGTGTACCAAAATTCATTGGGGGCAAAGTTTTTCCAATTTTCTTATCGCTTATAGATCGCGGACCCCCTTACCAAATTTTTTTTCAAATACCTTTTGTTTTACAAAACATCTCATGTTATAATAACCAAAATTATAATCATTATTTTATATAACAAATTACATAAGTAGACATAACAAAACATACACATTTATAGTTATTTTATTTTATTACAATTAATTTTTTATAAAAATGTAATATGTATAAAACTATAGTTGACTACGATCGATCAACTGCACTTAGTGGCAGTAAATATAAGACTTCCGAGACTAGCTCGTGCTGTACGCATATATATTTCGTATGAACAACAAAAACTGATTTTACTTAATAAATATTAATAATACAATTATTTGGTGTAGAATCTACATATTATAATATGTGAAAAAAAAATAATAATCATCCAACAATATTGTAATAATGCATTCATGTTACTTATGAGCGGGACACACTATTATCACGTCACGTGAGCTCACGTCTTATTTCGCTAGCTCACGTCATGTCACATCACGTAGGTATGTTTGAAAATGGTCACACTATTACGCTATCACATCACTCACGCGGTTTGGTCACATTAAACAGTGTATTGACTTCCATTCAAGATGGAGTGTGCTAGTTCAACTAGTTCTTCTGATTGGGAAAATGATTTAGAAAATGCTGCTGCTTTTATCGTTATAAGTGAACAAAAGAAAAAAATGTCAGAATGGGTTCACAAAACTAATACAAGACGAGAAGAACTTGGGGAATTCAATCGATTAGTGCAAGAGTTAAGTGAAGTGTCATAGATTTCACATGTACTTCAGAATGAAAAAAGAAGAATTTGAATACCTTCACGAGCTAATCAAAGACGAAATACATAAACAAAACACACAATTTAGAAAAGCAATCCCTTCACTAGAACGATTAGGAGTTTGTCTAAGGTACACATTTACATTTATAATAAAATAATAAAAAATACATGTTTTAATTTTTTAATACAGTTCATTTAATGTAATTTATTGAAATTAATTAATGTTTATTATATATTATATTGATAAAAGAAAATTGTTTTATTAACAATTAGAATAATGAGTGTTCAACGATATAGATATAGATATATTAATGTAGGTTATGGGAACTATAAATCTTTTATGTATGATGTCTAATGATAAACAGTGATTTCGTAAGCATACTCATCTCACTTTTAACCCGGCATAGTTATAGGAATAATTTGTTAAAGGGGACGCTTTTTAACTGCTGCCAGAGGTAGGGGACTACTCTCCCACTTTAACCCTTGTGCATCTTAGGAAGGGGCACCCATAAAGGTTGGAAAATACTACAACTGCATGTACTTTCGAGAGTAGTGGGTGTAAATAACTGGTATCACTGGGGAGTTTATAAATTTATAATATAAACAATAGTTTACAATAATTTATATCCATGAGAATATTTTTTTAATAAAAAAACATGGGTAACTTTTTAACTGTATTTGCTCTCAAAATATCTCTGTATGCCACCTGGAATGTATTTCCAACCTTATTTCATATTAAGGTTTAGTCTGAAACTTTAAAGTAGGTACCTACACGGTAGGTACAACATATTCTTAATTTTTGTATACGTCCAATATCTGAAAATGTTAAGCACCATTGAATCATACTGAATTCCGGATATTTAGGTTCTGGCATATTACATTCCGTGGTTTTACATTCCGGAATATTACGATCCGTGATTTTACATTCCGGATTATTATGTTCCGGATTATTTAGTTTCCGGATTTTTACCGTTACGAGTTTTTAAATTCCGTAATATTACGTTCCGGGATTTTGCCTTCCGGTAAATTACGGTCCGGGATTTTACATTCCGGAATTTTACGTTCTGGAATATAACGGTCTGGGTTATTGAATTTCGGGATTGTACGTTTTTTCCGTTACTTTCCGGACTTTTATAGCCCCCAAAAAAATATTTAAAACTACCACGTTAAAATTTAAGTGATTAAAATATTATATTCTTAGAGTGAATTTTACGGTCTTTACTTTTGGTCCTAAACTTTTTTGGGGGGCTCTAAGAATATAATATTTTAATCACTTAAATTTTAACGTGGTAGTTTTAAGTATTTTTTTTTAGCCAAAATTTATAGTTTTACACCAAAGTGACCTCATAGAAAAATTATAGCCCTTTGTTTTTACAAAGGTGGTCCCCAGAACTCGGTGCCCTACGCAGAGACGCCAACCACAAACGTAAAAGGAAGAGAGCCAGCCGTGAATCCTGCTTAGCTGAGGCAGAAGCAGCGAAGATCACCAAAGCCGTTCGATGTAAAGCTATTAAATGGGCAAAAAAAAAATAGCTTGGACTGATCAGTGCGACCAAGTACAGCGGGACCCTTGCGTAAAACTGTATAAACTGGTTATGGGTAAGCTTTGCAGAAACTCAAAAATCCCCGGAATCAATACACCAGGCTGTATGCAACAGACCATCCAAGGTCTATTCCCAGTACATGAAAAACGAGCAACGACTGAAGAGCCACAAGACCTTCCTGAAGACGCTCATTTCACTGTCTCTAAGCTCAGATATGCCGCAGCTAGTTGAAGAACTTGTCGCCCCAGGCCCGGACAGAGTACCAAATGAAGCTATAAAGAGGGGGCCAGCCAATTCTTGAAATTGTGATAAACTTCATCGCATGAACTGCGATTGCGTTTTCAACTGCTATTGTAATAATATTCCCGTCATTGTACCCGTCCGACCGACAACTTGTCACCATAATACATCGTACACCACCGTTTCCCAGTTACGACTTAAATTCCACGTTGTCAATTTTTATTGGTCGATTACACGGACGACCTTAATAATTGGTGCGGTACATTATCTTGTAAATATATTATAACTACAATCAATATATTACGTTGTAATATAGAAATAACGCTCTGTGCCTGTTTTAAGTTTCCTTCGTTTTTTTGCGTTTTTTAGTTCACTAAATCCGGTAAGTGCGTGCTTCGACTGGTGTCGTTTTTGAGTCAGTTGATTACCATTTATTCTAAATTTTTTACTTTCAATCATTTGTTAATTTACGTGTGTGCTTCATTGAAAGGTAATAATTTATTATAAGTTTATACTATCACCTAATTACGGTCGAATTCTTATCGACATCGATAAGCAGTGTTGACCCGTAGAGGCTATCTCGTAATTCGAATCCGGCACGTGCCAAGGTCGCCACCTATCTTTGTTCTTTACGCCGGGTGCATATTATTTGGCCTATTTATTTTTTGCTAAGGCGCTTTATTTTTGTCTTTTGTTTATCCGCACGTTTTCACCAGTTAATAGAAAACACATAATGACTCAAAACAATGATCTTCTTTCTTCCGAATTAAACAAATGGACAAAAATCATACTCGTTGACTATATAGTGGCGCAGACTCTGCCCGCTGGTGTGAAGCTAAGTGAAGACTTGTCTAAGTTTTTAAAAGATTCTTCTTCTGATCCTGTATCGCCTTCGCCTGAAAACTCAATTAATATTGCTAATATTCTCCAATCCGTGGTTGTGGAGCTCAAATCCGTGGCTCTTAGTAACGCTAAGCTACATGATAAGCTCAACCACCTCAATGCGGCACCTAATGCCCAAACTCCCAAATCAAATGCTCAACTCTTTAAAATGCCAGTTGATGTACACCCGAACTCGGTTACGGGTATTCGTTCTACTCAACCCACAAATCAATCAAGTCAATCTTCGTCTGTAAAATCAAAATTCATTGTTGGTTCTGTAAAGAACTCATCCTCCAAGTTGTCATCAGTGCCTGTGCGTAAGCATGTTGATATTTTTGTCTCGAGGCTTGATCCAAGTGTTACAACTGCCCTGCTTGAATCTGAATTGTTCAATGGTTACCCAGACGTGACCATCAACAAAATGGTTACAAGGCATCCATCATACTCTTCGTTCCATATTCGTCTGCCTGCGGATAAGCTGGATATTGTCCTCGATCCTACATTCTGGCCCGATGGTGTAATGGTCAAACGTTTTTGGGGTCGTCTTGCTCCTGAGATGATTCAAGACGCCACTCCAAAAAACTGATATCTTCATGTTCGTCTACCTGTCCTCCTCTTAGTGTGGCGTACGCTCCACCCACTTCCAGATCTGGTGTTGTGAAACACCCCGAAAAACTAATCAGCCAAGGAGTGAAGCTACTCATGGGCTACTATCAAAACTGTAGAGGTCTAAGAACCAAACTTTGTCTTTTTAAATGTAATGTTGCCGTGTTAATTATATTTTCATTTGTTTAACTGAAACGTGGCTTACTAATAGCTTCCAAGACACGGAATTAGGTTTACACAACTATGTTGTATTTAGGTGTGATAGAAGTAGTCAATCCAGTAGTTTTAGTAGAGGAGGAGGAGTTCTCGTTGCCATTCGTAACGATGTGGTCCATAACTTGTTACCTGCACTCATTAACAATGTTGAATATTTATTCGTTAAATTTTATGTAAATAATACTGCTTATATTGTTTGTTCCGTATACATTCCTCCTAGTAGCCCTATCCCAGTATATGAGTCCTTTATGTCTGCTGCTCAATATATTATCGACACCAATCCTGGTTCAGTATTTATTTTCTCTGGTGATTTTAACCTTCCTGACCTATCCTGGTCTAATGACGATTTTGGCTTAATTTATTCTTCCTCTGGCCCTGCAATCCACTGTGTTCCTGACGTTTTCGCATATAATAATTTTTTCCAGCTGAATCACATACCCAACTCCAATGGCAATTTCCTTGATCTAGTTTTTTCAAATGATTCTCGGATCAATATAGAGAAATCCGTTACTGGGGTGGTTCCTTGTGATCCTTACCACCCAGCCTTAGTTTTTATGCTTACTTTTGTAGATGACTTACCATCTATTGATAGATGTCATAAATATTATAATTTTCGTAAAGCCTGTTATCCTCGTATTAGTGCCTTCTTATCATCGTTTAACTGGTTAGAAACCTTAGCAACAACTGATATTGATTCTGCTACGTGTGCATTGTACGATGCATTGCATTACTGTGTTACAAGTTTTGTACCTTTAGTTGTTTTCAAGCCTTCTAAATTTCCATCCTGGTTCTCTAAAAATCTAAAAAACATTGTTTTTGCCAAGAAAGAAATGCACGCTAAATACAAAGCATCACGTAACCCTGCTGACTATAACAAGTTCTCTAACCTGCGCGCTCAGTATAAGTATTATTATAAAAAGTGGTATAAAGCATTTCTGGAAAACACTGAAAACAAGCTTAAAGTTAATCCTCGTTTATTCTGGGACTTTGTACGTAAGCGTAGATCTAACAATGGTATTCCTAACTCTGTTCACCTCAATGATCTAACTGCCACTGGACCTGAATCCATCTCCAGTCTTTTCTCATCCTACTTTAACTCAGTCCATGTGCCTTCCCCAGCAAGTAGCCTACCTGTTATTCCATTTGCGCAGCATACTTTACCTTCTGACTGCATCTTTAGTGTCGATGATGTCGAGAACGGGTTAGCTGCTCTAAAAAATGTATACTCCGTTGGCCCTGATGGTCTATCTGGGACCTTTTTGTATAACATCAGATCTGTCCTCTGTTTTCCTTTATGGTTACTCTTCAGGCGTTCAATGGATGATGGAATTTTTCATCAATGCTTAAAATCAGCTCAGTCACCCCTGTGTTCAAATCTGGTGACAAATCTAACGTCACGAATTATCGACCCATCTCGATTCTAAGTCATATTGCCAAGTTATTCGAACACTTGGTACTGAAATCCATTCAGCCCTCGGTTGACTCTGTACTAGTCGACGAACAATATGGTTTCCGACCCGGACGTTCTTCCACCTCGAACCTAATTGTGTTTAATAATTTTGTCCTTGAGGCATTTGAAAATCGCTCCCAGGTAGACGTAGTTTACACCGATTTTGTGAAAGCATTTGACCGTGTCGACCACGCTATCCTTATTGACATCCTCTATAAGTCCGGTTTTGGCGAACCTATTTTGTCCTGGTTTAAATCATACCTGTCCGATCGTGTCCAGTGGGTTAAAGTGCTTGGATCAAAATCTGCTGGCGTCCCTGTTCCATCTGGTGTTCCCCAAGGTGGTCACTTGTCTCCCCTGCTTTTTTCGTTATTTATAAATGGAATTACGAAGGCTGTTCCTAAGTGTAGATTCCTTATGTTCGCTGACGACCTGAAACTTTTCCGAAAAATCGAATCTGAAGCTGACTGTCTCGCCCTTCAGAACGAGTTAGATTCCATTAGCTTATGGTTTAGCACTCTTGGCCTCCAATTTAATACTAATAAATGCAAAGCTATGTCCTTCACCAGGCGCCGGTTGGTATTCGATTATTCTTACACTATCAATGGTTCTGTGATTGATAGAGTTGCAAGCAATAGCGACTTGGGCGTTCTTTTCACTGCCGATCTGAACTTCCGCCCTCACATTGACTCCATTTGCTGCCGTGCCCTCAAATCGCTTGGTTTCGTAATGCGCACCATGAATGAGTTCAAGCAGTCTGGATCTCTCAAGACTGTCTACTGCTCTTTAGTCCGAAGCATGCTAGAGTATGCGTCTGTGCTCTGGGACCCATTTGTGGTAATTGATTCTTGCCACTTAGAGCGAGTACAAAGGCGCTTTCTGTCGTCTGCAGCTTACATGCTAAAAATTGTCCATCCTCCTCATGACTATACTCCAGTATTGCGCGCACTTGGCCTTACATCTTTAGCAGATAGGCGCGTTAAAGCTAATCTGGCCTTTTTAAAAAAGTTAATCGATGGTTCCTTAAACGCCCCTTCACTGCTCGTACAAGTAAGCTTTAAAGTTCCTCATCGGGCCACAAGGTCTCGAGTTCCTTTTGCTGTACCTCTCCACTGTACCAATTACGGTTAAAACAAACCAATTGACCGCATGATGCGGTTGGCTAACGAGGACCCCTCCTTTCTCAGTTTACCTTAATATTGTGTTATTTTTGTACATAAATTGTTTGTAATTTTACTTGTGTCCTAATTATTTTAATTTATATTTACTGTGCCTATAATTCTGCTGTATTTTTTAGGCCATCACCCCTTGTATATGTTAGCTATCTCATTTTACTGAATTATTATTATGTACTGTACTAAATAAGGAATTTTTTATTCCGTAAATTAATTAAATAAATAAAATAAAATAAATAAATATATCAGAAGCCTTGCATTACATTTTCACACTTTTTTCCCAAAAAATTCAATTTTAGTGTATTTATAGAAAAAAAACTAAAAAATTGAAAACTGACAAGTCCGTAAACCGCTCAAAAAGAGTCTAATTATTTTCAAAATTTTATCGTGTATAACAAATGCTAATATAAACATTTAGTGAAATGTTCAAGTATCTACAGTCATTCATTTTTTAATTATAATGAAATAAGGAAATCGTTACATAAGAAATCGAGTGAATATCGAATGTTGTAACAATATGAATTTCAAACGCTCATAAAACTTTAATTTGACTTTCTTGTACACATTTTTTTTTGATAAAGGTAGACAAACTTATAAGGAATCTTGTATTACATTTTAAAATCTAAGATTTAAAAAGAAAATTTTTTATGAATTTCTAACTCAAAATAATTAGCAAAATTTGTCATTATTACGTATTTTGTCAATATTTGAACTTTAAATGCTTATAAAAAGAAATTTAACTGTGGGATTTATAATTTTTTCATCTACCTTTGAAACAATATAATAGGAGCCTATTATTAAATTTTCAAGCTTTTTTAACCAACAAATAAAATTTTATTGATATTTATAGAAAAAAAAAACTAAAAAAATGGAAACTTAAAATGTCCGTAAACAGCTCATAACAACTCGTTATATTTGGAAAATGTAATGATATATAGAAAATGCTTATATAAACATTCAATCAAAATGTCATGTACGGTCATTTGTTTAAGTGTCGGGCCAAACGATGTGGTATTACCGGATCCGGCGGAAATATTTAAAAATACATTATATTAAATTATTAATTTTGTTTTGGTCTACACGACACGTTTTTACCGGTTCCCGCAGGTCTCTACCGCAACATGTTGCAGTGGTACCGGATCGCCAATACCGGACAAACTCCAAATATACATTATTTTAGTATAGTTCGACCACACAATCCGGCAGTGTCGTATGCGGTGAACTTATTTATTTTATTTTTATGTAAAAAAAAGTAATTAATATATTTAATAAAAATGTTAGATTACGAAAAACTAATGATTGAAGTAGAATCGAAACCATGTCTATGGAATATTGGTGATAGCGATTACCATAGTAAACATTGTAACGGTACCGCCGAAGCTGGTATCCGTCACTTTGTAGAAATGAACACGATGATACTTATGGTAATCAATATGCTTTATTCCTATATAAACAGTATATACAAGTTATGGGTGTTAACCGTTCACGTCCCTGAGGCCGCAGTGAATAGCTCTCACGGGCTCGCGACTGTTTTGACAGTATGTGAATGTATTTGCCTCACGACGATCGGCGGCGTTGTGGTGATTCCTTTTTCGTCGTCAGTCGTCACCGGAGGATGATATATGACAGTCTCGTCGGACGGTTGGGCAGGTTGTCGGTTTCTGTGATTGGTGTCTCGTGGTTTCCAAGTCGCGGTGTCGTACGGTCAATTGCCCGTGTCGCCGGCTTCTTGGAGTCTCGCTGGTCCCGTCGATCTAGTTCGATCGGTGGGTCTTCTCTTCAAATGACAGCAGTTACGTGTGTTGAGTATCTGATGTCTTGAATGGTTGAAGAGTGAATTGTGTTTATATCAGTTGAATGCACCCGTATATATACGCATCAACCGATCCTGTCGTTCTTATTGGCGTAGGTGATTGGGTTTGGCGGGTGAAAATGGCATTGTCCTATGGGTTGATAGGTATCAAAGATGTCATTTTTTCTCGGCATATTTGTGGTGGTGAGCCCTTGTACATTTGTTGGTCGTCATATAGATATTAATTGGTGGCCGTGAGAACGGCCTTTTTATGTGCCATTTCAACATTTTAAAGCTTTGGCTTGGACTTCAGTCTGTGAAACGATGTATAGTGACTGGAATGAGCTTTCAGCTACATAAAAGGATGAAAGAGGTAAGTTATCAGTAGGTCATTTTACATTTGTAACGCTATATAATTATACAGTACTGAAAATAATTATTTGTATTTTAAAATATAATAAAATTAAATATATATCACAAATTGAATATTGTAATAACCTGTACAATATCAAAAGCTAAAAAAAAAACATAAATATGTAAATAAATACATTTTAGGTAATCTCCTAGATATAACTTAAATAAAATAATAATAAATAATTATGTGAAATCTGTTTCTTCATGAAATAATTAAAATCTGTATAATGTCATGTATTTATTTTAAACTTAAAATATAAAACATTAAATACACGTGTACTAAAATAGTACTGCGCCTGGACCCATAAAATAATCGGAAAAGTAGTCTCTGACCTGTAATCCCTGTGTACGTGGTGCTGGTCCCCGAACCTCCAAGTCATCGACTAATTGACTCGTTGCCATGTCGTCAAAATTGATACCATCCCTTTGACGCACAAAATTGTGTAATATACAGCATGCTTTGATAATTTCATTTGCAAAATCTGGTTCTACCAGCAAAGGGGTATGCAACACCCTTGATTTGTTTGACAGCACTCCAAACGCGCATTCCACAGTTCGTCTAGCTCTAGAGAGCCTGTAGTAAAAAATTCTACGTTTGTCAGTAAGGCTTCATCCTGGGTATGGCCTTAGTAAATTTTTATGGAGTGCAAATGCCTCGTCTGCTACAAATACATATGGTTGTACAACGTTTTGGGTATTAGTCAAGTATGCAGGTTCTGGTATATTAAGCTGACTAGAATATAGTTTTTTGCCAAATGGACATTCTTTGAATACGTTTGAATCCGATTCTCTTCCATAAGCTCCGACATCAATTACAACAAAACTCAGGTTAGCATCAACCCCAGCCATTAAAATTATTGAAAAATATTTTTTTTAGTTAAAATAATATGATACCGAATTTCGAGAATTTCTGCACCTGATGTGCTTACCGTCGATAGCTTCCAAACAGTTTGGGAAATTTGTTTTTGAATAGAATGTACCTGCTATTTCAAGCCATTGATTTTTAGTGGGTTGTGGCATTTCTAAGGGCTGCAAAATTGTCCAAATCATTGTACAAGCTTCTCTAACAATCTCTGCAATTGTACTTTTCCCAATATGAAAGTCGAATTGCAGAGCTTTGAAACATGTACCAGTTGACAAATATCTATTTAAAAAAAATAATTATGTTGTTTTTTAATTGTTACTAAATATTCATAATTTATCTTGATTTAATATACAATATATATATAATATATATATATACTACTTTTATGTAATACTATCCATTACAGTGACTAACTTGTAAACTACTGTACAGCAGAGCGACATCCACTTGACCCCCTTTTTTTAATTTAAATTTCAGTTAAAGACATAAAAGACAAAAAGTGGAGACACTTACGTGATAATTACTTGAAATACACTAAACAAGAAAACTCGATCAAATCAGGTGCTAGTGCCTCCAATAGAAAAAAATATAATTTCGCTGAGATATTATCATTTTTGAAGCCAGTAACTGAAAAAAAGAAGGTACTTATCTATTTGTATATCTCATGTGTAATTAAACTATACACTGTAGAATTTATTTTTAAAACTTAATGCACTGTTAAATAATGTAAAATTAAATTAAATGTTTGCGTAGTACGTTCGGAAATTTTGAGGATGATCTTGATGAAACTGTTGAACGCTACGATACTAGTGCGCAAATTATTGTTGATAGTGATGATCAAATTATTGAAGTTGGTAATGCAGTGAATAATCGGGATGCCGTTAGCATGGAGCAGACAGTTAATTTTCAATCAAAAAAATCAAAAAGAACCTACCACTACTCCTTTTCAAAATAAATTATTGTCATATATAGAGCTAACTCAAAACATTGATCCCGATAAACATTTTTATTATCTTTGCTACCGGACTATAAAAAGTTAAAAGATTCTCAAAAGTTAGAATTTCGCTTAAATATAGGCGGAGCTTGATAAATTTAGTTGAGGGGGCTCAAGCCCTAGATTATTTAAAGAAAATAATTATTAATAACTTTCTATTTTCTTAAATATAACCTTGTATTGGTTTGTAAAAACAAAAAAAATAAATTTTAAAAACAAAAACCATTCAGTGTTCAGTGTGTTGCAGCTAATTATATATCAATATAAATATGAACAAATAAACTATAATTTATTGATGTATTGCAGAGTATTTCAACATTACTACAAATACAAAAATAAACAGTAAAATAAAAAAAAAATAACTTATGTAAAAGAAATAACTAACTGTTTTATTAAATAATATTATACATTTTAGATTTAAAAAAAATAAGATTCCAATTATATCATAATAAAATAAGAATTTAAAAAATAAATATAAATGAGTTATGGACCATAAATTACTTTAAAATGTTAAATTGTTAATTGAATTCTTCTTGAACCACATTTGACAAAGTCTTCAAGAATCTGTTTTGATTCAATTGATGTCTTTACTAATTCATTTTCTATGTGTATTATTGCCAAATTGCTAAATCGATTTTGAATCATAGAAGTCCTTAACCAATTTTTAATCCTTCTCATAGCTGAGAAGGATCGCTCACATGAAGCTGAGCTTACTGGTATACTTAGTGCCACTTGTAACAAATTATGTAAATTAGGATACAGTTCTAATGTAACTGTTGAGAACAAATCTTGAATAGTCCAACTTTTGATTTTGGAATTTAAATAATTATTTACAATCATCATTTCAGCTTTTAATATATCTTTTTTTATCTTTAAGTTATCACTATAATATTCAATGAATTCTAATGAACCATCAAAATCAAGCATAAAAAAGTTATCAATTGATTTTGCCAATTTTAGGCTATCATCAGAAAACCTAATTTTCATTCTATTAGTGATACTATCAATAATTTTATTATAAACATCAATTTTCCAATATTTTTAATTGTTAAATTCTCTTCATGAGCTCCAATTGTAGAAGTTACAAGAGAACTTTTTAAATATTGATTCTCAACAGGTTTCCTTTTTTTGAAAATTCTTCATAGTTCAAACAAATACCAAACTTTCTTGAAAAGTTAGTGATATCATCCCACAATAGTTTAAAATTCTTATCAGACCTTTTTTCTTGTAAAGTTTGTATTACACCATAAATTGCTGAAGTTGCTTGGCCCAATGTTATATCTTTTTTTTGTAATATTTGACTTAATAGATCAATAGTAAATAAAATGTCATGAAATACAAATAAATTAAAAATAAATTGTGCTTTTTTTATTCCCTTTAAAAGACCAACATCTTCAACAGCATATTTTTTTTTATTATTATTTATTTCTTCTTCTAATGCATTTATTATTGATTGATAATTAATTTTAACGTTATGGCAATTGTTGTACCTACATGCCCATCTAGTAGTACTTAGCTGTGTAAGTTCATGTGGTTTTAACCCCAATTTTTTTTGCATTTGAATAAATGTACTGTGGCTGGATGGTTGAGAAAAATGAATATAAAGCATTTCTAATAAATTAAAAAAAGTTATTGAACTTCTTATATGTTTACAAGTGTCAGTAACCACCAAGGCTAGCTTATGTGCTGCACAATGAAAGTATACAGCAGTTGGATATTTTTCTCTAATCTTAGCCTGTAGTCCAGCGCCTGACATCACACTAGCACCGTCGTATGTTTGTGCAACAATGGGTATGTCAGCTATTTCTAATAGTTTTAGTTCATTTATAATAATATTTTTCAAACTTTCTGCATCCCTTGACTGAGAGCAATCAATACATTTTATAAAACGTTCACATACTTCAAATCCATTACAATATCTCACACACAAACTCAATTGTTCTTCTTTAAATGAACGTGCCTCATCACACATTAATGAATACTTTCCACATGTTCTAATTTCATTTGTTATGACTTTTATAGTTGAATTGGATATAATATTGAGAATTTCATTTTGGATATCATGGCTTGTATATGATAAGTATGTATGATATTTTATTCTAAAATTACTGTCAAACTTACAAAATAGTTCACATAATTCTAAAAAATTTCCTTTGTTAGAACTTTCTTGTTTTTCATTGTGACCTCTAAAGGCCAGCCCCTGTCTAGCTAAGTACAAAATAATGTCAATAATATTTTGTATATATACCTGATTATTTAAAATGTCCGTTTTAAATTGATCTGAAAGTTGAGTATGAACATTACCGTGGATTTTTGATTGTTTATATTGATTGTATTTTTCTATGCTACTACAATGACTTTTGCAGTTAGAATGTTTTTCTAATTTTTCACTTAATTTTTCCAATTATTAAAACCAATTTTTTTAAAAATATCTTCTGATGTATTTAAGTTATCAAACTGTCTACATACAAAACAATATATAGACAATATATAGACTTGGTGTACACTATATTCAACCCAAAAATATTTTTCATAATATTTACAAGAAAATGAACGATTCTGTTTGCCTATTTTTTTTAATGGATAAGATAAAATTGGCTGTTTTGGGCCAGATTCTAAACTTCCTAAATCTATTACTGGATTATTACTTATTTGCTTATTAAATTCAATACAATTACTTTCATTTTCAGAATTATTTAAATATAAAGAACTGTTACCGGGATTGTTTTCTGGATTTTCTATTGAATCATTTTGATTATTTGTTGAAATACTTTTTGAAGTATTGGTGAAAAATGTTCTAATATCGCCAAAACGTTTCATGTTATAAGTTATTTCTAGTGAAATACTGAAATTACAAACAATACAAACGTACTCACGCAGTCACGTATTCACTAATACTGAAGTTAAAACTAAATAATAATATTATGTAAACAATTATAAATTGATTATCTGCAATATTTATAGCAATGTGTAATAATAATAATAATAATAATAGCTTATGGGTAATGGGTACGTATCAACTATAAATAGCCTTGCGTTGCGTCTCTGTGTGTGTGTAATGTGTATAGTGTATGAGTGAGTAGCACCATGCGACAAGACGAGTAAGATGACGCAAAATCAATAATCTTACGAATTTTAATTAATATTATAAACATAATAACAAGATAACAAGATACATTACATTTTAAATCACACCATAGACTAAGCACATATATATACTGTAATATATTTAAATACTATTGTATGTTATTAAAATCATTGTGTAAATTAAGATAATTTTCCACACAACTAACCAGGTGGTTATTCACTAATTCACTCGTCAGATCTATGACGTTACGTCGCTATTATATCTCATTATCTAGTTGAATAATTATTTTTTATAATTCCAGATTTTTACATAAACGTTTTTCATTATTTTGGTTACAATATCAAAACATTAAACGTAAAAAA
Organism: Sitobion miscanthi; assembly: GCA_008086715.1. Classification (NCBI taxonomy): domain Eukaryota; kingdom Metazoa; phylum Arthropoda; class Insecta; order Hemiptera; family Aphididae; genus Sitobion; species Sitobion miscanthi. The sequence goes on from CM017804.1 coordinate 26,483,324, forward strand.
AAATAGTGTTGATATGCCCTTTAAATAGTATATTTGTGAATCATAATACAAAATATTAGGTACATAACTACGGTAAATATTTGGGGGGGCTAATCGAAAACTTAGGGGGGCTTAGCTCCCCCAAGCCCCCTTCTAGCTCCGCCTATGCTTAAATAGTCTAGTTTTTTAAAAATGTACAGCTTTCGATGAGTAGTACTTCAGGTTATTCTCAACCCTATTCAAATCAAAATAATGCGGTCTATCCTCAATATTCCTCTACTTTGCATTTACCAAACAAAAATCTACTACAAATTAGTCAATGGTATCCAAGAATTACACATTCAACTCAAGATCCTTATCCATCTCCACCTCAAGCTCTATATCCACATCATCAATCAGATAGTTTACCTCCTAATTCCTAGGTAATTCTAAGAAAGGATTTATATGCATAATAAAAAATGTAATAATACAAAAAGGTATTTGTTTTATTTAAGCTATAAAAAGTAAAAGGTTTTATTTGTATTTTTAAATGATAAAAAGGTTAATTTTTATGTTTGAATTCTATTTAAGTTGATTTTTATTTTATTATATACTTTTTATATTTTATTATTATTACTAACATGACTATTTTATATTTTGATGTGCACTTATTGAAAAATAGTATACATCTTTAATACAAAATTAAGGAGAATTTTGTTGGTTAATTATAGTACAATTTCTACTAATATTATCAAACACATTCAAATACACTTCACTTAAAGGAAAATAAATGCGAAATGTCGGGAAAATACATACAATCTACCGACTCCACGTAGGAGAATACCCACCTAACCATCGGTAAGATAGGCATCGATAGCGCTCCCAGTGTTAATCTGTTTTCACAATCCTGTATATCTTAATTCGTGCAAAAACGTAAATTTTAAGCGCACCAAAAAGTAAGTTTTGTTGAGTAACCTGTATATATTTAATCGTGGTTATTACTATGGTTTGAATATTCAAGGTTATTGCACATGGACCATATTGTAATCAAACAAAAATAAAATGGCAGTGAAAGGGTATGGTCTATATCATAGACCTATAAACTAATGGACAGCGCTTAGAGAGGGAGGTCAGGGGTACGATATAGAGTAAAAGAGAAAAGAGGACGTGGGGGGAATATGATTACCCCCTTTATGTTCCTTATCTCTTTTCTCTCTTCTTTTTTTCTCTTATATGATTCCCATGCATTGATGGCAGGGTGGAGTGTGGAATGCGCTGTCCATTAGTTTATAAATCTATGGTCCATATCATAGTATAGCCAGTATAGGTTGTTATAAAATGATATAGTGGGGGTACTATTGCAATAATCTTGTATATTTAAGCCATGGTTATTACTAGTGACTAGTGACTACAACTTATAACATAAAATTATTTACAACAGCACAGTATAAAAAATGCCACTATAGGCAAAGTTTAATAAATATAACATGTAGGTATACACAAGTATAATATTTTATATTTGCTATTTACAAATAGATTTCCTGAACAAAAGGAATTAAGGGACATAATGGGAATTAATGGGTGGTGGCATTAAATAATTGATGACATCGTGTAAATGGATCATTCTTAATCGAAAAATTATGTCTTGGATTATTTGCAGCAGCTATTGCATGAACATAAATCATTTTCATGGTGATGAAGCCGTGAGAACGTTAAAATTATCTATTAGTTAAATGATTTACAAAAAAAATAACTGAAATATGTTTTGTCAAAATAAACAATGATAATAAAATGTCAAGTGAACTTAATAAGTCGTACCCCACTGACCATCACGACATTTTGTCACGAAACTTTTTTGCAACATTTTGTCGTATACAGATTTTAACAGATTCAATGATTTTCATGTGACAAACGCGATTTGTCGTGTACGATATTGACTGTACGAGTCTTAAGAATCGACTCTCTGGGTCTTTTGATGCGGGGTGATGCTGGTCAACTTTGTATAATTGTATATGCAGAGCATCCAAATTGAAGGAGTCGAAAAAGAACGGAATACTGGCTGGCGGGACTACCACACGTGGGCGACGATAATGACGTTGGCACTCGACGGCACGTTCAAATTACTGTGGCACGCACCAGCTACAGCGGTGAAGTCTATCACGGAATAATGGACAACCGACGTGAATGGCGTTGTGAAACTCACACAATTTGGACGAAATTAAATATTTTAACGAAGAATTTTAGTTAAAAGTTATAAATAATTTTAAAAAAGCTGTTCATACATAAACCAAAATTTCTAAAAATTGTAGGCCAAAGCAGCTTAAATAGCAGCTGATATTTTAAATTCGTGCACCTTTTATGTATCGTATTTTATCTTTATAGTTCATTCTTTGTGCGTACAATTCTGGATCCACAGCTGGGTCCCAGTACCTCCCTCCACCATACACAAATTTTACTATGAAATCCATAGATAATTTAGGTGATTGTCGTCACTACTTATAAGTTTTTTGTCATGGACCGAAGTAATGTAAAAATTATTTGGAATTCAAATAGTTACTAATAGTAAGCACCTATTTTACTATTCTTAAACTAATTTATATTAACACGTAAATAATAATCGTAACCAAAACGTTTTTGTTAATTAATGCTTATTAGTTGTTAGTTAGATATTACATTAATATTGTGTTTCATTAATCTTGGGACTACTTTTCAATTGTAGTAAAATCTCATTGATTCCATTAATTTATTTCATTCGAATTCATCTTAGTTTTCTAGAACATCTAGATTTCATAGAAAATTCATCTCAATCATATCACAGCTTTCGTATTGTAAAATCCTAAAAAATTGATTTTCTTATCTCATTTTAATAATAAATTTTTATCGATTTCACTTTTCCAGAAAACCCCCGTGTACTGGTGGAATAGATATAACACTTCCTCGAGATATATCGTATGTATTATTCTTATGTATTTTGCGGTAAAATAAATGAAATAAAACGTCTAATAAAATAGTTCAATAACACATTTAATTTGTGCTTTTGGTGGTATACGGTTTCATTATGAAATCACGGCCGTCATTTTTTCCCCTTTTTTGATGCTGTTCTCGATCCTTTTCTTGATCCTTTTCTTGAACTCTTTTTTGATCTCTTCTTTCCACCAGGGGTCACGACGGTGGTCGTTACGTCATCATTCAAAAACTGCGTCTCGGCATCTGTGCGCTTTATATCCAGCGGGGAGTTAGGCAGACGCATTTCAACCTGCAAGCAGGCTACGTCGGCGGGGTTTTCGTACGCTTTGGATAGCCGCAAAACAAAAACGTGCTCCTTGTCGTCCACAGGTAACCCAGTGACTGGGCCGACTGCCAGATTATTGGCGGACACCGGAACCGCAGGCAACACTTGCATTGTCCTCTTACGCTGAGTGTTGATGTACTTTGTGGCAGTCGGTCGGTCGACAACGACGGTTGTCGACGCAACCGATTGACCATTATTATCAGTTGTAGTGGTCTTGACGATAGAGGTCTTTCTTCTGCCCAGGTGACCAAGGTGGAACGTTGCACGGTCACCGGCTACTCCAACCTGGCCGGGCAGAAGTCGAATCATGTTCGGGCCCAACCGGCCGATCGCCAACTTCTTCTTATTCACACAGAATGTCCGCATTAGCTGTAATAGCAGATCACGTCAGTTACCATTTGAGAAAGTCATAACAAATGATACACACAGGCTGCAGTATTCACCAATAGAAAATAATAGGAGTTCACTTAATAAAATAAGAATACCTATGAATTACCTACCTATATCAGGAAAAAATTCTATAGGGATTTAACTGTATTTGACCTTATGGTACTTCAGTTATGCTATTATTACCAACACATATATGTATATAATATCATCATAAAATATGGTAATTTACGCCATACATTGAACTTATAATTTGCACTATCTACGGATAATAACATTTTTAATGTATCCTTAACCTTCTCAAGTACTACTTACATTAGGTGGCATTCCGGTTCCTCGAAATGGACATTCCTGGGTTGTGTATTTATTGCAGCCAGTCACGCAACCGTGGTCCCCTTGAGTGCTCGAATTTTCTGCATCTTGACATACAGATGTTTCGAATAAGTAATCCCTCATCTTCTCCAATGCGGTAACCGCGCATCTAACCATTTTGGACTCATCTCGGCAACACGCTCCACTATTTCTGGTTCGCTTAGTGTGTTCCATTTTATGAAATTCTCGATTTGTAGTGTACAACTAAATTTTTTAATGATGTGTAGAATCGGGATTTTTTTTATAATTTTATAGAAATAAAATTCAATACAACATATGTTTAAATTAACTGTATTTTGATGGTGGTTGCTATGTAGTATAGTTTTGCATATTTAAATCAGACGATTATTTATTTAACTGGTAACTCTTCTTTAATCCTAATTAGAGTTTAGTTGAAGATTGAAGTGATGTAAAGTGGAGGTGGATACATATCACATAATATTATTACTAGACTCCTATAATATGAGAAAAATATTACCAATATTGCCAAATAATTTGTATTTATATTCTTAGATTCTGAGCGGAGCGAGGAAGCTAGTGGTTTTACAATGATGTGTTTTTTTTATCCTGTATACAAAATTTCTACCAGAAGGAGTGCTTCGATTTCAATATAATATCATATCTTAAAGACTATACTCCGTCCATCCTAAGAACGCTACTCGTTCGCGCATCTAAATGACCGAGCTCCGTGGTTTCGTATCCAAATTTCTCCCACTATACCATCTAGACGCCACCGTAAATTCCCTCACTCGCTACGGCGGCGGTGAAGGTGGCGGCGGCCAGCGTTCGGGAATGTTTAGTGGTGGGAATGCGCGAGGTCGGACGAATTTTAGTCGCCGCCCAGCAGCGTTCTTAGAATAGACGGTCTATAGGTAAGAAATGAATAATGGTAACACAAGTTTGTATAATAATAAGCATCACGGCTTGAAATATGTTATGTACCATGTGTAATTTGTTTACTGTTTGTATCATGATACTTTTGCAGACTTTGTACATTAATAAAAGATGGCAGCAGATGAGTAGTTCACACAGCCCCTTAACTGTCAATTACAGAAAAATAAATGTATAAAATGTTAGCACAACTATTATAAATAATAAATATTGGCAATTCGTGTCTTTATAATATAATAATAAATGCTAATTTGTGCTTTTATAATAAAATAATTAAGATTTCGACGCGTGACGGTCGTGCGCCTTTAAGTGTGCGAACAGTACTAAATAATTTGGGCGGCCGTGTTATTTTGCGACCGGCAATACGTAATCTACATATTATGTAACTCATATAAATAATTAATACAAAAATAAACAATGAAATGGTAGTGATAGGTGCATATGTGTGTGTGTGTGTGCGTGTGTATCGGTCGGCGGCGGAATGAAGAAATACGAGGAAATCTCTTTAATTTAAAATTGTGATGAAGGTGTCCATACATTTTTGTCGGTACACATGAGTGAGTCCAACGTTGAGAACAATTTAGTTGTGACAGTAGTGGATATCACTCAACACTCAAATATAAGTTTTAAGTCAAATAAACTAAGATTCCGTGACAATGTCGAAAACTTGACTGTCAACAATTCAAGTAAGAATCCGTATGAAACTGAAAACATAATGTGACTAGCTGTACTAGTCTCATACAATTGACATGTCCTCAAATGAAATATTGAAGTGGCAAAAACTAGATTTTAAGTTAACTGTGACATAGAGTCAGAGACTTAAAGTGTACAGCGATGAAGCAAACAAATGAATCTTTTGAGAGTGACTATGGAGTCTTCAAACTTGATTGGACCTTAGACGCTTTGAAAAACAGTTTACTAAGATCTGGTGAAATTCAAATGATTGAATAGAAACATAACGCTTTGGTTGCTGACTGTTCTAATATTATCACTTCTACTCCAATTAGTTTAGAAGTACACAATTCTAGACAATTAACATTTACACATTCGACGCAAGCCGTTGATATTAATTATTATAAAATTGTATCTAGTACTTAACCGGCTAACCTTACCTATTAATCACAATCTTTATTACGACGTTGAAATAAAATAAAATGATACATTTTATCTTATTTTAAATTACTGATTTAACTATAATATACAATTGTTCTTTAATACAAATTAAAGTTAATAAATCATATTCATTGCTAAAATGTTTCTACTTTTAAAAATGTAGGGGGGGGGGTCCGGACCCCTGGACCCCTCCCCCAACGGTTACTGCCTTGAATTTCAGTAAAACATGAATAAGTAATTGAGTCTAGGTGATGACTATTTTGCGATCTTGTCAAATATCCAGTATGTGTTCTCTTGTATGGTCGCCTATTAGGTTCAGTATATGGAAAACATACTCTATTTAATTTACCAAAGGAGGTTTTTAACTTTGTTGATGACGCAGAAAAATCGAAAGTTATAGACGAAATTACGCAGTTAATCGATTAGTAACTCATGCTGAAAGTTTACTTATAAATGTGGATAACAATGTTTGTGAGCAATTTAATAGTATAATAAACAAGCATTTATCAGGTAAACCGATAGAAATGTTTTGAATATATATTTATTATATATATACCTAAGTATAACTAATAAATGTATAGAGATAAATATAAACATTATGACTCTAGGTAAACGTATCAATTTTTCTCAACGGCAATCATTACAACACTAGAGTTTGAGACGGCATGGTCACTGCGGACCGGCGTCCGGAATAAGAACGCGTAGGATTTTGGTATTGCGTCTTATCCTTTATCTATCGTAATATATGTTTATTATACAAAATAGGGGTGGCGAGGTTCACGAGTTCGACGGCTGGCCTGAATAGACGGACCGTCGCGGTGATAGCTCGGCGTGACCGGCTAAAGCCTGGTCCTATATACAGTGATAGAAAAGCGCAGTCGCCGTATGGACGGGGTCAATATATCGTTGCGCGTGACTCGCAGGAAGCGGCTACAACGGTATATCGTACCCGGGGTTTGACAAAACTTAATCAAGTGGCCAGATGGGGGACGGGGAGGTCCGTTGGAGTTGGTGTTGGCTGATGGTATTGATTGCCGATAGGTTGGGCACAGCGGCGGCAACTACTGGCTACTAATGATGGGATTTTTCGTTCCTTTTAGTGAATCGTTACTTTCGTTCCAGGTTCACAGAAGGAACGATTCCAAATGACTCAATCCTTTGTTCCTTTCGGTACTTTTTTATTATAGTATCATTACTTAGGTACCGAGTACCGAATACCAATACCGAACTGAATAACCACAATCAGCACAACCTGTTTTCTAGACCCACTATTGTATCGCAGTCTGCCATCTGTCACCACTATCCGTTCCACGTACTGATAACTGAGTACTGAATACCTATTATTGTAGTATTGTGTTTTATATTTTACTTTAAATTAATTCAACACTACATTATTAATTAACAACTAGTTTATTTAATAACTGTAACGAGACAGAAAACGCATACATTCTTTCGTATATGAGTACCTACGCAATCGAAGCACACACGCGCCCCGTAGTGTACAGTATATGAAACCGCAGCACTGTAGCAATAGATCGGCGCGCCACTAGCAGAAAGAAGCGATACTAGAAAACCAAAACTGTCAACGCCGCCGCCAAACATTGATAATAGATAGCGTGCAGCAAGAGCCGCATTTGAAACCGTCATTTGTGCATATTAATTAGTATAAAGTACTTAATTAATATGCACTGACCAATATAAAATAATGAAGCGCACCATTCCTACGGATAATTATCACCATTACGCATTCGTACAATCAATCAAACACCTCCAAATTACATCAATATGTACAACAGTCACTATCATTCAGAACCACGCCGCTCACCGAACATACTGATAAGTATAGGCCAGAGCCGGCAGCCAAGTGTCTCCTCTTCTTCCGTTATACCAGTAACTTAGTATACGATATTTACCTCTGTGGATGGATATGGTAAATCCAGATCAAACTACCCAGAGGTAAATATTGTCGCCGCCGTAATCGTATCGTTGTCTCCTCCGTTCGTTTCCTCTGCCGAGCTCGGATATGGTCGCAAGACCAGATCAAACGAGCCGGTAAGAAAAACGCCGCCGCGCTCTTACAACACGTAGTGTATTTGGATATGGTCCGCAGGACCAGGTCAAACTAGTCACTACGTATTGTCCCGTCCCGCTGCGCCGCCGCCGTTGTTTTACACGGGCGGTACTCTTTTCGCCCAAAAATGACCTTCCTCTTTTTGCCCACGTCCTCTTTTTGACCAAAAATGAAAAAATAATTTCCTCTTTTTGCCTACAAATAATTTTGTTCTTTTCGCCCTCGGTTTCACGTTTTACAGTTTGGAAACCACTGTCTCAAAATTTCTCGACTGACTATATTAATAACAATCAAAAACCCTTCGGTGCACTAGACCGGCCAGGCCGATAACAATATCTAGATTGCAAATATAATTGATATAACATAATATATATATATATAATATAATTTAACGAATTTTATATCGATACGTAACACTCGTAACAGCTTTAATTTTAGTATGTCGTTCACTTTTGTGCCGAATAGTGTGATTGTGTTTTTTCTCGTGATTATAGTTACTACATTTTATAAAAATGGAATTTTTAGAAAGTAAAAGAGGTGGTCGTATAGTTCTTTACAATAATTTTAAGTACAATTTTGGATCGAATAATAAAAAAGACAACTCTACCCGTTGGAGATGTGTAACAAGAACGAATTTTGGTTTACTATTTTTAAATCCTGAAGAAGTAGGTGATTGTTATGTAGAAGATTTAATGAGTGACTGCCCTGAAAATGAAAAAGTACAAAAGTTCTGTGATTATTTAACTGATAACTATATATCTGACGAAAGTATATTCCCACCAAAGCTTTGGGCAGCTAAATCATCAGAGTTAATCAGGACAACAAATGCATGCGAGTCCTTTCACTCATTTTTTAACAAAAGTTTTTATAGTAATTCTCCACCAATTCATATGTGGTTGGCTGTGGTACAAGAAATCCAAACCGATGTTTATATTAAATTAAACAGTATACACTTACAACACTTTCCCAAAGACAGAAAAGTAAGAGAACGCCAATTAAAAAACGAAGAAACAATTGAAAAGTACAATAGAGGAGAGTTAAGTCGGTATGAGTTCATTAAATCAATGTCATTCAGTTATACAAAAAATATAAATACAAATTAAATCCATGAATAACTTTTTTTAACGACGTCATAAAAAGTAATGACAAATACCTAAAATATTATTTTTTATTAACGAACTAGTGATCACTGATGATTATTTTATCATTTATTTAATGTGTGGTTTCCAAACTGTAAAACGTGAAACCGTGGGCGAAAATAATAAAATTATTTGTAGGCAAAAACAGGAAATTATTTTTTCATTTTTGGTCGAAAAGAGGACGTGGGCAAAAAGAGGAAGGTCATTTTTGGGCGAAAGGAGTTCCGCCCGTTTTACACCACCGCTGCGTTTAAGGTCTATCGTACTCGGATATGGTAAAATCCAGGTCAAACGAGACGATAGATATTAACTTGTCCCCATAGATATTTAAATTATCATATCGTGAATGAATGAGCATAGCCGTCATTCGATTATAATTTAATAATATCTACCCGCTCCTTGTAAATCGTGAACGACGTGCCGACACGCCGCCGTCGTCCGAAATCGTAAGTTGTACCGCGAACGTCACGCACCCGTCGTTGGATGTTACGCACATTTTAATCGCCGTTAGTAATAATACCTCGAGAACGAGCCACAGCCGCCGTCCGACCCGTATATATACCGCCGATAACAATTATCTTGCGAATACGCACACACACACACACACATCGTATTATTGTAAAAACCGTCTTAATTCTGTCAATCGTTATTTATATACGCCGCCGCCGATTGACTGCCCGTATTTAATAACACGATATTGAATCTACACACAACAATATCATAACGATCAGTCTAGTGAACACAGTGCGCCGATACCGACGTTAGTATTCGCGACCACTGTTGTCATCATCAATTCAATCACGGACCAGCCGCCAAAAGGTAGAGCAACGGAATCTCGTAAGTCAAAACTATTACATACATCAAATACACTTCCCTGTTGTACGTTTTTTATAATTGTCAAATCACCGTTGAGTGATATAATTACGTAAAAGAAAACATTGTGATCTAATAAATTATTTCATGTGTCTATTTCAATAAAGATAATATTATTTTATGAATAACAAAAACCAGCGTTGTGTTCATTCATAATTTCTATTACATAACATAAAAAACTTATTAACTTATTGTGAACATCATGTTTTATATTATTCGACTCACATGGTCTGAACAAGATAATATATTTGATAATAATAATAATAGTAATAGTAATAGTCTAAGCAAAGTTAGTAACAAGATTAGATGTTATTAACAAATACAAGGTATACAACATATTGCACTATTGCAGTTATAAGAATATTATAATTTAAAAGTGTATAGACGACGGATGTATATCACACCAAAAACGCTTCGTTATAACGTGTTTTATAACGTGTATGGCACATATTTTTGACATACATTATATAATTAAATAATTATTAATAATAATTTTTATTACAAGCATTATTAAATAAAAATGTGTAACTTTAGGTAATATAATAAAACAATAAATATTACAGCTCGTATACAATTAAAAAAAAAAAATGAACTTACAAGTTATAGTATTTTGCGTCCTTGCAATTTAAACCTACTATAAGCAATAAAAATAAATAATACTTAAAACAATAAAAAGTTACTAAAATAAATTTAAATATTATTATTTAAAAATAATAATTGTTCTGTATTTTTACGGACAATCGATTGCGTCAATCTGTTATTGTATAACCGCCTTAGAAAAAGTTCTTTCGCATGGGACCGAAGCAGGGGCGTCATTTCAACTTTTTGAAAGGTATGCTAACATCGGGGCAGGCCAAAAAAATGTTCAGCAGGCCAATATATACACTATAATTATTAGAAAAAAAATTTTTTTCTCGCTCCGCTCACAAGTATTATTTTTCATCAATCAAATCATTTCATAATATTATAATAAAAATATTGTACACCTAATAATACACAGTTAAAACGTACATTATTTGATTTTGGATATCATTATTTCATATTTATAGACACTAAGGAAAACAAAACAAATTCTGAAATCTTTAATCACACATAAGTTATTTTATAAGCACCAAACATTTATTTATTTCAATTTATTTATTTAAATAATAACATAATAATACATATTAACAAAACATATTTATTTATGTTTATTGTTAACTATTAGTATAGCGGATACCTTCTGTCTTTCATTTTTGCAAAATCATCAACTGCATCATTCAAATTTATTTGTTTTGCTTCTTCAGTTTCAACTCCAAGAACCATTAAATCGTTCAATCTTTCATCACCAATTGATGTTCTTAAGAAATTTTTTATCCTTTTCAATGAAGAAAAAAAGCGCTCATTTGATGCAGTTGTCACTGGTAATGTTAACATTATAGACAATATTTTTATTGTTTCAGGAAATGCAAATGGTAGATTTAAAACAATATCGAATATTAATTCTAATTTAAATTGGGACATGTTTTCTAGTTCTAATGTTGCCTTAATTGAAGAAAACTCGGATGGCAGGCTTAAAGAATTAATTTGAAAACCTTTGTAGTGGTCTAAGAACTTATTAACAGCAACACATTCTGCATTAAGGAAGTCAGCATTTGTATAGTCAAATACATTAAATATATCAAAAACTTGTTCATTTTTGGAAAAACGTTCATCTAACTGAGTTACAATCCTAAAAAATGACACATTTTTTTATGAATTAAATAATTTGATGGAATTAATAATTAAGTATGTAATAAATACCTATCGATTACTTGATACAACAGTTCAACTTTTAAACTTGAAACATCTTTTTCTTTACATCTAGCTTTTCCCAAAGTTGATTGTACAAAATAATCATTCAAATGTTTATTGAAAGTCTGTTTTCTTTTCTCATGTTTACTATGAGTTTGGGTTTTTATGCCATTACAAATTGCTATATCAGTTGCTTTATGATGAAATTTCAACCACGATTCTTCACAGCGTAATTTTAAGATATTATTCCTAGAAGATTTCACTAATAACATGGCCTTGATAGAATAATATTTGAATTTTGAAGTTCACATGATAAACAGTGTATACATTCTAGGACACTAACCATTACCTCCAAAATCATAATAAATTTAAAAGTAGATAATATTTTGAGTAGTCCTACTGCTCTAACTGTTTGATCGCCATGTTCAGTCAGAAAAGTTAATACTTCGATAATCACAGTATATCGGCTTCTTACTTTTTGCAATGAAGTATACCAATAATACCAACGAGTATCAACCAGCCTTTCTAAATGAATTACTTTAACATTTTTATTTTTTTGAGCTTCTATGAAAAGTTCATAACGAGTTTGACTATTCATCAAGTATTTATAGAGATTTTGAATAGTATCAAAAAAATCAACTATTAAGGGCACATTTTGTATACAGTCAACCAAACAAAGATTTAATCGGTGGGCATAACAATGAATGTACACTGCATGAGGAACAATTTCGCTAATTTTTTGTTGCACACCCGAATAAACACCACTCATCACTGAAGCACCATCATAACATTGAGCAATGCATTTATTGATGTCCAAATTATTCTCCTGAATAAGTTTTACTATTTCTTGAGCTAGAGAAGTAGCATCAGATTTTTTCATGTGACTGCAACCTAGTGCTTTCTCAAATATATTGAAGTTTATATCTACAAATCGTATAAGAAAACTTAACTGCTCTTTTTAGAAGAATCTTTAGTTTCGTCAACTAAAATTGAATATATACTAAATGGAGACATTTTGTTCAGAATATTTTTTCTGGTGCAGCAACCAAGAATATGAATTAGATCATTTTGGTATTCTGGTGAGGTATAATGTCCATATCTTGATTTTAGCCTTATTTTCATAGAATCATCTGCAAATGTTTCTAATAACTCAATAAAATTACCTTTATTTTTGGACAAACTAGACTCATCGTTTCCTCGAAATGCCTGCCCTTGTTTAGCCAAGTATAAAGTTGCCTTTAATAAAAAGTATATATGTTTCCTGTTATTTTCTATTTCAAGAGCTCTTGATGATATTAAAAGATTAGCAATCGAATTTTGTTTGGCTTGTATGGCTAAATATTGATTCCATCTTCTACTGATGTCAAATGATTTTCACTTCGACTATGTTTAGTCAACGACTGTAATGGATTTCTCCAACACTTGACTCCTCTATCAATATAGGCAGCATTGCCAATTGTTTGTCCCCGAAAATTACCACTTAAAGAAAAATGTCGACATGGAAAACAAAATACTGCATCATCAGAGATTGAATACTCCAGCCAATTAAATTTATTAAAAATACTGCTTTGAAAGTTCCTATTATTTGTTTTAGGGTAGAATAAAAGCATAGGTTGAACGGGTTTTTCATTCTTATTCATGGATATATCCTTTTTGAATTCCTTAAAAAAAATACAAATTATCAACTTGGCTTGATTAAAATATTTTTTTTATATGATAACAATTTATCAAGGCTTAATAGAATAATCATAGTGATAATTATAAAACTAAATGATTAATATTATACTAATGATACATAAAATTAATTATATACTTTAAAATCTACTTACAGGTGTATTGATCAGTGAATTTGAAAATGTAGATTTTTGTGTAGTCATAACTATTTCGACATCATCATATTTACTACATTTCTATTAGAATCATTTTCCTTGTCTATTCCAATACTAGATATCTGAGACTGAAAAATTAAGATTGTATTTACTACACATACAATTATTTTTAATTTTAAAATCTACTTACAGGTGTATTGATCAGTGAATTTGAAAATGTAGATTTTTGTGTAGTCATAACTATTTCGACATCATCATTATTTACTACATTTCTATTAGAATCATTTTCCTCGTCTAGTCCAATACTAGATATCTGAGACTGAAAAAATTTTAATTTTCACAACCTACACATTATATTTATGTAGGCTGTTTATTGCATGTTTATATGCAATTTATTCTTCTAACTTTTATGAAAAAAAAAAAAAATTGGAGTTTTATTATTATTACTTTAAAGAATTGTAGGTAACTCCCTAGTTTTTAAATCATATAGCTCATACTGAATGAAGTAAAGACACCGAAAAGAAAGTAATTTCTTAATCACCAAGACTAAAAAATGCAGAATGTCCTGAGCAGTTTATTTTAAAAGGTACCTATATATTTTTATTTTTCACCTACATATACCTAAGTTATAAATTGAATAAAATAGGTAGGTAAGTACAAATATTAAATCATATTACTAAAATATCAACCCAATGTTGTAGTACTAAACTATAGACTAACTTACCTTACTGCTCTGTATTTTAAATAACGTATCAACTTTCATATTAGAATTGGCCAAAGATAAAAGTTGTTTTTTATTTTTCTCTCGAAGACGAGCTGCGCCACCTTTTCGTTTATTCATTGTATTTTTCGCCGTTTTTGGTATAGGTACTTAAATTTGGATTGGATTATTGGAACACATACAACGTGTCAACACTTGAACACTCAACGTAATAAAAATAAACTAAATAATAACAGTTTAACGGGACAGTCGGACAGTTTTATCAATCACTAACACTAACGAGTGATGACTAATGGTTGATCACATTTTACGCGGAACGGCGGAACTATAAAATAATATTGAATAATACTTAATAATATTGAATCTATTTTTAAAGTTATCTTTTGATAACGCTTCTGATACGCATACGCTTGTGGTGTGTAGTGATTTGTCGCAGTCCCCTACTCCCCTTATTTGTTGGCCGTTGCTATATATAGGTAAGTCGTTAGAGACCGCCCGTGTTTCAAAATCCCAATGTTACATAAATAACTTAATATCATTGATTATAAATACTATTATACCTAATCAATGGTAATATCTACTCACTGAACTATAATTATAATATTGTTCACTGTTCAGTGTATCTACTACAGCGTATGGTCTTATAGGGGCATATAGCATAAATGATTAATGCCGATGCTTGAGACCGATTTATATATAAAAAAAAAAAAGGATAATTTTTGCCCGGCGCAGAAAAATTATAGTCGGGCCAAATTACATCTTGATAATTTTAGGTATGCATAAGCATACCCTGGACTACCCCAAATGACGCCCCTGGACCGAAGACGAAGGAACGCATAATTTTAGCAGCAAGAACTTAAATAAATTTGGATAAAGTACCTTATTATTCTTCCACCAAATCAATGGATCCAATTTTATGGGTAATAATGGTTCGTTCATATACCTGTCTATTTCTATAATAGTTTGGCGTAGTAATAGTAATTGTAGTGGATACCTGTAATTTAAATAAATTAAAAACATAATACTATTGGTATTGGGTATATGGTTTGTAAAATATTTAGTATTCAATTTTAATTATTTGTGCATCGAATTCTTTCCAAATTTCTAAATTTTCAGAGCTTACAAAGTCTTCCTTGTTCATTTTAATAACTTTTATAGGATTTTTCTTTTTACAATTCTTCATAATATGTATGTAATCATCTTCTTTGGTGATACTTCAGGGCTGACTCGATATCACTACAATTTCTATCATTTGGTAAAAAACTATGACCGGGATATAGATATTTTAGTGTTATTGTTTCGAGTTAGGTGTTATTAAAAAGTGTTTTCATCAATAAAACTATTTTTATATTTCTATTTTGCCCTCCACAAGATTCGGATCACAAAACTAGCTCTTTAATAGAATTATTTAAATTATTTTGTGTGTGTTTCCTTAAACATAAACCAACTTCCTGAGCACCTCTTCCAGCTTGACCTTCTAACTATACATAACAATAGCCTTGATTATCCTACCACTGAAAATTCTAGTATTGGGGAAAGCTGTCCCTTATAAAATATGATATTTGTAGGTAATCTAGGCAGTGGTTAAGTTTTTTCCATTGTAAGTGTTCAATTTTGTTAGCATTATCTAAGTCTATTTTTAATAAGGTCTGTGCATTTTCTGCTAAACTCAAGTGCTCTGTATGTTTGATTTTTAACTCTTCCTTTTTCATCACATTTTGTTCATTATTAATTTGAACTTTTAACGAATCACAGGTATTGCAGGTGTCTTTTTTAAGGGTCTTAAATTTTAAGTTAAAACAACTATAAAAATATCGTTTATAAGTTGAAAAGCTACAGGTTCATTTTCTTCTTCTTTATAAACTGCATACATTTTTTCAATAGTCATTTCTGGAGGTAATTATTGAAAATCTGATTGTTCTCTTCAATTCGGGGTCGAGGAAAGCCTACTTTGTCGTGGTGACCCCGCCCGGTCGTCCTTCGGGCCGACCGCTAAAAGGCTTTCAAAAACCGGGTCCGTTAAACCAGGGCCAAAAACCTGACAGTAGGGATAAAATGTAGGGAGGAAACCCGGTCAAAAACGAAATCATGCTTGCGAACCAAAACATACTTACCCTAAGTGATATGCCGGGCATCCCGGTAAATTCACCCTCTGCGGAAGCACGGGCCCACAGATTTTGGGGAGGCCCACTCGCTAAGCATGACCGACCAGCGCCGCGCAGCCTGGTTGACGTGCCTTCGGGCAAAAAATGCGACCTTGACCTTGACTTCACAAATGACAAGCCCATAGACGATCACCTGACACATAATAGACATGAAAAAGTTCCTAGAGACAAGATCCTTATTATAAATGACGACGGCTATAATTTAGCTGAAGGACTAACTCTCAGACTTAAGGGTGGTGGTGACGTCGAAAACATGTCTTTTTCGACCCCCTTGGCCACGGGGAAGAAAAGGAAGGTTGATAATGACAACAGCTCAGCCTCGAGCAAATCGGAAGAGGTACACTCACAGTGTATCGATGACCACTGCGAGGCCATCGAGATGGTGATCTCAGACACCAAAAAAATCATCGAAGACATGGTAAAAGAGGGTAAGGTCGCCAGGCGCTGGGCAGAAACACTTAACCATCAACTCAATAAGTTGCTTATCGGTTCCAGACACCTTGGCATGGCAGGGTCAAAAATACTCGTTGGATGGTCCGAGCAGCGGGTTATGCTCAAGGAGTCACAACAGACCATTGGTGACCTCCACTGTGACTTAGGCGCGCTTCGGGAAAAACACAGGGCACTCGTTACTTTGCATGAAGACTATAAGCCGAACAGCAACTGCATAATGAGAAACCCCTCTGCGGGGACCTCAGGTTATCTTCCCTCGAAAACAATATGCCCATCTTCAGAGTTTATGGTAATTGACCAGAACACTATAAAAGCAATAAGTCCGATAACAAAGGGAAAAAGAGGGAAACATTTCCAGCTCTCAAGCCAATCGTAGAAACGCCCAGGCTCAATGAAGCCAGAAGACCTTTGAATAAGATCAATCAGGTCCATAAAAAGGCGAAAAAGGCAAAAACCAAGGCCAGGGAGATAAAGGTTGATTCTCGCTTCGAGGTTGTTGGCGGCGATGAAGCCTGGAAAGAGATCCGTAAGTCAGCGGAGCAAAAAATCACTTGCCCTAAGGTCCGTATCTCGAGTAACAGCGCTAGCGTGGTCTTGTTCCCGGAAAATCTGGAAACATTTTATGCGCTCAGAAGAACGGGCAAACTCCAAGAGAGGAAACCTGCACTGCCGAGATTAATCGCTAAAGGTGTCAATAGCATGTTGAAGCTAATGTCCTGGCTTGGAGCATCGGAAACCAGACCTCGGACTTATGCCTTACCGAAGACGACATACAGAGCATAACTCCTTTATTCAAAACTGGACCAAGGGGTAAGGTAACGGTGGACTGGGTAATCGAGGCTCGCCCAGAGACCTTCCACAAGCTCGAAGGCAAGACTGCCCACCTTGGCCTCACCAAATGCCGTATGAAACTACACGAGAGTACCCCTCAGTGTTATAAGTGTCAAAAATACGGACACACGGCAAAAACTTACAGGTCGGCAACGCCAACCTGCCGAAATTGTGCTGGCAGCCATGACTCGAGGGAGTGCGAGTCTATAACAGTCAAATGCTCTAACTGCAGGAGAAAAAACCATAAGGCTTCCTCTAGCAACTGCCCGTCTAAGCCAGAAACAGTTAGATCAATACTCCGCCGTACGGACTTTGGGACGATCCCGTCTTGCAATGTCTAATGCTGATATACGTTTCATACAGCACAATCTGAATAGAGACCGCACGGCCAGCCATCAACTCAGGGTAGCCTGCACTGACCTGAGAATTGACTTCGTTCTTGTACAAGAGCCGCTTGTCACCAATGGGAAAATATACGCCTTTGAGGCCTGCAAGTGTCACATCGGCAAAAAGTCGGGCTTGGCCGTCATTGTCCTCACCAATCGCTACCAATGTATTAGCCTTAGTGGATTCACCTCCAGTTACACAGCATTGGTTAAGATAACTTTCGGCAACAGACCAAGCGACTACGTGGTGTTGGTATCGGCATACTTTAAGTACAACGTGCCAACACCGATCCACCTGGAATGCCTTGACCAGATACTGGTAACAGAAACCCGGGCCCTAATCGCCGCTGACACAAATGGCCACTCGCCAAGATGGCATTCGGCCTCAAGAAATCGCCGAGGAAAACTGATCGAACAGTTAATCGATAAACATGACCTGCATATCCATAACTCGGCTGGAGAGATAAGCACGTTCTGTCGGCGGGATAACCGCTCTTCCAACATAGATGTCACGATGACCACAAGGAATATCAGTCACACGATAGACAACTGGTCGGTTAGCGACTTGACTGACAGCTATGAGGGTCAACAGAACTGCGAAACTGGTACATGAGGAAAAGCGCTACATTTCAGTCAGCTAACTGGGACCTCTATAACTCCACGCTCCTCGGCGAAATAGGTGGTATCTCCGACATTTCCATCGAATCCACGGCAATGGGCATAAGCCGGGCTATAACCATAGCTGCTGACCAGGCCATAGAGAGCAGGAAATTCTGTGGTACCTCCGGAAGGAGTATCTGGTGGTCCCCAGCTCTCACAGCGCTTCGGAGAAATTTAGCCCGAAAAAGACACGAAGGTCATAAACAGACGGGAATATAACAAATTGCGCAACGAATTCCTCACTGAAATTAGAAACCACAAGCAGGCTGCATGGAAGTGTTTTGCGGGTGATCTTAACGTCAACCCTTGGTGCAAAGTGTTCCGCTGGGCCAAAGGTAGCCGCTTGAAGAGCTCTATGCCAAGCTCAATGACAAGGCCTGATGGATCCCTTACCTCTGATTGCAGTGAGACGGCCGAACTGCTGCTAGATGCATTCGTTCCCGTAGACCAAGAGCAACACAATCTCGAATTCCACGGTCCACTGCCGGTAAGAATTCCGCCTAACCCGAACGACATAAATATTATTTTAGAAGAAAAAGATTTAATCGTTCAATAGCCAACACCAAGTGAAGGTTTTGACAATAATATTGAACAAAAAGAAATATTAGCTATCACAATTAATAATATGAGGAAATAAAGATAAGATTAGCAGCGGCAAACAGATGTTATTTTGGATTGGTCCCGCTATTTAAATCAAAGATATTATCATGGAAGACAAAAATAACCCTTTATAAAGTACTAGTAAGACCTATAGCTTTGTATGCATGTGGGACGTGGGCCACTACAAAATCGGATGAACTAAAATTGGCCACCTTCGAGCGGAAGATATTAAGGAGAATCTATGGTCCAAAAACAAACACCGAAGGAGAATACAAAATAAGAACAAATCAGGAGATCCAATACCTATACGGAGAACCGAATATTAACGGAATTTTAAAAAGTAGTAGGCTGAGCTGGGCCGGACACGTGTGGAGATCAGAGGGGCCAATTGGACAGGTTACGAAATGGAAGCCAAATACAAAAAGGCCTAGAGGACGTCCTAGACAAAGATGGAAGGATAGAGTGGTCAAGGACTTGAGGGAACTTGGAATAGAGGATGGGGAAGAGCTGGCAAGAGATCGAGACAGGTGGAGGCAAGTGGTTGTTGCGGCAATGGGCCTGAATGGCCTGTAAACGCCTTAAAAAAAAAAATTAATAATATGTCTGATGAAACAACTAAAGTAATCGATGTAGGCACAGTTTAATTATTATTCCTTGTTGAATTGATAAGTATTAACTGTGAAATGTATTTAATATTTTTTATATAGAAGGAAAATAATGAAGTGAAAAATATTTTAATGAACTATCGTGAAGGGCAAATAATTCTAAACCATATGAAATTCTCTGATATGTTGCAACCATCAATGAGAAACAAAATTGCCCATATAATCATAACACATTTGTTACAGAATAGTTCTGATCAAAAGTTAACTACATTTGAACTTAAAAAAGTGTCTACTTAGTTAGTGAAACTTTTCCCAAATGAAGTGGTACAAACCTACTTTATTCCATATAGAAAAGAGTGAAAAATAGCTACATATATAGGGCAAATTATGGGACAAATATTGTAACATTAGGAAATATACGAGACAAATTTCACTTAACAATAATCCAAAAGAAAACACTACTGTTGTATCAGAAGTTCTTAATGATGAAAGTAACTAAAATTTCAATCAATTTTTAACTGAACTTGATTTTAATTGACAAATTTTATTCAGTAACTAATTACATTCTGTTTAGTTTTTACTGATATTTTGTGGCTTAAAAATAATATCTCGCCTTGGGACTTGGTAGAACAAAAATGGAACACAACGTTTAATTATCGGTATAAAATGTTGTTGGAAAATGAAAATAAAAATAAATATTTTGATGATTATCCAGCAATAAGAGCTGCAAATGGATTTTCTTTTGTTAGTATTCTTTAAATTTTGTAAGAATGATTTTTTAAATTAAATTAATTAATTGTTATAGATAGAAATAGATTTCAATAACTTATATCCAGATGAAGACATGATATTGTTTGTTAAATTTGAAACATTTAAGAAAAGTTTAATATTGTATATCAAAAAGTTTTTAACAAACATTTATCAAGACTTTCCTATGTTAATGGTTGAATTAGAATTTCCTCACAAACCTGGTAATTTAACCTAGCATGTGTGTTGTTTTTAGTATAGTATACCTAATATTGTAAAATAATACAATATGTCAATGATTTTAATTTTTAGGTAATGATGAAATCGCTGCATTAAAATTATTTGTGGAGTTATTCAATCCAGTTAATGTATCATGTAAGCGCTTACATGGTAATACAGCAAAAAAAAATTATTGGAGATCTTCTAAAGCTGAAATAAAACAAGGATTTATTCACTATGCTAATGTAATTATTGTTTTATAATAAAAGATCTTAAAACTTTTATTATTGTATGGTTATCTTGTTTTAGAATATTTCTTAATTGAAAGAAATTGACAATATTAAATTAGAAAAAGCTCAACGATTGGGCCAAACTGTTCAGCCATTTTTAATATTTATTGGCGAAGGATGTGAAAACAAAGATAATGTCAATGTCACTGATTTTTATGTTGTGATTAATCACAACTTTTTAAAATTGGAATCTCCTCTTAAAGCTCTCGAGGTATGTTTCAAGTCTTTTTTTTGTATGCATTTAAATTACCCCGCAGAAAGCGACCAAATTTGGCAGTTTGTTCAAAAGTATTTTTTTAATATCAACACATACTATGATAAAAATTACCAAATGGTAAACATTTTTATAAATGATTTAAACAAATTTTAACTATTAAAATAATTTATTATATTACATGTTTTTTTTTATATATATATATTATATTAATTATTAATATATTATGTTCATGAACCACCAGAGTAATATTGTTTAATTTGAATACTAAAAAAGAAGTATTTTAAATATAATTTGATTAAAATTATTAATAGTTATTATTCTATTACATAATGGGTTTCACATGTTTTATTTGTTTTATGAATTTTAATTTGCATTCTGATTTATTGTTACATATTAGGTTATTTCATTCATATGACCATATTAATGATTATAAATGTTTAGTAGATAACTGTTTAAGAACTTTTGATACTCTTAACTCTGTAATGAACGGAACACATATTCATTAAGGTCAATATCATTTATTGTATCGGTAGAAACAAATTCATAAAACACAATAAAATATAAAACATAAAATATAATCTACACGTAGTAATAACAATTTAATTATCCCGTGTGCCGGATTACGGGTAAAATAAAGATAGGAATATAATTCAAATGTAGTAATTATAATAGGAAGAAGTTTATACAAACCAAATATAATCTGGTATGCTTTAGTATAATTGGTAATAACAGAACGGAGATATCATGATCTCGTACAAACAATACAAATGATAAAAATTAGACTCACGGTTCTCGCAGTAGTAGCCAATAGATTAATATTCGCCGGCACACTAACAATTTAATATGTGCTTCTCGGAGCGATAAGAATATGTTATTCACTAGACTCTTTCCACATCGACCAAATCTCGTATCGTAGGATATCGATCATAAGTACGGGGTATTAATGCCGTACCCAGACTGTTATACTACGCCGTTTGATATCATCGGAAAGCAAAGAGTCGATGCGTATACGGACGCAACAAAAAAGAAAGTTACGACTACTGGTGGAAATAGGCACTGTGACCAGGCAGTCGGATAGTAAGGGGTTTTACGGCCTTACCCACGACTCTGGACGGTGGTGTCTATTCCTACCAGTATTTTGGTCGGAAAACGGAATCGCTGAGACGGCCGTCGGTCTCCTACCTATATGTACTGTGTCCCTCATTCCCTACGGTCAGACGAGCGAATGACAATCTACCCGTTTCGGTGCTGGTGACAGTTTTCCGTGTCGATATGTGTTGGACGGACATATGAATCTATCCATAACGTATGCCCTTACCAGTTTGTCTCAATTAACCCCCCCGAAAGGACCAATTGTATAATTAATCGGCGGTCCCCAGTAGTGGCGTGCGCAGGGGGGGATGATGGGGGATATATCCCCCTCATGGGCTTTTTTTTTTTTATTCTTCAAACATTCTGGATTTTGAATTAGAGATTTCATCAAAATAATGTGTAGTTTGGAAGTTCCTATTTAAAATTTCTCATCGGAAATATTTGTTGTGATAAAATAATTGATAAGACACTGTCATATCAAATCGTCTGTGGTCAAATTGTAAACGGTTTATAATTCTTATATTATATTATTTATATATAATATGTCAATATATTATATATGACTACTGTTATCATTATTCATTACTTAAAAGTTAATACCGTGGTTTTTTTTTTTTTTATTCGTGTCAGGCGCATAGTATAACAGTGATAATAATAATGATATAAGTTGTATAGCATAAAATTAGATAACATGACTTTAATTTACTAAGCATCATTTTTTTTTTTGTTATGCACCTGTTATACATATTACATACAGTTTTTTTAAATTTAGTTTCACACAATTTCAGCGCAGTGCCAAGGAAAAATTCAATCTTTTTCAAAACAATTGGGATCCAGAACCTACTTACAATTTTACCTTATGTGGAAAAAGGAAACTACGTTTTCAGTATTCCTGGTTTGCTAGATGGAAATGGCTTGTATATTCTAAAAATGAGAAAGGAGCTTTTTGCAAACTATGTGTTATATTTGGCTGCAATGAAGGTGGCAGAGGTCATCAACAACTTGGTCAACTAGTCATTACAAAATTTGATAACTGGAAGGATTCAACTTCAAAATTCAATAACCATGAAAACACTCAGTATCATAAAATGTCAGTACTAAAAGCAGATAAAATAATAAATATATATAAAAACCAAAAATCAGCAGTTGATGTCCAATTGAATAATGTTCTTAAAAATAATTTACATGAAAACCGTGAGCGAATAAAGCCAATCATTGAAACAATATTACCGTGTGGCCGTCAAGGTCTACCTACAAGAGGGCATCAGGACTCGGGTCGGATAGTACTAGGAGAAGAGCCTTTAGAAAATGATGGAAACTTTCGGGCACTACTCCGTTATCGAGCTTCAGGTGGTGATGTTATGCTAACTAAGCATTTAACTGAAGCATCAAGTAACGCAACTTACTTAGTGGAAAAATGCAGAATGAAATTATTGACTCATGTGGAACACTAATTCAAAGACAAATTGTGTCAAAAATTAATAAGTCACAATGTTTTACTATACTTGCAGATGAAACAGCGGATGTTTCAGGTACAGAGCAGTTTTCAATCTGTATACGCTACTTTGATACAGATTTATCAAAAATCAGGGAAGATTTTTTGATTTTTGTGCCTGTAACAGACGTAACAGGAAATGGACTAGCCACAGTCATATTAAATACTTTGACAAGTTTAGGCTTAAATTTAAACTATTTAAGAGGTCAAGGATACGATGGTGCTGCTGCCATGAGTGGCTGTTTCAATGGAGTTCAAGCACATATCACTGAAAAGTATCCTTTAGCGTTATACCTCCATTGTACTTCTCATTGCCTGAATCTAGCTGTTTCTTATGCTTGTAATGTAAAAAGTGTTCGAAATACTATTGGATCCATACAAGAAATCGCAGTATTTTTCAGAACGCCAAAAAGACAACATGTTCTTGAAAAAAACATAGAGAAAATATCGCCTTCGTTAAATATTAAGCAATTAAAAATGATGTGTCCTACACGTTGGGTCGAACGACACGATTCAATTTTAGTATTCCTTGAACATTTTGATTCCATTTTAGAAGCGCTAGAAGAAATTAGTCAATGGGTAGATTTAGATACTTCATCTAAAGCTAAAAAACTCTTAATTGCTATGCAAGAGCCAGAATTTGTAAAAACTACTCATATTGTTGCTAAAGTATTTTCAATAAGTATGCCACTTAGCCGTCAGTTACAAACTGAAAATATTGATTTGGTTTTGGCACTGCAGTTGGAAAACGATGTAAGAACAGTTTTCCAAGACCTAAGGAGAGACTCATCTGAAGGATTTTCCAATGAGTTCAAGAAAACTGAAGAGTGGAGTAAAACTAAAAATTTGGATATTAATTTTTATAAGCTAACCAGAATACAAAAAAGATCAATGAATGGAAATATTACAGCAAAAGACTATTACAGATCCAATGTGTATATACCATTCTTGGACAATTTTTTAACACAACTAGAGGGTAGATTTTTACAACATCGTGAGTTGTTACAATGTTTTCGCTGTCTGCTTCCAGGATATATAATTCATTCAGACACCAACAACGACTTGAAACTTCTGATTAAAACATACAAAGATGATTTAGACTGCAGTGAAATGCAAATCATGGGAGAAATGTATTTATGGCAAAACAATCGTAAATCTATGAGTACATCAACAAATATCGTGCAATTGTTTTGTGAATGTGAGAATACAATTTTTCCATGTATCTACAAGCTTTTAAAAATTCTCATTACACATCCAGTAACCACAGCGACTAGTGAACGCTCTTTTTCAACCCTTAAACGATTAAAAACGTATTTAAGAAATACGACGGGGCAGTCACGGTTAAATGGATTGGCATTAATGAACATACATAGAGACATTCCACTATTTATAGATCAAATAATTGTTGAATTTAGTGTAAAAGCCAGAAGAATGAATTTTCGCCTAGATTGAATTTTTTTTGTATAATAATAAAGAATAAATATTAAAAATATACATTTTTATTTATGACATCCCCCCCATACCAAATTCCTGCGCACGCCACTGGTCCCCAGTCAGATTTACAATGGGTGGTTAGTGAGCGCTATCTAACGTTAGTCCGCGAGAAAAATGTCGTGTCGGTACGCGGCCGCGCGGTATCGGTGGCGCGGCATGGCGGTGAAATGAGTGGTCCGTACCTTCAGAATCGTTACATAGTCCCCTTTTTTATTTTGAGTAAATGGATCTTGAAACTTTTCGTAACTTTGAAAGTTTTACAATATAAAATTTAGGAAAAATAAAAACAAGATGAAACTATTAAGGTTTAAACAATACAATTGGTGTTTATGGCAAGGATATGTGTTACTGCGGCCGAATGCGCAGGGATCCGAAACTCTTCTTCTTGATACTTCGTCTGCTTGTGGGATCAGCTAGTCTCCTTCCTTGTTTTGGTCCCTGGACTGGAAGTGTGGTGGCCTCGGTTCTTATTAAGCTGGGCGTGATGGTTATAGTAGTGGTCGATGGTTGGTTCTCCTGGTGGTGGGTTGATGGTTGGTTCTCGTTGTCATGGGTGACCTCCTTCCACAATAGGTGTAAGTCATTATGCAACGACTCGTCGGTCAGGCATATGACTTCGTCGCTTTCCAATGGTGTATTTGCTTTCTTCTCCAACTCTGTTGGTGGGAGTTTTCTGCTCTCTGCTACATAGTAATTGTTTCTCATGTTCGCTTCTCTCCATACTTAATTGTTGGTTACTTGCTTGCCTCACAAGATCCTGTTGTTGGAGAAATGTCACTTCGTCTTCAAGGAGTGTGTGATCTTTGATACTTTCAAGGTTCTAGGTGCTGATGACGCGGTCCGCATTAGTAGCAAGTACAATACATAAGCACTATAGCGACCGGTCTATCTTATCTCCAACCACCACCACGGGATGCAAGCAGCGCGACCGGGTTGACTCTCCCACCGAGCCGGTAACGGCAAGGCGGGGCGGGGGGACTGTGTCGCGTAAGACGTACAACGGTCGGCGAAAAAGGCGATTCGAGATCCATCATCGGACCGTCGGACCGGTAACATATCGTCCGATGTAAAACTCATCGCCCGAGCGGCGCAACATGTATATATATATTTTGGTCGTAATAATATAATACATTTATACATATAAGTGACATTCAGAAAGTGTTTGTGTTGTGTTTTTCTCATCACCTCAATCCTAACCAAACACTTCGACCGGACCACGATCAACTTCGAAATCATCATCGTGTCCGCGTCAAATGTTTTTTTCTCTATTTAAATTTATTAATTAAATGAAAGTTTACAATATAAAAAAATTTAACAAAATATGATAAAATAATATTGAAAATACCTTTGTTGAGGTTTGCTTTTAATTCAGGATGGTAGAAGTAGGACTGGATTCCTAGTTCTTGACAGTGTAACACTTTCGCCATAGTATTGACGCAAAGTATAGTATAAGTGAACTCTGTGGTTGCGTGAGTTAGCTTGTGATACATATCTGTAAGATGACCACAAATGTGCGTATGCAAGTGGAACGTTTGGACGTTCGGATGCGCGCCATGCGGTGTAGGTGAAGTCTATTTCTGGGTCGTTGCAATTATTCTGGATATGAACACCGTGAAGTTGGTTGATGTTTGCACGAACGTGTTCGATTCCAAAGCGTGGAACCATGACTTTTGATGAGTCTCGGAAGGACATACCTACAGGTTGGTCTTTGTCAGCATTCAGTTCTCTGGAACATAGTCTAAATCGATTATTAAGTTCAGAGTTTGGACTAAATTTTAGAACGTGCTCGATAGGCAAAGTGCCTTGAAGATACATTGAGTTATTTTCAGTTAAGCTCATCCAAATGTTTGGTATTGGAATTGAGACTGAGTCAATGTCTCCGGATTCGATAAGAAGGCCTAGTGTCAGAGAGAAATTGATAGCACTTGGATTTTTGGAGTAGGGTTGGAACCATAAAACGTCGGGATAGACGTGTCTTTGCTTGTCAAACTCTTCATAGGAGAATGGGGCTTGTTGAGGATTATAGGGCTCTTTCCCGACTAGATAGAGTGCTGGTTCAATATCTGCTGTAGGGGGAGGTAGTTTTGACTTAAATTCGGGTGCTGGTTGGAGAAATTTAATATATCTAGCGTAAGCTACATCATTAATTTCATCTGAGTCTTGAACAGCTGTTACCGTTGGTGGTGGTAAAGTGTGAAACGTGGGGAGGGTCACAGTCCAGATAGAATGATACATTATGTTTATTCCTGTTGAGTTTTCGAGGGTTTGACTGAGGACTTTCGTCGCTTTCGATTCAGATTTTAGAAAACTTGAAACATCATCTATAATTTCGAGAATTTTCTCGATGTTTGTTTCTGAATAACATAGTAAAAAGTCATATTGGTTAACTGACTCAGCATTGTTGTAATGCTGTGACTGTAAGCGTGTTTTCGCAAGCGTGGGTCGTTGAATTAAAGCTCGGCTGATAACTGGGTTGAAGATTTTCTCAAATCTACTGTTTAGCCAGTTCGCGTGTGCGGTCGGTCTTTGGAGACGGTCAAAGTATCCACCAATAAAATTGGCTGGGGTGAAGTGGGTATTTCCGACTTCAAGGATCGTCGTTGCATAGAAAGTTCTTAGTATTGTTTCGGGTTCTGCGTTTGTGCGGGATGAAGCAAGCAAGTGATGTGCAAGGATGAACATGGATGGTGGTACTGAGCGTCCGTAGTCAGTAAGAAAGTCATAAGCTGCAAGTGATGGAACGTATAGCTGTAGGCGTCGTTGCGGATCATAGGTTGGAGCGAGATTGTTGATTAGAACTTCGAGGTCAGGAGGTACGTAGGTACTCATTAATTTAGATAGATAATCAGATTTTAAAGAGTTATTTTTATAGCTCTGTGCGAAGTAGGATATGTTTTCACTTGCGTGTAAGTCGCAAATTAGTAAATAAGCATTAAGCATTAGTTGTTGATATACTATGAGTGTAAAAGTACTAACGTAAGGATGTGACTTTACTGTTAGGTCTGGATATTCTTCCGCTGTGTTGTACATAAAGTACTGGAACGGAAACCGTAAATCGGGTTGTACATCAATGATATGTTGTACGCCGTGGTCGAGTTCAAGACGGGTGGCTACGTCAAGCTTTTCGAAGTATGTCGATCGTTTGCTTGGAGGAGCAGATTCGCTAGCCGGTGCGGGTGGATTGAATCGCTTAGATAGATCGGATAGTTTTGTTGGTAATATCAAACTGGATTGACGTTGAATGCTTAGGCTTTGGGTTAGCTTTCAGCTTCTTCGTTGGTGAAGGGTTATCATCTCGTTTAGATGAAACTGTAGTAGTTTCAACTGGTTTTGCAGAAGTACTGGGATCTGTGTCTTTTCCTTTAGTAGTTTTATAATTTTAAATTTCTTTATCGTATATATTTTCGTATAAAGAAAACTACATTTGACGCGGACACGATGATACATTCATATATATAAGTGACATTCAGAAAGTGTTTGTGTTGTGTTTTTCTCATCACCTCAATCCTAACCAAACACTTCTACCGGACCACGATCAACTTCGAAATCATCATCGTGTCCGCGTCACTGATAGGTTGCAGTATAGCCAAGGGTTCAAAAGAATATTTGGTCCTTTTTGCCAAGACTTCTCTCTCGTATCGGGCCTTCGCTTTACGGAACTCAATACTAGTGTTGAGCTCTCCTTTTAGTATAACTTGATATACTTCATCATGGATTCCTTGCCTTGGAGTTTGAATTTCTCTTTTGAGTATAAACTTGACATCAAACTCTAACGTATCTGGTAATTGTTTCCTTCTTCTAGTCATTTCAATGTTACTCTATGGGTGAAGAAGTAGTGGTATTTTCTTGATAATGGATTTGGGTCGTGTCTGGTCTCTTGTCTCTGGCGAACTGTTGGGAAAGTATAGTTATATTTAAAGCTCATTATATGTTAGTAGCTACGACCCTGTCACCAAAATGAACACGACACAATACATAAGACAAGTTAGTGATTACAGTTCTGTATCTCCTTGCCGGGGTCAGGAGGTACATATTGACTGTTGACCATTTTCCGAGATTACTACTACAGTGTTATTCTTTCGTACTTCAGTGACAAGATATGGTCCTCAATATAGCAAGAAGAATTTTTTTATGGTATTTATCTTCTAGCGACGAAAATTTATGTTCTCGTAGGAGGACTTGTTGGCCTTGAACATAATTAGGGAATTTCTTTCCTTTGTTATGGTATTTACATCGGTATTGCGCGGTCTTCTTTAGTCTTTTATATGCTAGTTGTATAATAGTATTCTTTTCGTCATTTAACAATAGATCGTCAGCCGGGATCAGTTTGTTCAGTCGAAAACTGTGTCGGCGTCCATTGACTAGGTCTTGTGGGGTATAGCCTGTGGATAAGTGAGAGACATTGTTGAGCCAATACTCGATCCTTAGTAAATGCCCTACCCAGGCGTTATGTTTCTTGTAGCAAAAGGTTCGTAGTATACGACCTATTTCCCGGTTCGTCCTTTCAACCGGATTCCCTTCGGGGTGATAGGTAGTTGTGACGATATGGCGTATCTTCCATAATTTCATCCGTTTCTCCCAGGCTTTGCTATGGAACTGTGTACCGTTGTCCGTGAGAATGTTTTGTACGGGACCAAAGGCAGGTAAGTACTTATCTCGCAGTTTTCTTAATATATTCCCGGCCGTTGCTTTCCTCATAGCATAAATTTGTACATGTTTCGTAAATAGGTCCAATAATACTAAAATGTATTGGTTTCCAAACTGTCCTTTTGGTAATAGCCCCATCAAGTCCAGTGAAATCCTTTCTTTGGGTTTCTCGGGAATGTTTGCCATCAACGGTCCCCTAGTATTTTGGTTTGGGATCTTGCTTCTTTGGCACAAATCACATTGCTTGATTATTTGTTTGGTGGTGTGGTACATCTTGTATATCTGATATTCTCTTCGTAGCATGTCGTGTACTTTAGCTGCTCCAAAATGTCCGAATAATTCGTGAGTTTCTACCACTATGTCTTGTACCATATTTTTGGGGAGCATGAGTTTCTCTCTTCCATTTTTATCAATGAAGAAGAGTAATCCCTGGTGTATTTTGTACCTGTGGGTTCCATGCGTTTTGATGTGGTCTCGGATAGTATTCAACTCTTCATCTTGGTCCTGGAAATCCTTCATCTGTTCAAATTGTCGTAATAGCTTAGTGCTATACTGGTTGTATAGCACTTTATTGATGTAGATAGTTGTTTTTTGTACTTCATCCCTGATACGCTTCTTCCGCGACAAAAACAAATGGAAATTCATACTCTAAATCTTTATTTATTTTTCTTGGCTGAGGTAATAGCAATTTATTAGCTTCTAGTAATTTTCCAAAATTTGATTCCTTAAGAACACCTCCATCACTATTACGACCAAAATCCCCAACATCAATAAATATAAATTTAGTATTAGCATCAACTACTGCTTGTAAAACTATAGAATGGTGTCCTTTGTAGTTAAAAATCCGGATCCTGAATTGGGTGGACATTGTATGGCTATATGCTTACCATCGATGACGCCGACACAATTTGGAAAATCCCAACATTTTTCAAATCCATTTGCAATCTTTAACCAATCTTCAGTAGTTGGCAAAGGTATAAATTGTGGTGATAGGAGTTTCCATATTGCTTTACACGTTTCATTAAAAATGTTACCTGCTGTAGTAGCTTCTACTCGCAGATTATAATGCAAGCGTTGAAAACGTTCTCCAGAGGACAAAAAACTAAAAAGAAAATTGTATTTGTTTTAGTATTAATATGTAAAAGTAAGTGGACAAGTCTACGAAATTCATTTGCAAGAGAACTTCGGGAGCTTAAAAATAAAAAATCAGGATCTGCTAGTTCAAAAAAAAAGAAAGTAGTATTTATTTGAAAGCATGAGTTTTTTGACGGATTTCATGTTACAACACAAAAAAATGGCTAGTAATATAAGTGACATATACGTAGAAGAAACAGAAGAAAACAGAGAATCAGATGAAGAACAGAATGTAACACAAGTAGAAGAAAACACAACAGTAGGAAAAAGTATAATTACAGAAAGTGAACCAGACTTCAGACAACCAGTGTTTAAAAAACCAAAGAAAAAAGAGTACAAGACTAAGAGTGAAAAAGTAGCTGAACCTATGATCGAATTTTTAAAGTCGAGGACAAATAAGCCAACACATGTTGAAGATCCCCAGAATTATTATTTTTTAAGAGCTTAATTCCTGATTATAATAAGCTCAACGAAAAAAATCAACGTCGGTTTAAAAATGATATGTTAACAACCTTAAACAATTATCTCGATGAACAAGAGCAATATACCTAGAGAGTATCGTTGCAAAATAACATTAGTCCATATCCATATACTGCAAGACAAATTTGTGAACAGAATGTCAATGCATTTTATCAAGATTTTGCTTCAGATGTATCTTCACCTTCACCAGGGAACAGTAATAATTCATTCTAATAACCATATGTATCAATACATTCCAATAATATTATATGTATATCATGTACGCATTTGTTATAAATATTTCAATTATTAATACAAAAAATGTTATTTTTTACCTTAATCTAAGTGTTATAAACCAGCAATCTAGTAGACTGCTTAGTTTATAAGGTTGCAGGTAGCAAGACCGTTGATAGTGATTTTTCTCTTCAGGTAGGTTTGATAAATAAGCAAAGACTCAGTATAGTTAAGTTATTTATTTTTATTGAAATATTTCTAAGTCCAATTCGACAATGTACAGTGTTGACTTTCGTGAAGGTGCTCGCTTGTACGATGGTGGAACACGTCTGATTTACAGGCCGTTTCGGCCGGGTTTTATAGGGACTTCTAATCTCCTACTTCCCCCTTTGTCTATC
This sequence comes from Sitobion miscanthi, assembly GCA_008086715.1. NCBI lineage: Eukaryota > Metazoa > Arthropoda > Insecta > Hemiptera > Aphididae > Sitobion > Sitobion miscanthi. The sequence goes on from CM017804.1 coordinate 26,515,869, forward strand.
GATATCTGCGGACCTCACAGGACGTGATTCACATACATGTTCCTACGCCTGCTTATTCCGAGAATCACATCCTGTTTATTATCTTTGCAATACATGTTATACGCCCTTGTCAATAGATAAATTGGCGTTTAGTATTAGAGCTCACGATATAGTTTGAAATGTGGTTTAATTATTCATATACATATTCGCTCGGCTGGTTAATCGTGATTGCCAAATATCCTAATATTCGTCTATAACTAGCCCTCGGGTGGTTTCCCAAAAGTGGTTTTATTTATCCCCATGAAGGTCTAAATTCAAGACTGTCTTGTTTTCTCTTAGCGTTCCAATTAAAATATGAGTTGATTTATTTATCCTAGTGTTATGCTATTTATTATGTACTGTGCGAAACGATCACAATAATATATGCAATAATATTAGAATGTATATTATTGGGTTCGTTACATAAGCAACAGTCTTTCTTCAGGAGAAATACTTTTCCTAAAATGAGTATCCTGTTTTCTAATTTCTTCTTGTATTTGTTGTAAAATAAAGTCAAGCGTATCACTATTAACACGTGTGTAATTTTTAAATTTACTTTCATCAGCACGTAATTCACATAATAAAGAAAATATCACATTATGAGTTATACGTTTCTGATTTAATGGATGAACCCATAATTTTTTTGTCTGTTTTTTCTCTAACTCTTGTAGAGTGTACCACAGACAAACTGCAATCTCTTCGTCAGATGACATTTTGGTAACTGTTTTGTGTATTTTTTTATGTTTGTCTAGTCTTGTCTTGCCTTGACTTGACTAACTGATATGCGCATATACAAAACAAATTGTTTTTAGTTGACTAACACAAAAAATACTAATGTAACTTAACGCAGTTTTGCTCTTTTGGTGTGCGGCCGGCCTAAAACAAATGACCGTATACACATAAAATGTTCACTGGTCATTTATATTAGCATTTTCTATACACGATAAGATTTTCAAAATATTTTGATTTGTTTTGGACTAATTAGGAACATTTTCATTAGTCTTTTTTCCTAAGAATCAATAAATCTTTATTGTTGAGTAAAAAAGTTTGAAAATTTAATACAAGGCTCCTACTATATTGTTACAATAAAATTTGAAAAATATTAAAAATCCTTATACACAGTTTTTTTTAAAAGCATTTCGACTACTTATCGTGTACACACACAAAAAAAAATAAAAAAAAAATATATAAAAACACACATCATTGTAAAATCAAAACATTCATCGCTTCGCTCAGAATCTAAATAATAATTATTTAAATTGTAATTTTTTTAAACGATTTATAACAATTTTAGATGTGAGATTTTTAGTTTGAGTAAAACACGGCGAGCAGAATAGTAATAATATACGAAGAATAAAATTCGATATGGGTATTATGAAAACAATTCTGTCACCAACATCATTGTTTTCGTACCGATTATTTATAAACGGCAAGCGGGCCGGTCGCGATAAGAAATCCGGTTTTGAAGTATGGTGTGGTATGGCTACAGTCGAGCGCGGGGTAGTGGTATGAACACTGTTTTTGAACGCTGCCGCTAGTGTCAGTAGAGCAGCACATGACAGTTGTAAAATCGTGTTTTTCTTACCGAATACATGGTTTCGTACTTCAAGTTTTCCTCAGCTCTCGTTAGTCGTAGGAACATGGTTTCTTCACCAAAGTAAACGTGAGAAGTTTATCTAGGTTTTTTCGTTCCAGATTTTTGATATCTTTTTTTGTCTATTTTATATGATTTTTTAAAAATTTTGAAAATTTTGAAAATTTCAAATGCAAATATAATTGGTTTGAAAAAAAAAATTCGAAAATCTAGAACGAAAAACCTAGATAAACTTCTCACGTTTATTTTGGTGAAAAAATCATGTTTCTACGACTAACGAGAGCTGAGGAAAACTTGAAGTACGAAACCATGTTTTTACGTCCGAATTTTCGTACCAGAACGGCCTCTTAAACATTACTATTTACTGTATAATACTATTACTATAAAATTGATATACTTATAGTACTTACGATTTGTTTTGGGTAGAATAAATTTATCTAAAGAACCTCGAATTTTCTTCAGTTCCAAATCATTTTTAATTTTTTCTTTACGTTTTTGACAACCGCTTTTAGGTGGCATGATTTTAATTCAAAAAAATTAAATAATATTACAACGTTGCTTCAGTAATCAGTGAACACTGGACAGTGATCGTTGTAGAATAACTCGTAAATAATATTCATTTTAATTCACAGTCAAATCATAATATTTCAATGTTATAATTATAACAAATAGTAGATATCAGTGTGTTGTGTTTATTTTCGATTTTACAAAATGTGAAAATAACTCCATAACCCGAATGCTAATATGCAACCCGTATAATGGCTTCTAATAGTATCACGGAATTTAATCACATATTAATCAGTGGTATTACACTATTACTAGTTCCAAGTTATATATAATATTTCATTAAATAGTTGGATCTAAAATCTATTTTTAGATAATTGCATTATTTATTTATTATTTTGACTTTTGTAGTCGATAACATCTAGCAGCTAGCTGTGTAATCATAATAAGTTTTACAATGAAAATTAAAAATATTTTACGTTGTATTATTTTTTTATCTCTAAACATTTATTTTTTTTTTATCACATATTTTAGAAAAAATAACATTTTTACTCTAGTAAAATTAGTTAAAATACGGACCCATATATATACTATAGGACTGAAATTTTAGGGCCCCAATTACTTGTCGGGGGGTGCCCAGGCACACGCGGAACCCCCCGTGTGCACGCCTATGGGCAAAAATTATTGTATGCACGTAAAACTCACTATACTATAAATAAGATATTTTGTACTAGAGATATTTTAAATTTGAGATATTTTGACCGGAGATATTTTTGCGGAGATATTTTGACCAGTTACCGAATAAAATAAATGGAATAAGAGTTTCTAAACTTCATGAATTTATTAAAAAACTACCTGCTGTTCTTTCTCATTATTGCCGAGCATCGATAATTCAAATAGTAATAGTCATTAAATTGCCAGTTTTTATATTTTATTTACGATGGAGGTTACCAATGAAGGTATGTATTAAAGTTTATGTTCCATATTAATAATTTTAACTACCCATCTGATACTATAATAAATATTCAATACATAGTTTTACGTTAAATTTTAAATATTTTAACTTGTATGGAATTTTTAAAAAAATGATCAAAACTAACATCTATAAATATTATGCAGTTCATAACATTTCATTTTAATTATATTTTGTTTGTTCTTCGTTGCTTCTATTAAAATAATAATTATTTTTGTCAGGTGTTAAGCGTAGAAAATTATTTAAATTTTTAAGAAAAAATGGAAATATAAGACCACTGGATGTCCAATCTCGAAAAATCATAATTGAATATGTAGAAAATAAGTTAAATGTACATAGTATTCAAACAAACTTTCCTTCTGTCATTTTTACTTAATTATCAAGCTTTCAAAAAAAATGGAAAGAGTGTGGTCGTAGTGTTAATAAATTGTATTTAAAATATTCTCTCTGGCCAGATACTAAATTTATGTTTTCTTTTAATAAAAATGAGGTTAATAATACTATGACTGATACTATGGCCGTCCAAAAAAATCTTTTCAAAAAAGCAGTGAAAAATAGAAAAAAAAGAAGGTTCAACATTTGTTGGACTCTTATAGTTGTCAGGAACTAGCATTTACTTCTCATCTAAGCTTACACCGTTCTGGTAAAAGGCATGCCTCGTCAGTCATTGACGAAGTGACTAAAACAACACCCACTCCAGCTCACAAATTTGAAGAAGCATATAAAATGTCCATGCATAAGTCTAAAAATAATAAAATGTTTTCTTCCGCAGAAGCTTTGGCTATTCTTGTAAATTTAAACTTGACCAATCAACAATATATGACATTATGCCAACGACTAAAAGAGAAAGAAGTATATGCTTTTTCTTCTTACGGTATTATAAAAAATGTAAAAAAAGACGTATGCTTCAGTCCATTTATCGCTACTAAATTGTGTCCCATTATCTGTTAGTATCTGTTGTACTGGTGGTCCGTATTTGGATATATAATCTTTGGTTACTATTTTCAGTTTTGTGTGTGTCGTGGTTTTAATAAATGAGTGGACATTATTAAAAGTTAAAAAAGATGAAGACAAATCTACTGAATTGAGTATAGATCATTATTGGAAACAATTTTTTATTAAAACAAACTTATCAGGAGATAAGAAATATTCAAATGTGTCAAAAATTGTTAAGGCTTGTTTATCTCTAGTGCGCGGAAACGCTGACATTGAACGAAGCTTTTTTTGTTCGTGTAGGATATAAACGGATGATCGAGCATAAATGTGCGAAAGGAAATTGAATGTTTCTTTATAGTAAAGATACTCTAAAACAATATAACGAACATTTCATTTAGTATTAATCACTAAATAACTTTTAAATATGGCTAGAGGAGCGTAGGTATTTACATTATAAAGACTATTTAGACGACAAGATAAAAATCGAAGAAGAAAATAAAAAAACCAAAGAAAAAGAATTGGCCAAAATATTGCTATTTGAAGAAGAGAAAAAAATTAATAACGGCAAAAATAATATAATAGAAAAGAAATCACTAAAAAATGTAAGATCCGAATTGTGACGCAACGGATGACATGGAGAGTCAATCCGTAGAGGAAATTGTAGTTACGCCAACCAAAGGCAACAACAATAAAAAGAGGAAAGCAGGTGAGTCCCCCCCAGGTACTGTCCCGGACAGCATCTCGACAGAGGTCAACGTGATAGATGGTCTGGTTAGGGACTGTAAGGTATTTATTAACGACATGATCATCACCACAAAAGTGGGTAAGAAGTGGAGCGAGGGAATTAAGGACTTCCTGAGTAAGATCCAAGCCTGCAGCACGAATATCGCCCTCGAAGCCGCTGCAATTGCTGGAAAGTATCAAGAGGCTAAATTAGAAGTCAAAGAAGCCAACAACAGATTGATGCTGGACATAAACAACGTGCATGAACAATAGCGACCTAAGCGGCTATACGTCTCAGCCGTGAAAGGGAACCCGCAGCCTCAAACACCTGATGATGACGAAGACGATATCATGATCGTGGATGTTCCCGAAGGGAAGATACCGGTTAAGGACAGGCTAGGGGATTTCCCACAGTTGAATAGGCAAACTTCCACAAAAAGGCGTAATCGTGGTGATCTTGCTAAAGGGAAAGAATAAGGACCCATTGAAACCGAAGAGCTACAGACCAGTGAGCCTGCTGCCAGTTCTGGGCAAGATCCTGGAGGATGTGATCTGTACTCTCCTGGAGCAGGACTCCGGCCATAAACTTAGCCAGAAACAACACGGTTTCCGCCCAGGAAGGAGCACGAACACGGCTCTTGCTGATGTCAGGAATTGGACGGAAAATAGCGATGGATACGTGTTAGGATCCTTCCTCGACATCAGCGGAGCATTCGACAATGTAAGATGGCCCACCCTTGCCGAGGACATGATGTCCTTAGGTTGCAGCCAAAAAATGATAGCGTTGGCCATTGATTACCTTAAAAACAGAACAGCGACATACAGAATAGGCAGTAAGTATCGTACGATTAACCTTACAAGAGGATGTCCCCAGGGGTCAAAGTTCGGACCCAGACTATGGAACATTTGCATAGATCCGCTACTGAGAACTATTATGCCGACAGATGTCTCCGTGGTTGCATACGCGGACGACATTGCTATACTAGCGGCAGGCAGGACCCGTAAGGAAGTAATTAGCAGATCAGAAAATGCACTTAGAATAGCTACAAGTTGGGCCAACGTACGCGGTCTCACTTTCTCGAAGGAGAAGTCAGTAATGGTGCCGCTGAAGGGTGGTCTGGTACCCGGCTTCACCGCAGAAATGGGAGATCAGAGAATCAGGTCGGTAGCCACTACAAAGTACTTGGGTCTCCACATGGAAGCCGGATTGACCTTCGAGACCCACGCTCAACAACTTCTGAGCTCTAGTACGGAGATGTTCTCGAGGCTCAAGGGCGTAAGAAGGTCTAAGTGGGGCGTATCCTCCACGCTGGCCATGATCCTATACAAGGCAGTATACGTCCCACGGATCACGTACGGAGCCAGCTCATGGTACCCTAATTTAAGTGCCAAACTAAGGTGCAAACTGGAGAGTGCCCAGAGGCAAACACTTTTAGCAGCTACGGGGGCCTACAACACTACCTCCACAAGGGCCTTGCAGGTGATAGCAGGAGTACCACCGATACAACTCCAGATTGAACAGAGGATAAATATCGAAAATGGCATGACCCGACAGGAGGCCGAAAATAAGTGCCTTGAAGACTGGCAGGCACTCTGGACGGGTACTGACAAGGGAAGATGGACCTTCACCTTCATACCGGACGTCAGAGCAAGAATCGCGACACCACTACCGTTTGATCACTACTATTCCCAAATAGTCTCAGGTCACGGTGATTTCAATTTCAAACTAAACGGATTTAAACTGGCCGAAGACCCGTCGTGCAGATGTGGTTGGCAGGAGGACTCGGCGGAGCATTTGCTCAACAACTGCCCGTTAGTCGAAAACCACAGGATTATGTTAAGAACAAAGATGGAGAACTTGGGGTACACCTGGCCCTACGACAACTCAGTATACATCCAAGAGAGAAGAGCCTGGGAAGCTCTCGGAACTTTCGCGAAGACTACTCTCATTGAGAAGGAGAAGACAAGGGCTGAAGAAAGGAGGATCCTGCTCCAAGATTAGGAAGACTCCGCGCAGGGCCCGGCTTGCCGGGATGGGCTTGACGACCCCACGCCGCCTGAGTTAAAACCACCGACCGGGGGTGAGGTCGGGAACTAGGTAATTCTGGTCTCCCGGCCGAAAACCCGTACAGCGGGACCGGGGAGCCCCACTGCCGCAAGGTTAGTGCCCCGGTACTGAGGCCCAACAACATCCCGGGCCTCTGGAGTTGGACTCGCTGGGGCTGTGTTTTCGCTAGAAACGACCACTAGCCGTAGGCTAAGTCGGAGGTGGATAACTCGAAGATGTCCCTATCTACTATCTAGCGAAACCACAGCCAAGGGAACGGGCTTGGAAAAATCAGCGGGGAAAGAAGACCCTGTTGAGCTTGACTCTAATCTGGCATTGTTCGGAGACATGCCGAGGTGTAGCATAAGTGGTAGACCCGGGCCAAGGCGGGCGGTTTCGGCCGTTCGTCTCCGGGCCGACCTTGAAATACCACTACTCGCATCGTTTCCCCACTTACTCGGTAGAGCGGAACGCGCGGTTCCGGCCGCGGGTGCGTCCGGCCTTCGGTCGTCGTCCCGTCGCGTCGTCGGTTTGCCGTCGGTTTTTTGAAGCTAGTAAACGTTTAAAAACAGCTGTATCAAATAATGAAATTTCAGAAGTTGAAATTGCTCAAGCTACGCTTGACGGTGTAAACACTATTCGCAAAGAAGAAATTAAGAAAAAATAAGCAGATAGGTACTCTTCAAAAGATATTAAAAAAAAGAAAATAAAAAATGAAAAAAAATAAAGACAGGTTTAAAGATCTGATTTTACAGGTATTAATAGGATTGTTAATATTATAAGATTTTACTTTTGTGTTCATTGTTACTTTTTATTTAACTAATACTAATAATAATTACAGGAGTAATGATAATGATGTTCCTTAAATTTTATAGATCGATAAAGGACATGTATTTCAGACACTTAACGTAAACGTTTATAAATTTGAGTGCTACATCTCACATACAAATTTAAGCAATTACTTACAAAAATATATTTATTTTTTGGGAGTATTTTCAGTAGTACATTTACCTCCTGAATATCGTTGTACCTCTCGTTGGATTGTTGTTGTATCGGAATTAGTTGGCCACAAATAAATCATCTGTACGATAATATTGCACCCTAATTCTTCAGAAATATTTACATACTCAAAAAAGGTTTTTTTGGTAGGATTCATTTTATAGCCATCCGCGCATTTGAACCTATAGCCTAATTTCCTACTGGAATCAATGACTCTATACACCGGTCTTCCACATCAAGATTCAGGTATATCAAATTAATTTAGAATAATTCCAAAATATGTAAATATGATTTCCACTTGTTTTCCAGATACAATGCGTTGCTCCTCAGTTACATCAGGTCCTAAAAAAGCTCCTACTGAAAGTCAATTTGGTTAGTGTTTATGTTTTTATGTTCATATTTAATATAATGCACCAAACACTTGTTTACGATTGAAAACCCGGATCGTAGTGATGTATTATGCAGATAGAAATGTTTAGGTACGCTTATTTGCTATGCCAGTGAGCTGGGCAACGTTAACGTCCTCAATACGGCCGGGCCTCTTCAGTGTCTTCCTCCGCCAACACCTGCTCCTCAACCACCTCCAAATGGTCGTCTGATGGTGGAGGTGGTGGAGGAACGAGTTCCCCGCGTTATGTTCTTTCAGGCGGGGGGGTGCCCATAACGGGAACACCTATAGCAACCAGCAACATAAAGTGGGCAATACACCTGTTACTGATAGCATTTAATTCTACTCACGTCTTTTAGACAATTTCGTCCTCTTATTCCTTTTAAAACCCCTCGACTGGTTCTGGTATACGGGTGCGATATACACTCATACACCCACAATTAAATGTGAGTTAAACCGTTTGTTGAATCTTTATTTTAAATTTCAAAAACAAAACAAATTTAAATTTAAAATTTATTATTTTTCCAGGTATATACAATTCCACTGCTTCCCCGCGTCGTGTTGGTTCCATAAAAAGTTGAAGAGCGGCACATATTTTAATAAGTGTGCTTAGGGAGCCAATGACTATTGGCACGGCACTGATTATTTGAGCAAACCAGTCGTCGTTTAATATAAAAAACAAAAAAACGAACCCCCTTAGCACGAGGTTGGTAAAACTAGGTATAGCACATACATCTTTTCAACAAAGAATGTTAATAATAGCAACTACAAATTACCAAAAAAAAATATAACCGGGATTCAAGGCCTACAGTAATCATAGGTATAACTCATATAAGGGATAATGAATTAAATAAAATGAGGATACCCGCATATGTTATTTTTGTCTTACACACGTACAAGTGTACAACATAATTATTTTTCGTTCACTTGTTTCAATAGTGAGCTGTTAGTTTTACATTGAATTTAACTATTATTAATTTAACTATACTAAGAAGATCTGTGTTCTCTCGATCGACTTTTTACGATTTTTTAATTTTTAAGCAAGTTATGAGTATGTACAATATGATAATGATGCACAGGTAATTTTCAGTTAATTATAAATTTGATAAATGTTGTCAAAAATCGAACTTAAAATGCTTATAAGAAAAATTGTGCCGATGTATTTTTAATTTTCTTCAGCTTCTATTGTGACAATACATCTGGAGCATTGTATTAATTAATAACGCTTTTTTACCCAACAAATAAAATTTTAATGACAGTTAAGAAAAAACAATTTAAATATGAAATTGTCCGCCAGCAGCTCAAAACAAACCAAAATATTTTCAAAATTTTATCGTGTTTAGAAAATGCTAATATAGTTAAGCAACCAGTAAAAATTGCATCTTAGTACAATTACAATTTTTCGTACATAGAGTATATAGTCTGTCTCACGAGAGAACGGGACCGGCGGCCGACCAAAACTCGTTCGCTGCCGCGCATCCCCCACCAATTATCCGTTGTAAGCGTGATCACATGGTTGTCCACTCACCAATCGAATCAGTCTACATGCGCGAAACGGTCCCGTTCTTTCGTGAGACAGACTATAGGTTGACTTATCAAATACTCAGAGATTACATCAAATAGTTATCAAATTTGATTCTTAGCACAGATCACGGCTTTAGATAGTATGGTGGCGTAACGAAACGAGAAAAAGTGGGTCGTGAATGTTCTTACCAAGTACCTAAGATCATAGAGCGCTCCCATCGGATGTATTTACTAACCAAATAGCAAAATATGTCAACAACGTAGATAACAATATTCAATATATTATTAAAAATAAGAGTTATTACTTATTTTTTTTATTCACTAATAAATTTCAATATGCATCATTCAAAAAACAAAATGTTCTTGAAGTAAACTCTTTATTAAGTAATTTAATATATAAAACAACTATGTGGGTACTTATTTAGATAACTTTTTTCTTGCTTTATTTATATGCTTAGATTCAATATTTTTAATGTAAGAATATTACCTCATTCTCATTACAATATGCATTGTGTATATTTCTGTTAATATTTCACTTGTATGAACTGAACATTCCCATTTAAATATAACATGATCATTATCTAATAAATCTTCATACGTGTCTTCAAAAACATTGAGTGAGTCAGCATGTTTTTCGAATGACGTTTCAAACATTTTTATAATTGTGTATAGATGTTGATTTGGGTGGGACAAAAACCCTCTGGTTTTCGTGTTAACGAAATCAGCATCTGAATGAAATCCTTGATCACATTCAGATTTTAAACAGGTTAAACAAAGCTCACATTTGATATTTTTCTCCAATCACATTTTGTAATGTCTATTAACAAATTTAAATCATCATTATCTTCAATAATATAATAATCATTACTATTAATTTAAATTTACACTGATAAAAAGTACACTTTACAATCAGAAAATTGTAGAATTTAAACTGCATAATAATGATTATGATATCATCAAAGTCCCAGTGACCTTGCTCGACTACTGAATCCATTTTTTCTTTAAGTTTATTAATTTTTGTTTGTCGTTCTGAACTTTCATTTTGGTTGCTAATAATACTTTTTAAATCATTTAGATAAATCATCAGGACATTATCTAAGAATACATATTTCAATTAACTATTAACCATCAGAAGTATAAATACCAATTACCTTCCATAATGTTACAATTTCCTGTAATTCCTTAATTTTTACTCTATAACCATTTTCTATATTTTTTGTTAAAAAGTTGTCCTCTGTTATTAATTTGTTCAGTAAATTTTTTCCCCAGTCATTCAACCAAATGAATGTATTCTCTAAAACCTTCAAAAAATAAATCAACATTAACGGTTATGATAGTTATTCAAGTTTTTAATAAATACAAAAAAATACTTTCCAATAGTTTTTCTTCCATAACACAAATTTCTATAAAATATTTAATTGTAACAAAAAATCATGCTTATGCAACACATATATTAAAACCTCTATATCTTTGTTTTTTTTTATTCCTTCCCCAGGAGTTCAAAGCATCAAAGAGGTCATTCATTATTGAAGTTACAGTCGTCCAAGCCACTAACTAGTTTTCTTTTAAAAAATTCTACTTCAATAACCATAGAATTACTAAACACCCAAAGAAATACATATATTATTACAATTAAATTACCCGTGTTTTTATGTAATCCTTCTCCAGACTCACAAGTACTTTTAATTTCGTTGGTTTCAAAATGTTTTGCGCAGACACGATGGCTCTTTTTTAAAACCATTCCCAAAGCTTTCTCCCATTTTCCTTTTTCTTCCTCATTTTTGAGAACACTACATTTAGTTTTGGATGCGTCTTAAGGTGCATGTACACAGTGTTGCGAACTCGTCATTCCTAAATTGAAGGGCTTGGAACAACAACCAGATAAATCCACTCTTTCATAAATTATTGTGTAGGAAAAAATTACATACATTTAGATGCAACAACCAGATAAATCCAATATATATAAACATAGTTTATAATGGAATTGGATTTATCTTGTTTTTGTTTTGGTGCAACAATCAGATAAATCCGGATTTATTTACCACATGATATCCGTATTAAATAGTATATTATTTTACTAAAACATGATATTATGTTATCTTTAACTTTAAAATGCATTAATACATTTACCTATTTATTATAAATAATATAAATATTTTACTGTGAGAAATAAACAGGAAAAGAATTCCTGTATTATTATTCCTACATTAGATTTTTTTTGCTGTTATAATATTATTAGGTTATTGGGGAAACAGATTAACAAAACGCGCTCTGGTGGAACCTGGTGGTTGTATCTTCCAATTCGGGATGTATAGATATAGTTTTGTATTGGTTATTTTACTTTTTATGATAAATTAATTCTGGTATCGAAACTTTATACGCTTTTATATTTAACTGTATACGTTGGTAAGTACAATTTCTACTAATATTATCAAACACATTCAAATACACTTCACTTAAAGAAAAAGATATGCGAAATGTCGGGAAAATACATACAATCCCCTGACTTGAGTCCCGACTCCACGTAGGAGGGAACCCGCCTAACCATCAGTACGATAGGCGTCGACAGCGTTCCCAGTGTTAATCTGTCTTCCCAATAATTTAATGATTAATTTTATTTAAAAGTTTTTATGATACTTTTGTTATATATAAACATTAAGTTTTAAGAAATAATAAGGAAAAGTAATCCTGTGATAGTGAAATTTACTAATTTACCAAACAAAAATTTTGTTTTGTTGTTGTGAATATAATAAACTTTTATGCCACTTGTTTTGTTATTACTCAATTTAAAACTTAGGGTACTGTTTTATTATATTTCAAAGTAGAAAAATTTAAATTTAAAATTTTTGGGCAAATTTTTTTTAAATTACTTGAGCATACCCTCCAAAAAACAATATTTTTGGCGCAATAACCAGATAAATCCACAGGCTTCATAACTTGGGCAACTTTTGTATAAAGATAAAAAAAGTTAACTAAACTCTAAGTCCACACCATTATTTTTCATCATGTAATAATAAAAAATTTTAACTGTCATAGTTTTACTATCGATTAATCATGGAATCAAATAGTTTTTTATCAGCCCTGAAAAATTTAAAAAGTGGATTTACCTGGTTGTTGTTCCAAGCCCTTCAATTATGCTATGACCAAAAATATATTAAGACCATATTATTCACATTTTCAGACTTAAAAATCAAAAAAAATGTATAAAATAACTAAAACAATATTTAAAAATGACATAACATAATAATATCCATAATTCATCTGGATTATTGGGATCATCTTCTTGATATTCTAAATCATTATTATAGTTGGGGCACCGAGAGAACGCTATTGGGCGGCGACCAAAATACGTCCGTTTACGCGCATTCCCACCACTAAACCTAGCCGAATGCTGGCCGCCGTTAATGCGCGCCGCCGCCACCGACCACGATGCCGCCTGCTACCGCCTACCACCACCGCTGTCGTCGTTCTGGTCACGTGTTATTATAGTGGTGGTGTTGTATACAGCCTGCGTTATTAGCGATTTCCCGCATCTCACGTTTTGACATACATACAATATTCACCAACTTTTTTTTTCACGTTTTTTAGCATACCATTGCTTATAAGTATTTTTAGTATTGTGTATCTTACTATCTTAGAGTACTTAATACACCATGGATCTCGTCAATATATCACCTTCCAAAAAAAATCCTCGTGGAAAAGTAAGTATTATTATTTTTCTATAGCAAAATTCTTAATTTATTAATTTATTATCCTTTAGTTTGTTGGTACTGGTCAAAAGCAAATAATCATTAATCTGTACAAAGAGAAGATCAAACAACAACAAGAAAACCCAGACAGCCCCCAATTGACCTACAGACAAATGCTGTTAGAAATCTCTAAATCAAGTGGTATGTGGCAACGGACGATACAAACGACATTGGCTGAATATAAAACAAAAGGTACAGTTTCATCACCTAATAAAAAAAAAATTATACCTACAATACTTGAAAAAATAGATAGTTTTGACAAACAAGCGATCAGACGGAAAATACATGGCTTTTGATTGAATCGTAAAGTTCCTACTATACCAAAAATGTTGATAGCTATTAATGAAGATGAAACTTTACCAAACCTCAAACGTTCTTCATTTCGTAAAATATTAAAAGATTTGAATTTTGTTTACGCGAAAAAATCCCGCAATAGTGCGCTTATCGAAAGAGAGGACATAATTATTTGGCGTGTTAAATATTTAGATCAAATAAGAAAATACAGATCACAAAACAGACCGATATACTACCTCGACGAGACGTGGGTAAACGCAGGTGAAACCCATACCAAAGCATGGCACGACAGTACGGTCAATTCACCACGCGAAGCATTCCTCACAGGGCTCACAATGGGACAAAAGGAACCCTCGGGAAAAGGCAAGAGACTCATTGTGTTACACATAGGATCAACTGACGGTTTTGTACCGGGTGGCCTTTTATGTTTTGAGTCAAAAACCAACTCATCAGACTATCATGATGAAATGAATGGCAGTACTTTCTTTGAATGGTTTGCAAAAATGCTGTCGTTACTTAAAGAAAATGCTGTCATAGTGATGGACAACGCCGCCTATCATTCTGTGAAAAAAGATCGTGTTCCAGTGATGTCATGGAAAAAGCAGGAAATAATAAATTGGCTGGAAAGTAAGGGCGAGAACATTACTTATCCAACAACAAAAGGGGCATTATTGTCTAAAGTCAGAACAATACATACGGATGACCATGAGAAATACGTTATTGATGAGTATGCGAAAGATAACAATAAAACAATATTAAGATTGCCCCCGTACCACTGCGAGTTGAATCCCATAGAACTAGCATGGTCGTCTGTTAAGAGGTATGTCCGTAATCACAATACTACCTTTAAATTAAAAGATGTACAAGAATTGTTGAAAAGAGGCGTGGAACTAGTAACACCGGAAATGTGGACGAATTTCGTTGGGCACGTCATCAAGGAGGAAGAAAAATTTTGGAAAATCGACAACATAACAGACGATTTTATGGACGAAGAACCAGAAGAAGGAGCACGTCATATCCTAACAATAGATGATACAAATTCGGATTCTGACTCGGATTAATTTCTTTGTATTTGAATTATTTTATTTCTTAGTATTATTTTTGAGTATTATTTTTTAGTATTATTTAAATTTTATTATGATCAAATATATGTTGGAATAAATAAATAAACACATTTATAAAATATTTATGTCAGTTGTCAGGAGTTATTATTTTTGTTTTACTTGAGCCGCTGTATACAGACACTTGTTGCTTCTCGACGGCGGCGGCTGTCTAATTAGTTGACGATCATTGAGTGGGGGAAATTACGGCGGCCAGTGGTCACGGAAACACGGAGTTCGTTCATTTAGATGCGCAAAGGAGTAGCGTTCTCTCGGTGCCCCAACTATAGTTGTATTAGGAGCATTTGATATTGAAGCAACTAAATTGGGATTTGAAGTTGAATTATAAGTCTGTAAGGTACCAATTTTTTTAAAAACATCTGGTGGAAATTGATATTTTAAGCAGCAAGTGTTTCTTTTCCTCAGGCCAGATTTAATTGTGAATATAGAGTCCAACAATTTTGTACCCATCTTATTGTGGGTTTTTGTTTTAATTATATTCATTTGGCTAAAAAGCCTTTCAACTTCCGCATTGGACCATGGAAGCACTAATAGCTTCAAAGCAAATTCACTTAATTTAAAATTCAAAAAATGGATTTGTGTCTGATAAATCCCTGTACACTGACATTTCATGCCAAAATGAATGCGTATCTGTTTTTTCCAACCATTTAATATTAGTTATATTATTCCATTGTAAATTTATCTTGCCAGTAGTTTCAATATCAATATTCATCAGTTCCATGAATGGTATTTATTTTTTATTTTATTTAATATCGGTAAAGATTACTAGGCCTCACTGAGTAAAACTCGTGTGGAGGCCGAGGAGTTATCTTATATACAATACATTTACATTTTTCATTTTCTCCTTAAATAGCTACTCAAATACATGGTAAAAAAATAACACAAAAACAGTAAAAAAAAAGGCAGACAATGGAAGTGTAAAAAACAAATTAATCCTGAAACTTCAATATTGTAGCATCGTATTCATGGTGAAGCCAATGGGTAATGTATTTTTTGAAAATAGAAAGAGACATATCAGCCACTTCTTTGGGCATTATATTATGTATATGTGTCCTAACAAAATCATACACTTTACGACATCCAGCTTTTTTTGGAAATTTTAGCGAATAGTTATTAGTAGCATATCTAGTGTTAACTTTGTGATTTACAGGGGATAACATGTTATGTTTTTTTAGAAAAATGGCACAGGTTTTTATATATAGCTTATATATATTAAGTACATTAAATTCTTCATATAATTGTTTTGTAGGATATCTCCATTGTTTGTTACAAGCAACTCTAATAATAGTATTTTGGCATTTTTTGAAGTCGTGATAGCACATTATCATAGGCGCTACCCCAACCAATTATGCCATATGCGATTAAAGGTTCAAAGAGAGTTAAATATATAAGTTTCATGTCTTTACAATCTAGTATTTCACGTAGAGATTTCATGATGAAAATCATCTTTCTCAACTTATTGGTAGTATTAATAATTTGATTTTTCCATTTCATATCATGACACATTTCGATACCTAAGTATTTGTAATTGTTGACAATAGAAACCGATTTACACTGGCAGTGATTTAATAATAAAGTTTTACATTCATGGATTTTTAGTTCATTTAAGGTAGGTAGGGTACATTCAGATAGGGAGTGAAGTAGTATGGCTGATTTATCTAGATTAACCCTACAATGCATGGTGTTGCCCAATGGCAACAATCTGTTTGTATTGATTTAAAATAGTATACGTTTAAGTAAACAGTATAATATACGCATGAATATCTTTGAAAAGTTGTAAACAATCAAACTAAAATATAAGTAGAACAATTGATAATGATGCACGTGTTATTTTACGTATAAATGTTAATGTGCAACACATATTTTGAAATCACTCATATTTTGATAAAACGTATCACTTCCAACAATGAAATATCGAAATATATTATCCTAGTAACATTTAAATAAATATTTTCATGTTGGCTACACTGTAATTGACACGATGGTTTGGTGGTGGAACAGTTGTCAATTCGCATTATTGTAGAATACCCGTTCTTGACATTGTTGCCAGACAGCAACACTATGCATTCAGCAAACGTAAACACGGTGATATTGTGTTATCAATTTATTTCGATTCATTTCACACGTTTTTTTACTTGAACGAATAACGAAGTTAGATAGCAGACAACTACAGGAGACAGTACACCTGACTACCTGAGTTCTATGCCGTAATTTGTAAGTTATGTAATTGCTTATTATCCACCATGAACAAAAATTTAGTTGATAAGGAAATTATTCATTTACTTGAAATACCTTCCGGGTCAGAAGATGGGTTTGAGACTGAGAGTGACGTTGAAAATGAAAAGGTTGATTTATGGAATGAGTATGAAAATTTATTAAACGAACCTAATATTGAGAAATTTGAAAAACTTTTATCTGAAAAATTTAATGTTGAGACAATTCTTGATGATAAAGTTGAATTTCCAATTTTCGAGAATGAATACGACGAACCTCAAATTTCTATTGAAACTAATACCAACGATTTATTTTTGCCCTCAACATCTTCTGTTCAACCAAAAACACGTACATTACCAAAACTTTCCAAAAAAAAATGTTATCGATCCAAACGTACTAATCTTTTACCACCTATTATTCAAAATCATATTCCAATTGAAATAAAAGAAATTACCTGGTCAAAAGATAATTTTCCACCTGTAGATACTACTTTTCTCGGGAATTCGACTTTAGCAGATGATATTATGGCATTAGAGACACCTTATCAAATTTTTAAATATCTTTTTACCGTAGACCTGATGCAACATATTTGTGATGAAACTTATAAATATGGTCTACAAAAAAGTTTATCTAATCCATTAAAAATGTCTACAGATGATTTACAAAAATATATTGGGGTACTTGTTTTAATGAGTATAGTAAATATTTCAAATGTTAGAAAATATTGGTCACCACACTTAGGCAATGAAGTTATCAAAGACACAATGACCCTGAATACTTTTGAAAAAATTAGAAGTAATTTACATTTTAATGATAATACACTTGAGACATATGGACCAAATCGTGATAAAACTCATAAAATAAGACCTGTAATAGAAACATTAAAAAACAGTTTTAGTCGTGTTCCATTAGAAGAACATTTAGCTGTTGACGAGCAAATGTGTAGCACCAAAGCTAGAAGCTCGGTAAAAGTTTATATGCCTAATAAGCCACATAAGTGGGGGTATAAATTGTTCGTTCTTAGTGGTGCCTCCGGTTTCGCTTATAATTTTGAACTTTTTACTGGCCAAGAAAACAATTCGGAGTTTCGAAATTTAAATGAACCAGATTTAGGGTCCAGTGCTAATGTAGTAGTTCGTCTAGGAAGAGTTATACCTAAACGTCGAAATTATAAATTGTTTTTTGATAACTATTACACAACCTTACCACTATTAGTTTTTTTGAAAAAAGAAAATATACTCTCCCTCGGTACTGTTCGAAGAAATAGGCTCAAGAATGTAATGTTGCTTGATGATTCCACTATGCTAAAAAAACCCAGAGGCACATATGATCATTGTGTCACTAATATTAGAAATACAGATATAGTCGCGATTACATGGAAAGATACGAAAAATGTAAATTTATTGTCAACTTTTGCTGCTATTGAGCCTGTTACGAAAGTTAGTAGATATGATAGGAAATTGAATAAAAGAGTGGAAGTGGATTGTCCCCACATTATAAAAGTATACAATACTCACATGGGAGGTGTCGACTTACTGGATGGTTTGCTTGGAAGGCACAAAATTAAAATGCGAAGTCGCAGGTGGTACATGCGATTATTTTATCATTTACTAGACGTCACCATCGTAAATTCTTGGCTATTACATAAACGAATCCAAAATCAAAAATCAGACAATGTTTTACCACTAATGGAATTTAGAGAACAACTTGCATTAACTTTGTGCAAACTTGGTCAAAATAATACGCCAAAACGAGGACGTCCGTCGACTGATATTGAAATAGGTATAATAAAAAAAGGGAAATTAGGTACAAAACAAAAAGAAAAGGCACCACCAAAAGAAATTAGGACGGATAGATATGACCATTGGCCAGTTACCAATCATAAAAAAACTAGATGCAAGAAACCTGGTTGCAAAGGATTTACATTTTCAAAATGTGGAAAGTGTAATGTTAGTTTGTGTTGTGGAAAAGGGTTAGAGTGCTTTACACTGTGGCATACAACATAGTTTGTACTCGTACCGATTGTGATATATATGGTTCTAACTTTTTAAATTTTGCTTATTTACAAGATGTAATTTTGAATTTTATTTTTATACCAAAGACAGGTATATTGTTATTTACTTATTGTTTTACCTTGGATAAGTTATTTGAGTTTTCAATTTTTCAATTTACTTTTTTTATAATTATATAATATACTTTATATATATATATATTACATGCATACCTGTATTATAGGTACCAACCTATTGTGTTGACTATAAATATATAGACACCTATATTGTCTATTTCTATACTTATTTTACAAATAATAAAATAAAAAAATGATATTTAAAAAAAATGCGTACCTTAAATGCATAGTGTTGCCATATGGAACAAACTATAATCTCATATATTTCTAAGTAAAAAAATGATTTATATTTTTTTAAACATTTTTCCGTTCATGTATAGGTATAATGATAATAAAAAAATTTATTAAAAAAAAAAAAAAAAAAATCATGCATTGTAGGGTTAAGAAATAGGTTGTTTTTCTTTAACCAGATTTTAATTGACAGTAAATCAGCCTCAATATTAGTGAAAACTTCTTCCCAGGTTAAACCACAAATCAATACCGTATCGTCAGCGTAACAAATAATATTGCTATTTAAGTTCAGAAGTTTTATATCATTTAGCTGAATATTGAAGAGTACAGGAGAAAATGTTGTACCCTGAGGAACACCACATATAATAGTTTGCTCACAAGAGATGGTATCATTTATTTTAACCCTCTGTTTCCTTTTTTCCAAATATGATTCGAATAGTGAGTGAGCCGAACCAGTAATACCTATGTCGTGCATTTTTTTTAGAAGCCTTACATGGTCCACAGTATCGAAGGCTTTCGCCAGGTCAAGATAAATAGTTGCGCATTTTTTTCCTCCTTCCAGTGTACTATAGATCATTTTGGTTACATTAGCTATGGCTTGATCAGTGCTTTTATCTGGTCTAAAACCATATTGGTGTTCAAATAGTAAGTTATTCGATTCTAAGTAGTGTACTAATCTTGCTTTTATAATTTTTTCAAATATTTTTGCTACATTTGATATTACAGATATTGGCCGAAAATTACTAATGAGTGAAGTTAGACCTTTCTTGTAAATGGGTGTTATAATTGCTACTTTAAAACATCTGGAATTTTATTTTGGGTTATACATAGATTAAAAAGATGAGTGAAAGGTTTAACAAGAAAATTAATATATTTTTTTAGAAGATTAGAGGATATTTGTCGATACCGGGCGATGCACCATTTTTTAATTTAGAGGTTGCTTCTAGTATATCTTCATGTGTTATCAGCTCAAATTTATTTAAGGGGGAATTATTTGGCATAATTGTATTATTAGATCGATAGATGTTAGACAAATTATTTACATTAGCATCGTTATTTAGTTGTGTTACTAGATCAGTTGCCACATTTATAAAATATTCATTAAAATTATCGGCTAAAATTGAAGCTGGTTTTCTGTCATTAGGTTTAGTATTAGCTTTTATATTATTTAGTAATTCATTAAGATTAATTGATTCATTGTTTCTGGATATAATATCATTGATTAATTGCCATTTATGTGCTGCTCTGTTAGTATCGATAATGTCATACATTTCAGACCACTCGAAATTTTGAATTAGGTCAGTTAACTTAGCTTCATCTGTTATAAGTATTTTTAAGGGATTTGGTTTATTATGTCGGTTGTCTAGTATGTTCCCTATACTAATTATGTTTGGGTAATGATCTGTTATATTGGATTTAATAACTATCGGCTTTATGTGATCTAAAGACTTTGTTTTAACAAAAATATGATCAATACAAGTATTAGACGCAGGTCTTATCATGTTTTTAATTACAGGTATAAATCCGAACTGGGCCATTAACATGAGATAATCTTCTTTTGTTTTTGAAGGTTTTAGTATGTCGATGTTAAAATCACCTAATATAATTTTATATTTAGCTATTTTTAAGTTGGAACTACTCAGTATTATATCGTTTAATTTTTCTAGGGCTATGTCAGTAATACCATTAGGAGATCTATAAGTGGGATAGATTACAAAGGCCGTTTTTGATAATTTGAAAGAGATTTCTAAGGTTGTTAGTGCTGAAGTGTTAAATTCTATTATCGAGACATCGGTTAAGGTGTCTTTTAGGTATACTACAATACCGTCATTTTGATTTTTATTATTTAAAGTTGTATGAGTTGAATAACCTGAAATTGAGAAATTAGTGATTGATATATTACCAAGCCCTAACCAAGCCTCTGTTAAAATAATTACATCAAATTTGGTGTTCATGTTATCCAAATTGATACATAGTTCATCAAAATGTTTTTTAATGCTACAGATATTTATAGTGAAAATATTTATTGAGTTTTGTAGATGTATAGTGTTGTTTAGTTTATCAAAAGAACAATTAATAGTATTTATTGCCACATTATTATCAGATAATAATGTACTATTAGTGTTTTTATTAGTGATCACATCATAATATTCATCAATCAGGAGACTATATGGATTATCACCAATGCTTTACCTCAGGGCACTTCTAAAATGTGGTGCCAAAACATTGTTAATAATATTTGTGCATTTGGTTCTGTGTAGTTTAAAATCCTTAGCAGTGTAACGTGCCACTGCCAATATTTGAAAAGGATGATGGTGATATTTAAATAACTTGATAGTGATTGTTTAATTTTAGGTGTTTAATTATTTATTCTATTATAATATTTATAAAAATATTCCAAGTCTAAGATAATTAAATTAGAGCTCGCGAGTTGTGACAATATTAAAACTAGTGACTATTCGTGAGTTGGTCAGTTGTTCGTCTGATAAACGCTTGTCCATCAACTCTCCTCGTTGGGTCAGTCCCTGTCCCTACTTTACTCTGTACAACCGTACATGGTCGTCCTGCGGTTAGGCCTAGCGTGGGATTGTTACACGCTTTTGCACACGCGCCGGATGTCCAACATATATGTGTTGTTATTATGAATTTGTGGTGTTATTCCATATAACCACACAAGATCTATACGGACTTTTTAGAGTTATTTATATACGGAGTCATATATATATTGACGCACGCCGCTTATGGTCACGCGCTCGATATTCGATGTACTACACACACGCAGCGTTATTACTATTACTATTAATGTGACGCGGCGCTCGCTCGCATATTATATATCCATATTTATATTTATACGACGCGTACTATATATGATTACGTAAACACTATGATATCAATTAAATAGGTAATTAGGTAAATAGTCACAGTTTGCTACAGCAGCTACACTGTCGCCAAATGCATTGTGACAAACAGTTCCTAAATGGTCGGTGGTTAAAATTTAACAGTGTACTGCAATAAATAAGCTCAGACTTGCTTCAGCTTCATGAACTTTTATAGATGGAGGTTTACAGAAAATGGTTAAACTTCTTGAACTGGATAATAATAGTGTAGCCGAAATGTGTTTTGAAGTTTTGGAGTGTTGTTTAACGTCATATAATTTAGCATTAACTACCTCAGTTTTGCAGTACCGACACCGCCCTTTACAATCATCTTCTTCAACTAACCAATCTTTAAACAATGTATTCTGCAACCATTCTTTACGGAACTTCTGTATGTATTAAGGATTATTGCACAATACTGCCGTCCTAAGAAAAAACGCCGTAATTTCCCTCCATGCCATTTTGAGAAAAATTACATTTTATGTTTATTAGTTTTTGGTAGTTTTATTTTCATAAATATAATATTTTTCAAAGTAAAATACATAATTTCTTATGGAAATATACTTGATGAATGCAATGGAACTCTTCAATTTAATTTTCAATTTTTCTTAATGAAAAATGTTTTGTTTGGTTGAATGTCCCTGTAAAGAAAAAAGCAGTTTTATACCAAATATTTTTTTAAATATGCTAGATTTATAGCTAGTTGCTAGATGTAAAAACTAGTGGCCATGTCAGCATCGAAATAAGCTAGATTTAGCCATAAAATGGCTAAATTGGTAACACTGCATGTACACAACAGATATACATGTTAACAAAATGTCAAAATTCTTTTGAATATCAAATAATTATATATATTTACATACAATATTAAAATATTGATAGTAACAAATATAAAAACTGTAAGGTTTTATAAACAAACTGATAGATGGGGTTGCAGAATCTTAGGTAAAATCAACTGATTTCGTTAGAACATTTGTGGTATATAAACGTCTTGCCGCAAGTAATACACCGCACTGCAACCGTACTATCTAAAGCCATGACTGACACGTGTGAACACGGCTTAATTAAAAAAAAATTAGAACGGTCACTACCGAAGTGCATTATACGAGTTTACTCATTGAATTTGTGTAAATTTGCCCATTTTCTTTAGCTAAATGAATAGACGGATTGGTCCGTTTGTGGTATTAATAGATCGGGCATTATGTGCAGATTAAAACTTTGTCATTTTAAAAGATTTGGTTGAATAATGTCGAATATATTAGCAAAAAGGTGGAGTCATTTTGAAGCAAAAAGATATTGTGCTTGATCGTTTTAGTTATAACGTTTCACGTAGCAGCGCCAGTGACCGTATTACCCCCTCTATGCCGTAGGTATACGTTACGTCGCGGTCGTACCATAGTTGTCCACAGTTGCCAAGTTGCCTTCGCCTTCGTTTGTCGTATTCGTGTATCTGACGACATTCAGTTGCCGATGTGTATATTCGCCACCGCGCCATAATATAATATAATTAAGTACATAAGAAAAAAATGACACTAAAATACATTTTGAACAATGGCCTCGATGGGGTAAAGATGTATATTATATTATAATAATGGGAGTACAAATTTGAATATGATTAAAAAAAATAATCGAATATTACATTAAATAAACAAACATAATAATATAATAAACTAGAACCATCTCCGTTGCGACTCAGGTGCAAAAGTTTTCATCAATCGGCGGGTTTATCAATGATAGTTTTAAATATACTTGATTTCAAAAGAGAACATACCGCTTTCGCGCATGTCGACTGACGGCTTTCAGCTGGCCCGAGGCCAATTTCTCCCACTTTCGTTGAAACGAGGCATCGATCGCGCACGAAGGTCGCCGATCAGAGTTTGCCGACAAGTATACACCCAATTCAAATAATTTGTTTACAATTAATAATTAGTAAATATCTGACCGGTGCGGCGTGCGTGCGTGTACAGTTGCATACTTGCATTATAGGAATCAGCGCGTAATATTTATTGATTTATTTTTATTGATATTACTATTATTTAATATTAACTTAATGGTTGCATAATTATAATGTACAATACATTTTCATACATACACAATATAACAAATACGTTTTTACAATAATAATTTAGATAACATCGAATTCACAATAATAATTTACATAACATAGAGTTTACAATAATATTTACTATAATAGTTTACAATACCATTTACAATAATAATTTACAATACTATTTACAATTATAATTTACAATAATATTTACAATAATAATTTACATAACATAGAATTATAATTTTACAAATATTTACATTATTTTATCTTTCAATCTGATAAAAGATCGAAATCGTCATCTTCGGTGTCACTATTTCCGATGGTCATAATTATGCTATTTTGTTCAGCCGTCATATCGTCTATTGTGTCATCTAAATCCCAAAACTTATTTTCTTCTTTTATAGTGTGGCTAATGAAGTTCTTCCACATTGCAGCGTCCACTTTGGCAACTCCTTCAACCAAAAGATTTTTCACATCAGGCAATTTAAAGGTTTTGTTGTTGGACTTCACGTGACGTTTCACAACAGACCAAGCCAACTCAATAGGGATGAGCTCGCAATGGTAAGGTGGTAATCTTAACACCGTTTTATTTTGTTGTGAAACCATCTCGACGATGACGTATTTGTTGTACATCGGTTTTATCCTTCTGACAATTTTCAAAAGTTCCGGTATTATCATACTTTTGTCAACAACTTCTCCTTTGCTTTCTAGCCATTCGACGATATCAGCCTTCCTCCAGTTGGTAGTCGGGCATTTTTCAAGCTTTACCGAGTGGTATGGCACGTTGACCATTATTATAACCGCATTTTCTTTGCGCCTCGGTAAAACTATCGCCATTCATTTCATCGTGATAGTCGTCGGTGTTTTTCTTCGACTCAAAGCATAATAATGAATCAGGGACAAATCCATCTTCGGAGCCGATGTGACACACTATTAGCCGTTTCCCTTTTCCAGTTGGGTTAGCTGCTCCAGTAGAAAGATTCTGAGAAAATGCAGCTTGGCTCGATTCTACTGTAGTATCACGCCATACCCTTATTGCTACATCCCCGGCGTTTACCCACGTTTCGTCAATATAATATATCGGTCGGCCTTCCTCTCGATATTTTCTTATATCCCTGATTCTCTGCGCCATGCCCGAATTTCGTCATTTTCAATTAATGCACTATTACGTCCTCGTTTTGTAAATTTAAAACCCATAGACTTTAAAAGACGCCATAGTGATGTTAATGAAAAGTCCGGTAGAGTGTCATCTTCGTTCACAACATTTAAAATTTTATTTAAATTTGGTAACTCGCGATTCACCCAAAACTGATGAACTTGTCTTCGTATCGCTTCTCTGTCAAAATCATCAACCTTATCATTGACATTTTTAAAAATTTTCGTTCTGTTAGGTGATGAAACTGTTTTAAAGTTGCGATACTCTGTAAGTGTGTTGGAAACAGTTGTAATACCAATGCCTAATTCTTTGGAAAGAAGTGATCGTGCCTGTCTTATTGAAAGTTTGGGATTTGCCAATAATTTAGTTTTATACGCGTTGATGATCATCTGCTTTTGGCTAGAAGACACAAACTGAAATATTATAAAACTGTTTTAAAAAAAAAATGTATGAATATTATTATTTAACAATAATACTGTTAATAATAAATATTAGTTATTTTTATATTTTTTAATTTTTATAATGTAATATTTTTATTATAAAAAAAATCATTCAAATTATCTAAATAATATTTTGCAAAACTGATAACAAGGATATTACTAAAAAAGCCGCCCGTTTTTCGATGTTTTTTTAGCCAACATTTATTTAAAAAGTAGGTACTCAATAACGTAGTTTTAAGGTTAGGTTATTCGTATAAGTATTCAGAATATAAAATACAAGTATTTTTCACAAGACTATAGCACATGTATAACCTAACATAGTCATTGTATTATAATGGCCCTTTCAATAGACATGCCCAACAGCTATGCAGTATAGCAGCTGCACGTCATACACCTTTTCAATAAATTGCCCTTGGCCAATACATTTTTGTGTACGCGCAATAAAATGCCATATTTGCTTTCGTATACATTTTTTTGTACATTTAGACATGAGGATGTTGATTTTAAATAAGATTATAAATCGTATGGCCTACTATGTTTGTATTTCTAGTGAACATGTATTATAACTAATATTTATAATAATTTACTTTTTTGAAAATTTCGATTAGAAAATAATTGAACTGATAAATATTTTTTATTTTTACGTTTTGGAAACATACAAAACAATGACAATATGAAAACTACAAAATATCAGTGTACAATAGAATGAATATACAGTTCGCATTATATGGTAGTCAACTAGTTAAGTTATTGTCATTTAATTTTGAAAATTATAAAAAATGTACATTTGACCGAATATTTTACATATTAGGAACTGCGATGCATTTTTAAACTAGTAAATTAGGCGACATAAATGTCACCCAGTAAAAATTCTTTAAAAAATACAATGTTAGGAAGCACTTTTTTATATACTTCAATGCTATTATAAATAAAACCAAAATATATTTACCTTTCCTTTTGAATTTGCCTTTCTTGGTGAAGGATGATAATCCTGCTGTTCAGGTTGGTCCATGATGAACAAAAAACGTATTGGTACAAAAAATAAAATGGCAACAAAAACTCGAGTCGTATGCTTGTCACGTGTTGTACAGTAGGCGCATGAGACAAGAGTCAGCAGGTTTTACGTATTACATTTTAGTCGGCGCTATTTGGCACCGGGTGTATAGTGGTCTCTACGATCAGACGCAGTGTCCGCAGTGAGCGCGCTCGTCGTAACCGGCGCGCGTTGCTTTAGTAGAGCATACGACAACAACTGATGAGGGATGCGCGCCGCCGAACTAAAACCAGTCTAGCAAGCGGAATGTTCTCTTTTGAAATGAAGTATAGTATAAACATGGTATAAATCTGGTAGTTAACCAATACCAAAGGAAATCGTGCGTAATTGACTATGACATTGTTGGTTCAATATTAGCCACAGGAATAGGTTTGTATTCACGACGCTTATATATCTTAATGTTAATAATAACTATAATTTCTATAAATATGTATATAAGCTGCACCGTTGAAGAATATCAACAGTTGAATAAAGATTATTTGGTCCCTAAACATTTGACTTTTTAATAGTACCTATATTATAAGTTTGAAATGAAATATAATTTAACAATTTTAATAATGAAGCGAGATTTCATCCATGTACCACTCTATATGAGGTTTCAGAGTAGCACGCTGACAAACGTTTATTTTAACAGTTTAAATGATTTGCTACTAATAAACACGAAAACCAGGGCCATATTTATGCAAGGACAAATGGGACATTTGCACTGGGCCCACTCGAAAGAGGGGCCCACAGACTTCAGCCTTATAAAATTAATTATACACCATTTTTATCATATTTTGTGTAAACACAATTTTACTTAGATATTTTTGTGGGTATAAAGTATAATGAGGATTTCGCGAAAACTACGGCTTTAATCAACATTGACAATAACAAAATCTAATTGCCGTTATTATCGTCGTAATATCATGTAATAATATATTAATAATAATCGTAATGGTTGATACCGAGTTGCGCTCGAGATTATAACAGGTAAAAAAAAATCTGAGTTGCAGTCGGGATCAAAACAGGTAAAATATCAAAATAGGCAAAAATCCTAGTTGCGGTAAAAAAATATAATTAATAATTATTATTTTTAAATATTAACATAGTTACATATTATTATGCTATGGTTAGATTCCGAAAATGATAAATCATCAGCCTCCCTTTTTACCGAGTTGTTTATCTTCTGTCTTTTTAATATTTGAACAGTATGGGTTTGATGATTTTTATTGTAATATTGCGTTCTTGAAAATACATGTTCTTCCCCGATAGTGTAGAGTTTTGCATTGCAATTTTTATTAGTGCAACTCCGAGATATTTATCCTGTCTTAAGAAGACGGTACTCTCTAAATTTAAAATTATTTAATACAAGCAAAATTTTCCCTTTTTCACTATACATTAGAGATAGTTGTGACATTTTAACGTGTTGATACAAAAACGGCTTGCAATAGACTAAACGATATAACATTGACTTACGTACGATACAATATTGTCGATAAAACTAGCGTCTGGTATCATAATAATTAGTGTAATAATACGTGAAAATAATAAATTACAACATTTTGGCAACATCGCATAACATATTCTATGCTCAATTATGTTGCTAAAATTCACCATTAGATTGTGAAAATTGGATAAGAGCTTATCGGATAATCGATAACTGGATACTGACCGCAATTAAGATGTTAATTTTACCTTCAATATTATTAAAACCGCAATTTGTCTATTGCGACCGCAACTCGGACAATACCATCGTAATATAATTCTATTGACATTGTCTTGCGTAGATGTGTGGTGCATTTAGTCCCGCGTTTTACGTCAATCGTATTTATTGTATATTTATAATTTAAAATGTCAAAAAAATATTTAAGTGGTTCAATGAAAAGAAAATTGAAAGATAAAAGAGATCAAGAAACAAAAAAATTACACGGTAGTTTGGATAAATTTACATTTAGTACTAATTTATCGACTAGTGCACCATTGCCAGGTAATAAATTTTTAATAACAATATGAAGTCATATTCTTATATTAACTATTATTTTTAGAAACAGATGTTACTGAAATATATACCAACGAAAATGAAATTACTAAAATTGAAAAATCTATTGGAAGTCTGTGGTATTACTAGTGCTAATAATCTGATGAAAAATGTGCCATTGATAATAATACTTACGTGACTGTTACAACTGTGGTATTTTTGATCGATAATATTGATAATAATGGCATATTAAACCCAGATTTATCACCAAACAATTTTGCACGATTCTCCGATGATATTTCAACATGGCCACCGAAAATTTCGGAAAGCTTTCGGGAATACTTCACTTTAAATACTCCAAAACAAAATATAGATTGTATTCATAGTTCAAAAAAAACTATTCGAGGAGTTCTACGAAAATTAACTAAAGAACATTTTTATTTAACTAAAAAAAGTGGTCATGAAATACATAGAAGTTGGTTGATATATTCACCGTCGGCTGTTAGTTTATTTTGTTATATTTGTAAGCTATATTCACCGAATAACACGCTGTTATGTAAGGAGGGTTTTAGTGATTGGCAACATATTAAAGAACGACTTAGAGAACATGAAAATTCATTTATCCATAGAAAAGCCATTTGTGATTTTTCAAACCGCTCTATAGATATTAAACGAGAATTGATTGTCAACTAGTTTTACAATACAAAAAAGATGTTCAGTACTGGAGGGACGTTTTAAAACGAACAGTAGCAGCTGTACAATTTTTAGCTCAACGAGGATTAGCATTTTTTGGTGACAATGAAATTATGGGAAATGGGCATAATGGAAATTTTTTGGGTATTTTGGAGTTAATAGCAAAGTTTGATCCATTTTTAAAAGAACACCTTAATAATTATGGTAGTGGTAGTGGTAAAACAAATTATATTTCATCATACACAGTTCGTGAAATCATAATTTTAATGGGAGATAAAGTTTTAAAACATATAATAGAAGAAATAAAAAATTCAAAATATTTTGGTATGATTGACTCTACACCTGATATCACTCACATTGATCAATTAGCTATTGTATTGCGGTACGTTAATTGTGATGGACAACCAGTTGAACGTTTTGTAAAAATTCCAAGATATTTATGGGCATACGGCTGAGTATTTAACCATTACTATAGTTGAAATAATTAAGAACTTTGGTATAGATATAAAAACTGTATTGGACAGTCATATGACAATGCCAGTAATATGGCTGGAAAGTACTCAGGATTACAAACAAGAATAAGAACACTAGCTCCCTTAGCACTATTTTTACTTTGTGCGGCACACTCGTTAAACCTGGTCGGTGTTCATGCAGTTGAAAATTGTAACGGTGCAGTTGAATATTTTAGTATAATTCAATCTGTTTATAACTTTTTTCGTCTTCAACTCATCGTTGGAAACTTTTATGTCAACATCTAAAATGTAATGAAACGCTAACTATTAAATCGTCTTCACAAACACGGTGGTCCGCAAATGCTGATGCAACTAAATCATTACGACAAAATTATGCTCATATTTTATCTATTTTGTTAGAAATATCCCAAAATAACAATGAAAATGGCAATACTCGGTTTGATGCAATGAACATTTTGAAAAAATTGAAAAAAGGGAAACCGCTATATTAACTATAGTATGGGATGTTATATTACAATGAATAAATATAACTTCAAAAAGTCTCCAGAGTTCAACAGAAAATTTGTTTTCAATAGTGCCCTTATACAACTCCTTAATAGATTTCATACAGTATGTTCGAGAACACTTTAATGATTATGAAAGCAAATATATAGAACTTTTTAATAAGGATATTGAATATCAGAGTTCAAGAAAAAAAAAGACACCAAAAAGTAGACACTTAGATGATACTGATTCTGAAGAAAGAGTATTAGATCCAAGAGCGAAGTTTATGAGTGATATTCATTATGTCATTTGTGATAAATTTATAGCTGAATTGAATAAAAGAAAATGGCCCACATTGAAGTAGAAGAAAAATTTGGATTTTTATTTAATAAAAATCCTGATAGAAAGAAAATTAACAACCAAATAAAAAATTTACAATCAATGTACACAAATGAACTAGATTTGGATCCCGATAATTTTGCAGATGAATGGTTTCAATTTCATAGTTTAATTTCTTCTCATCAAAATCAAGAAATCCCGCTGCCAAACTTAAGTTCATTAAAGATATGCAAATATCACATGCATTTCAAAATGTGAAAACGTGTCTTCAAATTTTTCTTACAATGCTTGTTACAAATTGCTCCAGATCATTTTCTTCATTAAAAAGAATTAAAAATAGATTACGATCTACATTGAATCAAGAATATATAGACGCTTTGGGAATATTATCTATTGAAATTGATACCACAGCAAATCTGAATTTTGATGATGTTATTGGCCAGTTTTCTAAGCAAAAAGCAAGGAAATGTTTGTGAAAACATACGATACAAATGTAAGAAAGTCGGCGTTGATGGATGATCATTAGACCAACTGTCCATTGATACTAAAAAATTTCTGAAATATAGTACCTATTGATTTTTAATAATGCATAATAAATATCAGGTACTAACAAGTATTTTAATAGTATTAATAATTGACATGACTAATAATATTTTACTTCCAAACAATCTTGATTAAATGTATTTGTTAACACATGTGAAATCACAATTAGCATGAAGATAGGTAGTTCACCAAATCAATTGTGGATTTAATTGTTGCTCTGAGACCTTCAGAAGTCTGTTTTGTTAGAAAATCATCGTCTTTTATTAATTGCTTGAATAAATTCCTCTCCCAGTTGTTGAGAAACTCTAATGCATCATTTAATACCTTTAAAAATACATAATTTGTAAATAACGTGTACCTAGTACAAACAACTCTAATTGCATGTATTATGTATACATAAAATAAAACATATATATTCATATTTTGTACATATATAAATACTTAAATACTTCTCTATTCTACTACAAATATTAAACATGCAACACAAAGCAACACTTGTGTAAAACCTGTAAATCTTTACTATCTTTTCTTATCCCTTCTGCGGAAATTTGCGATCAAACATCTTATTAAAATAAGAAATACACAACTTAAATATGTACTACTCTATTACTATTAAATAGTAGGTAATGGCTGATTAATGATTATAAATAGTCCACTAAAACATTTATTTGCGGTAAACAATACCAGTCATCAACAAACAATAATTATGAATAATTTTATTTGAAAAATAATATGACAACTATGGTACACCACGAATTCCGCTAAAAGCACTAGTAATCTAGAGGTTTTTGATGAGAACATTTGAAGCCGTTTTTTTCTACAACACGCTATATGCCGTCGCGCAACCATAGTAACTATAGCCGTGGTATATTAGGTTAGGTGTATTGTATTTTCGCGACTCGGCCTTTGTTTTATATTCCTGTAACAAACCCAATAATATACATACTATATTATTGTGATCGTTTCGCACAGGACATAATAAATAACATAACAATAGGTAGATTAAATCAACTCATATTATTATTAATTAAATTAAGATAAAACAAGACAGTCTTGAACTATCCTAATGGGGATAAATGAACTTACCTTTAAGATAGCAACCAAGGGCTAGTCATATACGAACAATAAGAAAGGGGCCGATTACGATCGGACGGCCGAGCATATACATATAATTAGTTAAAACGCATTTCCAAATACACCTTGAACTATAATCATAAACGCCATATTATCTAAATATTGACGGATGGCATATAACATATATAGTGAAGATAATAAATGGGATGTGGTTTTCGGAATAAGCAGGCGTGGGACGTGTAGATAATAATTTGAATCACGTCCTGTGAAGTCGCAGATATCGATAGACAAGGGGGGAAGTAGGAGATCAGGAGACCCTATAAAACCCGGCCGAAACGGCCTGTAAAACAACGTGTTTCTCCATCGTACAGACAAGCACCTTCACGATAGTCGAACAACAAATTGTCAATTTTGGACTTAGAAATATTTTCACGAATAATAATTTAATAAACCAACTTAACTTTTCATCAAGTCTCATTATTTTACCAACCTACCTGAAGAATACTATAACAACGGTCTTGCTACCTGCAACTTTATAAACTAAGCAATCAAGTCGATTGCTGGTTTATAACATTCCTCCACTGTCATGGAATTGTATTATTTTTTTATTATGTTACGTTGTTGATAAGCTCCCAGTTAACCTATAACATTCTAAAAGAATATAATTTATAAAATTAGTGTTCCAGTAGGTACCTCGAGTCTCGACTACCAAGCTGGATGCAGATAATACTGTGGCGAACCGATGCCACATGACCTCCCTCCATCGTCGGTGACACTGCACATTATTTTTATTGTCATGTTATTTGTTTTTATGAACGGTTGGTTGCAGTGCGGTCACGCCGGGAGGCCGGCCCTCGCCCTCTTTTTTTCCCCGGTAACCGTGAACCGATGCGCACGTCAAGCTTTTTAAACCAACGCCATATTTTTTCGCCGTTTGCCTTCGAACGTTCCGAAACGCATCGCACCACAAAATACCACGTGATCAATCGTTCATACCTGCTCACTGTAAATAATTGTTGTTAACCTTCTTGCAACTGTCGTAATAAAGGCGCATCGCGCATTATTGAAACCATGACAAATTAAATAGGTATGTCAACAACTTGTGATACGCATGTCTGTGACGTAAGCATTTCTCCAACAGGCTGAGCGGTGGAGTAGTGGTGGAGTCTTCGGCGGCGGCGGCTATTTGTGGCAAAGGCGGCGGTGGACCAATGAGAACTGGAGAAATGCCTACGTCACAGTAAAAGACTGGGCGGAGGGTGGATGCGCGATTTATTTCTAAACTCGTAATATTGCTGACATACCTATATAATTTGTCATGATTGAAACCATATTGGCGTATACAATTTGTCCGACGATAAACGCCCGTGACGCAATTATTAATTGCTGCATTCCCGTTACCATTTCAGGTGCCCCTTTTTAGTGAGCATTGGAGGTAAACCGTGATAACGGCTAGTTCTCCACAATACCATACAAATAATAGTTATTTGTCTTCTTTAATTATGTTTTGAGAATAGTTGCATTGCATAAATGATGTCCATTAAATTTTGTGAAAAACATTTGGTAATGAATCAGTAACATAATCGTAGATTGAAATAAAGATATTTGAGGTAGCTATATAAGAAATATATTGTTGAAATATACAATTAATACTAGTAGTCAACCTTGACAAGTGTGTACAATTTAGTAACTAGTTACGACTCACTCTATGGATGTTACACGACCTCGGTGGTGCATATACATATTATACATATATAGGACCTTTGTATTATTTAATACTCACTTGCACAGCCACCGTCGTACTGTGCGTATACGGTGTGTGTATACTGTCACAGTTTATTAGTCCAGTTGTACGTTATTATATATTATACTTATACATAATCATTTTGTCGTGTTGTTATTCATTTATACTAATACTAAAGTCATTAGTCCGTCAAGCGTCACTTTCAACAGAAAGTTATTTGACTACTTTTATGTGCTTTTAATATTATTTACTCCTAATATGTTCCATACTGTTTTTTAATAATAAATATTGATAAATGGCTAAAAAATCAATAGAAAATTATTATTGGTATTTAAAATAATAAATATGATTTTTATTTTAATAAATAAAAATCATATTTCAATTATATTTATTTATTCAATAAATATGTTTAAATGTTTAAGAAAGAAGTACGATTAATCTAATAGTTTTTAAATATAAAATTAATGCATGATCAATTTAATAAACTATTTTGATAAAGATTCCTTCCCAAATGTATAAAATAATTTTTTTTAATTCAATACTTTATTTATTGATTGCAATTTTAATAAAATACAATTTGTTTTATTAATATTTGTCTTTATTCACTGTATTTTAATAATTTTATTATCAATTCAACTCGCAGAATTATTAATTCAACCTAGTTTTTTCGTTCAGTGGATTAAAATTGTTGCCAAACACGGTCCTATATAAGTCGTTTTAGTACCTAAATGTCTTTCAATAGCTGTTGAAAAATTCGCAGTAGTTTCCACTAAAAAAAAACTACAGTATTCTTCATAACAATCATAAAACCTACTTGTTAAAATTTTTTAATGCCTATTATTTATTATAAAATTTTTTTTCACAATTACACTGATGATATATTACTCAATTATAAGTTTAAATAAACTATACAAAAAAATTATATACATAGTTAAAACTATGAATAAGTACTTTATCATAATAACAAATTATCATATTTCTACATAGATAAAAATATGATGTATTCCTATATAAAAGTCACCTAATAAATGTATTTAGTATGTAATGTGGACATATGCTGTGAAAACACGAGTACAATAAATATATTATGTACAAGTTGTTAATATAAATAAAACAATTAAGTACCCATTAGTTAATATAACAAAAACATTTTAAGTAGGTACAACAATAATATGGATAATCATACATACAACAAATTCATAAGTTTAATGTTAAACATTAATACATATTATTCAATTAAAAATTAATAAATTGCATTATCATGTATTATCATTATTTTATAAAAGATCCTGGTATGAAATGTTTAAATTATCAATAGCAGGGAATACATATAAGCAAA
The DNA here is from genome assembly GCA_008086715.1 of Sitobion miscanthi. NCBI lineage: Eukaryota > Metazoa > Arthropoda > Insecta > Hemiptera > Aphididae > Sitobion > Sitobion miscanthi. Next base: position 26,551,536 of record CM017804.1, read on the forward strand.
CTGTCATCTACCTACAGTAATAAAAATATGATTTTTAGATAAACGTTAGTTATACATAATTATATAATATAATAATGTGGACATGTGCTGTGAAAATACGAGAAAAATGGATATATGTACCAGCTATTAATATAAATGAAACAATAATTAAGCACTAATTAAAATAGCAAAAGCATTTTTAGCACAACAAAATGGATAATAATACATAAAACAAATTCATAAGTTTAATGTTTAACGTTATTCAGGTAAAAATTAATTTATTTCATTATTACATTATATTAATAAAATAACGTAGTGTCAAATGTATAAATTATAAATAAAAGAGAATACATAATCAAATTCTCATCTACCTACACAGGTAATCAAAATATGATTTTTATATAAAAGTTACTTTATATAAATAATATAGAATTTGGGCATAATATGCTGCTATGGATGCAACTATTATGTTAAATAATAAATTTAAAAAGAAAAATGATTCAATTAGCATTAAAACAAAACATGTTAATATGTTATATAAATAAAATAAAAATATTTTCAAAATTAAGTCTTGAGAATTAGGTATTAATTGGATTGTCGTTGACAATAAGTCTTTCATACCGTTCTGGCGTTCTTTTACATGTTTAAGCCACCCTGATACTGCTTTGTGTGCATTAATCAGGAGGTTTCTGGGACAGTCGGTGTTGTAGGGAACATTGATGACAACGTATCATTTGGGAAAACCAAGTTTTCAGTTGGTAATCTTACTGAAATTGTTACGTTCTTTCTTTTTTTAGTGTGAGAGCAATTATGGCATTTTTCAACAGTCAAGAGCGAAGGATAATTTGCAAACATGTTTGGGATAAAAAATTAAATTGTACATAAACAATCAAAGTTTCTAAGACCACTTTGATGTCCAGTCCAGTTTCTCAACGCGCACATTACTTTAATTGATATAACAATTCTTTTTCGATACGTTTGAGTGTTAAATCCATCCTTTGAGGCACTTGAAACTAACTAAAAAAAAATCATGTAGTATTTCTTGATTAATATATTCTATACAGGGTGTATCTTATGTAATTGTACGTGGGGTTTTTTAACAATTATGGATCGATGACATGGATTCGTTTTTAGAAAAAAGACGTGTTTCTTTATTTTTAACAGGCAATTTTTTTATAACAATATTTAAATTTTTAAACTTGCAGGTGTACCAATAAAAAAATCAACTTTATTTTTTCAAATGGGAACTACTATATTTTTTAATGAATTCTGGTAATAATTTTATTTCTGAAAATTTTGATAGTCAAATCATCAATTTAGGTTCGCTAGTTTATTAACTATGATCCTCTAAAGTTTAGTAAGATCTGCATTAATACTTTGAATTGAAATAATTGGTATACTGCAGGTAAGAAATAGTATACCATACTGTAGTATTGTATTCGTAGAGTTTGAATTTGGATTCAAATTAATGATTTAACTATTTGTTGGTAGTTTTTTTGGGTGTTCGCACTAAGAATTGTATGTGATGAGTAGCTAGTGATTGAACAGTGTGTTCATTCATTGGAATATCATTACGATTGCATTTTCAAATGAATGAACACGCCTACTTAAAGCTTATAATTTATGAATAATTATTTATATGTAATTAATAATTTTAATTAAGCACCTACTTACATAAAAAAAAATCATTTTTCAATTTCTATTCTCTTTTTTTTTTTAAATTTTTAGGCAGATAGTACAGAAGCTATTTTAAAATGGATTCAGTAGCAAAAAAAAAGTACTGTAGATTTAATTACACTGAATATGATTTGTTGATAGCTATAAATGCACTGAATAATAAAGATTTGTCTTTAAATAAAGCATCTAAATTGTATAATATACCCAAGAGTACTTTGAGTAACAAAATAAATAAAAAAGTACTTCTAAGTCGCCAATTAGGCCAAAAACCGTTTTAACTTGTGAAGAAGAAACTAGAATAGTAAACTGGATAGTTAGCACTGCTAAAGTTGGATTTCCGGTTCATCCAGAGGAAGTAAAGGATTCTGTTCAACTTGTCCTAAACGCATGTGAAAGACCTAATCCTTTTACAAATAATCGCCCTGGTCCTAAATGGTTTGAGCTGTTCTTGAAAAGACATAGTGAGATAACCAAACGAAATACCGAAATTATATCGAATGCTCGTGCAGCAATCACCGAAGAAAAAATTAGGAATGGTTTTGTGAGGTCCAAAAGTTTATAACTGAACAAAACTGTACGGATATATTTGATGACCCTGCTAGAATCATTAATTGTGATGAAACAGGCATGCAAACATGTCCTGTCAGTTGCAAACTTCTCTGCTCTAAAAAAATGCCAGATTTTTATGAAATATGTGGAGGTTCAGAAAAAGAATGTATAACAGTACTATGTACATTTTCCGCAGATGGCTATTAATTTCCACCAATGATTATGTTCCCCTATAAAAGAATACCAAAATTAATTACAAGTACATTACCCGAAAACTATGTCATAGGTCGTTCTGATAGCGGTTGGATGGTTTCACCTGCATTTTTCGAATATATTGCAAATTCACTCTATAATAATCTGGTTTAAAGACAAGTTAAATGTCCTGTATTACTTTTTCTTGACGGGCATAAAAGTCATCTTAGTTTATTGTTATCGGAGTATTGCATTAAAAAAGAACTACACATTTTTTGTCTACCACCTAATGCAACCCGCATTCTTCAACCATGCGATGTATCAATATTCAAGCCATTAAAATCATTTTGGAAAAATGTTGTTCGTGAAAAAAAAAAAGATAACGATGGAGAACACTTTAAAGGGCATGCAAAAATTATAACTAAATCCAATTTTGGATCACTATTTAAAAAGGCATTTGATAACATTATCATTGAATCTATTATGAATGGTTTTCGTGTTTGTGGTCTATACCCATTTAGTCTTGATGCCGTTAATTACAAAAATGCATTTCTAATAATTTTAAAGAGGTCAGTAATAATATTAAACACGATAGTTAAAACGGAAGTGAACAACCAGTAGCTTCATCTTGGGTACCTACAAAGTCTGATTTTGTCACCACAAAAAAAACCTTGCTCTATTTACTAGAAGCAAACGTAGTTAAAAATAATTTGGAAAAAGAACTGAATTATTTAGAAATAGTTTTAAGTATATGTGATGAGGGAATAGAGGCGATTGAATGTAATACAGAGCAAGTAGAACAACTAATTGAGAATACGCTAACAAATTCCAATATTTCGTTATCAAACTTAAATATTTTAGACATTCCAATTGAAATTGATGGCGCACTATAGCATAAAACTAATAATATAGTATAAGTAATAACTATCCAATTCATCAGACAACTATAATTAGTATAGCCATACAGGTACCTGCTGCAAATGATACAGAAGTTTTGTTTGATCGTCAGACACTCTAGCGTCACTCGTGAAGTAGGTGCATTCGATCAGGTCGTGTAAAGTTATAAATAAGATCGATAACGACCGTTGTTATGTTATTTGATTGTTGTGTTTTGATATTATATTATTATCTGTAGTACGTGCGACGATTTCATAGTGAAATGGTGTAATAACAGTATAGTTTGATCGTATTTTACGTAACACGTGTTGAAGTGTTTATTTTTCATTAATACAGACCTGAGCTAAGTTTTTTTTTTAAATGGACACCAGCTTTAGTGATTCTAGTGCTGAATTTGAAGAGAACAATGCTAATAATGTCAAAAAACGAAAAAAAACCGGAAGATTGAGTGAAGTAATGAAAAAACTTCGTGCAACGTCAAACGAGGTAGGGAGCGACTGTTGTTGTAAGAGGCATAAATGTTTCGATGTTATTTCTCCTGAAGAAAGAAATAGAATCATTTCAAGATTTCAACAATTTAGGTGAGTACAACCCAAAATGAGTATCTTGGGGGATTGATTACGATTTTACCTGTTGTACAACGTAGAAGTAGGAAGGATCCGAACGAGGCAAAATTTAATGATTCTTCTTATAGTTATCGTTTGCGTAGTTATGTAAATGGAGCATTGCAAGATATTGCTATTTGTTATAAAGCTTTTTTAAGTATTCATGGTATTTCTAATCGCCGAGGCCAAACAATAAAAAAAAAATTGCTTATTTCTGGTGTAGTTGGCACTGATAATCGTGGAAAACATTCCAATCGACCGCATAAGTTATCTGACGAGACCAAAACAAAAGTTTTTGATTTCATTAAATCTTTGAAAGGAAGAAAATCCCATTACTCACCCAAGGATAGTGAAAAAATATATCTCCCGGAAGAATTAAACATAAAAAAACTTCACACGTTTTATAAGGACAAACATCCTGAAAATGTAGTAGGTTATACAACTTTCCGCGATATATTTGAACAAAAATTTAATATATCATTTGGGTACCCTCGTAAAGATACTTGCAGTGTATGCGATGTTTACAAATCAGAAGTCAAACTAATAGAAAACCAAATCAATACTTGCGTAGATAATGAAACAAAAAATAGTTTAAATAAAACATTAAAACAAAAGTCAATAGAGCATGAGTTACACAAAAAAAAGGGTGATAAATTCTACGAATTGAAAAGGAAGTATAAGAGGGCAGCAAAGAAGACTCCCGATTTAGAACCTATAGTTATGGACTACCAGCGAAATCTTCCAACACCCAATATAACTACCAATGATGTGTATTATCGTCGACAGTTAAACTTTATTTCCTTTAACGTACACGTTTTGTCAGATGAATGTTCAATATTCTACACATATGATGAAACTGTCGCACGAAAAGGAGCAGATGACGTATGTTCAATGCTTGAACATTATTTTTTCAAAATTTTGGATCCGAAAATCAGACAATTAATTATTTTTTGCGATTCGTGTGCAGGTCAGAACAAAAACTATAGGACAATAAGATTTTTTCATTACATGGTCTGTATAAAAAAACGTTTCGATAGCATAAAAATGGTGTTCCCAATTCGTGGTCACTCGTATTTAGAATGTGATAGAGACATGGGAAAAATAAATTCTAAATCTTATACCGAACTTCCTGATGACTGGAGCAATATCTTTTTACAGAGCCGTCAAAAACCAACACCTTTTAATGTTATTGACTGCGCCATTGAAGTCGACGTCATTCAAGACGTGGACAGATTATTTTTCAGATTTATACCTAACGAAAAACCCGATTCCAATGAGACCCATTCGAGTGCTACTTATTGAAGAAAGTAAACCTCGATTTATAAACCATAAGTCCACATACCATGGGCCTTACTTATCAGCTGTCATCACTCGCGCCACTAATAAAAGGAATCGAAAAAATAAAATAAATAAGAATTCTACTCTTCGTCCTTTATATGATGGTCCCCTACCAATAAAAAAAGCAAAACTTAATGACCTACTACACCTAAAGCAATTTTTAACCAACTCCGATGCACAACAATTCTATGCTGCACTCAAGTCAGATGAAACAGATACAGATGACGTAGATGTAGAGTATGCAGATAATATACCAATTGACGAAAATGAAGATGCATAACAGGAAGAAAAGATCAATGTCGATATTTTTTTTTAAAATTTTTTTTTTCTAAAATTTAAAAAGTAAATTTAATATTTTTTTTATTCGATATATGACGTAAAATTATTTTAAAACTACAATAAATATTTTTGAAATATTTCGTTATTTATTTCTTGGGTTTTTGAGTTCTGAAACTTTAAAATTGCAATAATGAACATTTTAGGAATATTGACTATTATCGTTTTTCACCGTAGCCCTTCACATGAAAAGAGCTTTATCGGTTGCCTTACTTTTGCTCTCACGCTTACGTTTTCTATTTTGAAGTTCAGTGCAGTCACTTATTTCGTTACGGGATTTCAGTAACTTATTTAATGTTGACTGCGGAATGCTCAATTGTTGTGCTGCTAATCTCTGATTCGTCTTCTCGGGAAGCTTGTCATAATCGGCTAGGACACTTTTTTTTTCACTTATTGAAAGCGCACTTCTACTAGCCATAATACACTATACAAACAATACACTACATGCTAAACATACAGTGCACCGAACAACGCGACGGACGAAAATAAACTGCGTATAAGTCTATACGTACGAGTATACTGTCATCCGTATACATGAAGTACACTCATTAGGGGAACATGGGGCAAAGTGGGGACGCTAATGTCTGTAAGCCTATAATTTGCTTAAAAATCAATTTTTTCCTTTCAAATTTGGTCTACATAATCTATAGGTTATGGTTATTGACTAGGCATTTATTATGAAAATATTTTTTTTTTTTTTCGAAGTTTAAAAGGATGTTAAAAAATTTACAGTTTACCCCACTTGCCCCACATATGGGGCAAAGTGGGGACATAAAAAAAAATCATTTAAATTTTATATATTTTATTAAATTTTTCAAACAAAACAAATTAGTTATAAAAAAAACATTAATATACTTAAATGAGTACTTAACTTAAATTAAAAGAAAGAAACATATAGGTAAATAATAACTTTTTAAATTCAATAAAACTTAATAACAATTTTAGGAACAAAATTCACACTTAAAAATTGTCTCATAATCTTTTTCTTCAGTTCCAGCACAAAGACAATGAGCCCATTTTTTACAGTGTGTACACTGAATCCACCCATCCACTGAAGTCGAATAAGGCTCATCACAATACAAACATTTTTCATCTTTTTCGTTGGTTTTAGTTTTCTTACTAAGATTTTTCTTGGTTGTTCTAGTTTTTTTTTTTTTGGTTGAAGGATAAAGAACGTTTAACTTGTCTGGGTGTTGCACTTAATATGTTAGCAGCTAAAAGCTCATTTTTGTAAGGAGATTCTGTTAGAATTGCGGTTTTCCCTCTTTTCCTAGATATTCGTGCAGTGGTTTTATTACTTTTAGGAAAAGGTTGAATTTCTTCAGGAGATAAAGCAAAATTTGATTTTGTAACTGATTTTTCAGCACCTGCTTGTGAACATCCTGGTGAACTATGCTGTGTTAGAGAAAGAGTTGAATCATTATTTTGTTGTCCAATAGGATTTGGAATTGTGGGAGGAATGATGAGCAGACTATTTGTTTGTATGATTGGAGTTAACACTTCTGGTTGAACTGGGAGCACACTGTTTGAAATATTTTGTTCATCTAATACTGAAACATTTAAATCTATGTCAGTAGCAGCACTAGCAAGGAAATCATGTTCTTTAAATATGTTGGCATCTACTGGCCAAATGCCTGTTGCTCTAAAGCCACTGATGGCAGTTGTCATAGTTGATGCTTTTAAATATGCTTTACCAAAAAGCGATGCGATCTGAAACTGTGTGACAACTCTGTGGTCTTTAGCATGCTCCCTAAGCCATTTCTTAACTTCATCACTGTAATATAAGCTAAGTGGTTTCATAAAAGCTACATCTAATGGTTGAAGTCTATGCGTGCAGTGAGGTGGAAAGCAAAGCATATAACACCAGCATCTCTAGCTTTATCTATAAGTTCTAATGATTTAGTATGGGTAGCATGGCCATCTAACAAAAGTAAAACCTTATGAGTCTTAGATGCTCTAGAAAAAATTACAAATTTATCAAACCATTTTAGAAACAAATCAGTCTGTATCCATCCACTTGGATGAACTTCAGCCCATGCTCCAGGTGGTCCACCATCTATCAATTCTGGTTTGTTTCTTACGCGCGAGGAAAAATAAGCATTGGAGGCATGTATGACCCATCAGCACCCATGCATATTTCAGCTGTTATCGTCTGGCCCCGTTCAGCAGAAGTTATCGTTCCTACTTGTCGACGGCCACGGCATGCAATAACTTTACTATGAGATTTTGGAACACAAGTTATCCCAGTCTCATCAACGTTGAATATTTGTGAAGCTGTTAATTTATTTTTATCCACCACTTCAATTAACAAAGCAAAAAACTTACCAACAGCAACCGGATTGAAGCCTGATGCTCTAGCAGCTGACGTAGCTTCAGGTTGACGTAGTGACAAATCTGAATGCCGCTTCATAAGCCATACAACCAGTCCACTCCTGCTAAATCATCTTTACAAAATGTATGGCTTATATTATTTTTTACTGCTAATTGGTAAGCTAAACTTCTCAACTCTAATGAAGTCAAGCCAAATAAACGTGCTTCCATAGTCTTTATGTACTCTACTAATTGTACCTCCTGTTCCTCAGTAAACACTGTTTTGAATCTTCCAAGAGCTATAAAATTATAAAGCCAACTTCATAATATAATACTTAGTATAATTATTCTATATTTATATTTTAAATATAGATTTGTTATAAATATTGAATTAAGTTGCAAAAGAAAAATATTACACATTATGTAATTGAGAATTTAATTGATAAAATAATTGATATAAATGTACACATATAAATTATTATATTATTACCTTAAACATTTGGAACCAAATTTTAAATTTTGTTATTGGGTTTATTATGTTATTATAAATAAAAAATAGGCTACCTTTTGTGCTAGCTTTAGTTAAATTGTCAGTTGCTGCAAATTGTTTTGCTCTTCTTTCCAAGGTAGTTTGAGGAACACCAAAAGATAATGCAGCTTTTCTGAATCCCATCTCCTTATTATGATATGCTAATATAGCAGACTTCATAGAGTCTTCAGACCATGAATGTTGGTTGGTTTTTCTTATATAATGCCTAACCATTCTGAAAAAACTTCATTTTAATTTAATCAAATTTGAAATATGGGGCAAAGTGGGGACGTCCCCACATTGCCCCAGACAGGTATAAACCACTTTGCCCCGATTGATTAACTTACCTAGAGCCTTGGATTTGATTTTATTCAAATAGTTAAATTGAAATAAAGTACTTGAAACATTAAATTAAGAATACACACTTTTTATTAAAAAAAAATTATTAAAAACGGATCACAAAATAATTTAATCGATAAATAACAAAATATCATATTTTAATATCAAGTAAATGATAACAGGCACATGTACAGTTTTTCATCGATTAAACGCAAAATAATCGATAGTTTGATCCAAAACTCTTATCACACAATCTAAGATAACCAAGGAAGCTAAATATCTAATAATATTACCAATGTTATACATTAATACCTAGATATTACGATGTCCCCACTTTGCCCCGGTACCCCACTTTGCCCCATGTTCCCCTACGTGGGTCACATTAGATAAGATTAGGACGGCCGTTCGTAATCGTTTTTCCCCCTTTGTGTACATAAAAATAGGTAATTTTACTATAAATTTTATTTCCGACATGATTATTTCTGATCACTATAACCGAAAACTCAATCACAGTATGCGGCGAAAAATGCACTGAAGACGGCTGTTTGTTCCGTTCCTGACATTTTTGATCACTAAAAGCGGCTGATTCTTATAACCAGTGAACACTATAAGCGGCGACCACTGTATTTTCAAAATGTTATGGTGTATATGAAATGGCCATATAAATATGCAGTTACATGAGAAATTGAGTGAATATCCAATGTTGTACAAATTGGAATGTCAACGCTCATAAAAATTAAATTTGACTTTCCGTTAGTGATTTTTTTTTTTTTATAAAACTAGACAACTTGTGATGAATCTTGTATTAAATTTTCAAATCTTAGATTTAAAAAGAAAAATTTAATGAATTTCTAACATAAAATATTATGCAATTTTTTTTGATTTATACGTATTTTTTCAAAATTTGAATTTTATATACTTATAAAAAAAATGTGACAAGGTATTTTTAATATTTTTAAACTACTATAGTAACAATACATCAGAAGCCTTGTTTTAAATTTTCGTGATTTTTCACACAACAAATAAAATTTAATTGACATTCATAGGAAAAAAAATAAAAAAAATAGAAACCAAAAATGTTCGTAAACATTCAAAACAAATCAAAATATTTTAAAAATTGTATTGTGTACCTATACAAAATGCTAATATGAACAACCATAGATTTTGTCAAAAACAGACTGCGTAAAAATTCCTTTTTTCTTAATTTTCTTTTGTTTTTCACGGCATTTTTGAAAACTACTGGGAACTTTTAGATATTGTTGAAGAAAATCTAAGCATTTTTACTGTCCTAAAAGGCGATGACAGGCACAAAAAAAAAACACATTACAAAATCAATATACCTATATTCGTCGCTCCACTCAGAATCTAAAATAAAAAATAAATTGAATATCTGGTGAAAGTTTTAAGTTTCTATGACTTATACTTTTTTAATTGTAACAAAACTCTAAAACCATTTGAGGAGTTATGTTAGGTATATGTATACCCATATATTTTTTGACAAAATAATATAATAAATAATAATATATAAAACATTTTATTTAAGGTTGCCATTATCGGTTACAGAACTAAAAAAGTGTTGGGATTAGAAATAAATACTGTTCAAGTTGTGTTCGCAATAAGGAACCATCCCTTCACAAATGCTCAAGAAATTGGCCAATGACAAGTAGCTCATCGGGAATAGAAGCTTCCATAATAGTTGAAGGATTTAAAAATAGTGAAGAGATGTACGGGTTACGGTATCATAAACTAATAGCAGACGGTGACAATAGTGTTTATCAAACAATTTTAGAATCAAGAGCTTACAAAAATATAACCGTGGTAAAAGTTGAGTACCATTTGTGTTATAAATTTGTGTAATAAATTAAAGGACATTTCAACAAAAAGATCAGCTGGCAAATTAGAGCATAGAAAATTACTTAGTAATAATATATTACGTATCAGAAAAGATATTGTTTTTGCAATTAGTTATAGAAAATCAAACGGGCATTCTATCAGTGATTTAAGGAAAGATATTATAAATACTATTCATCATGTATTTGGTAACCATGTGGCATGTGCTGAATATTTTTGTGATAAAAAAAAGTAGTTTGTGCGAATTATATTGAGAAAATAATATCCCAAGATTATGAATTTTATAAGGCATTGAACAAAATTTTAAGGAACTTAGCAAGACACAGCTCAAGATTATTACAGGACGTTGACAGTAACATAGGTGAGTCGTTTAATTCAATTATTGCGAAATTTATAGGAGGTAAACGAATTAATTATGCTTTAAAAAATGCATATTATACAAGATGCATGTTAGCTACCATAAGTAAAAACAATAAACGATCAATATATTCGTTACATAAAGCATTGTATAAAAAAAGTCCGTTTAAAAAAAGTAATTTTAAAGCTCTTGAAATTTTGCGTAAAGATAATCAAGAAGACAAAACCAATCCAGATCCAAAACTAAACGATTTCGGAAACAATTATTTAAAAACGATAATACAGATATTTCATACGGGACTGATGCAAGCAAACCAGATATAGAAGAGGAAGAGTTTTCTAAACAAAAAGAGAAAGTTTTGAATGAAATGAGAAGCCTAGTGAAAAAACGTGAAGAAATTGAACGTCAAACTATTGACCAGTATCAAAACATAAAGTGGCTTGAAACGAGGAGAAAACTTTTAACTGCATCTAACTTCGGTAAAATTATTAAACGTCGACTTGATACTGGTTGCGAAAATATAGTAAAAAGTTTATTGTATACAACACAATTCACTACTCCTCAATTAGAATATGATCGTGAGAATGAATCAGTAGCTTTAAAGGAATTAGAAAAATATTTAGGGAAAAAAATTAAACCGGATTATTTATTGATTCTAAAGAGTTTTTCCTGGGTGCTACTCCAGATGGACTTATCGATGACGATGGAATCGTGGAAATAAAATGCCCATTTTCCGCGGCTGAAATAACCCCCGAAGAAGGCATTTTAACAAAAAAAATCACTTTTTGGCAACTACAAAAGAATGGCACTATTGGTGATTATAAAAAAAAACATAACTATCATTTTCAAGTGCAAGGGCAATTTTATGTTACAAAAAGAAAATATTGCATATTTTGCGTATGGCCAAATAAGGATTCAAAACTGAAAAAGTTATGTATGATGAATTATTTTGGCAACAACATATGTTGCCAAAATTAACTAATTTTTTCTTCGATTGCTTATTTCCCGAAATTGTAGACCCGAGACACCCTGAAAGACCTATCAGAAATCCAGATTACATCATTCAAGCTTAAAAGAGAAAAAATGCCTCTGCAATATCGTCAAACAATAGCTGTTCCTAAATTATAAATTGCTATAAAATATTTAAATTAAAGTATAGGTTCTTTACTAATAATACTAATAATAACTAATAATAGACAACAGTTAATGTTAAACTGTTAAAACAACTACCTTACTAGGTATATTATATTACTGTATTGTCTGTATCATACTAAAACTTGATATAGGTATTTATAAAAATATACACAATAAAGTATTGGTACTATTTATATTATCTGTAAAAAAAAAAACTAATAATCTCCTGATTTTTATATAATTTCTATAATATTATCTACATGATAAATGTATTATTTATTTTTGGTATTATAAAAGTATTTTTATATGATAAGAGTAAGTAAAGGAAGTAAATTGTACACTGTACTACTGTAGAGTGCAGAGGTGCAGACCATATTATTAGGTATACCTACATAGGTATTTGGTATTTATTATATTTTTGGATTGCTACTGTACAACAAAAAAATCTGATAATTAACATTATTGTAATAAACTATATTGATAAATGATAAGTAATGAACCCAAAAATAATTTTCCGATAACCATTCGACGCGCGACAACAATTACGACTACCTGGTATTGATGGTGTGGAAGGAAGCGATACCCGCATTTAATCTCACTTACACTAATAATCATTTACAACTAACACATAGATCCCGGGCGGTCATGACAAGATTAGAAATTGCTGTTAAATTACTAATATACAGTATACTTATGTAACGTACCCACTAAGTAAGGAATCATATATTAACTATGCGAAGCGCGCCCGCACGTCTCTAATAATATTTGACACCATATACCACAGTAACGGTATAACTAATAAGGCAATTAGTATAGCATAACATGCGGAGGTCATTGCAAAAGCATAGTGAAAACAATTAAACTATAGAAGGAGTCATCAAACGTATCTTTTCCTGGAAAACCAACACGCATACGAAGGATACGAGTCGACCAGCATACCAAGTAAGAGACCCGAACTCTGTCTCATGACCAGGTTTAGCCACGGAGACGACCACCCACTCCAAAGGACTCGATCATATATATAGGAGCCCACGACAAGAACTCGTCAGACGGTTAGGGACATTCTGAGGCAGGTCGTAACACCACTCACAGTATAAACTTTATCCTAAAGAGTCATAACACCACTCTTTACACCTTATATTATAACATTGTAATCTTGTACTTCGTTAATAAACATTCATCATAACTTAGTACATCACGTATTTTATTTCTGCGTTGATGTATATATCGACGTCGGTTGGGACGTAACACTTACATCACAGTATTCGACGTCTATACTCTTTTCTGCTACTTGTAGAGGCGGCGTTTTTTTCGGTTCAGCATCTGCGGGTTTCTGTAAAACATTATGTTTAAGTATTAAGATTGATTTTTATAAACATTTTATTTTAAAAAAAAACCTGAGCTGTTAAATTACTAATATACAGTATACTTACATCACAGTGTTTGACATTTTTAGTCTTAAATTTTTTAGCAGGTTGTTCTTTCGGTTCAAGAGGTTTGTCGGGGTCAGAGTTTTCATTGTGCGCATCATATGGGTAGGGTTTTTTCCTGGCTTCCAATTTACGATTCCCGCTGTTTGATGGCCATCCTTTATAGTTTGTAGCCATATAGGTCCATTTGTTTTCTGAGGGATTTTGTGGGTTACCATAGTTTTCTACTATCAATTTCATTTCCTTGATGGTCATTTCACAGGGAATTATCTGTAACCCAAGTATAAACCACTTTTCTACTATAATTTTTTTATAGTCCGGGTACGAATGGGTTCCTTCCATAGGGCGTTCTCTACAGCTAATTTTTGTTTGTTCAAAAAGGGTCTGAAAAAAATAAAAGTGTCAACTTTAAGGCGGGTTCCCACGGCGCGTGGCTCGGCGAGCCACGAGCCAAATGCGCTGGCTTGGTATACTACACGCGCCGTGGGAACGCTCTTGCTCGTCTAGGCGCGGTATAGCTCGGCCAGGCTCGTGTCTTTCCGAAAATTGTCAGTCCGATGTGTCCGCGCCAAAGGAAACGAGCCGAGCATTTAAACAGCGTTCCCACGAGCGCGCGGTTCGGCGAGTCTACTGTAGTGAATTAATTAAATTTTTTCATATTTATGCATATTTTTGGTTTTTTAAATTTGATAAACTAAATTAAAAACATGGAATGGACCAATGATGATGTATTAGAGTTTTTGGAGTTGTATGAAGCTCAACCAGCAATTTGGAATCCACGTCATATTGGCCATAAAAATAGAAATATAGTTCACGATGCTTGGAAAGAAATTGAAAGCAAGCTAAGGTGGCAAACTATTTTTTATTTTATTAAAAAAAATATTTGTTTTTAATTATGTATTTTTGTATTTAATGTTAGTGTCAAAACTGATGTTACTGAAATTAAAAAAAAAAAAGATTCGCTTATGGCCACATATAGAAAACTTTCCAATAAAGTCAAAGCTAGCATGAGTACTGGTAGTGGTTCTAACGAAGTTTTCAAACCTGATTGGTTTGCCTACAACTCAATGACATTTTTACGTGATGTTTATGAGGCGAAAAAAACCATATCAACGTGTGTAAGTTTATTTAATTTTGTTTTTTTTAATACATTTTAGTGTTGTAATTAAGTAAAGGTGAAATTTAAATTTAAAGGTTTAATTTAACTATTAAAGTAATAATTATTACTTGATTTTAACAAATTTTTTGATCTATATAATATTATGGAATTACTCTGCATTCACTTTAGCTGCCCATAAGAATGAATATAATTCTATTATGTATTGTAGGCTATAGGTCTCAATGATGTTTTTGTTCAAGGTGGGTATTCACATTTTTCCAAATAGCGATGTTTATAGTTTATACGTTCTATATTATTATGTGGATACGTTGTACGATGTATATTGTTACAATATCAATGATATTAATAACCATTAATTATATGACTTACATAAATACGCTATACGAAAATAAATATAAATAACATGAAAAGAAACAAATACAAAATATAATTATATTGAGTTTGATTCTAAATATGGAAAACATCTTTATTTTAATATTTTAATAATAATTGTATTTATGCTCGTTCTTGCCATGCCACTTTTCCATTTGTCACAAAATATTCAGAGAACTGATCTCTAACAATTTTTGCGTTGAGGCCGGATCTTCTTGGCAATCTTTGTAGTGGGAACATGGAACTCGAATCATTTTGTTCGGACCTCCAAGAGCCTGGAACTATACTTCCATCATTACTTTCACTATCGAAAATTCCTGGTGGTGTGTAAAAAGAACTTGATGATTTGCTTCTTCTTAAGAAGTTATGTAACAATACACATGTCATTGTAATTGTTGTTACTTTTTCCGGCTCTAGAAGTATAGGTCCTCTAAATACGTGGAAAACTGATACCATTATTCCAAATACATTTTCAACTACTCTGCGTGCTCGAGAAAGTCTGTAGTTGAAAATTCTTTTGGCGTTTCCTTTTTCGTATACTCCCGAGTATGGTTTCATCATATTTGTACTTAAAGGAAAAGCTGCATCCGTCACAAATATATACGGTAGCGACACATCCGTATTGGGAAGTATTTCTTCGTGAGGCAATTTCAATTTATCTGTGTCCAATTTTTTAAAGAACGATGTATTCCGTAATACGCCACTATCGCTGATTCTCCCTTGACAGCCGATATCCACAAAGGTAAAACTATAATTGGCGTTCACTACAGCCATGAGCACAATGCTAAAAGTCCCCTTATAATTGTAGTATTCCGTTCCACTATTGACAGGGCTTTGGATAACTACATGTTTTCCGTCAATAGCTCCGAGGCAGTTGGGAAAATTCCATTTTTCATTAAAATCTAAGGCTATATTTTTCAATCACTCGAATTTTTTGGCAACTAAAAATAACAAAAAATTATATATTTTTCATTATGTTCCGTTTTGTATTTTAAATCATATTATTTTATGTATATTTATAATAATTAATATGAGCGTTATCGTCGACGCACAGCGACGACGCGGACAAAAATAGTACACCATATTTTATTTAATCTGAATCTTGTTTATATAATCTAAATTCGGTTACTTTTACTTTTACTTAATTTGGTTTACTTATCTAATTTGGATATTTTAATAGTAGTGTACGTCTCTGATTATACACATAATTTCAAATGCAATGTTTTCGGCAAAAATTAATTCATCCTATACTGTATTAGCCATTAGGTACTAAGAGTAAATACTAAATCATATTTATTTATTTAGCAATTGGAAAATTCGGTAGATGGCAGTGAAATTACGGTAGAAGATAGTCAATTGCAGGACAGTTCTGAAATGGATGTACCTCAGAATCTGGACAACAATTTCAAAAGCCCATCTAGTAATTTCACTAAAAAAAGAAAAGTTGACGATAAGGTTAAAATAATTGAAAACAGGATGGGACGAAGCATTTTCGTTTTTAAAACAAATATCACTAACTCCGGCAAAAACTAAGTGTTCACTTTTTACCGACTTGTTATGCGTTAAATTACAAGCACTTAGTGAAGAAAATCAAGATATCGCAATGATGGAGATCGATAATATTATGTTTCGCCTCAAACATTCTGTTAACCAAATGGTGCAGCCATCATCTCATTATCAATATCCAAGTACCAGTTTCCCGACATATTCGCCATACTTAGCAAATGATAAATTCAACCACATCATCATCATCATCATCTGCATCTTTTCAGCCACAACCATCGCCCGACTACATATCATCTATGCCATCTACTACATATTATTGTGATTTATCTCAAAACCAGCAATCCAGCTCTGGGTACTCAACCTCCATGCCATCTCCAAAATGTCAGGAATTTCAAAATCCATCACCAACACCATCACAACATAGCAATGTAGGAGAACAAAATTTGGATTAAGTACCAAAAACATATACACATGTAATAATGTACAAACATTTTTTTTATATACCAGGAGTTACAATATAAAAATGCTTTATTTTTATTGTTTATTTATTACATTTATACTGCCTATTCTTATAATAAGTCACACTTTATTTTCAATTTTAAATTTGATTTGGTCATATTTTTTTTTTATATTATCTTTTATAAGTAACTTATTATACTTATTATACTTATACAACAGTTATTTTAATTTGAATATAATTCTTTACCGTGATTTCAGATTCTAACTCCTGATTTAAAGCTTTGCAAACATCTTGTACACATCTGGAAACAGTTTGAACGGAAAACTTAAATAAATATGACAAGCTCTTGAAGCTATCTCCCGAGGCTAAAAATCTTAGGGTAACGGCCAGCCTTTCTTGGACAGGAATACACTTCCTCATATTTGTATCCGTTTTTGATATTATTGGACCAATTTTTTGAATAAGGTATTCAAAATCTGTCGCCGACATCCTACAAAAGTTTTCAAATTTATTTGAAGGTCCTTGTCTCAAATCGTCTAGTAAGTTTGTGGCATTGTATCTGAAATATAATTATATTGAATTATTCTTATTTACTATTAAAAAAATAAGTATACGTTAAAGCACTCGCTTCTAATGTGTATGTAACGAATAACGATTAAATGATAAACTATTATGTCCTTATGGGTATTATATTATGTAAATTAATGATTAAAAAAAACTGTAAAAAATATGTGTCTTTATAAAAGTTTTAAAATTATCTAAATAAATAAATATGTTTAATATACAATGTATATATTTATACATATTCAATGTATATATATTAAAAAACTAAACACTGATATAAATAAATAAAAATAAAATACAATTGGTGCTTATTTACTTATATTAAAAATATAAAAAAATATTTGAATAAAAAACTCAAGATTAATTATTATTTTACTTTAGTCTTACCTAGAACGGCTTTTGTATACTTCATGCATCCAGTGTGATCTTTTTTTGGATTTTTTTTTGTTTTTTATTTAATTTTTCTTTTAAATACTCGCCACTTAATATCACAAAATACGCTGCTGCGCAAGCAGCAATTTGCGTCTGGTCTACAGCACTAGTCATTTTGAACTGAGAAATTTGGTGGCATCATTTTGGACCCAAAAAAAAGAGGCAACTCTGTTCGGCTCGGATAAGCTCGTGGCTCGCCAAGTCACGCGTTGTGGGAATGCTGTAGACATTGAAGGCTCGTGATATGCCGAGCATATATGTAGGCTCGGTACAACAACCGCGCCGCGCCAAGATCGCCGAGCCACGCGCCGTGGGAACCCGCCTTTAGGTGTACATTAAGAGGACGCTACCCAGTGGTGGCGGGATACAGGATAGCCGGGTCCGGGTGGGTGTATAATTTTGAAGTCATAGTATTTCATATACATTTTATTATACAGGTTAAATTAATCAAGACTAGACTACGTTCAACCATTGGACAAGACCGATTGGAAAGTCTGATGATTCTTAGCTTTGATATAAGTATCAATTATGAAGAAGCAATTAATGTGTATGCTATGTCATCAGAATTATTAAGAAATAGCTGTTATTTAAATGATTATGCCACTTCTGCAGTTATAAAAAATAACTGTACTAAATATACAATATGCTTCAAAGACTAAAAAAGTTAGCGCCGCCACTGACGCTACCCATACATTTATTAATTTATAGAGGTTACTTACTGAACTTAATGGATATTTTCGTCTAATCCACATGGCTATAACGTTTGTGGCTGCATCGTCGACATCACATCGTCCACATAAGATAATGAGGATATCCCGCACTAGGCTTGATATTGTAGCACGTGGTTTTTTGAGCGTCTGAGGCAGCTTTATCATGACTAATTAAAAATAGAACACATGTAATTCAGTGAAACTCGCACACTGATAAGTCATAGTCAAAACAAAACATTTTTGCTCTTCAGTCAATTCTAGTCATGACTAATCGTGTTCTATCGAAATAGAACATGCTCTATTCCGTCAGTCAAAACAAAACAATTTTTATCAGTCAAACCGCCAGTTTCGCCGGTATTAGATGGTTAACTAGTTGGATACCACAGTCCACAGTCGTTGCAGAATAAATTAATATCATTAATATAATTAATTACAGTTCATATTATCATATATATTTTAAACATTTTTTATACGTTATACATTTTGTATACCTATATAAAGGTAATTATAAACATATTCCACATATTACATAATATATTAACAAATAATAAACATGTAACGTATTATTTTAAATTTTCTACTCAGTCTTAACTATGACCACTGAAAATATAGACCTGGAAACACTCATAACACTTGTTCAACAAAGATCTACCATCTATAATTATAAAGACAAACAACATAGCAACCGAGATGTTCAGGAAAAATTATGGACAGAAATCTCCAGAATACTAAAAGCTCCAGGTACCTTATAAAATATTTTATAATAATATAATTCTAGGTTTCGCAGCTGCGGCCTTCCTGCTCAAGCCCTTATGTTATTTTGAACTATTTTATGTTTTTATATGAAATCAAAATGTTTTACTTATTATTGTACAAAATAATGCGACACGGCCTGCGCATGCATATACTATATTTTATAGTAGGTATACGCCGCTGAGCCGAATATATTATCAAATATTTTTAGATTTTTTTTTTTACATTTAATAATTCACTTTTATTTATATTAAAAAAAAATAAATTTGTCAAATCTATTCATATTATCATAATTACATTATATTTTAAAAGTTAGAACTAAAATTATTTTTTTAAACTAAATATCTGTCTTGCCAAGGAACTGAACCATTTTCTGAATTGAAAAAATCCATAAACTTATTACGTTGTTCGATAGCTGCTATAGACGATCTGTTATGATGAACAATATTTGCTTCGTTTCTTATTTCTATTTGATTATGATGATTTTCAATTTCATTATGAATTTCTGTAAGGTTTACTTCCCTTGTCATAATTAAATTATGAAGTACACATATGGCCCGAGTTATTTTAGTAGCATTCTCGGGGCCAACTAACATCTTATTTTCCAATACATTAAATCGTTTTACCATAATTCCAAATGCACACTCTACTATTCTTCTTGCACGGGATAAACGATAGTTATAAATACGTTTTTCATTTGTTAACTGTCTGCGAGTGAATGGCCTCATTAGGTTTGGTAAAAGTGGGTAAGCTTCGTCCCCAACAAATACAAAAGGGAAGTCTTCGTTTATATTCTGGTCAATTTTTTTTGGTGCAGGCAAATTTAATTTATTATTAATTAATTTTTTACCAAATAAAGATTCTTTAAAAATCCCACTGTCACTAGATCGACTATAATCACCAACGTCTATTACAACAAACTTTGCGTGAGCATTGACTACCGCTTGTAGTACAATTGAATGATAGCCCTTATAATTGTAATACTCCGATCTGGCACCTGGAGGACAAATAATAGAAATATGTTTACCATCAATTGCACCAACACAATTTGGAAAATTCCATATTTCAATAAAATCGTTTGCTATTTTTATCCAGTCTTCTTTTTTCGGTGATGGCAAATAAATAGGAAATAGTAATTTCCATATCGCCGAGCACACAGAATCAACAATTATTCCAATGGTTGTAGCTCCCAAACGAAAATGGTAGTGCAATCGTTGAAAACGTTCACCAGACGCTAAATAACTGTAACATTAATTACAACATAAATATTGAGGAATAAATTAAAATAAAATAATAATGGATCATTTTTTATACAAATACAAAACTCTGGAAAAGTGACACACTTATGCACACTCAACAATATTGATTTTATTTTTATATACATTTTATTCATAGAAAAATTCGTTTTTTGACATAATTTTCTAATATTACGCAGTAATTTTTTTTAAATTAAATCCATTACATTTTTTAGTCATTTTGAATTAATATAAAACATTTTTTCTAATTTTAAAACGTACCCATATTGTGTACCTTTTTTTATTCATTAAGTACATATTAATGTATTATAGATAAAACATACTATAAGGTCTTCAACTTTTTTTCTTTATAGTTTCAGAATGTAAAACCAAATGAACAACTTTACGTAATTCGTTTTCTAGACAATTACGTGAGGAAAAGAAATTTACATCTGGGTTCGGTGCAACGAAAAAAAGGAAATGGTATTTATACGATAACATGGCGTTTTTAAAAGATTATATGTTGCAACATAAAACTATGACAAGTAACTTTACTGCGGATGATTTGGATGAAACAATCTATAAAAATGTTGAAGAATCTGAAGTTCCAAATTTTGAGGAAGAACCTGATGTAACACTTCAGTTGAACCCAGATGTAAATGTGGATGAAGAAATAGATAGTGAGCAAAGTTCAAGTTCACACGAGTTTAAGAAACCAAAAAAAATTTAAAAAATTCTGACAAGTGAGATGATTGCAGAACCAATGATCAGCTTCTTAAAATCAAAAACTACTCCAAAAGTCAATCCAATTCAAGATCCACCAGAACTATTATTTTTAAAAAGTTTAGTACCAGATTTTAAAAAGCTCAATAACAAAAACCAGCGTAGATTTAAAAACGCTGTTTTAAGTACATTGGATCAACTACTTGATGAAGAAGAAACTTTATCTTCTGCAACATCGATATATACAAGTAACTTTTCGACATTATATTCAAACAATGTACAGCCAAATCAACAGCATACTATTCAGCCTCAACTATTAAATCAAAACACGCCTCAAACTACACAGTTTTTCTTTTCTCAAAGTCCAGAATTATTGTCTTCTTCAGAAAGTTCAAACTCATGTCAAGAACTCAACTCATATAAATAATTTTTAAGTGATGTATATAATAATTTAAAAATAAATAAGTTGAATGTATTTCATAAGTAATTATATAAAATTATAATTTAGATTATTACATTAAAATAAAGGTGTAATAGCTACCTATAATACTAGTCTACAAAAAAATTCTTTTTCCTCTAAAGCTTGAATTCGATACTAATTAAATTAAATTCTACTTACCACAAAGTGACTAATAATTGTTCATCCGGTTTGATACTCTTTCTGAAGTTAGTATCAGCTTTTTGAATTTCTTCAGAAATTATATTCAAAATGTAATCAAATGTTTCAGGACTTACTCTCGTAAAATTTTTAAATTTTAAATCATCATTCCGTAATTCACGTAAAAAACATTTGATTAAATTATTTGTTGTACGTTTTTTATTTAAAGGATGAACCCACATTCTTTTTTGTTTTTCATCCTCTTCGATATTTAACAACAAAGACCACAAAATAGGAACAATAACTTCTTCTTCGTCGGAAGACATGTTGGTGACTGAAATACTGAACTACAATTTTACGACTAACGATGACTTACACAGTTTTGCTCTTTTGGTGTATGACCGACCAAAACAAATTATTTTTAGTTGACTTTAGACAAAAATGACTAAAACAGTTTTGCTCTTTTGGTGTGCGGCCGGCAGTGTGCGTGTTTTCCATAAAATATAAAGGGTTTTATTTTTGATTAGTCATAATAAAGCAGTTTTGCTTTACCAGTGTGCGGTCACCCTTAATAATGACCGTAGCGAGGCCCCTTAATACTATAACTACTATCATTATAAGAAATAAGAATTGATATGAGAATTTAACGTATCGATATCCCATTTTTTTTTACTGTACCTATTGCATTTATGTTAAATTGTGTTGTATTTTGAACTTGCTGCGCTCACCACAAGCTATGGGCGGCGTCATAATCTTGTTTACTTTTAGTTTGTATCTTCATGTACAGTGTACACATTATTCTGGCAATAAACAATATATTATATTATTATTATTATTATATACGTATTATATGTATAGACAAAAGAGAAAGTTTTTTATGCAAAAATAGACTCTCCGGCAATTTCTTGATACGGCCCTACGCCGAGATGGCCTCGCAGAAATGTCCTAGATCGGATAATAGTATTCCGAATCCACGTAGGAGGGAATAATACTACACGCCTAATCATCAGTACGACCAGCGGCTATAGTGCACCCGGTGTTAATTTGTTTTGCCATTACAGGTTAGTCAACGCCGTATAGAAACTGATCTCCAGTGATTGGCGTCAGTCGTTTCCGCCAAAAAACTCGATTTTTGTTTCCGCCAAAACGAAAAATGTTCGATTTTTATTTCCGCCAAATCTATTTCCACCTATATTATTGAGCTGGAGTTTGAGAACCCCTAGCCTATGTGTAGTGCCATCGAAATCGATAAACCATTTAATATTTAAGATATCATAAAGAGATAATTGATTTTAAACGTAGAAATACCTACATAATATTATAAATAAATATAAATCGATTTAACCTATATCACGTATAGATATATCAACAGTGTCTGTGTTATCGGTATCGGAGTTCTGTGATCGAATCTGTGAGTACTGTGGTGACAACGATGAAATTAGGAGTATCAACCGAATATTACAAAATTTAGCCGTGTCCGAGTGAAGCGTGAATAATATACGTATATTAATTATTGAATACATAGGAATATTATATTATGGAATTCATAACAAGTATACGTGGAAATAAAATGATTGTGATTGTGATGAGTTCAAATTTAATTTTTCTTACAAATCGGTCCAAACAAATATTTCAAGGTATCGCTGCTTCGTCAAAACTTGTACCGCAACTGTTTATGTTGATCAGTCAGATCAGTTAACCAGTATATAACAGGTATGTTAAATAAACGTGTTTATTTTAATTTTACTTTTTCTTCAATATTTTAAAACTAATTAGGTACGTATTAATTACTTGTACTGTAGATTGCATAATATGCTATATGCATTGGGCTATGTTCTAATATCGATAGGCAAAAAGTGGCGACTGCTTGTAAGCGAAAAACAGTAAATGATATCAGTGAAAGACCTCAAAAAATAATTTTGAATGAAATTCAATCAAATAACAGTGTTTTTACCTTTACGGCCGATGTATCAGCTATTCGTCAATGTATAGGTGTATCGATCACGAAAACATTCATTTCCGCAATTAATCTTTCGTCATTAAATGAGTTACATTCTGCAATAGATAGCACTGACACATCTACCTCAAATGGCGAAGAATTTTTGTTAATTAACGACCAAGAAACAAATATCATATTTTCTTGTGAAACAAATTTAATTTTTCTATGCGAATCACATACAGTTTTTGTCGACGAAACGTTTGAATATTGTCCAAAATATTTTACTCAGTTATTTACCATTCGCGGCTTAAAGAACAATTTTTACGTACCTCTTGTTTTTTGTTTATTGAAGAATAAAAAACTCTGAAACTTATACACAAGCTTTTAAATATATTCAAAATAAATGTTATGAAAAAAATTTGACTTTTGACCCAAAAAATGTATCAGTTAATTTCGAAATTAGTATTCATAATGCTATATTATCTATTTGGCCTTTAACTAATCTTATTGGCTGCCGTTTTCATTTAACACAAGCGTGGTATCGTAAAATTCAAGAGTTAGAACTTAGTACAGAATTTAAATAAAACGGGTGGCTATAAGGACTACATTTGGATTAACGTTTTTAGATCCTCGAGAAGTTTCAGAATCATTTGTCGAAGATTTCACGTCTATAATACCAGAAGAGTCAGCATATTATAAATATGCTGATTATTTAACTGACAATTATATCTCTGAAAATAGTGTTTCCACCAACAATATGGTCCAATTTTAGTGCAAGTATATCCAGAACAACAAATAATTGTGAATCTTTCCATGCACATTTAAATGAACAATTTTATAAATCATATCCAAATATTAATACATTTTTAAAAATTTTAATCTCGAATGTTCAAAACAACGTATACATTCAAACTAACAGTTGCAACTTAGGTATGCAAAACCTGCAAAATGTAATATAAAAAAACGATTGATAAGTACAACAAACGCAATAGACGAATACAAAAATAAAACAATTTCAAGAATGTCATTTTTAAAAAAGGTATGCAATAATTATTCAAAATAATAATTAAAAATTAATTATATAGAAGTATAAAAACTGTCAGAAATAATTGATTTACTATATATATACATATAATAATAACCAAATTGACTTAATCCAATTCAAATATTTTAACTTTAATCAGAAAATTAAGTCAAACAATTTTTTGGGAGTCAATAAGAAACACTTCCTCGTGGTGGCCCCTGGGTAACTCTAAATGGTTCTCAAACTATAATTAAGACAGGTAGACAGAAATAGATTTAGCGGAAATGAAAATCGAACCTTCTTCGTTTTGACGAAAACGATAATTGGCGGAAACGATGCCGCCCCCAGTGATGCCCACAGTTTATCCCATAAATCAGATGTTCGCCATAGGAAGAATTAGTACAGTTAGCAACTGTGCATAATTACATGTACATCAAAATAAAAATAATATATTCATCATGAAAATATACATTAATTTCCGCTTGAGCGCTAGCTGCGCTTCTCGCAGGCCGTAATCGAGGATAAACACCGGCCGTCCAGAATAATGCTCCATTGAGTATAACGCATACGTGTATATTGTAATTCTTAAATCATTGTTTGGGTGGTCCACGATTTAGGATAGTAAAAACGATAAAGTGTCTACCGAAAACACTATTGAGCAGCTGGAAAATTCACCAATTGCGCTTGTGCGTGATGAATGTGGCTTGATACCGCGCTGGCTAATAAGCCCGTAAGTTCTGCTTCTATATCGGCACACATCACGTCGCAAGCGCTAGTGGTGAATATTCTGGCTGTTCCGGTTATTTTATTTGGCTGCCAGTTTAAAACGATCTCATCACGGGTCGTCAGGCAAACCATACCGATCTTAGAAAAATAGTTGTTAATAATTTTGGTCGTTCGATAGCCAGTATATTTCAATTCGTGATCGGCAAGGATGATATTTCAGGATATCTAGCGCTACCTGTGTTCAGTAAATAAATATCTCAACATTGCATGCATATGAGTTGTGTAGTTAGTACTGCCTGCACTACACAGTCGATAGTGCGCTCGAAAATGTTAAAAAAATCTTTCGTGTTAAATCCCCTGTGCTAAGTGTTTAATCCGTTGTTTTGTTTTAAAAATTATTATTTAATTTTGTGTATGTGTGAATGGTCCTGCTAAATTATAAATTATACTACCTATGATGTGTCGGAAGATTTTTATTCTAGTTTTAAAACATTAACGTACCTAGGTAGTGAAAAATTAATTGTTACAATGATAAATAACTTAACCATTTCGCAATCCATACTAATGCATCCAAACTTTAAACCTATATTGTAGACTAGTAGCTACTCATAGCTATGCTGGAATAAGAGACAATTAATCGATAGTTAAATGAGAATAAGCCTTAGCGGGTAATGCAATTTTAATCAACAGTGTATCTTAAACTGTAATTTGATTCAATATGTGTGTCCTACGACTTGAAGAAAATGTGATAATGCCAATTAGCAATATCTAATGTTATATAATTTTATCTAAAATTTATAATCTCATTGTTGTCAGAAGTTGGGCACTCACAATTCACTGTTGCAACTACATTAAAAGAACCTCTTCAGTTCAGAACTTGGTCAATATGTACAAAAAAGGTTAGTTTTATCATAAGATAATAATGTTTCTTTTTTAATTATAACCAAACTTAAGAACTTCTAGAATATGCTTGTTATTTTTGTTGTTTGATAGGTTCATAATATAAATTTAAGTTGATATCTAATATATAAAAATCTCGTGTCACAATGTTTGTTACCAAACTCCTCCGAAACGGCTAGACCGATTTTCATGAAATTTTATATTCATAGTAGGTCTGAGAATCGGCTACTATCTATTTTTCATACCCCTAAATGTTAAGGGTTGTCCAGAAAAAAATAAAAATAATAATAGTGTATTATATTATTTTGGTTGCTATTGGTTAATCGGACATGTTTGTTGATTTGTATTATTATTTTTTGTCAATATATATATGAATGTTTGTGTGTAGATTAGACCTCTGGGAAGAAGATAGGCTAATTTAAAAAGGGTTAAATTAGGTTTTTTTTATTAATTGGATTTTAGTACGGTTAGGTTCGGTTAGGATTTTATATTAATTGATTATATTAATCCACCGTAGGTAGAATATGGCAAACTTGGTATAACATTGATACTCCAAAGTTAAATCATACACTTATGTGCAAACAGCACGGAGTCCACGATCTACCGCAGGTAGATTGCCTACCTGATAATATACTACTGCGAATCAGAATTTTTATTCCGGGCAACAGAAAAGTTAAGATAAATCTAGAGACATCGTAACCGAATATTAAATAACGCATTGAACAAAGTTTGAGTCATATACAGTTTGTACATTTAACGGGTAACGAAGTGCACGGGATCAGCTAGTATATATATATATATTAGGTAGAATACAAATAATAATATAACATGTTGTATTTGTCTACAATTTAATAACTTAAAGCAATGAAATTTATTGAAATACTGGCCAATGAGCAGTAGTCTATTTATAATCAATGATAAAAAATGTCTTTATGATGGGTATGATTATAAAATAATTAAAAAAATCGATTTTGTCAAAAAAAAACATTTTTTTTTTTGTGTTTTTAATATTTTTCTTGGAAAATAATGAATTTACGAAAAATTTCGTTAAATTCCTTTTCACAGACATAATTATGGTTCCATACATTTTTATACTAAGTGCTGTAGTTTTTTTAATAAATTTGAAAAACAATTAAACTACCATATTCTGTCATTTTTCAACCCTAAATCGGCACCTGAAAGTATTACTCAAATTTTACCAAATTACTTTCTCATGTGACTTAACAAATCAAAATACTAAAATATAATAATCTATTTTATATTAGGTACCTATTCTTTTTTAAAACTTCTTTTAACATAAACAAGTTATAACTGTAAAAACCTGTAATTTTTTATTATAATTGATTTTTGAATTCAAATCTGCTAAATTACCATAATATTATTCAATAGGTACTTATTTTTGTTATCCGTGTTTAGATCTGAATGATTCAAAGTCTAACAATAATGATACTGCTGCAGATCAAAAGAATGATGAAAATAAATTTGGATCGTCAACAGTATGCATTACTAAACCTTTACACAATGAAGTTAGTATTATTATTATTATTTAATTATTGTTTGTCTTTACATTGAATTATAGAGTTAAAATATTAAAAGTTCATTACAATTTAGTAGGTTATTTAGAATACCTATAAACTAATATGTATTAATGGGTGTTGTTAATTAATTTAAATTGTATACATAATTTATTTTATTTTATTCAAGTATTATCTTTGTTTTTTTGACAATTCATTCATATCATTCATATCTTTTGTTGACAAATTTTTGCTAAATGTGTTTTTCGAAACTAATTATTTGTTTTGATTAACATTTTTACAATTTTAAACTATACCTATTATAAAATATATAAATATAATTTGCTTATTTATTAGTTAAAAGATCAATGCTTTAAAAATAGTGTTGCAAGGCTTGAAGAACATAAGAAATTATACAAACCAATACGTACTATAAGGAAAACATTTTGCAGCGCATGTAAGTCATAAACCAATATTGATTTATAGCAGTAGCGTATCTACTACTTTTTTATAGGTAGTATTATTATGAACTTTTTTCTTGTTAAGAAAACTTCTCATCTGCTTATGTTATCTCCGTCTTACAAGTGCCTAACACAGCAAATTGTACGTTCACCAAAACACGTGTAGTTCCGTTAGTTAGTTAACCTCTGTTAATTTAAAAACTAGAGCGAGTTGATCTCTTATAAAATTTAAAGGTAAGATTATTATCTAGGCAATCTCTTGGGCTTTATATTATATTTTAATTTTTAAGTGAGATGAGTATTTTAAGATGTAAATTCAATTTACAGTTGAACGTCTGAGTAGAAAAACGATAATATTCCTCAACATCCAATTTTTGGAAAATCTAAAAAAACTTTTTATTTCGTTCTTCATGGAATCCTTGATATTCTTGCGGGATGTATTGTCTGCCATTTGATATGTCCTGAATCTTTCTGTGGTTGACTGCAACTTTATCTTGATTGATTTTATCCTCCGGGAACAGCACTTCTTTTGTTTTATTTAGTTTAAAAGTTACACTTAGAAGACCGTCAATAAAATAAGAAGCCTTCATATAACCTTTTAGTTCACTTTTATATACCAAGTGTCTGTATTGGCTTATATAAATTAAAGAAGGCTTTGGAATAACTTCATGAATATAAAATATTTTTATATATCTGATGAAATGGGATTTTGAAATACTGTAGATGTATTATACTTCATAACTTCAATTTTAATATTACCATTTACGAATTTAATTATATTAATAACTTTTACTATACCATGATCTTAAGTGTAAATTAAATTATCTTTTGAATTACTTATATTTATAGTGAAATTTTCTAAAATAAATTTCTTTATAAAATGTTTCATTAATTGATTTATTTATTGAAGGATCAAAATCTATTTCAGTTTTGAGTATAGGATATTTATTTATAGTACAAGTTGACATAGTATTGATTTTTTCTATTATACTATTATATGTATCCTGAAGAGGATATCTAGAATTTTTGCAACTATGTTTTATAAACTATAAATAATTTTCATACTTGAATGCAGAAAAAGCATCCAAGTTTTCATGCTATAACACAAAATCAACAATATGAATTAGACCATGCACATTGTAACCTACATATTCTTTACCGTAAAGTACAGCATATTCTTATACAAACTGTCTTAATAACATTTCAGCAACATTATTATAGGTATATGCAGTTTTAATAGAAATTAGCAATCTTATAGCACAACTTGGAAGCATACAATGTTTATAAAAAGAGTTTTTTAATCGTCCTTTTAAGACAAGTGTAAATAAATAAGAAATGTTCTAAATTCATTAGCTTTCCAGTACTCAAATTCTTCTAAAGTCCTTGGTAAACGGTTAAACTCAACAGGAAAAAATGATTTTATTTTATTTAATTCATTAGAAATAGCTTCAGGATTGTCAAGACGCACTGGTTTTTTACCTCCTACCTAAAATGCCAATAACCTTTTCATCACACCCAGACAAAATTATGCATATATTCTAACACAACAGAAGAAGTTATATTAATAGACAGGTTTTCAAGTGGGCTTACATCTTTATGATAAAATTCATCTATTTTCGTACGAAATGACTGATCGGTTCTTAAAGGTGCATTAATATCTAAATAAGCCATTCGATTATGAATAAAATCTCCTTCAACTGTACACGAGTTACATCCATGGTATGCATTACGGCCTTTTGCCGGGGCGTCACATACAACCTGAACTAACTTAAATTGAAAATGTTTATTATTAACAGTTATACCAGTTGATAAAATATGTTTCATCTCATCTATAAACGGTTTTAGGTAATCATTACTTGATGTTGGCTTTTTGTACTTTCCGTAGTACAGTCCTACTGGAATTACAATTTGTAATACATTTTGTATATTAACAAAAGATATAAGAATGTGTCAAAGGCTTGATTTCGAACTTGATGTTAGAGGTAAACGATCGACATTCATTCCTAGTTGTATTTGGTCATTTTTAAAAAGGTCTAGGTGTGCAGTTATTAATTTACACAACATAAAATTCTATACCAAGATGTATATACAATCCTGGATGAATACTTATAACAGTATGATCTTTTGTTTTAGGAGTTTTTTTTTTTTAAACAACTTCAATAAATGAGTACCGTAGGTAATATCAGCAACACATTTAAAAAAACATGTGAAAAACAGCGTGCACGCGTGAATGGCAGTCTAGAACTCAAGACGCGGGAAAAATAGTACAATAAACTATATAGTTCAGATTATAGTATGAATAATATAATTATTATAACTATAAATATATTCTCCAGTAGATAAATATGTAATAACTATAAGATCTTACTATTTATTTATAGATTTCAAAAACCATTTTACCCATATGCATGTTTTACATATCACAATTGTTACTTCTATGTAACATTACATTGTGATTTCTCGTACACCACTCAGCCGCGATGTTTTATAGATATCACTATTTAATTTTATTTTACAAACATCCATGAGGCCGAACATAGATATTACAGCGTGTCGTCACATTAGAGACTTAAAACGAACATCTCATAGATTTCAACAACTTCTCTTTGCACACAGGGTACAGACGTAATAAAAACGTAAAACCTATCATATAAGTCTTTAAACTCATATATGCTATGTATTTTTGACCTGTTAATTTACCTATTTGTTAATAATAATTAGGGAACGGACTTTAATGCCATAACAAATAAGATAAATGTTATATAAAAATACGACTTTAATGCCTTAAAAAAATGCACTAAAAACTTTAAAAATGTTTTTAAATGCAATAAAAACACAATTTTGAACTTGAAACTTATAAAAAACATATTATTATAAAAAATGTATGTAGTAAATGCATTATTTTTTGGCACGGTGTGGAATAATGTCTAAACAACTTAACTTTTTCTATTTTTTTTAATTTCTAGTGCACGTAAATGTTTTCTCTACGACTCTACCCACATGTTGTGTCGCAGTAAATTGTAGTCGGTAGTATATTGTAATTGTAGTATATTGATTCTCCACATTGTTGAACGTATGAACGCAAACGACAAACATCTGAAGTTTTGGCCTAAGTTTTTAGGCATTTTCAAAAACTTGGTGGAACAAACAATACTAAACTAAATAAACCTACTAAAATCAACAGTGCAATACACAATTAGGATTTAGATAAATAGTTTATCTTATCTTATCTTTACCTAATTGCATGTAATATGTTGTAACTTGTATGTATATACCTACCTTAGTGTCAACAATAATTTCGTCTGGAGTTAGGGTTTATCTGATCGGTAAAAACATAATAAATATTTATTTTTATTTTTAGATTCTGAGCGAATCAATGAATGTATTGATTTTACAATGATGTGTGTTTGTTTTTTTATTTTTTTTATTTTCGTGTCCGTCATCACCTTTTAGGACAGTAAAAATGCTTGGATTTTAGGAACTATCATACTTGGGGGGGGGGGGGGGGGGGGGGGTCAAAAGAAAATAATTTCCAGTAGTTTTCAAAAGCGTCGTGAGAAACAAAAGAAAGATTAAGGAAAAACGGGAATTTTTACGCAAAATCTGTTTTCGAGAAAATCGATTTTGGTTTTTGGTGTAACTCTAAAACAAATGAACGTAAATACATTAAATTTTCACTGGTTGTTTATATTAGTATTTTCTATACACGATAAAATTTTAAAAATATTTTGATTTGTTTTGAACTGTTTAGGAACATTTTCAGTTTCTTATTTTGTTAGTATTTTTTTCTACAGATGTCAATAAAACTTGTCGGGTAAAATAGCTTGAAAATATGATACACGGCTCCTACTATATTGTTACAATGACCTTTGAAAAATATTAAAAATCCATAGTCACAGTGTTTATTTATAAGCATTTCAAGTTCAAATATATTGTCAAAATACATAAAAGTGTCAAAAATTTTCAAATTATTTTGAGTTGAGAATTCATAAAAATTTTTCTTTTTAAATCTAAGATTTGAAAATGTAATACAAGTTTATCCATAATTTTGTTTACCTTTATCAAAAAAAAAATATCTACAAGAAAGTCAAATTAAATTTTTATGAGCGTTTGAAATTCATATCTTTACAACATTTGATATTCACTCGATTTCTCATGTAACGATTTTCTTATTTTGTTGTAATTAAAAAACATATGACTGCAAATGCTTGAAAATTTCACTAGTTGCTTATATTTGCATTTTCTGTACACGATAAAATTTTAAAAAAATCTTTTGATTTGTTTTGAGCTATTTACGGACATAGTCAGTTTTCAATATTTTTAGTTTTTTTTTTTTTTTTGTAAATATTAATAAAATTTTATTTGTTGGGTAAAAAAGCGTGAAAATTTAATATAAGGCTTCTGATATATCAGTTCTAATAGCAGTTGAAAAATATTAAAAATACATAGGCAGAATTTTTTTTTATAAGCATTTAAAGTTCAAATTTTGACTAAATGTAT
This sequence comes from Sitobion miscanthi, assembly GCA_008086715.1. Lineage (NCBI taxonomy): Eukaryota > Metazoa > Arthropoda > Insecta > Hemiptera > Aphididae > Sitobion > Sitobion miscanthi. Next base: position 26,584,597 of record CM017804.1, read on the forward strand.
CAAATTTATAATTTAATAATTATTTTGTAGTTAAAAATTTATAAAATGTTCAACTTTTTTAGCTAAGGATTGGAAATCGAAAACAAGGTCTCACGTCAATAGGTTATATATAAATTACTTTTCACAATAATAACATCAAGTTTACTTGGTAATATCATAGGCTGACTGACCGTTTTCGCTACTCGTTTTTCTTATACAATGATATTATATCATTGAATTCAAATTTAACAGCATCTATAACAGTGACCCACTTGTAACCTACTGTACAGCAGAGCGACATTCACTTACCCACCTTTTTTTGATTGCCTCTGTTATTAGTTTATAGTAATATATTATAGAGTTTTTAAACTAATAATGAATAATAAACAGATAAATTATATTAAATACATGTGAAGTTATGACCAAAATAGATGTATAGTGTCTATGTAAGTAGGTATGGTATTATATCATTGAATTCAAATTTAACAGCATCTATTACAGTGATCCACTTGTAACCTACTGTACAGCAGAGCGACATCCACTTTTTTTTATTAATTATATTATATTTTTAAAAATTTTAATAGGTAGGTAGTAGGTTATTATAATAATAATAATTATTATTATTATCGTAGTTTCAGAAATCCGTATTTTGTGAAATGGGCGGGCGGCACTGTGACAAAAGCGATAATGGATTACTCACACTAGTGTTCATTTACTTCTCATACATAGACATTGCCCAAATGTACATGTCTTACGAATTTCCTAAATATTTCTCCTTATATTACTCCGTATGCTACGTTGCAGCCCCCTTAACCCTAGTATAGTAACGATAATTTACATGTTACTATAGGTAATGATGCATAAAATTTACGCATATTTGTTTTCAGTTCTATAATTACCATATTTTTAGAATTTAACACTTGTTAAATTTTGTACAAACTTTTTTTATTCAATGTATTCAGTTAAAATCACATCAACAAATATAAACATATTTTTCAAACAAAATAAAACAAATAAAAAAAAAAAAAATTCTTTGTTTTGTACTTATCTGTAGAACTTAACATAATAGTACATGCATAAAAATTCATAATGACAAAATAATAAAAATAAAAACTTCCTGTTAACGTAATAACTATAAAAAAGATCTTTTTATTAACAGTCTAGACACTTTTTTTTTTGATGCTCTCCACAAATTGGTCTCTGGCATTCAATGCAGTATGTGGTTGTGAGTCTTCTTTTTTTATAAGAACAATAATCGCAATACTTTCGAGGACCGTGTTGGGGTTTGTCGTTGATTGGTGCTTGCTTTTCTTCTAACGCGTCTTGGATGTTAGTTCTAAGTTCTCTACTGATTTTTGGAAAACTCAATCTATGTCGTTGCCATTCATTAGTTAGTTCTTTGTGTAAAGATAGCATAAATTGTAATCTAGACATTGGTTTTCATCGTTTTTATTTTTATTTTAAAAGTTATGAATGTAAATAACATACGCATTAACATTAGCTATATTTAACATATTATAAAAAAAACATAAAGGCCAACGTTTGGTTTTGCGGCTGCAGTTCATATTGTTAGTCATCTGGTCAAATGAATTCACCCCACCTTTGGTAGCATTATAGTTCAACACTATCTCGGGTTTTTTTGTAATTGGATCAATCGATGAATCATGGTGTGCCGATGAAATTAATGTCACAAGTTTACTTTGATTTGGTTTGTAAAAAACAACCGTAAAATCTTCACGAAATAGAAAAAACGATGTATCGGAAGTTCTATTTTGAAATTTAATATCAGTGAACTGAGTTGGAAGTTCTCTTTTGTTTTTTTTAATTGTTCCTATAATCGTAAGTTTATCGTCATGTAAAAGTGATTGAATAACGTTGCAAAACCAATTGTCCATTGTAAGGTTACGATTAGAACCTTTAATAGATTTAACTAAATTTTTAACATAGAAGTTAGCTGCAACTTCTCCGTTTGGTACAGTTCCTTTACCCAAGTACGGAATCGAATCAATGACATACTTTGTTGCATTGTCGCACATCATAACAATTTTAATTCCGTATCTTGTGGGTTTTGAAGGGATATACATTCTGAAAGGACATCGTCCTCTAAAGCCAACCAACTGTTCATCAACTGTGACGTAACTACTAGGTTTGTAATTATTTTTACAGTTGATCATTAAAATATCCCATACAACTGAAATCGGTGCTAGTTTTGTCTCATTTTTACGATGCAAACGAGTTGTTCGATCATCGAATCTAAGGCAATTAATTAGAAAACAAAATCTTTTCTCCGACATGATTGCACGATATCTATTGCCACAAAACGAACTGTCAAAAAGTAAATTCATAGTCAAATGATTATTTTTTAATGCTGCAGCTAAAATTAAAAGACCAAACAGAGCATTGAGTTCAGACAATGTTAAATCACTTAGATTTGCACTAGTTTTATTTTTATAGTTTTCCCTTTGGCGTTGTATTTCTTAGTTAGTATAAATAAGTATTAAATTAATTAATTCGTCTGTGAAAAAAAGTTTGAGACACTCTTTGGGAGTATATGCAGATTTTGCCAAATATGAAGGCCCAGGTCGGATATGAACAATATTTTTTTGTGGAACTTTTCCGCTAGAATAATTGCACTCAGTTTTCCACACAAATCCATTTTTATCCACAATTTCCGAGGTATTTGAAATGGTTATTATATGTTTATTTTGATCAGTTTCTCTCTCATTTTCTCCATTATTACTATCTGTTTTAGATATAGAGTTAATTTTTCTCTTTCTAGATTTTAATGGAGGTAATGGACGGGTTTCTATCTCTCTAATTACTTCACTTATCTCTTCTTCTGTTTGAAAATATGTTTATTAGGAACATAGTCTGGATCCTCATCACTATCATCTACAACATCTTCAACCATACACAGTTGTGGAGGTACAAAATAACAATACAACTACAGTAATCCCTCGTTATCCGCGGAGGTTAGGTTCCAGGAAAGTTGCGCGGATAACGAGACCATAAAGCAATGTAAACGGGAAGTTAGGTTTTATTTACATACAATTTTTAATTTTTATTAGACATTTTTATTTATTTGTATTTTTATTACACAAAAAGGTTAATATATTTTACAATTATTATGTATTTATTTTTTAATATACATAATTTATTAATTATTTATACATACATAATATATTAAGAAGATGAAAAAAATTTGTAAGTAATGTTTGTTTCCTTTTGTTTTCTATGTCTTTGCGAACTTCTTCGTAAGGCACCAGCAATTCTTGGATTCCTCTTTTGAACTTTAATGCTCTTTCAGTGAGTGGATCCGTCATAAGAACTTGTTCAGTTAGTTGGTTTGCTAATGAAAAAATCTCTTTGATTGATCTAGAGGAGAAATCCGGCTTCACAGGTTCTTCTTCCTCTTCATCATCCTCGGATTGTTTTGGTTCGTTCGGGGTTTCGGTAATTTCTTTTAGATCCTCCAACGTAAGTTCCTGATCATAGTTCAACATCATTTCTTCTATGTCGTCTCTATTTACCTCATCAAAACCTTTTACGTTCCGAGCAATTTCTACGATTTGATTCACCGTGGTGTTCAGATTGTCAATTTTATCGCTTTTTAACACAACTTCTGGCCATAATTTTCGCCAACAAGCATTTATAGTCGAGGGCTGAACTTCATCCAGTGATTCTTTGATATTGACGAGACATTTAGCGATGTCATAATTTTTCCATCCTTGTGTAACTGTAAGTTCTGGATCTTCTTCTAAGTTTTTTAATAGACGTTGAAAAGTTCTTCGTACGTAATAGGCCTTAAACGCTGCAATCACCCCTTGGTCTAATGGTTGAAGAAGTGAGGTAGTGTTTGGAGGCATAAACATGACTTCAATGTCAGAATGTTGAAATTTTAATGAGGGGGGATGGCCAGGGGCATTGTCAATCAGCAATAAAGCTTTAAAAGGGAGATTTTTTAATTTTAGGTACATCTCCATTTGAGGAATAAAACAGTTTGTAAACCAATCACTAAAAATTTGTGCAGTGACCCAAGCTTTATTATTTGCTCTCCAAAACATTGGCAAGTGATTCATGTCTTTAGATTTGAAGGCTCGTGGTTTAAGTGATTTATAAACGACCATTGACTTTATCATGAAACCACAAGCATTAGCACAAAGCAATAAGGTGAGTCTGTCTTTAGCTGCCTTGAATCCCGGTGCTGTTTTTTCATTTTTTGATAAAAAAATTCTTGATGGCATTCTTTTCCAAAAAAGACCGGTTTCGTCTGCATTGAATACCTGTTCGGGGGTGTAACCACCCTGTTCAATGACATTTTTTAACTCTATAGGAAAATTTTTAGCTGCTAAATGGTCTGCCGAGGCAGACTCACCAACTAGTTTGACGTTGTGAAGGTTACACCGATTTTTGAATTTTTCAAACCAGCCTTTGCTTGCGAAGAACGACGAATTTTCGCTATCCCCCTTTGATGAACTTGTAAAATGTTGATGAAGTTGTTTAGCCTTTTCTCGTATAATTATAGAACTGAGAGAAACCTTTTTTTGGGTCTGGTCTTCAATCCAAATATTTAAGGCTTTTTCGGTCTTCTCCACCATAACATCACGCGTGATAAAACACGTTTTACTGGAAATAGGGGCACTTTCCATAACACTGCGTCGTATTGTCACTTCATTTTTTCTTATTTCTCGAACACTAGACTCGTTCATTTCGTACTTCCTAGCAAGTGATGCTACGGTATCACCACTTTTTATTTTATCCAAAATTTCAATTTTTTGCACGAGTGTCAAAACTTTTCTTCCCCTTTTCTTTGAAATTTTAGGTTGAGAAGCCATTTAAAATGAAGTATGGTACTAAATTAATTACAAATATAAATTAAATTAAATGTAGTAATATGTACATATAACCGTACACGTGTCACGCACTTATATCAACCAACAACTGAACAATTTTAAGATATAACAAATTAACCGTACATATTAAGGTATGTACTTTATGTAGGTTATCTGTTATAAGTATGGGTATAATAAAGACCCAACCGCGGATAATCGAAACCGCGGATTAAAAATCCGCGGATAACGAGGGGTTACTGTATTAACAAATATGCACAACTGACTGATAAAAGCATATCTAGATTCACGAAACGATATAATCAGTATACACAGTGTTACCACCTTATAAATATGACGTATGCGTAAAATTTACGTATATTACCATTCTAGGGTCAAGTTAATCAAACATTTTTAACGACAGTCGCAGTTAGGACCTGTTACTCTAGCCTCTATTAGAATACCTTTACTTGTAGCAAATCCTTCTCCTCTTTCTCTGCCGATTTTTCTATTTCTTTTATGTGCTGGGGTTTATTAAACTTGCCACGTTTTCTTCTTGGTTCAGTAATACTTCCTTCTGAATCGGATGACGTTTTGCAAATAACTATTATAACACACTTTAAAAACGTATTAATTTATTACTTTACGTCATACAAAGAAAAATAAATTTGTTTGAAAGACAGCACTAATCATATTTATGACAACTAGGTGTCGAATAATGATAATATTATATTTGTTTTCGTTATTAAGATTATAACTTATAACATAATATGTTAAAATATTATTATCGAAAACAATTTTACGATTGTCGTATTACTAAAAATAGACGAAAATAAACCAAACATTCTAGCTAGTACGACATTGAGTGGAAACTTAAGGCTAAATTTATAAACGTAGTTTCAATGAAATATTATTCTTTATACGCTCACTAAACGAATTCGACGTTCAACTACAAAATAGCTATCTCAGATTATTTTTCGTATTTTTGGAATATTATCCTTTTTCTATTCAGCCGTTCAATTTTAAAATACTAATAACTCGCTTTTAAATTAAAATATAATGAAAAGCCCATGAGATTTCCCAGATAATAATATTACCTTTAATTTTTATAAGAGGTTAACTCGCTCTAATTTTTAAACTAACAGGTACACATGTTTTGCTGAGCGAACAATTTGCTATGTTACGCATTTGTCAGACAGTGACAGCATATGCGGGCGAGGCGTCCTCTTAAAAGGATTAGATACTGTGATTTTTTGTCTTTGTCTAATACAGTGGTTTTCAAACTTTTATTGAACGCGGCACACCGTGCTCTTCAAAAAATTTTCACGGCACACTGACCTTTTTTTTGCACTGAATAATTAGATGATCAAAATTGCATTGAATTATAATTATATACGTACATTTAATTAGAAATGTGTGGCTTACGGGCTAACAAATTTTTATTATTTTATTGTTGTACGAATTGTTGAACTTTCCGAAACACCGCGGCACACTAAGTGAATGCTCGCGACACACCAGTGTGCCGCGGCACCCAATTTGAAAACCACTGGTCTAATACATGCATGACATAGGATTTTAGATGAGTTCTCTGCCAACATTCCAATTGATGAATGAAGCAATAAGAATTCTAAAAACAGATTTTAATTTTTTCTTCAAGTCTTGAAATCAACTTTTCCTTTTGATATTTTGATTTTAACTTCTCCTAAAATTGAAATATGACAATTTTTAATTAATCTTTTTTAGTATAACATTTTTAAGAATTTTTGAGATTTTATAAAAAATACTATCTACTATTAAAATGAGCAATAACATATTGAAATTAATTTTGAACAATATCTTAAAATGAGTTGATAACTTTATTTGTAAAATAAGTATGCTTATGCACTTGAAATTACTCACAATTCTACAATGTAACAACAAACTGACAACATACTTTTACTATTATAACATATAGTTGTAATATAATAAAATACAATTAAAAATATTAGAAGTATTCACAATTTTTCAATAAATAAATAAATCACATACTAGACTAACCTACATGTAAAATATCAAGGTACATGGAAATATTGATCATGAATTTCGAAATTTTATATTAAAAACTGTTGAAGTAAGGTTGTGCCCTGATGGTCTGGTGGAGAGATGTTTAATTTAATGTGGTTCAGTGGCAGGGCAATAACAAACCACTACTCTTTTTTCAATACTTTCAAACCATAAATATTTATCAAATAATAATAAAACAAATCTCATTTTGGTATTTTCTATACAATTGTTTATTAATTAAGACTTGAATTTTAAATACTACGAATATTATCTTGTAATTATCATTTATGATTCCCAATACTTATTTTATGCTTTAGTTGAATCCTAGGCTATTAAGAGGTATGTACGAATTGATTTTTGTAAATCAGTAATATGATAAATGTATATGGCAATATGTTGAAAAAACTCTTCAGCGTATTAGCATTACCCAAGAGGCACCATCAAAAGGTTTGCTGAGAATTCTCTCAAACATTTTCTTCTTTTTAGTTTTTTCATATTTTGAAAATCATCAGGAACATTGTACAAATTTTTTATAAAAAATCTCTCATAAAACTTCTTTTTCTTGGTGTTTCTTGGATTAAATCACCAGTTGATATACAATAATGAGGGAATCTACTTAAATATACTCTTAATAGCCACGGAATAAATAGGTACTTGGGAATCAACTCATTTGCTCCCAAAACATGTGCTGTCCTTTTCCACAAATCATTTTGAAATTATATACAGAGCATAATATATAGTAGGTCCTTTATTATTTTAGATTCTGAGCAGTGCGAGGAAGTTAGTGGTTTTACAATAGTGTTTATTTTTTATTTTTTTTTATCCTGTATACAACATTTCTACCAAAAGGAGTGCTTTGATTTCAACATATAGTACCTTATTATTAAGCAAATAGGATCAAGATGGTACTTTATAGAGGTCATTTTTCGATTTTATCAATAGTTATTTATTGCCACGGGAAAAACCACTGAAAAATTATGAAAAACCGCTAAAAATGGGATTTTATTAACTCTTTGTGTATCACTTTAGCAACGAATAAACAATTATAATATTATAATATTAATTTAACTTAAAAGCTATAATGAATAATAAAAATTAAAAAAATCCAGACAGATAAACTGTCTCCGCTCAGAATAGTTTTTCTTATACAATGATATTATATCATTGAATTCAAGTTTAATACAATCTATTATACTTTGACTCACTTGTAACCTACTGTACAGCAGAGCAACATCCACTTATTTTTGTGTGTAAATTATAATTTGAAACAGAAAAATACTTGGATTTTTAATTTTGAGGTTTGTTAGGTTAGGTAGTAATAGGCAAAATTTAATTCAGCTTATTACTATATACCGTTTTTACTAATAGTAAAATAAATTACCTAAGTAGTAATATAAATATAATATATCATTAATATTTTATGACAGGCTTTGTTTGGAATTACTTATCATTGTATTCAAATTTAACATACACATTACCTACAGTGACTTTCTAAATGACCTTCGACCTGGAACACTCGACACCTACTGTACAACAGAGCAGTTACTACTTATTGACCATTTTTTTTAAACTATTTATTTAATCATTATTTCACTATTAATTAATTATTGTTATATTACTATTTTAACTTCAAGCTATATTTAACCATGACGCTGTTACGAATACAAAACTTTTCTCAAACAAAGATGATCAAAAATATAAAGATCCTACTATTGATAATTCATGCCTATCACAGTGAGTATATTATAGTTTACTGTCTTTTAAGATTGATACCTCAACATTTATATATTTTTTTAATTTGTCTGTTGTATTACAAAAAAATATGATAAAATATTAGAATTTATTAGTTGACCTAATTTTGACCTTAACAATATTGTGTAAATATATATTTTCTGGTAATTGAAAAACTTAATGTTCAAGACATTTTTTCATTTAATATCAAAGAATGTATATTAAATTTTAAAAACTTTTTGTTAAATATTTCTGAAAAGCAAATTCAGTTTGTTATTAAAAGTGTATTAATATTTTTTTTTTTTTTTTATTGATCTAAAAAATATTAGCTAGTATATTTATATTTATTGACTCACATTTTTTTGAAATTATATGTATAATTTTAAAATAAAATGTCCCCACAAGAGCATTGCACATTTCATTAATATCCATTAATATCCTCTAACAGGTAACTGTGCTCCAAAACTTTTTGGATAATGATGTATATATTTTTTGAAATCTATCAATAAACGATATATTTCTATAGATAAGATTTTATCTACCCTATCGTATATTATCTTGATTTTTTTTGCATTTCAGTTGTGAAAAGCCAATAGATTCATATGATATACCTGGCTCTAACATAATATCAGATACAATAGTAAAATTAACTGAACATGGCAATGAATGTAATCTATTTGAATCTGGTAAACGAAGTGAACTGGAAAATAAATTAAATGGTTTGTATTTTGAATGTACTTAACAGTGGCACCAAAACATACTTCAAGTAGTTTAATATAACTGCCATTATAATGGGTGGGTAGGTGGGTATTGGGTAAAATAATATAGCATACTTAATATTTCTGCTATAATTATATTAAACACAGATAAATATGTCATTAAATTATTTATACATAATTAGTTGAGCCAGTTTCAGTCATTTGAAGGGAAAGGTGCTAACTATTTGAACTGCCAGTTTTAATTTCATTCAGCGCTACTAGTACTTAATAATATACACATTATACAAAATATATTATTTTCAGATCCATCACTGTTTTATACGAATATCCCAAAGACTATATTAGGAAATCTTTCACAGTTTTTTGATAAGCATCGATCTGGTGTTGACCTCCATAGCATGATGAAATTATACCGTGTAATATACTTTATTTAATAGTTGTTGGTTACAACCAATGTTTTAACTGTATTTTTTTTTAGTCAAAATATGGCCGATCTTATGAACCATTGAATTATGGCTACTCTTCCGAAAAACATATGTTTGAATCTTTAGACAAAATGGTAGAAATAAAAAATAATGTGCTGTATACAAAAGATCCTTTTGCCTATACAAAATTATTAAAAACAATAAATCCTATTGACATGAATGAAAATACTGCTCTTTTATTACCGGTATGTAATGAAATTGTTTCTTAATTTTAATTAAATAAAACTTTATTATTTTTTTTTCTTTTCACAAAAAGAAGTTTTTGATATTTTATTGTACAATTTCAAATATTGTTAAATTGAAATAAAATATTCTAGGTACGTGAACTGAATTTAATCATTATTGTACCATGACTAAAATTGTTTTATGTATATACTGTTTTGCAAAACCATAGGGTAATGATTTTCTATTGAATTACTCGAGCAATGATATCTGCAATGGAAGATTCAAGTATTATAAAATTGAGTTGAATGATCTGAAGTTAATAAAGATCATTGTTGCTGACATTTACAACCTTAATTCATTTTATATTCAATTAGCAAAGGAAGTTGATATTCTGAATAAATTCATGGATGAATTGCAGTAAGTTTTTTATTTTTAGTTGACATATGGTTTCATACTTAACATAGTAATTTTGTAATATATCTAGAGAGTTTTATAATAAAAATGAAGAAAAGTACAAAGTTTCGCCGAAATTAATTCTTCCAGAATTGCCATGTACCTCATATATTAAAGGTACCAATTTCTGGCACAGGGCTAAAGTTTTAAAAATAGTCGATGAAGAAAACGTGCAAGTAATTACGTATAATTTTATTTTAATCTTTAGTTAATATAAATTTATCCTAGTTAATGAATGAATATATTAAGATATGACATCCATTTATTTTAGCTAACCTAAAATTAGTATTATTACAGTGAAGTATATTCATATAAATAAACACATAACCTAACCAAATAGTAGTAGACAGGAATCGGGTATGGTTGGATGTAAATATATTTAAAATTTTATAAAATCTAAATTATTTTTATCATATCTTATTCTTATTATTTTGGTGTTAGGGGATTTGATACAGACCGCTTTTAATAAGTTCAATATAGGCCACTCCTCATATGTTGTTATAATAACAGTTAAAAAATATTAAAGATGCATAGTCATGATTTTCTTTTATAAGTATTTAAAGTTAAAATCATTAAAATCTTAAATATTTTCAAATTACTTGAATACTTAAATATTTATAAAATACTTAATTTTTATAGTTAAAGTTTGAAAATGTAAAACAAGGTTTCTTGTAAGTAGTTCATATCAGGGGTGGATTCAGTTTTATTTAATGGAGGGGCAAATATCACATATTTTAAAAAAAAGCAAGTGTAATATAAGTGGTATTTATGAGTGTTTTAAAATAACTTATACAGTTATGTTTAACACAAAATTGTAATAAATTAATAAGTACTATACAATAAACTTAAAAAAAATAAAAATAAAAACCTATTTGATCTTAAGTTAAAGATAGCCGGCCCCTCCTCCACATCTCACTAAATTCGCCAATGGTTCATATTGTATCTTATAAATTAAAAAATTATATAAACTCAGTTTTTTGTATTGAAATTTTAATCTCAAATTTGAAAGGAATTAGATATTCAAACAAATTATAACAATTTTAGTTATTTTGTTTTAATTTAAAAATATTATTCGTGGGTACTTGAACCTTTTTAAGTATATTGTAATACACACAATGACATTTCCAAATTCAAATTATTTGGAAAATAATAATTCAACCTACATACTAATGTCCAATCGTGAAAATTACTTAAATAACAATTATATCATAAAATATAAATACTAAATAAATACTAAGTACTTAGTGATATTATCGTCTGACATACCGCCTTCGCTCATAATTGTTTAACGTATACAATGATTATATAATATAATTTAATTCATTTTAACATCTGTTATAGTGTTCCTTCTAGATACCTACTATACAGCAGAGCGGTACTCACTTGTCTACCTTTTTTATTTTATACACAGTAATTTTTTGTTCAAATCTAACATCTCTGTCTCATATTTCATTGTTGGCATACATTCTTCATATAATATGAACATCCTCGCACCATCTTAAATATAGAGGTTTTTGAAAGTTGAATGTTAAAATGATGGTCGCCATATGTTAAAAAATATTAATTCCTTGTATTTTATTAAAATAAAACTGACCACAGTTTTATAATTTGTTTAGTTGTTTTTTGTTGATTATGGATCAATTGAAATAATACCAAAAAAAAATATCAGACTTTTACAATCAAGATTTAGCGCTTATGCTACTCAGGCAATACACTGTGGTTTATACAAATGTAGAGGGTACAATTATTCAAGAAAAATAAATGAGTATTTTGCTGATATGGTAGAGCACCATGTGTTAGAAGCTCAGGTCCATCCACCAATGCCCAAAGTAATTTATCTAAAATCTAAATCAATATTGTTTTACTATTATTATAAAAAATTTTTTTTCAGGATGATTCTGAAAAAATAATGGTTACATTATTTTTAAATACCAAATATGATAAAATTAATTTAAACAAACGAATGTAAGTTATAAATATTAAATTTAGATTATTTATATAAACGTTAATTGTTGTGATATTAAATAAAATAATTTTTTAACTGACAATCACTATTACTTCTATTTTGATATCTGAACTATTTAAATGTTTTATGAATATCATTTTATTATTTGTGGTTAAAGAAAAAAATACACATTCTTTGTTTAATTTATATTTTTAAATGTTTTTTCTAGCTTCAAAGTTCTTGCAAACGTGAGAAACGAGAGTCATTCATCAACATTCCAAAACCCTTTTAAAAGATAATTTATAAATTTAATGGAAAAAATAAATAAATTAATAAAGAATGTTAACATAAGAAAAAATATTTATTTCAATTTTTAAATATATAATTTTGCTATATTTATATATTGTGATGTATACCGATAACTTAACACAGTGAGGAGAGAGAAAAAAGATAAGTTTTTCTCAATATTATATAAACTCGATTGATTTAAAGCGTTTTTGTATAATTTGTACAATTGTATCAAATGAATCATATTCAGTGCTACTATTGATCTTCATAATAAAAGTGCAAAAATGCAATGCTAATAATAATAAACTGTACAGAATTGTGGAACCACAATATTCTGACATTCTACACAAGGCTATGTTATTAAAATAATAGGTGTTTAGGCATTTTTTATATGCCAAATGTCAGTGATCCAAAAGATTGTGGTAGGTTTTGAATAAAGGTTGAAGTCAATTCAACGGAAATGAATGTGTATTTTCAATAATTATAAAGTGTACAACATTCGCGTGTGTGTGTATGTGACGGAAGGTGCACTGGTATCGACGGCCATGGTACATCTGAATGTGATAAGTTCCTGGCTCTCCTATGTATTATGATGTTGGTTCCTTTGATATGGACAAATGGCGCATTTTGCAGGTTTCTTGTCTTGGGTGTGGGGTCGTTAAAAGTTGTTGTTTTCGTAGAGATGTAAAATATAGCCCCATGGTAGGTCATAGTTACTAATTTAATTAAAATAATTGGACTATAATTTATACATAGTATCTGGTCAAACTTAAACATATCTTGATTTGCAATATCTAATGTATTAGATTTCCATTTTATATATTGTGTAAGACTGAATCAGTAATTATATGTTAACATACCTACGTAACATATTCTAGCTAATTGTTGTAATTGCTTATGTAAATCTGTAAAGCCATGGCCAGCCCTCCCACAAAAAAAAAGATTTATGGGTTTAGGCATTTTTGTTATTCATTTGAATTTATTACATAATATAATGTAATTTACAACAGTGTATTTCATTTTTTTCTTCAGTTACATATTATATAAGTGTTAAAGTATTAAATCTAAAATTTCAATTAAGAATATAATATGATTAATATTTATTTACCTTGAATTACAATATTTATTGATAATTGTGTTAGTATTATAAGAATAATATATTATTATAATTTATAATATAATGTTTGTTTTCCCTTTCATTATAATATTTATTAATAATTACGTTAATGTAAGTATATTAAAGTACATTAGTACCTAATTATAATATAAATTGAAATAATGTTATGATCACAATTCCAAAGTATTGTTTTATAATTAAATTATTATATATGCATTCAATTAAAAAATATACACTTTGAATTTATCTACCAAATTCGAGTATACAATTTGTTCGGGAACATTCTGCATTCCTGTAAATACCATTTGTTCGCAGCCTTATATTTAATATTGGACGTTCCTACATACATTATAATATAATATTATGCCGTATAATAATGTCACAATAAAGGCGAACAATTTTGATGTAAATTACACATTATTATCTATAAAGCAGTAAAATTGTGAGTTATAAACACGATTTAGGTGATTTATTCAAGAGGCACGGGGTTATAAATGAAAACATATAGGTAGTTGTGTGGTTTCATAATGTGATATTATATACACTATAATGCACATAGCGTATGTACATTATAGAACAATCTTCTATAGATATATAATATTTTAATAAGATCATATAGGGACACGCACTGTGTTATTGTATAAAGGTGCGTGAATACAGGCCCGTATTTAGAAATTATGCGCCCGGGGTCCTTTTAAGATTCCGCCCCTCTTTTTGGCGGCAGGGATGAAGTGAATGTCCAGTGTTAAAAATAAAAATTATAAAACATTAATTTTATTTTAAATAAAGGAATAAATTCACTTTAGTAACTATAGTTACCTCACGTGAAATCTCAAATTATTAATTATAATTATTTATCTACAAGCACTTCACGAAATTTATGTATGGTGAGTTTATTTCGAAAATGTTGTTCATTACACATAATTTGAGAATTTACTACTCAATTTAAAATGATCTCAGTTGCTACCTTGTGATACCACCGAACACTCTTTCTCATAGGAGTGCAGTATGACGCTAACTGATCCGATGCCTGCTTTTCCAGCATTATAGAATAATATGCTGTCTGGTTTAAATATATCTTCATGATTCCTATTTTTCTTCCCAGTGTTTGTCATATTTAATTGATGTCGCGTTTATCTTTAAAATTAGATACTACTATACCAGAATCGTTTTCTAGACCGACAAATTCCCCTTTTTTCAATTTTTTTTCTATCTGTTATAAACCAGCAATTGACTTAATTGCTTAGCTTATAAAGTTGCAGGTAGCAAGACCGTTGATAGAGTATTTCTTCAGGTAGGTTGATAAAAATAAGAAGACTTGATAGAAAGTTAAGTTATTTTATTAAATTATTATTTGTGAATTTTTCTAAGTCCAAATTGACAATTCGTTGTTCCGACTATCGTGAAGGTGCTTGTATGTACGATGGTGAAACACGTCAGTTTTACAGGCCGTTTCGGCCGGGTTTTATAGGGTCTCCTGATCTACTTCCCCCCTTGTCTATCGATATCTTCGGACTTCACAGGACGTGATTCAAATTATTATCTACACGTTCCCACGCCTGCCTATTCCGAGAACCACATCCCATTTATTATCTTCACTATATATGTTATACGCCATCCGTTAATATTTAGATAATATGGCGTTTATGATTATAGTTCAAGGTGTGTTCGGAAATGCGTTTTAACCAATTATATGTATCCGCTTGGCCATCTGATCGTAATCGCCCCCTTTCTTATTGTTCGTATATGACTAGTCCTTTCTTAAAGGTGAGTTCGTTCATCCCCATTAAAATCTAAGTTCAAAGCTGTCTTGTTTTCTCTTTATTTCCCTACGACGTATTATAATAATAATATGAGTTGATTTAATCTACTTATTGGTATGTTATTTATTATGTCTTAAGCGAAACGATCACAATAATATAGTATGTATATTATTGGGTTCGTTACATATCGCTATTTTTGGTAAAAAACGTCTATTTTTTCTAAGAGTTCCAACCAAATGAGTGTTTTGCCTTAAAAGTGTTTCCGCTAGTGGAACAGACGTATAAAAATTATCAGTAACAATAGTACGTCCTTCGTTCAGATAATTTTCACACAAAGAAGTTACTATTGTTTCACTCAACGCTTCTCCGGGTTTAGATTGTTTTCCTTCGTATATAATAATTTTATACGTGTAACCATTAGTCCCACATACTTTGAAAAATTTTACGCCATATTTATGTGTTTTATTTGGGATATACTGCCGAAATTTCAGTCTACCTCGAAAAGGTATCATAGATTCATCCACCGCAATTATTTCTCCAGGTTTCTGTATATTTTTTACTAATTCGTTTGCTATATTAAGTAATTTTCTTACTTTGTATAAGCGATCGACCATCTGGTGATTGCCGCGAGATCGGCCAGACTCCAGCCGTCAGCTCAGTGCATATAGGGTATTTGATATTTTTACACGAAAATACTAGGGATGGTAGCTGAGTACTTGTGTAATATAATGGTGTACGATTCGTGACGATCGCACAATTATTCGATTTTTAATTAATTTATTATAGTAAAATTTGCATGTCTACCGGGTGACTGCGGCTAGATCGGCCAGACTTCAGCCGTCAGCTCACTGTGTACAGGGTTTTTATTTTTTTTACATGCAAATGACGGGGAGGGTAGCTGGAGACGTGTGTTATCTAATGCAGAAGGTGTGGAATCGGTCGTTATATTATTCGATTTTTAATTTATTTATTAAAGTACTATTTGCATGTCTACCGGGTGACTGCGGCTAGATCGGCCAGACTTCAGCCGTCAGCTCACTGTGTACAGGGTTAAAAAATCATAATTCTATATCCAAAAGTCGGATCACCTCGCTATCGGTGCCGTTGGATTCGGGGCAAAGTGGTCTATAAAATACTACTAAAAAAACGGCTCGGACCACCCAAAATCCAAGCGTTCGTGCCAAAAAACACGAAAAACGCTCGTTTTTTAATTTTTGACCCCCCGGAAGACGGTTAAAAACGGCTCGTACGGTCTCGACACAAGACGCCGAATTTCATCACGGGCCCCCAAAGAATAGAAATATCGGAGTTTCAGAGACGTCAGACGACATGCCGAGTTTTTCGGAAATAACTTTGAGGGGGGGTCAAAAGTACCCCGAATGTAGGGGGCCGTTTAGAGGGCCTCGAAACAAAGTTTTTGGTAGTGAAACGGGGCACCCAGGTTATAACCCGACCGAGATATACTTAAATCAAAATGAATGAAGGGTTGGGGGTCTGAGTATGCCGGCTGAGTCTCTATGATATGCCGGGTGAGTCTATATACACTTAACCGGGTGATAACCATTGATTTTATCGTCGAATCCTATGGAACGGCACTCGGGGAGCGTTTTCGGTCCTTTTGATGATAGTAAAATATTATAGTAATTTATTATAGTAAAATTTGCATGTCTACCGGGTGACTGCGGCTAGATCGGCCGGATTTCAGCCGTCAGCTCACTGTGTACAGGGTTTTTTATTTTTTTTACATGCAAATGACGGGGAGGGTAGCTGGAGACGTGTGTTATGTAATGCAGAAGGTGTGGAATCGGTCGTTATATTATTCGATTTTTAATTAAGTTATTAACGTACTATTTGCATGTGTACCGGGTGATTGCGGCTAGATCGGCCAGACTTCAGCCGTCAGCTCACTGTGTACAGGGTTTTTATTTTTTTTACATTCAAATCTACATCTGCATTCCTACATAATATTCATTTATGTGTCATATGTGTTTGTAATGATTTTCATTGTCAAAAAGAACAAAAGAACAATGAATTGCATCATGTGGCAACGTTATGATATATCATGAATTTGGAAAATACGTAAAAAAATAAAAACCATCCACCCTACAGTTATAAAAAATACATCCCTGGAAAGGGTAGGTAGTCTGCTATCCTGTGAATACGTTTTTAGGGATAACATTTGAACTGGTTAAGTGGAGGTAAAGAGGAATGCACTCATGCCATTTTCATGACTCTAAGTCAAAACTCTGATTTTATACGATTTTTTGAACTGGGGCATATCTGGTTTGCCGCCAGATTGCAATGCAACCCAGCGGTAAATCACAAACTTACCTCCCGGACGGCCGTTTTTTGGACTTGTTGTTCTCAAAAACAATAAGGGATGATAGTGGAGGTAAAGAGGAATGCACTCATGCCATTTTCATGACTCTAAGTCAAAACTCTGATTTTATACGATTTTCTAAAATACCTACCGACGATATACGTAAATATCGATACATGGATACCATGAAATATTTAGAATACCCCCGTATTGAAGACATTTCTAACTACATCTAAGCCATTACTTTGAAGAATTATTAAAAAATAACCATCCACCCTGCAGCTATAAAAAATACGTCCTTGGAAAGAGGAGGTAGTCTTCTATTCTGTGAATGCACTTTGGAGGTTAACAATCATAATGGATGGCAAGAAGAAGTGCATTACCGCAGCAAGTACGAATAAACGTCAAATCGGTGTATAACTATACGCGGATACCTCTACACTACGATATAATGTTAACAACGTTTTATAACTTTGGCAATACACTGACTTAAGGTCTCCGAACAAAGTCGAGAGTGCTGGAAAAGGTAGGTAGTCTGTTATCTGCAATGATGACCTGAAATGAAGAATGAATTATGCTAACAGATAGATAAATAAAAATAAATAGTATTTTATGGATAATATTCCTGTATTTATTTTTGTATTTGTGAAGGTTCTGTATAAAATTCTAATTTTAAAGCTGAAAATGTTTTTAATGTTGATGATGGTAATTGTGGAAATTGGGAATAATTTGTTGCATTCTAATTGTGATGGTTTGCTATTAATTCGATGATTTCGTGTACTGTCAATGTTGAGTCAATTGTAATTTGCGGAAGTGTGGTTAAGAAGTTTTGTAACTGTTCCTTGTAGGTTTCTGTTTCATTAATATAGGTTGTATGTATGGTATCGAATGTTGTGTGATGGATTGCTGTGATATTAATTAAAAATTGTTTGATGAATTTGATTTTTTTGGTGAATTTTTGGAATATTTGTTTTCTATTGATTGGTGCTTGAAATTTTTGAAAGGTTTTTGAAAATACTGTCGTTGGAAGCTGAAACAAACACACAATTAGAAAGATGATTTAAATTTGTGAACCATTGGTGCCTTCCCAGAATGTATTTTGTAATGATAATATTATAATAATATTTGTATATTAAAAATTGCAGTCTTGGTTAAAACAAACGAATATAATTACATTATAAAATACTGCTGTTATCATGTACACCTCTTCTTTTATTTTTAAAATTTCATTAATGATGCTTAGATTTTTATGTTTTGTAATTTCTTCTTCGACTATTGATAACTTTGCCTGATATTCTATTTTTATTGTTTTTGTTATATAATTTTCTTCCACTAACTGTAATAGTATTTTTTTTGTCCCTGACTTATTAATGAAACGATGCCTTATAATACACATTACTACTGTAATATGCTTATAAACATTGGACAACTATAAGGAAAATAATTGTAATTCCATTAATACACTTTAAATAATTATATAGTAGGTAAATTTCTAAACATTATAACATACTGTGTGTTTATTATTCATCGGTGAATATTTGTAATATACATAAAGGCACGCCAAAATCAAATTTTTGTTAAGATCAATATCACTTGTTGGAACGAAAAATTCAACCATGGATTCATCATCTAAAATAATTTTGATATTTCCAATGGTTGTTGGCAATCTGTTTTTTTATAAATTAATATAAAATTATAATATGTTTAAAGAAGAATTAATTATTTTAGTGATATAATATGGTTTTTTAACTTACTGTGGTTGACTGTATCCCATGTCGATGAAAGGTTTGGTCCACCATTTTTCCAAACTTGATATAAACAACTTGAATTCTTTATCCACGGAATAAATGTTGTTCGATGTTATAAATGATTCGTTATTTAGTATTGATCTTCCGTTGTAATCAATAAAACCACATATTTGATTCGAGTAGGTGTTTATATACTTCAAGATGATATACATTTTGACCAATTCTTGTTTTTTTCACAATAAGAGCTTTTAAAACTGACATCACAGACTTGGACACTGAAAAATGGTATGCAATATGATTAGTTTGCTCAATATTACGCAATTTCACTTACCTATTGAGCATAGGAGTTTTTCCATATTGTATCATATAAGATAACAAAAAATCTAAATTTCATGTGCTCTTGATGTACTTGAGATATTCTTCAAATTTTTCAGAAGGTTCCCATGATGTGTGTTGGCTGTTATTAAAAAAATTTATCGGGTCTATGGATATGATTTCTGAATGTTTTTGAATGGGGAGTTTATTTTTAAGTAAGAATTTTGAGTAATGTAAGGCTGTCTGACTTTTTAATATATCTTTGGATTGTTTTTTAAGGACGGCTAATTTTTTTTTTCCAATTTTTTTGTCGAATTTAAATCTGATAGTGTATAGATAATGAAAATATAAGCATTCAGTAAAATTGTCATGTATCTAAAGTAATTTGTTTTTGAATAACAACAAAATAACAAAATCGCTACATGAGAAATCGAGTGAATATCCAAATACTGTAAAAATATGAACTTCAACTTGATTTGCTTGTAGACATTTTTTTTTTTTATAAAGGTAGACAAACTTATGGGTAATCTTGTATTACATTTTCAAATCTTAGATTTAAAAAGTAAAATTT
Source organism: Sitobion miscanthi (assembly GCA_008086715.1). Classification (NCBI taxonomy): domain Eukaryota; kingdom Metazoa; phylum Arthropoda; class Insecta; order Hemiptera; family Aphididae; genus Sitobion; species Sitobion miscanthi. The sequence continues at coordinate 26,605,068 of CM017804.1, forward strand.
TTATGAATTCTCAACTGAAAATAATTGGCTAATTTTCGTGATTTTTCCGTTTTTTGTCAAGATTTGAACTTTAATGCTTATAAATAAAAACTGTGACTAAGGATTTTTAATTTTTTTCATCTACCTTTGAAACAATAACCTAGGAGCCTTCTATTAAATTTTCAAGCTTTTTTAGCCAACAAATAAAATTTTATTAATATTTATAGAAAAGAAAACTAAAAAAAATAGAAACTGAAAATGTCTGTAAGCAGTTCAAAATATTTGGGAAATGTTACGGTGCATAGAAAATGCTAATATAAACGACCAGTGAAAATTTCATGTATGTACGTTAATTTGTTTTAAATTTACACCAAAAACCAAAATTGATTTTGTAAAATAAAATAATTTTTATGTTGTTTTTCCCAGCGCTTTTGAAAACTGTTGATAATATTAAAATTTGACCTCCCGAATGCACCAACTAGATTCACTTTCCCATCGAACAAGATACTGTTGAGGTAATTCGAAGCAGTTTACTGCCCCAAACCGTAATGACAGACAAAAAAAAAACACACATCATTCTAAATTAATACATTTATCGCTCCGCTCAGAATCTAAAATCATTAATATTAATGTTGCACGTTATTGAGTATTGACACATGCGTGCACGTTCGGAAACATTCAACTATTTATTTAAATTACTGCAGCACACATTTAAAAAATATATATAACAAAATAATGATTAATTCCTACACCCACGACATGTTAATACGCATGCACTTAAAAAATTCCCTATATTGAACACCATAGGTTTTTATCGTCGGTATCTTAATTTCCTATAAGAACAATGAAAGCTTAAAAAAATTTAAAGTTACACAATCTCAATATTATGAGACCTAGGCACAAGTGGTAATTAAAAAAAAAAAATAATTAAAATATTAATGAGTTATTATTCTAAAAAAAATTATAAGTTTATTTTTTTAACTTATCGCTGGATATTTGTAACTTACACTTTTTATTTTTTTTCACAAACTTGTTCCTGCTTTGTAGTATAGATTTAACCTTTTATGGATAGGTGTTAATCGATTAATGGTTATTACTATAGCAAAATATTGTACTATATGATAGCATAAAAATGTTTTTTGAAAATAAATGTTTTGTAAATGTTTTTTATAAAATATATGCTTCTTGCCAAAGAACATAACTATAATATTTCTTAATTTTATTATTTACGCAACTTTTAAAAATACTTTGACAACTATATTATTTTCCTGAAAATGTTTTTACCATAGGTTTGGAAAATATTTTTATACTGTGTGGCCGTGTGGGAAGGATATCAGTATAAAATGAATAAAATGTACGTAGATATGGAAACACTCACGCCAACGAAGAACCGTGTTGAATACACGCACCATTATGTTGACATATGTTGTTTCGATAACACTCGTTTGTCGAACACTGGGACACGGACCTGCCAGTGTTTACTGTGGAATATGCTCGCGACAAGCTCAACGGGACAGTCACGTGGCCAGCCTTCAGCTTCACCTCGCTCATGCAGCCAACGAATCCAGTGTGCAGAGGCAAGTCGTGTGGCAAGTCAGCCATTCCAGGAGACTCGTGGCCGCCTAGGATGACAAATATATAGAATAAACATATTTTTGACACAACAAAAGAGTCAATAGTGCAGAGATTAGATATTTAAAAAATAACAATATTATTTTATTTATAGTCGAATTATAAGAATTAATAAAAATTGGTTAATAATTAAAGAAAATCGACTCTCTATCAATGCCAAGTGCTACTATGGTAGAGACACTACGTTTGTCTGTAAAATAATTTTACATTTCTGCTCAAATATATAAAACATCTCAGTATGCTTGACAAAAAACCATGCATTTGTATATTATTCTAAAATTATTATTGATGGTGGAAAAATAATATACAATATACAATGTGAAAGTTGGGATGCAGTCTTAGAACCGGTAATACATATTAGATAACATAAGACACGGCCTTATATAATTAGATATTTAGATACTAGAGCTGCCGCGATTACTTGAAGTCGGTACATAACGTTTTATTAAACATTGGTTTTTTGAAATTTTTGATAAATGTGTTATTATACGTTTTGTTGCTATCTTGTGCAAATGTGTAATAATGACATAAAAATGTACAAGGTGAATATCATCCTAGAATAATTATTGTCCATACTTTCCCTAAACATGTAGTTTTGTAGCATCAACTAGCTAGTGGTTAATTTTATAAGACAGTATCATTACTCTTATTTAATACAATTGATATCAAGATTAAGCGCGTCCATGACGGGTTGGTATAAGTGTAAGGGGTGTTCAATTTTTAATAAGAAGCCTGCATAGTTTAGGAATCGAGTCTGGACTCGTTCAATAAGTTTTATTTCCGTTTTAAGATGAGGATTCCAAATGATTGAACCATAGTCGAGAATTGAACGAATGAGAGCAGAATAAAGGGTTATAATGCAAGGTGCTGAGTTGAAGTGTTTGGTGTGGCGGCGTATGAACCCCAGAAGACGTAAGGCCTTACAAGTGATATAATCAATATGAGGTCTGAAGGAAAGTGAGGAGGTATATATTATACCTATATATTAATCCTTAACTTCAGATACACGAGTTAGGGGTGAGTCATTATAAGTATATACGTAATCCACAGGAATCCATGATCTGGAGAATGATATGATTTTACACTTATCAAAGTTTAGGGTGAGGCCAATAGCCTGACACCAGTTAATAAAATTATTGAATGATGATTGAGGACGTCACAATCAGTACTGGAAGATATCCTGGAGAACAGCTTAGCATCATCAGCAAAAAGAAGTAAGCGGACCGACAGGACATTGCTAAATATTGAATTAACAAAAATATTAAATAGTAGTGGAGATAAATGTCCACCTTGCGGAACGCCAGAGGAAGCTTAAATTTTTGATGAATGAGATTTGAACAACTTAACATATTGCCATCTATCCACTAAGTATGAGTGAATCCATGATAAAAGAGGAAAACCAATTCCCAGTTTATCCAAGGTGTAGATGAGAGAGTTATAATCAACTGAATCAAATGCTTTTGAGAAATCGGTGAAAATAGCGTCAACTTGGGAATTATCACTAAAGGCATCACGGATAAAACAAGAAAAATCTAGAGAACTGGTTATAGTGGAACGACCAGAAAAAAAGCCGTGTTGGTCTGTAGACAATGTAAAATGAAGAGGGCGTTCAATTTTTTTAAGAACTATCAGTTCAAAAAGTTTGCCAATAAAGGGAAGATTTGATATCGGTCTATAATTCATGACTAGAGTTGGATCACCAGATTTTAGGATCGGTGTAACACGACTAATTTTCCAAACAGCTGGAAAAGAGCCCTCTGTGAGAGACTTGTTGAAAATAGTACAGAGCGGGGAGCAAAGTACCTCACGACATTTGAAAAGCAAAGAAGCTGGAATATCATCAGGGCCCACCCCACGGACATTTGATAACGTCTTAAGAGCATCAGATACTTCCTCAATGGAAATAGATAAATGGCTAGGTAAGAAGGAGAACTGCTGGATTTCGATATTCATTAGAGCTTACATAGTTGCATATTAATTTGTAATAATTGTAAATCAAGTGAAAAGACATAAATTAATTATTATGTTTGAAAGGGCTAACGTCTTCATCTAGGCTAACACCAAAACATTCCGAATCAACGTCTAAATGTATAAAACCAATTGAAAATAAATACAAATTGCTTTAGCCCTCACACCTCCCTAAAATAGTAAATTATTGCAATTAATTACTATCAATGAGGTATAATATAATATTAAATTAAAAAACAAAAAACCATTATTATAAAAATGTTGAATCATTTTTTAATTGTTATTTTTTATTAAGTACTTTCTAGATATTTTTATTATTATTTTTTAAATCTATTTTTGTACATTATAAAATAAATATAGGAGGATACATTATGATATATGTACATACATTTTATTAAGTATTTTTTAGTCATTTTTAATAATTTTATAAATATATTCTGATTAATTGTTTTTACTAAGTATTTTTGAACAATTTTTATTTTTTTAATATATATTTTAGTAATTATAAATATAGTATATACCTACACTAATATTATTAATCATTTTGAAGAGGAGTCTAATATATTACGTATATAATTTTTAGTTATATATAAAAAATTTAAATTTTAAAATTTTTCATAGAAATTCATATCAGGTTTGGATAATTTCATGACCATAAGCCAGGTACGTTAGGTATTTATAAGTTTTACCTTTTTCATTAGGAGACCCTGAACCAGCTATTTTACCTTCGGCAAATGCCTTACGTCATCAAAAAGCAAAGCAAATCAAAGCTCAAAGAAGACATGACAATAAAAATGAATAACACATTGTAGGTACTCAAATAGTTTTCTCAATAGTTTGTTAAGGTTAAACATATAATAGAAATAATACTAAAAAAAATTAATGTTTCTAGGTTTCTGTTTAGACAATTTCTATTTTAAAATAAAAATATGAGTTACTGTAGTGTGTAGTATGTAGTGACAAAGACATGTTTAAGCACTGTATTTTATATAAAATTATACTCACACACTACAGATAATAGCACGGGAAATACGTCCCGACTCGTTGCGGTGCGGTACCCGCCCGTAAAGTGTACTAACAGCGCGCCCCGTGTTATTTTGTTTTGCCAATTGTTTTCGTGGTTAACAAGTTGACTGCCGGAGTATTTTTACAGGGTTGTCCTCACACGCCATGAGTACTAATACTGGTACTCACTGGTTTCGTCACATACGCTGTTGTATTTTTAGACAGCTTACACCATAGGCCTTAGGTTTCTAACCTAACCTAACCTTTGAGAATTTTCTAATTATGCATCTTCTACATACCTACAAATAATCACACTGCGTATGTTGAAATAAAAAAATATGTTTATCAAATTAATAATATTTTAAGAAGATTATTCATTCACAAAATATTGTTCTTTGCATTGTATCTATGAATTTAATAATAATTTTGTTATATACATTTTTTTTATATATTTACCTTTATTGAGTTCACCGAGGTTTATTGGAATGAATATCATTGGTTTCACAGATTGCCTAGCTTCGATGTTACATGTGTGATATTCCCAAATACTTTTTTATCTTTATTTAAAAGCTCCAATAAGTTGTTAACGTTGAACCGGCAATCTAATTCCATTAGTCCACACATTAATTTGGATTTTTGCCCTGAGGATTCTAGTATAGTAGCTCTTTGTGTATAAAGTAACGAATTCGCCCCATTGTGCACCAAGTATTTTGAAATCTATGATACAGAATTTGTTAATACATTGACATAATTCGCGTATGCATTTGAATCAATGTATCCAGTAGCTTTCGCTTGAACCACTGCTACCCTTTTCACTGCTACGGACGTACTATTACGTCGCACGCAAACATACCGTTCCCTGCTACGGACGTACTATTACGTTCCTTTATCTATAAAACGAAATACGCCGGTTATCACATTAATGATTACACCGAAAAATGCAGAAAAATGAAACGAATTTAACGGTATAAAAAAACATTTCTATGTTCATTGTGGTAGCAATGACAATTAATTAAACTTATTATTTGTTTCAGTGGTTACTAAAATGACGCTGTTGTGTTCTGTGCGCGTTATCTGTTATCTGTTTACTGCTATAATAATTATAATTATTATAAATGTATACCTAACTAATCAAAATCTATTTTTATAATATGTTTGAATTAACTACTATGGTATCTTGGTAAATAATAATATAATATAACAATAATAAAACAATAAAATGAGTAAAATGTTTAGTACGATGTTATTGTGCACCAAGTTCGTACATAAATTTGACGTAAATTTTTATAAAATGTTATCTGACGCAGACATTTTAGAGCATTTAGATGAAATCATCCTTGATTATGATTCAGACGACGATTTCATCAATGAAATTGAGGAATTTGATGAAAAAAACTACGAAGAGTTGATAGGTATGTTTGTTTGATTTATTCAGTTTTTTTTTTATTTAAATAAGGCGTTGACACCAAATTCTAAATTATTCATAGTGTTGTAACTCATTTATAAGTTACAACATGAATGAAATAAAATAAACATATATTGAGCTAGTATAGTTTTTTACAAATGTATAAATTCAATTTGTACATAATTATAATTTCATTATGTATCCATTTTTTTTTATCATAGAGACTGAATCAGATAATTATCAAAATAATACAGTACATTTTACACCATGTAGTACAGCATCTTCTACACAGCAAAGAATTCTTCCTTCAAAACAACGTAGACCAGTATCAAAAGAACAAATAAATCCGAAATGGAAAAAGTGTGGAGTGTTTGTACCTAAGGTTCACCATTTTGATACATCTAAGGTATAATAATAATTTTATAAATAATAAATAAATAAATACATAACTGTATGTAATTCAAAACATATTAGTATTCTACAGTTTTTGATTAATTTTTTAGAGTGGAATTCAAAAAGCAGAATTTGAGCTATCAGAAGAGTCAACTGTGTTAGACTTTTTTGAAGCTTTTGTGTCACCCAATTTATTGGGAAAAATAAGTTTTGAAACTAACCAGTATTGCCACAAATTTAATGTTCAAACACCATATTCCAGGTATAAACCAAATAATAATGAAATAAACCATTTTATATTTGTATATTTTTTTTTATAAAATGTTTTTAGAGTTACTCGTTGGACAGACACCCAATTTGAAGAACTGTATGTGTTTTTGGCTTTGACCATGCTAATGGCACGGAATAAAAAATTAGAGATATCTGATTATTGGTCCACTGATCCACTTCTACATCAACCCATTTTTGGTCAGCATATGAGTCGTGACCGTTATTTGTTGTTACTTAGAATGCTCCACTTTAGCAACAACGATGAGAAAATACCTGGAGATCGACTTTCTAAGATTCGAATGCCATTACAAGAAAAAACTAAAAATTTTAAAGATGCCATGATACCATTTGAAAATCTAGCAATAGATGAAAGTCTTGTTCTGTGGAAGGGTCGTCTTTCATTTAAACAATTTATTAAAACAAAGCGACACCGATTTGGAATAAAATCTTTGTTATTTGTGATGTAAAAACTGATTTCATTCTAAATATTCTAATATACTGGAAGCACAACAGAATATAAAAAAACAGACCCAGCCTCGGTATATCCGGAGCTGTGGTAAATACATTGATGAAGCCATACTTGAAAAAAGGTCACACAAGCTATTCATTGATAATTGGTATAGTTCACCTTCGTTAGCCATGTTTCTTTACAAAAAAAAACAAATGTCACTGGAACTGTTAGGAAAAATCGTAAAGGAATGCCTAAACTAACATCGAAACTTGAAGTTGGTCAAACAGAAAGTCAACACACAACAACTATTTTAGCTACAAGGTGGAAAGATAGAAGAGATGTTTACATGTTGACACCAATTTGAAAATAAAATGTTTACTATTGCTAAAAAGATCATCATGGAAACCAAGTAAATAAACCTCTATCTGTGTTGAAATATAATGAAAATATGGGTGCTATAGACAAAACAGATATGTTGTTGAGCTCAATTGAATGTGTGAGAAAAACCATAAAATGGTATAAGAAACTGTTTTTCCACCTGGTAGATCTATCCTTACTAAATGCATATAGTTCATACAAGACTGTTACTGGAAAACATTTACCATTGGCAAGTTATCAGTCTCAACTAATCCGGGAAATACTAACAAAATATTCAAAGAAAAGTGCTTTGAACAAAAGAGGTCGTCCGCGCAGCAGTGATACTGTGATACCTATGCGACTGACAGATAGACATTTTCCATCCACTGTACCACCAACATCTAAGAAGACAAATCCTCAAAGACGGTGTTATGTATGCCAAAAATTAAAAAATAAAAGAAAAGACACAACATTCATGTGTTCAGAATGCGATATTGGGTTATGTCCAGCTCCATGCTTTGAAATATATCATACTAATAATAAGATTTGAATTTTCTACTATATAATTTGTTTTCAATAGCATTATTTTGTTACTATTATACTTAATTAACTGATGAGTAATTATTAATAAACAGTTAAAAATATAATTTGTAGGTACCTGATGAATACTATTGATCAATAGTAAAATATATCTATATGCTATATACAAATTTTAGGTAAAACATATATGTGAGGCTTTTGAATTAATGTTGGCGATAGTTATGACAAGTGATTTTTATCAAAATTGCGAAAAATTTATTAAAAATAAATTAAAGACATTTGTGGAGCAAAATATTTTAAATAGACATTCAATAAACAAAGAGGCATATAAATTCATCATAAATTATAATAATGCAACTACAAAAAACATACTTAATATGAGGTATCAAAATTAAGAGAGGACAACACAATAAAAAAGATACGAAATATGAATGCAGATGAATATTTATTCTATGCAGAACTATTCAAGGTTATGCTACTTGATCTTAAAATAAATTTAGTAATGTATATTAACTGATTTTTTTTATTTACAGATGAACACAAAAATGTTTTTTGCTGATTTCATTCACAGGGAAACCAAATATAAAAATGAAATTAATATTGAAATTTGTACAAATAAAGTAAAAGAAATAGAAAAATATTGATGAAATATATAAACACTTTATTATACATTATAAAAGTACAATCAGTGAGGCGGTAAATGGCCTAAATAATGACCGAAAAAGTATCCTAATCAATAGTATCCATCATAAGGATCAAATAATTTCTGAAAAAAAAAAACTTAAAACATATTTATCAACATCAGCATTTTATAATAAGTATGTATATATTTATAATATGTATATTTTTTATTTTATAATCATAATCATAAATTATTACATGTGTTTTATTTTTAGGACAACAAGTGATGAACAATTTAATTTAAATTTATGATTCATTTATGCATGATGGCATGAGATTTTTTTATTATTATACTTATTATATATTATTTAATTACTTTTATTATCTAAAAATCTGAAAATTGGACACAGCATGTTTTTATGACCTGTAAGTAAACAATTAATATTACATAATCAGTTATTTTTAATTAATTTCTTAATCTTTAAAATTTAAATTCTTTAATATATTTCTTAATTATTAATATAGCACTACATTGGATCTTTCTTAAAAAAAAACAAGAAGAATTACATGGCATATCAATTTAAACTACATATTTTATTTTAATTTATATATTTATACCTTATATTTTTAATCTACTTTTTTATGTATTGATTTTTAATAATTTAACTTCTATATTATTTATATTTAATTTTTAATCTACTTTTTATGTATTGATTTTTAATAATTTATCTTCTATATTATTTATATTTAATTTGTATAACATGATCATTTTTAATCTACTTTTAGATTCTGAGTGAAACGATGAATGTATTGATTTTACAATGATATGTGTTTTTTTTTTTTTTATTGATTTTTTAATAATTTAACTTATATATTATAATATTTTAAATTTTTATAACATGATAAATAATGTTTTCATGAAGAAAACGGTGTATTACCCACGTTGAAGTTTGTAAACGGTGGACAGTGTCAACAATTACAGGCGTGTCACCCTAGATTAGAAAATATTTGTGGGGTTGTAAAATGTGTCAGGTGTCAGCATTATGTGTAACTGAAACAAAAAAGCTTTTTTTTATAAAACTGTATTTGTGTAATAATTATTACACCTAACCTTTAACTACCGATTCTTGTACTGAGTCTCTCAACTGAACTCAACCAAGTAGTTAAAAGTGATGTATCTATAGATTTGTTTTCGTTTTGTTCTGAGTCAAAATAAAATGTACTGTCATCTGATATTCCTTTAAATTTTTCATCACCAACAATATCCATATTTTTGACACCAGAAATGACATTTTCCAAAAATATTCTAGCCGGTTCAAAAGGCGTTTCTTGTTTGGTGTTATCATCATAGCCATCTGTTTCAGCTAATGCTAGAATTAATATACTTCTCAAAATTGAATCAAAGATATCAAAATATTCAGACTGAATCAGCAAACCTATTGCACGCACATAAAAATCTTTTATTGGTTTCCTTCCTTGTAAACATTTCCACCCACAAATCATGTGCACTAAATGTGCAACATCGACACGGATAAAAGATGCAGGAACATTTGTAGAATTATTTACGAGACAGTAAAAACAAGCTTCAGTGTATTCCTGAAGTGACATCTTGTTACAAAATGCACGGGTTATGGCACCGAGTAATGCCTTTGAGTAGTCTGAAATGCATTCGTCGGGTGATTTCATTCCTGAAGACACCCAATTTGCCATCCAATAGTATATGCTCAACGTGTCTTGTTTTTCAGATAGCTGCTGTGCTATTGGTATTGTTTGACTTTCATAACTTGTTACCACCATTTGATATAAAAAAATATGACCTGAAGATGTTTTACTGGAAGTTCTTTGATATGGTAGTATTAATGAACCCGTTGCATCAACTGAAATTGTCACCCACTTTTGTCTTCGAATCACTTTGTACATATGACATTGCATTGGTGACCAATAATGTACAAAGATTTTATCAATACTAATAGTATGTATGTTACCATTATGTTCAGAACCACGTTTCAACTCGATTAACGATAATACCGGATCAGACCCTTGTATCCCTAAGTTACTATCCACAACATCTTGCTTAGCTTTTCGTAAAATATCTTTACTATAGAAATTTGGAGGCTGATCATCCCCAAAATCCATACACTCATCAGCAAAGTTTCTTTGCCATTGAGTAGCACCAATACATTGAACAACCTCGCCAATTTTTTGACGTTTTGGATAACGTAAAAATCGTTTTTTTATTTTCTGTATGCTCTACACTAATTGTATCTGCAGTAATTATACTTACTTCCACATCATTATCTGCTATTGGTTCTTCTGCAACATCGCCGAAAAATGCTGTTTTACAATTTGCGTCAACACAGATCCCACTAAATGTGATAAAATCTCCTCTACTAGAATATGATACATGATGTTTTTTAATTACAAGTGTGCAAGGTAGCTTATGTTGTTCCCAAAATGTATCCAAAATTAAATCAGTCCACCCTACTTGTAAACGCCAGTACTTTCGAGGTCCTAAGCGTGTTTGATATTTTTTTTTCAACAGTCATTCTGTGAGGATATGATGAACTGTTAGTTCGGTACCACATGTTGTGCAGATAGGTTTTTCGGCTTTTGACATGAGGTAACCGTGGGTTAGTCGAGTATGCCCGATGCGAAGTCTGTTAATGATTATTCTTTCTCTTCGTTTCGTGAAGAAATTGGGCCAACTGAATATGGTGTTTTTGATTTTTATCAATTTAGTGATTTGTCCGAGCCAGTGTGTTTGCCATTTGATTTTAGTCAGTTCTTTAATCTGGTTTTTTATGTCTGCGAATGTAGTAATATTTAATATGGGTAAATCAGTGTGCTCTGCTGCTTTCTTGGCTTCTTGATCTGCCTTTTCATTGCCCTCAATGTCGCTGTGCCCCAGGATCCATACTAGTGAAATTTTGATTCCTGTCTGATATGCTAGGCTAGTTTTTTGAAGTATAAGTTTTGCTATATCTGTAGTGTTGAAGGGGTTTTTGAGGCTCGTGAGTGAGGAAAGTGTGTCTGGCAGGATTAGATTGCTTTTATGAGGGTTTCCATGATCGTGATTAAGTATTATGTGGTCTACTGTTTTGAGTATTGCTATGGCCTCTGCCGTGTATATAGAGCAGCTTTCGGGGAGTTTGAATCTGATGAAGAGGTCATGGTTAGTAATTGCGATTCCCACGCCTTTTCTAGATTTAGAGGCATCAGTGTAATAACAATTTGCATTTTTGTGATCTAGGAGTATTTCGTTTAAGTGATTTTTGTAAATCATAGGGGGAGTGAGCTCTTTTTTGAATTTAGTTAATTCCAGGTTTATATCAATGTTGAAGGCCCATGGGGGGAATTTGAGGGGTTGAACTTTCGTTATCACATTGAATTCTATACCATGGTCTTTAGCGTACTCGGTAATTTCTGTAATGCATTTGTTTGCTAGATTGCCAGAGTTTCTTGTGATACTGGCAGCGTAGAGTAGTGATTTTTCTAAGTGTCTAAGCTCAGTAGGGGATTTCAAGTGCTAGGTTTCGAATGCTTTCTATGGGACTAGATCGGAAAGCTCCAATAGCGAATCTTAAGCTGGAGTTTATAGTAGGATCTATTATTCTTTTGTGATGAGATTTGGCTGATTGGTAGATTGTTGCACCGTAGTCAATTTTTGCTCTGATGAGATGTCTGTGAATTTTTATGAGTGTTTCTTCATCTCCTCCTCATGTGGTGTGGCTTATCATTTTCATGATGTTGAGACTTCTTGACAATGATATCTTGAGTTGCTTAAGGTGTTGTAACCAGTTGATTTTTTTGTCGAAATAAACTCTGAGTATTTTAATTGTGTTTACGTTTGGGATGAGGATATTTTCATGGTCACACTTGTTTAGATTCCCAAGTAGAAAGTTATGCCATTCATAGCCGTAATATATTTTTGATTAAAAATTATTTATTCTAAAATGTAATTAAAAATAATTATTTGAAAATAATTATTTACATTTTATAAATTAATTAAATCTTAAATCTTTTTTTTTTTTATTTAAAAAGAACCCTCGGCAACATAAGCCATTGTGCTTACATAATATGTTTGACTTAAATGTTAATTGTTAACAATATGGAAGTGTATACAAGAGAGTTAATTTTAGATTTTAGATTGAAGGTTTACAGCTGTGATGAATTGAATGATGCCTGTTATGGCCTTGGGGTGATTTTGAAGTATTTCGGAAAGTTGTAAGGGCAGGTTGAGGCTTGATCGGATGTTGTGGTATGTGCGGCATTCGGTGAGAACGTGCTTAATGGTAGTTTGGACGCCACATGTTGCGCATGTTGGAGAATCTTCCTTGGCCATTAAAAAACTGTGTGTTATTTGCGAGTGGCCAATTCTCAGTCCAGTTATGATGACTTCGAATTTTCTGGGTGTTTCGATGGGAAATGTCCAATTGTCTGTGTTGTGTTTTATTTGATTTAGCTCAGTGGAGTAGGATAACCATTTCTGATGCCATCTTTGATGACATTTGTTAGTTATCAGTGCTTGTATGTCCCTGTATGCGATGATATTAGCAGAAGATGATAGTGTAGAGGTGATTGCAGTTTTGGCAGCTAGGTCGGCGCGCTCGTTTTCAATGATGTTGGAGTGTCCAGGGATCCAGAAAAGTTTGATTTTGAAGTTATTGATTTTCTATAGAGTGTATATTTTGTTTTGGATATGAAGGCTGATGTCTGATGGGTTATTAGTATTATTAATGTTATTGGTGGCGCTGAGGGAGTCAGTAAAGATGATGGTGTCTTGGAGATGGCGATCGGTTATTAACTCAAGGGCTTTGATTATAGCGTATGATTCAGCTGTGAAAACTGAGCAGGAGCTAGGGAGTTTATACATGAATTCCATGTTGTTCCAAACAACTGCAGCCCCAAATCTTAAATCTTATTAATGTATTAAACACAACTATTATTATTTTTATACATTTACATAATAAAAATTAAATATTAAATACCCATTTTCATTAAACGTGCAGATTCTCTTTCCCTAGAGGATTCACACGATAAATTATTCAAAACTGCTTCTGTAGATGTTTTAAGTGCAGGGCCAATCATACGTCGTTTGCGGATAATGCTATGTTCTTCGTTAAAGTTTCCAGTGTAAGTACAGTTCATAAGCACTCTATAATGTCAAAAGATGGAGGTAATTTTAAGTATGAGTAACAATTATAGTCAGTGTATTTTTTGATAAATCAAAATAGAAAATACTATAGAAATAAATAGCATACTTTTAACATAGGTAAATAAAAATATCACGTACCTTGAATTTACACCGGGTCTTTCGGATATTGTACCTTTGAAGTATGATTGACATGTTGAACATTTACCAATAATCACAACATAATGACTCGTAGTCACTTTTGCTCTTCGAATTGCCAAACAACATTTTAATCGCGTATGTTCCCAAAAGTATTCAGCTAAGACTGGTGTCCAATTTAGTTTTAGCAAAGCATAATAACATCTAAAATGACAATTATTACCACTTATACCTATGGATTATAATAAATTGTAAATAAAAAATGAAATGCAAACTTTGAACTCTGCAAGGGCCTTGATGGATCATTTTGTATCATACTTCCTGTGGCTGTATTCCATTCCACTCTTCTGATGAAAAAGTTATGACAAATTCTTTCGAAGGCAAACCCAAATTATCAACACTACTGCTGCTACTACTACTATAATAACTATATTATGGATGATCCTAACAAGTGGCCAGTGATTGATGATAATTTAAGACTCTACTTTACACAATGTGAGCCAAAGCAAATAAAAATTAAAAAATATCCTACCAATAGTAGTGGTATATAATTTTCAGCATTTCATTATTTTAGACGTTTGTCTAATGGTGAACGTATAAAACGTACTTGGATCATTTATTCAAAATCAAGCGATTCGGTATATTGTTTTTGTTGCAAGCTATTTAATAATGTAATGGTTTTTCTTACAACGATTTGTAACAATGGTTTGAAAAACATGTCAAATATATTAAAGAGACATGAAATGTCACCTATATATAAAAACCCATATAAAGATTGGAAAGAATTAGAAGCAAGATTTAAATGCGGAAAAGCTATAGATGACATTAATCAATCAAGTATAAAAACTGAAACGGAATATTGGAAAAATATATTAAAACAAATAATAGCCTTAATACAAACGATCAATAAACAGAAGTTGGCTTTAACAGGAAAGTCAGATACACTTAACTCACATGATTATGGTAACTTTTGTGACGTCCAACACAAACCAATATTATTGTAATTGTCATAGCAGGTACAGGAATGAGCGCGACATGCGACCAGATAGTTAAAGCATACTATCCCGCGTGTTTTCAGTCTCCGCCGATCTGACACTGCACCACTGTACGGCAGTCGCACACACGCTCCCCTCCTAGTCCTCACGGCTTAGAGTATCGGCCACTCATGTTATCTGTGAGTATGTGACCCCACCATCACCTGTCTCTTGTTTCCGTGCCACCCAAGATCGCAAAGTACTGGCCAACATCACAAAAAACCAGCACTCCTTTTTCCCCCGTCTCAGCTATCGGTACCACGCATTATTCATGTTTTTTTCGTTTTTTGGAAAATATATGCACCATTTTGAACCATGACCCTCTTTAGATTGTATAGTTTGTACGAGTACGCGTTTATTACATACGTGTATATTTCGTAAATATTATTTTTATTTTTTACACTATCCTTTAACACTATATCCAGTTATTTTATACCTACGTATACTAGCTCTAAGAGAAACTGGTAGGCCGTTGGACTCGCTGAGAATGTGTACAGAATTTGGAGTAAAAGTCGTTTGAATTGTAAATAAAATATCAATATTAAAGATTGAATAAATAATGAGTTTTAAACTAAAAATAAATTATTATTTTGTCATGTTAATTAAATGTTAAATTTTAAGATTTATTCAATTTTTAATCATCTCTAAAAATTAAATATTGTTCAACCAATATTTATTCGTAACCATACAATATAAAGGGTGAACAATAAAATATGTTATCAATAATTTATAAACTTTGAAATTTAATTATTTTAAATCCAATTCAAATTTAATATTTATAGGTGCAATTGTTTTGATTGACAAATGCTGTGTGTACCCTAAATGGGCAGTATTCACATTTGAATTGTGTTTCAACTAATTTATATGCATTTTTTTGATGACGAATTAGGTAAGATTGAAATTTTATGGTAAATTTACAATTACAATTTACAATAAGAACACGATTTCTCCATAATAATTAAAATAAATGTAAACGATAGAAGAGTAAAATAATATATAATATATATTTTACCTTGCTTCATCGCACATAATTCCAAACATCTCAACATCATCAATATTTTTCACAATCTTTTCTTTCACAACATCTGGAACTATACTTGTAAGTTCATCTTAAATGATATGACTTGATTAATTGGTTTTCAGATTACATTTTTTTGCAAATTCCTCATTATTTTTTGCTAAAAGATTATATATTTTTTTAAAGTTTCCTGAGAATATATTGAATTTTCCACAAATAATATTATCATAATTACATATTTTAGTATTTTACATTTAAGATTATTTCAGAATAATGGCAATATTATTAGTTATTAGTTTAATACCTTGATTTAAAGAATCTTTTGTCTCGTCGTGTCCTCGAAAACCAATTCCTTGACAACTTATAAATAGAACAATATCAACTAATATTTTCATATATTTTCTATTACTTTCAACCATCAATGTATGCTACGAAGATATTTGAGAATAAACACTCCCTGTTTCTTTTGTCTTCTTATATGCTGACCATTTAACAATACATGTTAAATGTAAATTACTTTTAGCATGTGTATCCAATTTATTAAGTTTTCTTTTATTCCCACCTTTAGTTCCACTACTAACACTCAACTATCAATTATAATATACATTAAAAAATTAATGCATCAAGTATAAATACAAAGCAATAAAGCACTTGCTTTTTTCCAATTTCTAAAACCAACTAGAAAGCTATCTTCAAAATTGCTATTATTTCTAGTGATAAAATTTCTACAAGCAAAGCAAAAAATAAAATCTTTCGATATACTATATTCAAGCCATTCATATGTTTTGTAATGCTTATCATTGAACGCGCGATTTTGGGTACCAAATTTAGTTAGTGGATATGATTGCAATATATATAATTTAAATTAACATTACTTAAACTCGATTTACCAATATTTATACTTACTGTTAAAATTGGTCGCACAGGGCCTGTTATTAAAGTTCCTAGCGTATGATATTACTAAGTATATTAATTGATGATATTATTGTGAATAAAATACCTAATTTATATGTAACCTATTTGCGTAGACCTTGTTTTAAATTTTAAATTTCTATTTTTAGAACATTTTATACATTTTTAACTACAAAATAATTATAAAATTTAAAATTTGATAAACTGTCAAAAATCGAACTTATATGCTCATTGTGACTGTGTACTTTAAATATTTTACAACTACTATTGTAACAATATATCATGTCCATGAACTTGGCCCACCCATTTTGGTGTGGCGACTCAAAATCTCCACCAATAGTATGCGAGTTCACTTTCAGAATTTGTGAGTTAGCCATATTTTAGCTGCAAACAAAATAAGAATGGTTGGGCCAAGTTCACGTAGCCCCCACCCATGTCGCTCAAAAATTTCGAAATTTATACCAAAAGATGCGTCGACATTTGAGAGAAGTTGCGAGTTCACTTTCAATAAAAAAAACCTAGTTGTATAAAAAATCTATATTTAATTGCTCAAAATATTTGGAAAGTTGAATGATCTTTAAGAAATGTCGATAAAAACAAATAATGAATAATCATGTAAAGTACTTACGATTATTATATTTTTTCTATTCTACTTGAATATAATATAACTAAAAGTTGAATATTTTAAACATTTTTAACTACAAAATAATTATAAAATTTAAAATTTGAAAAACTGTCAAAAATCGAACTTATATGCTCATTGTGACTGTGTACTTTAAATATTTTACAACTACTATTGTAACAATATATCATGTCCGTGAACTTGGCCCACCCATTTTAGTGTGGCGACTCAAAATCTCCACCAATAGTATGCGAGTTCACTTTCAGAATTTGTGAGTTAGCCATATTTTAGCTGCAAACAAAATAAGAATGGTTGGGCCAAGTTCACGTAGCCCCCACCCATGTCGCTCAAAAATTTCGAAATTTATACCAAAAGATGCGTCGACATTTGAGAGAAGTTGCGAGTTCACTTTCAATAAAAAAAACCTAGTTGTATAAAAAATCTATATTTAATTGCTCAAAATATTTGGAAAGTTGAATGATCTTTAAGAAATGTCGATAAAAACAAATAATGAATAAATCATGTAAAGTACTTACGATTATTATATTTTTTCTATTCTACTTGAATATAATATAACTAAAAGTTGAATATTTTAAACATTTTTAACTACAAAATAATTATTAAATTATAAATTTGATACATTTTGTCAAAATTTGAACTTTAAATGCTTATAAAAAAAAATTGTGCCAATGTATTTTTAATATTTTTCAACTGCTATTAGAACGATATATATTTTTTTTACCCAATAAATACAATTTTATTAATATTTACAGAAAAAAAAACTAAAAACATTGAAAACTGACAATGTCCGTAAACAGCTCAAAAAAAGTCATATTATTTTCAAAATTTTACCGTGAATAGAAAATGCTAATATAAACATTCAGTGAAATTTTCAAGTATCTACAGTCATACGTTTTTTAATTACAACAATATAAGAAAATCTTTTTATGAGAAATCGAGTGAATATCAAATGTGTTAAAAATATGTATTTCAAATGCTTATAAAAATTTAATTTGACTTACTTGCAGATTTTTTTTTTTGATGATAAAGGTAGATAAATTTATGGATAATCTTGTATTATATTTTCAAATCTTAGATTTAAAAAGAAAAATTTTTATGAATTCTTAAGTCAAAATAATTTGCTAATTTTCGTGATTTTTTCGTATTTTGTCAGTATTTGAACTTTAAATGCTTATAAATAAAAACTGTGACTAAGGATTTTTAATTTTTTTCATCTACCTTTGAAACAATAACCTGTTGTTGAATGATTAATTCAGTCAAAATTTCATGTAACTACGCTCATTTGTTTTAGAGTTACACCAAAAACCAAAATCGATTTTCTCAAAAACAGATTTTGCGTAAAATTCCCGTTTTTCCTTAATTTTTTTTTTGTTTTTCACGGTTCTTTTGAAAACTACTAGGAAATTTTACTTTTGACCCCCCAATGTACCAACTAGATTCACTTTCCTATCAGAAAAGTTACTATTGAAGAAAATCCAAGCACTTCTACTGTCCTAAAAGGTGATGACAGACACAAAAAACAATAAAAAAATAACACACATCATTGTAAAATCAATGCATTCATTGCTTCGCTCAGAATCTAAAAAATAAAACAAAACATACATCATTGTAAAATCAATACTTTTATTGCTCCTCTCAGAATCTAAAATAGACATATTGAATATTATTATACAATAGGTACAACAAATAAAAAAAAAATTAGTATCTTTACTTCCTCGGACGAAAAATTATTATTTTTGTGATTCCATTATAATTTACAAAAATCTTAATTTCATACACATCATGACATTTTCATGACGTGTATATTTTTCATTCTAACCATTTCAAAATTGCATTTTTTTGTGTCCTTTGGGGGGCTGATATTTATCCCAAAAATCCCCCATTTGTACACCACTGATAACACGATCCTCTGAAGTCCGAGATTCCGCTATGGCCTCGTCAATCGTGGTACTCCTTTCGGGACGTTTTCTCATGTGGGTGGCCGTACGAGATTGGTCTCCTTATTCTAGTCTTCGTGTCCATGTTTATTGTATTGTATTGTTGTTTATTTCTTCTAAAAGATAATGTGTCACATTGGACAGGTTCTTGAATGATTTATGGCTAATTAGTTTTGATAACGGACTTTTATAATAGTACCTATAGGTAGTTATGTAATACTTATGTATAGCTAGTACCTGTGTACGTACAGGGAGGATCTAGAGGTCCGCCTCGGCCGCCGCCCTAGATTCGCGGATCTACCGGACATAGTCTGCGGACCGGCATTTGAGAATCTTCCCGTCGATCCGGAGCACAAGGAAACAATTCTACGGAGCGCCAAGGAGACCATTAGAATTTTTTATAAGATAGTCGAGGACGTAATGACGATTAAGGAGGATGAGGAGAGAGCGAGACAAGTGGCCGAGGGTAGGTGAAAGAACTCCTTTAGACCACCCTTCCCCCTCACCAGGTCAATACTACAATCCGTGGACCGAAGAAGAACGAAAAGGACGACAGCACGAGATTCCAGTGCGGCGGGCATGGCCGGCACGAGAAGACAACCACTGACAAGATTCCAGGGCGATGGACTCCGGTCGGCCTGCGAAACCAACGTTATAAGACAATGCCCTAAGCCATTATGTATAGTTTAATTATAAGCACACCTAGCACCGCTCCCAGGCGGGCACACTGGTAGTGGAGCGGGGTGCATCCCAGAATGTTATTATTGCTGTAGAATTATTGTTGATATTATTATTGATGCTTATTGCTGTAAAATAACTTTTGTTTTTTTACACAATAAACGATGGGGGCGGGGGAGAATCAATGCCAAAACCAGTCCCTCCCCCGGTTCTCGATAACACGGGGAAAAAAATACCTGTGTAGTGTGTAGGTATCATCTTATTGAAGAAATCTTTTGTTATGAATATACATTTTTACGAGTACAATATTTTGCTTATTTATCAATAATTTCCAATAATATTCCAGTAGCAAGATTTTAAAAGTCATGTTAATTGCTTAATGCTTAATTATACATAGGTAAGTAATCATGTTTATTTAAACAAACATTTTTATAGTGAAATATACTTATATCTATTATAGGTATTTAATATAATATTCAAACGAAGTATTGTACATTAGTATACTTATGTATTATTCTTTATATTTAATAAAATGTAAGGATGAAAAATGAACATTTTTGTAAGAAAAAAAAATTATTTCTATTTATTTTAGTTACAATAAATAATTTATTCATCATCATAACGTACATTTCTACATTGCCGTAATTGCCATAACCATAATTTTAAATGAAACTGTGTACAACCTTAAGAACATTTTACATTGCTAAAGTTTTAGAAATTTGGACATTTTAAGTTTTTAATAGAACATTCGAATAAAGTACCTTCAATTATAACTATTATCATCAAATGAAATATACACATTTTTAATTTCTTGTGTTCCAATTTTCAATAATATTATCATCTATACCTAGTACATATATTATAATATAATCTAAGTACTACAATAATATAATAACATTATGTCTCTATAAATATTATATCGTCAAAAAATGTGTTCCGTTTGATCAACGTATTATTATATTCATGTATATTATTATACAAGCCATGTAGGTAGGTACCTACTGCATATATTAGATGTTATTAATTTGTAAATTTTGGGCATTTGTGGCTTACCAGTTACCACTATACCCACTAGATACTGGACACGGACCATAGATACATACATACATTATTATACCTACTGCAATAGATTGCGCGCAAAATAAATATTAGTAGGGATCATGGAATTTATTGCACGGTTGGAGTTAGGAGAAAAATCCAATAATGGATTGAATCCATAAAAAATTAATTTTGTACCAAACAAAATCGACTGTCGATATGTCTAAATAGAAAACAGTATTTTAAAAATTCCAAATTCCAATCTACTGAAAATGAATATGCAGATTAATGCTAAAGATACAGTGGTATTCTTTATTATTGTTTTTAGGCTAGGTATAAAGCTATTATATAACAGAGGCAAAATTTGATGGACAATTTTAGGGTATTAGACTTATTAATTCCAAACGATTTCTGCATAAGATTTCTGTAAATAATTTGATAATTTAAGATATCTACAGCTTGGAATTTCAGACCAAAAGTTTTTGTAAGTCCCCAACTATTTTCGTCGGTTGACGATTGACTATTAGGTATACGTAATCTAGTATCTGTCAGAACATCGTAGTCATATCGTCGATCGGAATGATGCCCCCAACTTCTCAGTATACCTATACTGTGGTCACAATAAATATAACTCTGAAGATATTGGATTGGATTTTTTGAGTGCGCAGACTTTTATAAAATATACAAGAACGTGTAGTGAATGTGTGATATATTTATAATGGACACCGTATAATGGTAAACAATCTACAAGTGTTAAGCATGCTTATAAAAGGCCTTAAGCGCGCTGAGCAACACTTGCATAGCGGTAGGGTACAAGCTCATTTACCTACACTTTAAATTCTCAATTGGAAGCCGCACGCCTATAAATTATTGAAAACCATTTCGCGCTGGTAAGAACCACCCTTGAGTTTTTGGTAGTCCTGGTGAAAAAACAAAATTTTCATCATAAAAAGAGAAAAACTTTGATCGTGCAATACCGTTTTACTTATCCGTAAATATATATATATATATATCATATTAATTCAAAAAGTAAAATATTTTGTTATAAAATCCATTATTTTTATGTTTATCAAACATTGATAACTTTTTTCACAAACTTGATATCGAAAAATAACAGTAATATTATTCTGAAAAGTTTTATTTCTTTTTATTATGAGACTTTGATTTTGTCTATAACTGTATTCTACTTCTGCAGGCTTATCGGTTATTACCCGCGTGACACAGCGTGGTGCAGACGCAGTACTAGGTCTGGTAGGAGTGTAGGACCACTTATAAATTACCTACAAACTTCCAATTACTACTTAAATATATTTAAAATTGCCTATATCTAACCTCTTAAAAATTGAATAGTGCATGGCAATATGGCATCCTCTTAAGAACATTGGTACTTAATAAATATATTAGTTTAATAAGTATTCATAATAATATTATTATTGGAATATTATTTAATATTTTGTACATCAATATTTCTAATAAAAAATTATTCTAACTATGACATTTAAAATATTTAAATATATTATAAACTGTGGTTTAATAATCAAGAATTATTATAATAATATGATGACGAAAAATAAATTAGGGCAATATAAAATTTTAAAATTACACGTTACTTACATTTTTCAATATGGTGAGTAAATACTGTTAAAAGAATCGCCCCATACACATATTTTTTCTGACGTAAACTGAAGTAGGCATACATAAAAATACATTTTATAGGACAATATTGTATATTTAATATAATATTATATGATGAAGGGTGGGTAACTATTACTCAATGCTATTATGCATTCTATTACATCTATGCTATTATGCAGAATTTGTAAGCACCCTTAAGCACTCCAGTTATTTGTGACTTAATATGCACCTACATATGTATATATATTAATGCGTAATATGTAATACTATATACAACTGCGGTTGGTATGAGCCACAGGACCGTGGGTAGGTATACTCGTATAGCAGGGATGACAAATCCGTGACACGCGAAAAAATGTTGAGGACACGTTGATAGTTAGTTATTTGTACTATTAAATCTCTCAATAGTCAATACGTTTAAATTTAAATGTTTTTCTTATTATTATAAGATAATATTAATATATTTATTATTATTTTTTTAATTATTATTTATAATATTAAGGTAATATTTTTCAAAATTGAATTGAACGCAAGAAAAAAAAATCAAATAATTGTTGGCCCGTGAGGTTGGACAATTTTGAAATCCCTGGTATATAGGTAAGCCGCTGTAGTGGTGAGTAGGAGCAGCTAATATCCGCTGGTAATATTATTTGTTCTTATAATATAAGAGCGCGTCAAAACTATACATTTTTTAGAACGCCGTATCGCGCGCATAAACGAATATACATCTTATCTACCTATTGATGGTTTATAAAAATGCAATTGATCAATTATTATTGCCGATCAGATTAAAAAAATAATTGAAAACCTTTCGTCTTAGTTATATGCTTATATTATACGTAGGTATACCACTATACCTACCTACTATAGCGGTTCTCAAAACTGTTATGATCCCGCTTGATTAGTTTCTACGAAAACATAATATCACCTCAGTGCTATATGAACCAACAGTTTTGAAACTATGTATTACTGTATTTCATTTTGAATATTTACGATATTTTTGACATCGGACTATCATCAAAATACATACCTACATCGAATTTTGTATTCATTTATGTTGGTAGTTTGAGATACCTTATAGTATACAGTATTACAGTGTATTATATTTCAATGTACGCGTGATTTTATTTGATGGTTTCAGATCGACTGAACAGAATTTCAAAAAACGAAATCTTTATTTTTTAAAGTATTGATTTTATTGTTGGTACAACTGCGCGTTGAAGTTGTTTTTAATCGGCTGTTAAAAATAAAGAAACGTATACTTAGAATTGTTTTTTTTATTTAATTAAATTTAAAAAATAGGTATTGATCCGTTTAATTATCTACCATCAAGATATTCAGTTCAATATGATAACATGGTTGACGCCTATGGGAAATTAACGGAGAACTGAATAACTGATAGATTAAAATTATTTCTATTTTCGAACATTATTGTTTCAATTTTAAACATAGCGACGACCAATAACTTTTAAACGACTGATTTGCCTACAGGTATTTTAGGTGTTATAGCCGGTATAGATAAAATACATTATAATACGGGAGTACCTATGTACTTTACACAAAAAATCTGATTTGCACCACATCTAAAAAAATTAACTTTGTTAATTTGCGCCTCATAGGATCTGATATAAAAGGACATTATGTAATCTGCCCAATTTTGTGCCTATAGAAATTGTAATCTGAGCCATATTTCACCTTATCAAAATTGTAATTTGCTTATTTGCGTCACTTTAAAATAATGAATAATAATTTTTTTTCACTTATTAATATATATTTTAAATAATTCATCAATTATGTTCATTTCTAGAAAGTTATTTAAATGTTCAAATTATGCAAGTAAAATAACTTAAGCTATTTATTTATAATTGGAGATACACGTACGTATTTTGTGTATAAGTTAATATTATAAAAAATCAGGAATATTATAATTAATTGTCTAATTGTTCATGTTATTAATATTCCATGTTATATTTATTTACATTTTATATTCTATAACTGATGTGAGCTCGATAAATGTTCATCAGGCATATTCCAACAATTTAAATTGAAAGTGTGGCGTAGATTACATAATGTCATAATATGCCATTGCGCTTTCCGTCGCGGCGCAGATTACCAAAATTATTAATATTTAGATGCGACGCACTAGCGCCACAAGTTGTTATTTTATATTTTGGCGCAGATTTTACATAGGTACTTGAATGTACCTATTGGTGGCGCATATTACAAGTAAGCTAAAAATGGCACAAAATACAATCGCATCCATTATTAGTTATTATTATTAAGTTTTATCTGTTACGGTCACATGGTGTACTATTATAGGTATTTTATCTGTATTTATGTGTCTATAATATACGTGTCTATGGAGAGCCTAGATAATAAAGGCTTTCTATACGTAACTATATGTCTCTAATAGTTACGTATATGATACATAAACACCGCTGTAGCGATATTAAACGAAAGTAGGTGTACGTTGTATTGTAAATTTGACGATGGTTAGCGGGTGTGTGGTACAATGGGGTGACATGCCGCGCGATGGAATTATATAAACCGAGCGAATATGACCCAGTACGTCATGTTGAGCACCGCGAACAGCAACGGAAAGAACACTCTGGAGAACCGATCGATGTTGATGGCCCGGGTGCGGTTTCTCTGTGCGAGAGCCGTCGTGGCGGCCAATGCGGCCGCGGTCGCTGCTGGTGGTGGACGCGGGGGAGGCGGGATCGAGTGGCCATCGTTTAACTTCAAGTTGCTCTGCAAACCAAAATACATAACATTATAACAACATGCAATAATTTTAATTTTATTTTAAAAAAAACTATCGATATTTTTGTTATCTTTTTACAACTATGTATAAAAACACGTAATTAAAATTTAAAATATAACCATAGGCACTATACCTATGGTATTGAAGATGAGCTAGCTGTAGGAATGTATCGCCTGACGAAAGTATTAAATGGACGTGTTTGAGGCACTTTAAAGGGTTTTGTCTTTTATATCTTTTCTTTTTTAACAACATTTTAATAAAAACAAAAATATGAATAACATATTTAAAGCATTTTAACCGCGGTAACCCCGATACCTAGTACCGCACTACTGTGTTATTGCCACATTTCCGTTGTGACGTGGTTGTTGCATAATATTACGACATTATGGAAAGATATATATAGGTACATTAAATTGACTAACGTCGTGTTGACGTAGATCGACTTCTTCTAGACTCTAGAGCAATAATAGAGCTAAATAACTAAAACACTTGTTATAAAATCACAAAGCAATAATGCAATAATACCTACCAAGACGTGTCTAAGTAGTAAATATTTATTTTACAATTTAAACTTCAAATAACCATTTTTATACTTTTTTTGAACAACTCGTTTTCTTCAAGTATTTTTTTCTTTGAATTTTGCATATTGTGTTTTTTCTCTAACCCCTAACCACCGCTCTAAAACCACTTAATTGGTACTAGGTACTAGTATGTACTAAGTACCTACTCACAAAACGAGGTATCACTGTTTTCTTTTACACTAACAATTTGAGAACTAAATGTCCTTTTAAGGCAATTAATCAATATCAATGGTTTAGTTAGGTAGTTAATTAATATGACTTTTAAGAAAGTTATACCATATATTTATATAAATATAATATATACCATGCATGAATGATGTAAGTGAAAAAAAACCTTTCGGTGATGGTGGGGAGGGGAGGCAAATGCCCATATTGCCCCCATTCAAATACACCACCGACCTAATGAATAAATAAATAAATAAGTAGGTATACTAAATATTATTACCTATATTATATAAAATTCTAGTTTATAACCACTTAACCCCGTAAGACATAAGTGCGCATCCGTTCAAAATGTTCTGCAAATACATTTTATTTTATAATTTAATTACATTTGTATTTACATTTAATTTTATCAATATAGCGGACGTAATTATGAAAGGAAAAATACTTTAGTGCTACAAAAAAATAATAATAAAAAAAACTGAGGAAAAGAAGCATGAAAATAAACAGTCGGCAAAATAATTTCGTACTTGACTTTAAGATGTTAGCAAACAATCTGTTAGCTATAAATAATAATAATTGAATGTTCTATGCGGTAAATAAATTTATTAAATTTATAAAAAAAATCGTAATTATGTACGTGGAACAAAAATCTGCCCACACAACAAAACAATATTATATTATATTATATTATGTTTTGAATTATTCTCGAACAAATGTAGAGTGGTTTGAAAATATAGAACGTTGAAGTGTTTTTGATTGTGGGATATACGATGATTCCTTGTCCTATATCAATTTTAATTAGCTTATAAAGTTATAACTATGTTATAGCTATGTTATTAAGTTGTTTATTTTATTTTTAGTGATAGCTACCTAACTATTGTAACTGAACATTTTCATATACATTTTCATTTACAAATATTGTAAGAATTTGTAATTATTAAGAAATATGGGAAATAGGAAAACATTATACATTTTAATATATTTTATAATATGATAGTTTTTTTTTCATCATTCAGCATTCAGAAATCGTTAAAACATTTTTTTAGAGAAAGAGTGTTTACTGTTAAAATTATCACTCTGTTTTTATTTTGGACGAAGTTTTTGTGATTTTGGTAACGATTATAATAAAACCATTGATAATATTTAATTTTTCACTTTATAAAAACGGGCGCAAGCCACTCTATTCTGCTTTAGGATTCAGCTTTATTCTGCTTTATATATACTTACAATAATTCGATAGCCACGTCATTATTTATATACGCGTTGGCAAATAAATTTTTAATATCGTATAGGTAGGTACTACATTACTATTCATACATTTCGATTTTTTCCTATATTATGTAGACTATGGACGGGGCATAATCCGTTTTCATAAAATTTATAGACGTGTAGTTTTCTTCTTTTTTAACTTTAGAGGATACCATGAATAGAGTATATTTGAAGCATGTAGAAATGTAGGAGAGCTGTTGTAGTGGGTATGTAGTCGTTAAAAGCAAAATGCGAAATATAAATAATGACGGTAAGATATAATATATTCATAGAACTCGTAGAAAATACTTGGAAAAACTTATTTGGAAAATCAATTTCCATAGTTACTCATATTCTGAGCGCTTTTTTAGGTAATTATAATCGTAAAAGTTTCTAACCATGTAGTTGAGTTTTTTTGTTCTATGGTTATAGGTTGATACCTATTTCTAATTTTCCTTTCATTATAATTGTCGTTTTATTTTTAAAGTGGATTGTTAATATGGATTTAGATGATGATAACTTACTATAATTTTAATTACCTACTCATTTAATGTACGATCAGCTCCAAAACGGTTAAGTTATATAGGTCTACTTAAGGTGTACACACAACCGTTTTCTGGAGAAAAATACACCTGTACGCGTTCCATTGTACTGACTTGAGTTTTACTCCGAAAATAATTTTGAAAATATAATTAAATTTATTATGAATTATTCCAGCCACATTTTTAATTTATTATACTTAAAAAGAAAAAATCTCGTATTTTTAAAAATGTCAGTGGAAAAAATAAAGTTTAAATATTTTTTTATAATTTTGACTCAAAGAATTCAAAAAAGACTTCATTATAAATTCAAATATGCTTTAGAGCATATTGTCAGAGCGAGACAAGTCAGTATGATGGAATGCATATAGGTCTATTTTGCTCGAAAAAACGGTACCTAAGGTGGAATCCCATCAACGGATTTTAAATATGTACAAATAATAAACTATTTTTCATTATTTGACTTTACTAAAATTAAAAACTATAATTACCCTGAAGCTGAAATTAAACGATTTTTTATTTAATGGTTTTGGTGGCATGTCGGAATCACCAAGCACTATGTTCACCAAGCAATATTCCATGAGAGCCATAAATACGAAACTAAAACATATATCAGTTACATATTTTGTTAGTTTACACACATATATATAATTTATTTTTTTATATATTTCATAGGTGCATAATTTATACAAAGTAATATAAATATAAAATTGTATGTATATCTGTAGTTGAACAACTTTAAATTACTTTAGAGTCCAGGGATAATAAATATGTATGCAATTATCTAATATGTGCCCGCCTAGTAAGTACACAGTTAATGACATTTTTTGATAGACCACATTATTATTAAATAAATCGTATTAATTATTCATTCGTGTAGGTATTTTCTTGGATACCATATTCTCCTCTTTATAATAATCCGAGTGCATATGTAACGAATTTTGTATTTGTATGAGATCTGTATCTGTACTATTGTATAAAAATAATAATTCCATAGCCCATGTGTGCAATGTGCATCCATATTCATTATTATAACATTACCCAGAAACAAGGGTACGCTCTTGCCGCTTGGACGTCTTTATGACTAGATTAAAAATAACTATGAATCCTAACAAATATTTATTTACAAGTGTCTCTAAAATACGTATTATTTTATTTTTATCATTCATATTATTTAATTCAAAATGAATGAGTTTTTGAAGAATTGCCTAACTTTTTGTAAAGGCAGAAAAAAATCGTTGTCTTTGAATTTTAAAATAACATAAAAAAAAGTTAAAGCAGTCGTTATGGGCGATTCCAAATAATATGATATATTGATATCTCCAAGAAGTAGATATTAGGACTATGATCAGTACATGGAACAAAAATACATAGCTCTATACGATTTTCTGAATGTATTAGGTACTGTACCTTTGGTTTTGTCCCTTATCATAAGCTTGAATAACATAGTTATTACATATTTACTTACTAGGTAGGTACATATTAAGTATATCGCTAGGAACTTAATATTTTTTCAAATATGAAACTTCACATTGGATTAGGAAAACTCTATAATATGTACCTTCGCCTTCGCCTAAACATATAGAATAATGATATTTTTTACATCTATTATTTTAGATGATGATCTATTTAAGCACATTTAAGATTTAAAAAAAAATATTTACTGATTTTGTCAGTATCTCATTATTTTTTATGAACAAGCCCGGATTAAAGATCAACTGGGCCCCGGGACACCATACACTTAGTGGGCCCCCTTTCAACTTTAACTTCAAAATAATTGTATCATTACATATTAACGACTTTATATTATTATATGATTTTTTATTATACAAAAAATAAACAGAGTGTATCCTATGTCGTTGTACGCGGGTTTTTTTTTAACAATTATCGATCGATGATATAGAGTTTCGTTAAAATAAATTATGCGTGTTTCTTTATTTTTAACAGGCAATTTTTTTATAACATTTTCGAAATTTTCAAACACAGTTGTACCAATAATAAAATCGACTTTATTTCTTCAAATGGTAACCACTATATTTTTTGATGGATTCCGGTAAAGCTTTTTTTCTGAACATTTTGACAGTCAAATAATCAATTTTGGTTCGCTAGGTTATTAACTATGGTCCTTTAAAATGTAGTATAATAATATGCATTAATACTTTTAACTGAAACACCTAATTTACAAGAGCTAAATAATTTTTTTTTTTGAAAACTATTGAACGCATTAAAAAAAATATTTGGGGGATAAAGATGGGCCCCGGGTAGTTCCCCCTTTCCTCCCTTAATCCGGGCTTGATTATGAAGTAGGTAGCATCGAAGATTCCTAGTACCTACTTGGTATTAAATTAATATGAATTATTATTATGTATATTTTAATTTTTATAAACATTTATAATATGGCCATCTGCAGACATCTTATTAGACAATGATAATTTTATTCTGTTCTTAATCGAATATTTCTCTTTAAAACTATTCATTTAATTTATTAATTTAGTTATTTATTGAAATCAATCAACCATAAAATTTATATTTTAAATAAATATACAAATAAATATGCAATTACATCTATACAAAAATATAATATTATAGGGCATTGATGTCTTAAATATTTGTAAAAGTGCATATTTTCTATAATTTCCACATTAATTTTAAATAGGTACCAGTTACAACCCAATTAACTAAAGTTTAAATCGTAATTTAGTAAAAAATCTCCCACTCTAAGACATAATTATTATTGTAGATTAGGTTTGTTCAGAAACGATATAAATATATACCTAATATATACTTACACTGTACACGCTGACATAAATGTATCGACTGCTTTTAGATATGAAACGGGAGGCAGCGCTGCTTGAGATTTAGCGTGTTGTGTAGACAACGTCAATAGAGACGTAACACCCAATGTCACACGGGCTGGAGCAGCTTCAGGTTTAATCCAAAACGAAACCCACTAAAAAAGTTTTAAACTGGCTGTGGTTTTGTACAATTTTAAACAATAATAATAATTATCTACAAATATACAGAAAGTCATTAGCCGTCCATAAAAGGTAGGTACATACCTACCTAACCTAACTAATGGACAACTGTTTTGGGTGAAGTACTGAAGTTATCACTTGTCGTTACAAGTATATTATAATAATATTAAAGCTACAATTAGTAACTGGTAAATGATAATTAGAGCCCGGAATTATATTCTTTTTCATATTTTTTTTTAGTCTATGCAGTCAGACGGGGGTTCGAAATCTTTACGAATCATGAAACCGGTGTATTAATGGCAAAAGTTTTTTTTTGCATTTTTGAGAATGTTTTAAGATAAAAGAATATTTAGTATAATAAAGAATATTAGAGAATATATCGATGAATTTATATAGATGTTCGATATTTTGATTGCAGGGACGTAAATAATATAAATTATAGTATGTCCGATAATATTGATATGATATTGAAAATATACTATACATGTATATACCATCGTCCATCGTATTTACGATTGTTATACCCTACTACGTAGTAATATACTGCAATAGTGCATAAGATAAGTGACTTATGCCACTTATCTAAGATAACAATGCCCGACAAACAATGGAATTACTACACAAAAATAGCTTGCTCCAAGCGTTAAAGGTACAGGTATGGTACCGTGTACAACAGTTGCAGTGCAGTGTCGCGTGTCGTGAGTATTGACATAAGTACAGAGTACCTAGTTTTATTTTATTAGTCGCTTGTTTTTACTTGTTAATAATGCCGAAAACACCATCAACTGAATTAAAAACTTTAATTTCACAGTGGATACAACCATTAAATAAAAACAATATAAATTTTACAACTGATGGCACAACTCTTTTTTGTCAAGTGTGTGATAAAAATATACCATGCATTAAAAAATCTCAGTTAACACAACATATAGATACATCTTTACACCAAGAAGCTCTAAAGCGTAAGTTAAACACTTCAAAACAATTGTTTTTATCAGAATCGACTTCTAAAAAAAATGTTAATGAATTTTATGAAGATTTATGTATGAGTTTTGTTGCTGCAAATATTCCGTGGTATAAATTG
Organism: Sitobion miscanthi; assembly: GCA_008086715.1. Taxonomy (NCBI): domain Eukaryota; kingdom Metazoa; phylum Arthropoda; class Insecta; order Hemiptera; family Aphididae; genus Sitobion; species Sitobion miscanthi. The sequence goes on from CM017804.1 coordinate 26,637,230, forward strand.
CAGAATCCACAATTTCGGGCATTTTTAGAAAAATATACTGGCAAACATATACCCGATGAAAGTCTATTAAGAAAAAATTATCTATCACATTGTTATGATAAGACTTTATCCAATATAAAAAATGAAATAGGAGATAATAATATTTGGTTCGCTGTTAACGAGACAACGGATATAAATGGCCGTTATGTGGCGAAGTTATTGGTTGGGATATTAAAATCAAATAATACATGTCGTTCTTTTCTCTTATCATGTAAAGTTTTAGAAAAGACTAATCATTCTACTGTGGCTCGATTTGTGAATGATGGGTTAAAATTACTGTGGCCCTTGGGCGGTAATGATGAAAAAGTTTTGTTGATGCTCTCAGATGCTGCGCCGTACATGGTGAAAACGGGACAGTCACTAGCAGTTTTTTATCCCAATTTAATTCATGTTACATGTGTAGCTCACATGTTCAATAGGATTGCAGAAAGAGTTAGAGAAATGTATCCAGACGTAAATTAATTAATTAGTAATATAAAAAAAGTATTTCTAAAATCTCCATACCATGTACAAGTGTATAAAGAAATATTACCAGATATTCCGTTACCCCCTGAACCAGTATTAACCAGATGGGGAACGTGGTTGGAAGCTGCTATATTTAATTGTGATAATTTCCAAGGTTTAAAAAAAGTTATTGAAGAATTAAGTGGTCAAAACTCTCCCAGTCAGTCTATACTTAAATGTAAAATAGTTTTTGACTTAGAAACCGTAGAAAACGATCTAATATTTATTAAAACCCATTTTCTTGTGCTGGTAACATCCATTAAAAGTTTAGAAAACTCTAATGTGTCTCTTGTTGATTCTATAAATCTAATTGAAAATACAATTGGTAAACTTCAAAAAATACCTGGAGAAAATGGAAATAAAATAAAAATAAAAATTGATCAACTTCAACAAAAAAATCAAGGGCTCATAATTTTAAAAAACGTAGCTAAAGTTTTAAATGGGAATAATGAAGTACAACTTATAGATAATTTTTCACCGGCTATGATAACTGATTTGCAATATGCTCCTGTAACTTCAGTTGACGTCGAACGTTCTTTTAGTACATATAAAAACATTTTGACCGACCGTCGCACAAGTATGACACCGGAGCACATGGAACAAAATTTAGTTGTCAACTGTTTCCAAAAATATTCTTAGTTAAAAATTTTAAATAATTAAATAATTTTTTTATTATTTGCTTATATTTTTTGCATATTGAGAATATATTAATAAAAAAGCATATTTTTGGCATATTTTATTATGATTTTTAAAGAATATTGGAAGAATATTTTCAACTTTTTAAGAGAATATTAGCATCTTATTTTGGCTATTTTAAAAGAATATAATTCCGGGCTCTAATGAGTATAGTATAGAGTATAGTATAGAGTATAGTATAGTATAGACTATATAGATATTACTTGTTCTTGTTTTTAGATATTACTTATTAGCTAGCTGGTAGGTATAATTGTTATTAGAATATGTCATATTATGATATGATTATTATAATTTACTTACAGACATTATGACGATAAGACATGTAGGAATATAAGTGTGAAACAGATAGTATCCAAGTCTTCGTTTAAGAACAAAAATAACTTCAAGACATGTAAAATTTCCTGAAAAATTAGGTAGGTACATTAGTTTATTTACGACATATTTTAGTTACAAGTTCTAACTAATTTAAGCTTTTAAACAATAAAATATATTGATTGGTTAGCCAAATATAGTAGTAACTTACTACTTATCTATAAATATGCCTACCACACAGAGTTAATAATAAATTTCAATTGTGGTTATGATAATATACAACAAGTTAGTTAACAAAATCATTAATTATAATTATAATTTTTTTGTTAAAAACAAACAAAACCTAGAAATATTATTTATGTTTGATATTCAATCTATATATTATTGTATACCTAATACTTAAGCTACATGGATTTATTATTGAAAAAATAATTACACAAAAATAATTAAAAATATTACGAGTTAATATTCCCACCTAAAAATTATTTTCTAAAAAAACTAAAAAAAACATTTCCATATATGTGCCTATCAGAATCTTAAAAAATAAAATTGGAAGTATTAGACATTTCCTGTATCAAAAAAAGTACATTAATGCCAATAATGCCTTCCTTTCCTAACTTTCCTGGCTTCCTTCTATTTATCCAATGTTTAAAAACATACTACGGCCTCGACTGGGGTCTATGAAATACATAGAAATTTACAGTTGGGGGGGGGGATTAATTAATATAATTTATATTTTTACATATACTTATATATACAGTGAAAAATAGCTAAAGGTAAGGGTAAAACACGCAAAATCCCCCGGAGTGTGTATGCCACGACTGGCTATGATACCTACTGCAGTATTTTACTCAATCTAGATAATATTTAGGTATATTAAATGTATAAACATTAACGACTATTAAGAGCAAATTAAAATGTATACCAGTGGAATAAACCTGAGTGCAATCAGCAGTTTGATTCTTGACTAACTGTAATTGAGGCAGTTCAATGTTTTCATCAACAACCAACGGTACCTCTGGATCCCATTGAAATATCATATCATCAGTGGTATGAGACACTGAAATAAATCGTATAATTCAAGGTTCTTGTAGTATTAAACAACTTTTTTATCTTACAGCTTTCCATTTGAAGTTTACATTCTTGTGTATCATGTGGATATATCATGAAGTTCATTGCACACGATAATGTTAACGTTAATCTAAAAACAAAAAATCACTTTGATGAATACTGAATTGGCTTAATAGTGAAAATAATTATTCATGTTGATAAAATCGTACTTGACCATGTAGAGAATAGTTTTGTCTTTATAAAGCCACATGTAATGATTTGGAATTGTCATCGTTTGAAATGTAACGGCTTTGGCATTTTTAAAAAACGAATCCGGTCTCCAAATATTTTTTAACCAATCAACTTCTAATAATCTGAAATTGATATTTTTCAGACATAGGTATATTAAATTTATTATATAATATAGTTATTACTAATTTTAGTATTTACTGTACAATTTACTATTTAGTGCTGTATTTAATATATGGCATTTAAACTTTTATAGCAACTAAAGGTATCAACCTTGTACAACTACAATAACGTTGACAAAGATTAAGAATTTTAGATTGGTTCAATATAAAATAAAGAAATGCATAGTTTATTTTTATAAACACTAACCTATATTCGGAAGTCATATTTTCCGGTAAGCGAAGCCTATGATCCTTCCATGTTTGAGCAAAAAAAATATCAGCAGCATATGTCTTATGGAAAAAAACGAAACATTTAAATGTAAAATAGTTTTTAATTGAAATACAATCTAAGTTACCATTGCATTTTCATCGATTGAATCTAAGCCCATCACCGTAACATGAAAATGAACTTTTGTTGCTGTGCCATCTATTTTGGGTGGTCTCATTTTATCATATTGCTTTGCATCCTCTGGCAGAATATCTCTGAATTCCAAGCATTTTGAATACCTAAATTGAGAGCTTTAAAAGAAAACAAAAAAATTAACTACACATGAATTAAGTATTTAAAAAATATAGGATTGAGTTGGTGTTTAAGTTTAAACACTCTAAAGGTGAAATATTTTTTATAGAATATATAAAATTAAGGAACAGTTAAAATATGTCAGCAAAAAAAAAAAAATTTGTCTTAATTTCTAAGTAGTTTTTTTGTTAAGATGGATAAGTATGTAATTGTGAAATTTTTCTTTTTCTTGAATCAATATAAATGCATAAAAAATGGTCATCATTTTTCCTGTACTTTTATTTTGAAAATCTGAGCACGCTAAGATTATAAAACATTATTATAAAATTATTAGTGTTATTACTTACTTGATAACATAAAGAAAAATTATAAGCTTAGTTATAATAGCACTGGATATTTTATTTGTATTCCAATTCTTCATAACTAAATTGTAAACCTAAAACATGAAAACATATAAGTAGTCATATTTCTGGTATTACTGCATACCATACAATTTTAATATTCATGAATGTATCAAATTAAAAGAGTCATAATATTATTTTGAAGATGTTATCGTGTATAGTAAATAAAAAAGAAGAGCTACATAGAAGCTAAATTTGCATGGCACCTATATAGTATTATTATATTAACATAATTGCCTCTTTTTGTACTTTTAATAGATATTTTATGTCGATTTTAATGTAGTAAAATTTTTGTTTGTGAATAAAATATCTCAAAAATATTATACAAAATGTATTATAATATTCTTTGACGTATTTCACAGATTAAAAATATATAAATATTTAAAATATTATGAAAAAACTATGGACATTTTAGCTGCTGAGACAAGTTTTTTTATTTTATAAATTATTGCATATAATATTTTTACATTTTTTCATATAATTCTTAAAATAAACAAATTAGAAAATTCAAAGTTCTAATACGTCTATACGTGCGAATATCATGTTTATATTTTTGAATTTCATAAGTACATACAACTACGGAATTTTAAGGCTATAGTATAGATTTTAATTTTAATACTATGCATTTGATTGATCTTAAGAGAAATTTACCTACTAAATTTTAACTGAGAATTTTTAAAAATGACACGTACAATATTTTAGTATACCTATAGGTAGTATTTATTTTTATAATCTATAAAAAAATAGTGATATATTTCAAATATTTTATACTTGATGGTTTTTTAGAATAGAGTTTAGGGTAGATACCTATTTGAGCACCTCCCGGGCTGCACCTCTCTAATTTACCTTTTTTAAAGTAGCCTATCTTCTTCCCAGAGGTCTAATCTATCTCTATACCAAATTTCATCGTAATCGGTTTAGGAATGCATAAAGGGGTCACACACACACACACACACACACACACACACACACACATATTACAGATATAATATATTTTTTCACTAATATAATTCATTTATCCATTGATTCTATGCAACAACGGATGATGAGAAATCTACGATTTTTCAATGACGTATGGTTTGCGTTCTGTTTTTGAAAACACTTAGTTACGATGTTACGTATTCAAACCCGTCTATTGATTAAAAATTGAAAACTGATGGTACTTCGAGTTTGTCTGAATATTGTAAGCTCTCTCAGCAGTTTTTGATAAAATTGCGAAAAACTGAGTATTGAGAACAATCCATGCGGTTGGGGCGATTTTTAATGAAAACATAATGCTGTATTGCCGTTTTTATAGTGTAATTTTTTTTTGGAACGTTTTATACTTGAGACTTAAGATAATGTCCATTTTTTCGTTTGGCTAAAATATTATTATTTCAGCGTTTAAATGATATCGATTTTTGAAGTCGTAATTTTACTATAGGTACTTTTCACAAATGTATATTGACATGTTTGACTTAAATATTAACTACACCGGCGGTTCCCAAACTTTGAGGCGCAAGCTTTTGGCAGGGGAGGCGCGAGCCGCGTGGTAAATATTGATATTTTTAAATCAACAATAATTTTGTTGAAATGTCATAACTATTCCAAACGAATATTTCATACTGATGAAAAAAAATAATAATAAACCAAATTACTCTATAGAATTGTTTATCTATGTATTATAAAATCAATGGTATTACTTAAAGTCGCGTTATATTCGTACAATAATATACATTATACTTGATTCGGGGATTTCCGTAAATGTCGTTACAGCATTATCGCATTATCGATAACCGAATATTATTGCGTCTACCCTACCTAATAGTGTAGAATTGTAATGAGTAATGACCAATATTAATATATTTGCACGGCAATAGCAGTAGTCGTCGTGAATGAACCGTACGTAAGGTGTATTCGTCATTTTCGAATTGCGCATTATCAACTCGTGTTTTATATCTTTTCTGGAAAAATGGAAAAATTTCTTAATATTAAGAGTACAACCAAGCGTTTAAATGAAGACAACAATAAAGAAGAAAATAAACGTAAGTTCAGAAAATACGATGATAGTTATTTAGACTTTGGTTTTACTTACATTAAAATATACAACGAAGAACGTCCGAAATGTGTTATTTGTTTAAAAGTATTAGCTGCCGATAGTATGATTCCAAATAAATTAAAGCGTCATTTTGAAACTAATCATGGATCGTTAATTAATAAAAAAACGTGATTATTTTGTAAGGCAACGTGAACAATTAGAAAAACAATCAACCAGTTTTATTAAACAGACAAGTGTTCCAACCAAAGCACTTTTAGCTTCTTATAAGGTAGCATTTCGTATTGCTCAGAGTAAAAAACCTCATACAATCGCTGAAGAACTCATTTTACCATCAGCAATTGATATGGTTTCTACTATGATCGGGGAATCTGCTGCAAACCAACTTAAAAATATTCCCTTGTCTAATAATACAATTAGTCGGCGAATTCATGATATTTCTGAAAATATAAATGAACAGCTTATTAGTAAATTAAAAAACAAAAATACAATTCAACTTGATGAAGCTACCGATAGTAATTAAGACGTACACTTGATATGTTATATTCGTTTTATGGACAAAACAAATATTATAGAAGAGTTATTATTTTGTAAACCAATTTTCGGAGACACTAAGGCTCAAACCTTATTTGATATCACTAATGACTTTATGAATTGTAATAATATTAATTGGGAAAACTGTTTGGGTGTATGTACAGATGGGGCTCGAGCTATGGCTGGTCATTATGGTGGACTTCAGGCTTTAATACGAAAAAAAGCTCCAGAAATGATATGGACTCATTGTATTATTCATCGAGAATCTTTAGCATCACAAAATATGTGTCCATCGCTAAATACCGTACTTCAAACAGTTATAAAAGTAGTAAACTACATAAAAACAAGGCCTGTTAAAGCAAGGTTCTTTAAAAAAATATGTGAAGAAATGGGAGCAGAGCATACTACGTTACTGTTTTATTGTAATTCTAGATGGCTATCAAAAGGAAACGTACTAGTACGAGTGTTCGAACTTAGACAAGAACTTTACACTTATTTGAGTGAAGAACGTCATAATGATTTTAACAAGTTTATTGATAGTGATTTTGTAATTAAATTAGCGTATTTATGTGATATTTTTGAAAAACTTAATATACTCAACACATCTTTACAAGGTAAAGAAAGTCATATTCTGCAATTATATGATAAAGTGGTTGCTTTTATTAAAAAAATCGAGTTATGGCAAAGAAAACTAACCGAAGAAAACGGTAAAGCCGCGTGTTTTTCATTTTTAAAAAGTTTTCTTGAAGATAATGATCTTGAATTACCAATGAGCTCACTAAACATAATTTCTGATCATCTGATGACTCTTAAAAATCATTTCGAGAAATATTTTCCAGAAGACATCGTACAATACAATTGGATTAAAGATCCGTTTAGTTTTAGTGAAAACCCATTACCAATTTCACAACTACTGAAGAAGAACAATTAATCGATATTTCATCTGATTCTTCGTTACAAATGAAATTTTCTTCATTTTCACTTTTAGGATTTTGGAGCAGCATTAAAGATGAATATTCTGAAATATCCAACAAAGCTTTGCGTGTACTACTACCATTTGCGACATCGTATTTATGCGAAGCAGGCTTTTCTGCAGTTGCTGTATTGAAATCAAAATATCGATCAAAACTTAATATTGAAAAAGAAATGCGTGTGGCTGTCACAACATTGCTACCTAATTTTGAAGAATTATTAAACAGAAAACAAGCACATTGTTCGCATTAAGTTTAAATATTAATACGCATTGTATTTTGTAATACTTTAAATTGAAGTTTAATAATATTTACTGTTAACTTATATTTTCATAAAAATAAAAATGTTTGTATATTTAAATACTATAAATTTGTAATTTAATTTTTTATGGGAGGCGCAATTATTTTTTTTAATTTTTAGGGTGGCGTGAACTTAAAAAGTTTGGGAACCGCTGAACTACACGATTTATTGTAGTGTTTGTTGATAGGCATTAGTTAAATGCACTATATTGTAGGGTACCCACTTAAACTAAAAGTAACTTCTAGTCACCTAGTAGGTATTTTTCATTTTTAATACTAAATCGCCAGTTTATAAAAATGTGTGATGAATTTATCGCTATAGCAACTATTATTTAGCCAGTAGTCGATAATATTTTTATGTATGGTTTTGTTACTAACGTTTTTGTATACGATAGGACTATGCTAATTTGATAATAGTTGATTTTTATGCAAATTATGTACATAGGTTATGTCAAACACTCATATTCTGCTCTACAAGTTCGAATGATGTCAGCACTTTTGTCTGTAATGGTGACATACATAAATGCTTTTATTGAATATTACAAAATTCCATATTGTATTCACACGATTAAGACATTTTAACCAATCATTTTTTTGAATTTTTGGGTGTTTAATGTGATGTTATGTGTGTATTGTATTAAAATACTTCTGACTTTAATCTATATAATATAATATGTTACCGTATAAATTATGTAATTAAGTTAATAAATTCCTTGCCAATATTATCATTAATGCCCTTAATATCAGTAGACGGATAGCGTCTGGGCATTAACAGACAACACACATAGGCAATGTTGTAAAAACAATTTATTACCTAATAATTTTACAACTATGACTAGGAAAATAACCTCAGTGTCTACTGTACTGCAGCAGGTAAACAATATTGATGGTTTTGATGTACACAATATTCAAATTGGGTAAGAAATTTAAAATATCGCTGCATGTAGAGTGTACAGAAAAATCAGTCAACCTGCTTATTATAGATAGGTAATATAATATTATATGTTATGAAATGTGTAAGTACCAAATACCTACGCGTGCTTGTGTACAAATCTTATAGGTAACTTATTATACAAATAAGTTTTCCGTTATCGTGAATCGTGATTTTCCAACTAATATTGTATACCTACCTACTACCCGTGTCGAACTTCATTAACTTATGAGGCACAATGATTTATATTAGTAATTATAAATACTTATACAAGTGTTTACGTATTTACGTAAATGATAACTGAAAAAGATTGGCTTAGTGTTAATGTGTACTTAATAAATTATTTATTATATGTAAAATTACTCTAGTCCCCAGGACACCCACCACCCTTTAAACTGAGGCACGTGCCTCAAATAAAGTCCATTTACACGCCACTGTAGTAGTACTACCTATTTAGGTGTATATAGGAAAATAGACAACTATTTATTCAATACCGATCGTTTTTTAGGAGTTCAATATATTATATAGGCAATTTACTATATACATGCGTGTGGATCGTGTAAATGTGTGCGTAATAAGTGGTCATTAGTGTGAGTAACAGCAGAGGCTTATTTAGAAATGCCTAATGACTTATGAAGGGCACATATAAAAAATTCCAACTATACATATTTACCGTTTAAAAATAATGTATATTAATGTTATAGCCCCTAAGTGCACACACACGTCAATATATTATTACAAAACACACTACAGGAATATTATTTATTTTGTTATTTTTTTTTGGTCAGAAATATGAACAACCAACTTATCCGATATTTCTTAAAACATAATATTTTAATTTGTCATGAAATTTACTTTAAAACGACCTTCTTACAGTTTTAAATTAATTTTTCCACTTCAATATTTGATAAATTCATAGTATTCAAAATGTAAAAATGTTAAAGGTAATACACGGTCTAATATGATCGGAAATATTGTTATTGACTAATATCATTAACGTTAATTCCTTAATTTACGTATTTGACAGTAAGTGGTAACATATCATAATATATAAGATATAAGACAAGAATGGGTATTTCAGGCTGGCTCTGGAACCTCATATCCAATTTTTAAATCGTAATGCATTTTCTTCTAACGTATATAGAATACTACGTATCATGATTTAAGCATAGTTTACAAAGACTGTACACCAATAATTTAGCGAAGTGACTTTTTTTTATTATATTATTATTTTATGAGTGGAGCGACAAATCTATTGATTCAATATTTCAACGAATGACGAGTGTTTTTATTTTTTTTTGTCTGATGACGCTTTTTATAGTAGAAAATGCTTTAATCTTCAACTTCTATATCTTTTTTTGAAAGTGAATCCAGTTAGTACTTTGGGATGAAAGTAAAAAAGGGGGTATAAAAGTAATGTAATACTTTTTTACTAATTACATTTTAAAAATCAAAAAGAAATCAGACACTTTTACGCAAAACAAAACACAATTTTGATTTTGTTTTTTTGTTATGATTCCACAACGAAAATACTAAATTGAAATACAATGTGGAAAATAACGAATAACCGTAAATACTTGTGACATTTTCAACAAATTTTAAGTATTTTCTATATATTATGGTATAATTTTAAAAATATTTTGTGATATTTATAGATATTTAAAATTTTCTAATTTTTCTATTATGTTTATTTTAAGGTGTTAATAAAAATGTGTATGCTCGGTCAAAAAGCTTAGAAATATGATACAAGATCCCACATAAGTTGATAAATTATTAATTTATAAATATTTAAAATATGTTGACACAATTATGTTTACAAGCGTTTGTAGATTAAATGTTGACAAAATTCGTTATGATTTCCTTCGTACCTTTGTAAATTTATTTTGTAGTTGAAAATTTACAAAATTTTTAATTTATATAGTTAAAAATTGACAATTTAATTCACGGATCCCCATAAATAAATATTACTGAAACTAAAAAAAAAAGTGGGTAAGTGGGTGTCGATCTGCGGTATAGTAGGTTACAAGTGAGTCATTGTAGTGGATGGTGTTAAATTTAAATACTATCGATGGGCATTTTTTTTTTTTCTTTGATAATGGTGGTTAACTCTATAAGGAAACTTGTATTCCATTTTAAAATTTTAGATTTAAAAAGAAAAACTTTTAGGAATTACTAACTAATTTGCACATTTTCGTTATTTATGAAATGCTTATAAAAAAAAATTGTGACATTGAATTTTTAATATTTTTCAAATGTCATTGTAATAATATATTAATAAGGACCTTGTATTAAATTTTAAAGCTTTTTTACCCAACAAATAAAATTTTATTGACATTCAAAAAAAAAATTGGAAACTGAAAATGTCCGTTAACAGTTCAAAACCAGTCAAAATAATTAAAAAAGTTTGTGGTGAATAGAAAATGTTAATATAAACATTCAGTGAAATTTTCATGTGATCTACGGTCATTTGTTTTAGAGTTACACCAATAACCAAAATTGATTTTGTCAAAAACTGATTTGCGTAAAAATTCCCATATTTCCTTAATTTTTTTTTTTCGGTGCATTTGATAACTACTGGGAATTTTGACCTCCAGAATGCACCAACTAGATTAAGAGAGTCGAGCAGGTGCGTTTTTTGGTACAAAAACATGTCTTACAGAAAAAACTCTCATGCCCTGTAGAATAGTCGGATTTAGTAATTTTTTTTTTTTTTGTTTAAAAGTAAGGAACATTTTGTAGGTCGGATCAAAGCCCGATTTTGAAAATTATAATTATAGAAGCTGGAATTTGCATTTGAATAATGCACAATATTTGTTCTTTTTTAAACGTATTTTTCTACTACTATTTAAAGTAAAATAAAAATTCGAGCTTTCATCCAACCTGAAAAAACTTCTAATCTTTCAGATAAAAAAAATGACCAAAATCCGACATATCAATGAGGCGTGAGAGTTTTTCCTGTAAAATCATTTTTGTTTATCAAAATAGTGCTTCGATAATAGTCATCAAAGTCATCACTGGCATGTGCATGCGCGTGCGTAAATATCTTTATCGAGTAATTATAGTTCACTCTCACTAATATCGATTTACATACTCACACACATGCACGTTCCGCGCGAGGCCGATACAACATGTGAATTGAATTGCCTAAATTTTACTCCTTAATAAATGACCGGCATCGACACCCTATTAACTTTCCCAAGATATTGTCGAAGCTGTTTTACTGCCCCAAACGGCGATGACTGATGGCAGACACAAAAAAAAAATTTTAAAAAACACACATCATTGTAGAACCAATACATTCATCGCTCCACTCAAAATCTAAAATTGTATGTAAAGATTTTGACAAATGGATGCGTTAATGATAAGTAACGATTTTAATTATTTTGTTATGATTCAAAAATATTATCTGAGACATAAAACGTATATTTTATTGTATTTTACTAGGTACAAACAATGAAATGTTCAAAATGTTAAGATTAATTTTAAGTTATTGTCTATTCATACCATGAAGGCGAGAATCTATTCAAATCATTATACAGTAAGTCATTAATTGACTAAAAAGTTCATAAAAATAATATTCAGAATGATTCACCAATCGTGCTTACCCCCTTTTTTTCCTTTAATACCTTTTATTTAAATTCTGATTTTGGAATTTTTAAATGTTTATCCTAATCATATTTTAAAATTCTTTAGATTTGTTGTATACTACTTATCTAAGGACTAAGAAGCATTCTATAGCGATACAAAGTTCTGTTTTCAAATGAAAACCCTCCTTTTTACTATAAATTATTTGGTGAATTATATTTTTGTATCTAATTCAAAATTCGAAAGTGTAGTTTATCAGTTGGGTATTAAAATAAAGCGCTTTAAAATGGCTTTACAAAAATATAATATAGATGTAATATTGTATCTATAGCATTGATTATACTGGGGACCATTTTTACAAATTATAAAATGTTAATAATTACAAACGTTTTCAAATCACAATAGGCTCCATATCTCCCAAATCCATAATGGTTATGGTATTGATGGACCTATTATCCTTAGTACACAAAGTTAAATAACTCAAAAACTACTCGTTTGAATACTTCAACAATTTCAGAAAAAATATCTGACAAATAATTTAAGGTTAATACAGCTATAAAATATAATAAATCATGGTAAATAAATGCAGTACTTACATCAAGATTACTAGAATTATATGCTTATACCATATTATATTTTATTATACATTTATACCTACTGGGAAAATCCCGGAATACATGTATTTAATTTTCAATGAATTTTTAAAAGTGATGTCACATTATTCTCAAATTTTGCAGCATTAAAGCCTATTGACTTGACATTGTTATTAATATTAAAATCTGTCAACATCCATACCAATCATTTTCTTTCAAGCAATTTTAAATAACTATGCTATGCTCCATTTATATTTTAATGTGTTAAACTAAAATAGTAAAATGTGTGGTACATTTTTCATCAACTTATCATACCAATATCTAAACTGTCCAATACATAGTTTATTGCCTTATTGGTACACATAATATAGCCATATAAGGTAATAAATAATGAAATATAGGCACTATACTATACTGGGTGATCCATTATACGTAAGAGTGTAAGACACCCATTACTTTAAAAACTATTTAAGTTTTTGAAACGTTAGATAAAAATTATGATTTTACCAATTTGAAAAATTTGCCATTTTTAAAATCGTTTTAATGACAATATGCATTTATTATTCCTTATTCTAGATCAGAATATTTTTGGAGTATTTTTAATTATAAAATCGAATTTTGGACGAGTTATGTAATAGTTATAATTAGGTACCAATTTAAAGTGTTGATGAGCGAAGTGAAGAAGTACAACATGGGTAAAAGAAAAAATGTTGGTCGACTATTCCCACTCATCTTATTATTAAATATTTACCTATAAGGCTATAACTAATAAGACTACTTTTATGAAATTAAATTTTAAAGATATAATACTCTTAATAATATTTGGCTTGGGTACTTACACGAAATTAAAAATGTTTGTTGTCATTCAAAAGAATAAAAAACTTAAAGAATTTGAACGATCAAAAAAATAATTGTTTTCACAAAAACGTGTTATGAACAGTAAGGAACGACCTAAAATCGTGTAAAATAAATATTTTCAAAAATTAGCGTTTTCTAAAATAATAAATTAGTATCTTACGTCAAATGGATCACCCAGTGTACAATTCGGTTATAAGATAAATTCGTCATGAATAATGATACTAAATAAGTAAAAAAATCTTACAACGTTCTTGATGTTGTAGTATTATACAGGACCTCAATTAGGTTCTATACACCTTTATAACTATTGACAATATGTATTACTAACCACTGTACCTGCCTACCTATCAAGAGCGCCCATTATGGGGTTGCAAGGAGGTGACATGTCACCTCCCTAGACAAATGTGAAATGATTGTAATTTTTTGTAATTATAAATTATAAACTATTTTTAGTGATGATATTATAATACATGACATATTACATACCTAGGTACATCAATTATCTATGTTGTGTATTCATTTTCTGTTATTTGATAAAGTCAATTCTGTTGGTTATTAGTTATTTTTTTATGATATAGTCACCCCTTTAGGTTCTGATTGATGGGCGCCCTTGCTACCTATAGAAAGTGAGCACCGATCAATACGAAAAATGTCAATATTCGAATTATTGTATTGTTATAGAATGGGATTTAATTTAAACGTACTTATAATATTTAGGTATACGCCTAGGTGCAACTAGCGCATAGTAAATTTATTATTCCTGATATAATTCATATTTATTTACAATTAGTAATTACCAAGGTCCAAGTATTTAAAGGGGCTGCAGCCGATGAAAAAACCAATAAGCTAAATAAAACTGGAAGAATTTGGTTTGACAGATTTTAATTTTGAAAACGGATTATGATTGATCAACAAGTTTACTAGGGAATCATCAAAGCGATTTTGAACATTTTTTTTTCAGCTGTTATATCCAAGAATAAAAATATCGAAAAAATATGATATTTTTGTATTTATATTTTTTATTATGACACTAACAATAATTAGAATATTCAAAATCGCCTCAATCATTCCCTAGTAAACTTGTTGATCAATCATAATCCGTTTTCAAAATTAAATCTGTCAAACCAAATCCTTCCAGTTTTGTCTAGCTTATTGGTCTAAAAGTCACTTTTTTTCATTGACTGGAGCCCCCCCCCAACCCCCTTAAGGTTTATTTTATGATACAAATTTTAATACATTGAAAAACATTATAACAAACAAAATTAATGTTAAGATTGGTCAAATCTACATTAGTTTTGACTTTTGACAAAACCGGCTGCAGCCCCCTTAATATGCAATTATACGAAAAATGTAATTTTAAAAACGAAGATAATATCTTATATTATATTTAACTATCAATTCAAAGTACTTTACTGGCAGTACCTACCCGTGTCATATTTCTGTGACTGATGATTGTGTAATTATGAAATTATACAGACAATTAATTAAAACGTGTTTAATGTTCGTATAGATGTGGTGGTAATCAGTATATTCTTTAGTTTGTTTTTTTTAACAAAATCACTCAATTGCCTACTTTCTTTGTACGTGAAATGTATTCAGTTGAGTACTTGAGTGTAGTGGGACTGTGAGAGAACGGAAATCATAAGCGACGAATCTAGGAACTAACAAAATCATGTTTTAAAACTAATTCAAACTACCACATAATTAATTTTTGAGCATTAGACATTTATTGATGATTTTACGTTGTCAGTGAATCATAAAAATGGTATATATAATATTCTGTCTTTTGGATGATATATTACACAGACGTAGGTATTGTATTTATAATGATATTGTAATATTTCAAAGACGCGAAAAAAATTAAGAAAAAACATAACATAAAATGTTTTACTGAAAAAAAAATGATTCAAGTGCATAATAATTGTGGTCAATTTAAATAAAAAATATTTAGTAGTAGTATATATACTCATAAGTAATACATTCAGATAAAATATGCATACATTTTGTATACATCTGTTGAAAACAAATTTTTAAATATATCAATCGATAAATGAAATAGTTTAATTTTTGTTGTGGATATATTGGACGTAACTTATTAGCAGGGCTGTGAATTTAATGCATTTACATATTTTTTTTGCTACACTTTATAAAAAATGGATTCAGCCAAAATTTGTTTTGACTTATTTGTAGTTCAAATACCAAATTTTATTTCGCATATTTTTGCATATTTCATGGGTTAGGGCATATAAATGCATGTTTTAATAATTTTTTTGTTTAAATGCTTTTTTTCGTAATATTTACATTTTTTCGGTCAATCTGTCAAAAATGTATTTGTATAAACTATTTACTTTTATAGTTTTACAGAAATTATTTTATTTTTACTCGGGTATTTAACGTGTATTATTATTGACTATTGTACTATTGAAGTCGAGATACTGATATCAATTATCAACTCGTACATAAGTTATGTAACACATATGACAAAAATCATTAGACAATCATAAATCGTAATCTTTTAGTCTGGTGCGATCTATTGACCAACGTGCGTCTTGCGTGTGGTTGAGTGTTATTCTTATTCGTGTTGATTTCGTTGTTTAATTGGTTTATTGCGCGTATGAAGTTCTTCATACTTGTCATTTTTTTTAAATAATATAGCGAAATAAAAATGCCAAAAGAAAAATCATCGGTAGCGATCCGTTTAAAAAACTACGTTTCAGAATTTGAAAACATATTTACAACGGACAATAAAATTCTATTTTGTACAGTATGCAATATCAAAATAGCCAGTGATAAACGTTTTTCTGTGACACAACACATTGCAACTGAAAAACATCGAAGAGGAGTCAATCGTGTAGAAGACAAAAAAAAATGTCAGCAACTTATTTCACAAGTTCCGTCATCAAAATCTTCATTCAACAACGATTTATGTTAAGCCATGCTCAGTGCTAACATCCCACTTAATAAATTAAGCAATACCCATTTCAAACAATTTTTAATAAAATATACGGAACAAAATGTACTAGATCAAACAACATTGCGCAAAGGAAATATTGATTATTGCTACCAGGAAATTATTACAGAATAAGACAAAAAGTAGTGGGAAAGAAAATTTGGGTGTCAATAGACGAGACGACAGATGCTGAGGGTCGTTTTATCGCTTCAGTCATTATTGGTACATTACTCCTGGATCGTGCAGGTGAAATTTTTTTATTAAACCTTGAACATTTACAAAATAAAAAAATCATGGTACAGTATGTTCAGTATTTGAAAATTCTCTGTATTTATTATGGCCTAACAGAATTCGTCGAAACGACGTATTACTTTTTTTAAGTGATGCAGCCTTATATGACGAAGGCAGGTGATACATTAAAAGTGTTGTATACAAAAATGGTTCACGTAACTTGTACTTTTCATGGATTGCATAGAACTGCCGCATTCAATTTCCAAAAGTCGATAAACTGGTCGAAAATGTCAAACGAGTATTTAAAAAAGCGTCTTATCGTGTTCAGAAATTTCATACTGATGCACCACATATACCACTACCTCCCGAACCTATTTTGACACGTCGGGGCACGTGGATTTCTGCCGAAATATATTATAGCGAAAACTTCGAAACTGTAAGACAAATTGCCGAATGTTTTGATGAAAATTATGAACTTTCTATCAAAAATGCTCAAAAATATTTTAAAGCTAATCAAATGAAAGTAAATTTGACTTACATACATTCAAATTTCTCATGTCTTCCTATAGCTATAACGCGTCCACAAAAACAAGGTATTCTCTTATCTGAAGCTATTGAAATTGTACAAGATATTTCGACAAAGTTTAGTCAATTAACAGGTACAGCCGGAACTACTATTAATAAAAAATTACAAACAGTACTCAACAAAAACAAAAGATTTTAAATTATGTGTAATATTTCAAAAATATTAACTGGCGAAAAAAATGACGTAGATTTAGATATACCAGAAGATTTAACCAGTAGCGACATGACGTATTTCAAGTTTGCCCCAATAAATTCGTCAGACGTAGAACGCTCCTTTTCTTTATATAAAACTTTGTTGGCACCAAACAGGAGGTCTTTCAAGTTCAAAAATCTGAAGAAATCATTGGTTGTTCAATGCAATAACTACTTTAAAAGTAAAATATATAATTTTAATTATATTATTTATATAATTTATATTTCTTTTATAGATCTTGTATACGACGAAGAACAAGACTAGTCAAGATCAATAACTCATATACTAATACTAAGAAGTAACAATACTAATATTTAAACCAAAATTATACTTTTTAGAGCATATTTTTATGCATATTTTGTCAGATTTTAGTGCGTATATGCATGCATATTTAATAGTTTTTAAGTGCATTAAATTCATAGTCTTACTTATTAGTAATTACCACAGGCTATACAAAATCTATGACGATATTCAACGACTCACCCAGGGATACCACACTGATCAATGTAAGAACAGACTGCATAATATATACATAATGCTATACTACATAGATACTATAGGTACCCAAGTGACTTTCACGTTTCACTGCTACAGCAATAGTATTGTTAAGACAGTAAAAAAAATGTAATTTTGGCAAAAAAAAATATTGTATACATCTACAACAGTATAGTATACTCAGTGGTGTAACTACGGGATGGCAAGGCACGGCAATGCCCCGGGGCCTTGGACTTGAAAGGCCCCTCGACCATCGTAAATAGATGCATAAAAAAAATGTTAACTAAAAAAAAAAAAAAATCAATCGGCTTAATATATCAATAAAATAATATTAGTTTTTTTATGAAAATACGTAATTCACTTGCAATTTATTATTGTTCGGAAATCGGAAATATAAAAATAATTGATATTTAAAGACAGCTGTATATCTTGAGTATGGTGGTCGTATAGAAATACATATATTATTAGGCCTAATTATTTTTAGAAATTATAATATGACATATTTGAATTTTACTCTTGGAATCAATTTAATAGCTACACTAGAGCCAAATATATAAATACATACAAATTAGTAATAACTTGGGAAAACACACTTGGCGTATCAATAAATGACCGCCGTATGACCGCCGGCGGGCACACGGCGGCTAACGTGTTAAAAGCATTTAACCCTACAACGCATGATTTTTTTTATTACAATTAAAAAAATTTTTTGGGGTACTTCTAAAGCTATATAATACGTAAAAAATAAATTTAAAAATCTATTTTAATTTTAAAAGTTAAAAAAGTTGATAAAGTTGGTTGTTGCTGTAGAGCAACATTATGCATTTGTGACTACGATAAATAGAATAAAAAATTAATTTTATTTTTTGTAAAATGTTGTCATATTTATAATAGATAAATTAGTTAAATTTATACACATTTTAATTTTTCATAAATAAATCACTCGATATCAAACAACTTAAACACATAATCTAACTTCACATTTTTTTTAAATGTTGTCATATTATAATTTATAGATAGGTACTTAAAATTAGTTTAATTTTATACATTTGAATCATTACATAATTAAATCATACAATATTATTATGTAGTATGATAGTTTTTGAAGCAAGTTTTTCCTTTTCCAACACATAATCCAACTTTACATTTTTCACACTCTTGCCATGTATATCCGTTGCAACCTGGCATTTTACAACGACTCCTCGTTGGTGCATCAGTCGGCCAGTGATCAATGCGATCCATGCGTATATCTTTATTTGGTGGTTTTGAGGCATTTGGTTTCTTGGATTTTTGTATTAGTGCATTCTGGATGATATTTGATGGCCTTCCTCTAGTGGAAGTTAACTGACCAACTTTGCACAGAGATATGGCCAAATCTTCTTTAAACGCAGCTAATGTCATGGGTTTTTCAATGTTGCCCCTAATTTTATTTTTTGAGCAATTATTCGCTTATGTAACAACCATGAATTAACAACAGTCACGTCAAGTAAATGATAGAAAATTCTTAAATACCATTTACGACTTCTTATTTTAATTTTCTGTCGTCCTAACAAGCTATCCACAGGTCTACTCCTCCCATGTGTTTATTATATACACTTACGATGTTTGGGCAGTCTATTTCAATGGATTTATTTTCCGTTTTTGAAAATCTTTTTACCTTAGAAATCGGATCGATTTCAACAAATGTAGAGAGCAAAGTTACCACCTTATTATCACGCCAGCAAGTGGCAAAAACTTCGTGATTATTAATATTTGCCAAACAATAATCTGACGAACCTCGTGGTTTTTTTAAAAAATCCTTATCATTAGGTAATAAGACATTATTTAGGCGATTTCTGCGAACTGTTCCCAAAGAACATATTTGACGGTTTTTCATATACACCATCAATGGTACAGACGTGTAGTAGTTATCGAAATAAACTTTGTAATTCATATTTTTCGGAATTATTCTGCATAGTCGAACGACTACATTTCCCGAAGCACCAAAATCTGGTTCCCATGAATACCTATTATCGTCATTATTTTCCTGACCACTATACATTTCAAAATTATAGGAAAAACAGATACACCACATAATACAAAAATTTGTACCCCCACTTATGGGGTTTCATTGGTAGATATTGCTTGAGAAAATGACGAGCTTTAGTTGAACATAGTTGTTCATCTATGGATAAAGATTCTTCTAAAGGTATAGAAGCAAATCGTTTTTTTAAAGTCTCCATAACTGGTCTAATTTTATGTAATCTATCATGGCCAACGTGGCCTTTAGGTAACATATTACTATTATCATTGAAGTGTATAAACTGACGAATTTGTTCAAATTGGTTGACGCTCATTGTTTCTTGAATAATTTGATTTCCTAAATTTGGAGACCAGTATTTTCGAATATTAGAAATATTTACTAAGCCCATTAAAAGACAAACTCCTAAATATTTTTTGACGTCATTTGAAATTATTTTGAAATTTTTATTTGGGTCTGTTTGTACACTATATATCAGTGTTTCATACACAATATGATCAATTAAATCGTCTTGAAAAAAGTAACTAAATATTTGGTAGGGAGTACTTAAATTTAAAATTTCATCTGAAAGTTCAGAGCTACCAGTAAATTCTACATTTTGGGTAGACAATTTTTCGTGTTTCCAAGAAATATCCAATTTTTGCTTTTTTTTGTTATTTGTTTTAGGCTGAGGCTTAGCAATAAAAGGAGGAGTGGTTATATCAATTTTGACTTTTTTTCTTAATTTATTGATTTTGAGGTCTGGAGTTTTATATATTTCATTTTTTGTGCGCGGCTGTGCAGAAATAGATTTTTGAAAACGTATCGACGGACCGTTAGGTTCACATTCAGTATTTTCCATGTCAACATTAATATCCAAATTACTATCTAATAAGTGTATAGAATTAAGGAACGGATCTAATTCATCGTCATCAATATTTTCTAAAAATTTATCGAGTGCCTCTAAATCAACTATATTATCATCTATATATATACCTTGTTCGTCACCAGATTCTAAGTCGTCCTCAGAATCAGATGGAGGTTCATTCTCTAGTAATTGTACAATTTCTCTATCGAACAAATGTCTTCTACACATATCGAAAAAAAGCACTGATTTATAATGTAAAAATCAAAATAATAAAAAACGTAAGAATACGGCACTGAAATACGTCGAAAAAATATACGTCCCGCGTGTAGTGCTAAATGCATACTGTTGCGTATGAGCAACAACCATGTATTATTGATTTACAAATAAAATATTTGAGTTATCTGTATAACCTTTGGAATTATCTAAAGTTTAGATATATATCAACACGATAATATTTTTATTATTACCCATAGGCATATTTTAAGATTAAAAAAAATTGAAAAAAACCCAGAATATTGTCACATTCACATGTACTGGTTCTTTGATAAATAGTTTAATTTTTCCAATTATATACTGCCATCTATCGGTTTGTAAGTAAATCACGTGATAAATTACTATACATGGTTGTGATTATAGCTGATATACACTAACTAACATTATATAATACCTGATTATAACCATTTTTATCGGTTGTTGCCGAGAAGCAACACCATGCATTGTAGGGTTAATAATAAATATTAATAAGTCAATATGTATTGTTTTCGTCGTACGACGATTGTCAATATTACTGCACGTAAACGTATTTTCTAGTTTGTCCGTGTACACGAGTACATGTCATTTTACATTTGACTATCGAAACGTCTGGACAACTGACATAGAACAGGTAAGTTTAACTTTTAGTTTTAAGTTGTAATTTTTGCTATACCGCGTATTCAAAAAAATTTGGAAATACTTAAATCATTGTTATTCTCAGGATTTTCGGAAGTGCGCGATCATTCCGCTGTTGGTTTATCAACAAAAATTAAGCAGCTATTACATAATAATAATATGGATCTATTACAGTGTCGTGGACATGGGTATGATGGGGCAAAAGTAATGAGTGGCGCATATGGTGGAGTTCAAGCCCTTATCAGACAAGTACAACCTAATGCACTGTACGTTCATTGTGTATCACACAATTTAAATTTGGCAATTAATGACGCGGCAAAATGCTCAATTGAAGTTGAATCGTTTTTTACTACTTTAGAAGATATTTACACATTTTTTGGAAGTAGCATTAACAGATGGGATTTACTATCAAAATTTACTGAGGAATCTACCATCACTCTGAAAAAATTAAACCCTACTCGTTGGGCAGGTCGATATATGACACTGTGGGCTATTAAATTGAGATATATTGATATAATGAAAGCATTAAATGAAATAAATTTGAATACTAATAAGCCTGCAGATGAACGAAATGAAGCGATTCGTATAATTAAAATTATGAGTACCTTTGAATTTATTTTTATATGTATAATTTTAACAGAAATACTGTCTCAACTTAATTTGGTATCAAAACTCCTTCAGTCAAAAAACGTGGACCTTTTAAAAAATGCTAAAACAAATTTAGAAAAATTTAGAAATGGATATGAAAACGCAAAAGCTAATGCTCTAAATATTGCTAATAAATGGAAAGTCAACCCAGAATTTTCTAATAAAAGGAAAAAAATAATAAAAAAACATTTTGACGAACTCGCTCAAGACTTTAGGTTTAAAAATAATGAACATGCATTCAAAATTAACGTGTTTTATAAATTTTTGAATGTCGTTTGTTGCCAACTTCATAACTGTTTTGCAGGAATGAATGAAGTGTGTAATTTATTTAATTTTATGAGCCCTAGTGTATTAATTTCTCTTCCAGAAAAAGATATAATGGAATATTCACAAAAGATTCAATTAAAATATAATAACGATTTATCAGCTGAATTTCCTCTACAATTAGTTATGCTAGTTTCAATGACTACTATAAAAGAAGAGTTAGCTAAGTTAAACTCAATAAAAGAATTTTTAGAGTTTTTAATAAAACAACCATTACTAACTTCAAGTGTTCCAGAAGTAGCAACCGCTTTAATATTATTTTTAACATTACCAGTAACATCAGCCAATGCCGAACGATCATTTTCAAAGTTAAAATTAATAAAAAATTATTTAAGAAGCACCTAAGAACAGGAACGCCTTAGCGATTTAGTAATCTTAGCCATAGAAGCTAAAGAAGCAGAGAAAATGGACATAAAAGAACTAATAAAAACATTTTCCGAGCTGAAAGCTAGAAAAAAAAACTTTTAATAGACACTTTGTAGTTTTGTACTCTTATACATATACCTAATATTAATAAACTATAATAAATAATAAATATTGTTTTTTTTTTAAATTTTGGTAGCATAATATAAGCCAACACTTGATACTGCCCCGGGGACCCAAATTTATAGTTACGCCACTCAGTATACTACTATAGCTGTGGTATCGACGGAATCAAGCGTGTATTGATATGTATAAATGTTATATAATATAGTATTTAGTTCACTTTCATTGAAATAAAAGTTTAATAAAAACATTTTATTATATTAAGCCGGGTTGCATACAAAATTAATTAATTTAATGAACCAATCATGCATGGCTCACTAAATCGTGTTTAAAGGACCATAAAGTCACAATAATTGATTCATCAAATATTTAGTGACTGTTCTTGCAACCCGGCACTATATAGTATTTTAAAGTATTTAAAATATTCATTAAATTTTCAATGTATATTCTCATAATTTTAGGGGAAAATAATTATGTATTTAGGTAATCGTTATAATGAACCTATACTTGGGCAATCATGTAAATAAGTACATATTTCTATAGATTCTTAAAGTGGATTTCGTAATATCACTTTAAGATTTAAAATAATAAAAAAAATTCCATAATAAAAGTATCCTAGGCCGGCTAGGTACTATATGTTTATATTATTTCCACGCAGTCACATGCTTTTGCATGCAATTTTAACTAGAAATCAGTATTATAGAAATTGACTCAACCGACATTTATTATGCTTGGATATAATTATTGTATATTTAATAGAGAACATTTTTTTAACAGCCTAAATAGTTTTTTCAGAACAGACATTCAATAGATATAGAACGTAAAAATGTAATAGTATAAAATATAATTTATAGAGATTAACTGTTCCAACTTAAAAAAAAATAATATTTTAACAATTTTATATTTTAAAATACAGTAAACTAATTTAAAGTATAATAATTAAACTATTTCAAATATTTACATTATTTGTATACATGCCCAGTAAAAAAAAGATTTTACAATTTTTTTTTATTCTATATTGGTTTGCGAGTCTGTGAGTTGTTTATACATTTAAAAGAGGGCGATATATAAAAAAGTTTGGGAAACACCGCACTATATAGTATTATGTTTTATTCAATTATTTATTGAATATAAAAATGTGGACTTCAAAATTAAATTAGCTCTTCAAATCATACCTAAAATACATAGCTACACGGTGGCAAGGTGACTTCATTATTTTTGAAGAAACGAAAAATATTAATTTATTTTTTATAAGCAAAATCACTTGTATTTATTTATAAGAATATTATAGAAATCGGTCATGAGAGAAAAAAAAATATCAAGCCTCACATTAAATTAATAATGCGTAATATGGCTCGACGACTACTAAGCTAGCAAACTATTGGTAACTTTTCGAGAGCACAAGTCAGCTTCAAGTGTGCTTATGGACAAAAGTTGCTACCTTCGCAAAAATCTCTCCCCCACCCTCCGGCCGTTACACTTTTTATCGTTCGTTCACGCCAGAATCTTTTATTTTATTATTATTATTTTTTTTTTTAATTGCATCTCATACTAAAGTGATGACGTAAAAGAGTCTTAAATGTCTGTGTGTCAAAGAGATTACGTGCATTGATACTTGAAAATACACGCTCACACACACACACATATAATATGTAGGTATACATATTATATAGTGGCGATATTTCATTAATGTAAAATCTAACTTAATGTAGTCTGCTTGCAATTTAAGCTGTACGGTTGTTCAAATTATCATTATATATGATAGGTACCTACAGATAAAAAAAAATCGGTTCTATAAATATCACATTAAAATACTAACGCTGTAGGCGAAATTCCGATAAGATGTATTATAATATAACAAAAAAATCGAATTAATTAACTAGTCGACTTGGTTAATTGGTAGTTAATATTCCTGTGCTTGTTATTTATACGATGGTTTCATAATTAATTAATTTTATTGATTTTAGTTTGAAGGTATAATATTTATCGATTTTTGTGTCGATTGTACATTTGTAACTATACATATGATTGTTCAAGCTACAACGTATCATTTTAATATAATATTGAGGATCGAACCACCAAATAAAATAACCGTAATAATATGCAAATTTCAAAATAAAATAGATATTATTCCCGTTAGTCTACGTGTACCTCAGTGTCGGACGTGTTGGTTGTTGGTACGTGGTACCTATTTTTAATGTAGCTAATATATAGAAATGTATAACAATCCGGAACCAAAAAAAATTCTTATTACATTATTTTTAATTTCCAATAAAAATGTATTAATCGATTAAAAAAATAACTACAAATCTTATATTATGTCCGAGAATAAAAAATAAAAATATTTAAGATATATAATCCAAATGGCTACATTAATAACGCTATTTTTTAATAAAAACATTGAAATATAAGCAATAAACTTAGATACGTATTTGGGTTCAATTAATATTGAATAATAACGAACAGTCGTGGAAATAATATTATCATGTCAAATTATAGCAATAAATGTGGTCATTTTTCTAGCCTAAGATACCGATAATATTGTAATTCTAAAAAATTTAAATTCACTCAGTTGGTATTTGCATGAACAATTTCATATTAAGTAGGAAGTTATACATCGGTATAAGCATATTTTTTGTAAAAAAACTCTCCGGTGAGTATGATATTTCCGCTCATTCATAATCTAAAATAAAGGATAATTTGATACGTCAAATGGTCTAAAATGTAATCATGAGTTAAATCAGTCACGTATTAATTCATAAAACATGTGTTGTACATGATTTACATGGAGATATATTTAGTAAACGTGCTTTATCTATCGTATCTCTAGATGCACTGGGTATTCAAAATAAGGGGGAACACTTTGAGCCCTTCAAATTATTTTGAACCACTTCCATTATTATGCACTTAACTAATAAAAAATGTACTAAAATAATATGTGATGATGGTTTGAAATCAATCACAGTATTATATATTTTTGCGAGTTTGATAATATTATCTACCAATAGAAATAAATATAGAAATATTTTATCTCGTATACCGGTGAAAAATAAATTACCGTACAAATTTGGGTATACATTTATAAAATACAAATTGACAATTGAATTTTTTTTATATTTTATTGTTACCTACCTAGTACTTAATCTCGGAATCGTAACACGGTTTTTTTCAAAACGGATATTTCATGTTTATAGATACGCGTCGATGTCGCGGAGTCAGTGACACCTTCTAAAATATGTAAATTGAAACAACCGCAGTACGCCAAACACGTTATATTTTATCGGTCAAGATGCATTTTATTGTCATTATTTAAATGCCTATAATTTAAACTATCAAGTAATTATATAGGTCCTCGACAGCTTATTATGTACCTACCTACGTTCTACGAGCAATAAGTCAATGATAATCGTTATTTGATTTTGATATGAAATAAATATTGGTGGACCCCCGGTTGTCGACTTTAAATAATAAAATTCAATTTTAATCGAATATTAATTTTTTTCACGATTAAAAGAAAAATAAGTTAAGCAACTAAAACAGCCAATAAATTGTATTACCTAATAGATAGGCACTTGTGTTATATGATTATATTATGATTGTGAACGATAAACTGTTTCAAGCACCAGTTTTTTCACGACTCGCGAGAAATAATTAACTTTTATAACAATTAATTAATATTTACGTTGGTATACACATCATTCATTATGAACGATACGAAAATATTTTTATTTATTCAAATATTTGAATATTATCCTTATTAAAGATAAAACATCAGCAGGTATAAAAATTAATAATAGTGATTTTAATAACTGAATAGATTTTATTATGAAATTATAAAAATTGTTATGTACGATTTTTGACAAACTAATGTGTTGGAAATCAATTGGTGGTTCTGGTGGTAGAATTTTTTAATATAACCTATAACAAAAATATTTAAAAACTTACACTATATGATTGTTTCTTTGCTAGTTTGCTAATATGTAATTTAAAATTGTATAGGTTTTTTCTTTAAATATTTAAAGTAATAATATTTTACTTGAGTAGGTATACGCATATACGACACTTGGAACAGATGTTCATTTGTTATATAAAAACATATTATAGCGAAGGTACTTAACATGTTTCATACGTCTCCCCACCAAATGTATACCAATTTAGGTAATAATACCATCTAACTACGTAGGTTGAAGACAAGAAATATTATTCACGAAAACTATTATTATTACATAGGTACCTAAATTTGCGTGCGATCAATTGCTTTTTCTAAAAAATTATTCCTTACATAATAATGTTCTGTACCTATCATGACTTAATATACGATTTGAAAATTAAATACAATTGCAATTACATGCGTGACTGTTAAAATAAAATTTGATTTTTATTATGAATCAATCGATTGGAACCCTACAGGCAGTGGCGTATATATATAAGGGCACGTGTGATAGCCCATACCAAAATTTCTGGACAATTATAATATTTATAGCATATTGTAATGTAATGTAATGCAAGTACTGCAACTGCATGTGTTCTAGAAGGCGAGGAGTGAAAATAACTGTTGTCGCAGGGAAATGATTATATAAACTATAATAATTAATTGCTGTGGTCTGTATAGTAATTTACTAATTTATTTAAATATTTAATCACGAAGACACTAAAGCCATTCTGAAATATTTACTATATTAAAAATGTATTTTCAAATAAATGTTTCATGAGCGTGATTATAGTCGGACGCAACGATATAATTATTTTTACGTATAAAAAAAGTGTGGATGGGTGTATACTTTTGTTAATTGCATGTGCTCTCAAAATTTGTCTGCCCACCACCGATGTATGTGTCGTAATTAAAAGCCCATCGCCATAAAAAAAAAGTTTAATTGGCTCAAAATAATTTCCATATTACGTTGTACATTAGTGCTTACAGGTTAGATTAGCTTAGGTAGGTACTTACATGTATTTGTCAAGATGCGAAGAACCGTTGAAATGTCTGTATCAGCGCGTCGTCAAGTCCACCCCAGCTCGACGAGTCAAAAATACATTTAATCTCTCCGAGAAAAACGTAGGTATAGGTGTTATAATATTAACATGATAATAATATTATTTTGTGGCGTGCGTAGCTGTTACTCGCACCCTAACCGGCAAGTGTTACGCGAGGGCGTTAGAGAATGATTGACTGGCTCAGCTCCTCTGTGGCGTGTGCTTGCGTTCCTTCGCCCTCCGATATTATGCTGCATCATACGTCATTGTGACCCATATATATATTGTTCAATTGTCGGCGACGCCAATCGAAGAATAAAATATAACGACATTAAGAAATGGCAATCGAATGATGATTTCCGCATTAGTTCTGAAATAAGTATTATAATGTATTTTATTTATTATGATATTCTTATATTACCATATTATTATTGTTACGTTAATTTTAGCAGGAAGGTACTTCTGCAATTTAATTGTGCTATTTACACATATATTTTATTACATCATTACGCCTGTGACGACTTTTAATGGTTGGAATATAATATACATACTATGCATATATTATTTTTGCGTTAATTAAAGGTTATTGTTTTACATTGCACCTATACTATCATAGCAACATAACGTTTTACTGCACCATCAACAATTACGCACAATTTCTAAATCAAATTTTCTTTTAATTTAAACTATGCATATATATATTATATAATTAATTATTTTCTCCTGCGCATAATATTATACACCTACTACTAGTCTGGGCCGGAATAAGTCTGACCATGGCCCTAGGCAGTAAACACATATTTTTAAATAAACCGTTGTGTAGAAAAATAAAATTATTTAATATAATATACAAGTACAAGCAATAGGTACCTAGTCATTTTGTATAAAAAATTCAATATTTTGTCTGCATAAATAAATATAATATTACAAATTTTTGTGATTCCGTATAAATATAACAATATTAAGTATTAATTAGTCTTTTATTAGTTTACAAGTTGTATTAAAAATAAACCACATAATAAAAAAAAAATCTAGTGCAATAATTATTTAAATTTTAAAACATTATTTTTCTTCTTATACAAAATTATACAACCTATTACAAAATTGATAAACGATTAGATTTTTATAACTGTATGATACTATTATGCAAATATTATCAAATCCCTTTTTCCCTATGGGCCTATCCACCCCTGCTTCGAACTACTGCAGTCTATCAGTTCGTGTTCTGTAGTATTTACGATAAGTCGATAATGTTAGACAAAATTGATAAGATAAAAATATACGATAAGAAAACCAGTATGCAATTAATACCTACCTACTTACCAACTAATACGGAAACGTAATATTATATTTTTAAAAATATTTTCAATTTTTGTATTGTGGAAAAATGTATGTATAATAATTGTACATACAAGATACAATTATAAAATTAAATGTATACCTAGTGTATACGTATTATGCAAAAACATGCGTTTTTATGTAAAATATGCACTTGCACCCAAAATATGCAAAATAAAAACTTGTATTATTTAATTAAGTAAGATTGATGAAAACCCATTTACTGCATGTAATTGCTTATAAAAATATGAACATGCATGATGCATTATATGCAAAATCCGGTCTTTACATATGACAGACATATTATGTATTATGTAAATGAAGATACCATGTACATTTAGCACGTATTTATTTATATATTTATTTGTTAATGACTAACGAGCCGTTCCTTTTGAATACAGAAGAGGTAATACATTTTAGATTTAAGGTAATCAATAGGAATTAGACATAATTATAATGCTGAATAATATACAAAATTACAAAGGAGTTTAAACAAAAAGTAAAGTAATTAAATAAGGAAGGTAGGATATTGTATATTATCAGGGACAATTTACCAACTATTAGTTAGAATAATAGGTAAATCGAGGCATGTTCGTGATAGCTTCAAAAAAAATATCTATTTACATATAGGTATTAGGTATTCAATTTTATATATCAAACTTTTTTTTTTTTTTTGCTTTTACGGGCCATTTAGGTCCATTGCCGCAACAACCACCTACCTCCATCTATCTCTATCTTGAGCTATTTCTTTTCCGTCATTCACTCCCAGTCTCGATGCATCTTTTGTAATCCTGTCTTTCCATATCAAACTTACTAGGTATTAGTTACATATTTCATACACTTAACGACTTTGTTTATGTCTGTAAACGAAGTACCGCACGTAGCATTTGACGCTATTTCGATGTTTGGTGGTGAATGAGCGCATGTTCATTGTAATAACGTAAACAAAGATCTCAAAATTACCTAATCACGAACATAACTTGCTTCAAGTTTCAACTGTCTATTATGCCATTTATTTATGCCAATTTGTTTTTTTCATTCTTTGATTTTAATGTTTTCAAATTGAAAATTATGACATGATGTTTATTTTAAATTAAGGTACACTTCAGTCTTTACTAAAATAATTATTTTAAATATTAGGAATTTTGTATGATTATAATGTATATACATCACTTCTAAGACCAATTTGGAGTATCGAGAGATATAGTTCACGCATACGATACGTTCTCAGGATTAAAATGTAAAATCTGCGATGCCTCAAATTAAAATATATAAGCCCAAATTATTGTTATAAATGGTATTTATCAACGAATATACGTTAAAATCATAAACAATTAGTGTTATGCAGAAGACGTTATCTTAAATTAAGAACATTTCTTAAAATTAAAGCCTGTAAATATGCCTACTCAATTATTCAAGAAACAATTTTGATATAAAATGAGTTCATAGCGTTGTGCCGCCACATAAGTTTTGCTTGGTAAAATCCAGTATTTTCTTGTAAAAAATAAATTTAAATAAATAGCTCAAAAAATAAAAAATAAAACAAGCAGATGACATGCAGATTGCATAAAATATGCAAATGCAACAAAGTGTGAGCCTTTAGTTTTTCGTCACTCGTCTCTATACTAACATCGCGTTGCTAAGATTATAAGTTATAACTACGGCATAGGAATATTTATACTGCATATCTCTAAAAATCCCTAAATAGGCAAGTATGACTTCACTTATTAACCCAAAAGAATGCATTAAAAATATGCACTTCTAATTCAATTTTACAATAATAATATAGTTTTTAATACTTCATTGAATTTAATAACAACTATTAAAATTAATAATACATATTGTTTAGACGTTTCACGTACATGAAATAACTGCCAATTGTGAAAAAAACTCTTTAAATAGATATAGGTAATATTATTAATATTAATACAACTATAAATATAACGTTTATTTTATTAAAATTATTGAAATGTGCAAAAAAAATTTAAAGTAAAAATAATTAGGTAGGTATGTCCTAAAGCAAATAGTCCATTCAAAATCAAATTATATTTCTAGCTATATATATAATACCTTGCAGGTGATCGTATTTGTTTTTCACAGTCACCTAAAATATATTACGCAAAAGTCCTCAACCGTAATTCTAACGTAATGATATTATACCTAACTTATAAGTATTATTTACAGTAAATGTATATATAGGTACCTACTAGAAAATACTTTATTTTATTTTTGTGTATATAATAGGTATATACCTACCTATAATTGGAAATTAGTAGGTACCATCGATACTTTAAAATCACTCCGTCCGCCTCGCTTTAGCTATGTGTTGTAACTCGCTGCAATAGTACGTAATGTTTGCCTGGGGCTTTGGACTAATAGCGTGTTATATTAAAAAAATGTCGACAACGGTCTCAAGTGTCCGCGAAGTTTACTACGCCATCTAGCGCTGTGCTAATTTAATTTTATCGCGTATTGACGGCAATTTATAAACGATCGATACGTTTTTTGAATGAACAAGCGAACGCATCACAACAATATTATATTATTATATTAAATTTTGCTTAGTCGCACATAAAAACGCCTCCATTCACGTTTCTCGTATGCTCTTGTGTGCTCTTCATTATCATACAGTCGGTATAATTATTATAGTCAACAGAGGCGCAATTACGTCTAGGTACCTATTTGTTTTTTTTTTCTCGGCGAGACGATTTTTTACATAAAATGCACGACAGTTTTTCAACGTACATTTTAACATGGATACAATTATGTAGACAGTACCTGTATACCGTTCTAACTTCTAATATGCAAATATTATTTAAAAAATAAAAACAAATTACCAACGTGGAAATATATTGTACGGAACTATCGCCTTACAGTGTGATTTATTGGTTACAATTGGTGATTATTATTGTATACATTAGTTCAAATGTTCATATTAATTGTACACCTGCATGGGCTACATATATAATATACGGTGGCGTCATTTCAGACAAAGAGGTAAGCACGTTATAATATGAATATAAGATGTAACCAAAAGTTTATGTTTTGTTAGGACCGTGCTATATTTCAGTGTCTGGTTGTGCGTGATATGTGCGCCCAGCACTTTTGGGGATTCCAACTTTACCACCCACTGGACGGAAAAGGACGCTTTTCAACGCTTTAACCGGTATCGAAAACCAAACTTTTGATGCAGGCGTCACAAAAAATAATTTACAAAAATTTTAAAATTTCATATGGCTATAAATAGCTCAAGAAGAGTCAAAATAGTTTGAACATTTTACTATGGGAGGTGAGTTACCTTGGCCGCGCCACTTTCTCTAAATATAAAACCATTAATGTCAAATTATGTAATATCATTTGTAACGATTTGTAACCATCAAAAAAAATTTGTAACTTACCCACAACCGCTCAAAACCAAGTTTCCATGTGGCGGGGCCGTGGTGACGTCACTTTATTTTGTTAACTATTCTTGTATGTTTTTAGTATAAAACACTGAAAAATAACAAAATTTAGGATAACATATATACCTACCTACCTACTACATATACTAAGGCTTGGATCAACATAAATGTTAGCTAAATAATATAATAATATAGGAAACATATTATTATATTTATACATAAAATAAATATATAAATAAGTAATAATATGTATATTGAAGTAAAACTTCTTTCTTGAGGTGTGGGTAGAAAAAAAAATTGTAACGAAAAATTAAACGACACGTTTGTTTATTGGTTGGTTGCCATAGATGTCGGATAGGCAAAAAAATGTATTATTGTTACAATATTTCATTGTATTGATTTTTCTAGGTGCGTTACCCTGGCACCCCAAGGTCAAAATTTCAACTTCAAAATCAATTGGTATTATGTTATATTTTATGTAACAATTTGTAACCATAAAAAAAAATTTTGTAACCAAACCGGTGCCCCGGAAAACCGAGAACCAAATTTCGGGTGCCATGGTAACGTTACCTCAGCACCCGAAACATTAAATATTTAAAATTTCGACTTGAAAACCAAACCGATCGGTATTATGTAATCTATTATATAACAATTTGTAACCACAAAAAAAAATTTTGTAACCAACCCGGTGCCCCGGAAAACCGAGATCCAAATTCTGGGTGCCAGGGTAACATTATGTAGAAAAAATGTTGTACCTACCTAACTTTTTATAGTTATAGTTATAACTATTAACTTATAACTTTTTATAGTTCAAATTTAGACGAAATAACATATTTAAACTTAGAATATGTAATAATTTTGTAATTTAAAAATATTATTTATGGGTATTTACAATTTTTAGAGCAAACTAGTGCAAAAAACCATGATTATATTGCTGCTTAAATTTGATGATCGAAAACAATGTGGAAAATTGAGATCTATTGCTCTAACTGTTTTAAAAATACTTGAGAAATGTGCCTATCAAATATCCAAGATTAATGCCACTTTTAGATAAACATACATTTTTTTAATTTAACCAATTTAATTTTCTCTTAAATATGTGTACTATTGATTGTTTTACTAAAACATCTAATTGTATCAATAGTAATTTAGATAAAACATTTTTAAGTTTTTGGTATTTTTCTGAATTTCAAAAAAGCGTTTCACTGCGTGAATCACGGTTTATTAATTTAAAAAAATAGAATACTGTGGTATAATGCTATTAATTATAAGGCAACGCTCTTAATTTAATTAAAACATTTATTTCTGTCAGACCTCAACAAGAGTAAGATTAAATTGATTACTTTGTGATGTAAACAAAAATATATGGATATAACATTAATATGTGTGGAGTATACTGAACCACAATAAGAGAAAACTGATTTAACAAGAGTTAAATAGATAACATAAGAAACTCAAATATCTAGCATATTTTTGAGCATTCGGAAGTAATCGGAACTTACATTATAATAACTTTCTAAGAAGATTATTAACATAATAAATATGGCAACCGGAATTTTTCACTCCGAAGTTTTCCGGGGCACCGGGTTGGTTACAAAATTTTTTTTTGTGGTTACAAATTGTTACATAATAGATTACATAATACCGATCGGTTTTCAAGTCGAAATTTTAAATATTTAATGTTTCGGGTGCTGGGGTAACGTTACCATGGCACCCGGAATTTGGATCTCGGTTTTCCGGGGCACCGGTTTGGTTACAAAATTTTTTTTTGTGGTTACAAATTGTTACATAAAATATAACATAATACCAATTGATTTTGAAGTTGAAATTTTGACCTTGGGGTGCCAGGGTAACGCACCTAGAAAAATCAATACAATGAAATATTGTAACAATAATACATTTTTTTGCCTATCCGACATCTATGGCAACCAACCAATAAACAAACGTGTCGTTTAATTTTTCGTTACAATTTTTTTTTTCTACCCACACCTCAAGAAAGAAGTTTTACTTCAATATACATATTATTACTTATTTATATATTTATTTTATGTATAAATATAATAATATGTTTCCCATATTATTATATTATTTAGCTAACATTTATGTTGATCCAAGCCTTAGTATATGAAGTAGGTAGGTATATATGTAATCCTAAATTTTGTTATTTTTCAGTGTTTTATACTAAAAACATACAAAAATAGTTAACAAAATAAAGTGACGTCACCACGGCCCCGCCACATGGAAACTTGGTTTTGAGCGGTTGTGGGTAAGTTACAAATTTTTTTTTGTGGTTACAAATGGTTACAAATGATATTACATAATTTCCACTAGGTTTAAGTTACCTGCAAGTCGAACTTCTGTAATGGCGGGCTGTAGTGACGTCACCACGGCCCCGCCACATAGAAACTTGGTTTTGAGCGGTTGTGGGTAGGTTACAATTTTTTTTTGGTGGTTACAAATGATTACAAATGATATTACATAATTTGACATTAATGGTTTTATATTTAGAGAAAGTGGCGGGGCCAAGATAACTCACCTTATGAAAGGGAAATGGTAATATTAACAATTGGTGAAAATTTCAAGTGTCTAGGGTTATTCGTTTTTGAATTACAACAAAATACCAAAAATTAATAGATAACTTATTACTTTCCGGTAAACTTTTTGATTTTCTTAAGGTGGAAAAATGTGTGGGGAAGCTTCTATAAAAATGTATAATGTTAGATATGAAAGGAAAACAAAACAAAAAAGGTTAAGGAAAAACAGGCATTTTTACGCCAAATTGGTTTTTGATGTACCTCTAAAAAAATTACCGTACATACATAAAATGTTCACTGAATGTTTAAAATAAGATTTTTTGTACACCATACAGGTTTTCAAAATATTTAAACTCATTTTCGATTTTATTAGTTTTAGATTCTGAGCGCGGAGCGATGAACATATTAATTTTACAATGTAGTGTGTTTTTTTTTTGTGTCTATCATCACCGGGGGCTTCGATTTTCTTCAAAAGTATTTTATTGGATAGGAAAGTGATTATAGTTGGTGCATTCAGTGGGTAAAATTTTAAAATTATGAATAGATTTCAAAAGCACCGGGAAAAACTACATAAAAATTAAGAAAAAACGAGAATTTCTACGCAAAATCGGTTTTCCATAAAATGATTTTGGGTTTTGGTGTAAATTTAATAAAAATGAACGAATATACATGACATTTTCACTGGTCGTTCATATATTAGCATTTTCTATACAAGATAAAATTTTCAAAATATTTTGATTTGTTTTGAACTGTTTAGGATCATTTTCAGTTGCCAATTTTATTAGAATCTTTTTCTATGAATGTCAATAAAACTTTGTTTGTTGAGTAAAAAAACTTGAAAATTTAATACTATATTGTTACAATGAGATTTGAAAAAGATTAAAAATCCTTAGTCACAATTTTTATTTATAAATTTTCAAAGTTCAAATCTTGACAAAATCACGAAAATTAACAAATTATTTTGAGTTATGAATTTTAGATTCTGAGTGGAGCGATGAATGTAAAGATTTTACAATGATCTCTGTTTTTTTTTTTGTGCCTGTCATCACCTTTTAGGACAGTAAAAGTGCTTGGATTTTCTTCAACAGTAACTTTTCTGATAGGAAAGTGAATCTAGTTGGTACTTTGAGGGAGTCAAAAGTAAAAATTTACAGTAGTTTTCAAAAGCGACGTGAAAAACAAAAGAAAAATTAAGGAAAAACGGGAATTTTTACGCAAAATCTGTTTTCGAGAAAATAGATTTTGGTTTTTGGTGTAACTCTAAAACAAATGAGCGTAGGTACATGAAATTTTGACTGAATGTTTATATTAGCATTTTCTATACACCATAACATTTTCCAAATATTTCGACTTTTTTTGAGCTGTTTACGGACATTTTCAGTTTCCATTTATTTAAAATTTTTTTTTCTATAAATATCAATAAAATTTTATTTGTTGGTTAAAAAAGCTTGAAAATTTAATAGAAGGCTTCTAGGTTATTGTTTCAAAGGCAGATGAAAAAAATTTAAAATCCTTAGTCATAGTTTTTATTTATAAGCATTTAAAGTTCAAATCTTGACAAAATACGGAAAAATTACGAAAATTAGCAAAATATTTTGAGTTGAGAATTTATAAAAATTTTTCTTTTTAAATCTAAGATTTGAAAATGTAATACAAGATTATCGAATAAGTTTGTCTACCTATATCAAAAAAAAAATGTCTACAAGAAAGTCAAATTAAATTTTTATGATCGTTTGAAATTCATATTTTTACAACATTTGACATTCACTCGATATCTCATGTAACGATTTTCTTATTTTGTTGTAATTAAAAAACGTATGACTGTAGATACTTGAAAATTTCACTGAATGTTTATATTAGCATTTTCTATTCACGGTAAAATTTTGAAAATAATATGACTTTTTTTGAGCTGTTTACGGACATTGTCAGTTTTCAATGTTTTTAGTTTTTTTTCTAAAAAATTCAATAAAATTGTATTTGTTGGGTAAAAAAGCGTGAAATTTTAATATAAGGCTACTGATATATCATTCTAATAGTAGTTGAAAAATATTAAAAATACATAGGCACAATATTTTATTGTAATACAAGATTCCTCATAAGTTTGTCTACCTATATCAAAAAAAAAATGTCTACAAGCAAATCAAATTAAATTTTTATGAATTTTTGAAATTCATATTTTTACAACATTTGATATTCACTCGATATCTCATTTAACGATTTTCTTATTTTGTTGTAATTAAAAAACGAATGACTGTAGATACTTGAAAATTTCACTGAATGTTTATATTAGCATTTCCTATACACGATAAGATTTTGAAAATATTTTGACTCTTTTTGTTCTGATTACAGACATTAAGTTTTCAATTTTTTTAGTTTTTTTTCTCTAAATATCAATTTTATTTTATTTTGTAAGAATTCTGGTTTCTTACCGCCAGAAAACTACCCACATGTCGAGGGGAACACTCGACACGTGACCTACGAGTCGCACCACGTATAGGCCCTAGGCCGAATCGGTGGAACTCGTAGGTTTTAAATACGTATCAAAAAATGAATGTTGAAGATTTATATAAAGGGGGAAAAGGTTGTATTAGTTGAGAAAAATGAAATAATAAGGGTGAAGTTTAAGGTAATCACGAGGTTTTAATATTTTACATAGAGTAAATAATAGTTATAACAATAATATAATTTGGCATTCACACATGTGAATAATAAAGTTTGAGTTGAATAATATAATATAATAATTTGGCACATGGCGGGTATGGGAAAAAGAACAATAATAATACGGAACCTATCGCTCGACGTCATAATGTATATTAGTTCATTGGTAATAGTAATTTGAATAATGAACTTCCATATTATAAGATATAATATTAAAGTTTAGGCCCAAGGGAGACCGCACGCCACATAACTCGTGGTATGCTCTCACAGGGTTACCTGGTGTGTACATGATCGTATCTTTTTTGTTGAGTTAAAATATATTTTTGAAGTACGCCGGAGCATGGAACTTGCGACAGCTTGGAGAAAGAAAATATAAAAAGGACCCGCGTCTTGCGACGCATATAAATCGTGCTTTAAAGCGGAGGACATAAAGAAATTTACATTACAACATTTGATGGAAACAACGACCGACGACTTGAGCTGCATCTTCTGTGGAGATTCCGTTGTCTGGTACCCTTGGCCGCCAGCGGCCCACGGGAGACACCTTAGCCCATCATGGCGGTGTTGATTATACGTGCAGAAGATGGAAAGCCAGGATGTGTGCCGTAGAACTACGAGACGATCGGCCACGAGGTTTGTCGGGTATCCGTGTCAGTAACGGCGAGACGATCCCGTGCAATGCTGATGTACGAAAACGTATTGTGTCACCAGTGGTTATATATTATATTAAATTATATTATACCCTTATCTATGGGTTGCGGAAAAAGAAATGTTTTTGAAATCGGCTTCGGTTCGTCGACGGAGCTTTGTGTTTGTTGTGGAAAGTGGTGCAGGTCAGTGTCGGCGCTTTTATCGTCATTTTACAATAATACAATTAATTAATTTTCGGAGACAAGTTGCTCTGCCGGTGTATGCTGCCGGGCGCGACCGAGGCGCTGACGGCATCGGCGGCCATGAGCAACGGCGTGTGGACACCGAACACTGGAGGTTGTGGGGGTCGGGGGATATTTGTTACATAATACTGCGATCATTTACGCATTAGCGCGCGATAACCATAACAAAAACTGATTTAACATGAAAAATTCCGTGATGTTACAATTTGTTGGATAAAAAAGCTTGAAATTTAATGCAAGGCTATGTTGTTACAATAGTAGTTGAAAAATATTAAAAATACATAAGTAGGCACATTTTTTTTTATTAGCATTTGAAGTTCAAATATTGACAAAATTTAATAATTATATTGTATACAAAAAATTTAGTTTGTATTTAACTATAGTTGAAAATGTATAAAATGTTCTACTTTTATAGCTAAGGATTGAAAATTTAAAACGAGGTTCCACGAAATTAGGCAAATATATAAATAACTTTATTTACAATAATATCATCAAATATACTTGGTAATATCATAGGCTGACTGATCGTTTTCGCTCAGAATCGTTTTTCTTGTACAATGATATTATATTATTGAATTTAAATTTAACACCATCTATTACAGTGACCCACTTGTAACAGAGCAGAGCGACATCCACTTACCCATTTTTTTTTTTATATAAATGTCAATTAAATTTTATTTGTTGGGTCAAAAAGCTTGAAAATTTACAGGGCCCCTAATATATTGTTTCAATGACAGTAGAAAAATATTAAAAATACAGTCACAGTTTTTTTTGTAAGCATTTAAATTTCAAATGTTGACAAAATACGTTAAAATCACGAAAATGTGCAAATTATTTTTAGTTAGAAATTCATAAAAATTTTCCTTTATAAATCCTTGATTTAAAAATTTAACACAATATTCCTCATAAGTTTGTCTACCTTTAACAAAAAAAAAAAATTTAACTAGAAAGTCAAAATAAATTATTATGAGCGTTTGAAGCATTTTTACAACATTGGAGGATTTAGTCGATTTCTCATGTGGCGATTTTCTTATTTTGACTTGTTCTGGGCTGTTTACGGACATTTTCAATTTTTTTTTTTTTTGTCAATACAATTTTATTTGTTGGTCAATAAGCTTGAAAATTGTATACAAAGTTACTGATATGCTGTTACAATAGCAGTTAAAAAATATTAAAATTGCATAGCCATAATTTCTTTTTATAAATATTTAAAGTTAAAATTTTGACAAAATATATCAAATTTCAAAAATTATTTAGAACGTCTTCGCTCAGAATCGTTTATCAAATAATTAATATTGCCTTAAAATAAATATGGATTATGGTTGTAATAAACTTACCGATACACAAAAGAATTAATTGGTGACTGATATGTTATTAAGTTTGAAAGTTGTTATAATTATTATACAGTGGAAATCGGTAATTCGGTTATTGAATTAGGTACATTAAATTTAGATAATCACGTGAATGTCGAATTGTGTCCAAATTTCAACTTTAGATACTCATAAAAAAAATCTGAGAACTTTATTTTTAATTCCAACAGTAACAACTCTTTTTTTCCGAGTTAATCGAGGGACGGAGGAGGAACCTTGTTAGCATTACTTCTCCTCCGGCCCCCATCGTTTATTGACATAAAACGTAATTAAATATCAATGGCGTCAGGCCTAACCCGCCGTGACCTGGCAGACTTTCCTCAGCGAACGCTGGTAAGTATATGTCTGCCAGAGAGCGCGTTGCTCGGGGGCTCACAACAAAAGTTATGCCTTGCCCTTTCTTCCGTTTCCTTGAGGGAGAGGATGTTTTCCACTATTTTATATAACAGCCGGAATGATTCCGCCGCGTTGGCCAGCTTGGTCACGTGGTCTTCTCCTCTTGGGAGGAGGTTGAAGTCAGGTCCGCGCAGGAGTTCGGGTAGGTCGTCTGCGGTAGGCTGGTGGCCAAGGTGGGCATCAAGCTCGTCGCAGAGGCTGCTCCAGTTGGGCCATGCAAATATCGTGTGTTCTGCCGAGTCATTGCGTACTGGGCAGTTCCAGCATGATGCGTTGTCATCTTGCCATTCTTGACAGGTATTGTTCGAAACAGTCGTGGTTTGACAAAGCCTGAGTCATATGAAATGACAAAAGCACTATTGGCACGGTTCTTTCAATCCATCTCCTTACACTAGGTATATCGCTCGGCGCGTCCACGCACCCTTCTCTGTGGCACCCTATCTC
The DNA here is from genome assembly GCA_008086715.1 of Sitobion miscanthi. Taxonomy (NCBI): domain Eukaryota; kingdom Metazoa; phylum Arthropoda; class Insecta; order Hemiptera; family Aphididae; genus Sitobion; species Sitobion miscanthi. The sequence goes on from CM017804.1 coordinate 26,678,644, forward strand.
TCTTGCCAAAGGTTGATGGCCGCCTTGGATTGCTTGGGTTCACTGGGGTTGGTTGCGTCACTGATAATCATAGATTCCGTGTTTTTGTATCACGGAATTACAACAATCCATGTTTTTTTAAATTTTTTTTCGTTAATTTTCCTTTGAAATTAGCTTAAAAGTTATTTTATTTTAAGTATATAATGTAGTGCAAAGAGTTTTAAGGAATTGTGCCTGTTTATATATAATTGCAACACCTGATATCCGTCAAAAAATAAGTATGCAATTGGGGCAAAACGGTTTTTACATGTTATTATATATAATTTTGTAATATTTTTACATAACTGTTTTACCATTGATTAAATATACATTGTATATTATGACTAGGGCGCGGATTTTTATGTAATAAAAAAGTCAAAATATTTAAATATTTATGTTGTTATTTTTGCCAAAATATGTATAAAAAATCATGAAATATTTAACAACAAAAAATGTGTATTTTTAATTAATTTGTAATCATCAAAAAAAAGTAATAAAAATATAGAATTCTGTTACAAAACATATTTTTTTTTTGTACTTTAATTTATTCATCTTCATTGCAGTCGTCTTCGAAACAGTTTGAAACAATGTACATTTGGAGATTTTCAAATTTAAATGTGCGGCGGTTAGGTCTTAAAATTGATTTGTATCTGCTGAAAGAGCGTTCCACGTCAACTGAGGTTAATGGGGCATATTTCATATTTGATATATCAGATGGTGCAAATTCAATATCCATAGATCCATTGTTTTCATTTGTATTTAGAAGAATATTTCTAATAGTTTTTATGTTTTGTAAACCAACATTTTTAGCTAGTACGTCATTTAATTTATTTTTTATTATCACTCCAGATTCTCCTTGGACTTCACTAAGTGTATTTGCTGCATTTTCCACTATTTCTAGGCTTTCAACTAATGTGAGATTCTATGTTTCTAATTTTTTTATGACTTCAACCAAAAAACAAAAATTTGCTAAAATATATGCTAAATTATTTTTTAGCTCATTATTTTGCATAATATCTTTTGCTTTTGCAATAGAAATTGCATTATCCGAATCAAGATTTGAAATGACGTCTTTAATTTTTTCAAAATTGTTCGAATAGTATTTAACTGCTGCTAACCACGTTCCCCACCGAGTAATGATTGGCTCCGGAGGAAGGCATAAATTAGGATATAACTCCTTAATTTTAGTACTCTACTAGGAGCTTTAAGGAATACTTTTTTTATGGTAGCAATTAATGAATCAACAAGTGGAAACTGTGCTCTAACTGTTTCAGCTACACGATGAAATCCGTGCGCTATACATGTTAAATGCAACATTTTTGGATAAAATGTAGTTAGAACCTTTCCAGCTTTTACCATATATGGTGCACCATCCGATAAGAACAACAAAACATTTTCGTGATGTATGCCTTGTGGCCATAATAAGCTCATCGCATCATTAAAAAATCTTGCGATTGTTTGATGATTGCACTTAGTTAGTTCACCACAGCTTAAAACAATTGGTTTGGAAGGTTCGGAATTTAATTTTCCTACTACACAATTGGCGATATAGCGACCATCTACATCTGTAGTTTCGTCAACTGAGACCCAGATAGGACCATTGCCAATGATATCTCGAATTTTAGAAAGTGTTTCATTATAAATAACTTCAACGTAATTTTTTCGAAGAGTGCTTTCTTCGGGAACAGCTTGCCCAGTGTACTTTTCCAAGAACATTTTAAAAGTTGGATTTTTTAATTTAGTAAGTGGGATGTCAGCCTTGATTAATGTTCTACATAAATCGGTATCAAAAGTTGACTTACTATTCGAAGATGAAGAGGTGATGAAATTCTGATTGAATTTAATTTTCCTCACTTTATTTTCTTTATGCTTTGATGTGTTTATATGCTGAGTTATTAAAGAACGTTGCAAACAAGATACAGATTGTCCACAAGCTACACAAAGTAACACGTGCCCATCACTCTTAAAAGTTTCATTAGGGAATTCTAAAAGGTATTGAGCTACTTTTGCTTTTTTGTTGAAGGAATTTTGGGCATATTTTTTATCAGTGTTATACACGCACAGGCACAATTAAACGAATATAAACTCACTTACAACGTAAAAAACACGCACGAACGCGGAACGAATAATATAGTAAATATACAGTATACACGCACAACAGCACAACAGCAGACTGAATAATACTAGGTAACACTAACCGATATGGTGACATCAAATTTACGACGCGCGACGTCGATAAAGTCGATAGACGTCGATAAATGGTTATTTTTATCATTTCTGGAAATGTAATAAGTACATCAAAAGTCGTAATCAATATTTACGACGTCGATAAAGTCGATAGATGGTTAATTCTAACATTTCTGGAAATTTAATAAGTACCTACATTTATAAAATATGAAATATTTGCAAAATATGTACTTATTAATAAAATATTTAGAAATATGTATTTACCACCAAATATGTGAAAATATGTAACATAAAAAATTGTCATTTTATTCAGGGTGTTATGAAACGTGCTTATTTTTAACCAGGACAAAGATATCTGCATTCAATAAAAATATGTATTTACATAAAAATCCGCGCCCTAATTATGACAATCATGTATTTAAATTATTAAAAGAATATCACGAAAAATAAACAATATAGCCTCATTAAATCTTAGCGTCACCGTTTTGCCCCACGTTCCCTTACTATATTCACTCGTGACTATATTACATACATATAATTATTACATAACGAAGTTTAACTTTTGATAATTGAGGTAAGTTCTTTAACTATTGCTGTTGCTTGTCTGCTGACAGTAGTCTCCTGAAACCCCCTGAGGCTCGCCCGATTTTTTTCCCAAACGAATCCACTTTTTTATTCGATCTTGTATTCTTGAAATAACACAAAAATACAATCAACTAAAGTGTTGATGTATTAAAAAACAGTTAAGCATATACTACATATTATAGTGAAACATACTTAAAATTGTTACTGAATAATTAATTGTCTATATAAAAACCATTATCGTAGCTCGTGACTGAATACCGAGGAACTTCGCAGGAGGCATATTATGACTAGCCACGGCACGTCTGTGGTACTAGAGCACTAAGCCAACACGAGCCGCGAGCCGAGCCACGCGCCGTGGGAAGCTGGCCTTAAAAATACGGGTGTTGTGACGTCCATGGCAATTAGAGCCAAGGTCGTGTTCTAATAAAAAAAAATGTCCGTCTATCGTCGGTCTATTGCGTCAGACTACTCGGTCTCCGGGTACCAGGGTCGCACGTGCTGGTTGCTACTGATTCTTAAGTTTCCGCGGCGGCGGTGTCGCGATCGGTTACCAGTGGTGGCGACGGCGGCTGTGCTAATGCAGTTGTATCATATTAACATTATTATGCTCGTTCGTCACGATCGCAACATACACTCCTGTTACATTATATTCAGAGTTTTCCCGAATATTTTCACATTAACCAACCAAACAATTTTAACCTAACCTATAAACCTTTCAAAAATGTTCCTACTCGTACGCGATTAAAGATAGTATTATCAGCTATAGTCGTGACTCGACCACAGATTTCCATATAGTACTAGATAGCGAACTCCCGCCATCATATTATGATTTATTTCGTATCGTATTTTATTATTTCTAAACATGTTGTTTAAAAAAAAATATATATTTTATATAAGTAATTTTACATTTACTATTTTATTTGACCTTAAAAAAAATATTATTCCAAATACATTTTGTGTAATAAATAAAATGTTTTGCCAACCGAAAAAATGGCGGCTTCACTTGTAACAATGTAAATTGTATAGGAGTTCCTTATCTAGTGTAGTATAGAAGTCTGTGGACTCGACCGTAAGTTTCCACCATGGACTAAGATATTAGGTTTCCAAAATATTAATTAGACAACGTCGCACGCGAGCCAATCAGTTCCGTGACTATATCTAATTTTGAAGGGTTTTACGATTTGAATTTCAAAAAAGCGGAAACTTCGTTTTCAAGTAAACTTCATTATAAATTCAAATACGTATTCAGAAGTTTTATCCGATGACTAGGATAGCCGGTATAATTGCCGTAATATAGATTTATTTTGGTAGAAAACACAGACGGAATAATTAATGGGCTATTATACCACCACCGTACATACTCCGTGTATACCGTGTGATTAGAAGAGGACACCACACCCGCATGTGTTGTCTCCATCTTACAAACAAGTAATATACCAAATTTACGCTCAGAAATTCAAGTTTTATGCCGTTATTAGCTTAATAATTAGAATTAATCGACCTATTATGAAACTTGACGCTAAGAACAACATCTGTGTTTTTGTTGGAAGATTTTTACGATAATTCAGTTTTTAAGTGAGTTATGAGCATTTTTAATTTACAATTATTATACATGCTATAACTCACTATTAACACGTTACCACAATATACTAAAACCGGATTCACATCTACGTCGTGTGTCGTGTCGTGTCAATCAAATCGTATTATGATTGAACAATACTTTTTTGGTATCATGTAATAACCAAGTTATAACCGAGCATACCAATAATTGACTACAGCTCAACTTTTAAACCATATTGGATACCGGTTGTAAACATAATAAGTATTAACCAAGCCCTCGCGAAACACGACACACGACATAGCTGTGAATCCGCCTTGTGAGTTGAACATATTCAACTATTCCAACGTTGGTTAGGTGGTTATATTAATGACTTGTGAAATCGTTTTACCTAAACAATATTATTTAATTTGGTGAATATAACCAAAGAATTCTGGTCACGGACCACACCGTTTACTCGGAGTTTACTTATAACGGTCGATTTAGCCTTGGTTTTTACTTTAAAATGTATTATTATATTACCTACTTACCTATCTTTATTTTAAATAAATTGGAAGTGTTAGGAACCGGGAACAAAACATTCTATTGTTTATTTTATTTCTCAAATAGTCAAATGACATTAATTATTTAATACCTAGATAATAAAATTATTATAAATAAATACGTCTTCAATTACATTCTTGACTCCTGCTGTCACCAATTAATTTGTTTACAAATCGGTACATCATTGACATTATAAATATTAAATATTTTATTGTGTACCTATAATACAACTAGGTATACAATAATACAAGATAATATTATTATTATTATTATTGGTAAATGGTAAAGTACATAATTAAAAATATTAAATATAATAGATATTAGATAACTATCTTAGTATCTTACAATGTGCTTCTGGTTGTTATTGTAATAATTATATTTTAATGAAAATTGAATTTATTCACATGAATCCAGCATTTAGACTCTATATTTAAAAATAACAAGTACCTACATATAAAATAACAAAAGCTTAATTCATACAAACCATATTAAATTCATAATGGAACTAAATATTATATAGGTAATAATTCAAAGTATTATTAGTATCACAGTGACACTGATACTAATTTTATTACATTGATGTGTAATATTTTATAATGCCTAATTAATATTTTAATGTAGATATTACTTACTTACAAGTTCTAGTATTTATTTTAATATTGTTTTTAGCCAAAACGTCGATATGGTTCTAATACGAATTTAATAATTTTATTTTTAAATGAAAATTAAAAAATATAACAATATATTATTATTTTAGATTTTTAAATCATAATTAATTATCATTTTAATGATAATAAGGTATGTAATTATTAATTTGGCAGAAAAGGCGACAAACGTAGAAACATTTCCTAGCCCTTAGGTACTTATCATTATTATTTCTATTGTAAACAATTGTATATCCACATCACTTTTCTTACCTACGCGGCTACGCATAGGTTATAATGCGGACGGAGTGGCCGTCGGCCGAGCGGACTACGGCGTCGGTTCCAACGCGAACCGTCGCCGGTTCAAATCTCGACCACGGGTGGCTCTTTTCTCTAAGCATGCAATTGTCTAGAGAAAGAGGCCGCCATCCCCCGACCAGGCATGGCAGAAACCTACGGGTGCCCAATTTTAAATTCTGCCAAAACCAAAACAGACATCCTTACCAAACCTACAGTACCCTCCCCACAGTTGAAAAACCACCCGAATTGCCGTGGGTTAATCAATAAAAAAAAATTTATAAAGTGGAATGCTAGTCAAGTCCACTTAACGGATTTTACCACTTTTACACAACATAATTATAAATGGTATAATAAGTTTGGTCAGTGTCATACCCTATAGGTAATACACGGATAGTCATAAGCTCATGACTTATGGTAAAATTCACATTTAAATAACACATTCAAATATTCAATATTGAAAAATGCCTTGAGGGGGCTGGAGCATACCATCATTTAAGGGGTAGTGCTTAGGCATTTCAAATTACATGTACATTTTGGCTATGTCAATGTGTGAAAAGCAAATGAACATTAGTGTGTGTAATCCATTATCGCATTTTTCGGGACGAAATTTGGATTCCCGGATTTACGATCATAATCAAAATGAACCATACCGTATGAGAATTCGTCGGAAAAAGGTATATTCATATTATTATTGTTTATATAAGTACTATAATATTATAGTCCCGTCAAACCCGCATTATAAAAGATATTAATTATAAATGAAAAATTAATTTACATAAAATAAAAATAATAACTATTGATAAGTATATTAATTTGTTGTATTTATTTTTGATCACAAACCATGTGTTTTTTTTTAATTAAATAATATTCTATTTTACATAAATGTAAATTGTAAAATTATAATAAATTATAATAAATGAATAATCAACAATTATTATTAACAAATTTACGATGAATATTAAAAATAAATAAATGTTTCTTATGTTATTTTAATTCTTGTTTTATCAACTCCTTTAAAAGACAATCTATGTAAAATGTTTTTGAAGTACTCCATGCTTGTTTTCCAAAAATGATCGCCCCTTTGAATTTTTTCAAATAAAAGACCTAATTAACATTTAAATATTGTTCTTCCAATAGGCAATATTATGATTATTTTACTAAATTATGTAACTAACAAATATATAACTACCTTTTGGTGTCCATATACAAAAATAACAGTATATCCTATTACATGAAGTTGGCCCTGTATTTTATAATAATAATTATAATTTTTATTTAGCAAAAGATTTCCATTTTAGATTCTGAGCGAAGCAATGAATGTATTAATTTTACAATGATGTGTGTTTTTTTTATTTTTTTTTTTTGTGTCTGTCATCACCTTTTAGGACAGTAGAAGTGCTTGGATTTTCTTCAATAGTAACTTTTCTGATAGGAAAGTGAATCTAGTTGGTACATTGGGGGGTTAAAAGTAAAATTTCCTAATAGTTTTCAAAAGCGCCGTGAAAAACAAAAGAAAAATTAAGGAAAAACGGGAATTTGTACGCAAAATCTGTTTTTGAGAAAATCGATTTTGGTTTTTGGTGTAACTCTAAAACAAATGATCGTAGTTACATGAAATTTTGACTGAATTAATCATTCAACAACAGGTTATTGTTTCAAAGGTAGATGAAAAAAATTAAAAATCCTTAGTCACAGTTTTTATTTATAAGCATTTAAAGTTCAAATCTTGACAAAATACGGAAAAATCACAAAAATTAGCAAATTATTTTGAGTTGAGAATTCATAAAAATTTTTCTTTTTAAATCTAAGATTTAAAAATGTAATACAAGATTATTCATAAGTTTGTCTACTTTTATCAACAAAAAAAAAATGTCTACAAGAAATTCAAATTAAATTTTTTTAAGCGTTTGAAATTCATATTATTACAACATTTGGATATTCACTCGATTTCTCATGTAACGATTTTCTTATTTTGTTGTAATTAAAAACGTATGACTGTAGATACTTGAAAATTTAACTGAATGTTTATATTAGCATTTTCTATATACGATAAAATTTTGAAAATAATTTGACTCTTTTTAGCTGTTAACGGACATTGTCAGTTTTAAATTTTTAAAATTTTTTTTTCTATAAATATCAATTAAATTTTATTTGTTGGGTAAAAAAAACGTGAAAATTGAATATAAGGCTCCTGATATTTTGTTCTAATAGCAGTTGAAAAATCTTAAAAATACATAGGCACAATTTTTTTTTATAAGGATTTAAAGTTCAAATTTTGACAACATTTATCAAATTTAAAATTTAATAATTATTTTTTAGTTAAAAATGTATTAAATGTTCAACTTTTATAGCTAAGGATTGAAAATTTAAAACAAAGTTCCATGTAAATAGGTAAATATATAAATAACTTTATTTACAATAATATCTTTAAATATACTTGGTAATATCATAGGCTGACTGATCGTTTTCGCTCAGAATCGTTTTTCTTATACAAAGATATTATATCATTAAATTCAAATTTAACACCATCTATTACAGTGGCCCACTTGTAATCTACTGTACAGCAGAGCGACATCCACTTACCTACCTTTTTTATTTTATATTGCATAATCTTTAGCGGTTGCTGGACATTTTATTTCTACTAATGCATCTAACTCAATTAATCCATCTGGTGACACAGCTAAAAAGGGTTGATTCATATCTATTATTAATCCTGCTGGTAGAATTTCTTTTTCGATAATTATTTATAATTTATTGTTTTTTTGCTATGTTCTCATTTTCTATACCATAACGAGTTGAAGCATTCCCTTTGAATGTTCCAAATAACATAGAACTAACTACTTTATCTCTTGAATAGTTTTCCGAAATTTACAAATTCTGCCAAATAGTGATGCAGTTAAACTGTTAAAATTAAAAGGCAATATCAGCAATTTTCATAAATTAAAAAATATTTTTATACCAATGATTACATTTGTTTAAAAAAATAATTTTTAACTGTTTAAAATGTTGTCATAACTTTAACTTTTGTGAAATTTAATTTTGTTCAATAATAAGTGTTCCTTGGAGAAAAAAATAATATGATTCTATTATCTACTCTGCCATTTACTGCTATATAATAATATATTATACTAACTGTTTTCGTCTTTTCGACTTTATTTTTAATTAATATAATATGATGCATAGTAAGTTTATATTATTATCAAAATAAACGTATACTTGACTTAGTTGTACCTAGATAGCGACGAAATGAAAAATATAAGAATCCACTTCCGAGCAAACTTAGAAAGGAGGAATACAAACCAAATTTACTTTTAAAAATTGAAATTGAGCTACTGGAAGTATGTTTTATCTTCTTTCACTTATTGAGCTAAATATATGAAAAAATGGTTGCTCCAGCCCCCTTAATCTATTTTTTACAAACGGTATGCTTTTTTTCTGCTTTTATTATATGTACCTACCTAACTAACTCATTTTAGACAATTTCTTATGTAAAATCTTTTTCACACGCACCTGCGCATTCAATACACAACTACTACTGATCTTATAAAACTTTGGTTGCTATATATAGCCATATATGGCTGTCAGTAAATAACAATTTTTTTAGTTGATGGTCCAGTGAAGTTATGTTACGTTTAGCGTTTACGTATATTATAATTTAATGTTGACAATCGTTCGATACTGTTTTTAAGGAGTTCAGTTTTGGCAAATTTTTATTAATAGCCGTTGTTATTATAATGTGTGCGTACTACATATCTGCGTAGTAAGTGTACATTGATGTGTATGTGTAGTGTGTGTTTGTCTGTATGTCTGTATGCAAAACAATATAAGCGGAGTCCTCCTGTACAAGAACGTCCAAGTCACCACTGCGGCATCCCGTACACAAAAGTTAATTATTGTGGATATTATGTTCCTATTTTGGATTATATTTTTTTTTATTTCGGTTAGAATTAACCGAATTAATAGAATTAAGAGATGTGGGTACGTTTACACATAATTTATGAACAAACCTGTACTAAAATTTAAAAAGCATCAATTTGTGGTTGTGAATTAATATAAGTTCTTATAAAAATAGTAGAAAACGAGATTTAATATTTTGATAACCATATATTATTTTTGATTTACTTAATAAAAAAGAGTGCTAAACATTTCAATCAGCAGACATAAATATTTTTACGTGATACGTTTTCATCTGAATATAGCATAATGTACGAGTACCAAATATTTAATTTATGAAATGTTACATCATGGAGCAACTCGTGTGGACTTTTATTTCTCTTGGTTTTTTCATATAAGAATATAGGAATATACCTAAGCATCAAAAAAAAATATGCAAGTGCAATAAGCTTTGTCATCACCTTTTGGGGCAGAAAAATTGTTTCGATTTTCAACATTTCGATTTCTGGTAGCTAGTTAATAATGCTTTATAAAAAAATAATACAATTTATCTTTGTGATAAATTGCAGTCAAAATTCCTATATAGGTCATAACTTATAAGTAGGTAATAGGTGTAACGTTAAAATGTAAATAAAATAGAAAATAGATATTAATAAAATAGATGATATCATTATAATTAAACTATGGTGGACTTTTTATAGAGCAATATCCTTCAGAAAATCTCAAAAATTATTTATTTTTACTCTAATATCTTAAAAACTTTGAAAAACCTCTTTTAAGGCTTTTATTGTTACGTAACTATGGATATATTCAACATTTATGTTTAAAATGTACAAATTATATAAAAATTATTGAAATAATTAAAGTGCTTGACAAACTTTTTTTATAATAAAATTTAATTTTAAAATATTCGATGCCGGTATCACCCCACAATTCTCTCACAATAGTACCACAATCCGTAACTAACAGGTTTTGCCTGTAATATACAGTATATACGCAAACATAGATTAACGAAAAACGGAAAAATGAACGATGTCCGGCTGACGGAAACGCACTTGTTGCCGTCCAAGACGCAAAGGACTCGCATGGCCACGTACGTCATGTCGATTGTCGCGTGCATGGTCTGCGGCGGCACTTTCTACCGGGCTCTGCAGACCCAGTCACAGTACAGATCTTTCCTGAAAAACGCAACACTGACCGAGCACGGTTGGTCGAATAAGGATAACCGGACGGCTCTGCTGCGCAGGCTGATCCAATCCGACCGGACCGAAGATTGTGCGAACACGTCCATGAATAACCCGTTACTGCTGATTGGCTCGATCGTGTGTATTACACTTAGAGCGTAGGTATATAGGTAGTATATACAGTCTTGTAAGAAATACTTTTCAAAAAAATATTAAGATACTAATACTAGTATTTGAATAAAAAAGTATTAAAAATACTTTTAAAATACTATTATTAAAACTACTACTTACTACTTACCATAGATTTTAACAATTACTATTACATGTCTGACTATTTAGACTATTTATATGGTGTATAGAAAGTGCTAATATAAACATTCAGTGAAATTTTCATGTGATCTACTGTATTTTTTTTAGAGTTACACCAACAACCAAAATCGATTTTGCCGAAAATGCGTAATAATTCCCGGTTTACTTTAATTTTTTTTTTTGTTATTCTTGACACTTTTGGAATTTTAAATTATACTCGTCAAAATCATATTTATGTAAATCAAATATTTTTTTACAAATATTATTCCATAATTTAGATTTCATTTTTAAATACGTATTGTAACTAGAAATTGAGAACAAACAATCATCTATAGACTATAATATGCCATATTTCGATTAGTAATTTATTATATAGGTATATATAATTTTCCGTATAATTTAAATCATTTTCTAAAAATAACATTAGTTTGTGAAAACTTGCGTTGAAATTACGTATATTGTTATTTGGTACACATTATATTTACAATTTTACAATTCTTATTTTCTCTGTTTTTATATTTATTTAAAAATTCACATATAAATTCTTAGTAATTTGTTTTATTGGTATTATAGTTTTCAATTATATCTATTAAAGTAATAACAAAATATAATTTAAGAAAATAGTTAACTGGTATAATCGTATAGACAATAGACGTACCTATATAGACGTATAGTTTTTATTATTATTATTTTTTATTTTTATCAACCAGTGCCTTGTTTGGAATGCAGTCGCAGCGTTTAGTGGACATGCGTTTATTTTTGAATTGCTACGATGTTAGTTGTTTGGTACGATCGGCGGTTACCTTTTTACAGTTAACCGACTGCTATCTAAAGTTATACGGAATCATATCAATACTACCAGTGAACGATTATTTTCGCGATAATTTGTGAGTATTGGAACTAACTGCACCACTCGCCGCAATTTCAAAGACACGATGATTTGATATTATTTTGTTTTTAGCCGAACAACTGTGCAACCGTATTACGAAGTCTCTATGGTAAGTGAAGAGTTTTGATATTATTTTAATAAGTTTTTTGCACGTATAGGGCCAAGGTACATTATATTTTTCACCATACACGGCCACTTTTAATGTCTCGTGGTTGGACAGCCGATGAGAACTCGTACAGTCGGTACTTATATATTATAAATATTGTAATTTGTACTTAGTATTTTGAATTTTTCAGGCGGGGCTGAATTTTATTTTAATTGCGAAGATAATATGTTTTTTCTGCCTTTATTCATCTCACGCATTATATAAGCCCTTTCTTTTGCCTCGGCTTCTGCAGGCTGTAGTATAGAATTTGAATAATGCACAATATTTGTTCTTTTTTAAACGTATTTTTCTACTACTGTTTAAAGTAAAATAAAAATTCGAGCTTTGATCCGACCTGCAAAAACTTCTCATCTTTCAGATAAAAAAAATGACTAAAATCCGACATATTAACGAGGCGTTAGATTTTTTCCTGTAAAAGCTTTTTTATTTATTAAAATAGTATACGATAATAGTCATCGAAGTCAATTACTGACCTGTGCATGCGTGTGCGTAAATATCTTTATCTGCGCGTGTGATATTATAGCTCATTCGCACTAATATGATTTGCATACACAATTCTGAGTTCCACGCGAGGCCGATACAACATGTGAATTTAATTGCCTAAAATTTACTCCTTAATCAATGACCGGCACCGACACCCTTAATAATAGTATTACAAATTAGTAATTACCAAGCCTGAATTAAGAAATTTGGAGGCCCAGGAGCCAAAATTTTAAATGAGCCCCCCCCCCCCTAAAAAAAATGTATATATTATTTAATATTAGGTACCTGTTATAATAAATATATATATATATATATATTAGGTACATAGCAATAAATAATGAATAATGTATCACTTTATTTATAAATTATAATTTACAAGCTTTTTCCTTGCTAAATAATTATCGATTTTTTTTTAGATCATTTATGCACTGTTACCTATAGCCTATAACGAAAATAGTAATGGACAAATCTGAGGCCCCTAAATAAATTCCAACTATCAAGGCCCGGGGGCCATGGTCCCCCCCTTACAGGCACGGCGCCAGGGAGGGGCAAGGAGACTCTAGCCCCCAGAGAACAGCTCAGCCCCCTCGACAGTCCTACCACTAAAAATATGCACGACATAATAAAGTTATAAAACATTATTCTTAAAGGCAGGGTTTGAAACCGTAAATATTTTTTCGAATTTCGATTTCGATTATCGGTATTTATTTTTTCTGATATTGTTTTCGGTTTTGATTTTTAATGGTTTAAACTGGTATTCATAATCGGTTTCAAGTCCTGCATTATTATTATATTATTATAATGACCAAGGCTTGAAACCAAAATATATCAGGGCTTGAAACCGTTTTCAAAACAAATTTCACAAACCGGTGTAAACCGTTTTAAAACCGAAACCGAAACCGTAATCAAAAACGAAACCGAAAAAAATGGATACTGGTATTAAAGTCAAAACCGAAACCGGAAAAAATTAGATACCGGTATTATAATTTAAAACCGAAACCGAAAAAAATTGGAAACCTGTATTAAATTCAAAACCGAAATCTGAAAAAATTGGAAATCGTTAATTTTTTTTTTTAATTGACGTGTTTTTAAATACGTAAATTCCATTAATACGCATAATTAATGCTCATAGTAAAATTGAGATCATGATTAAAATGTTAATAACCATTTCATTATTCCAAAAGAAAATTGGAAACCGGTATACAAATCCGAAATTTTTTAATCGTAGATTTAATATTTGATGTATTTAATACATTTAAATTCTTTATTTTTAAGACTGTATAATCGAAAAATGTTTCAAGATCTTCAAACCAAAAATAGAAATTATACCTGCATTTCATTGTTGTCGGGAACAAATCTCCTATGTGCCAAATTTATGATTTTGAGATTTTGGTATCCCTGGATTTAGAAAAACTTAGCTATTTATTGATAAAATCTCCCATGTGCTATCTGCATCGTAAAATTAATGAAAAATAATAAATAAATTCTCCTATGTGGTAGCTACAATAAATCGTTATAAATCGTATATCTCCTATGTGCTATCTCCACCGTAGAAAATGTGTTACCAACTATAAATCGTTTATGAAATAACTCCTATGCGATTTCTTTATTTAAAACTTTTTTTTATTTCCTGAAAACTACGTTTTCCAACAAAAATCCAAAACCTTGGCTATGCCACTGTATTAATGTATATTATATTGGTATAGTTAGTTCCCACATAATTAGACATATTTTATAATATTATTATTATTTTAAATTCGCAATAGGTACTAAGCACGTTAAAACTGTAATGCGTTAAGGCTCTGTCAAACAGAACGCGTTATAACGCGACGTTGTAACAAATTACGGAACCACGCGAGATTTTGTCATAACACTTTCTGTTTGGCAGATCCTTAAAGTCTTAAACTATAGAAATTACTTATCAAAAGTAATTTCCATTGGGTACATTTATGTCGCTCGCAAAAAAATTCTAATGAAATTACGTAAGACGTTACAAACAACGTAACACCGTTACAGTAACGCGTTACTTTCTGCCCGACACTGGCAGTAGGCGTAAGTAGGCAACATTCGTGAATTTTAGGCACTGCAACGTCATTCTATTTGTGCTAAAAAGTTGATTAGTTGAGCGCGTAGGTAGATCCTAACCTAACCTACCTAATTGGTAATTACCTACTTACAATGGTGTTATGAATCTTTCATAAAATCATAAATGTATAAAACATGTAGTTATAAATATTATGCCATTAAGATTTTCTTTTTCCAATAGGTACGGATACATGATATTTTATTGTTATGAAAATAATATGTCTAATATAAACACTCCCGACAGCTATTTTTTTGGTTTCTATTCTGGTTGTGCGTGATGAATTTTGTACTGAGTTTCTGTCGCTCCACCATAGACAACGACGACAATTGGATAGACTACAACAAAAATTGGACAGACGTGCCAGCGATCTGGTTTTATGATAGTGTGGCGATGAAAATAAAAAGACGGCGGCCGGCAGTCCTGCGTGCCTTGGCTTCGCGACGTCGGCGCACAGCCACCACGAGACGTCTGCGAACAAAGTACCTATTGTCGGAATGGATAAAAAAAATTTTTTAATCCATCCCATTGAAATGGATATTGCGTACCTATATCCAAATATACAGGTAGGTATGTGATATTATATTGCATGGTTGGGTTTGTTAAGGAAAACTGGCATAAATAAATAAACTATGTAGGTACCACCTAGATATTGCGGACCTCGATTGTAAACAAAGTTTTTATAATTTAATTAACTTTCAACTATTACTACGACCTACCTATTAGTTATTACTTCTTACATTATGTAAGCACCTACTAGAAATTCTTGCCTATAAACAGAGAAACAACATTCATAGTTTATTATTCGTTATTCTTGCTATTCATTTTCTACGATGTTTAACCTATATTCATCATATTTAAATTAATTGATTTCACTCACATTTTTCATTTTTTATAAAAACAAAACTTACGATTTTAGCTACATACGATAGTCGATAATACATTAATACAATATACCTGAA
This sequence comes from Sitobion miscanthi, assembly GCA_008086715.1. NCBI lineage: Eukaryota > Metazoa > Arthropoda > Insecta > Hemiptera > Aphididae > Sitobion > Sitobion miscanthi. The sequence goes on from CM017804.1 coordinate 26,694,449, forward strand.
AGTTAGGTACAGCTTTATCAATACTCGAAAGAAATGTGCGAAAAAATACAAATTACGTAATTTTATCTTAACGACGTAAATTATATTTACGTGGTGTGGATCTTTATCCTATACCTACTGTATTTCTTTTTATAAAGGTACCTAGTGGCTAATAATATTAACAAAAAGTTACAGCTGTTTAAGAAATAATGTTTTGTTACAACATATTTGTTATAAATGTATAATACAACAACTAAAATATAAAAATATAAATTGTTCGCATATAAAAATTTTACCTAATAGAAAAAACAAATATTATAAACTGATTAAACTAAGACATGGTAAAAGTTAATAACAAATAGAAAACCGTTTTAAAATTAAAATTCATCGAATCAAAGTCCTGCAGTTTTGTCAGGAAAGTTATTCTAAAGTCTAAATACAACATTTTGTGTAGGTAATAACTAATGATTAATGCATATTATTAACATATTATTAATATTATTATGGTTAATATTAACTATATTAAGTACCTATTAACAAAATATTAATAGAATACTTGACCCGCATGTGTTGTCTTCATGGTTTTGAATAATCCATTTAACTCATTATGATTAATATTGAAGCAAATTTATCTATCATCAAATTCAGAAATAAGAATATTATCAAGTGGACCTTACAGGGAATTTTAATAATATAATAAAATATTTTTTACTTTTACAATAAATATTAAATACATTGAAGAAGATAGTTTTACATATTGTTACTAAAAGTGTACAGAACATCAACTCATATAGTTATGAATATGAATTATAATAAAATTATAATTTGTTGTACTGAAATAAAATATAGTTATAATTCATATAAATGTACATTTATCATTCACCACAATAAATAATATCTAGTGAATACTTACTGTTATCACCAGTTAAACATTTTTAATAAATAGGAACACAACATATTCTGATATAGTGATATTCATAATAGTTGTTTTAATACTAAGACAAATATTTTTGAAACAAAATAAAAGGGGTTGAATATTAAATTCCTTATTGGAATTACCAAAATTATAATATTATAGTCGGTATGACATTATTACATTAATTAAATTTGTATATAACTTACCATTAATTAATCGACTTGAGAAAAAATATAATGTAACTGGGCAATTTGCCCATCTAAATAAAATAAATAAATAAATACAATTTCATAAATATCAGAATTGTTGTTTTTATTAACAATAAGGATAATTTGAATCAATATAAAAAAAAAAAACTAGTTAGGTATATGAATGAAAATTAAAAAACAATATTTAAATTAGTAAAAACTTAGCTACTTAATTATAACTTAAATTAGTTTAAAGTAGTATATCATAGAACATATAATATAAATATCCAAATAGGAATGTGCATCTTACATCATAAAATAAAAACCACGAATATACATTGTAATTGTAAAACGCAATGTATAATTTTGTCAGCTATCTTATGCCAGCATATTATACTGTTAACATAATAGTATACTAATTATTAACATAGGTATCACAGATTAAATGAAAACAGATTGTGCACTTCCTATGCTGCAATGTAAAAAATGAATATGGTGCTCTGCTTGGTCTCCGCCCAAATCAGTGTGAACACAAATACCAATTCTAATTTATTGGATATGCATACATACCATATTATTGAAATTTGAATTTAGCTCAGAGAACTTTTCAATTTCAACTCAATACTCATAGTATTATACTTTGGTAAAAGTAATAGTAAAGTAAAATATGCAAATTGTTGTATACAAAAAATATATTCATTTAAATTTTTCACAATTTCAAACAATATATTGACAGTTAAAAATGCTACAATACAGGTAAATTACACATAACTTATAGTTTTTATTATAAAAAATTGAAATTAAATACATATTATGATAAATTATCAACACAATTGATGAAGTACATTATATTACAAATGGCTTTCTGCATTTTCATATGATTTGAAATAGCAAAGTAAAAAAGACTCATCCAATGTTTTTTGTGATTTAGCATAATGAATACAAACATTGCAAGTATGTTAATACATTTTTTTATTAGAAAACCACAAACATATATAAAAGCATTTTTTCAGGCATCGATAAATTTCTATAATCTGAGTTACCTATTGTAAGTATATTTTTATCGAATTGAAATGGATCTCTATCTTGAAATATTATTTTTATATTTTCATCATTAAAAGAGTCTGTATCAATTTTAGATAAAATTTCATCCAAGTCAGCTATGCAATTTGCATTGTCTGAGTGAGTAAAATAATTAAAACAAAAATTTTGTTTAAATGACCAGATTAATTGTATTGGATTTGGATTAATATTATTTCCATTATGTTGGGTGCGAACGTGCCAAATAAATTTTCAACCGATATTGATTGATTCGATTTGTATAGAGAACATAACTCTCATCAGTATTAGTAAATTTAAGTGACCCCCACAATTGAAATAAATCAGAGATTGAAATTAACCAACCTCTAATAAATTTCATTTGGCTTGTCACTTCAACATTTTTTTTTTTGTTAAATTCATGTAATGGTCTAAAAAAATTTTCCATAAATTTTAAATGTGAAATCTGGGCATCGGTATTTTTAAAAGGTCTGTTTAAATTTTTTAAGCCAGGCCGTCTAGATGAATTAAATATGTCAAAACGTTTAATAATATTTTGAACAAAGTTAATTATAGGCAATGAAGTATCGAGTAAGTGGCTTGATTCTAAGAAAACTAGCATTCCAGCTGCAGCACTCTCACTAAATACCTGTGCCACAATTTTTTTCATAAGGCCCAGGAAATATTTGAGGATATGTTATTTTAAGAGCAGTGCGAAGATTATTTTTACTATCTTCATTATAAAATGACCCAATTGTTTTTTTTTTCAATCAATCCATTATTGTACTAGAAATTATGTTGATAAAACATATTTCTGGTGGCCTTTAAAAAATGTGGTGGATCAAATATGTACACTATTTTTTATTATGAACTTCAAAATATGGCCGTTTGGGACTAACATGTAGTTAATTTGATAGGCCTATGAAATTGGAACCCATATCACTAACAAATGCTTTAACATTAATTTTAATATTTTCTAGTTTAAAAATACTGGTAAAAATTATGTTCTGCAAATCAAACCCTGTACAATTGTTTGAAACAAATAAATAAGCAATCGGTAAAAAATCGGTTGAAATATATACCTTAAATCATTAAGACTAGTACAAATTTTGCTGGATCATACGTTTTGCGATTGTTTGTTTCATTAAAACTATTATTTCAACCTTACTTATGCTATAAAATAAATTACTTTGTATTGACATTTCATCTACACAAAACACGCATTCTAATGATTCAGGTAAACAATTTTGTATTTTAAAACAATAAATTAGTAAACAATTAAATAATAAATCATTAAGACTAGGATTTGTTTCATAATGTTTTGTTACCTATGCGTTTAGTGTACATGGATTAGGCAGGGCAAGAGCTTATTGCAAAAATGTATATACTCTTGGCCCCAAAGAAGAAATTGTTGAGCAAATTGTTTAAATTCATTACAATACCTTGTTGCTTTTGTATTTCTACGATTAATATGTGTATAATAATTAAAAACAAACTAGGTGATAAAAACTGCTTGCATAAAGTTAACATTTGTTCAACAGTATTAACTTGTACTAATTGTTGAGTTAAGGCATTAATTCATATTTTATAACTTGAATTTCTTTGTTTTTAGATTGAAGTTTGTTACCTATATAGTTTTAATTTTCTTGGAGTTTTGTTAGTGGGATAAAGTGGAGTTTGGCAAGATGAATCACTAGTAGATACTTGTAGCTTACTAGAAATGGGAGAGCAACTCGATACATCATTTACATTTGTACATACGTTATCATTGTAAGATAATAAATGTGATGGACGGGAACATGAAGCCATTGCAACCTGAGCCACAAATTCTGGGATTTCCTTTTATTCTCCCAATTTGTTTTCCTTTTCTTCTTCCAATTTCTTTTCTTTTTCTCTCTCCAATAATATTTCAGCTATAAATAATAGTTGTATATTCATATTAAAGTAGTTTATTTACATGGCATTAGCAGATGCATTGAAAAATATCATAACAATTGATAAATGATAATGGTATAATAAATTTTATTTAATTTAATTAAAATTGATTATTGTATTAAATTATAAAAACAAATTACAATTCTACAATTTCAGCTTAAAAAATTTACTTTGCAAGAAGAAAAAAATAATATATAATAATTAAATTAATGTAATTAATAAACTCTTGGGAGAAACTGTAGCCGCAGCAAAATCAAAAACAAAAGTAAAACCAAATAAGAATAGGTAGTTTCCATTTAGTGTTAAAAATATTAATTTTAATAAATAAAATATTACCACTCAATATTGTTGGCACAGCATTAGTTTTTTGAGTCGGTCTCTAATAATTGGATTTAAAAACATTTTGTTTTCAAAATGAACATTATACACTCTGTAATTTCTCAATTTCTGTGTAAAAAATCATGATCTTTATTTAGCAAATATACAGTTTGACATTTCTCCACCCATTGTTTACACCTGCAATAAATTAGTAAATTAACAAATTATAATGCATACATATCAAAATTATAAAACAAACCTTAATTACTCACCTCAATAGGTCGCTTGGAAATCTGAAGTAGGTAGCTAATGTTTTTCTTTAGTGACGTTATATTGTTGCAAAATTTTACTGTACAATTAACAGTCATTTTTGAAAAAGATTTTTAAACAAATCTGACACTGTAAATATTTAATACTAGAAATTAACTATATTTTTTTACGGAATAAGAGACTATTATCTCAATCGAAAATTCAAAATACAAACAGATTACAGAACACCAAAGGCCACGAATTAAGATATACAGGGTACGAAACAGAAAGGTCTTATCAATGTTTCCGAATCCGCCCGCTTCTCACGACTACTAGCGCTTTCTAGCATTGTTCAGTGTTAACCAGGAGAATAAGACACTAATGTTTTTAGTCCATTTAGCTAGACAAAACTGGAGGAATTTGGTCTAAGAGATTTTAATTTTGAAAACGGATCATGATTTATTAACAAGTTTACTAAGTTTTTCCAAAGGCGATTTTTAATATTCCAATAATTGTTACTGTCATGATAAATAATATAAATACAAAAATATCATATTTTTATTCTTGGATATTATAGTTGAAAAAATAAATATTCAAAATCGCCTCTGGCTAAACCTAATAAACTTGTTAATCAACCATAGTCCGTTTTCAAAAATAAAATCCGTAAAACCAAATTCCTCCAGTTCTGTCTAGCTTATTGGTCTAAAAGTAATTTTTTTCATCGACTGGAGCCCCCTTAACATAATATAATATTAAAAATAATATCTAGGGTGTCGGTGCCAGTCATTTATTAAGGAGTAAAATTTAGGCAATTTAATTCACATGTTGTATCGGCCTCGTGCGGAACTTACAAGTGTGTATATAAATCGATATTAGTGTGAATGATATTACACGCGCAGATAAAGATATTTACACACACGCATGCATAAGTCAGTAATTGACTATTCGATGACCATTATCGAAACACTATTTTAATGAACAAAAATGCTTTTACAGTAAAAACTCTCACGCCTCGTTGATATGTCGGATTTTAGTAATTTTTTTTTTTTTTTATCTGAAAGATGAGAGGTTTTTGCAGGCCGGATTAAAGCTCGAATTGTTAGTTTACTTTAAATAGTAGTAGAAAAATACGTTTAAAAAAGAACAAATATTGTGCATATTCCAGCTTCTATAATTATAATTTTCAAAATCGGGCTCTAGTCCGACCTACAAAATTACAAAATGTTCTCTATTTTTAAATAAAAAAAATTAACGAAATCCGACAATTCTACAGGGCATGAGAGTTTTTCCTGTAAGACATGTTTTTGTACTAAAAACGCACCGGCTCCGACCCCCCTTAATAAGTAAATAAATCCATCTAATTATTAAAAATAATATTAATAAGTAAATAAAACCATCTAATTAGTAATAAATACTAATGGCTAAAAATAAATATCCGTTATATTGTAATTGTGTGTACCAGAATGTGTGTAATGTATAACTTAGTATAACTAAGTGCCCGTATTACAATCGTGAAACTAAGGTTAAAACACCAAATTCAGTCGGTAAAATCAGTGGGTTAGGCGTAACTGAGGTTTAAACTATGATTGTATAACAGGGCCTAAGTATAACTCATAATTATAAGCCATACATTGTAGAAATAAATATGAATATTAAGTACCAAACTTAATCATTGTTACTTGATAGAAAAAAAATGTTATAGTAAAATAAGATGGTATGAAATTAATTGTTATTTAAAATCAAGTTATCTAGGTTTCACTGTATATATTGTATAAGCTGGTAGAAATAATAATTGAATAATTGAGCAATTTAAAATTTTTACTGCATAAACAATTTGAACTATTTTTTTTTTGGATATTTTGTTACTTTATAGTGCATATAAATCAGAGTTCTAATTATAACTTATAATACAACAGTTAAAATAAAAAATTATAAATATTATGTTTATCAGTACATTTTTTAATTGGAAAACAAACAATACAAATTTCTTCAACTAAAACATAGTAAACCTTGATAAAAAATAAAAATCATTTTTAAAAATTTAAATTTATTTGACTTAATTTTCAAGTTTTATCCGGAATAAAAGCCCCAAATAGGTATATCCTTTTTGTGTAAAGACAATTAGTATTATATTATAACAAAATTGTAATCATAGAGCTATTAGGTATGTTAATATAAAATATTAAAATGTATACATTACATTAGTCTTATACAATAAACAAATGTTTATAATAAGTGAATCAAAAAAGATTGTTTTCTACATTGTTTAAAAATTTTTAAAAAACATAATCTTATAAAGTTATGTATTATAATCATAATCTGTTATATTGAAACAAAATTTAGTTATAATTCATAAAAATGTATATTCATTATTCATCATAACGGATACTATTATCACGAGTTAAATATTTTTAATAAATAGGAACAAGACATATTCATAATAGTTTATTTAATATTAAGTCATACATTTTCAAAAAAATAAAGAGGTTGACTATTAAATTCTTTATGAGAATTACCTATATTATATTGTTTATAATATGACATTAATCAAATGTGTATGTAATTAATATTAAAAAATCGACTAGAGAAAAAACATACAATTTCATAAATATCAAAATTGTTATTATTAACATTAAGGATAATTTAATTAAATATTAAAAACAACTAAATGAATAAAAATTAAAAAACAATATTTAAATTAGTGGTAACTTTCTATTATACAACTTTAGCTACTTAATTATATAACATAAAATAGTTAAATGTTTTAAATAATGGAAAATATAATATAAGTATATATGTGCCACATCATAAATTAAAAATTGTGAATATATATTGTAATTTTAAAACAAAATGTACAATTTCATGCTACCATATTATACTGTTATAATAATAGTATACTAATTACTAACATACTAGTACTTATAATAAGCGAAACAAATAAAAAATAATAAACAGGTTAATATTATTTAAAAATAAAATGATAATAGTAATAGTTTGTATCATAAAAATAACATTTCTAATTTAATTATTTATTCTATGAAAGATATGATCAATTTTTTATTTGGATATAAATATAAAAATAAATAGTTTTGAATATTTTTTTAAGCTATACAATATAATTTAATTGTAAATCATAAATATTTTAAATAAAATGTTTTCAGTACTTTAATTTGAGTGAATAGAATTCTCTAAACTACTTAATTATTTATACATAGCCAAAGATGAATTTCATTGTTATTATTAGATTATTTTATTTAAATTATTTATATTCATTTTTTTTATATTCATACATTTGTATAAAAAAAAATATTGTTAATTAATTATTTTAAATAATTTGATTGATATTAATTATGCCTTCGTATTTCAAAAACTATTTAGATTTCAGTACAATGTCTAATTCATATAAGTAAACAATATATATATGTAAGTTTCAAAAATAAACATTTCTGAACTTATAATTGTCTTACTCGTATAACACGATATTGCGTATATAGATACAATACATAATTTAAATTTATATTATAGTTTTATCTAAGAATAAACCATGAATATAATATTAATAGGTAAATAAAACATCTAAACAATTTAATTTTAATTTTAATCATATTGGCTAAACCTGAATGTCTATTATATTTCACTGTTATTTACCAGAAAGTATGTAAAGTGTCATAACTTTAAGTCTTGCGTTACAAAAAAATATAAATAATAAACTCATTCTTTGTTATTTTATAACTTGATACAAAAAAAAAAAAATTATTATTATTTAAGATAATTTGATTTGTGGTGTACAAACTTTAATTAACTTTAAATTAAATTTGATAGTAAAATAAGATGCTATAAAATGAATATTACTCAACATAACTGACAAGATACTTAAACTTAAGATTAGTAAAAAGAAATTCAGAAATTCAATAATCAGCCAGTATAAACAATATAATTATATAAAATGATCTAATGAGTTTAAGTAATAATAGTTATAAAATGTAAACTTACATTAAAAAGTTCTAGTTATATTATCATTGAAAAAACTTATATGATTTTTTATTCTTAAATTTTTAAAATTTGATTTAATATACGGTCTTCCAATTTATTTCTTGGACACAATAATTTCATACATTAAAAAGTTCTAGTTATATTATCATTGAAAAAACCTATATGATTTTTTATTCTTAAATTTTTAAAATTTGATTTAATATACGGTCTTCCAATTTATTTCTTGAACACAATAATTTCATACATTAAAAAGTTCTAGTTATATTATCATTGAAAAAACCTATATGATTTTTTATTCTTAAATTTTTAAAATTAGATTTAATATACGATCTTCCAATTTATTTCTTGGACACAATAATTTCATACATTAAAAAGTTCTAGTTATATTATCATTAAAAAAACCTAAATGATTTTTTATTCTTAAATTTTTAAAATTTGATTTAATATTCGGTCTTCCAATTTATTTCTTGGACATAATAATTTCATACATTAAAAAGTTCTAGTTATATTATCATTGAAAAAACCTATATGATTTTTTATTCTTAAATTTTTAAAATTTGATTTAATATTCGGTCTTCCAATTTATTTCTTGGACATAATAATTTCATACATTAAAAAGTTCTAGTTATATTATCATTGAAAAAACCTATATGATTTTTTATTCTTAAATTTTTAAAATTGATTTAATATACGGTCTTCCAATTTATTTCTTGGACACAATAATTTCATACATTAAAAAGTTCTAGTTATATTATCATTGAAAAAACCTATATGATTTTTTATTCTTAAATTTTTAAAATTAGATTTAATATACGGTCTTCCAATTTATTTCTTGGACACAATAATTTCATACATTAAAAAGTTCTAGTTATATTATCATTAAAAAAACCTATATGATTTTTTATTCTTAAATTTTTAAAATTTGATTTAATATTCGGTCTTCCAATTTATTTCTTGGACACAATAATTTCATACATTAAAAAGTTCTAGTTATATTATCATTGAAAAAACCTATATGATTTTTTATTCTTAAATTTTTAAAATTTGATTTAATATTCGGTCTTCCAATTTATTTCTTGGACACAATAATTTCATACATATCTACAATAGAAAATTATAGAAATAAAAGATCATAAAAGATTTGAAGAAATAAAATACTAATTAACATTTGGCCTACAAAACAAAAATAAATTCACTTAATATTAGTCACTTCATAGCACTTTTTATTTCAGCTAAACAAATTTCTGCTTCTTTTTTGCCTTCGTCATAACGATGTCTTTTAGCATTTTTCATTCCTTCCACACAATTTTGTTCTGCTTCTTTTAACATTCCTTGTTTTAAGTAAATGTTACCAAGGTTTATATATACCGTCGAGAAGTTTTCCATGTCAGGAAGATGTTGCCCAATTTGTTCTGCCTTTTTAAAGTAGTGTAATGCTTTATCTAACTTTCCTTGAATATAGCATAGGGTTCCCAGATCATTCAATAAAATTACATTCATTTCAAATACTTCTCCATTCAACTTAACACTCGCATTATAGGCCTTTCTAAAATACGCTCTTGCGTTCTTAGTTTGTCCTTGGTTCATTAAATAACGAGCATATGCATCTAATGTTATTGCATATAAACCTAAAACGTCTTCGTTTTCAGGATCAATTTTAAACTTTTTCTCCAAACGTTGTACACAGTATATGTAACCAATTTCAGAATTTCTGAAACAAATTTAAGTACACAAAATTATTAAACATTGAAAAATTAATAATAAATTAATTCTTAATCTGCTATAAGTCTATAAATAATATTATTTTTATTTTTATTGAGCTTAAGCCCGGCAACTATGGCCATTAGCTGTTTTTTTTTTTGTTTATATGGGGAGGATTTGTGGAACGGTTGGTTGAAATACGTTTGTATATGTGGCAAGGATTTGTAGCTAAAGATGGGTGACCACCCGCAAGCTAACAACACCAGCCGATACATACACTCAGAGCATTTACGCAGTTGAGTGTATGGACCACGCCACATAAATAATATTATTATAAATTATAATTATGTTATAACTTAAGAGTATGTCGTATAATGTATTATATTATACCAATATGAGTGATCCAAACTAAGATCAAAAATACAACATATGCTAACCAACATCATTCAATACATAATTATAAAAGATTGAAAATTGTATTTATATAGATTTTTAGTATACATAAACAAATTAAAAATATTTATATATAAATATTTATAAATATTTGTTAATTTTCAAATTTTATATCGTTATTACATTTAATAATCAAAAAATACAAAAAAAAGTCTACATTACAGATAAATATCACTTTTATTTGTATTATACTATAACATTTGGTTGTTCTATGGCAATTAATTATATAAATAGGTTGTGCATTTGGTATAAAAAAGTACTAAACATTTACTGAATCGATTGTTGAATATTTTAATTTGATAGTTATTAGTCCCTTAAACATAATTGGCTCATTAAATGAATCAATTTTTTAAACACCTCACTATTTATACTCATTAATTATAATTTATAAGTGATAAAATAATTTTGAATTACATTATTAGTTTATAATTGTAATTCACATAATACTATAAGTACTAAATGTAATTAAATATATTAGAAGTAAATTGATAAATGTACTTTCATTTAGCATAATATTTAACAAAAATTAAAAATCAAGAAAGTAAAATGAATATTATATAGGTAATAAAATAATTACTTATAATCTTTTTGAGCTTCGTAAATTTTAGAAAGTTTAAGACTTATGTGTAGAACGTTAAGATCGTCTTCAAGGCCTCCTTGATCAAATAACCGACTGATGACTGTGGTAAATAGATTTTTTGCCTTTTCATATTCCTTATTCATAAATGCTCCATTTGCTAACACATCGTATACATATGTAACACCATCAAAATTCTTTAAATCATAGGCCATTTTGAGAGCCTCATGTAAAGATTGTTCAAAAGCATTGTAATCGTCATTCTAAAACAAACAAAACAATATTAGAACATTATTATTTATTACTTATTTATCATGAATAAATTTAATTGTTTTATTCATTTTTAAAATATGATTAAATATGTATATGATACATTTACAATCATGTGCATGACTATGAGAGTATGTGTGTTTGGTTGGAGGGGGAAGGGCCGTTGTATTATTGTTATGGGTGTTCGTAAAATAAATAACATCAGTAAGGGTTAATGGTAGTTAATTCCAGTGCTATAGTTAATCTGTCACTGTGTAGTGTGTATATTATATTAAGTAAAATGTAAGCAAATGTAGATAAAATGTACCCACATTAGAGCATTTATATTTAATTTAATAAACATAGAATAAGGTGTAAAAATCGATCAAAGTTGTACTATCTATTTTATTAAATGCTCATATTATTACTTTATACACATTATAACTTGTTACTAATTTGTATGTAAAACACATCAGGTTATAAGGTGTGCGCACAGGGGTGGCCGGGTGGGCCGTGGCCCACCATGCGAGACCTACCAAACTTTGTATACATAGTACTACATGAGCTAAACATCACGATTTTTAATTTTTTAAATCATAAAACATTAAATAGGTAAGTGAAAAATAACATTGATATTGAATATCAAATTTTGATACTCAATGATAGTAAATAATAATAAATTAAATGTCTTTAAAAATAAAATGTAAACATATTACCATAACGGATTGCTAAATTGTATTTATTTAAAATTTAAAACTGTGTTGACAGTTAAAATATTTCTTATTTAATTTTTAAAAAATATGTATGTTTTTCATCATATGAATGATTAATGCCTTAAATAGTGAGTGATTATGAGTAGGTAAATTAAAGTATGTAACATTTTAATTGTTTCTTCCATCGGAGTTCAAGTTTCTTAACCTTTATTGACTTAGCCTACCCTGCCACAAATGTCTGCGCATGCCTAAGTATTAGGTACATGTAATCAGAAACGGATTAGAATTTCGGACTAGCCCGAAAAAATAACTTTTTAGTGGCCAACCAGCAGTCATGTATTTGTTGGGGGCTTGGAAGCAAGTGTACCATGCTTAAATGTGGTATTTATATATTTTATACTTTAAGGAGGCGGTAAATATTTTTTGACATTTTCCATTTTATGGCATATTGTTTTTTCTACAAAAAGATTATGTTATAATATATTAGGGAGATTTGCATACACGATAGAGCCGGATTGGGTCAGTGTGTGATCAAGTAAAACTTGGTGAGCCGCTACCTCATTATTGAATCGGGCCAATGCTATTATAGTCATAGTCATGGTTTTAATAGTGGAATATTTGTGACAGCATTGTTATTTATTAGTTGTCCAATAAAGATCACTGATAAATTTAATATTTTAAAATCTACTATGATACTTTTTATATAAATGTTTGTTGAAAATATTTATGTTCTATACTTCCAATCTTTTTGTATATTTTCTACAAATATTAACTAACCAATTTTTAGTTTAATTTAGAGTGCAAATCTTATCACACATGAGAGTACTTAATAATCATGTTGAAATCAAAGATATAAATGAATCAAATAATTATTTGGAAATTCTGGTGAGTGATGATATTCATAGTTCAGATAAAAGTATAAAACCACCGAAATTAATGCAGATTTTAATGATACCTAATGTAAATTCCAGCAATATTTTTGAAAAATCCGATACAAATACCTACTATAGATATCCTGATCCCTATTTTTGATAAACCATTAATTAACTAAAAATATTTTCCAACTCTATCCTGTTTAATTTTATCATGATGAAGAAGAAGAAAATTTTGCTTTTGATCTTACCGAAGCTAATGAGGCTAAATCTATGCAGACATACTAGTCATCTATCTCAAAATTTTGTACAACAAAGTCAGTTTGCAAGAACTGTATTATTAGCTGCTTTTTATTATTAAGAAAATATAATTTCACTTGACCTACTTTAAATATATATGCACTATTTGAAAAATACTACAATATTACTATTTACTAACATACCAAAATGTGATTTTACCAGTAGCAATAGACAATATTAATAATACAATAATGCATAATAGTATAAAAGAAAATAATTAATACTTTAATCAAATGTATTTTAGATTTTACTGTCCACAGATGTTGATTTTTTGATTAGAGTTATTGTTATTACTTATAACTTATTAATTATTATTAAATTTGTGTTATACTGTTATAGACATTATAGTAATATGTATTATTCATATTAGCTATTGGCCTATTGCTTTCTAGTTTGTTATTTTGTAAATTGCAATTCTTGCTATGAGAAAAAATTATGAGATAATAATAAATAAAAAACCGTCTCTAGGTGCCTAATTATTGTTAGTTTGCACTTGGCAATAAGCTTTAGTTGTGGAGTACGGTCGCGCAAGCAGCGTCCCCGTCAACTAGTTATTACGCGGCCCATCGGGAATTTCCCAATTTCCCAAGGACCTAATCTGTCCCTGTATGTAGTATTAGTGATCCAATGAAAAACACTTTGTGTTGCGTCTATGTGGGAATATAAATTAACATAATCATACTTATAACATGATGAAGAGTTAATTTATAAAATAAGCACCTAATAATAATAATAATAATAATAATTAATCAACTGCAGATACACAGACAAATATTTATATTACATTCTAAATAGGTTAATTGTTTACTTACTTGTAAATGTAACAGGCCTTTTTTAATGGTATAGATTAGTTCTTTATCTTTATCACTCTCGTCAAGTCCAATTAAACCAAGTAATGAAAATCCAAAGACTATTGATTTTGCTGCATTCGTACGATTTGACAGAATGTATCTTATAGAAGTTTGTACACTTTGCTTTGAATTAGGAAACGCTAATGTTTGTTTATAACTATTGATCGATATATTATGTTTGACAACAGGAAAAATTCTTTTTATGCATTTAACTAGTGTTGTATTAAACAAAAGAGACATTCCTAATGAAAATAGGGTTTTTTTTTTAAATAAATGTTATTGGTTTTAAGTTAAAAACTTGACATTAAATTACAGATTCGTATTTATCAATAGGTACTTTTTTTTTAAATAATTAATTGCTGTTAAACATACTCAAGTACAAAACTTACTGTCCCGTAAATTATTGCACCGTAAATCGTAATAAGCGATACAGTCAACTTCAGCTCACGTACAAAATATACAACGGACGTACTGTTGAGTAGTGTGTGTACTGAGTAGACTAGTTGACGGTAGTAATTTCTAGTCTGCAGAATTTAATCCAACGGCAAGTGTCAATTTGCAACGACTTTCAGTAGGAGGTTTTAGATCGGAGCGGGCGTTAGTGCGTTACTCCGTTTCTTATCAATATTATCGATCTGTTTTATCAGCTGGTGGTATTTACTATTTGTTATTGTAAAATGATGTACCTCCTAAGTTTATATACCTATACAATTTGACATGATAATAATAATAATATGATTAGATTGATTACTACATATAAGATTAATATGAGGCAATATGACTAAACCGCAATATTTAATTGGCATGATAATAATAATTAATTGACATACTATACTTGACACATTCATTTTCAATCCTTAGCCATTAGCTATAAAAGTTGAACATTTTATGCATTTTTTACTACAAAATAATTATTTCAAAATTTGAACTATAAATGGTTATAAAAAAAAATTGTTCCTATGTATATTAAATATTTTTCAACTTCTATTGTAACGATATACCAGGAGCCTTACATTAAACTTTCACGCTTTTGTACCTAAAAAATTGAAAACTGACAATGTCCGTAAACAGCTAAAAAGAGTCAACATTTCATGATGTACCTATAGAAAATGAAAATATAAACAGTCAGTAAATTGTCTATGTATCTACAGTAAAGTTATTCGTTTTTGAATAACAACTATTAAAATGGCTACATGAAAAATCTAGTGAATATCCAATATTATAAAAATATGAACTTCAAACGCTCATAAAAATGTAATTTGATTTGCTTGTGTAGGTATATTCATTTTTTGATAAAAGTGGACAAACTTGTGAATAATCTTGTATTATACATTTTCAAATATTAGATTCAAAAGGAACAATTTTTATGAATTCTCAACTCAAAATAATTTAATAATTTTCGTGATTTTTCCGTATTTTGTCAAGATTTGAACATTAAATACGTTTAAAAAAACTGTGATTAAGGATTTTTAATATTTTTCAAATGTAATTGTAACAATATAGTAGGAGCCATGTATTAAATTTTCAAGTCTTTTTACCCAACAAATAAAGTTTTATTGATATCCATAGAAAAAAGACTAATAAAATTGGAAACTGAAAATGTTCCTAAACAGTTCAAAACAAATCAAAATTTAATCGTGTGTAGAAAATATGAATACAAATAACCAGTCAAAATTTCATATATATACGTTCATTGGTTTTAGAGTTACACCAAAAACCAAAATCGATTTTGTCGAAAACTAGCTATTGCGTAAAAATTCCCGTTTTTCCTTAATTTTTATGTAGTTATTCCCAGCGCTTTTGAAAACTATTGAGAAAATTTTCCTCCTGAATGTACCAATTATATTCACTTTCCCATCGAACAAGATACTCTTGAAGAAAATCGAAGCAATTTTACTGTCCCAAATCATGATGATAGACACCAAAATAATGGAAAAATTAAAAAAAAAACCACACATCATGGAAAAATCAATATATTTATCGCTTCGCTCAGAATTTAAAATGTAAATAATATAGTTATGTTTTTTTTCTTATTAGCCTTAAACCCGCCAAATTGTGTTTATTAAGAAATAACATGTATGTGTATACTCAGGAATAGAACAGAAAAACAGTAGTTAAATACATTTTTTTGGACTCCCTCTCTCTTGAATAAATCCTGGTTGCGCCATTGAGCTGCGTAAGTACGTAGAGGTATAGTGACTAAAAGGGTTGAGCCTTGAGTCATTGACCGTATTATTATATATTTATATACAAAGATACTTTTATTTTACGAATTCTTATTGGCAATGAAAATAATTTGTATTATAGAGAATTTTGTTAAATAAAATTAAATACCTAAATATATATTTATTTTTATGGTTCTAAAAACTGTTCGTTACCTAATCAAAAAATTTTTTTTAATGGAAGGTTCACTGTCCTTTATTTTTACGAAACTATAATCAAATAATTAAATTTTTAACAGCCAAAAGGCAACATGTATATTGCTTACGTTGTAGGTGTAATATAATTGTATCATTCAGTGGAGGTGAGGACAATAGATCCTTTTTTCTCAATAATTTATAATAATAAAAAACTTTGTTATTTGTATAAAATAGTAACCATAAATTATATTTTTAATGATCAAATAGTCACGAAATGTCAAAATCATCTGACTGCCACTGTTATATAATTATTAAATATAGGTATTTATGCTGATAGTTGAGTATATAGCTATAGGGCTGTAAGACTAACCTGCAGTGTAGGTATATTAAAATGTATGGCTGTTTTTTCAGGTAATTTCTATAACGTGTCACAGCGTCTGTATAAAAAGTCATACGGAAATAAAAATAATTTTAACGATAAAAAAAGGTAGGTAAGTGGATGTTGCTCTGCTGTACAGTATAGGTTACAAGTGGGTCACTGTATAATGGATGGTATTAAATTTGAATTCAATGATACTTAATAAATAATAATTAATATGATATCATTGTAATCATTTTATACGAAAAACGATTCTGATCGGAGACGGTTTGTCAGTGTGGATATTTTATATTATTGTTATTCCTTATTATTAATATACGGTAGCCTGTAAGTTGAATTAATATTATAAAATTACAAAAAAATAGCTAAATCTTTATTCTTGGTTATTTTATATATAATTTTGTCCAAATTTTAACCTAAAATAACTATATAAAAAAAATGTAATTTTTTTTAGATTTTTTGGTTATAGAATCAACTACTTACGTGCAACCTTGTTTTGAATATTCAAACCTTAGCTATAAAAGTTGAACATTTTATACATTTTTAACTACAAAATCATTTTTCAATTAATTTTGATAAATGTTGTCGAAAATTGAACTTTAAATGCTTACAAAATAAAATGATTCCTATGTATTTTTTAATACTTTTCTACTATAATTGTAAAATATATGGAACCTTGTATGAATTGACCCAACAAATAAATTGTATTGGCATATTTTATAGAAAAAAACCAACTAAAATTTGAAAATGTCCGATCAGATCGAAAATAGTCAAAATATTTTGAACATTTTATCAAGTATAGGTATTGATAAAATAACTATGTGATATAAATTTCAAGTGTCTATGGTTATTCGTTTTTGAATTACGCAACAAAATAAGAAAATCGCTACCAACTTGAGAATTCGAGTGAATATCCAAAAGCTCATAAAAATTAATTTGACCTTCCTATAGAAATTTTTTGTTTTAATAATGGTAGAAAAACTTATAAGAAATCTTGTATTACATTTTAAAATCTTAGATTTAAAAAGAAAAATTTTTATTAATTTTTATCTCAAAATAATTTTCTGTGATTTTTACGCATTTTTTCAAAATTTGATCTTTAAATCCTTATAAAAAAAGACTATTTATTTTTAATATATTTCAACTGTCATTTAACAATATATTAGGTGCCTTGTATTAAATTTTCAATTTTTTTGATCTGACAAATAAAATTTATATGAAATTTATAGAAAAAAAAAACTAAAAAAAATTGGAAACTGAATAATATGTCCGTAAACAGTTCAAAACAAGTCAAAATATTTTGAAAATTTTATCGTATATATAAAAAAAAAAAATAATATCAACATCAAGTTAAAATTGCATGTATCTAGGTTTTATATCATTTGTTTTAGAGTTACACCAAAATTGATTTTGTCAAAAACCGATTTTGCGTTAAAATTCCCGGTTTTCCTTAATTTTTATTTTGTTTTTCTCGGCACTTTTGAAAATTTTAAATAACGTCAGATAAATACATTTCATAATATTCAACAATTTGTGATATATTATGAGATATAAGTATACGTCTATTACAACTGTCAATGTACCTCTGAAAATAAAGATTTTAAAATCGGAGTCTTATTCAACCTGCAAAAAGTCTTCATAATTTCTTCGCGTTCATTACTTATTTTTAAAAACCGTTTTACGTGGCAAAAAAACTACCCAGCTATATATTAAAAACCATATTTTCACTATGAAAAGAAAACTTTGGTTATGTAATAAAGTTTTATTTTTTTTTGTCACATATTATTGGTAAGTACCTACAAACTGCGAATAAACGTATCATTTTTTTTATGTTTTTAAGACTAGAACTTCTCTAAGGTACTTATTGTATTGTAAATTGTAACTAAAAAAATATTAATCGTAAGGATTTGAAACATTTTTCAATTACGTGTACTAATTTACACAATGAATTTTTCAAATTCATTAAATTCAAACTTTTTATATCACGAATCACCTATTCCCACCATTCTATGGTAATCGGTAGATATTAGGTATACCTATAGGTACAGTAGCGTACACGCGGGGAGAGGGGTATTCAACCCCCAACCGAATTACTAATTGAACCTAGAATAATTAATTAATAGTAAAATAGAGATGTGCCACTGTCTCAGAATCGTTTTTCGCACCTATGTAAAATTTATTGATTTACTATTGAATTCAAATTGAACACATTCATTTGGTACAGTGGTCAGTGACCAATAACGTTGTACACTCGAAATCTACTATATATAGGTACAGAAGAGCGACTATCTCGGTTTCAGTGGCCTAGTGTAATGTTTATTGTGTTTTAACCCCCCCCCCCCCCCCACAATGGTATTTATCCAAAAAATATATATGTTATATGCTTCAGATTTCTATAAAACATGTTGTAGGCACCTATTGTTGTAATATTATAATGGTTCTATTTTATATTATATATAAATATCAAAATTGGTAACTAGGTTCAATGGAGTGCGTAATACTGTATGACACAAGTTATATATAAATATAAGTCCTGCTGCGTACTCTCACATGTAAAAAACAATCAGTACAAAATATGTAAATATTGGCAAACACATAATCTGAATTCATTATAAGCTGCAGTTGTAGCCTGCTGTAAGTATGTCAAAGCTGCGTTGGGAGCTGGGTAAAGCATAAGCATTATATATAAGTACCTATATAGCAGTTAAATATTCTCTCCCTTTATTATAATTTTACTTATTTACTCGACGAGGATATTCTTCTATGCCTTAGTGTCAGTTAGTGGCAGTAATTTGAGGGGGTAATGAGTGGATCGCCCCTCGCTTGGGCGTGGTGCGTTGGATTTTGTCATGTATTTATAGCTGGAGCTGTGACATACAATTTTCAAATAAGCATTAAATAAAAGTAAAGAAATATAACTATAAAATATAAATTCAAAAAGTCGCTTAATGCGGGGCGTGGAACTGTGAAAGGGAGCCCCCCTCATGTATCGATAAAAAGTTGTAGTTACCGTGTCTCGAGGCTCGAGCTTCAGATACTCTACTGATGTTTGTGTATATCAGATATACATAACCGTATTGGTGGTTATTTAATTTTCTCATTGGATTCAGCCGGTTTGTAATAATACAATATAGTAAAAGTATAGATATATCCTGCAGAAGGCGAAGTCAACCCACTTGTTACATTTATGTTCATTACTGGAAAAGTCACAAATGGTATGAGTCTTGCAAACTATTATCTAACTCATTTGCTCAACTATTCTACGATTTATATAACGATAGCAATTATTAGTTTACAGTTGGACGTAACATTTACAACTTCAACTTTCAAGTACACATTTTATTACAAGCGCTTTTATAGCAACCGCATATTATATAATGAATAATAACATTTCATCATATTATATAATATTTTCTATGGCTTTATGGCACAATCGCACAAATTGAACCATTATAGATTTGTCAGTATTCAGTGTATCATTGAATATATTCCGCGTATTCAGTAGGTACAAGTGGCAAGTGTAGAATACACATCAATTAATGAGCACAATGTGTAACCACTGTTCATAATAATATAGTGATCAAACCGCTACGTCGCGACCACATTATAAACGTTTCCAAAGTTTCTAGACTGCACACGGTGTCTGGTAGGCGGGGGGGTGGGTGGACGATGACGTGGCCAAAGGGACGACGACGACGATGACGACGACGGTAGGGAAATGATTACCTACGCGCGTGAATGTACGGGAAAACAGGGTTGCACGGCGGAGAGGGTGGTTATCGATCGATCGTCGTCCGACCCGCGAAACCCATCTCGGACGCGCACACTCACACAGGCGCACGCACACTAAAGTCGCGCCACGTTCGTCGTCGTCGTCGAGAGCCACCGCCCACCCGTCCGACCCACCGCGGGCGAGCTATATCATCGTCGTCTCGAAATACGCGGTCGTCCCGAAATAGGTAGGTAACGCGGACATCATCGCCGTCGCGAGCGGTCCACGCGAAACAAACGTCGTAATAATATTACTATAGCCATCGTTATACAGGTCGTTCGCGTCGTCGTCGTCGTCGTTGTTGTTATTATTATTAAAATTACGCGGCGGGAGTACGCGTTTCGCCGCCCCATCGAACGCCGTTTCGTGTTTTTTTTTTTTTGTCGAGACAACGACAACAAACTCTGCTCGTCTCTGGTCGAATTCGTGATATTTTCGTATTAATATCGCGGTCGGCGCGACAACGCCATGGCGGCGACAAGGCACTTCGGCCGCCGCCGGTGTTGTTGCCGTCTCGGCGGCGGTTCGCGGCCGTGCTCGCCACCCTGCCGTCCGACGGACAACCGCTGCTGCAGTCGTCGCGCCGCCACTGCCGCCGCCCGCGCCGTCCGACGCCCAGCCGGCAGCGTCCCGACAGCCGTCTCCGTTCGCTCGGAATCAAGTAACGTACACGGCAGTAATAATATTATAATAATGTGATAAAATATGATAATGATATTGTTATCCAACCTATGCGTAAACGTAATCCAACCGACACAGCTCGTAGAGATATGTAAGGTACCCGGCACGATAACTGAAAACCCATAATAGATAGGTAAGGGCCACCTTATAAATTATAATAAAATATTATGTTAAAAATGTGTGTATAAAATTATTTAGATACCGCGAGCCTGTGATCGTCCCGTTTATTATTGTTTTTTTTTTTCAGAACGGTCTTTATGCACAATATTATATTGTGTCGAGGCGCTAAAATAGAAACTTTCGATGCACCTGTATAGGTAGAAATATTTGTTGCGCATATGCCGTGCGACACAGCTAATAAATCACTACAAATTCACCTGTCGATAGAACCTCTTATTCACTAAAAATAAACCTATTGGTAGGGTTGCAGGGAGTGGGTAGAGACTATAATTTGGAATTTATGCTATTTACATAAATTACATAAATAATGATAGTACTATTTTAGTAGGCACGTAAATTGTAATGTGAGTTTTAACTAGGCATAAAGCCATATCGGTAGATAGCAGAGCGTATAATTATAATATAATAGTAGTTACTAACTAATTACATATAAATATTATAGTTATTGATATAATATTTATCTTATGTTTGGATGTTGGCATCATTGATAACAATAATCAATATAAAAAGTATCATAAAATACAATATTCTTGTACCTAGATAAAAAATTAAATGATTCTTGTAATATTTTTTTTTCTGAAAATAGGGTTGAAAAGTTCAATGTTTTTATTCGAGCAAATCTAACATAATACTATATTACTAAGTATATTTAATGATATTATTGCTATTCAGTAGGTACCTATTACAGACTGTAATTTACAGTAGGTTGAATTAAATTTGGCCAAAAAATTGCATTTGAAGATTGTTTGCAATCCTTTGAAAGTTTCAAGTGCCCACAAATAATATTTTTAAATCACAACTAAAAAACTAAAATTGTTTCTCTTCTTTAAAATATGTGTTTCGTCCAAATTTAAATTAAAAATATCAAAAAAAAGTGTGAATATATATTTTTAGATTTTTTTGGTTTTAGTATAATTTATTCATGAGAAACCTTGTTTTAAATCATTAGCTATAAAAACTAAACGTTTTATACATTTTTAACTACGATATAATATTCAAAGTTTCGAGATTTGGATGAAGGTATGATAAAAAAATCGTGCCTATGTACCTTTAATATTTTGTTACTGATGCTTTTATAACAACTTATGAAAAACCTTATATTCAATTTTGATGCTTTTTAACTCAACGAATAATTTTTATTGACATTTATAGAAAAAAACTAAAATGTCTACGAATAGCTCAAAATAAGTCGAAATATTCTTGAGGGGATTCCACCCTGTGATTTCTGTCTTTGTCTAACACACACGCAACATTGTATTTTAGACGTTTTTTTTGCCAAACATACCAATTGATCTAATAAAGCGATAAGAATTCCTGTATTTAATTTACAAGTTTTTTGACCAAGCAAATTTTTCTTATCGACAATAATTAATAAAAATCTCATGCCTATAAACAGCTCAAAATAGTCAATTATTTTTTGAAAATGTTATCATGTAAAGAAAATATTAATATAAACATTTGTTGAAAATATTGTTTTTAAATTTTATTTTTTTTAGTGTAGCTACACCAAAAACCAAAATTGATTGTGTCAAAAACAGGTTTTGAGTATAAAATCTCCGTTTTTAATTAATTTTTTTTTTGTTTTTCCTTACGATTTAGAAAATTCCATAGAAATTTCCATTTTGACCTCTTAAAAGTACCAATTAGATACAAATACAATTTCCCACCAGAAAATATACTGAAGTAGGAAATCAAAATATTATTTCATCTTCTTATCGTGTATACACTATACTGTATATAAATAAAAAAATGAAAATAAATACACTCATATAATCATTGTAAAATAAAATATAATAGATTCTGAGTGGAACGATCAACTTAAGCTTAAGCTTAAGCATTAATTGTTGTCTCCGTGTTACAAGTGCATAGTATGCTTATCAAATTTACGCTCAGCAGATTACGTTTAGCTTCGTTAGTTTAAAAATTAGAGTGAATCGACCTATAATGAAACTTGATGGTAAGAACATTATCTGTAATTGTATGCGAGTTTTTTAGCATTTTTTGAGTATATGATATAGCGTTCATTAAAAATGCTCATTAATTTAAACCTGAATTATCGTAAAATCATCTCTTAAGGAAAAATGGTAATTTGTTTGATAACCTACAGTTTTCGACAAAATTAATTTTTTGATTTGTTGTTATTCTAAAACGAGTAAGTGATTAGGTATCCATTGTAGATACTACTTCACCATATTTTTTATTAGCATTTCCTTTGCTTAGTGTAAATTTCAAAATAATGTGACGCATTTTAAGTACCTAGATATTTATAAATATGTGAAATCTTCGGAATTTTTTAGTTTTGTCTAATAATTGTTGATACAAAAATAATGAGGTGGTAAAAAACTTAAAAATTGAATTCAACGTTCTTATTTTAAGCTGTTATTAAAGATATTTAAAAATATCATAAATAGGTACATAGGCATGAATGCACGATCGACAAGGCTTGAAAATGTAATACAAGGTTCCTCATAAATAGTTTATTCTAAAACAAAAAAATCTAAAATATTTATAGGTTAACATAAAATATATACTCTAAAAAAATGTATATCAATAAATTATATGGTAGTGGCTGTTGCCTGTTTATACCACGAACCTATATTCACATCGTTCTACGGTACATCGATATTGACTTAAAAGTGAATGACAATAATATACTTATGCGGGGGCGTATTTAGGAAGTTCTTATTTTGTGTGGGGAGGGGCCCAAACTAAAAGTTCAAATTATACAATCAAATTACATGTGTTTGATAGAAACATAACATTTTATTAGTAAAATGAGAGTTATAGGTACTTTCAATAATAAAAAATCATAAAATACAGTGAGTAGGGGAGGGCATGGCACCCCTTAAATACGCCCCTGTACTTTTGGGTTATGATATAAATATATAGGTACAATTAAATATTTAAATATTGATAAATGCAATGTCTCCGATAAAAATGTATCAACTTGGTATACCTACCGTAATTCGATATAATAGTAAAATAAATTACTTTAATAGCAAGGTCGTGAAATTTACTTAGTAATCATTGATTTACCGTCTTCGCCTATATTCGTTTTTCGTATGCAATGATTTATCATTGAATTCAAATTTAAGCAACACAGAAATTACAGTGACTTACTGAATTACAAGGTACACCGGACACCAGAGCTGTTCCCCCCTTTTTATATATATTTATTTATTTACCATTTAGTATCCGTATACATACTACATTAGTAATGAAATACGACACGGTATAATATATGTTATTTTATTATTTATTGCAGACCAACGTTGTAGAGAAAAACTAGAGTGTGGACATGTTATTGTTTCGTTTAAAATTCTGTCTGCTAAATATTGAGAGTTAAATGTAATTTTATTGTATTTTTTATGTCTTAATTAAAAAATAATTATTGATATTTGGTTCATGTTAATCGTTTTGTTAAGATATACAATTAAATTGGCTACCAAAATATCTTAGTGGATGGAATAACGTATTGGTCTTACAATGATATGTGTATCTTTTTTTTCAAAAAAATCTTTTGTAGCAGGAAAACTCTTCAACTTTGATGGTGGTTTCTGATAGCAAATTGGATCTAGTTAGTACTTTGGAGATCAAAAGTAATAATGTTTAGTTGACAGTTGTTTTCAAAATAATCGGATAAAAACAAAAACAAAAATATGGAAAACCGTGGAAAACTGTTACACCAAAGTCAATACCAAATTTTGACAAAATTGATTTGGATTTTTTTAGATTAAAAATGAATAACTAAAGAGATTTTACATTTTCAACAAATATTTTATATTGACATTTCTAGACATGATATTTAATTTTTTAAATATTTTGACTTTTTTTGCGATATTATTACTGTTACTTTAGTTACTAATATTAAAATGAAGTATGATAAACATACTTGACACTTAATATGTACCTATCTATCTATTTAAATTAAAATATATTACTCAATACCTAATTTAATTCATGTTTATTAGTTGGTACCTGACGTCGTGGTATGCATCGTGTAGTCTGCATAGTTGTTATTATTTTTCGAATATGTTCTTATAGTTTGTTATTTGTGTATTAAGTTAATCATAAGTCATAACAAATTATTATGATAAATATTGATAATATTTGAACGAATAATTATTATGCTTTTACAGAAATCATGGCCAAAATAGAACGAAGTTTGAATCACTAAAAATGACGAGAATAATTCATTAAATTATCTACGTAAATATTTTAGAAGATCGGAATCGATAAATGTAAAGTATTGAAATATTGGTACCTAAATATCAATCCATATAATTAACTATTTCTTTTTAGCTGTAGAATGTCTGAAAGCGAAAGAAAGAAGAGATCACAATGTATAGATGTTTGGGAAGAAGCCGGATCGGAATTCTACCAAGAAAGCTATCCAGGCATGGAAGCAGATTTAGAGGCATTCCAAAAAAATCCAAACAAGCTTTCTACTTTATTACCTAGTAATAAGACAAGAACAGGTATAGCGTCATATTATAACTATGTAATTCATTTTAATTGTATATAGAAATATAGAACCTATAATAGCTGATATAATATAGTACATAAACTAACATAATTATTACATAGTAAATCAATTATATTTTGATTTAGATGTTAAAATAAATATATAATATTCCATTGTTCCATAAAGTATTATTATTTATACGGAATATTTACAACTAAGTTTTCAGTTTTTTTTCACAACAAATAGGTAGTTAATCAAAAATTCAAAACCATGCACTTATTTGACTTTGAATACCTAATAGAAACTATGCATTTCATTCGTATCCATCACAATATTATAAAATATGTTTATTCATTTTGAAGTGTTTACACGGATTTACATATTTTATTTAACTATTTTTTGTAAATGTTTTATAGTTTCAAGGTATTATCGAGTATCCACACATAACTATTTTAGTATTTTACATTTAAATAATTTTGAGATATGCAACTATAAACTTGTGTTTGTGATTTTCAGCTAGGAAAAAAATCAATAATGGAACTGTATGCTATCAAGCTACAGCTACATTAAAACCGGTGGAATATGGAACGCTATGTCAAAACACTATGGGCTGTAATAACGAAATTCAAATATCGTTAATGCCTGATTTGTCAGGTAATATAACGTTACATATTTTATAAATGTATAAATAACTATAAATAATAATAAAGAATTTATAACTTTGAATGGTTTTAGAGAATTTATCTAATGAAGAGCTTGTATGGGAAGAAATTATGAAAATTAAAACTATGCCAATTAGTATGGCTCACAAGAAAGAATTAAAAGCAAAACTAAAAGTAAGTCTTATGTTTGACATGTGTTAAGATAGTATTAATTGGAAATAAATTAACTTAACTTTGGGTACATAACTATTTTATAAATTCATATCAATAATGTATTACGAGTACCGCCTATACTGTCAACATATTTTAGAAATATTAATTATAATCGACCAAAACAATGTAATTATATTATTTACCTAAATGTACTTATGTGCCTAAATAAACATTTTATTGTTCAAATACCATCCTCCTAAAACATTGACCGATAGTCAAAAACAGCTTCATAAAATGTTTATCTTGAATTACAATAAGTGATACTAAATATGTTGTATTCTATTTTAATTATTCAATTCGTAGTTAACACATCTCCAGATGCTTAATTATCTAAATGTAGCTTTTACTATAAACTGTTGTATATTGATAAATATTGATACTTTGTTTACAGAGTGCAGATGCTTTTAGACTTCAAGGTTTCCAGCAGCTCAAATGGCAAAAGCGAAAAATATGTAATTATTTGAAAACCAAGTGGTTAGAATTTTATAATAAATTCCATTTATGGAGTTCGAGTTTGAAAAAAATCGAAGGCCACTGTGGTGCGGGTGTAGTGGAATTCTTTCTTTTTATAAAATTGTTAATTTTTTTAAATGCTTTCACAATGGTTGTGGTTTTTATTGTATTGATACTTCCTGCAGTTTATTGGGTAGAATTAAAAGAAGGAATCGCACCAGACCTCTGGAATGAATGTGGTTCGAGTAATGAGAGTGCCTCGATTGAATGTTGTAGTGCTATTTATGAGAACACTACTAGGATAGCCAGGCCCCGAGTAACCATACATTACATTATGGATATTATTCAAGGTACAGGTTGGGTTGAAACAACGCCCATGTATTACAGTTACTATCCTAATCAACAATTCAGTGTCGGAAAATTATTCACTTATCATATACCGTTAGCATATATCGTTTCCACCATTAGTTATTTTCTTTTGTTTTTTTTGATCATTGTTAGGAAATCGATTAAGGGATTTAAACAAAGAATGGTAGAAACTCAAGTACAATATTATTTGTATTCTAATAGCATTTTCATTGGGTGGGACTTTTGTATTAACAATAAAATACCGGCCATATTAAAGCAAAAGGCGATATTCAATGAGCTGCGGTCGTTTTTGATCGCCGATAGACCGAAATTCGAAAACAGGAATCGCAGTAAGCAAGTTAATATTATAATAATTAGATTGCTCATTTCATTTTTAGTCTTTGCGCTGATCGGATCTGCTTGTTTCTCGGTTTATCTGATTTTTTATTACTCAATAAAGTTGTTGCAGCGAGAACAAACATTCATGTGGGCGTTTTTGTTGGAATTTGCGACGCCGGTAGCGATAACATTTTACAACATAGTGTTACCAATTATTTTTGATGTTTTTTTAAAGTTTGAAAACCGTTCCATGTATCAAGAAACCCGATTATGCATATTGAGAATAATATGCGTGAGATTATCGCTTCTGATCGTACTGTTGGGTTCAATTTATAAGCTGATTAACTGCGTGCGGGAAAAATCTCAATGCGCAAGTGCATTATGCAATTCCCCGCTTTGCTGGGAGACCTACGTGGGCAAAATTATGTATAAACTTCTTATTGTCGACGTCGCATGCAAAATCGGCATCACCATTTTGATTAGTTGTCCCCGGAGCATACTGGTTAGGCATTTTAAAAATAATCTCTTCCAAGCGATGTCCAATCAAGAACTTAATTTGGCCAAACACGTATTGGACGTTATATACATTCAGATAATCGTGTGGTTGGGTAGTTTCTATGTGGTCCTGCTGCCAGCCCTAGGCCTAGTATCGATGGTGATAATGTTTTACATAAAACGGTTTTCTTGTATCGTAAACTATAGCCTAGCTCAAAAGGTGTACAGCCCGTCGAGAGCACATACAATGATCATGTCCATGTTACTCATGTCTTACGTGCTTTGCGTAACCACGTGGTTGGCGGTTGTATCAAAGATAACGCCATCCAGGTCTTGTGGTCCGTTCAAAGGACTACCGTCTATTTGGAGGGTTTTGATTGATTTCATACGCACCATACCTCCATGGACGATCACGTGTTACGAAATACTGTTTAGTGTAAACTTTGTGGTCCCGTTGATTTTCATACTTTCGTGCATCGTCTACTACTATCACACCGTTATGGGATCCAATAAAAAAATGATTGTGGTTCTTCGCAAGCAACTTGTACTTGAAGGACACGACAAACAGTTTCTGTTGAACAGGTTGAGTGCGTTTATTAAACAACAAGACAGACGTCGCAAAGCCACCGAAAATAACGGTGAAATCGACGTATTGCTTTCTTGAATATTGCACAAAATATGATCGATAATTGTTTCGGGAAAACTGGTGATTTTTTTAGGGTGCTCGTATGTTATTACTGTAATTGGTTAATGACATTTTTTTTTGTATATTTGAACTGCTTAAGTTTAGAAACGGTTTATTTAACAGTTACCTAAAATTTGTATACCCGATATTAGTACTTAGGTACCTACCTTGTTTTTACCTAATAGTGAAGTATAATATTATATTTGTTTCAAGCTCAGTACGTTATTGCTTAGGTTTGATATTTAGTCTGTAGGTATATTATTTTATTACTCCCGTTAAATCATGAATTTTCAATATTATTATATAAATAATTTAATTTGAAAAATATCTAATTATATTATGTATTGTAATTACAAATATTATATTATATACGTACTTAATATTCTCTTGTAAACAATATTATGTTAATAGTATCATATATAAGAGAGATATCAATATAATTAACAAATATTTAAATACATAGTTGTATTAAATATTATACATGTGTAAAAACTATAAATCTCATTAATAGTATAAACTTTTCAGTTCAAACAAAATAAACCATAAAAGTGATCTCTGTGAGAGTTACACAATCTAAACTCAAAAAATTATGTAAATAAAATGTATATTTATATTATAGCATAAATTATAATATTTAATAATTGTATTTTTAATTATATTAATGTATTAAGGTATTATGTATTGTACAATATTACAATGTGTATTTTTGTCTTAATCTAAATTTACATATTATACAATTTTGGGTGATATTTTTTGGACTGTCTTCCTTATAAATTTTGTTTTGTGTTTATTATTAATATTTTTGTCATACATATTTTTTTTTAATATAATTTTTATAAATAACATTTCAAATATATGTAATAATTTGAAGAAAAAAAATTATATACACACAAACACACACATATAAATACATACCTATATATATATACTATATAAACCAAATTATATTTGTGTGATCAGAATAACACGTTACAAATTGATGATAATCGTTTAAGATTTTAATGCAGTACTTACCCATATTTTTGGAAAATTATTTTCAGATCAATTCATATAATATGAAAATATAGTTATGTATGATAAATGATTATTCAATATTCATAAATATATAATAATTATAGCTCTTTAGCTAATTAATAAATAAATTATGTTGTCTTATGATATTTTTTTATTGAACTATTTTATATTTATATTATGTTTTATTTAATATTTTAATATTTAAAAAAAAATATTTTTAGTTTATACTTTTTATATTATAATTTATAAGTATAAGTATAATAAGGTTTACTATACCTACAATACAAAACTTAATTCTATGATAAACGACTTAGGTACTTGTATTCAATACAAATGATAACAATGGCTACACCATTTTTATTTTTTAGGTTAGGAGGGGGTAATTTAGGATCCTTCATAAGTTTGGTATGTTGATGCCATGGTTGTATAACATTTTATACTTCTGCAGAAATCTTCATACAAAATACAATTTATGATTACATACTTACATTTTACGTAACAAGTTAACATAACATTAAAAACATTTTTACATCCCGACGTTTTAATCCCTGATTAATAATTTATAAAAAAGTGTGATTCTTATTTCTTATATGGAAAAAAGTAGTTGGTATAGCCACACAAGGCCGTATCTGAGGGGGGCCAGGGGGTCTAGACCCTTTCCAAAATTTTTTCATTATGTCTTATTTTTAACCAAATATTAAAACCTAAATTCAATTAAATTACAATATACATATTTTGGACCCCCCCCCCCCGCGAATTTTTTTTCCTGGATATGGCCACAGTTGTAGCCACAAGATCTTCCTTAAATGGTAACTAAATCTAAGTATTTGAAAATATGGCTCTTAAAATGTGTATTATAAATTTATAATGACTTGAACTTCTGCAGGAAAAATATTTTCACAAATGTTAATAGTTATTAAAATAATGATTATTCTTCCATAAAGCCAGTTTATCAAGTTAGTTGAAGTAAACCTTGAAAACCATAACAAATCATTAGGTACACTTAAATATGATATAAAGTGTTTTTGTTTAAAACGTTCTAAATAAATTAACTTTTCTCAACTAAAAACGCAGATGGTAATATTATCCTATGATGAATTATACATTGTTTTAATGTAAATACATAATAGGTACCATTGGTTATAAATACTATAGTAAATAATATTTACTATTGTAGAATTTATATTATTTATATTTATGTAATCGCGGGTTTTCTGGTGATCGGGCTTATCGATCGAGTGTGAACCGGTCGTATGTTATATAATAATTTTTTTATTGTGTATTTATGTGTGCATATGCCGAGCGGTCGATATTATCAAGTTCAAGACATGTGTACCTGTATAAAAAAAATAAAAATAAATTCGCCCAAATGATCGCCTAATATCTCGCCCAGATGATATATTAGGTTCTACTCCGATAAATTGTGGGTCATCCGCCCAAATTAATGATTTTGTTGAAAATTAGTTTTACGTAAAAATTCCTGTTATTCCTAATTTTTTTTTCCTGACGTTTTTGAAAACTAAGTATTGTAAATATTTTACTCACGATCTCCCAGAGTATCAACTAGATTCACTTTTTAAACCGAAAATGGTGCTGAAGAACAACATTTTATCGTTTTTAGCTGACCCAAAAGGTGACGAAAGACACAAAAAATGAAAACATACATCATTGTAAAAGCAGTAGGTACATTCATCGCTCTGTTCAGAATCAAACATTGTATAGTTATATTAAGGATATATATTATAGTTTATTAAAGAGTAAAGTTTAGGCAATTCAATTCACATGTTGTATAGGCCTCGCGCGGAACTTGGAAGTGTGTGAGTATGTAAATCGATATTAGTGTGAGTGAGATAAAGGATTTACGCACACGCATACACAAGTCAGTGATTGACTTCGGTGACTATTATCGAAGCACTATTTTAATGAACAAAAATGCTTTTACAGGAAAAACTCTCAAGCCTCGTTTATATGTCGGATTTTGGTCATTTTTTTTTTTATTTGAAAGATGAGAGGTTTTTGCAAGTCGGATCAAAGCTTGAATTTTTATTTTACTTAAAATAGTAGTAGAAAAATACGTTTGAAACAGAACAAATATTGTTCATTATTCAAATACATATTCCACCTTCTATAATTATAATGTTCAAAATCCGACCTAAAAAATGTTCTCTACTTTTAAATAAAAAAAAAATTAACAAAATCCGACTATTCTTCAGTGCGTGAGAGTTTTTCCTGTAAGACATGTTTTTGTACCAAAAAATGCACCGGCTCCGACCTCCTTAAGAGGACGCATGTGTTGTCTCCATCTTAAAAATGTACAACATAGCCAAAGCTGTTGTGTGCCGGATATAACCACTCAGGCTATAGTAATAGTTAAGACTCTAAATTGATATACAATATAGTTCAGTACATTATTTGTGAATTATTGTTTTTAGATTCTGAGCGGAGCGAGGAAGCTATTGGTTTTACAATGGTGTTTATTTTTATTTTTTTTTTATATCCTTTATACAAAATTTCTATCAGAAACAGTGCTTCGATTTGAACATAAAGTACCTTATCTTTTAAAAAATTGGATCAAGATAGTACTTCGGAGAGGTCATTTTTCGATTTTCTCAATAGTTATTTAATGTCCCTAGAATGTTAAATCATCATAGTTTTAACTTTTAATTTATAATTTGTTTACAACTTAGGGCCATATCATAACCGATGCTTAAGAATAAGTATTGCTTAAGCTTATTTGGATAATTTAAAAAATAAATAATTTTTGATAATAACTAAAAGCAATGCTTAAGGGTGTCGGTGCCGGTCATTTATTAAGGAGTAAAATTTAGGCAATTCAATTCCCATGTTGTATCGGCCTCTTGCGGTACGTACATGTGTGTATGTAAATCGATATTAGTGTGAGTGAGGTATAATTACACGCGCATATAAAGATATTTACGCACACGCATGCACAAGTCAATGATTGACTTCGGTGACTATTTTTGATGAACAAAAATACTTTTACAGTAAAAACTCTATGCTATACTAATATTATAAATTCTTATAAATGTAAATAATCTTTAAGTCATTAGAAACTATAAACTCGGAAATAGCAATTTGAAGATTAATTTACAGTAAATAAATATGTATTAAATTATTAAATGTAAATTAAAAAATAAAGTAGAAATAATACAAAAATATTATATTATTATAACAAGAACCCACAAATCTAGAATTTGAGAAAAAATGTCCCACATTTTACAAACACTGAAAAAAATGTCCTAAAATATGAAAAAAATACGTACAAATATTAAAAAATGAAGTTTTGAAACAAAAAAAAAATGCATTTAAAACGCAAAATATAATTAGGATATTCTTAATCAAAAGAGCATGAAACAAATTTTTAGTATTTTATAGGAGCTAAGGAAAAAAATTCAAGAGTCATCAACATCATACCTCTAATTATAACCTATACTTACATTAAAAATAAATATTTACCTGTTGTTTGTTTAAATAAATATTTTAAAATGTTAAATATTTACCTGACATTAAACATACTTTAAATACAATTAATTAAATAGTTTAATATAATAAATACTAATAGCACAATATAATATGTTTTCTAGGGCCATGGAGTTGACCTATGTAATATAAAATTAAATTAGGATAGTAAGATATCAAAAACACGTTTTATCACAATAATAAATTGATGGTTGGATAGCGTAATAGCGGACAGATTATTAAGATAATTAAGGTAGTACAACAATGCATCAGCGTATAACAGAACCATAAACGTGGTATCATAATCGATGATATTTTACAAATTAAATACACAAATCAAATGTAAATAGCTTCTTTAATTATTTATGCATAATTATAAAAGATCCGTCAAAATTCATTAAAAAATGAAGTCTAAATAAATATATATTAAAATAATTAATATGTGGACAATGGGTGGTCTACCTATACAATAATTGTACTCATGTGTCTTTGACGTCGTACGTCATCTTGTCTTCGATGGACTGCGACTTTTCTGCATCTTTTATGCCGATCTGTGGTAAGAGAGTGATAGTTCACCACATCCAGGTTTGGTGAATGATAATGATCCAAAATGTACCACTGAAGAGTTATATTATGTTCCTTGGATGCAAATAATGTTAAGCTTCCAGGAAGTATGTGGGGTTTGCATACAAATGAATCAGAAACTCTATTTACCCATATTACTGGCCTGATAAATGATAAATGTGGTAGGTTTTCATCGTCTATACCACAGGTATTTATAATAATAATAATAACAACAATCATATTTTAATATTTTAATTTACTTTTAAATAATAAAACAATAATTAGTTATGGAAATCGAATTTATGATTCTATTATATTTTTAAGTACATACAAATTATTAGACATTGTGACGTGTATTTTTAAAATAATAATTAATACAACTATTTAATACATAAAAATATAACTATAAATTAATTGATTAAGTAATAACAAATAAAACTATATGAAAATAACAATAAAAATATTTATAATATTAAGGTTTTCATAAGAGAAAAGGCATTGCCTAATGGAAAATTAGCAACATGTCGTCACGCCGTGGAAACATTATTGAAAAATATTGATAATATTAAAATTTGTCCTGGGTATGGCGGAATCTGGTCTAAAAGCTGTGAAATAACTTTGGAAGGAAATAAATGAAATGTAAATGTTGTCGTCAACTTCGGTACAATGATAAAAAAAATACACATAAACTCTTCAAAAAGCACAGCAGTCATATTTAGCTTACGTCGCTATTCCACTCCACCACCTCTAAGATTTGATAACGATTCCATTCCTTGGCGGCATTTTGTTGAGTACCTCGGTGTTACGCTAGACAAGAGATTAACCTGGGGCCTCCATAGCTTACCAACGCTTCTCTATGCTATTTCCTATCCTAAACCAAAAATCACTTTTACAAAAAAAAATACTCAATATTAATTTACAAAAAATTATTACGCTCATTAATTACCTACGCCTGCCCTATCTGGGGTAACTGTTCAGCGACACACTCGAGAAAAATACAAATTTTCCAAAATAAAATACTAAGAACAATAACGCACCATACGCAACGAAAATCTACATAAAGACCTTCGAATCGTTAAAATTTAAGATCATATGAGCCCATTGCTACAAATGTCCATAGTTCACTCCACAAATCAAATGGCTCACTACACTACAACTTACACATACGTCCACCACCTCAAAGATGTCTAAAACGCGGTCGTCCGCATGATCTTATTCGTTAATTATTATTAAGTAAATATTAAACTATTATGTAAATTTATTCTTCATCCACACTATTATTATTGTCTATATGTCTGAACAACTTAAAACTTATTACTATCGTAGTCACTATTGTTATTATCGCTATTATTATTACTTACAATTATTATCATGTTAAAATAGTCAAAAATTAATGTTACTAATTATCTATAGATGTAGATAGTCTTATAAACGCTTATGGATGCTATTAAATTTAAACAATGATTTAATATCATTGTATAAGAAAAACGATTCTGAGCGAAAACGATCAGTCAGCCTATGATATTACCAAGTATATTTGATGATATTATTGTAAATAAAGTTATTTATATATTTACCTATTTACGTGGAACCTTGTTTTAAATTTTCAATCCTTAGCTATACAAATTGAACATTTAATACATTTTTAACTAAAAAATAATTATTAAATTTTAAATTTGATAAATGTTGTCAAAATTTGAACTTTAAATCCTTATAAAAAAAAATTGTGCCTATGTATTTTTAATATTTTTCAAATGCTATTAGAACTAAATATCAGAAGCCTTATATTAAATTTTCACGCTTTTTTACCCAACAAATAACATTTTATTGATATTTACAGAAAAAAAAACTAAAAATATTTAAAACTGACAATGTCCGTAAACAGCTCAAAAAGAGTCAAAATATTTTCAATACTTTATCGTGTATAGAAAATGCTAATATAAAAATTCAGTCAAATTTTCAAGTATCTACAGTCATACGTTTTTTAATTAGAACAAAATAAGAAAATCGTTACATGAGAAATCGAGTGAATATCAAATGTTGTAAAAATATGAATTTCAAACGCTCATAAAAATGTAATTTGACTTTTTGTAGACATTTTTTTTTTGATAAAAGTAGATAAACTTGTATAATCTTGTATTACATTTTCAAAGCTTACATTTAAAAAGAAAAATTTTTGTGAATTCTCAACTCAAAATAATTTGCTAATTTTCGTGATTTTTCCGTATTTTGTCAATATTTGAACTTTAAATGCTTATAAATAAAAACTGTGACTAAAGATTTTTAATTTTTTTCATATGCCTTTGAAATAATAACCCAGGAGCCTTCTATGAAATTTTCAAGCTTTTTTAACCATCAAATAAAATTTTATTGATATTTATAGAAAAAAAAATGGAAAGTGAAAACGTCCGTAAACAGCTCAAAAAAAGTCGAAATATTTGGAAAATGTTATGGTATATAGAAAATGCTAATAAAAAACATTCAGTCAAAATTTCATGTATTTACGGTCATTTGTTTTTGAGTTGCACCAAAAACCAAAATCGATTTTCTCGAAAACAGATTTTGCGTAAAAATTCCTGTTTTCCCTTAATTTTTCTTTTGTTTTTCACATCGCGTTTGAAAATTACTGAGAAATTTTTACTTTTGACCCCCGAGAGTACCAACTAGATTCACTTTTCTACCAGAAAAGTTACTATTGAAGAAAATCCAAGCACTTTTACTATCCTAAAAGGTGATGACAGACACAAAAAAAAATTTAAAAAAAACACACATCATTGTAAAATCTATACATTCATCGCTTCGCTCAGAATTTAAAAAACTAAAAAAATTGAAAACTGACAATAACCGTAAAAAGCTCAAAAAGAGTCAAAATATTTTCCAAACTTTATCGTGTATAGAAAATGAAAATATAAACATTCAGTGAAATTTCCATGTATCTACAGCTATTTGTTTTTGAATTACAACAAAATAACAAAATCGTTACATAAGAAATCGAAACAATATCCAATCTTGTAAAAATATAAGCTTCAAACGTTCATAAAAAATTAATTGATTTGCTTGTAGACATTTTTTTTTGATGAAAGTAGACTAACTTATGGGGAATCTTATATTACATTTTCAAATCTTAAATTTAAAAAGAAAAATTTTTATGAATTCTCAACTCAAAATAATTTACTTATTTTCGTGATTTTTCCGTATTTTGTCAAGATTTGAACTTTCAATGCTTATGAAAAAAACTGTGACAAAGGGTTTTTAATTTTTTTTCAACTGCTATTGAAGCAATATATCAGGAGTTTTGTATCATATTTTCAAGCATTTTTACCCAAAAAAAAAATTTTATTGACATTCATAGAAAAAAAGTCTAATACAAATTAGAAACTGAAACTGTCTTTAAACAGCTCAAAATAAGTCAAAATATTTAGAAAATGATATGGTGTTTAGAAAATGCTAATATAAACATTCAGTCAAAATAAATAAAAACTGTGACTAAGGGTTTTTAATTTTTTTCATCTACCTTTGAAACAATAACCTGTTGTTGAATGATTAATTCAGTCAAAATTTCATGTAACTACGCTCATTTGTTTTAGAGTTACACCAAAAACCAAAATTGATTTGATCGAAAATTGATTATGCGTAAAAATTCCCGTTTTTACTTTATTTGTATTTTGTTTTTCACGGCGCTTTTGAAAACTACTGAGAAATTTTTACTTTTGACCCCCGAAAGTACCAACTAGATTCACTTTTCTACCAGAAAAGTTACTATTAAAGAAAATCCAAGCACTTTTACTATCCTAAAAGGTGATGACAGACACAAAAAAAAATTAAAAAAAATTAAAAAAAAACACACATCATTGCAAAATCAATACAATGATCGCTTCGTTCAGAATTTAAAAAAGGTCAAGGGGAAAGATATATCTCCCTAATCTTCCCCCGTAAGTAGGCCACTGCTACAGCATACTAATCAAATAATTTTATTTCAATATATCCATGTTTTTAAGAGTTTAGTAGACAAATATTTTTAAATGACCACAAAGAAAAGAGTAAATTGGTGTTAAATCCGGTGATTCTTAACTCAGTTGATCCCGTCCAAATGGAGTTGCCTGGATATTCACGATTTAGGCACTCACTACTACTTGATATGATTTAAATTTTAAAATGAAATTTGCTGCAAATTATTTACATAAATAGCCAAATTGAAAGGCAACTGTAAATTGCTAGGTAGCTAATCAATCTGTTAAGTATTATTTGCAATGTTGGATGTTATTATATTTTGTTACCTACCATGTCCGCAATTGTTGTCATTTGGAATAGGTAGCGAAAAATGTACAAACAACTAACAAGCATAGTTATTTACATAATTACATACCTAATATACATTATGAAATCCCAATATTTTGACACCTGCACTTACACACAATTTGTCATACAATTGTATACATACCTATAGTAATAGTATCTACCAATAAGCTATAAAAATACTTGTGTTAGAGGAATACAGCATAGGTAGCTTAAAAATCACGGACCACACTGAGTACTGAGTAGGTACTGACACCTCTCTTGATCTGCTCCGACTTCAAAACATTAAAAACTAATATAAATTGCCAATAACAAATAATAACTCACTATAAGCCACGACGAAGAACGTGTAAAATTACCTATACAATATCATGTCTTGAATCAAAATTCCCTATTATATTTTGTGCAACAGTGGGATTTAATGAAGTAGCAAATTCGACATTCGACCGTCACAAATTTAAGTCACACCGTAGAATAGGTTTCAATAAGGGTTAGGGCTGTGGTCTATAGAAAAAATAATTTTGATCAAGAATACGTCACATGTAATGAAATCTAAATTGAATTCGCGATGGAAAAAAGTGATCACGCTCGTCCCGCTTATGATAATTATATTATGTTTTGATTTGTTTCGACGTTGCGATGTCAATATTGGACACAGTGGAAAAAGAATGTCATCTGGGAAATGCGTCGATAATAAAGTTGCAGTAAATTTGTTTTGGGAATTGCTGTTCGGAAATAATAATGAAATATAATAGAATTTAGAACATGCGTATGGCGTGTAGATTTAAAATAATCGGGAAAAGGTACTATAAAAGGAGCCCGGACATCGTATCACATCAACAAGTCACTTCAGTCTCTCAACAAGACAACATCTCCGAACCTCAACAAAAAACCTGTGAGTATTTAGCTTATATTTTCTGATACATATTTCTGAACAAAAGCTTGTACAAAGTTTCAACGGTTTTATATTTAAATTTCAAATACGTTCGTAGCATAATATGTTGTAGGTACTCCGTAGGTTTCATTCTAAAAAATTTAATTTTTAGAACACAACTTTTTCAAACATACTTCTTTTAAGGACAAGTCTTCATGCTTGACAGATTAATATTAAGAAATAACACTTCTGCTATAGAATAATTTTTTGTTTAAATTCTTTTCGTTTTCAATAGTTTTCATATCAGTAAGTTATTAAATTTTGTTTTATTTTTATGATGGAGAACGACATTACTATATTACATTTTAAAGCAGACATATTATACGTTTTAACAGTACAAGTCAAATTCATAAATAATTGTTAGATCGATATTTTTCCACATTTATATTTATATTAAGTATGAGTCTGTAAAATGTAAAAATCAAATATATACCTAAGTACTATA
The DNA here is from genome assembly GCA_008086715.1 of Sitobion miscanthi. NCBI lineage: Eukaryota > Metazoa > Arthropoda > Insecta > Hemiptera > Aphididae > Sitobion > Sitobion miscanthi. The sequence continues at coordinate 26,734,546 of CM017804.1, forward strand.
TTATTTTGATTTTCTATTAATATTTACCTATAGGATTATTATTTTCTGAAATGTATAGAAAATCATTTTGAACATTTATCTGAAAATTTCAGTCACTCTCGTCATTTCTTCGCAATACTTTAAAAAATACAGTATAATATTCTAAAAAATGTTATTCAACGTACCTATTAAATATGCTCGCTAACGAAGCTTTCCAATCATATAAAACCGGGTAATTTGCCGTATATTTGTAGCATATAATAATAATAATAAATCTGAATGAAAATTAATTTATAATAATTGTTAACTGTTGTCAAATAAATATTTCATTGAAGTCGATCATGCTATATAAATATAATAGTATAATATGTTATGATTTATGATAATATTTTATGTTTTATTTTTATATAAGTAATTCAATTGTGTTAAATGTATACGGATACAAATACGACAAAAGTAACTAGTGAATACCGATTAATTTTATACCTATCTAGTGATTTTAAAGTAAACTATATTTTTTAGATTATGACATATTGATATGTCGTCCGTTCATAAAAATAAATTTAAACTGTTGGAGCAACTTTTTTTATCTTAAATTGTAAAATCATTACTAAATAATGCATATTTTAAGAACGCAAATACCTACCTTTTCCCAAAATATTATCGTTTTTCAAAGGAATAAGTAATAAATAATAATTAATATAGTCAGTTTAGGTTAAATTTGAATGTATATTTTCTACATAATTTCGTAATAACACAATAAAAGAGATATTATAAGATGTCCTGTAAAATCTTTTGAATTATCAGTGATTGATATATATTTTCATTTTTCGTCGAACTTGGTTAATATATCGTCTACATCAAACCCCTCAAAGTCGTCCAATAACTAGCGTGTTGATCGTAAAATATAATAAAAACTTATAATATTATGTAATTTATAACAATACATGTACCTAATAATAATATCAAGTTACAAACGTTAAAGCGTGCATACATTTTCAGTCCAAAGAAAAGCCGAAGCCGCCTAACTTCAACATGAACTTCAAGTGCACCGTAGCCGTGTTCCTCCTGATGGTAGTGTTGATGTTCGCCACGGACTCCACAAACGGCTTCAGAAAACCACCTTTCAACGGTAGCATCTTCGGAAAGCGAACCATTTCTTATCCGGGTACGTTGCACAGCGTTTATTACCGTCACTCGTTGTCTCTCACCCGACGTGAAGTTTCGAAGCGAAAAACTATCGTCCTATATTATTATTCCGACAGCGGAATGCGTAATTCTGCGCGAACAATATTATTTTATTGCACTGGGGATTTTCAAATTGTTTTTTATGTATTTGTATTTTTCCACAGAGTATGAAAACCCCGGAAAGACCATTTACACCATGTGCGAGATCGCGTCAGACGCATGCCAGAATTGGTTCCCCACATCCGTAGAGAAGAAGTGAATCGCCCGCGCCTCCGCCAAGTAGAATGTGAAACGTCAACTTGCGACGTTTCAAATCCAGTAGTCGAAAATATGTAGTTGAATGAACCGTGTTTTGGTATTTTTTTTATCTAATAAAACGCTTGTCTGATATAAATCAAAAAAGGTGTTTTAGATTATTATTTTTCAATCCTATTCGAAATCACAGTCGTGTGATCCGAGTTTTCCTCACGATCCTCAAGTTATAACTCATCACTCTTAATACATCCAGTAGATACGTAAAGCGAGCTGCACGTGTTATTGTTTGACGAGTGTTATTTTATCAGAAATGACTTAAATAATTATAATGCAGTGATTGTAATCGAGACGGACGATACCGACTGGTTTTTTAGATCAAAACATAACCATATTTTGACTATGAGAGCATGGATTTAAATAAGAACAATAAATTATACCTTAAAAGATACTATTCAATGTACAAATAGTATTAGGTACAAAGCTCAATAAATAATAGAATTCCATGAAAAATTAAAAACCAATAAAATATAATTTTTTATCAATATTATATAACATTTACATAGGTACATTCGTTATATTTTGTGTTTCATTATAGCATTGAACAGTGGACAATCAGTTATTGTTTAATAATTTCAAATAAAAGACTTCGAAGGTTATCGTCAAGTGTCGTTTTCCATCTTGACAAACTTTGTTCCGCACCAACTGAGGTCATAGGAGCGAACATAATACGTCATAAAAATAGAAATATTAGTAATATATTATAATATGTACCTATTTATTATTTAACTTTTTGTTGTAAGGAATTTAAGCTAAAGTTTTCTTACATTTTATTTATTCCTATAAAATACACAAAAAATGCGCTTTCAACCGTAAAAGTACCAAAAAATTTAAGTTTCATTTCTTGATGTTTAAAACGAATTTTTTGTTTGGAAAGCAATGTTTTAGAATATTCAGATAAAATTCAAACAATTTCATTTAAATCCGCGCCCAATTATGTGTAATGACTAATGATACTCAGTACGCACGCGTACAAGTAATTGACTATATTAAACTCCTTAAAAACGGTCGGTATGAAATGTTTGGAAAGCAATGTTTTAGAATATTGAGAAAAAATTCAAACAATTGCATATAAATCCGCGCCCAATAATGTGTAATGACTAATGATACTTAGTACGCACGCGTACAAGTAATTGACTATATTAAACTCCTTAAAAACGGTCTGTATGAAATGCCCGGTAGCCGATAGGTATATAATAATAATAATCTTCAAACTATCGAATCATGCAATTTCGAATATTTTCTCCCAAATTAATATCTGAACACTTTTCAATCAGTTCGAACACCACAATTTTCGAACGATCGGGCCTTCACTTTGACAGAATATGTCGTATTATTAAAATATTACACTATGCACAAATGCACAATACACATAAAAAACCATCATTCTACGTGTAATAAGGAGTAATATAATAATTAATCAATTACATCTGAATTGTTTATAAGTACTATAGTGACGTAGGTATGTCATCCAGACATGTTCCGATGCTCATATAGAACGATATAGATATTTTGATTCGATTTCGATATGAGTAAATTAAAATTTATATTTTGATGGAAAATAAATGAAACCGTTTAATCAGATATCGCTAATTATGATATTATTATGCAGTACACTTACCTATAATAGTAACCACATTTTATTTAATATCATTAATATTATTTTTATGTATATTAGATTATATTAATTTATTATAATGTTTATTTTAGTTGTGTAGGTATAAATGTATAACATAAAATAATTCGTTTATAAAAAAAAATTGTTTTATGAGTGAACAAAAACTATAAAAAATTAACGCATTTCTGATATAATATATTTTATATTTTTTCTCGATATCGCGAAATTATGATATTGATATATATATATGAAACGTTATCAATATTATAGTAAAAATATTATTCCCAGCTTTGAAGTAATTACCTAGTGTTGTAAAAAATGTTATAACTTTTATTGGGATCAAATGTTTTTATTAATACTTGTGTTATTAAGTATTTAGCATGTATTTATTTATATTTTAATTGTCATATTCCTGATATTCCACCAGTTTTTTTTTACCTTTGTCAATATGGACATATTGGGAATTGCTATATAATATTACATGATTCACAAGAATTAAATTAAGATAACAATTATATTATTGTTGTCATGACAAAAATAAATGTCTTGAATTACCTTTTGTAACGTAATATTATACATAATTGATAATATCGACCTAATATATAATAATATATTATAGATAACTGTCCGTTGCACACGGTGTCGGTATTTTATATTTAATTCATTTTTTAATATAATATTGGCATATGTATTATAATATTATAAATTTTAATAGCGAATATAATTGACACACATTGACACACCTTGTCCGACGGTCAGTGGTGAAACTATAAAGTGACAATAAAATGTACCTACGGGAAGTTGAATATTATATTATGTGAGTCGTCGGGGACCCAGATAGGTATTAGATAAACCATAACCGCATTAGACTACAATCTTAAAAAGACCGGTGCTCTGTATAAGGCGATTTTGATTCATCGTTTTCCGTACGACCGTACAAGGCATTATCGTTCGTATTCCGTCGATTTTTAGTAGCACAAAATAGTTCAAAGCATACAATATTTATCCCATTTGTTTGTTTTCCATTTATTGGCAGATTCGCATTGCTGCAGATAATATTTTATATTATTCAACAGCGTTCGGTGGCACGCACGTATTTCCCTAAGGAAAAAAAATACCATCGAATCGCAGTTCACCGCCGCAGTGTTCCAAAAATTTAAAATTATCCTAAGCTCTTACAATACTAGGTACGCAGTCATTAGCGCCACAACAGAGCCATCGTCGAATACAGAGGCTTACGGTTCATTAACATGCGGAAATATTCGATATTAAGTAGGTACATGTTTATAAAGTGATAATATATAATGACTCTAAGAGGCTAAAAAAATAATGTATCGACGGAGACGATTTAAAGACGATCGAGGAAATAGTATCATCGCGCGTTTAATGAGATTAAGAAGAATAATACAATTTCAAATATACTATGCGATATCACTATGACTATGGGATGTACTTGTATGCCCGAAAAAATAGCAAAAATGCACTAATAAAGAGCATTGAACCGCAATAGTGTCCTTAAAAATGACCTAAAAATTGTTTAAACGATTCTTGAGCAAACAAAAGTACGAACTAAACAAAAATATAAACGCGATTACGATGACGTAACACCAACGACCAATATTACTTGTTACTGGACGCATAACAGCTGTAGACGCATAACTCGCAATGTAGATAGATAAAGATGTTATCGATGTATCTAAACCATAAATAGTAGATTAAACATTTCTGGAACTAATATTTTGAAATTTTGAATTATTAAGTTCAATTTTAACAACTATATGCACCAAAAATTAACAAAATAACTCACAATAATTATAAAAAATTGCCTAAAAATACCAAAACTGCTAAATAAAACCAATAAATGCAAAATAACAGTTACGTTTTCATCTGTTTGATGTATGAAACGAATTTTGTATTTGAAAATCATAATAAGGGACTTCGCAAAAAATATTGCATTTTGCATTCAAATCTGTGCCTTAACTATAATAATGTACTTTTGTTTAATTGCACCATATGACACGTTGTTATTACTCAATTGTTATATCGTTCTTTTTATATAACTAGACTGATATCATTATTCTGTTCTTTCCTTACCTATACTCATGTCTCCCGGCTGTCAGCGCCCAATCAAGCCATTTAAATAACACATTACGGCATTACTTTTCATTTACTATAAGTATATTATAGGAATTTTTGAAGGGTAAAGGAAAACATTTTTATGTACATAAAATATATGGAAATTACCCATCTGCAAAATAAATAAATTAAAATGCATATTAGATATTCCCAAATTAAGACGAATGAGCCAATTATTTTGCGTTAATATTCCCGGTTTTCCGTAATTTGTGCGTTCCCAGATCACTTTTTAAAGAACTGGGCATTTTCATCCTCTATTCTTCCTTTACCCCAAAGGTACTCACTCGATGCAATTTGTTACAAAAAAACTCGTTCGAGGATCAGAGCTCTTTTCTACCGTAAAAAGTGTAAAAAAATTAACAACATGATATGAATATTTGAAAAATCACACCCACGTCATTGTAAAACATTCATCGCTCCGAAGCTAAAATGTATTCTCTTCCGGATAACATATTATTATATAGTTTTGACTTTTAAAGTCGGTCGAACGCATAATATATTATTATGTCACACGTTTTATTGTTTTCAAAATAATATTATCAATTAATGATTATAATAATATACTGTAACAATGCTTGTGCAGTCGCCAGTCCTAAATTAATTAGTTGATAATAATTAACATTTAAACGAACAGTTTATGCCGAAAACGTAATATTATTTTACAGTCATATCGCGCGTGTGTCGACGGAGCGGTGGGAGAGGAAACCATAGTGATGGAGCGATGCGGATTGAGCGAGAAAGAGCGAGCGAGAAACACGACAGGGTGGGAGCGAATGGAACAGCCGTCGTCCTCGGCGTACGGTCGAGAGCGCGCGCGCGCTAGTACACGTTGTTCCGGTTTCGGGTGCGTTCGCTGTGTGTACCTCTTGCCTGACCAGACGGTAACGACGTAATATTTAAAAAAAAAATAACTCAAAGCGTAAACAAATACGCGTATCGTTTGTACCGGCGACGGGCTGTCTCTCTTTCCATCAATCTCTCTCTCGCTGTCTCCCTCGCCCAACAAACATAGTAGGTACCATCGTATACACACGCGACGGCGACGACTATGCGATCGTTGCACGCCGTCCCGGCGCACCCACAGCAGAAGATCGTCCCGTCGTGACCAAGCGCACGCGTACATATTATTATCATTATAACGATATAGGCCATCGCCGACACAACACGCCGCCGCCGCCGCCGTCCCGAGGGTTGACCGCCGCCGCCGCAGAAAACCGGGAAAACCCGCCGTCGCCGTCCCAGATGCGTCCCTCCGTGGTGTCACTCGGCCGACCGCCGTCGGTCCGGTCGCCGGCCACCGTCCTGCTGCTGCTGGCCGCCTCGCTGTTCCCGAGCGCCGTCCTGTCCGTAGAGTCGTCCACCGATTCGAAACGTGAGTATTTCCGCATTTATCGATTACCTATGACGATAGTGAACGACGAAAAAATTGTGAATTTATTATTACAAGTCTACGCCCCTACGGCGGCACTAGTGAAATTCCAAGTGAAATTGTAGGTAGTCGTAACGTTTTTCAAATCGAAATTCGACGAAAGATATTTTGCTTTAATTTTTTAACACGACGTGTCTCCCACGTGCACGACATTATGTCCGCAGGAGTGTTAAACATGTTTACAAGACCCAAATCATATTTTTATTAATTAATTCATTTTTAATGTGCAAGTCACGTACTAACGTACTTACCTACGGTTTGTAATTTAATTTCTTCGATTCGAAATTATTAGGGAGTACCTATATGGTTGTACATTATGAACATGAATAATTTATGAAATTGAAATCATCAGATGACAAGTATAATAATCACGTAAGCTTAAAAGAAAAACAACGTGATGAATTTTATATAAATGAATATTATATTTTATATTCATTTTATAAAATATAGATAAAAAATGTGACACAATATAATATTATGTAGTTTTAACCTTAAAGTTTGAATTTTTTAATTAAAACTCCATGGGACTATAATGACGTGACCCGATGACCGACAAATATTAAAATAATGTCATTATAGATCTTGTAAAAATGTAAAAACTATTATTATAGGTACGCCCCCGCAAAAAAAAACCACTCTATTTTAATATTTTAAGACTTATTTTATCAGACATATTTATCTTGTACACTCGTCCCGGAAATCAAGCTGTTTTTCAACTGCAATACACGTAATAATATTGTATTTAATATTTATTACACCTTTTAAATATAATAATATGGTTAACAGTTTTATTTTTTACCATCGTTAATGTCACCATGTTTTTTCGGCTCGGCGTCCGTTGACTTGGTGTACGCTATTATTATTATACAATCTGCTGGCTTTATCCTGACAATTGTTCCCCATTGCCCAAAGTGGGGTGTGACTCGTCACACGTCTGATATAATGTAACAATAACATGCTTTTGTGGCCTTTGGTGGGCGAGGAGGCGGATTAGAGGCGTTTTAAGATCGACAATATATATTTTTTATTATTTTGATATTCTTTACAGGTATAATATTTTAATGTCGTAGGATTATAATATGAGAAAATCGCAGGAATTGAAAAGAATATAAAACTATTATAACATTAGATTATTTTATTCAAAGTGTCTAAATCCGTCGCACGTTTAATACCGAGCACTTAAGGACCGATTATAATAATGTAAAATAGGTACGAGCTTAGGATTTGTTGGTAATTCACTCGTTTTATGGGACTGCAGCCCTCTCCAAAATTTCGGGAAAATTTAAAAATGATTTCATTGTTTTGTGAATGTATTACTGCATTAAAATTGTAATTTATATGAAGGTTGCTGTGAAAGTCTAAACTAAAACCCACCCACGGCATCAGCATACCAAACTTATGAGTAAGGCTATGAATTTAATGAACTCCAAATCATGAACTTTAAATCAAAATTTAAAAAGTATAAAAATCCATTACATTTTATTAAAAAGTAAAAACTATGTAGATGAGCGTAAAAAGGTTTTATTGACGGAATTTGTTATAGAAAAAGAAAAAATTAAACAATGTCGAATTATGCTGAGTAAAATTGTCAACATTTGTTTCGTTGGTATAATTTAATTCAAACCATGTATTATGTGCCAACTGCCAGGTAATAGCTATGTTTTAGGTAATGAGCTAAAAATAATAGATTTTCCGACAAATTCCATCCCGCAGTTTATGAGAGACACTTGTTAAGCCTCCTCTGTGCGACAAATCGTCAGCCCCCCCCCTCCATCCCCATACCCTGCCATAAATGGGCATGGCTACGCCATTGGTCAACAACGGTGCAGGTGATATCTATTGGAGTTTCCAAAATAAAATAAATACTTATGTATATATTTTATAGGCCACGATAATAACGTTGTTTTCCGTGCCAAACGAACCGAATGTCGAGCGAGTCCTTTCTGTGCCAAACCATTAACGGAACGAGTCGAAAAATGCGTCGTAAAATGTCCTTAATACATTACAGTATTATTATACTATTGCCATATTTTAATAGCAATGACAACTATCGTTTGTCGCACAATAATGATCGACTTCCACGTCGTGCCGCGGAAAGGCCGAAACGTGTAAACAATATAATCTTATTAATTATATAGGCAATTTTTACGACGATATTATGTTTCCGATATTATTGTAATGAGCGTCGGAGATGCGAATAACGACTATGGCTATAAAACAACAACAAAAATATTGTCGTGGGTCGTAATGGCGATTGGACACGAAAGCTATAAACCAGCAACATTGCCTACACACGAGTCCGATCCGTGTGGCTCCGTATTGGACACGGTCGTTGTACACATTATAATATTACGAACGCGTTGATAAGATTTTTATAAAACCCTTTTTTCCATCAATACCCGTTTCCACCAAAAGTGTACCTTTTCCTATTCCACCGGTTCAACTCGTTTCCACCCGAACGATTTCCATACTGTGAAAGGCCGTGATACGCAGTAAGGGACGTTTGTTTGAAATAAGTACCATAACATGTATATTGTACGATATGATATTGAAAAACAGTGTATTATAAATTATAATCAAACGATTTTTTTTGGGTAATTATTGTATTAGAAATATAACTAAGCAACGACAGTTACTTTATTACCGGTACGGCGATACAGAAGTTGTGTGCAATTCGAGTACAACATCTAATATAGAAAATAAAAATAAAATACTTTAAATACTTTAAAAGTAAATAATAGTATTATTATAATACCTCGGCCGCAGTCGGCATTTTTTTTCGGGCAAGTCACGGTGTCCGGAGAACAAATGCCCCGGCATCCTCCCGCCCGGGGCATGGCAGAAACCTACGGGTGCCCCATTAGAAATTCGGCCAAAACACAACACACACGCGTACCAACCTACCCAATCTAAAAAACCTACAGTTCCCTCCCCAAACCCAATGGCCTGTGTTGCCGCAAGTTATCCAATAAAAAAAAAAAAATTAATAAATAATTGTATTAAAATGTATGATATTATTCTGTTTTTCGATATTTTATAGTGTTTTTTTAAAATATAAACCTACGGCTTTTAATAGTATAAATATTGGTTTGTTGATATTTGATAGTTGAGATTTCGTGGAAACGAGAATTGTGGAAAAGGAAGGGTACACTTTTGGTTTAAAAATCAAAAGGTGAGCATAGGTTCTTTTGTTGGGAACTTGTTACGCCCGTTGTCCCTAGGTACATTTAAACATATTTAAAGGTACTATTCCACTATGATATACAAAGACCTTTAATAATGGTCCGTGTTTAAGATTTCTTGTTATTCGCCAAATTAAAATATGGTATATTGTTTAGGCAAAACGATTTCACTAGTCATTATAATATTAATAACCATGGCTAAATATATATATAGCCATGTTAATAACCATCTAGAAGTCGAATAGTTTTGTATAATATAATCTAAAATAATATTATGGTAACGCGTTAACCACATGGTTGTCAGCGGAAAACGGTTAGGTCAGGCTAGTATTTACAGTGGTGCTTCGGTATATTACAAATAATAATTTATAATTGTTTTGTATAGAGTTGCTGTGCAAAAAAATAATAAGTGTTATAGTTCGGCCCTTATAATTCCGCGTCATGAACACGTTGGGCAATATATAACCCGTCATCCGAAACCGACGACTAGTCATATTAGATTTTATTATTATTATTATAATGCTGCAGTGGTTTCACTAATGATTTTATCCAATTACGATGCAAATATATAATAATATAATTATATAACGTCGACCAAAAAAAAAAAAAAAATCATTGAAAACGGCGATAAGTCGTTGTTCGTGTTCATATGGCGAATATTATTGTTGTTGAGCATTTCCATCGCGTTTGTATTATAATGTTATAAGGTTGAGAATATAGTAATTACGATGCATGAACTAATTAATGCCGCGTAAAATGCATTTAAAATCACAAACATCTCACAAATTAAAGCGTTAAACACTGCAAAAAGTGTGCTTTATACTAATCATTTAAACAGTTTTTTGCATAAAATGATGGACATAAAAGATGGACTTATTAGATATCTACAAGTGCATCTATAAAAATCAAAGTAAAAAATGTCTCGATCAATTAAAAACTATAATATACCTACGCATTACGGTAAATAATATTATTGGAACTTTGTGTACCTAACCTATTATATATGAAAATTACAACGAAGAAAAAAATGCATTTATCTTACACATTTACAGCCCTTGTAAACTTGCACAATGACGTACATTTATAAATTAGGTAGTACTTGTATAATGTTTAACCAGTGGCGTACTTACCAAGGTTTTCGTGGATTTGTACATGGACGATTTTTTCTAAAATTAATTTTCCTTTTAAACCACTATAGTCAACAGTTTTTATATTTACTCCCCCCCCCCATCCTTAATGTATGGCTAAGTTACTGGCCCGCTGCACTATTACGATCTACATCAGCGGTTCTGAAGCAGTGGTACGTGTACCACTGGTGGTACGCGGAAGGCCACGTGGTATAATATTTTTACTACATATTATAATGTTTGCAGTGGATCTAATATTATTTATATTTCGTCAAAATGCTGTTAAATGTAAATTATTATTGTTATGAATGTATTGAAACGTTGACCATGTATAGTATCATTTTAGTTATTTAACGAGTGTGTTCAATAAACATCGTTCATGACTGATTCGTAATGCACACGACTGATGAAAAAAAAATGGCAGAACTACTGATCTATATAATAGGTCTGACACGAACGTATTTTTCACACGAGCGGCGAATTCTAACCCTCGGTACGACACACGACGGTTGCAGGTATATTGGTATACACGGTATACCTAATATTGAATTATTGAAACGGACTTACCGTGAAACCGGAGGTAATGACCTACACGATTGTGTGTGTTTCCAATTGAAAGTCTGATCGTTCGTATACAATAATAAATAATAATACACCTGTATAATATTATATTATGCCTGCAACAACACGCACGGCTCGAATCGCGCATGAAATTAACACCCTCTACAGCGACGCACACGCCGTAGACAATGGCCGATGGGAGACCAGCCATGCAATTTCCTTTGTATATTTTGATAACATGTATTATTTCGATACAACGTAACATTATAATTATTATCATCAGCTATTATCACATAATATAGCGCCGGCACGGATTAAATAGGAGGGTTAACCCGTGTGTTATCTGCGACAGGACTTGGGGGTACGGACGACAATATGATATATTATAAGAGAGGATGTCGTCAACTATTCTAGTACGATGTTTTATCTTCATTCTCAATAATATTTCTAGTTTTTTTTTTTTTTTAAATTTGCGTATCGGTCGAGGTTAGGTTACGGACGGGCTTTTTCGGAGAGCATACGTTTTAAAATATCGAAACATTGTGTAATAATATTTTAAAAATGTTTTACTCAAATCAAACTTTTTTCGCGGTCGAGCAGCGCGTTCTGAGTTCTGCTTCTCACTGCGGTGTGCTCGTCTCGCATGCCATACACACGATACGAGTGCACGCGGCGTCCAACTAAAAGGACTTTAACGGTTGTCTTTTCTCGTTAGATATAGGTACCCTATATATATATGCATCGCCTTACGCTATACATTATTATAATATATAATATCGTGTACACGCCGACCGGCTACGACGCGATTGTGTTGGAAACAATGTCCACAGCGCAACGCAGATAATACCTATATATAATATAATATATTATATTATTATTATTATTATTATATATATATGAGCGCCTAATAATATTATTACTTTATAATGGCATTGTATCTGTTCGGCGGGGCCAAGGAGCACGTCCGCCCCCGGCGCGCACTATTCGATTTACCTACGTGTACGAGATAGCAAGATATATATTACTATTATATGGGTACAATATAATATTATGATAGCATAAAATTATTTTTTGTGTGGTGGCGTTAACGATTTTCGTCTGATGCAATGACACATTTTTTTTTTTTATGGTACCTATCCATATTTATTATAATTTGTAGCGGGGGCGTATTTGGGATGTACAGACAGAACGTCGAGTCTTATCAGCCCCCTCGCAACATAAAAACTAGCGTCATCGTTATTCCATAACTACCTATTCTTGTATATATTAACAGCGCCGCAGTTTCATCGAAATTCCGGTGAAAACGGTATATTATTATATCTTATACGCACAAATACACAATGACATTTTACGAAAAAACTGAATTTAACTTATACTGTAGTCCAAATGCCGAACAGTAAAACAAATTACTCTAATCACAATAATATCATAAACAATCATAAATATACCTACTTAGTACTATCAACTAGGCTGTCTCCGTTCAGAATCATTTTTCATATAATATTCAATGGTCGATCATTTTATATCAATGAATTAAAATTTAACACATCCATTACAGTGACTCTCTAGACGCCTAATGCACAGCGTTACCCACCTACCCACTTTTTTAATCTTCCATTTATATACTACATTATCTTAATAAATTGTTCCGTGGGATTGATTCTATAGCTATAATTACGCCACTGAGAGGGGGTGGCCGACTGCGAAGATAATTATTGTGCCAGCCGAACCGATGTAGGTACCTGCGCGGCTGCGCTTGCAATCATGTGATTGTTGAGCAGCAAAATAATTAAATTGCTCATTAGTTATTAGTTATTACTCATTACTCATTAGGTACTTGTATAATGTAAGTGGCGTAGAACTTCTCTTAGTTGTATAGTATTTGTGAAAAAAATAAATTTGTTATAATATGCTTCAGATTTCAACAAAATATATTGTGTTGTCGTATATTTCTATTTTATTTTTGATATAATATTAATATAGAGATTGGTTACTACAACAGAGTGAATAAAATCCCCTTAAAACAACCCTCCCCCCCACATCACACCTAAAAAAATCCAGGCAACGTAGCTGAGTTTATTAATTTGGTCTCCGGAATGTATAATCCATTTTAAATCCTTTAATTGTCTGGTGTTATATATGAGACAGTATGCCCCCCAGCCGTATCAAACATAATTTTAGTGTCGTTCATAATAACTCACATTCTTTAACCTATTTCAAAGGAATTTTTTTGTGCGTGTAATACCTAAACCGATTAATTTATTGATATTGTTGTAGGCACTGAATGATTATCAAAGTAAGTACTATTATGATTTTCGGATATCTGGGGTAAAAAAATATTTGAAAATCATCGTTTGTATAGTTGTATATTATTATTTTAAGTTTTGAGTTTATATTTTTTTCTGCGTGACCCACTGACTACACGAGTCAAAACTCAAAAGCAACTATACAAAGTGCTGTAGTTGTAATCGAGAACAATTTATGTCTCTGTTCGATGTCCCGTCCGATCGCCAAATAAGGTAATAAATCATAGTAGATACTTCATAATGAAGATGAAAATGAAACGATTTTTCTGCTTTTCTATAAAACAACCGAAATCGAGATTAAAACCTACATTTACGAATATCCCGTTACAAATTATTACAATCGTGTCATATGCACACGGATAGAATGTAATTTTTTTTCCACACGGAACGAATTCGTCATCGGACGATAGGTATAATATGCAGTTATATTTTAAAATAGGCATGTCGATAATTATCGCGACCGTCACGCGGTTTTCGAAATAAAATCGAAAAAATAATGTATACAGACATTTTAACAGTATACGCACCTCATCATGTGCTTCCCACAATGCAGCTATACGTCGTCGACTTTCGCAATTTCCAATAATTTACGTGTGGCAAGTGCGATAAGTAATAATTACCCATCGTATGTTCCGAAATTCGAATGAATTTTAAACGCGCGTCGTTTCTATATTGTGTTAGATTATTATAGTTTTATGGTGAAATTTTGACGATCACGAACATAATACTGCATCGTGCGCATATATCGAGGGCGCTTAAATATTCGACACATTTTGTTCAGCTCAGTGGTTTTATTAAAATATATGTGTTTAAACGATGGAATTAAAAATCCGTAGATCAACAGATCTAATAACCCAAAAATCCATAGATTGTCTATCGTCTATCCGACACACAAAGGATTATGACGAATGAAATAAAAGCATAATTATATATATGTATATGTATCCTTATTGATTCGCATTTTGAATTTGCTGAAATATATTATAAATATAATGAGAGTGTTTGCTGTCAACATTTTACTAATCAATATCGTGTTTTTCGCCGATGTGAACTGAAAACATTTATATGATGCGTTTTCAAGTCCACATATTATTAATATCCTGCCAAGTACAAATACAAAACAGTAGGTACATATTATGCTTCGTGGGAGGACTCGCATTAAACAAAAACCCAATTCGGCGCCACCTGTCCTGCAGAGTGTCTCTGATCGCTGTAAGTCTGTACATATGCGCACCTCAATTATATATTATTATTTTGTTTTTTTTTTACGTGGTTATAAAAAAAAAAGGTTACAGTCGCGTGTTTATAGTTTTATTACCGTCATTATATAGACCGACGCACAACACATTTCGTGGTAAACATACAATAAACTTATAGACAATAATATAATATAATATAATATTATTATAGGAACGCTTTCACATATTATTTTGTTTACGACGGTCCGACTAACGATGATGACGGTAGTGTTATTGCACTTGACTGCATACTTGCTTAAAGTACTTCAAATGTTACACATGTTAAAATATTTATTTTTATAACTTTATACTTGAAAATTCAAAATATATTTTTTTTTAAGTACCCATACTTTTATGCCTAATTATATGGGCATTCGGCTGTTGACTTTGTCTCCACCATGTTCAATCGTTGTATTGTAAAAATACTTATACACCATAAAATAAACCAAACCCGAACAAATTTCGGTCCCGGAGACCCGTCATAGATGAGTTGGTATTTAAAATTGTTCTCAAACACATTTATGGTTTATAAACATATAACTATATATAAGTACCTACTAGCTATGTTACCCGACTTCGCCCGGGTTAAAATTGATCTATGTTTCTGTCGTATACCGTTTGGTTTCAGTTGAGACTTGAGATGTGTTATACAAACATAATATTAATACAACGATTAATTTAATGATTTTCCACTTCTTAATTCTGGAAATATTTTTAACGTAAACACAAAAAACTGGAGATAAATCTTATCTAAATCCAATATTTTTAAGATTGGTATTCGTTTTAATGTGTTTATATCAAAAATATGAAATGAAATCTTTTCTATTTATTTGAGTTTTAATCACCATTACACGGAATATTAAATAACGAATTGTTAAAGTTTGTTCAATTCATTATTTAATTGGCGTTTTTTACCGGTAGCGAAGTGAACGGGGTTAGTAGTACAATATCAGTATAATATCATAAATTAACAATTTTTGTACGTAACATTTCTACAAATAATAATATAATCTGTATCAAATTAAATAAGCAAAATAATATTCGATTTTCGTGAGTCTCCCTATAAGGGTTGAAAAAATAAGCTACAAGCTTAAACACCAACCGAGACTCAATACAGGAATCTATTGATATCACTTTTTTTTTAAAACGGTCCTGTAGTTTTTGAGCCTTTAGAGGACAAACAAAGAAACGTTCATTTTTTTATATTAGTATATTATGTAATGTATTTAAACACTTATTAGTAGATATATATTTAAATACCTATTTGAAATACATTTCAGGGGAAGGTGAAAGATGGGCGATTCAGTCGGTGTTTGACTTATTATGTACAAAAAAAAACCCACGAATAGTGATTCATATTATACACAATATGCATTTACATCATTGGACGTCACATGTCGAAATTATTATTGTGTATTATGTCTAATAATAATATTATTATTATATGGTTCTTTTGTATTAAAGGTAGGCACATGTCAAAGTCAAAATAGTATCCCCGTAAAAAGTGCATTTTGAATAGCGTTTTTAATTAACACATAATATATAGGTAGATAATATTATTATACTACCCGAGTGGTGTTGTATTACCGAGAGAACACTCGCGAAGGTCGACTTGTAAAACGAATAAGGTAATAATAATATATTATATATACAATGTAAAACGTCTTCGAGAAACATTATCCAATTGTCATTAGCTCCGATTGAACGTTTTACATAATTATATACAATATACGAATATAGGCACATGGGTACAGGCAGGCGCATCTCGATGATTATAACCGTGGGGTTGGTGGGTGCATCTGCATGCGTCTTCGGTGCACTGAATAAACTCAACCCGACGTGTTTGGAATTTTAAGATATTGTATAATATTATAATACAATGTATGATGTACACAATTATTTATACGTGTAGGTATACAATATATAGGTAATACAATATCGAACGCCCGCTGCTATTATTATTATTATTATTATTATTGAATATAATATATCCGCAGACGTCAATGGTGTTATCCTTGTACAGAGTACAAAACAATGATGGTTGTTAACACCATATAACGCCGTCCTTTGTGTGCGCTTTCCTTAACAATATTACGTATATTAGAATGGAAATTTAAACAAAATTAAATAAAAGCAAAACAAGAGACGGCGGCGGCGGCGGTTGAGAGTATTTTGATACATATTTCAATATATTATTATTATTAGCAAGGTGCGTGAGAATAATTCAGTTTTATTTTTTAATTCGTATACCTTTTTAACACGTGTGCGGGCAATATACGTATTACATATTAATATTTTATTGAATTGCGCGTGTTTACTAATGCATATAATATTATAATATGAGAACACACAGGTTCGATAAAATGAGTGTTATCTCAAGTTTCATTTCATCTGCAGATCGTGGAGCACGTGGGAGCACGTGGAGCTGCGCTGCAGTATCTGCAATCTTCCCACATAAAAATAATTCCATTAAATATTAATATATATTCAAATGGATAAATGAGTGGTATTATATTTATAGGAACATTAAATATAAGATTAAACAAGGAATGCGTAGAAATATTTTCAATTTAAAAAAGCGTACAAAACAGTTTTTAATACATTGAAGGTAGGTACATATTATAGTATACACGCATATAATACATACTATGTACAAAAATGTAATGTACCCATACATGAAACCAATTTTATGCGAGGCTTAAAAAAATAATGTTATTTACAACTATAATTTTGACGAAGTTAAAATTGCAATGTATGATTTGTGTTCCTCATATGTGTAACAAAATATATAATGTTCTCGGCTCACGTTGTACCTACGCCTATCTCAAGACAGTAAATTGTATGTAGGTACACACGTCGTGCATAGTTATATTATATTATGTACCTTCTCATAATTTATAGTTTCATGAAGCAAAAAAAAAAATCATTACCGTTAATAATGAAAATATAATGTATTGAAATCCTTTGGTCGTATAATACAACGAGTTTCTCGACTGGTTCGAGACTTGACTTATTCTTGCACTCGAGAGTACGTATATAGAGGACCACAAATGTAGCGGGGTACCATTTCGCTCACCTCTTGTCTAAATTTAAAAATAATAATCGAAAAACTATATTCTTCGAATATTCAGCATTTATACCTTACACGTCAAAGTTGTTGGCTTCAGATTTTCAAAATATTAACCATGCAGGGTCAATCAGAAGTTGATACCGGGTTTACACTTTCGCAGACGAACACGCGAGTGCGAAAAAACTAAGGTCAATCCACAATGTGTTAGGGTTCGATCATGTCAACTCGAGCAAAATCAAAAACGCTTTTAGGAAAATTTGAAAGCACTGCTCGTATAATTATAGCTACACATTTTTTTAAATTCCAACTACTGCACATTTGCATTTTCTTACTGCTTCGCATAAAAGTAGCCCACAGTAGCTGGTATTTCAATTTAATAATAATATAACGTGTACATTCGAAATTTAACTGACATTAAATTAACAACACCGGTACCTACATGCAAGGACGATTCGTAAACATAATATTATGCAGGTTACCATTACATTTTATTATTATAATATGTAATACGTATGTAGATGTTACGATGATGCCCGTTGAGTTCTGGTCGTGACGGTTAGGTATTATCTGGTTACGCATAGGTTTATCGCTCCTATCCTTTTATTTGTTTATTTTTATTTTTCACGTATTTTAATTTAAATTTGTTTAATGAATAGAAATGTACCCAATTATACTATCCGGTCCGTGTAGTTTATTGATGGTTGAAATTTGTATTTATTATTCAGTGTTATTTTAAGTAGAGCTATAATAAGTAACAGAGTAGAAATAATATATTTATCTGAATATTATACAGTTCGTTTGTTCGATATATGAAAGAGAATGCAACTTTAGGCCCACCTCAAAGTGTACTGTGCGGGCAAAGCGAAAATAGTTCTTGTCATCCCCAAACAAAAACTATGCCACTGATGCCTTTATACTGTGTCACGTCACGTATAGGTACGAAAAGGTCGTAACGGGGTTAAGGACTATCATGCTGCACGATGTCAAGTATGTAATATATATTATGACGTATATCATCGCATCCGTATTGTCTCGCGAACCGCAGCCGCATAATAACATCCATAGTTCCATTGAATAATTAATAATGCAATCAATAATACAATTAATATAACAATATTTAGTTGTATGTAGTACATATAAGTACGACAGCTGCACTATAGGGCCTAATTTGACCTTGTTTCTTCGCGTTCAGCTCTCACTCCGCCGGCCGCATATATAAGCAGTGAAAGGATCAGTCGTTTTCTCGTGACCACCGCTAAATGTATATATAATCATATTAGCTGCAGGTAGGTAGGTATAATACGTATTATATATATATATATAATGTTGACAGATACTTACGCTGCTGCGGGGCAACAAATTGCGAGTAATATAATTATAAGTTGCACGCTGCGCAAAAATAGCGAAAATTGCACGGGACACCAATCGCTGATTTTTCTATCGAATTAGCCAATTATTATGAGTTATAGATCATAGTTGCTACCTATCTGGTTTTTTTTTCATAACATATTGTGTGAAACACGTAAAACGATATCGATAATTTAAATACTACGTGTAACTACCTATATGTCTGCGGACTTCCGCTCAATCGAAAACAACACAGCTAAACTATATTACACATTATATAGCCGTTTGTACTTTTTTAGATTCCGAGCCAAGTGTCTAGATGTGTATTATAGACAGGTTTGACAGTTGACTTTACGATGATCGCGATCGTTTGTTAATTTGTCTGCTTTAGGTTTTTCTTTTGGGAAGAGTGCTCAAAAAACAGGCGCACGATGAGCTACGGCGAGTTGAATATTTTAGAAATTAATATTAATCTATCATAATTCATGATTTGTAAACATTTTCCAATCATAATAAATGCTAAATCATATATTTCATCTATTTTGTATTTATGAAAAACCATTTTTCAGGACTATTATATCTTTAGTATACAAATTGTAATAACTGAAATACTACTTGTTTGAATTTTGAATGAGGTACATTAACATTTGAAAAAAGTAGTACAAGAAATCTCGGCAATTTTAAAATATGTTCTCTAAATAGGTATATATTTAAAAACTCCAAAAATCGGAATTTGAATAAATTTATTGATAAATTAAAAAATGGCGGTGAGCGTGTTCGGGGTGAACCACATGGCTAAACTATTACACGTTATATTTTTTTAATTGTTTAGATTCAGAGCAACGTGTATATCTAAATATTGACGATTGACTTTACCGCGATGATCGCGATTGTTTGTTATTCATTTGTCTGCTTTAAGTTTTTCTTTTGGAAATAACGTTAAAAAAAATAGGCCTATAAATCACCGTTCGAAAATTGTGTTTTTAGGATTTTTGTCAGTAGACTTTATTTTGAACAGAATCGATTCTGGTTGTTCTGTTGTAATTTAAAAATAAATTAAGTTTTGAAATATTCATCAGTTGTTTTTAAGTTGTCGATGTCAAATTATTTTCATAAAATACACATTTATTTTTGGCAAATTTATCTGGCTTCCAAATGTTTTTTCAAGACGGAAAAAATGTATGTATTGCCTAAGTAATATCAACCATATAATGTATTCCAAAAATCGTACGTCAGGCAATTATTTTCAGTTTTTGTTTTTTGAAACGTGGTGATAATTTTAAATTCGATTGATTGAATAATACGCTTATTATATTTCTTCGTATAAATTTGAAGTTTTTTTTTTTTAATTTTTGTTACTTAATTTAAAACAATATAACGTTCATTGATATTTAATAAAATGTGTTCTTAATATTTAATCATTAAAATAATCTCGTTATGACTTTATGAATGGGTAAACAACACTTTAAAAAAAAAAAAACTTCTTGCGAACGCTATAAATAAACTTGGCAATAATACATTCGGAATATTTTTTTTTTTTTCAAATACAATAGTATTTATCACTTCTTTCATTTTTATTAAAATAGTAATAAATAACACACGTCACACATCTATCCTGCTCCGAGATAAGCGAAGCGAAACGAGAGCCCGATGCCTGGTCTTCTTACAATTCCGTCCGTCAGTTTTTCACTCCGCAGTTGTATAATACGAGTTAAGTGTATTTATTATGTAGACCTTGAAAATTACGGAAAACCCGACCAGATCGAAAACAAGAGAAAAGGGCATATGCATGCGAGTACGTTTGCTTTGGCATAATAATATTGTATAATATATTTTATGATATTATATTAAGGTGGTGATAGCGGCGTTGTTATTATTGTAATGTTTTATTTGGGTTTAATAATCTGCAGTGTACCTGTATCACTCTACTCGTATCCAAGGTCAAGTTTAGTTTTTTCTCTGCACTAGAAAAATACAATTTCAAGAATTTGTCGATATATTTCAAAATTTAAATAAATTTCTTTCGGTGAAAAACTCGAATAACATAAATAAATATATTTTTGATTTAAAATTGTGCCCATATTGATTGTTCCGACCCATTACACAACAAAATAGCTGATAGGTGATCATAAGAACAGTTACCATAAGTTAATTCATTTCTCACGTTGCGTATTATCATAAAATTATTTAGCTTATGTACCAACCAGTTAATATTTTTGCGATATAACTATAATAACATATACGATCCATAGATATTAGACTTTCGCGCATTATTTTAATTTGTTTTTATATCACAATATGTGTAACACACCAACACTTCAAGAACATTCAATATTTATAATGAGTGATATTGTGATATTTATAATGAGTACCAAGAGGATTTCTGTATAAATCATTACCTATTGGATATTACTATATAGACATATTATTATTATAGTCATTAATTGTTACCATACTAAACTTTGTATTTTTTTATCGTAGAAAATATGATATTCATCGTTTTTAAGATTTGTATCTTATGGTTCACGATTAAAATATTATATAGTTACTGAGTAATAAAAGGGAAAATAGTGTGTGCAATCATACTTTGAATAATTTCGACATCATATAGATTGTGGTCCGTTTCAATATTGTAATAATTGTACTTGGTCTTTGAGACAATACAATCAGCAGAATGGATAAATTATATACTCGCCTATATCGCTTATTGTTGTAGCCATTGTGTGCAAATATCAAACATGTATCCTTTAAGCTATATACCAATATACTATAGGTACCTCCTACCTACTTGGGAAATTGTATCGATGAATTTGTTCCAAAACATTTACTTTTAAAAAATCTTACGTCATATTTTGTGCTTTGTTTCAATAATATTGACACAGTGTACTTAGTCTTTTGAGACATTACGATCATCTAAATGAATAAATGATGTACTTATAGAGGTACCTATATTGTTTATTGTCATATCCATTATATGCACATATATCGACATATATCACATGTATTTATATACGAGGACACGAAGTACCTACTCGGGAAACTTTAGGTATCCTGGACTTTGTTTGAAACTATTTACTTATAAAATATCATACACATAACACATTACATACACGTCATATCTTATAATGTATATAGGTATCGGTAAAATGACGACAAGACATTTTACAAACGTTGGTATCCTACGTGTTTTTACACTATTATTTCCGATACTTATTTTTACGCATATTCATACTGTATTGTCATTGAAGTATAACGATCTAACTATTGTTATCATAACTATGTTAATTTAATTATTATTTTCTACGTATTGCGTATTATATTTTTTATGTATTTTCTATCGTATTAAGGCATATCCCGTGTTCAAAGAGAGATTATAAAACTTTTAAAACACATTTTCGTCAAATTGGCAGATGCCTACGTGATGTATGGTTGTTAATGTAGAGATATATCAAGTGAAATATTATGGTTTGGCAATCTTTTAAATTTTGAGTGGAGTATTAACATTGCCAGTTCAAAATATGAACCCGCGAAGGCTACGTGTAAATAATACTTCAATAACTATTATTATTTCTATATTATAATATATTCCGTGCAATAAATTATACATCTGTTTTAAAGCCGACGTACTCGTTAAAATTTAACAAAAACAACTCCAGTGATGTCTGCAAATCGTCCGTCTCAAAATCAGGTATTCCAAAGAAAAGTTAACCATTTAATTTTCAAACTAATGTAGTGACCCCTCAAAATGTCAAATAACTGTTTATATTTTTTTTATATTATTCCATTATCCTGTAATATATTATGCGTATAAATATTTGTGTACTCAACAATAATCGAATTCTAATCAAGTTATAAATATAAGTTATACTCAATTTTTAATTGCATTCATTTTAATAATTTTTTCATATTTATATACTATTACGATTTCAAGTCTCAACTTCTGAGAGCAATATTGTAGGTATGGGTACATTCACTTGATATTGTTATTATGTATTATATATATAGAGTAGGTGGTTGAATGGCAATTTACCAATTGGCCTTGAAATTTAATGACATAATTCGAAGGTTGCCTTATTCAAATATCTTCGTGTATTTGAATCTCGGAACGTCTTGTGTATATTAACAATATAACTTTTATGTACATAATAAGCATATGAGGACTATATTATTTTCAATTGAAAATTATTGACATCCTGCAATCTTTACATTATTGTAATTAACGGTTCTGCATGATGTTATCCGGATGGTCATAAATAAAATTACTAACCTTAGTGTTGTTTGTATTGATAATGTTATATTTTTATTATTGTTTTTTTGTATTCGAAACAATATGGTATAAATGTATTGGTACCTAATTGCTGAGGGTTTTAGGACGTAATAATTAAAAACAGAATTTATTGTAAATTTGTTTTTTTTTTATTGATAAACTTGCGGCAACATAGGCCGTAGGGTGCACAATAAATACATTTATGAATTTACATTTACAATTATGAAATAATAATATTTACAATATTTGTTGAGTGTGTCTCCTGTGATTCGTCGAATGGTTGGTTTCGTGGAAAGGTATTGCCAGTTGGAGTAAATCTGTTTGTTTATGTCGGTAACATAATATCAAAAATATAGAATGACGTTTATATTTTCTTGTGTGTCTACTATTAAAGTTTGAAAAAGACTTAAACGCTTTACATGACGTGTAATATTACTAATATTGAATATTATATTATGTACTTCAGCGATCTTAACTTAATTTTTTTTTCGAGTTGTGGTTATTATCATTCTTTATATGTTTTTTTTTATTAAGTACACTGTATAATAAACAGTATCGGGTAGCTGGTATACAACAGTGATGTCATGCAGCACTCAGTCTTTAGAAATTGAAATATTATGAAACAAATAATATATCATATTTAAGTAAAATAATCGTTTTCCTGCACGGTGTAACTTCTTTGTCGTGTCAGAAATTATGTTTGCATCAGATTTATAATCCGAATAGTTAAGTTCAGCTATGAATCAAATCGTAACTTGTGATTTATTAATAAAGCTCACTGCTCATCATGTACAGTAATTATTATATTTAATATCTCTATACCATACGGTTATACCGTATATACCTACAATATTTTATAGGTTAATCGGTACACATAAATATATAATTTACAAACACTGATGGGTATTTGTTGTACTCTTGTATACTCTTTTGTAGTCTTGTACACCTATATACAATCATTTTTATTTTTTAAGGTATCAGTCGATTGTAATTTATATTGTGTCGACTTAACTGCTAAACATTTATCAACGGCGGAAAATATACGTATAATAATTTATTATATGCACTCGCGTGCGTTGTGAATATAATAATATATCATATAGTTTTAAAACGTTTTTGTCGGTATATTTCATTGAATTCGTGGCGGTTGGTGCAGTAAGATACAACAAAACATCTTATGCCCACATATTGTATATTACTTTTTTTATATAAAAACTGCAACGTGTAAATGCTTCCCCGAGATTAAAAATTTCATGATAGGTTCAAACATTTCCAAAGTTAAAAAATATCCAATTCAAAAAAAGTTTCTAGCTCCATCAATATTGTTGGTTCAATTGATTTATTTTAAATCATTTTCTTTACTCCAGTTAAAGTATACAGTTTTAATATTGCACTGTATCCATTAACTAATTTAATTCACACGAGTTAAACCAACGCGAATGTGAATAAAGCAAAATAAATTAAATAATTGCACTCTCAAGTCCCAATCAAACGCTTAAGAGGAGGGTTACTGGGTTGGGAACTCATCTCTCTCCGCCACAAAAGTTGTCGAAACACTCCGTTTACTGCGTAAGGCGTAACTAAATACTTGCGTTCATAGATTTCTTTTTGAATTCCCTAAGGCCTTATATATAGGTCTGACCCTAATCCTGTTACAAAATATAATTTAAGGTATATTCGTGGTACGTGTTGTCTGCAGTCTAGATTATCGTCGTTGACTATGTGCATTGCCCTTTCAGTAATATGGTCCATGATAATATTTTTACTGCCTATATGTAAATTGTGGTCAACGAAAGGGGCGGGTTTTAACCCGTTGTCCGTCTCTCGTACGGTGAATACGAAATCGTACGAAATCTCAAACGGTGTAATAATATTAATGGTAGGCAGGAACGCATAATATAATACATTAACCAGACTGACATTTATGGAATATGTTCACGGAACGTGTTATTAATAATACGTGTTCAAAAACAATATTACCATTACCATGATTGAGGGCGTGAGGGCGTTAGAACATGATATTTCATATTATAACGAATTACCTATATTTGATTACTTGGATCACAAAATCATTCGTCAAGCAATGTCCGCGTTACACCCGTCACTACTTAAACGAAAATTCAACAGCAATAATAACTCGTGCCACGTTATAAATTATAAAAAAAAAACCTTTGGTATAATAAATTATAAATTGATGGGCATTGGAATTGTTCTATTGTCTTAAAACTCGTTCGTTATTAATTGAAGTTAGGTCATATTATAAAACGTTTTATATTCTCGGCCACTCCCCGCTTTTGATCCGGGCCCGAGCACAGGCACAGGTATCGAGGGGGGGGGGTTGAAATAATAGTACTCATAGAGGGTGGATACTTTAATACTTATACCAGATGACCAGATGATGCGTGTAATTTATAACATATTACAAATGTAACATTAAGCCTCGATTTATAGTGGTAATCATTATATATTATTATGTCTTACACTTGGCAGACAATATTATATTAAATATACTAAATTTTGAAATGTACAAACTCACTATGATATATTATTATTAAGGCCCAACCCAAGTTTTTTTTTTTATTTTGGTGCTCTAGAAGAAAGCATGTACTTAATTCGTTTCCTGTAACTTCAGATACTTGAAAGGTGAAACTTTTATTTTCAATTTTTAGCTTTTTCGCGTCGTTTTAGTAATGTTAAGTGTATGTTAAATATTAATAGGTACATTGTACGAGCTTTTAGTGAAAACTCAGGAAAATAAAAATATTAAACATCGCTTTTATTTCGATTTACGAGTAAGCATATGCTGTTTATTTATTGCCTGTGCCTAAGTTTGATGTTTATTTTTTTTTCGTGCTATTTCTAGTCAAGTTAAGAATTTAAGATAAAGAAGTGTTAAAAATTCCGAACGTTAAACTATAGTTGTTTTTCTTTCGCTGCAGTGCGTATCAAAAAAATGTGTGCCATTTTTGATAGTTTTTAGGGCGTTTACCTAAATCTGGTCCCTAATCTATTATTATGATACTCGTATAAGCGCGATATATGAACTCGAGATATGTATACCTGTAATACGTAATTGGTTATAGCGATACAGAGGGGTTGTAATTTTTTTCAGAAAATTAAGTAGGAATGAAATATTTTAACAGAAAAAACAGTGGTAGCATGTATTTTCCTCTGGCGGGGACTTTGACCACTACATATATATTTTACAACGCCATTACCACTTGGATCACATCATACTAGTATAGGTAGGTATATGATCTGATCA
Organism: Sitobion miscanthi; assembly: GCA_008086715.1. Classification (NCBI taxonomy): domain Eukaryota; kingdom Metazoa; phylum Arthropoda; class Insecta; order Hemiptera; family Aphididae; genus Sitobion; species Sitobion miscanthi. Next base: position 26,761,571 of record CM017804.1, read on the forward strand.
TTGCCATATTATAGAATAATAATATATATAACTCCGCCGACTACCTACTCGTAATTTTCCCATCGGATGTCGTATTATTATAAATATATTATAATAGAAGCGTATTATTATTATTACTTTTGCTCTGTACTCGGCAGTTGCAGCAGACGCGCGTGCATTGCAAACAGGATTCGCGCTTGGGTGGGCCGCCGACGAGGGACATGATGTACTCGACGACGGAGAAAAATGATTTCACCCGTGAAAACTATATATATAATATTGCTATTGTTTTTTACTATGTATCGTATATTAGTATTACGCACTGCCCGGCCCGTTGCTATATAAATGTATATAAAATACAAGCTGAGGAATTGGAAGCTTATAATACGCGTATAATACACCACTCATATATATATATATATTATATATATATATATATATTATATAATATATACCTACCAAGGTATATTAGACGTTATATAATATTATATGTATTGTACGGGACCAGTATTCGCCGACGACCTCAGCTGCATAACAATTAATATATTATAGGATGTGTGCAACATATTTTATAATACTTATTATACGTATGTTACGGCGTGGAACTGTCAAATCGAATATTAAACTAGATAAAAAATATATATTATGAGATATGACTATTCCAGGCGGAATTGGCGGCGAGAGACTGATGCGATATTAATATATTATAAATGTTGTCCCTGGAACGCATACAGGTGGGTCAGACCTATATATAGTCACGAGTCGTTTATATGCTGCGGATGTTCGTCTCATAGTTTAACGTCTGCCGTCGGTGTGGATTCTTAGGCCTAGAACAAAGTTTGATTGTGCCAAAACAAATGTTTGACAAAATTCGTATGATGTTTAACATAATATCACATTATCATTGTTATATTCACATAAATGTTTACATTAAGTATAGGTACTAATATGAATTATGGAACAAGTTATTATGAGGATGTCCTAGGGCGGGCATGACCGTTTTCGACCGTTTCGACCGGAATTGTACCTTTCCCTTTTCGGTCAATTCACTTTTCGACCAAACCAAAAAGTTTAATATCTACTTTCTGTTATAAATATCAAAAATCATTAAAAAATATAAATAATATAAAATGTTATTATCAATCAAATAATCAATGATAACACTTATATGGATATATTTCTAAATATATAAAATAAAGTAAATTCTAAACTTTTTGGTTTAGCAGAAAAGTGAATCAGCTGAAAATGGAAGGGTACGATTTTGATCGAAAAGGGTCTCGCACCCTAGGACTACCATTATAAATTTCTCTCTTTCTGTTCCACAAGCAAAATGGCTGAAAGTTTGGCAGATTCAATCCCTCGTTGTTCGTTATTTATTTATATCAGAGCAAATCTCTCTTACAGAATAAAGCTAAATTTAAGTTTAAAACATTAACTATGCATTTTTAGTGTTCACCGATATTTCAATTTTAATGTGCTAATATAATATGATCATTATTGTACTTGTCACTTGGCAAAAGACTTGTCAATAGAAAAATTGACTGAAATAGGTATATAATTATCAAAGTTTATAACACAAGATCATGCAAGTTCTGTTCAGGTTCGGATCGGCTAGTCTCAGCCCATCGAGAAATATTTCTCCATTGGCCAATAACTAGCATAGTGGCCCATATTTTAATATTATTCATAATAATGGCCTTGTCACATCTGTTGTCAGTGTATACTATTATATAGCAGCTGTCATAAAAATTGTAACAGAAAGAGAAAACAAATAGTGAGCGCCGAAGTGATTAAATTTGAGTAACTAGAGAAAAAAAATTCCTTATTTATTCGCATACTCTGGGAAATATACAGTTTGGGGACTAATAAAACAGCTCTTGGCCTGTAACTCGCCAACACATTAATCAAGCTCTGTTATAACATTATATGTTTTATTATAAATTATTATACCTATACAATATACCCCGGTATAGGTGTATAGGTGTACTAGGTGTGTACCTATATATTGGTATGATAGATCTGACATCTGCCAATTATAATATTATATATAGGTACATACCTCTATAATAGTATAATATGTTGCATGCAGCAATATTTTTATTATAAATATTATATTATATTATATTATTTTACCTACAATAATCGGTGGCTTTAAATATTTTGCTGTTATTATTATTTTCCGCGCAGCTGACAGCAGCAGTTCGTATTTATGCTCATAATAATATTATATCAACGTTTCATTATATTTCCTACAAGGTGCGTATTGGCAACGCGCGTTGGTTCGGCCGGGTCAACGGACATACATAATAATAATAATATCGACGAGACGCGTTATAATAAATAATAACATAATATTATGTGTCTACATATAAGTACGCGCTCACGGGTAAAATTCATTTTTTTTCAAAATTTTTTTTTACACTCCGGTCACAAACATTGACTATAGAAAATTATTCGTATTTTTAAAAGCTCGATTTATAATATAATATATACCTATTACCTATTATAAATTTAAATAGTTACAAATAGAGCGCTTCAGTGTTACATATTATCATAACGCGTATATATTATATTAGGTAATTTATTATGATATTATTATAATGCACTGCGAGAATTTAATCGATTATGTGTGTTAGACGTCTTCAAAAATATTTTTGTACTTACCAGTTATTTGGACTTCAATTTTATAGGTTTACCTACAACGGGGATGGCAAACCTTTTAGTGGTCGTCGTGCTAAAATTTCTCAATCAGTTTGCAAAAAAAACACATGCCAGTAATAAATATATACTCGCACATACCCAAGTACTTACCTAATAAAATGAAATTTTCACAGATGATCGGAGATTTTGAAAAATATTCAAACAAAAAATGTATTTATGTATCATTTTTTATTAATTACTTTTTAATTTACACTGAACTTTCCCATCCACCCACTAAATCATATTTTTATTTGATTGTTGTCCCTATTTTATAATTAGATTTTTTTTTTCTTACATGTTTGTATTTAATTAATTTCAATGAAACACAAGCATCACTATATAGCTCCATCCATTAATGATCTAATGTGTTCTATTATTTTGATTTGACCGTATTCCCATTGTGGAAAATAAACTTTCACAACTATGTTGACTTAAATATTGACTGTATGGTTGGAATGAGCTAGGTACTGTTTAAAAAAAAATAATATAATGGTTTTTGAATTAAAGCCTCTAAATTATCGAAATAAGTGTTTAAAACTCTTTATAAGCACGCAAAAAAGCATTTTAAAATAAGCAAACGAAAACAATCTCAATAGTTTTACCCATCCCTCGATTAAAAAAAAAATGTTGTCTACCTTAAAATTTTCCTTTCCCCTTCATACATGAATTCAGATATGTATTTTTTTTAAACTTTACTAGGTAGTGAATAAATTATCTTTTCCCATTATATTAATTATTTATAAATTAAATAAATACACAAACGACGTTGAAACAACGCCACGAACGGCTTACGGCGTGACCGAGAATCGACTAATCATACGTTATCGTGTCGATCACACCGACGGTATTGCTCAAAACCATCGGTATACCAGGAGTCACTTATAATTTGTGTTTCCTGCAGCATTATTACTAGAACGTAAGAAATTTGGAATATTTGTATTGCCCCATGGCCACGACCGACGGAGCGGATAGAAGAAATAAATTGAATAAACAAAGACGACTTGAGTATTATTATTTATTACTAGATATTATGACGTAATAGAATACAAAGGCAACCAAAAATATAATCGGGTTTCTATCAGTGGATACAATATTGTGTGCGGTCATCTCAAATTAGAAAATATACAAATAAATCAACAAAAAAAAAACATAAATACTTGAAAAAACCATAAAAAAAACCACCGAAAAGCCTTTTCAAATTTTCAGTTTAAACCGTAGTAGTAGCATGCCATAAATTATTTCCATAGCACCTAAATTGCTAGACTTTAAGCCGAGCCACATAAAAAAGCAAATGCTAGAAGTCCCGAATGTGCTGATGATTATATTATTATCATATTATCGCGTTATCGTAAACCACAACAGTTTATGTTCACTTGAATAATATTATATTTAGGTACATATATTATGTCATTATAACTTCGTGTAGATGTTTTTTCACTTGATATACCTTAATCAAAACTCAGACCTATATCGTTTATTATACTATTACCTATAATAAATTAGGTATTTAACTTTGTGTACTAAGGATAATAAAATGTCGATTCGATTTTAAAAAAGATTTTGCGCTGCCTCGGAACACTCCTCAAATGGTATGAAAATACATAAGCATAATTATAAATTTCAAAACTCAGAATTAGAATAATTTCACTGGGCACCGAATGAAAAATAGGGACGAGTATGCTTGAAATTATTATTCTCTGTACAATATTATTATTGAATCCGAATAGTATATAGTAAAATAAGTATATAATACATTGGCGAACGTCACACTTGTACGCACGTACTCGTATAATATGATGCACATTGCACGTATTATAATAATCGGTAATGGTTTTTTTTAATCGTTTACGACAATTACTCGCGAGTCGTGATACGTTTACGTTATCATTGATTACAGGGGGTGCTACAATATTTAACTCGTATTTTTGTAAATATTGTATATTAAATCCTATAGTGTTGCAATAAAGGTTATCATCATTAAAATGGCTTTATGACATGAGCGCCAACGATTCTAAAATGAATTTATGCAGCTGGCCCGGCTCCATCGAAAATCGTAATCAGGTATAGAGTACCTACGAAATTTTTTGTCGATTAGCAATTTATACGTTTGTCGTTTTTGAACGATAGTACATCTGTCATCTGGAATGAAACGCACGTGTACCTGTGGATTTCGGCGATTTTGCACGATACGCGATTTACAGATTTGTTTCTCATCGATCGTTTTGGCGCTGTTGCGTCTTCCTCCGTTATGCACTCTTAGCGTCGTCGTATGCATTTAAGTACCTAAAAAATACCTATCATATATTATACGCTTATTATTATGTATTGAACATAGTCGCGACGTTATATGTGTATAAACCGTTTGATGATAATATCATTATCGACAGGCTCTATATATATACACACGCACTGTATATACATATCATGCACGTTGCGTATGCATCATACATTGTGTGTGTGTGTGTGTGTATATGATATTATATTATAATGAACAATATGACTGGTACAATTTTTTTTTCTCAATTTTCTCTCTCAATAAAAAAAAAAAAAAAATTCAAATAACCTACCGCAGTTAACAGTTATAATATTATATATATCGTGTTGCGGAAAACCGCGAGTTCACATAATAGAATATAATATATATAGGTGGACTTATACACGTCGTCGTTTCCCGCAGCATCCATTATAATATTATATATAGGTACCTACGCGCGTGTAACTCGTGCGCGTGTTATTTACCGGTCTGTATAATAAATAATAATAATAATAATGTAACGTAAAAGTGTGCTACCTACGCGGTTACCACCTACGCGAGGTTATTATTTTATACGACCATCATGGGTTACGCGTGTATACTGGGTAGGTACCTATAAAATCGCGGACGTATATATTTCTATATATACCTACTTACTATGGGTTAAATGTCTTCTATACTATACGAAAACGGGCGAAGATTTATGCAATAATATTTCATATCATTACTAGCTGTCCCGCTCGGCGTTGCCCGTGCAAATTAGATTGGTTTTAAAAAAAAAAAAATATAATTGTTAAAAAATGTACCACATTTAGGTACCTACGTTTTACTAATCGTAATATAGTAGTATCGTATGAAATTTACCGTTAAATGTTATGCCATTGTATTTTATACCATTTATACCTATACACAAATAGCACGGAAGAAAGGCCTTACAGTTTTTCCCAAATTTTCCAGGCAACTCTCCTGATTTTATTTTCCATATAAACCTCATTCGAACCACAACGAACACTTTGAAAACAAAAATAAGCCAAATCGGTTCAGACAAGTGATGCGGTAACCAGCGGAAAGCATTACATTTTTATTATAATATAGATATATCGGTATACCCGTTAGACGGTATAGGCACATCGCCACGCTGGGAGTTGGTGATTGGTATTACAGAAAAAACACGACATTTTCGTTACCTACATTTATTCTCATCGTGGGTTTAAACCCGAAGATTCGACAAAGCCAATTATTTCCATAGAGCATTTTATAACCTTCAATTTTTCAAACTTGCATAGGCGCTGCAAATATGTTATTCAAAAATGTTAAAACGGTTTGGCTCAAAAATCAAATCCAAAACATGTATGCGATCATCCCTGAGTTCACGTGACTTTCATTTACCCAGATTGAGCAATGCATATGAAATTAATGTATGATTTTAGTACAAATAATACCATATTCAGTTATAACAACAATAGTATAATCTAGAACTATATCACATGCCTATATTATATTATATACATCCAATTTGTTTCTAATTAAAAAAAAATCGTTAGAAGTAAAAACCCTGACAGTAGTCGTTTAGGAATTAGTATGATGCCGCCAATACCTGTGAGTTCAGAGTTCGGCTACTTTATTTAATTGCTTGGGTAATTATACACGGGTAAATAAAAATAAACTGAAATAACCACTTAAATTCTCCCTCTCTCCGCCTAAAAAAATACATTATTTCCTCATACCATATAAAATTATCCGTGTTGATAAATACTAAACACAAAGCGCGTTTGAAAATTTAATTATTTCATTCGTACCCTCGCAGGTACCCGCCCCCCCTCCCCTCAACCAGCGATGTCGAGAAGATAAGGGTTTTATAGTCTTGAAAACATTTTTTTGAACTATGTTATTATATATTCTTTTGTTAAAGCTTCAAACCTTGAATATCTGTGCATTTTTTCTCTAAATCGATCGCGTTATTATCATAACATCACATCGACGGGCCAGTTATTATTGCACAGTGGGTAATATTCTTATCCCGTGTTAATAATAATGGTAATTTATTATAATTATCAATATAATAACACTGTACAGTACTATACCATACTATAGGTATAATATAATATCCGTCGGTGGCCCACGGGCCTTTCTTCAGCTCGCCACACTCACTATACGCGTTTCGAAGGATGGAAATCATGTGCATTATTTATTTAAATAAAAACCTGGGCTGACACACTACCGCGGAACCGTACGCTCATCTAAAAAACCACCCGAAGGTCGATCGATAAAAAAATCCGCGTCTACACGCCAGTCGATAATATTGTATTATGTTAAAACACCAGTGGGCTTTTATCGTCGTTATTAAATTTTGTCATAGGTTATATTATAATATTATTATGCTATGCACACTGCACACGGTTGTATTTTATCATAATATATTAATAGCTATTCGCCATATTTATTATAATATTAAAATTGCTGGTTTCGTCCTCCGCGTTAGATATATTATGTATAGGTGCACGCGCGCCTACACACCTGTGGAGTGCACATAATATATCATTATTATAACTACTATACCTATAGGTTTACATGTAGGTAGGTACCTGTTTCATACGATAGCACGATGGGCTGGTGCCGAATTGCAGTTCCCAAGCACCTACCCATAAACGAAATTAGACAATTCTATTAGAACAGGCCAAATGATAAATATGAAGAAAAAAAAATCTAATTACAAAATACGTTTTTAATTTTAATTTTAAATCCTATTAAGCATAGATCATCATAAAACAGCCGTCTTTATACTACAGCTGTGACCAATGTTGTAGTCGGACGCCATTTATAAAGCAGGCAATGCTTACATTTATTTTACATTTATTCATAAACGTATATACTGTGACAATAGTATTTTGTAAACGTTGCCTGCTTTGTAAATGGCGGCCGACTTCGATGATAAGAAGGAGACGGTTATCTAGTTATTCTTATATATTCTATTAAGTCAGTACGTTATTGGTCGCACCACGTTTTCAATTTTAAGACATTTTTTACATTCCTTGCACTATAAACAAATACTTACGATTTATTTTAAACTTTGCATAATATTTAGGTATAATAATATAATATTTCCACTCGTATATAGGTTTTATAATGTATCAAAATGTCGCTGGATGTGCTTCCGGGGTCGCACGAATGTCGTGTTCATGAAATCGCGGTTTCCATCAGCAGTGGTTGGCATAATAATAGACATCAGTTTCCACGGTATGAATTGAGATATAATGCCCATACCTATATGCTGGTTTAACTACACGTTTAAAACCCTTTCCTTTATTAAGTGGATTTTTTACAATTTTATCACTCCCACAAAATCGCGGTGCTGCAGTTATTAATAACAAGAAAGTGTCGCATGCCAAATACTGTGCGATGTATGTTCGCTATCTATACAACATATTTTATTTATTTAAGTTTTGTTAACTTATAATAATAAACTCCGTCAACGATCTCATTGGTCAGTTATCGTTCATGCTGTCACCCACTAAGTACAATCGTTATAATGTGTAGGTAATAGGTAGTACTATAATAGCTGGAAATTTTGAGGTGAGATTGCGTGGAAATGCCTTCCCCTCCAAGAAAAAAAACCTTTTCCTAATCCCCCCTAAAAAATGCATTTATAAATTTAATTCTATTTTTGTTTTAGAGTCAAATGTCAATAGTTTCTGTAATCTATTCTCTCGTTTCAGAAATAAAAATATGGCCATTTTGGTATAAGTTATAATAATAATAATAAAACTATTTTTAAATAAATTAACACGTTTTTGATTTTTGCGAATGTACCTACAAATATTGTGTTTGATTATATTACTATGTTATTCAATATATTATATTGTCATGTTGTAATATTATTGTTGTACATATTGTGTAATTTTTATTGCACAATAGGTAATACTTGTGAGTTATGATAAAAGGATCAAAAACTATATTTATTTGAATAAACATTGGTTTGGTCGTAGATGACACTGTGGTGATGAATATTTATTGTTTGCCTACTTAAATAGTTAAAAGTAAGCAGGACCATATTTACCGCCATATTATCTGGTCCCCGCATTTTAGACATTTTTCAGGGTCTTTTGTTTAATGCTTAAAGGCATATTTTTTTAAATTTAATATTTATCTACCAATTAATTAACTCACCCTCCTACAAAAAAACAAACGAAATTAATTTAAAAATCTACACCTGGGTTACGACCAGGCCGTATTCTAACGACACTAAAGACGTTAACAATGTTTTAAACGTTATTATTTCTATTAGACGTACTTGCGTATAATTAATAGTTAGGCAACAGAACAATAGAATTAGCAGACTGATTTCATAGGACAATAATTTAGGCGTATTTTAATGAAATATCATTGTACTGTACTCTAATAAAGACGTTAACCTATCATCGAATTACAAGCCATTCCATTCTTTGCCGTCAATATTATTGTACCAAAACGTTTAGTTTCGCTTCGTCTTATTGAAACAGACGCTGCCGACTATTTTGTACAAAATAATAATAATATATTAAACTCTCTCTTTCTCTCTCTCTCTCTCTCTCTTCTCTCTCTCTCTCTCTCCTCTCTCTCTCTCTCTCTCTCCTCTCTCTCTCTCTCTATCTCTCTCTCTCCTCTTAATGCACTTGAATTTTTTCATACAGTATGTCAATCTCCGAGAGAACAGTAATTTTATAGTCCGTATTTTATCAAAGGACCAATGTCCATTGGACCGTGCAGACCATATACCTAACCGTTTCCCTCGTTATAGGTGTTATACTAGGTATATTATTATTTTTTTTTATACTACAGTATTATTCTTTTTATAAGTATCATCGATGTCGACTATACGTGCATATTATTTTTACACATGACTCCAACACGCGATTTTCGGTCGTAGGTAGGCATACCGGATTCTTAAAGTTATTTATTACAACACCAAAGACGGGTGTGTGAACTGCGAGTGCACGCAGCGCCGAAAACCGGTGACTGAATAATGTTGTCTGTATATTATTATAAAATTATACTTGGATGCAAAGTGCAACGGATAAACCCGTATTGGATAAGTACGCGAGAGAAGAAACACCTAAGCCAATGTCATTATGTCATTTTGGCGAGTAAGGCGATAAATCGCGACAAGGCTTGACCCCACGCGGTCGCTTTTTTACCGCGACCAGTTGCATTTCATTTTTAAACACTGTTACGGTACCTACCACGAAAGATGTAAAAATATATCCTTATGTTGATCGGATCGAAAATGCATCGACGTCGAGGTCATCTCTATAATAGGACATAAGCTCTGTTCACTATAATATACGCGAGTTAGGGTTATTAAGAAATACGAATATAATATGAAAAATAAGAATAATATACTTATTATAATATTTAAAAATTATGTTTAAAATCTATATAAAATACAACAGGCAGACGTCGTACGCGCATGTGTTGTTTCAGTGTTCATACTAATGCATGAAATAACAAATTTTACGAATATTTAAGACATATTATTTCATTCACATCACATTCAACTGTTGGATTTTGGCGATTTTTTAATTTTTAAAGAAGTTATGAAAAGGTCTGAAAAGTATGAATATTTAAAAAAAAAGTGGCAAGTGAGTGACGATCTGCTGTAGAGTCGAGTATATCCTCGTCATTGAGTAGATAACCGTGATGGATGAGTTAAATTTTTATTAGAAAAAATATAATGAAAAACTAGAAAAAAGAAAATAACAGATTATAAGATATTTGAAGTATGAATAAAAATATATTAATATTTTAATCATAATATAAAAGTAAATTTTTGGTATCTTTTAAATTTAGGAGTTATAGAAAAATGATTTATAGCTAAGTAAATGCCTGTAATTGTACCTATTTATTTTGTAACTTTTACCTGCGGTATCCGATTGTTACAGACAAAACCAACGTGACATCTTATTGTTTTTCTTTCTCTTCATGACTTTCCTAAGAAAAAAACTATAATTATGTAAAATTTAGAGCATAGCAATGAACACAACAAATATCATTATAACACATGTATTTATTTCACAGCACATTAAATCAGTGCATTTGTTTTTGTAGAAGTACATACCACATGCATTTTCAAAGTGGCTCAAGTCACAATGCATTTATATTCACACAAATAAATATCACATCGGTGTAGAACGATAATTATTATACACATGTACCTAGTTAATACTTACAATAGTCACTTCAAGTTCAAATCTGAACGCCCGTTTCGTGTAAAATAAGCAATAAACTTTAACGTAGTTACACTATAATAATTATAATAATATGTGCGTTCTATCATCTATGTTTACTACAGTGAATTTATTAGGCCCGAATATGAGGAAAAATGTGCAGTTGTTAATATTCCTAAACCAGCGATACTCAACCCGGGTGTGGCCCGCGTTTTTAAATGTAAAATTGTTTTTAAGACGTTTAAATACCATTTTTATCATTATATTTTTTATGGTAAATGGTTAACTCCTACAAAAGTACCTATATTATATATAGGTAATCTCCACATAGGTAGTGTTAACTCCTGCACGAGATAGTGTTAATTTCTAAATGGGATATAGTGTCAAATCTCTACACACGCTTTTATCAAACAAAAAGTTAGTAGAAAAAATAATTTATATTTACATTTTTAATATGATACATTATTATATGTTCAAAAACCAAATCAGGTACACAAACAAAAACAGCCAATTCGTCACAACCTAATTAAGTTTTCCGGCATATATTTTCAACTAATCAAACTAGATATCGGTTTTTTTTTGTTCTAAACTATATAAATACATATAAAAATATGGACAGTTTTTTAATTTATACTTTTGATCCTACCCGAAAAACATTGTCAAGTTAGAGGCGGGGACTCAAATCTGTGTTCCCGAGGTCGATATATCTAGGTACTCATAAACAAATCGTGTAGTGATATTCATAATATTATATAGACTGTTTGCAATTTTATTGGTGAATTACCAGATACCTATTGTCGGTATAATTAATATTATAAACTTAATATTTATTGGTTTTTTAAATTAATTTATTATATACTCAATAGTCAATATTCATATCATAATAATAGATATACAATATTATTTTACATAATATATTATGCACATTATTGGTTGGAGTTATATATAGTGTAGCGTGTAGGTATAGATGTGTCTATTTATCAATTCGAAATTCGATTTTTCGTTTCCTAATTATGCAGCGGGTCTTCATCATAAAAAATATTAGACACCGTATTGTAATATTATAATAGGTAACTAATATCTACCATTATTTTTCCTAGTACCTAGTACCTAGTACCTACTTGTTCATCATTATTTTAACGAGTACAACCTTAAAAGGACGCAAAAAAACTATTGCGTATTTCCGTATAAAAACTTTATTTTTACGTTTTTGAACAATTGGCTATTGACTCTAGTGGTTTATAATATATTTTCGTCGTAAATACCTATGTTTATTTTGTAAACAAGTATGCATTACACGTAGCCATAATTTAATATTTATGCTGTATACCTATGCTTGTTGTAGTAAAGCGCACACGAGAATATTTTTTTCCCACTCAATCTGTATAAAATTATTTCTGTGATGTTTAATTTATTTGTCAATAATAATTGTTGAAAAAAGTAAATAAGTACGGTCCCGCAACCCAAACTGATTGTATCAGTAGTAACAAGTAACTGAATATTTCCAAGCAATGTACACGCATATAATATTATGCAATTTGCATACAGCATATACACTATACACGGATATTCATACAACAGACAAGCAACAAACTTTAATTTTAATAATATTATATACTTAACCGATGTATAATATAGTTGTACTAGTAACAGAGAGTATCAGAACCTACTCAAACTTTCAGAATAATATAATTTGCACAGTATAATATTATACATTAACTCTTTGACGCATGAGATTTTAATAAATGAAAAAACCCGTCTTGCACACAAACTTAGTTTTTTATTTTTTTCAAACTTTTTTTACAACATAATACTATTTGTTGCTTATAATTAAATGTTCAAAAATTAAAAATTAAAAAAAATTATTTTTTATTTATAAAAAATAGGTGGGTTAAAAAATGTCCCGCTGTGCAGCATCAGCAATATTTTTTGTTTATTCTTTTTGCGCTGAAATAAATCAAAAAATGTATCAACATTTTTATATTTTATTTTAAATAACAAATATTTTAAAAACTTACATTTTAACATGAGTGGTAATTATTGAAACAATTTCTTGACTTAGAGATGCAAAGTGGTACATCGCATATGGTGCATTTCCAATCTGTGCGAACTTCCTTTTCTTTAGTGCTGCAGTGAGCGCATCTTCTTCTTGTCGTCCGTTCTGGCTGATGTGCTGATTGATCCTTGCGAACGGATGGCGATACAGATGCTCTTTTTATGGAAATAGGCGATGGTGATCCGGAACCTTTCTGTCGGCGTTTTTGAACAAATGTTTTTGAAACGAGGCTTTTTGAGATTTCACGTCGAAAATTTTTTATGTAATTTTTTCTCCTGTTATTTTTGTATATATTATATGAGAATTCACAATAGCTGCGTCAAAAAAAAGAAAAATATGCGATGCCACCACTTATGACTTTTTCTATCTATGTGATACATTTTTTTATACTGATCAAAATTTCGACGCAGTTCATATTCATATTATATATTCTTGAGTACACTGGGACAAGGAATCATTGATGTGGTTCCATCTTTAGATTTTCTTTTGACCTCAACGACATCAGTAGGATTATGAAAGTTGGACAGCAAGTAACTCCTCGTTTGTCTTTCCATTTGACAATTGAAATGTGATACTGGTCACTCATGTTCCAGTCAATGTCACCCATAACCATTTTTTTATCTGACTCTAATTTTGGCAAGTATTTTCTAGTACTATTAACAGTTCCACAGCAAAAAATACCTTTTGATTTCAGATATGCCAAAAGTGGTACACTTGTGAAAAAATTATCAATGTATAAGTTTATATTTTTATGCTGTAATGGTTTTGTTAGATCTTTGACGACTCGCCCTCCAAGATTTGTTTCGACAGAGTCACCTCTTTTACCAGTGTATAAATCGAAATTCCAAAGATACCCATGTTTATCAGCTAACGACCATACCTTATAGCTCTTTTAATTGGTTTTTTAGGCATGTATTGCTTTAGAGAGATCGCCCTTTGAACTTAATCATAGATTCGTCAACTGCAATATTTTATGTGGGAGGTAATATTTTTGAAAATTGTCTTTAATTTTTTTTAAAAAAGGTTGAACTTTGTACAATTTATCGTAATCTGTTTCACCCCTTTTTGCCATAACCGAGTTGTCATTTAAGTGTAAAGATGAGAGTAGCCAACCAAAACGATTTACAGTCATAAAGAACTTATATAATCATCATGTAAATCCAAACATGTAGACCAGTAATCTCTATAGCTTGGATCACGTTTTATTCCCATTAAAATATTCATACCAAGGAAAGTCATTATTTCATTTGTATCTGTAGGAATATAGCTTTTTCCTGTTTTCATTTTTATTTGGTATGCATACAAATTTGTTTGGTATACTATAAGTCCAGTATAATCATTTGAAAATAATAATTGAAAAATTGAAAATGGAGTGTGTTCAGCTTCAATATCAATCAAAGTAGTTGGGCCGTCAGCGCACGTAAAATCAGGGAGAGGTTCTTGTGAAAAATCATTATTTTTTGACCAAGTTGGAATAGTAAATTCAAAACTATTAGTTGATGTTTCATTTTCATAAGTATGAATCAATGTATTTTCGGGTTGATTAGTTTCGACGATATTGTTTTCTAATTCAGTAGTTTTCTGTTGATTGATAATATTGCTCCTGATTTATTGGCGGAAATAAGGGGCGACAATATTTACTATTAGTATGGTTATTTTTAAATGTGTTTGCCTTTTCGAATGACGTGTTTTTTATAGGACTAGGTAAAAGTAAAACGTTACCTTCATCTAGATTTAAAATTTCTACCAGTTCGTCGTCATTTTGATTCATTGTATCATCAGATAAATGGTTGACTTCCATTACTTCAACATCTTTATTAGGTAAATAAGTTCATCGGCTTCAGAATCATCGTAAGAAGTAAAAGTGTCACTATCGGATGGTATATCTTCGACAAAACACTCGACAATATTTTTTTCATTCATACGCGCGCTCATTGTATGAAATTCACCGTACGGCACAGCGGGTTAAAATTTAAACACTGACATATTATTTCGTCACGGCTAAAATAATGTAACTTAATGGATTGGAATCAGTTAATATGAAACTTAAAATGTTTCTACGTAATATTTCACGAGCAAGAACTCTAATTGAGGTACAAAACTAAAATTATATTATTGTGAAGTACGTAAACGCAGTTGCTCGCGGTATAAAGGTCACCGGATAACTAAATTGGTCATTTCATAGATTTTATTAAACATAATCGATTTATTCTTGGTGCTATGGATAAACAAGAATGTCAAATATTTAATAATAGTGACAGATAAACACAGTTTATTAACAGAAATAAAATATCTATATTTATTTTGGTGGGTTATTTTTCGTCCCGCTATGCCGCAAATGTATTTATTTTGGTGGGTTATAATTTGTCCCGCTATGCCTCAAAGAGTTAATATACTGAAGAATAGGTACTTCAAAAACCACCTCAATGCTCGCGGTATCTGCGGTGTACCACGGTAGGTACCTAAATATACCTAATCTGCTGCTGAAGTACACGTCACATCACAACACCGCAATCCTCGTCAATACAAAAACAATTAACCGTACCCAATCCAACAGATAGGTGGGTGCAGTAACCTCTTTAGGATTATCATCGTCATTGTGGGTAGTCGTCGTAAACAGGCGAGTAAACAGTGTATTATATGTAGGTAGTGTTATTTATTTGCGCAGTTGATTACCAATACTATAATTATTAATGTTCTCTTCAAATTTGCAACCATCATGATATGCCAATATCCGCACTGTGGAAACTGTGATTCTGATTTAAAACGGTCCGTCGTTCTGTATAATATATAATAAGGTACCCATACCTACCTACCACGTCTACTGTACAGTGTAATATATTTGTGTTGATGACGGTACAAAAACGTTGACAAATTAACAATCCAATCGTGCACGCCTCGTTTGCATAATATAACGGGACAATTCGCAGGGAAAAAATCTAACGCGTCACCACCTGTGTAATAGGCCAAAGCAAATTATATGATATTCGAGCAAAAAATTTTAAGTAGCTAAAAAAAACCCGCCATTACGCCGTCTATATTACATGATGGTAGGTAACAAAGACGTCTCTATATCGATTTTATTTAAGCGATGGTAATAATCGAAGGCTATCAGTGATATCCCATCACACACCACATCAGCTCCATCGAATCTCCACTGTTATTTCGACGAAATAAAAACCTACCGTCGTCGTGCGTGTTCTGGTATGCAGTGTGATTTGTTAGCATGCTTACCCCCCCCCCCCTCCCCTGTTTCTTCTCCAATATAACGCATTTGTTCAAAATCTGATTTTTTAAATGTGGCCAATTAAAGGCCATATTTTAAAATTCTTGACATTTTTTGTACGTATTAATAAAAACAGTGTCCTGTGGTGATGTACAAACTTTTGTTACAACAACCCACAGTCAATTATTTAGCGGATATGAACATTTTGATAGAAAACGGAAAATAATGTTTACTATATTATCCTGCGGGTGATAAACGAAAAAGTCGAATTCGATGGAAACCATGATGGATATTTATTTTAACTCCCAAAGGCATTTGTAGTCATATTCGAAATTACCTCTGCCAACAAATTGGAAATCTCCGATGGTCGAGAAAACCAAACGTAGGTAATAAGATTGTTGGTATTATTCGCGCATTCGGGTAAACGCGATATCACGACCTCGGATAATTTGTTGTGTGTATCCCAAACCGAAAATGGATGATAATAACAACGAATAATGCGTTTTTCTTTAACAATTACATTTCAAAGATAATATTAAATACGGAAACAAATAGTTACCTGGGTACCTATATCGAAGGGGTCAAACCCAACCCAACGCGTGCGTATTCGTTGGCGGTATAGACAAATCACCGGCCCATTATACACAACACAATAATATAATAATAATATTATACCTACGTGCCAGTTGTTAAACGTGCTCGATCTCTGTAATCAAAAGTCGGTGTATTTTTGCGGCCAGACTTCAATTCACCGCACGTTCGTGATGCGGTGTACGTTGTATTAATGACGTTTTGTGCGTAATAATAATAACAAAAATAATGTAGTTATAGGTTGGGAGGACGTAGCTGGCACGCCTTGTGGTGCGCGTCGTCTCGATCGCCGCCTCCGTTTTTAAATAGCCAGGCACATAATATTAGGTACTTATCTCCGACTCGGAACCTTAATAATTTTTTCGGTTCCGGTCTTAAACGTTTGCGTATTTGTTCGCTCCCGTACTGATTTCGGTTCCTCAGATTATAACATATCGTAGAAAATGATGGGACAACTGCAGTAGGCTCTGGTTTTAACCAAGACCGGTGTTTAAAGGTAGGTATTTTTATCGACAGAATTGGACAAAGCGTATGAGATACGATGCAGATTGCGGACAAGTGATAAAAAAAAAGAAAGGATTCAGTTTTTATCGTAGAAGTTTCAAATTACAGGTGTAATTTGTACCGACATTTATGAAGAAAAAAATTACACTGTTCCACGTATTAATATATACCTACTTAGTACTTACTGTCTTACTATATACTTAAATACTTAATAGTTACTTAATATTAGTTTTTAAATACTCGAATAAGAAAATTGCCTTCTAAAATATATTATGGTATAATACGGTCCGGGTCACGATAACTCGAAGTTGAAGGAGATTAAAAAATCGATTCGAGATATTATTATGTATATTACTCGAGATACCTGCAAACTTGAATTTAACCTAATCTACCTCGAGGGGTTATTAAATTATAAAAATCGAGTTGTCAAGTTTTTCGAGTTATCGCAACTCGACTATTATATCGTTTTTTTCTTTTCAATCAACTTATGATTCAGATAAATATTATATAATACCGGTTACGATATCGGTACCTTCACAAATTAAATAAAGGCCATTTCTAGCCACTGATGCGGTGATGGCGTGATGCTACAACTATATGTCCGCGTCAAAGTGTCAAACACATCACGTCATATTGTAACAAAGAATATTAATTAGGGCGCAGAAGTCACAATAAGATCAATAATGAGACATAGCGAATCACGAATAAAATAAAATGCGTACAAAAAGTTATTGGGTTTTGGTTCAATAAACCGTCACGTTCGCACGGATTAAATAACAATATTATTGAGTTCTTCCGCGAGTGGACATAATTTTATATTATATGACATAAATAATTTGCACTATAATATAATATTATCTACAGTCTTGTATGGTCAGTAGTTTTTAATAAACCGTTTTTTTTTTTTTTTTAACATTCGAATACAATTTTCCATCATTTTTAGGTGAGAAGTATATTCAAGTAATATGGTAATCCGAATAATATGGTATTTTGTAATATTTATATATTCATGTGAAAATATACAATGTATTGTACATTACCACGGATAATAATTATTACGAGTACAATTCTCAAGTACTTAATATCTATTCTTTGACCGCATCATCTGTGATCCATTTGAGAAGTTTTAAATTGTCTGAAAATATTATTTTTACATAATTTTAAGTCATAGTGAAACGAGAATTTTGAAACTATTTTTGGATCTGTTTTTATCGTTATCGTTTTTAAAAGATTTTATTATTTTTTTAATGACAAAATATATTTTTATTTCATATTCCTAAGTGGAATATAATATTTTATATGTGGAATATTTCGAAACATATTAAAAAACGAATATAGTTAACACTTAAAAATGTTTAAAGTTTTGATACCTACGTGATGTTGAGTGGCAGACTGGTAACCCGAAAAATGTTGGTCCACTATTCCGTTTGTTTATACATATTTTAAAGAACTTTATAATGTTACGACTAAATAACACTCTTTTAAAATTTGATTTTGACGTATTGAAATACTTCGAAAAACAGTCTGTTTTTAACTAAGTTGATGATAACAAAGTCGAGCTAACGGAAACAATAGTTGTTAATCGAAAACAGAAAAAACTTTCTCCACCGACCGTTTGCGTTTGTATGCTACTTGGTACATGGTTATCGACCAGCGTTCTGTTCACACCCTTTTTCTAGGTTTTTGTTCTATTTATTTTTAGACGTTCCCAGGCCGAACGGTTTGTAAACGCCGTTCATGAAATCTAAGTAAAAGCAAAAAAGCAAATCTTTGCTCCGAACAATATAACAATAACGTTTCTACAGATGTGCAGCGCTCTTTTTTCTATGCCGTGAAAATTATCATAAAAATGTTTCCACGATTTGTTTCACTGCTCGTGAATACGAAAAATAAGACATTTGTATGTGAAAAATTCAATTTAAATTTCCATCAAATTACTTCAAACTGTATTTAGTACTAACCATTATTATTGTGTGCTGTTAAAATTATTTTTGCAATCATTTTATTCGCATTTCTTTAATAAGCAATAAACTATATACATATTTGTTTTCCGGTCGTCACCAATAAAGCGTAAAACAATCAAAAACACATTAATATTGCTCGATTTGCCTTGACGCAAACGGAAAAACCGTTATACGGTATGCTATCAATTATCATATCCGTCAATAATTCCTAAATAAATCAATTATTTTAAACAATGGATTTTACAATTTATATTAAGGGTATTAATATTATATCAAATAAAAATGCATTTAATGTGATAACTTTTTTAATAATTTTATTAAATTATTATGATGATTGCTGAAGTTGGGTCATCATAAAATATAATATACTTGGGTAAATATTAATAATATACCTAATATAAAGATACCATTATATTATTAAGTATACCTATGTAATATTGAGTTATATAGGTAGTAATCGTTATGTTATATTATTATTATTTTATTATGTCATTGCAAATTCAACGAATAATTTATGCACGTGTGTTATATATTTTAACTCAATTATCATTGGGATATAATATATAATGGCATTTTTTCTTAAACTAAATTAAAATAATTTTTGCTTAATGACACATTTCTCTACAAATGTTGTCGTCTTCCTATTACTTCAATGACAAAATAAACAAGTCAGAAATAACCTTCGTTGTTCTTAAACAATAAACTATAGTTATGGAAAAAAACATTGAAATAGCCCGGTGAAATTAATATTGTCAACCAAGTTTCCTGGGCTTACCAAATACAAGGAAAATTATTTTATCGTGAATGGCGTGGGACAAAGAAGTCATACCTACTCATTATGTATTTCCCTTACATGGTTAGGTAAAGTAATTTAATATTTATAGCTTGTAGGTACCTACACTTTTATGATATTATGTCGTGATGAAATTATTAATATAATTTATTACTATAAATCATAATGATATGACTTATAGAACGTGGTCCTGAAAGTTCAGATCAGATTTAAGGCATTAAAAATATATAGGTAAGTACTTATATATCAGGAAATATTGGTCAAAATATTCAAATACTTATATTCTAATTTATAACTTCAATCATACAGGTGGATAGGATTATTAGGATCTTTGACGGGATATATTTCTAAAGCTATATAACTATATACAATCTTATAAATGCCAATATAGTATAGCTACTCTATTGATCAATTTAAAAAAAAAAATGTATGCTATAGTGCTATGTGTTATGTTGAGGGTTTTTACTTATCTGCCATAAAAGTCTAAACACTTGTATAGTTGTATGCCCAGCTTTTATCGTAGAAACTAATTAATATAAAACCTAGATACAAATATGGAGAATATGTTGAAATATATTGGAATCTGTTTAAGTATAAAGACTTGACTGATTCTCAGAGTTATATACCATCTTTGCTTCAAAATAAATGAATACAAGAATAAGTCTTTATTGTTAATAATAATGAGTTTAGGTGTTGGACTTGGGAGAAGTTGACGGAATCGATTGTTCAAACCTAGTTTGATGCAGATATGTTAAATTAATTTTTTTATGTTCACAAACTCACAAGATTGAACACTCACAAGCCATTGTAACAATTTATGAGGAAACTTGTTTTATATTTTTAAGCTTTTGACTATCAAACAAAAACGTTAGTACATAAATTAAAAAAAAAAGTATAAAAATTGTTAAAAAGAGCCAAAATATTTTAAATATAATAATATTATAAATAGAAAAAACTAATTTAGTTGAATATTATATTTGGTAAGAATTGCAAGTCTCTACGGTTAATAATTTTTTAATTACAACAAAGAAAACTAGATTTTTTCTAAATCTGATTTCGCATATTTCCTTTTTCCCGTAATTTCAAATTCGATAAAAGTATTCGTTTTACAATGATGTTTATTTTTCGGTGTGTATCCGTCATCACCTCTTAGAGCAGTAAAAAAATGCTTTGAACTTCAATTTCGTTGGTGGTTTTTGGAAGAATATTGACCTAGTCGGTGTACTTTGGATTGTCAATTTTTTTTAATAATCGGAAAATATTAAGTTTATTAACAATTTGTTTTTTTCTAACATAAAAATGATTTTATGATATTATACACTTTAAAAAATGTGCTTTTGTACATTTCAGTAAAAAATTCGTATTGTCTTCTAATATTTAATGAAATTGAATAGCCGTCGATACTTTTTACCAAATATATTAATTTATATAGGCATTTTCCGGACATTAAATATACACGTACTATTGACAAAGATTGGTATACCAGATCCAATTTTCTGCTAGAAACCTCCTTCAAAGTTTGAATCATTTTTATTTTTACCGTTCCAAAAGTAATAGTAAAACCTCATCTATTATTACTATATAAAGTATAATATACAGGGTGATTGATTAAGCGTAAAACACTCATTATCTCAAAAAGTATTCACTTTTTTCAAATTTTTTTTTTTTCAAAATTTTAGATTTACGCTGTTCTAGAATTATATAATAATTTAATATTTTTCACCCTTATATTTATTAGGTAAACCACCATCAACTTTTGATTTTCAAATGGCAACCCATACTAAAAATTTCATAATTTAGTAAGGCTTTTTTTTTTATGAATTATCACGTTTAAATTTTCATTTTTCGTTAATCCGTTGACGAGATATAACTCCTCAAAGTTGGGGTGTTTTGGGAGGTGTTTGTGTGTAAATGTGTTATACACTTATACCTACCGCGAAAATTAGAATTTGTATGCGCTAGGGTAAAAAATATTACATTATTCAGATCAATTCAGTAAGTACCTACTGTAAACGTAAGTTGGGCCCCTAAATGTATTTTTAATGCCGATTTATCAGGTTTCGCATTTATTATGTAGATCACCCCATTGAAGGTGTTTGCGGCACTGGTCATAATAATACTTATCAGTTACAAAGACCAGAAGCTATAAGTAATAAATTCGATATTGCTCAACCACAAGGTATATCGGTGATAAATGATAATCTTTGTACCTACTCACTACAATGACGTATTTTCATATCATATTATAAGACTATTAATAACTGTATTAGGTATTTTCACATCAGCTGTTATTTGTATTGTTCTGTGCACGATTACAGATATCATTGTTCATGGTTACATGATATGGAGTATACCCAATACTTGGTTATCGTGAAGCACATGGCCATACGTTGAATATCCGATAAACGGTTATGTTATAAACTTATAAGATTATAAGCACGATGTGATTATAAGATTGAATAATTATTGAATTGGCTCGAATCGAGTCGTTAATGTTAATAAAGTTTTACTTTTTAATATTTATCATTTTTAAGTGTTTAATTTTAATAATGCACTTATTATGTTATAATAAAGTTCAAGTTTAATATATACATTATACAAAGTTCTTGAATATATGTTTTCTTATTTACCACATATTGTATTTTATTTAATAATTTAATCAAATAAGAAAGTACCTAAATTGTTAAATCACATGACAATTGGATACTTGGCGAGTCGGTACATAATATAAATAATATTATGTACAATTTGTTGGTAAGTTTTACTAGTTAGTAGTTTCTTCAATTAAATAAATAATACAATATATCATTAAGTTAAAACATTTTGATTTCAGTTTAATCATTTATACATCTACAATTATTGTTTAAATGTATAGCATATGGTTCGCTATTACCTAGTGGATAGTAAATGCCTTGTTATATAATCAAGTAGCATAGCACTACATAGAAATATTACTAACAACTAAGATGTTTCAGCCAGTTATTGAGTTTTGTTGTTTCGTTATTTCAATTTGGCACATAGATAGTCCTAGATTATTTATATTCACTACAAACATACAAACTACACATAATGTTAATTCATAACAAAAAGTGATTATAAAATGATTCACACATATAATATATTATGATTCCAAATCGCAATTGAATATACCATAGTGAAATCTACTATCACATATAATTTGGAAGATCCTCTATGTTAAAATGATATTCATACTACAGACTATTTCCAATTACATTTAAAAATACCAATAATATTTTGGTAACAGTGAAAAATAAAATATTGCTTCACATATTGGATTTAAATATGACTACAAAATAAATTAAGTAAGTATACATTTGTTTAACTGTAATATTATTTAATTATTATAATGACAAACCAATTTTTTAGATAATCAAGTTAATAATTGCAAAGAAGTGGAAAAAAATTTATGAGGACTAACTGCACATTATAACTTACACATAATATATTATGATTCCAAATCAGAATTTGAATATGCCATAGTGAAATTTACTATCACATACAAGTTGGAATATCCTCAATGTTAAAATGATATTCATACTACAGACTATTTCCAATTACATTTAAAAATACCAATAATATTTTGGTAACAGTGAAAAATAAAATATTGCTTCACATATTGGATTTAAATATGACTACAAAATAAATTAAGTAAGTATTAATTTGTTTAACTGTAATATTATGTAATTATTATAATGACAAATACATTTTTTAGGTGTTATCAAGTTAATAATTGCAAGAAGTGGAAAAAAATCTATTTGGACAACTATAACTGCACATAACCAATGATATTTATTGAAAACTAAAAATTTTGCTAGTGTTAATGTTTTATAATTTGTATTTTATTTTATAATTAATTTAAGTGAGGTGACTACATCAATCATTACAACTTAAAAGATAAATGTATGTTGTGTTTAATACACATACCTACACATATTGTGTAAATTGCGTAAAGCAAATAAAAAATTAAAAAAATAGTAAGTAGGTATGTGATTAATTATTATTATACATATTATATAAATGACTACTAAGTAATTGCTCAATATAAATTTTTTCTGTCAATGATTGGTGTTGTCATTAAATAGTAATTTGTACTAATTCGAGTTAAAATATTATTAACAGCATTTTAAAAATTTTACTTTTGTTTTAAGTCTGGGGTTATTGGAAAGTTGGTTTCAATTTTTTGAATACATGTTATATCTTTACTCATATTTTGCAAAACTGCAAAACGACAATTTTGATTTAACTGTATCATCATTTTGGAATAGATTTTTCATAGTCCTGGGCTGATAAATGAAAGTACAATTTTATAATGGTTCATAATATTAACAGTGACGCTGAAGTCCTAAAATTAGCATTAAGATAATTAATACTAATGATGGGAATAATCAAATGAAATAATCGAATCATTCGATTATTTTAAAAATTGTTCGAATAATAAAATAATCTTATAGATTTTCTGTCCAAATAAGGGAATTTATAATTTATTTTTATAGATAAAAATAATTATAATTTATAGGTAAATACACTCCAACTGAGTATTACCTAATTGTATTATTATTTATTGATATAGGTATTAGCCATTAGGTACACTAAATAGTAAATTCTATACCAATGAGTAATGACTATTGGCTATATTTATAAAACCAAATACTATAAAAGTATAAAGTAGTCAGTAGTATAGGGTAGTGACTAGTGAGGTAAAAAGCATTAGATTATTGTATCATTCGAGTGAAAAATTCATTCAAATGATTCATTCGATTATAAAATGTATCGATTACCTACTAATCATTCGATTATTCCCATCACTAATTAATACGCACAAAATATAAATCATTATTTTTACGCACTTACCAATCACCAATATAAGTTAAAATAGCTAGTTGAATATTTATTATAGGGTTCGGCGTCACTGAAAATTGTTATAAAATGTGTGACAATTGTCATGAATAAAATTAGTTCAGAGCCAATTATTTATCATAGGTAATGTAATATTTACCTGTTCAAAATATTATTTAAATGTGTTAGTATAGTTTATTCAGAATTGTAAATTGAGTGGACAACGATTAAATAAATATGAACTAACTAGTATTTTTATAGCATTAGTATTTTATTTAAAATGATAAAAACTTGATGGATGATCATTAAGTTAATGAATGTTATTAGTGTTGTTAGATGGGGTAAAAAACAGCAGAAACAGTCTGTATATTATATTAAATATTATTAATTTCCTTTGTACAGCTTGTTCATAACATCTTGTAAATTATTATTTATTATTCATATGCATACACTGCAACTTTATTATATTGTTAGGTACTCGTATGCACAATCATATAAGTGTTACTTTAAATCAATTTAAGTGTCGCCTAAGCACAGTTTTCTATACTTTTGAATGATTACTATAATTTATATTTTATATAAAAAAAATCAGCTTGATTGTAGTATTTAATATCTAAAAGTATCAAACAAATAACACCGATAATATTATGGTGAACATTATTGATAAGCATGGAATAATAAATTAATTTTGAGGAAAAATAATTACAAGTTACAACATAGAACACTGTGTTCTAATGTTAATTTAATTAGTGGTTATTTATTAGTGGTATTACCTAACTACGGGTACTTAAATTTCAACTATGCAAGATGCAACCAAAAATTATTTTATTAATTTTTAGTTATTTGCTGTCAGGAAAATATTTCAGTATTTAAAGTGTTATTGCTATTTAATTATTACATTTAAATATTCAAATTGACAATAAGTACTTTATAGGCAGGCGGTAGTACATAATATTCAAATTGTGAATACCTATTGTTCTGTTTAATCACGAGTAATTGTGAAGAGTTCCTTGTTGTATGTTTGTAGTATACTAGTATCTATTGGTATCTTTGTACTAGGAATGAAGATTAAGGATATTTAATTAAGTTGAAAATCGGGAAGTATAATAATTATGCTATAATGGTAAGTATTAATTATTTAATAGGTTATTAAAATTGGCAGAAAGCTTGTCGATGTCGTCAGGCAATGATGTTGGCCAGCAAGATGGTAATTTGTACACGATTGGTTGTGTACTGCGCTTTCTTTCGTTTGTACAGCATCGAAGCTGTCATAAAAAATCATTAATTCTATTATTATCAGTTGATAATAGTATTTTTTTGGCGTAATCAGCTACCACAAGCTATAACCGAATAAAACCATTGCGGTAACATAAATTCACGTCCTATCCATGTATTAATTATTATCTATGTTGTTTCCCGTACTAGAAAAACGTGTTAACAGCCGAGTTCATATCACAAGGTTGTTATCATTACAACCTTAGAACAACTGAACATTAAACATAACAGCTGATCAAAATAAGAATGTATAGTTGTAATCACGGCTATAGATATAGTATCTATAGCCGTGGTTGTAATCTTGAACTAGGTGCCTTGAAGGACGGATGTAGTGGGGACGGTATGTATGTATAACAATAAAAGTTATTGTCGGAAGTAGGTACACTGATAATCATTTATCACCATATCTTCGGTATCGAATTTATTACTAGTAACTTCTGGTCTTTATAAGCGATAAGTATATCAATAATATCATGACCAGTGGCACTATTAGCGTGGGGTAGAATTGTGCAACATAATGGGGTATTTTGGGGCAAAACTTAGGCTTAACTATCGTACTTACTGAATTGATTTTAAAAAGTTTATTATTTTTTACGACGGAGCACAAAAACCCCAATTACTGCGGTCCGCAGTACTGACTAGGTATAACGCATTTACACACAAACACCTCCCAAAACACCCCAACTTTGAGGAGTTATATCTCGTCAACGGATTAACGAAAAATGAAAATTTAAACGTGATAATTCATAAAAAAAAAAGCCTTACTAAATTATGAAATTTTTAGTATGGGTTGCCATTTGAAAATCAAAAGTTGATGGTGGTTTACCTAATAAATATAAGGGTGAAAAATATTAAATTATTATATAATTCTAGAACAGCGTAAATCTAAAATTTTGAAAAAAAAAAAATTTGAAAAAAGTGAATACTTTTTGAGATAATGAGTGTTTTACGCTTAATCAATCACCCTGTATATATATATGCACAAAAACTCGTTAGGTATTTAATATACGCGATCTCGGGTAAAGTATAAGTCGTAAGAAAATGTAATACGCTCGGAAAATGTTTACACGCATTTATGCGCGCTTTGAGATTATTATTTTATGTCATAATAATAATATTACATTTATATTAATTGTATATTATGAAACATGCAATGCGAAATATTTGAAAAACGATCTGCAAGCGCGCGCTAGCGATTATTTTACCTACGCTATATTATGCTACAGAGTCGTCTGGAAACCCGTCCTAGCTTTTATACCCGACACCGGTAGAATTTCTTTTTAGCTCCATGAATACCTGTTGTTATACATAAAATATATGATATTCAGTTGACGAGAGTTTGGTCGTACATTTATATATTTATTTTTATATTATGATGTTACTGCTATATTTTATTTTATATTCTGGAGTACATTACACCTGTATAAGTGCAGTACAGACGTGCAGTACCTACATAGTTATATACTATACCTACAACGATTCGTTATAGTAGGTAATAATACTTATTACTATATAACATATTATATATATCATTATAACTACCTCGACTGCATTACGTACAAATGGCACAATAATATTATAATTACAGTATAGGTAAGGGTTATATATTTTCTTTATATTATTCTCAGTTAATACAATAATAGGCAGGTAGGTACGTAGTATTATACTATTATACAATATATTAGGCACGCAACTATACAATACTATATTATACAGGTATTTGACGTTTGAAATTGATGTACGATTTGTTTTTGAAAACGAAGTTCACGCACACTCATTACTTGTGTATACTCTGTACATGTCTTAATAATATACAGGTTGATTCACCTAACATCCTTTACAGCCTCCATTTTTTCCTTCAATAGTGTATTCACTTAAGGACTTGACATTTTTAAATACCATTAATATATAAGAAAAATAAAATATTATATTATATCTCATACCATTTTAGGAGTGTCCTGTGGAAATATCAACTTATTTTTTTCAAATGAGAATCATTCGCTTTTTCCAGTAAATTGTTAACCATATGACTTTTGTATCTCAATGTATCACGTGTTACAATGTATCACTCGAACGAGTGGTTTTTGAGTTACATATTTGACTTGTATATAAAGTATATATACAAATTCTAATATTAGAATTCAAGTTAATTCATTATTAGAGATAAAGCTGGAGGTGAGCATGATAGGTGATTAAGTCTGTATATTACACATCGTAAGTAATAATAGACACATATATGCAAGACATTATGTCATTCGTAGAAATCTTTTTTTGAAAATCTGTTGAATTTTCTAAGACGAATTTTAACCTGGTAATAATCGCGGTCACCCCAAATGTGCATCTTATAATTTCGTCACCCCGTAACCCGATTCCCAAATATCAAGCAAATTAAAAAACATCTCGACTCTTCTCCTTCGTCAACAGTCAACACTAATTCTGAAATGTTCATTAAAAAAAAAATCATCACTTTTATAATATAAGCTGGATTTGTCATTGATTAATTTTTTTTTTTTATTTTTATTGTGTTAATTTTTTAATTTTCGATTTGTCATAAACCTGTACTAATATCTAATAAAAAATGTAGCCCAGGAAGCCTCGATCGGCACGTTAAGCGTACACCTAGCTATTAATTTACGTATTTTAGATTTTAGGGCTTAGGCATATCGTATATATTTTTATATAGGTATACCTGCTGTTTTATATCCATTCAAAACAAATCTAAAAAAAATCGCGAAGTTTCGGGTGGTACTTATGTTATTATATTACTAATATTATTAAAAACTCGACGGCCACGGTGAAACCAAATGCGTGCGTGTGTGATGCACGTTTATTCGTATTGTCAAAA
The DNA here is from genome assembly GCA_008086715.1 of Sitobion miscanthi. Lineage (NCBI taxonomy): Eukaryota > Metazoa > Arthropoda > Insecta > Hemiptera > Aphididae > Sitobion > Sitobion miscanthi. Next base: position 26,790,818 of record CM017804.1, read on the forward strand.
ATGAAAAATGAAAAATTTCACGTGTGTGCGAAGTATGCCGTATGCCTCTACAATATTATTATTGTTACATATTATTATTATTATTATTATTATACACACTAATCATGTACATAATATATATCATACGAACACAAAATGGAAATGCGCTTAAGAACTCACACTCATTCGTTTCACCCTGCGCTTCGTGTGTATATATTATATTAAATATAACGCTACACACACACACACTCGCACACACAGACGACTGAATAGTTATTACGCGTTCAAAAATGTGTGTGTGTGTGTGTTCACGTATTACAAGACGCGTACCTCATAATAGAAGGGTTCCAAAGTCTCGACCTTATACGGAGTGAAGGCGTGTAAAGTGAGTCACACGACTGCAGCATGCGTCCACCACTATATGTGTCCCGCCGACGTGAACTAACATAAATGGAATTATTATATATGTACACACAATAATATTATATTATATTGTGTTACGTCTTCGTTCGTCGCCGTCGTCAGACCATTATTTATTTTACACTTTTTTTTTTTCCACTCTTCTAAAAACGATTCTTTTATTTGAGTCGGTTTTTTAGACGGTGTTCTCCGCGCGTACATGTACATGTATATGTAAATGCGATGACGACGCGTCGACCTACACATCACACACGCGCCACCGTCTCAAGTGACAGCCTCCCCTCTCCGGTTTTTTTCGCTGTCGTAAGTGCCTACGCCGAGAGGCGAGAAAAGTAAAAAAATGCCTACAATACAATTAGTAGGACCTATATGATCAAATAAAAATAGGAAGAAAAACCTTTGCGCGGAAACACGCGTCGCAGGATAGTCCGCGCAAATAATAATTACAGTTAGGATTTCAATGTATTATCATGCATTAGCATATTTTTATCCTTTAGTTAAAATAAATTGGTGTCTGCAGTTACATAATACGTCAACGATTCGGCTCACACTGAATAGAATATAGAACAATTTTTTTGTTTATTTTCACATTTTTAATCAAAAACCGTACAATTGCTTGTTTTAAGTTTTTGAATATCTATTTGATAACACTTTTGTTTATCACCGAATTATCTCATGAAGATCTGCAATTATTGATTTATTCGTCATGAATATATGTACTATACTTATAAACTGATATAGTCAGTTGGATACTTAGATCTAGTAAAAAGACAAGATTTTATATTAACAGGTGCGTATTTACTTATATGGTTGTTATGTGTTCATAAGTTAATTTAGTAACTGTTAGTACGAATCGTGTTTGCCGTATAGATACAAAATTTTATATTTTTCACAGGAAATTTAGTGTCGTATTTATATAAACAATTTTGAAAAGTGCCTAAGGCCTGAAGTAAAGATGATAAATCGTAATGATTTGTTTTAACAATTTTCTAGTGAAGTTTTAAAAATGATTTAAAAAACTCAATTTTATTATTATTTATATTTGCGAAAATTTTTGTATAAAAATATTTAATGTTTGATGGAGTTTAAAATAATTTTGTATATTTTTAAAAATAAAATGCATATTTTACCATTTTGTATTGCATATTATAAATCGTATCTCTAATAATAATATTATTGTAATCCGGGTGTCAGTCTAGTCAGTCTAGACAAGTGAAACTATAACATTAAGGATCCTATTCCTATATATTATGTTGAGTTATAAAAGTAAATTAATTTAACACTTTAACACGATATAAGATGTTCGAATAATAATAATAATCATCAAGTATTATTAATCCCTATAAATCATGATGCTTCTGACATTTTTAAAACTCTCTCTGCCAAAAAACTGACTATTCACACAGTGCACAGTGAGTATTTTTTGTTAATGTTTCCAGCGGTGCATAAAGAATAATTTCAATTTCACATAGTGTTATGACAATATGACCTACAGAATGCGAAAGCTTGTTTGATGTTGTACAATGCACACACGCTGTCTAATCATTAATCGAAATATAATTTTAAACGATTATAAAAAAATTCAATATCGATACATCTGAACAACAATTATTATAATATTATACTTCGGTAGTATTGTAACACTCATTTTGTGAATCATCGTACAATAATAATAGACATTTAAAGTGCAGACGGTTATCATAATTGTTTGTGGGGAAAAAAAATCGATGCTCAAATCATATACTTGCCCAGCTGATATACTTCTTATATTATTAGGTAGCTATAATTTCTATGACACCTAAGTGTGTTTCCGGTTACTGTGTTTTGATTGTACATTTTATATAATTGTTTCTGAAAATTATTTTCTTACTCGAAAAATCAAATATTTTTTGGTATTTACTGTACTTATGTTGTATTAGGAACTGTATGTTATATTATATTATGTTACAAGGAATTATTTTCTACTCGTCCAATAAAAAACCTACAGCCGATTAATGGGCGTACTCGCAAATGTGTTATATTGGGTATACTGTGCGTTAATATAAAATGTATGTTCAAATTAATAAACTTATACTATACAATTGCTTATTACACATGTTATAATTATATGTGAAAATAAGAACAGACGTAAATATAACATAAAACAAAACAAAGTTTTATGGAGAATATACAGCATAAAATAATTAAATTAGCCAGAAGCGTGAAACGAAAAAATGGATTGTTTTTTATTAAATAATTTGTGGCGCAAGTAGGAAAATGAAAACCGAAAAGGATATCATTTACGAAAGTAGCACACAGAAAATTATCATATGTGGTTGTTGAAATGGTTAATGAGATTTCACAATGCGTACATATATATTTAAATGCCTAAACTTATTTACAGTACACTAAATCTATTGTTTACTCGGCAATCAGTATTCATACGTATGGCGTAAAACCGAAAATTGAAAATCGTAAGGCCCATAATGTCGTCATGATGTCCGTCCTGAGACGTTATATAATATGAAGGTAAGTAGTGTAGGTATGAATAGTACCCAACTACAATGTGGGAATTTGAATTTTTTTATTTACCGTTTAACTTTTTAATTACCATAAAAAATCGATTAAACGTGAAAGTATAATAAATACGCAGCTTTCGATAGTAATTAAAATTAGTTGTATGAACTCAAAGTTATAATTGCAGTTTTTAAAATGTATACAATGTACATATCATAATAGGGGATAGGTTGTATATCCGTTAGGATAACAGTGTAGGAGAATAAAGAATTAAATTATACAGACAATATTTAAAATAAGTGCCTATATGAGGCAAAAAAACTTAGACAGTATAAACATTTAGCAAAATAAAATTCTTACGCAGCCACGAATTAAAAAAAAAAAAAATGTTTTTAATATTTTAGGAAGAGAGAAAGATAGAGAGAGGGAGTGAGAAAATGTGTGCTTGTCATGGTCTGCAGTCAGTGTATTTTTGTGTTTACAGTCAAGTTTATTGTAGGAATTAGGAAGTAAGAGTCCATAGGCTAATTTAAATTGTATTAAAAATTTTTGTTTACTATTAAAGTTAGTTATTGTTCTACTTCTCTGTATGTTTATTAGCTATAAATACAAGATACAAAATTTGTAACATATTAACATATTGTATTATAACTTATAAATGTAAGTATGTAATTCTAACCTAACCATTATCCAATCGAATCGTTCAAAACGTGGACTGCAAAGTTGTTCTACTATTCAAGTAATCAATGTGAACACGACAATATAGGTATAAATGACATATATATATATATATAAGGCACAATAATCGATACCTATTAAAAATAACTCAAATCATGACATTTTAGAACATTGGGATACGTGTTATCGAGACTTGATTGTCGTTATATATATGTCAATTTGTTATTAACTTTTAACTGAGATGGTAAAAAATAATATTTTATAATTGGTCGAGCAATGTACCGAATTAAATTTTATTTTTTAGTCTATACAATTACATTATAATGCTGGTAAATGTTTACTACGTTTTATTTAATTGTTGTCTTACAACTTCCGTTGAGTTTTCTTCCAATTGATGATAACTTACTTTTCTCCATTATCTAATCAGAAACGTAATTAATAACTATCAATTTCTGAACATTTGTCGTCACCAGCAACCAGCGTATACATATATAATATACAATGTTATAGGTACTTACATTATACCTAAAGTAGGCTGGTACACGCCTAACAAATACTAATTAATTTGTATTTCCATTTCATTGTATATCTATAATTTGAAGTACGACACTCATCCGGAATCACACACTTGTACACACACGGGACAATGAGAGTGCACAAATGTGTAATAATATAATATAATAACATCATATTGTAATGTGACATTGTAATAAAATAATATTATAATATCAGTCATTAATAGAAAAATGTCATAAAATTAAATATTTGGGATATTATAATTAGGTAAGTGTTTTTATAGCTTACTAAAACTTAAAATCACAGAATTAGTATTCTTGTAACTATAGGTGCCTTCCTCTTAAGTCCTAATGTAAGTACCAATAATATTATAATTTCGTGATAATTGATAACCACAAATAATTTGCGTTTACGAGTCTATAAAATTATAAAATAAAGTTTTCCATAATATTTTTAGTCGGGTCGCATAAAAAATTGACAAATTTAATCGTTCAATAAAAATGAATGGACCAATCATGGACCACTAAACCATGTTTAAGTGGCTAATAGATTACAATTGAATCATTCAATTTAGTGATTATTCATGCAACTCGGTATTAGTATAGTAGATTTTTAACGAAAAAAATGATAACTACAATTTATTTTTTTTAAGACTTTTCCTATTATTATTGAACTCAGATTAAACTTTTTATAAACATAATATTTTTACCGTCAAAACTCCAACCTTCTTATTTGTTCACAATACAAAATACCTTGACTTTAAGTATACCTAAGTACCTAACTTTTTTTGGTATCGAATAAATGCTAAAGATAGTAAGTTTGACATTAAACTAGTTTAGGGGTTAAGTTTCTTTAAAGTTAAACCACTATAATAGCGGAATTGCAATAGGCACCTACTTACGAGACTACATACATATTTATGATCTTAAAACAATTATTGACGTGTTGTATTTACTTAACCGTAAAGTTCCTCGCTCTCTTGCTTACATTAATTAGTTTGAAATGTTTGAATAAGTTCGTGAACGAATTATAGTCTAGAAGATGTTTTAATAATATAACGGTCATTTTGAGAATTGCAATTATTAGATCGAATATATAAAAAAAAAAATGTTTGAAAGTTGTGAAATGATTCGATACCGTTTTTAAGGAGTTTAATGCAGGTGATTTTCTAAGTGTTTGCGTGTAAATGTGTGTGTGAAAGGCACTCTCTGTCGCGAGCTTAACGAATATTATTTATTTATTTGTTTTCAGTAGTATCAATCTTTGGCCAATTATGCAACAACCGATGCACCCCACAACAGCTGGAAAGATAATATAATATTATATGATTTGAAATAAATAATAATGATTGATAACATATTGCAAAAAAACATAAAATGAATATATTTTACATTATACACAGTTTAATATTTCTACATAGTTGATAAGTATATAAATTTAATTTTGGCGGATTGTGTAGCATTAATGGAAGCCAATTATCAATACTTTTAAGTTAATGATGCCGTCGCACACCCTATCACCCCCCCCCCCCCCTAAATGACTCTCTCGGCCATAGTTTAAATGCGCTTAAAATAATTGCAATATAATAATATTTCCACACACATATACCCTATTATTGTTCATGCTGGCGACTAACTTATAACTATAGAAAAACCGATTTCATTTTCACCTCGTATATTTCGGCATGTCTTAATATCCAGTTAATAGTAATTTAATACTTAGGTTACGTATATAATCAAAACAATACGTACTTATAGTTTTGATTGTAGTTTCTCACAACGAATCTAACGTATATTGGCGGTTGGTGACTGTTGTAATTATTCAATAAATACAGGAAAAAATCATACTTGCTTAAAATTATTTAATATTTATTGTATAGGTGCGATATTGCCGATGTGCAGTAGTAATAATGTAGTATACGAGTATAATATATTATGCATTACCTAGATATTATAATCGTGCAAAATATGAGTTATACCTATACCTATCAATTTTAATTTAAAACTCCTGTCTTTCATTCTCGTTTGTTTAATTATATCAATATGATAAACAAACAGAAATAAATGTGAGAATAATATAAATTATGCATAGCAATTTAATGCGCATCGGAAACGCCCCCACCGATATCAAAAATTTGGACCTTGAGGAATCTTTTTTTTTATAGACATATCAATATTATGTTTAAAATTGACATCAAACAATGCAAGTTTAGGAAGAACCCAATTTTATACAATGTATAGTTTCAACTACCTATCTTCAAGTTAAAACACAAAGTTAAAATTCAGGATTATGGTTAGTAATTGTAGAAAAGAGATTTAACTTATCTCACCCCGTCAAGTGTGCAGGACTAGTACCTACCTAATAAGTAATAATAACAATAAATTACGTTTTTACTCTGCAGGCTCATCGGCGTTTTAAAATTCACAACACGTTTATAAAAACAATGACCACTATTATTATTATATAATATGGAAAAAGACATTATACTATAATGTATAGCCACCAATTGTTATATTAACTCCGGATATCCGGATATAAACAGTCCCGCATCATAAGTTTTTTTTTTCATAATATGCATATTATAATAATATTGTATTGATATTGTCTAAATGACTGTATAATAAGTAATAACGAGTCACACTGATCCCATCCAAAACGGATTGTTATTAATACGCAGTTTGTTCTGTGTATAAGTATTATTATTAACTACTTCTTCCTATCCAGGATTATCCACGGTTTGGGTCACCCGACTTATTTTTTTCATTCACGAAACCCGTTGTCGTCGGCGTCGGTGGTATTTTGGGTCGTTCAACTATATTATTCGATATTATAAATTATTGTAATACGCGCTGTTGATGGTAAATACATTTTTGTCACGGAAATTTGGGGGATCGTGTCTTGTTTCTTTAACTGGAAAAAAAAATACTTTAATAATTCGATACTTACTGTTTACTAGGTACTTACATAAAAATATAGATATGTACATGCGTATATCAGAAACTGGAGGTAAATTTTGATTAGGGTCCTTTTAAATGTGTACAGTTATTAACTTTTTGACATTTGACAATTCATAGATATATAATATGTGGCAAACTGTATATTATAACGCATAAAGTATTGAAGTTCCCAGTATAGGTAATTGTTAACGTTTAAATATTAAATATAGTTTAACTATTTAATTTTATCAATATGTCGACAAATATTATGATCTTGAAATACTCAAGTGTTTGATAATTTTTAGCTATTATTATAACAAAATATACCTAAAGAGTATCACCTATATTTTTAAACCTTTTTGACTTTCGTATTTCTACAGAATATCACTAATTTGTTATAATACTATACGACAGCAAGCTGATATATGTTAAAGAAACTATATTATGTGTGATATGTACCTAACTATTTCATATGGTAACTATTTTGTTTTCGAATATTATTTTTTTTCGGAAAATCTGCTCACGATAAGCAATAAGTTGATCAAATTTTTCATACAATTTTTATAATACCTATACCCTTTTAATACCCTTTTCATACCTACTGTTGAAAATTGAACACAAACAGAAGTTGAAAAAACAACTTTTTTTAGTGAACTAGGTACAAAATTACGGCGTACAGCCTCTTTTTTTTTTAACAAAATCTTTAGGATTTTTAAGTAATCCAGTTAGGAATCGTTTTTTTTTAATTCAGTTATTTATCATCAATGATAATAACACATAATAGGTAAACCTACTGGCTTGATCCGAGTTGAGCGAAGCGAGACGAGTGCCCATTATCCATTCACTATATCCTGTCCATAACTACTTTATTATTATTATTTTTTAATTTGATATTGTTATTCATGAATTTTGTACAAGAACGTTTTATAAAACCTAATTAGCCATTCGATACAGCAGAAAATATAGCTGTACATCACGGTCTTACCTAAAACTATTACCTACCTAAATATAGGTACCTTAGGTGTTTTGAGCGGATAAAAAATATGATGATACGAAATTATATATAGCAAATTGTCTTTAATTTGGTGAGATAAATACTTAATTTTTACTTAAAATGATAAATTGTAAAAATTCATGTCTAGTTATATCGTATATAGGTATTATGTAAGACATTCATACAACTTTTTATTAGGGTTTTTTCAAGTTTTAAAATTGTAATAATATGTAGGTACCTACCACCATTTTTTTCTTTTTATAAAAGAATTTTATATACTTACATAGAATACAAATAAAACTAATTAATTTTATAATAATATGACAATAGTGCTTGAAAAACAGGCGTTTTTGGAATACCTATAAATTATAATATTCGACGTGCTGCGGTCTTATACCTACGGCCCCGATCGGGCGCATATATGAGTTATAGTGAAATTGGCACCAAACTATAAAGTTGTTAGTAAATCGTGAAATTTTAATTTTAATCATATAACATATCATAAAGTAAAAAATGTATATTATAATCTTATTGTTAGGTATGTAAGAAATCTATGTAGGAATCTAGCCAACACAAATTGAGTGAGACATCTAAATCTAACAATGTCAAGTATAGATTTCAATTAAAACGCTGTCATATGGCATCCTTATGCCTATGTAATTATTTATAGGCGTTCAATAAACATAGAAATTTAAACATCACATAGGAGTATCAATTACTGCTTGAGCTAGAATAGTTCACTCGATTCTCATTTCTCAACCATGTGCGTTTAATTAAAAATTAAAGACATTCCCGTGTGTGACCAACGCAGCGGACAATCGGACACATTGGTACATCACCCAGGAATGTCCCAAATATCTACCTCAGACTCGTTAGTAATCTCGAACGAATCCTCCGCGTTAGAACGAGTTGTAGGCGAAACAAACACAATTAAAATAACATCAACACGCATGCTTCGTTAATTCAAGACAAGAAACCAAAGCCATGATATCGTGAACATCCTTTGGTAGGTAGATTTAACCTAACCTATCGTGTTTCAGTATATACTCGTTGAAAACAAGTCTGTTTTAATTGTTTATCTTTAGTAGGTATGACTTGTACCACTTAATCATATGATAGTAAAATAATTAAAATCTGGACAACTACCGACCGGAGATGTCTGCTACAAGACTATATGGAAAATAATTAATTAAAAAAAAAAAAAAGATTTACACAAATGTAAAAATATTAAAGCTCTGCGAAGCCTGGGAATCCTCATGCCACTGTTGCTGGATAAATCTGAAATCCTAATTAGATTCCAAATCGGTCGAACGATTCATCGGTCGCAAGAATACAACGAGAAATAACGCAATACCAATATGCGAGGACTCGTCAATAAAAAAATTGAATATAAGGCACACACTATGAAAGTATATTATAGTACCCATATAATATAAAATATAATACTTTAGGTCACGGTAATTACCGTGAGCAACCGCGGTACGATGGACGACAACGCGCGAGTTGGTCCGTCGGGAAACTCCCGACTAGCGACGTCGGTCGTACTGGGATCCAATGTACACTACCTATAGCTGATATTTTACTACTATCGATGTGGGAATTGTATAGTCATCGACGTACATTATATGATCGGATTTTCCTTAGGTTTTCCACCGAGCCGTGATCGTCTAGTGGTTAGGACCTTGCGTTGTGGCCGCAATAACCCAGGTTCGAATCCTGGTCACGGCACAAAACATTTTTGCAGAAAATCACGGAAAACCGGCAAGGGAAAGCCGTGGTCCACGAGAGGTCTTACGGTGGAAACGACAGTAACGAAACCTGAGCGGCGGACGGCATGTAATCGGTTCCGGCGGCGCGCGCATTCCACTTTCCGCCGTCGTGACGAGGTGGTGGTAGTTGTACACTGGCATGCGAAAATTCCAATACATATTTTTATTTTAATATTTTTGATGACGAATAATTATTTTTTTTAGATTCTAAGAGTATAAAGGAATGTATTGGTTTTAAAAGTACCTATATGCCATGTGTATTGTGTATGGCGTATGTCTGTTTATTTGCAGTCTATTTTTGATTTCTCATAATAATTCATCCGTCGTACGTAAGGAAGACTTGATACACCTGTACAGTATATATACATAATAGGTGCGTTTTTTATGAATTTTTGGGAATAACAATTTTTTCTATTTTCGAATATACCTAATATATTGTAATTATATATATTATTATTGTGAAATATATCCATAATATGTAGGTAGGTCGTTAAAATGTTTGTATTCAATTTTTTTACATACAATCTCGTCTTGCATCGAATTCTGAAAAGTGATGCCTATGCCTATAACCGCGTATACTATGGTTATTGACTATTTAATATGTAATCTGATAGTCATATTTAAATATTCGATTTGCATGACTATTATCTATATAGATAGCTGGTACCTATATGCCACAAGAATTAATACAGGACACTCCTTAAATGGAATACAAAATGTAATTATTTAAAAATATGATCCTTTATAGTTTATACTTAAGAGTTCAAAAATCAGAATTTCTAAATGCGCCAAGTCTTATTAGTATAGGTAAAAGGAAGTCTCAAGTTAAATAAAAATATACTAAAATTTGTCGGTTAATTCAAATGTTAAATAAAAAAATCTTAATTAATTAATTAATCTTAATTAATAAGTTCCATTTTTACACTTTGTTGAATGAAACAATCTCATTAATAACATTTCTTTGTAATATCTTTTTGGAAATTATTCCATGTCTATATGATTATATAAAAATACCAATAACAACAATCTGTGGGAATTAAAGTCTCTTAAAAAAATTCCTGAGTTTAAATGAAATCAACAAAACTAATTGTGTTAGTTTCGTAATTTATTTCTCAACTGTTTTTCTTTACCCAGCCTCTAAGTCTTACCTAGGAAAACTTCTGTGATAATCGACTTATCTAAAGTAACTAGGTAACGAAATGAAAACGGTCCGTCTCAAAAATAGCGTCGTACAAAGAAAAAACCATTGTAAACCAAAACATTCCATGCTCCACTTACAGAATCTAAAATAAAGGCATGTTAAAACAATTTGTATAAGAGTTCGGAGTTCCTAACAAAGATAATATACGCCTTGTTCATTTTTAATTAGTAACCGGTATCCTGCTTTGTGTCGCCGTAAATAGGAATGCAATTGTTATAAAAAAAATAATATTCACAGTACAATGAATTGAGATAGCATGCTTATAAAATATAAATAAATGGTTATAAACGTTATAATTTTCATGTTATATTATTATTATTATTATGTGTTATAAGGATAATATCAATAACATTATGTACACTGTTATAGTATATTATCATATTATAACGTGTAAAATGTTTTCATTGTTCTTAGTTCTTACCAACCGAATGCTATTAACCAATTAACCTATCATATTTTAAAACACCTCCATTTAATACCAACTACATTTTTCACTTAAATAGATGTACACTAAATTGCATCATTACATTATATGTACATTTTAACGCATTATTTTGCATATCGTCCCGTATATTTTGTCATTTTGAAGTGCATACCTGCATAAATATATTGCTGAGAGTTCACAGACCTCGTTTATTACGACTCGTTCCTTGTAATTTCTAAAAAATATATACATAAAAAATAATGATAAATAAGTGCAATGCGTGTGAAGTACCAAAGTGTATATGATATTAATAGGTGACAGCTGTACGGTAATATAATTTATATTTATACCTATTTATTTTGAAATTTTATGACAATTTAGCTGTAGGTACATACGAGTAATTCTAAACCATTTTCCGTTTTTTTTTAATTACTTTTTTCATGATGATGTTTAACCATAGTATTCGGTCATTGATTATTGAGTAAAATACAAATTTATTAATTTTTACTTTCAAAACATCGTTTATGTTTTAAGCTGACAAAAAACCATTTCATTTTGATCGTGTTATTTTGTAAATTTTATAATTATAAATTTGATCGCGCCGAGGCCTATTCAAAACGCAATCCCGCCGCATTTGACAGATTCCTTTGCTATTCGACATATATATTCACAATCGTGTTCCCATTAAAAGGTCAATCGTACACAATCGGGTTCTATGCTTTTATTCACTACCTATTTAGTACATATGATACGTAATATTAAAATTTTGAAAAAATTACGAGCACTATCGAGATTGCTATGCCTAACGACAAAAAAATATGTGTAATCATATGTTTAACCTATATGGTATGCATGCTTATTTAATATAAATATAACTGAAAAATACCGGTTTCTTGTGAGTTTTGATTTATGTAAAATATCACCATATATATACACTTATTATAATATACCACTTTACTGGCCCAAACAGCAATAAGTAGTCAGCTGCCTGCAAAAGTCCGGGTAATAAATATTTTATATACTTAATATATTATAACAATAAAATCAACAGTTTTGATAGGTACCATATTATTATTATTATACCCATATAGGTAGGCGTAGGCTGCAGTTGCCAATAAAGTGATCGGAGAAATGATCATAAATGTGCAAGGTATCCATTTTCATAAATTGTTGGTAAGTTTGGCCTAACCGTCCTGTCCGAAGTTATCGACTAAATTGCACACGACCGCCATATCCCACGATGAAAATATGTGTATGTCCGTCGATCATAACGATATTGTATACGCATAGGTTTAATGATAATTTATTGATATTATACGATACACAAATTATATACTTAAATATGAATATTATAATATATTTCTCCAATCGTCACTCGTGAATTAAATTATAGTTTGCACGAATTACTAAGCAATTATCCAGGTGCAATTAATAAACCCTGTATTTAATCTAGTCAAATATTTGAACATTAACTTAGTTACTTCGAAGTGTGGAAAATATTATAATTTATACCTATCATTTTACAATAAGTTTATTTTTAATGACGAATGACAATATAAATTACTATATAACATAAATTGAACAAATCTCTTTACCAATAACACCTTTTTTTCTTGAAAATATCTGTTTGTTATAATATGCTGAATTCAATAATGATTGAAATATGTGAGGAAACCTACCCTATAAAAATTATGGCATTGTGAAATTTGTCAATATAAATTTACTGCAAGTCCGTATTTTTAAGGTCTATCTTTTCTATTATTGTTTATTGAGCTGTGATTCGAAAACTTGCAAAATAATTTAATAATTGTATCCATTATATGCTAATGCTATAAAAATATGCGAATAGTATAATATGTAGATTTATCATCAATCTCAAAAAGATAAATACGAGATTAGCATATTTTTATTTATATTTAATATTAATTATCACACACATATAAATTACGATTAAATAAATATAAGATAAATTGTGCTAATGTATAATTGTATAATTTATTACATCTTACAAAATCCACATCCGAATGCAAAAAAATATATTTAATTAAGTTCTTGTTGCACATAATATTATAGTTACAGTACCTGGTAATATTTCATTGTCCCTCAATAATTATCGTTTTTTTTTTTTTATATACATATTTTGGACGATATTATAGGTAGTTAAGTTATAAGTTATAGCAGCACGTTAATGCCACTTAATCGGTAACCCAATACTAGTAATACCTACTTAAAAGCCAAGTACTTGAATAATGAATAATAATAAAAGTTAAAACTGACATAATGAATATTTTATAATATTATATTATATCGTTCATGATCTGATGAATTCCAGTTTCACGGGATGATAATTTATTTATTATTATCATATTATTTCGCGACAAGGCCGATAATTAATGATAACGATGACGTAAACAAAAAATATATTTTAAATTATTCTTAAGCCTTGGCATAAAATATTAGTAAGTAATCATAACAATGTATAAAAATATTTTCTATAAATTATTTTTAATAATGACAATAGGTACCCAACTAAAATAAGGGTGCTATTACATTGTATTCCGTGTGGACCGTGTAGTCCGTGTTTAAAATTGTCTTGTTATTCGCCAAGTTAAATAATAATCAATAATAACATTGTTTAGGTAACACTATGGTCACCCAGACCACGGTGGAATAGTAGAATATTTTCAACTATTTCGGTACCTATATTATATTGTGCGGTAACGGGTTAACCGCGCACGGTGTAACAATAATAATAATAATAATACACCAATTAATATTATTTATAAATATTATCGTGCAGTTTATCCGCTGACGTATGACCACGACACACTATTATTATTTCCACGTCTATTAGAACAATAATTTACACTATCCATCTACCTGCATTACTTATGATGGTTATTATGGTATACTTTTTATATGGTACTATGGTCGCGCGCGTTTCACTACAACGGTTTCCGCCGACAGCGCGCTCCTTATATGCACAGACTATGAGTAAATTTTCCACCCGGCCGTGATCGTCTAGTGGTTAGGACCTTGCGTTGTGGCCGCAATAACCCAGGTTCGAATCCTGGTCACGGCACAAAATCTTTTTGCTCCCGGAAAAACGAACGGAAAATTATTATCGTGTACCACCGCACGCCCGGCACCGTCTTCGTCGCCGTCGCCATTGTTGTTACGGTTTTCCGACGGTCACGCCGCTCGTTTTTCACGTAGTATGTCTACCACCACCGTTGTTACCTATCGCTGGAAACTATAATCGTATCATATTATCTTAAATTATTTCAACAGTTGGAATAAATGATTTTTTTTTTTTCAATATCTAATTAGCTCGCAGGTAAGATGTTATAATTATTATTATTTCCCGCCCACTGCGGGAGACTTGCTCGACAGAGAAGAATGTATATATAAATACCCACCTTATACCTTACGCCGTAAACTCGATCTCGTGATGAATAAAACTATAAGTATAATCATCGTCTAAATCGTGATGGATATAATTATCTCAATTCATGTTATAAATAAATAATAGTATAAAGATAGTTGTTAATTTGTTATTATAAATTGTAATTTTGCAATAGAATTCAAATATTTGATGGGCTTGTAAGTTATAATAAAACACTAGTTGTCCCTCACACATTTTGAAATTTTATTTTTATGATATCGAGCCAAAAAGGTAGAATAATAGTTAATTTAATTTAATCAAAAACTGTATACATTTAAATAGTTGATATAAATCTGTAAAAAAACTTACCAATAGGTTGATCAATATAATCTAATACTCAGCTTCCATAAAAAAATATCAAAATTCGTGGCGCTGTAAAATATTGTAGGTACTTACAGTATTGAATATTTAATAGGAACGTTCAATAAAAAATCACACCGGTACGTTATCTCCGTATCTTACAATAAGTTACAAATGCACAACAGCAAATTTGCGTTCAGCAGATCCATTTTGTGCAGTATACCTACAAAATTAAAATCTTCTAACATATTTAAATATCATGTTTTATCTTATGAATTTTTTATTCATGAAAATAGGCTTATAAAAACTAATGAAAAAATTTAATTTTTTGTTTCAGTTCAATACAAAGTGAATTGTGACAATGACTACATGACCGTCGATGTTAAAAAAACCGATGACATCAAAAGCATTTATTTGAACCAAATGAAATTTTATCCAGGTAATATAATATGTTTAATTATTGTTAATTTATTACTAAAAGTTGAAGTTTAACGGTTTTAGGAACCATAGTTTTAATATAGTGTTTGATATTTAATAAAAAATAAATAAATATTAATTATGTTGCCATAATATGGTACTTATAAGTACCATAGTACCTAAGTAAAAAATTGTCAACCAATGGCTCAGATGCCGAGGCTTTTCTTAATAATAATTTATTTATAGGTACCTAGTATATTTAGTACCTAGTGAAAAATCCAGTTTTATTACATTAATTGTTTCGAGGTACTATTATCATGATAATACTATGTTTTATTATATATTATTAAAGATACATTTTAGTATTTACTATCTATATTATCTTATTGGTGAATAGCATTGTGTACGCTGGATGGTATAGATCCCCCATGTATATAAATGTATTTATGGAACATGAGGTAGATGCACAATAAGTCATTATATAATATGACGAATTGCAATTACAGTGCAATAGTAGATTTTATAGTTTAATAAGAATAGTTCTTTAAGAATAGCGAAAGCCAATATTATTTGCTCTGTGGCGGTTGCGGCGAGCCGTAGGTAGTATTTTTTTTTTGAAATTGTGAAAATGCAGTATATATAATATCTACTTTTTACACAATTTTTTAAACTTCATTCTTCAATTTTTTTTTATTACAATCAGAGCTCGCTTGCCAACCGGTTTTCGAAAAAAACCTCATTCAGTTCAAACTGTCTCTACAAGACGTGTTCAAATGCGGACTGACCAAAGTGACCAATCAAGGAACCGTAAGGGCTTGGAAAATTTCTTTTGTTTTTCGAAAATTCTACACGGAAAACTTATGCATTTTCAGGGTACAGTCACGTACTATCATCAGATAGTCATAGAGAAAGACGGTGGTAAAAACTACGAGCACAAGTCTTTCGTAAATGTGAAGTGCTGGTTTTCCGGAAACAAAAATCACACAGTAGCCAAGAGGAATGTGCTACCTGCCGGATTCCAAGAGCCAGAGTAAGTTTATTGTTGTATGTGTGCGCGTATAAGTTTAGGGTCCGGCTGTATCTAAACAATACATTATTGACGAATTTGAAAACACTAGATAAGATATACTTACCTATAAACATAATATTATTATGACTAATTTTAACTTTCGATAATTGGCCGGAATTTATAATATTAAATGGATGTATATCATGTAGTGTATGTACTCTATAGGTTCTATACAAATATTATTGTTGTAAGTATCCAATTCAGTATGTTGATATTAGACATGTTGGGAAATACATACCAATAGGCCACGAAGTAAAATAAAAAAAATATTTTCACATTACTACACTGGCATCTTGCTAAACGGATTAACGTACGATTTCCCGATTACGATTTCACAAAAATGTCAGCAAATATTGTTTATATTCTACTAGCTGATCCTGCAAACTTCGTCGTCCATAAAATATGACGACTCTTTAAAAAATTGTAATTGTTTAACTACTTTTGGGTATAACTCGCTGCAGTAGGTGCAACTCTGCCGCCTGGTTGGCAATCCGACTACGTCGGGTCGTGGACAATGAGCGACAGAATTTAGGTACCGAGTATGCACATCGCGCGCCGATGAGAGGCTATAAGTGCTACTCAGCCACCTTAGTAGCCAATGTGCGAATATTCGATTTGATACGTGCTTGATCAATCAACTTATGGCAACCAGACAAATAAAAAAAAAAATACTAATTTATACTAATTATTTCTCTATAACCAATAATAAAATAATAAAAAATTTCCTTCGTAAATCTCAAAATACCTGTTTGAGCCACTATCCGGGTTGGACCTACCGGATCCAGTTATGAATCTAAATCATCCAGAGAACCGCACAAACCCACACAAGAAATTTCATCAAAATCGGTCCTGCAGCCGTTTAGGAATTCATAAAGGTTATACAGACAGACATTCATTATATATATATAGATTATTTTTGGCCACCCAATTAATTCTTCCAAGACAAATTATACATTAAAACCTTTGCCGTGACTCGACCGATCTATTAGCTAAGACCGTATTAAAATCCGTAGAGTACTTTTCTAGATACACGCCTACACACAGAAAAGGGGCTTCTATTTTATAATATATTGCAACATTTTTCATTGATGCTCCGCTCATATTGGTCGTAGCGCCATTTTATATTATAGCCTAAGTATATAGCTTTCCTCGATAAATGAACTATCGGACTATTCAACACAAAAAATAATTTTTCAATTCGAACCAGTATCTCCTGAGATTAGCACGTTCAACCAAACAAACTCTTTAGCTTTATAATATTAGTATAGATAATAATATATTTTGTAATCTTATAGAATAGACGTGAGTATCTGTGTAATGTTTATATTATCTATATATTAGTTATCTTGTATTGCGTAGGTACTTATTTTATAGATAACGTGGAATATCGATGATATTTTTAATTTTAAATCGTAATCAAACATTTTTAAGTAGGTAAGGGCATTATAACTTATAAGGTATCGAATAGCGAGTAATAACAATATTATAACGATAACGATTAACGATTAATCGACGACACCCGACGGATGATCGACTAGATTTTTGGCCAACAATAGCATATAACATTCAATTATAATTTATTTTATTATGTCGATCAATAGTGACTCAAGTAGGTATATTATAAATATTATATTCACCTATAGGCTATAAGGGCTATAGGTAACCCTTTTTGTATATGGCACTTTTGTATGGGGACTGATCCGTTCGCATAATGCTTAGCCCCAAAGCAGCATCGTTTGTCTAAAATCAAATATTTAAAACATTGTTTGCCCCAATGCAATCCTGAATCAACTTTATTTATCGCGAGGTAGCATGCGTAAGGCTATAACCCTTTTTTCTCTCAGAATTCTTATATTGGCCATCTGTTATACATATAAATGAACAATAAGCTAATTAGATGGTAGTATACATAATAAAAATAAAATATGACATGAAATAACTGATTGAAGGAGACTTCCACAGTGGAGGTACCTACTAATCCATCGGGGAATAAGGTGCAGGTGGTATAACCTAATAATAATATTTTTAATAAAGATTTTTGCTTTCGTGATATTATTTTTCAGAAAAATTGTCATTCGAGAATTCAAGGATAAGTCTGATAATATTTAATTTTATCATAATATTCATTAATCCATGGTAACTTTTGACAAGTTTAATATTATATACAGTTTTTTAACAGTACCTACCTACAATATTTCCACAATGTTCATGATTTAATTAATCCTTGTTTATATATATATATCTTTATTTACCTTACTAGTAAATATGATTACTATGATTTGTTAACGATACGGATACAATTTACTGTTTTACTTCATGTTTTTAAATTTTAATGTAAATCATATGCTTCTCTCCGTTATGTAAATTATCATTAACTACTTACTATCACGTGTAAATCAGTTATTATTTTATTAATATTTATTAATATGGCTATTATTTAATTAAAAATACCATACTAAAATAACCAATAAACCAGTAGATAGGTAGGTACTTGGTTTTAATATTAGCACCCTTAAGGTGTTGACGTGTTATGTAGGTACCTTAGTACCTACCTATATGCTATCAATACGCGTTATATTTGAATATTTTATCAGTTGTAACTTGT
Source organism: Sitobion miscanthi (assembly GCA_008086715.1). NCBI lineage: Eukaryota > Metazoa > Arthropoda > Insecta > Hemiptera > Aphididae > Sitobion > Sitobion miscanthi. Next base: position 26,810,067 of record CM017804.1, read on the forward strand.
ATAATAATACAATTATTATTATTTTGAAGTTTCACAAATAATATAAAAACAATATCCCCACAAATGAAGATCTATCATATTATTATTCGTCTCGAAACGAATTTAGAAAAAATAATATTTTTTTTTTTGGTACGGTTTGTTTACGATTACGTTACCTAAGACCTGATCTAACCTAACCCAGCCGATTCGGCTCAAAACCGCGAATTCATAATAGTCTATAGTCCTATTAATATTGTATGCGCTATAACGTATTAATATATCCACATAATAATAATATAGTCTTTCAAATCGTTTGCGGTGTGTGAAGATGTGGTCCAGTTTCGAAACAATTGTCAAAATACACAGGTGGTATATATCGCTAAGGCATGCAACTATATAGAGTTTTTACAACGATAATAAGGCAATTCTATTTAAACGATATACTTCGCTGATTTACCACACGATCGCACGTGCTCGCTGACGTGTGTAATTTATTTGTTTATATCTAATATTACATTAATAGGTATATTGTATAGACAGTCAATCGAGCATATTATTATATCATTATTCTCGAAGCGTATAATGTGGCTTACCGCTTACCCTTAGGTGCCTAGGCATGTAGGTTGTTAGGAAAATTGTGAAAACTAGTATTTATATCCCTATTTGTAATCACTTAAAAATAATCCTTAAACATGTGGGTGATAAGAATATGGTCGAAAGATATAGCGCACTTTTGGCATCATACAGAAATAAGTTTGGAAAACGTCCGTGCATGCGTGGCTTATACTTTATACACAATGAACGCATAAAGGTTATTGATTAATTCCATTTTATTCTCCGAAAACAAAAGAGCTATAACGAAATAATTAATTTTTTTTTATAAAATACTTTACCAAAGTGCATAACCTATCTATGCACTTGTTTGGGATCAAATATGCATAAACGCGTAATATAAAAAAATAAGATTTAATTATAAACCTTGAGTAGGTAATGAAAGACATGAAACACACACATTTTGTCTATCAGTATATAGTATATTGTACTGTTTTTAGCTGATATTGTTTTAAAATACGAAAATACTAAAAGTCGCCAGATTTGATAAATAATACGTTTATTACAAATAAGTCAGCGAACGCTCTGTCCCAAAGTAATACTTATTCATGAGTATAATCGTATGAAACAAAATTGTATCAATAAAAAATTGTCCCGTCGTCCTCTCCTCTAAGTCGCATTTAGGCAATTATTAAGAGCTTTGTTTTTATGCTCACTGTACGCGTATGCCCGCCACTGATCACTGCGGATCGTTAACTATATAATGATAATGTATTTATATATCTTATTATTGTACGTATCGTTCGGATATGCGGTAAAAATCAAAGTATGTTATATAGGCAATACTATAATAATTGTCAATAGGTATAAATGTAAAATCAGTAATCACTATAGGTTTATATATATAAGCTGCAATGTCGACAATACCGGTTTGATCTTTATCCTCCGGCAATATTAAATAGTTGTCTATAGCAGCTTGTTTTCGATTTCATCGAGTGAAATAATATTATGTATTGTTGAATAAGATATAATGAAAGTACCTATATATAACAAAAATATAACCACAGCAACAATTATTACTGTTCATCTGTGTTTTCATGTGCGAGAGGGGTAATTAATCGTCTATTGAATTGACGGTGTTCTATTTTAAGGTAAATGTGGGCATTAACTTAAAAAACAATTAAAAACGCTTGTGAAATACGAGTATTTAAGTATTGAAGTAGGTAGTCGAAATGTGTTTTTGGAACTTTCAGAAAATCGTGAAAAAACAATCTTGTTTACCGCACAGTCATTTGAACGAAACAGATTATTTTTACCAAAATCGGCTTTAATATTATACTTATACAAATTTCAAGTTATAAAAGTTAGTTATAAGAAAAAAATATTTAGCTCTTGTAAATTAAACTTATATCAATTATTTCAATTAAAAGTATTGATGCATATTTTACTTAACTTTAGAGGACCATAGTTAATAAACTAACGAACCAAAACTGATGATTTGACCATAAAAATTTTCAGAAAAAAAAGCTTTACCAGAATCCATTAAAAAATATAGTAGTTTCCACTGGAAAAATAAAGTTGATTTTGCTATTGGTTCACCTGCGTGTTAATAAATAAAATAAAATTTCTTTTTTCGTTTTAACAAAATCCATGTCATCGATCCACAATCGTTAAAAACCCCCCGCGTACAATATGACATAAGATACATCCTGTATAGTTCACAGGTTTTGGTATTTTATTGTAATTATTATAATATGATTATGACTTCAAAGTTTTAATTACCTGAATTACCTATTTTAGAAAATCAACATTTTATTATTACAAACAAAATTCGAAAGCAAGTTATATTCTCTGAAGCCTTTTACTTTAAGTTGTCAATTTTTTTTTAGAGAAATCAGATATTGTGTTTAAATATGTTTCTTTAACTTGTACCTATTGTTACGGAAATTATTGCTATTGTTCTATAATAGTAAATAATAAATAGTTTATACTATATAAAGTAACTGTATTGCTATTATTATATTATATTATATTATAAGCTTACCTAATGTATGGCTGAATATCCTCAACTTTAGTATAAGGCACCCAGTGCCAGTGTCATTTTGTACAAAAAAATATGTTCTACAGGTAAATAATCTGTTTGTAAAAGAAACCAAATTTGATCATTTTTTTTTTAATAGAGGGTAATATTCTACAGGCCACATCGAACTCTGTTTTTCAATATTTTAATCTCAAACTTTATAATATGTCTTCAAAAATAATACAATTTTAAGCGTTTTTTTTTATAAATTATATTATACCATTATTTTAAATAAAATAAAAAACTGGAGTTCGATATGCAGTCTGTATAAGGAAGTTTTCTTCTTTCATGTAAACAATAGTTATCGAAATCCGACAATTCTACAAGGCTTGAGAGTTATTCCCGTAAAGTCATTTTTTCGATATAATACACCCTATCAACCTCCCCCTCTTAAATAGGGTAATAGATTAGTGGAAGAGTATTATAATTAAGGCGGCGACTAAAATATAAAATGTAATTTTCAAATTTTATAGAATAGCGGAAAATTTTTAAAACTGACACCGCGCCGGGCTACTTAAAGACAATAATTATGGCATTGTCATCTAATACTTCGAGACTGACTTATAACATCTCAAATAATAAATGCATGATTTATGATTACGGAATAATATTTATGTGAGAATAAGACCGTGCCTGATTCTATACTTATAATATTAGTAGATCCTGTATTTCTATAATATAATAACTAATTATTATGTGTAATATGCCAATAGTCAATAGGTACCTCCTATACATAATAATATAGGTACACAATATATATAACATGTTGCTGAGTCTAAAAGGGCTAATCTCACATTTTTCCTAACTGAGATAGTAAAGGATAATAAAAAAATAATTTTGATCCACTTTATACGTGCATTAGAGTTCACGGATGATTAAATTAATGTTATTCATAAGTTCAGATAATATGCATCGCGATACCAAAATGTTAAAAGTTAAAGTTAATATTTATATTAAAATTTTTTTTATACAACGCTAGAATACTTTATATTTTACCCACCCGAAACTAAATTATATAAGACTATAGTGTTTATAATTTATACAGTATTTCCATATAAAATGTATTTTATTGAAGTTTTTCCTTTCTAAAAAAAGAACAATAGTTACCTATCTAATAAATGAGATTGAAAAAAAATAATATTATCAAGTTTAACAATTATTCAGAGTTAATATTTTTTTTTCACATGAAAACAAAATAGACTGAAATAGTGAAATAAACTTTTAACGGCCCACGGGGTGATCCATTTAACATAAAGAAGTCTACTGCTTTAAAAATGACAAATTATAAGTAATACAATAAAAAATCTGACTATATAATATAATCTATAAACATATTATATGAAAGACAAAAAAGGACCTATGTCCTTTATGCATTCCAAAACCGTTCGTCATATTGTGATTAAATTTGGTACAGAGATAGATTAGACGAAAAAAAGATAGGCTACATTTTGTCACGAAAAAAGATAAATAAGAGGTCCAACCCGGGTAGGTTCTTATACAGCCATTTTGAGATTATTATTATTATTACTTTTTTTTTTATAAATTGATGCTATTGGTTTTAATAATAATAATAATTGTTATTATTAATGCGATAAGCCTGGGCTGTGTATTTTAGTATATAGGTACTGTACCGAGTTCGAACCACGGTTTCGGTGGACCAATTTTTGAATTTTTTGGTTCTATAAAGTTAAATAAAATTATACACTTATACGTACGTACTTCGGGGGTTCACGATCTACCGCAGATTGTCCACCTGATAATATACTTCTCGCATAATCACAAGTAAATCTCACGGAAACACCGGTCGGGATGGCTATAGATTAAAATATAATATTATTTATACTTAAAAGATATTTTAACTTCCACAGCGTATTACACCTAAAATGAGTTGAACAATCACAAAAACTTAGCAATAGCGAGAATTGCCGTGTCAGCTAGTATTATATATTCTTTGTTCCTATTATAATAATCAGCGGTCGACGTTCCTCACGTTCAATTAACCGGATACCGTGTATAACAATATTATTTTATATTATGACCATGATTTAACTGCATTACAGAGACTTGGAGATCACTACTTCGTTGACGGAAAACGCGCCGGTTCCCATGCTTAAGGTTGGCGTGCGACAGGGCGGTAGTATCGTTAATGGCGAGCTCAACGTCAACCCAGGCACACCGTTGCAAATGGAAATATACCTGGACAAAGACAGTGCCCCAATCTATGGGCTTCTGGTGAGCTACATGCAAGTGACGGACACCAAAGCGCAAGAGGAAACCATCATATTTAACGGGTAAGATGTCATAGATAGGTATGTCACTACTGGGGCACGTACACAAAAAAAAAATCAGATGGGGAGGGGGGGGGGGGGTGAATCCCCCCTGTATACGCGGCTGTCGCTACAATATATTATAGGATATTAGGACTTGCGTACTGCAATATACATTGAACCTCTGAATTTTTAGTGTTGAAACCATGGGCGGAGAAGTGAGAACAGTGTTTATATAATAATGGTTTTAGAAGACAAACACAATGATTATTGTAATAATTATAATGAATATAAACTAAATGTAGATATATGTTAATTTATTTACTCGTTATGTGCGAGGCTAACACATTCGAACACATTTGTATTATAAAAAGAACTTACTTAAGAACGGCTTGAACGATCAATCAACATAATATTATTTGTACGCACTATATAATGTATACTTTTTTACCAACAGCTGTTCAGTGGATCCATATTTGTTCGAAAACTTTAATACGGTGGACGGCGATTTCTTGACCGCTAAATTCAGGGCGTTCAAGTTCCCCGAGTCAACGTACGTGCAGTTCAAAGGCACCGTTAACGTCTGTTTAGACAAGTGCAGAGGGGTTAGTACTTACATTACGCTCCGTTAATGTGTGTTGTGTATACATACTATATTATAATATGACTAAATTAATATACATGTATGTAATAATTATATTATATGACGCGTGTTGTTTTAATGAACACTGCAGACGAACGACGATGACTATAGTAATATTGTGACTATTTGTATAGGTACTTATATAAAAATAATGATGTGCACTTTTGACTAACTATATTCTAAAAATATATAGTTTATATTTCCGTCGTCTATAAAACCCATTTTTTGTTTTATTAAACAAAATTTAATTTAACCATTCAACATAATATTATACACCGACAATTATTTAAAATACATTAATTATAGATAGGTTACTTGATTATTCAAAATTCAAACATATACGGATATTATATTCTACAATGTATAGTAGATACCTACGCATGCACATTTACAATGAAAAATGGTTAAAAGTCAGTACGTTTCAATTTATAACAACAATTTACAAAATTACAATATAAAAAGTGTTGAAAAAAATAAAAAGAGCGTGAATACATGTTGTATAAGATAAAATTTCTAACTAAATATAATTTATTTTCACTGATTGCCTGAATAAGAATAAAAATATTTAAAAATGAGAGATATACGCTCCCGAGATCAACAAGAAAAATCCAACCACTTTATATTTATCAAAGATTTACTAGTTATAAACTTTTTGAGCTAAATATTAAAGAGCTTATAAAAACTTGGTATTTATTCCATTTATACTCAATCAATGATAAAAACAAAAAATGTTTTCTTAGTGTTTTAACGTTTCCGAACCGACCAATCTGGCGCTGCTCACCCAAGCATCCACATTGAGTCAATTTATGCGAATCTTGTCGCAAATAAATATAATAATGACATAGGTAGGTACTATGACTATACGGTCGTTAATTGAAAAAAATGTAACGTTGAAAATGAATAAAAAATTGTATTCTACATTATTTTTAATCTTTCATTATAAGCCCTAATGACATTACAGTTTGTTAAACAGATATCTCATTAAAAACGAATCATGATTAACGAAGTGCGAATAAACAGTAAAACCCGCGTGTGTCACTATATATGTACAACCTATACATAACCTATACATAGGTCTACAACAAATGTAAAGTAATTTACCAATTCGTATAAGATTTGATCTTGTTAGTATTTAAAACTATATTAGATGTCTAACCTAAATTAGGACATGTATTTTATTATATTTTTACGTCGTTATTTTACAATCAAATAAAATGTAAAATATAATAACACATTTTGCTATTATATTTTGACACATTTTAACGGCTCTTTTATTATATTTTGATATCTAACTACTGATACCATTTTCTACCACTATAATAATTCTTAAACTTACAACCTACCTATATATATACTATAAACTAGTATAATACTTTATGAAACATCCAATATTATAAAACTATATTTTTGTCTTGCACAATTCAGTAGACGACTGACTGAAAAATAATGATTCGTTACACTCAACTGCGTCGGTAAAGAAGTAAAACAAGTTTTTAAAATTAATTTTCTATCATTACAAAATATTCAATTAAATGGTTAAAGAAAGAATTAACATAAACTTAATACACAAAATTACAGTTAAATCGTTTAAAAAACACGCATGGTTTTTAAATGTTATTTAATCTAAATATTTTCTACTTTAAATAATATTATAAAATACTTAATAATATTATGTCCATTACATAACCACTGTTGTAGTCAGTGACAGATTGGTCTAATTCTGGGAAAGCGCGTGTTTGATTTATATTACAAATAGTTTTTTGAATTATGACCTATGAAAACTTGTTTTCAGTCCTCGTCCGCTGCTTGTCAGTCACATTGATTAGATATTTTTTTTAAAGTCATAAGTCATATTGTAGGTCCTAATAAGTAATATTATAGAAGTAAATTAGTAAAAATTATAAAATTAATTTTACTATTTTTAAGATAACCCTTTCATTATTTAATTTACGCAGTACCTGTATAAAATAAAATTTTGGTTTTAGGTGGATTGTAGCAACGGCAAAGTTGGTTTCGGAAGGAAGAGGCGAGAAATCAGTGGTATTCCACCTGACCCGAATAAGGTGTTTGAAGTGGCCATGACCACTTTCATTAAAGTGGATTACAAGAGCGAAATGGCCCGAGAAAAAGGTAAAAACAACGTATTTATGTTGGAAAATAACCCCAGTGTTTAATTAGTCGGGTGAATATTTTATTACTAAGTACCACATATACAATTTTTAAAACGATTTGAAAATTGAAAAACTTTATTATTGATTAATATTTAACATTTATTCACAATTTTTGTGTACCATAAAGTCAATTGATTATACCTACTTGATATCAAATACGCTAGAAAATGAAAATATTTAAACAATATTATAATTTTATTTCTCTATAGCTCTTTCATCACGATATGCCGGGCTAATTAATAATATGTATCTTACAGTGTACCTAAATTTTTAATGTTTACCACGCTTGCATATGGGTTGATATATTTGCCTATACATTACCCCTTAAAAACGCATTTGCAATTTATTGCGTTAAGCGACTAAAACGCCAATAATTTATTACGATTACGGCAAATAATAAGAAATGTTGTTTTTTATTTTTTTTATATGGTTAGGTTAGGTTAGGTTAGGAACGATAAAAATATGCGATATAAATAGTAAATAATGATAAAATGAAAAAAATAGGAATCACTATCCGTCAAATAGAAAGAATTCATTTTTTTTATTTAAAAAAGGGAAAACTATTTATTCAGGCTTGGACGCTTTCGATTCAAATTATTTGATGAAATTTAAATAGCTTCGGGTAAAAATACATTTTTAAAAACACAACAAACGATTAAACGTTTAGTGAAGTCTTCCGAAAATCGGAGTCCAATCCGACCAGCAGCATAAAAATAGTGTTCGTTTTTGAAAATATAAATAAAAAATTTCACCTGATAAACGAGTTTTTCCTCGAGTTTTCGTACGTAAAAACTCATCCGACACCCTTAAACGAGTGAAATATATTTTTTTATTTATTAATTATTACCGATCACAATAAACAATGTCCGTTGTTTTCGCAGTGAAATTGGAAATCGACACGACTGCGGACGAACGGAACCAGACCAACTCGAACTCGCTGGACATGAGGCCAAAGGGTGGCGCCAGGAACGCCGACGGCACCGACCACATGCGCGTGGACACCGAGGAAATCCGCGAGGAGCTCAAGTACACGCTGCTGGAGACCAACGCCGGCCACACTCTGGCACCGCACACCGTGGCCGCGGTGGCCGTGCTGTTGCTGGTGGCCATCACGCGCGACGCGATGATGGACGTCTGAACAACGAGCGCCCTGCCCCACAGCCGTCTCACAACTAACCGCTCTAACCTTATTAACTTTTCTATTCTTTTTTTCGTGATTTATATTATATTATTATATTTTATCCATAATTATTATTATTATTAGGTAAATAATTAATTATACGTAACATAATATAATGACGTCTGTATTGCCGTGCGAAACAATAACCGTTTGGAGCCTTCAAAAAGCAAAATGTTTGTATTTTTTTCGAATCGTTTATTACCCGCCCCGCCCCACCCCGCGAAAGCTTGTTAAATGTGTGCTGTGGGTGGGACTTCGTGGGGTGTGAACTTTACTTTGTCGATGGCTAACAGTCCAGAAGACTACTCTGTTATTTAAGTAAATAATTATAAAATATTCAAAACTTGTAAAAATATTATGACACGACCGTCATTAATCTATTGTCTAAACATTATGCACTTCTTTCACGGACTATTATAAAAAAAAAAATTTAAATTTAAATCATTAACAATGGTAGTACATGTTTTCGAAATACACGTCATCGCACCGTGTTTAGAAAATCGATAAACACTTGAATTACTCATATATAATAATATATACACCCATAATAATAATAAATATCATTATATAATTATTAATACAACTTATTAAATTATTTAACTTAACTTACTTGAAAAGTCGTTTAAGGACGGATAGGTATTGAGTAATGACTGATGAGCAAGGCTAAGATTTCGATGACAAAAAAAATACCATGACCACATAATTCATAAAAAAAATGCTTTAAAAACCTAGTCCTTCTGATCAGCATAAATAGTATGATATTATACATTCAAAATGTTATTTTGAAAGATTTTATAAATAATCGGCACAAACGGTTGTTGTTTTGGAATCCATTTTTTTTTAATAATTCAAATGATATTTATTTTGCTTTGCAATTATTTATACGATTTGCTCATAAAATAAATTGGGTTTTTTTTTTATAAACTCGTAGAAGAACATTTTTGTTCAAAAATTCATCAACCAGCGTTAAACGTTTTGTTTTGGTACTGTGAATAACGGGTCTAACATTGTTCGAAATTCATCTTAATTAGGTAGTATTGAAACTGAACGATTCATTATTAACAATTCATTTTTATTAGTAATAATGATTTAATATGTCCATTAATATGGTGCATAATATAATATAAATATTTTAACTTAGACTTATGATTATTCCCCGAAAGTGTGCAATTTTTCTACGACATTTTATTTAGTACAATCTGAACTAAATTCGTTTTCATTTTATCAATAACTGTGATAATTGTAGTTGTATTATTATTAATATTAAAACAAAATAACTATACACTATAATTTATAGAGATTTTTTGTAACGTCAATGTCAATGTGTAATATAATATTAGTTGTAAAGTGATCATGAATTTTTGATTGATAAAATCAATCTTTTTGTAATGTAAACAAAATAATAAATAATATGATTAATTTTCTAATATAATTCATATTTTTTTATCTATATATTAGACGAACTAACCAATATTTCAATATTTCAAATATTAAAATACGGTTTCATACAAAAATCAATACCTACTTATAACTCGGTACCAATTTACTCTATTTTATTTTATTATCTACCTATTTGATATTATAACAATGTATAAGATTTAAAAAATATATAAATATGTTATAATCTGCTAGTTGCAATACGGAAATCGAATTGGTTTAGACTACTAGCTACCTATAAATAGATAGTAATATAATAATATTATGATTTATGTGCTAATAAAGTCATGTAGAAATGTTTAAGACAGTAATATGTATTAATATTAATGTATGACTTCTTTTTTGAATTTAATTCTAACAATTATAATAATTGCTGTAATTTTACAATCTACAAAATACAAATTTTATAGTTATATTATAAATAGTAGTGCATCATGCGGTATATTATGTGGTATATCAAAGATTGAATAACCTATACGAAACTCACTGACATATAAGTTATAAGATGTCACAATTAGTTGCCAAAATATTGGAAAAATATTACTTATCAGTAAGTTATCATCATGAATTTGAACGAAACCAAGTCTATTTGCCATTAAAATTGACTATATAAAAACCCCTTAAAAACTATCGTGTGACGTTGTCCATAAAACAATTTAGAAAACTTTTAGAATATTAGTATAACAATAGTCAATCAATTCTATTCCGATTATCCGTTTAGAATATTGTGAAATCTTCTGTTTTGTTTATGATAGTTCAAATTAAAAATACATTAATTGTTTTCTATACTTTTATTAATTTATTTACTTATTGGAACTTATTTATACGGTTAATTGGCAGTTTTAAATTTTAACTATCGCAAAAAATAATTTAAGTTCAAATTTAAATTTAAACGTTTAACTAGTAAGTAGTAAATATAAATATAAATATGTTAGTCTTAAATGGTTTTAAAATAAATACCAGTAGTCAAAATATGTTATACCTAGCTGTAAAGGTACATAATCATAATTTATAGTTAATTATTTTATAAATTACTAGCTGGTCCCGTGTACTTCGTTCCCCGTTAAATGTACCAAACTACCAACTCTATATGACTCAAACTTTGTCCAATTCGTTATCTAATATTCGGTGTATTGAGTTCAAAATTTATCTTAACTTTTCTGTTGCCTGGAATAAAAATTCCGATTCGCAGCAGTATATTATTATCAGGTAGGCAATCTACCTGCGGTAGATCGCGGACCCCGTGCTGTTTGTACGCAACTTTATAATTTAACTCTAGAGTATCTATCCAAGTTATTTCAAGTATGTCACTGACTAATAAGGTACCTTACCTAATAAAACTAGAAGAATTTAAGTAAAGTTAATGTTAGTCTGTTAACTTGAATTTAAACTTGATCGATATAGACACCTAGTTAATGTTTCCATTGACACTTGACGTTAACTGTCAACTGAACTGAAAAAACAATTATTAAACTTAATAGAGTTGAAATTATCATTGAAACGCCTAAAACAATTGACTCAGAACTCAAAATAATATTAATATATTATGCGAGCAGGAGCATTAGCTATTTGGAATAACATGATCAGGAGGGTCTAATGTTTAAGTATAGTATAGCTAGTATAGCGAATGTATTCCGCAGTAGTACAGTCTGGGCATATATTTTTCGCACCATTATAGCCCTCCAATTAATAAAAATCGTATTTTGTAATAATGTTACTTTTTTTAAATATTTTTAAAAATTTGTAACGGGTCACATTGGATATCTACGCTATACTGGTTAACTATACCGGACAAATACGTTCCGGAATTTATACTTTCCGTCTATACATTTTCCAATATTTAAAAATTATATAATTATTTGTTAAATAATTAGAATGATGTGTTATCTCCGTTTTACAACATAGAAATTTGTAAGCTCAGTAGATCACGTTTATTTCCGTTAATATACAAATTATAGTGAATTAACCTCTTTTAAAATTTAAATGTAAAATTATTATCTAGGCAATGGCCTTTTTATTATATTTTAATTTTAAAGCAAGTTATGAGTATTTTAAAATTGTAAATTGTTTGTAAATTTTGAAATACTTATAACTCGCTTTAAAATTAAAATATTATAATAAAAAGACTATGACAAAACTTGATACGCCGAGGAAAAAAGGTTGGACATCACTGTGCTATAAACACGGCTTTAAGATTTACGTTTTTTGACTTTCGACTTTCATAAAAACATAAGACTGGACCTTATCCAGTTCTCCGAGGCTCGAAAAACACGTCGTACCACCGAATCAGTGGTCGCAACCAAGTACCAATATCACAACCACCGATCACCGTATAACGCCAAACCGAGGGTTATAACAATAATAATAATTTCATAAAAGCACGAGACTAAAATCGACGACCGACTGCTAGACAATCAAACTTAGCATTCATAAATTCATAATATTTATTTAAGGTTTTGGCTTACACCAGTGACTTGCTAGACACTCAAACACGGCTTTCAGCTTTACACTTTTTGACATTTATAAAAGCACACAAGACTGGACCGTATTCCAGCGAGCGAGAGACTACGCCTCGTAATATCATGTTTCATATACTTTAATGGCTATTTGCAAAATACTATATATTCATTTTCTGCCGTTCATCGTTGTGTCCGCAACGACCTTAACTCAGTGACGCATTTAGACATTAAGCGCTTCGGAACGACATTTTACTAACGACCCCCCCCCTCCCATCAAGAAATAAGTATCAAGCATAAGTCAGTGACGAATAAATAGGGCATAGCTAAACATAACCGTTTCTACGTTTGGTAGAAAAGGCGTATGATGACTTATGCCTGGACAAAAAGTCATATTAAGTCAAAATAAATGAAATCAAAAAGACATAAGTCGTGGACAAATAGGGCTTAAGTCAGAACAAGTGAAATCAAAAGAGTATAACTACAGTTATCTCGTTAAATATTCATAGTAACAAGTATTTTAATGGTTACATGCAAATATGTAATATATATAATATAAAAATACCTTAAATATGTATGGATATAATGAACTTACAAGAAGGAATTTTCAAACTTTGATTCTGCTGTTGCAAAAAGTTGGTACAATGTACTTAAGCCCTTTTTACCTGGGACCAAAGATTAATATACATTTAATATTGAAATTTTCTATAAACAGCTTAAAATCAATCAAAAATTTTGAAAATTTTATCAAGTATAGGAATTGATAAGATATGATATGAACATATGATATAAATCTCAAGTGTCTACGGTTATACGTTTTTTAATTACAATAAAATAAGAAAATCGCCACATGAGAAATCGAGTGAATAACAAATGTTGTAAAAATTTGAACTTCAAACGCTCATAAAAATTTTATTTAACTTTCTGATAGATTTTTTTTTTTCAATAAAGATTGATAACTTTAAGGAATCCTGTATTACATTTTAAAATCATAGATTTAAAAAAAAAAATTTTATGAATTTCGAACTCAAAATAATTTGCAAATTTTTGTAATTTTTACGCTTTTTGTCAAACTTCGAACTTTAAGTGCTCATGAAAAAAAATTGTGAATATGGATTTTTAATATTTTCAAATGTCATTGTAACAATATATTAAAGCAGTTTGACTGTCCCAAACTATGATGACAGACACAAAAAAAATAGATTCATCGGAAAATTAATTTCCCAAATCTGTATAGTATTCATTTTTTAAAAGCTCAGCAGATATCCGTATGTCTGCTGCTGTCATTATAGTTAGTTTTAAAAAAAAGTAATATTTTTTTTGAAAAGGTTCTCATAGGTAATGGATCATTATAAACATTTTCCCTCCCTTAAGATTTGGCACCCGCGGCATTTGCCCAGCGTTACCCACCTTTTTTAAATTTAATTCTAACAATTATACTTTTCAATAGTTCAGTTATGAATTGTACTTTAAAACTGACTTTTTATTATTGACTTGTAATACTCAGTGACGGTCTTGGTCTTGCTGCTTCGGTATTGGTTTGGTCCTGTTCTCGCAAGTCTAATCTTGGTCTTGGTTTTGCTAGACCGGTACCGCCTTAGTTTTGGTCCGTGGTATTGCAGCAAGACCAAGACCAATTTTTATCATCATTAGTAATACTGCACATTTCGATAATTTAGATTCGTGTATATTTTATAACTAAATAAGCACATAGGTATAAATCACATAAAAAATAATAAAAAGTTTTTTTTTTAAAAATATTAAAAAAGTTTATGAAAATGTATCGTTCACTGCACAGGTAATTATTAGGTATTACGGATCATATAAATTCGAATTATTTGTCATATTAATAAATTAATGGTACATAAAAGTTGTAGATATTTGAATTACACAACAGTATAAATTCGAATTGATGAATATACTTATATACCGAACGGTTGATTTATAAATAATTATAGATAAATAAATAAACAAATAAATTAATAATAAATTAATTAGTCGCGTACACAGAACATATTAATAATTATTAATAAGTCATGACGATATCGACTGTCTATCACGTCTCTAGATGTGGGTAAACGCACAATATTGTCAATATATTTTTTAATATAATATTAATATTGTAATAATTGTGCTATTGAATTTGACCGGAATACGCCGCGTGGTGGGCGTCGATGCTGCGGTCGTAATGGTGGCCGGACGAGGCATACTCGATATTGTGTCCGCTCATCTGCTGCGGCTGGAACAGTTTCTTGAGCATTATCAAACCGGACAGGAGCAGGGCGATTTTGCTCAGCAACAGCGCCTTGCCGGCCATCAGGGCGATAATTTTCAACGCCATCGGGCCCATGACGCCGGCGGCCATCATGCCGGCCATCATCAGGGCCTGTTGCATGGCCTTGTCCTTCTTCTTGCGACCTGCCAAAATAAACATATGTCATATATTATATACATGTATCAACATTATTAATGAAAATGTTACTGATGATATTTAAGGTAAGAAATGTAATACACTAAAAAAAAATCCCCAAAAATGTTTTATACCAAAAAATTCAATATAATGCACATAAAATGCACTTGTTTTTTTTTTACAGGATTTCACAATTTCAAGTCTTCTAGTGGATTTTTGATCCAAGAAAATAATTATTTAAATTTAATTTTGAAATGGTTAGAGGGTTACTTTTTAGCCAAATTGTATCTTAGTATCGGGAAAAAACTACCTCTGTTCACATGTTGATGAACTCAGTTTCGTGGTATTAAAATGATTACAGCTTACCTACAGCTGCTCAGACATATTATAATGTAGTCTATACCTCTATGGCTCTATCCGTATATTTTAAATCGTTCTTCCGACATTCACGTGTGTGAATATAAAGCGTAGCGCACCCGACTACCCGAGTACTTACGACTTAGTAATAAGTAATGACAACTCAACATTTTTAAGTGGTTATAATTTAATAATCATATGATTATCTTAAATACGGAGAAATTTGAAAAATTGAAAGGAGTTTCATGTTTTTTGTCGAAATTCGCGCACTTAAGATTACGTCATGACGACGGTTGTATGTACCTACCTAAAGGTATTATAATTTATAGTGCTGAAGTTTTGACTTGTGTGGCGAAATCGCAAAAACGGTTTGACATGAAAAAGCCCATAAAAGTCATAATACACCATGTCATATTATTGTAATTATGGAATCTATAGTCATTTTATCACGTTATGTATATTAATAATACTAAAATCCACGGAAAACCAAATCCACATTCCGCTTGACGTAATACAAGGAATAGTAGCTTGAGGTAGTTTTTCAAAAATTTTGTGACAGTGTGACACACATCGATCTTGATTCACGGTTTAATAATAATATCAGAAAACTCAAAACATTCGAGTACAATATTACAACGCAAAGTCAATACTATACATTATATCATATTATTTTATTATTATTATTATATCATTATTATCGAAGATTTTAAAAAAAAATAAATAACCCATTCTAAGTATATTTTCTAAATAGTTAAAACGTTAAAAATACAATTACGCTGCAAAGTTATATTTTTGTTCTGCGAAATTCTCTCATTATTTGCGTGTGAACATCTGGGCAACGATTGTAAACCGTTGTTTTGTACCTACATAGCCTCGGGAGGTCACCCATTCGCGAATAGGACTTTAATATTTGTTGAACACAACGAACTCGTCCGACAGTAAATACTAAATTCACTCGAAGGAACGGTGTTGGAGGACACTAGTCGTGATGTACCTATGTGCGATACTACCATATGTATGCGTGTGTATGCAAAGGTCCTCTGTGTATATTAAATGTCGATACAGTGAAATTTCAATTCAATTACATTTTTAGTTTAACGAATCATTTTTATACATAATATATTACTTCGAACCACGGCGAAGAACATATAAAACTTTTAGTCAAGTTGCAGTTCCACTTTTTAGTTTTTAACATTTTAGAGTGAATGACCGCTATTGACAAACTCAAAGGTAACGGCATTAGCTGTGTTCTCTCATTGGGTTTTACGATATTTACATTTTCAAGCGAGTTTATAAATTTTAATATTTTAGCTGCATAACTCATTTGATTATAAAAATATCGTAAAAACCCGCGAGAAACCACAGATAATTGTCCAACCTTTAAGTCTGGTAATTGGTCAATCTTGCACTCTATACTGTTGAAACTTACTACACAAAATTGGAACTGATGAACACAAATTTCCTATGTTATAAGACGGAGCGACGCTTGCGGTTTCGGCGGCCTCTTATGCATGATTTCTATTCTGATCAATCAACGAAAATTGTATGCTTAAATAATTCAGTGATTAATATTATTGGTTACTGGTCATGCATAGTCGGTATATAAAATATAAATACTCATTATATTTCGCTATATTAAACAGCAGGTGAGTTATTAGTCTGCAACCCCCAAATCAAAACTTTCGATTTTCCTTTACAAAATTCTTAAATCCAACATTCACAAGAGTTGTAACACACAGAAATGTTAAAATAGTTTTAAACTAATTAATAATATATATAATTTTGTGACACTCGACTGTGATGGACAAACTTCAAATTGTGGTTATGAATTTAAAATCGAGTAAATATATATACCTAATAAATAATATAGGTATGTCCAGTTCATCTTGACACTCGGCAAACGTTACGATTCAAAAAAAAAAAGAATGGTCCGAAAACCGTGTTATCTATGTGGAAAAAAATATAGTCTTCCGATAAAAGTTTGTTTTTTTTTTTTTAATTGTAACAGTTCAACTTTTAAAGTGGTTGCAGAAATCTAAAATGTTCAATTGGAGATGATGTAGAGACAGACGTACTCGTATATCATACAACTTCACATAAATTGACTACGGTTACGGACATAATAAGACGTGTTCAACTATATAGGTATTAAAAATTTTTTTTTTTTTAATTTGAATCCAAAATAATTATGTCCGTAAGTGTTTTTAAAAAACTCGACCAAATCAAAATGTTTTAGAAACTTTTTCTTTTTCTTTTTCTGGTTGCTGGATGAACAATTTCATATACCGTGACACGGCGAACCCTCCATCCTTAGGTGACGTTCTGTATTTCGAGTGTGCGATACAGAGCGAAACGTAAATACCTAACCGACAATCGTTATAAATATTATGGTTTGTAAATCACACGCACATATGAGACGGCGGCTGAGATTATTGTTGAAATGTTATTTTTCTGTGGTGGGACTGATAATTTATTTATATAAATATTATTTGATATTATGTTCGATTCAGAAGTCCATATAGAGGCCCGAAGTTGTTGACAAACGCATACAGATTAGAATTAAATTGGTTCATCTTTTTTTCATTATTATTATTTATTCAAAGAATAATTATTACAACCGTATATAATTTTGTACAATAAGTAATTTTTTTGAAAGAAATGACGGTGAATATAACAGAGTGGGTAAATGTTTATCTTTTGTCTTCATGTGTTTCGATATAATTATTAAACATCAAATGTGTAACGTAATTTTTAGTCATTTTTGTAACAGCCCATGTCCATAATGTCTGAGGATTTTTTTAAAAAGAACAAAAGCCTTAATGGGATATAACATTATATTACATTAAGTTTACCTACGTAAAGTACAACTATACCTAAACGACAAATTCTAACATTATTTTTTTTTAACCTGACGAGTAAAAAAATTAAAATTATTCAATAAATAATCATTGTGTATAAAATAATTTTATCAACAACACTTTGCCAGCAAAAAATATGTCCTGAAAGATTTTATTGTTAATCTTAATAAGCAGTTAAGCATGCACATAATATATAAGTATATACATAGTATTACTATAATATGGTAATTTTTTTTCTAATAATGGGCAATCCAAATGGAGCATTTTACTTTATTAATTCGATTCTTTTTGAAGTATTTATTACATTATGCATGAAGAAAAAATTATTTTTGTTATTTTTTTATCATGGTGATTATGTAATTGTTATAATCAGAGGTAGAAGTGCAGAACAACTACCGTCTATAACCTATCGAATTATCATTAATAAATTGGAGTAACAAGTTAAATGGATCTTTCTGTATAGCTGAATAAATAAATAGTTATTTAACACGACGTAGATGGGACGATAACCGACTGTTTAAAAATTAAAATAGATGAAAAAAAAAATGTTGAAAACAGCCGTTTTTTTCATAAACTACGCGACTATTATTTTCGTTCACCTCAGACATACATGCGATATAATATAATAATAAATTATACGACCATTTATGAAATATAATCAAGGCCGGATTAAGGGGGGGTCTAGCCAAGGTAGAAGCCCCTGGGCCCTCTCAAGTACCAAAATGAAAGGGGCCCAAACAATTTTAAGCTGACTCACATTTTTTTAGTGATTTCAAAGAAAAGTTTTTAATATTTTAAAAACCATTTTTTTTTATCGACAAAAACAACTAAACAGTAAATACCTACAAAAGTACTACTGTAGAAAAGACGCATTTTACTATTATTTAATATTTTCATTGACACAATAATATCATCAATCGTTAATAATGTTATTTATGTACAGAGAGAGCTTATTCTAAAAAATAAGTAAAAAATAAGTATAAACCCAAGAAAACATACAAATAGTTTTATATTCTGAGAATGATTTGTTAAAATCATTAGACTTAAATGAAGTACTAAGAGAGTTGGCTTCAAGTAAAGAAAAAAAATTTATTTGATAAAGTGGTTTTTGTTTTATATATTAACTTTTGTTTGATATTTGTTGTAAATGAGTATACTGTATTACTGTTGATAAATTTAATAGTTATTATGAAAATTTTAATTTAAATTAATGAAAATGTAGGTATTAACTTTTATTTTACTACATTGAATTTATGAGTATAGCTGTATAGACGCATAAATTACATTTACCTATTAATTTTATAATAGTATAATGCAATCATTGTCAATTTGTGAAATAGTTAGAAAAAGGTATGTTCCTGCGAGCGTAGTGTAACCCATTTGTCAAAAGGGCCCATATGAAATTTTAGCCCCGGGGACCTTTATAAATTCTTAATCCGGCCTTGAGTATAATATACGTATCGTCCCCGTAAATAGTAAAATAAAATCGCAGATCCTTTGTTTTCGCATAAAACAAGGCTACACCCACACTGCTCCTAAACTGACAACAGATCATATATTATATTATATTATGGTAATAAAAATCACCGAGGGGTCGGGAAAATGACTAAATGTTCTCATCAATGGATAAGACAATATATATATTGAGGACGTCTATTGTTTACACCTTTTTATACGCTTGTAGGTCGATATAAGGCGATTACTAGTAGAAATAATTAAATAATATAGGCATCGCTTATTTTTAATGTATCGCTATAATAATATAATATTGATATGTGCACTTGTTTTCGAAAATTCAACATATTTTAAATAAAGTATAACTGTAAAAGGTCCCGCCCTATTATAGCAAGGTACCTGTAGATGCAGGCGACGGATATTTTTTAAAACTTCTAACGTTCTATTTGGAAATTTTGAGGTCACGGATTAATTTTACACGACACTCAAGAGTACCTACGCCATGCCACATATGTTCTCTCCGTCATACAAACACACGGCATGCCAAATTCGAGGTTCCAACTTCCAATTTTGTATATCCTAAGTATTTTCATTTTAGATTTTTTTTTTGTATTTAAATTTTAAAGCGAGATATGGACATTTTAAAATTATCGACCTATAATAGTCATGATATCTTGTTTAAAATTTAAAATTTCGGAAAAAAAGCACATAATGATTTATGTTTGATGACTAACGACACATAATTATTGGTACTGCTAAATAGAAATTTAATATCTATTTGACATGTAAGACATAAACAACGCACATTCAAATTACTCATTTAGCTTTATTTGCTAGACGTTATCAATCGTAGGTATAACTGAACGAGCATTGAAGTAGGTACAATTTAAACATTAAAGTATAAATCTAAGTTATAACTTTCTATAATATTTGGTACGATTAGACGGAAGTGTGTGGAAATAAGTAAGTATAATTAGTACCTTACTCGTATAAATGTTAAACGCCATTGAAAAAAAAATGAAAACGGTTTGTGCAATAATGTTCAATGTCTGTCACATGTAAGATAATATATTTATTATATTGCACTTGAAATACAAAATTTAGCTACTTATAGGTTTCCTTTATATGGGTCAAAATCGATTTAGAGTGGTCTTAGTGGTATTACTACAGTTAGGGTGACCATACGTTCCATTTTATTTTGCATCCTGTTTCCTGTTTGTCTAGAAAAACTATGAACGGGGTGCTTTTTGTCTCTATGTAAGTCCCACCATCTCTATACTCTATACTATCGCAATATGCGTATAAAATAATCGCAATTACACGAAGTAAAATATAAGGTTATAAAAGATTTATAATGAATCATTGAGGTCCATAGCTATATTTTATAAAAGACTATTTTTGCGTACAACGAGCATCAAGCCCGGACAAACAATATGTCAGTAACAACGGATAAAATATGTTATTTTCGATAAGAGGGGAGCGCGATCGCTGAGGCCGAAACGTATCGCAAAAAAGGCGTAAGTACCTCTGTATTATCGCAGCGATACCGGGTATACGGTTATATTGAGTTAATCTATACGACGCTCACCTTCTTGGCCGGCCCCATCCAGCACGATGGTCCTGGTGGACATGAACCTGTCCATGCGGTTGGCGAGCATGTCGTCCAGCAGGGCGTTCTTGCTGTCGGCGTCCGGGGCGGCGTCCAGGGCGGCGCGGTCGGCCCGTTCGGCCTGTGGATCGACGGCCTGCAGCGACTTGCCGGCCCTGGCGGTCAGCGTCACGCCGCCCGCGACGGTCACCACGGGCTTGCCGAGGGCCCGGTCAAGGGCCGTCAGCGCTTTGGACTTGAGGCACACGGTGGCCGGTTCGGCGGCGTCGCCGTCACCGAAACAGTCGTCCAACACCGACCACAGGACCGCGCCGAATCCCGTCGAGCCCGCGCCGTCCTCTTGCCGCTGCTGTTGTTGTTGTGGTGGTGATTGTTGTTGTCCCTGTGGCGGCGGCACGGAAACGGCAAAGGTGACGCAAACCAACGACAGCGCGAACACGTACGTCGACGACATAATATGCGTACTAGAATAATATTATCTGTGTTAGCGTCGGTCGGTGTTGGTGTCGGTATCACTGGATCAGGTGTCCGGCTTTCGTCGTTCGGCACCAGCTATACGGCGTACGGTTGTCTCGTTGCGGTGGACGCGGCCGTCGTCGTCGGTGGTGCGGATGTGATGGTACCGACGTGGTCGCGGGGCGCTTATATACCGCGCGGCCGCGACCATAGCACCGTGAAAATAATAATGGGCGGACGAGTTTCACCGGCGGCGGCTCGTTCGGCTGCTGCGGCGGCGGTCGTTTTCCCAGCGCGCTCCGTCCGTAAAATGTTACTAACGTTATCATAATCAACATCATCATTATTATTATTATTATTATTATTAATGTTGTATGTTGTGATACATGTATAATATCATTCCAGTGTGATCAATTTGACGCGCTACGTTCGTTTTGTCGGTGAACTGTTCGTCTGCGTTTTTAATTGCTTTTCATTTTTTTTTCTTTCTATAATTTTCTTTCCATCGCGTGTTCTGAGCTACAATATATGACTTTTGTACCGCTGCCGTTCGCCTGCACACCGACGCTCAAATATGGAATATCACATTTCGTTTTGTATATAATTTTATAGGCGCAATTTTCCCGATGGAGAAAAATCCCGGTGCACAGGTCCACTTTATAGCTGGCGAGTTGAGACGATACCCCCCCCCCCCAAAAAAGGTCAAAAACAGGTCACTTGCGTCCAGAAAATTGCTTATTCCAATGCGCTTTGTTAATATTGAACGCGAATATACGCAGCGACTTGTTTATAATATATATTGTTGCACAGTACTAATCGCGGTACCTATATATTATGATATACCATTACCGCGGTAGGTTACGTCTGTAGTTATACCTATATACCACATTGCTACAGTTGTTATACAAATAAATACGGAGAAATTCTGGTATTATTATATTACGCTTAAACCGAACAAATATTACGGACTATATTATCATCACATACAATAATAGTTAATATTTTTTTTAACTTTTATGCATAATATATACAGTGCATGATACCGACGTGTATATATCTATAGGACGAGTAACGAAAAGTTTTGTTGAGAATATTTTTCAAATGTCTTCAGAATACGTATTAAATACTTCGTATCATTTGAATTTGAAATATTTATATTCGAATACTGCATATCAAAAGTATTCGAAATACTTTACAAGTATTTTTTTTTGTACTATATGAAAATGTTTGTACATTTATCACAGATGTGTGGTTAAAACTAAATAATCAATAAATTTATTCTTTGATTGGTTAAATAATTACAGATGTCACATACCTACTTATTATATTATCAAGTCAAACTTCAGCAAGAAGTATATAGGGATTTAGGTATTGTGGCATCTGCGTATTTAACAAGACTGGACTGATGTGTTTACAACTATGGTGTCAATGCACCAATGTCTAATGAGTAATGACTGACATATTTATTATGTAAATTAACAAAAACCAATTTATTAAACAGTCGAACGTATAGTAAACGGTATAAGGGGATATATTGAGGGGTGCAAGGGGGGGGGGAGATATGTGCCTCTAAAAAATAATAAAGAATACAAAAATAAATTTTGTAGGTATGCTTGGATTTAAATACTTAGGTATTGCATATTGATACACACTTAATATTATTGACTTTTGCTTGATACTTATCACTTTCAAGAAATACCAACCTATATGTTATCAAAATATTTGGGAATCTAGTTTAATTTTCCCCCTTCCTTAAAATTACCCTATAAGCGCCCTTGATTAATGTATGAAATACCAATATGGGTAGTTAACATGTATATTTTACACTTTACCAATACTTACTGTTCCGTTAACTTATTATTTCATAGAATATCGATAATCAACATCTCTACTATAACATAATATTATATTGAAATATGTAGGTATTACATTAAGTATATACGGTTCAGGATAAAAATAGAAAACCACTTTTTTGGAAAATTGGTCAATATTTTTTTACTTGGTTATTTCTTTTTTGTTAAAGTTACGAGATTAATAAATACCTAAATATTAAAAAAATAAATACATTGATATTATTAACTATTGAATAATAAATTGATAATATCTATCGATTTATATTGAACAATAAGCTATATCATTATGGTGAATATACAATTTACATTTGTGCATACGAGTATAATATTATGACATATTTTTACGTTAAGTTCTAACACTGGTACCTATCTATTGTTTGGGCGAATACAAACCTCAGCAATTTTCGTTCCCAATTTTACAAGGGCTTAAGGACACTTATAAAAAATTTACTACAGATTTAGTTAAAATTTGCTGAGTTGAATACTTATGAAGTGTAAGACTCTTTTTTTGTCAGTGAAGTAATAATAATATTTAAATAGGAAAACTGCTGCCACTATGAATATTACCTATGATCTTTCCTGAATTTTTTTCATTAGGTTGTAACTTATGCAAATATATACCACGCAGTGCATTATGGTAAAGTCTATCGGTGCAGTACGACCAATTTCAGTGATAAAATAATATTATATTGTCACTTATTTGATGATATTATGAGTATAGTCGTATAGATACAAAAATATTGAAGTGCGCCAAAAAGTATATGAAGTTATCTCGTGTTTTTCATTTAAGTGATAAAGAAAATTAAATTTAAGAAAATATACGAAAACAATTTACAGTACATGCGATTTTCGACAAAATAGGTTTCTTTAGATTTAAGTAGTATTCACCGACATGCAATGCTGACGTTATAAGTATGCCACCAGGTACAGGCAAACAATATAAGGGGATTTAATAACACTTTCGAGATAGCTAAAGGAAGTACATTTCTTAATAGATTTTTAAATTCGCGTTTTTATTTGTTTTTTCTTAGTTTATGTTAAATTACTTCTTGCAATTATGTGAGTAATATATTACTATAAAACTAACATTTTTAAAACAATAATATGGCAACTGTTTTGTTTCAACATTTTTAACAAAAGTGCAATTTTTAAATTCCCGAGGTCTGTGTTATTGAATGTTGATCAATTAATCAAGTGTAATATTTAAAAATAAATCTGTGAACTGTTTATTTGAATAAAAGCTTTTGAGCAGTGTTTTTATGCAGGATTTGAAAGTAATAAATTGTAATGATAAAATCTATCCTTAATTATAATATAATTTATCTTTTAGGATTTAATATTTTGGTATATATTTTAGTATGTTTTAAATTTCTAATCAATCAAATCGCTATTACCTACATATAGGTACAATATTCCTAATCCTCCAAAATGTTGGAGCTTCAATGAATATGATATTATGTTAATTTGTAATAAATATATAAAGTATTGAATACTAGTCATACAGTTTCGTATAATTCTTTAATATTATATTAATAATATGCTTGAAATTATAATCTTAACCAATCACTTTTTTCTTATCTCTATAGGTTCTGCCGTTTTCCGTATGTAGTTGTCTACTCATGATATTGATTCATTATTAATTGTACAACATACTTTTTAGTAGATTCTTTAATAAATAAAATAATCAATATTAATATTTTGCACAGAGGTGAGTTATACAGTCAGCATCATCCAGTATTGTTTGGGTACCTTTTTTTCTCCCTGTTGAATCACTATACCATATTGAATTTTTTCCACGTTGAATAGTATTGTTTACATACTTACTTTTACAATTTTATAGCCTACACGTATATTTACAAATATGACAGATCTACGCATTAAAAAAAAAATAATAATAATAATGTACTGAATAAATTCGTATACAGTAACCAACAACACCTGAATAATATGTGTATTGAGTACTTCGTTCTTAAGTGTTTAAAAGGGAGATAGGAGTGGATCCAATCGTACCTATGTTAGTCATATATTATATTGTGTGACGTGAGTAACAAGAGCCCGGGGCAAAGGCAACGCCAATTATTTTAAATTTGAAAGTAATGAGTAATGACAAATCGTCGTATTTGAAAAACGATTTTGAATGGAGCTTATTACACTATTATATAGTTGGGTTTTACCAAGTTTAAGTGCTTATATAATCAAATTTAAAAGTAAATCTTGAGACTTTCAAAAATAGATTTAAAAAAATCAAAATAATTTCAAGTCATTCAAATTAAATAGTATTTTCTTAAAGCAGCTCTCAAAACGAATTCGCCGAAAACAATTTAATCGCGTTTGAAGTTTTTATGGTTTTAATGATACAAATTTTAAAATATTTTTCTGAATTGTGTTTGATTTCATATTTTTCTGAATTGAGTTTAAATTGTATATTTTATGTTTAGTACCGAAGATTATAATAATTATTATTTATGTTAGTTTCAAATTTTTTTAAAAAAAAGTAGTTTTAGACTCTAAACAGATTTTGCAATGAAGTGTAAATTTTTTTGTGTCCGTCATTTCGTTTCGAAATGAATAAAAGACTTTAATTTTCGATTTTGAGGGTGGTTTTGAGTAAGAAATGTGATCTAGGCTTAACTTTGGGGGGGACTAAAGTAAAATGCTGGAAAGTCGTTCTGCTGTAGGTACATTGAATGTGTCGAGTAAATCTCGTCAGCTGTCATTGCAGAGTAGGTCACTGTTATAAAATGTGTTATTTTTATATTTAATTAATTTTTATGTCAGGAATACGGTAGGTTGAACTATTTTTTGCCAAAAACAAATCGCATATAATTTTGTTATTATTAACTATTATATTATATTGTAAATATTATAATTCCTATTATTTCATATAGGTAATAATATTATTTCATCATTACTAATGTTCCGTAGAATATTGATTTTGTCGTATAATTAGCTAAAAATGTGTATAGTTAACAATTAACATACTCAGTAACAAAAAATTTCAAGTCAATATGGGTAGTATTTAAAAATCCTTATTTTTCGTATAAGTATCATATTTCTGTATATCTGTTATTGTAACTTGAAATAATAGCAAAACCAAATTTTTAAAAAATGATATTATATTTTTGGTTTAACATAAAATACTGTTTATTTTAATATTTAATTATGTAAAGAGGAGGTAAGTAATAAGTAGTAAAATTGTTAGTAAATAAGTAAATTGTAATCTTTGAAATATAATAATATATTTAATAATATGATATTTAAACAATATTTTTATTATGTATGTATTTGATGTTTTCGCATACACTATAATTTTATAAGAGTATAGGACAGGTACTTTTAAAAAAAATATTTGAAACAATTAAATAAATGCTTCAATGTGATCAAATAATTTAAAAAATAAAATTTCATGTTTCAAATTTTAGAACATAGTAAAATGTTCAAAATTATCTTTATCTGTGTGTTTTATTATTTTTCGTCCTAGTGCTTCCACCAATTATAAACGCCTTTCACTTTGCAGTAGACATAAAATTAATGTTTAAGATTAGAAGTTTAAGAGTCTTATTAGTCTTATTAGTTAGTGAACAATAGACCCAACAATTATTGTAATCAATTAATGAATACTAGGGGCCCTCTACAATTTTAAAATTAAATTTTATATTTTAGTTGCCATTTTAATTATAATATTTTTCTACAAATCTACTACCCGATATCTATTTAGGGGAGTTGATAAGGTGTATTATATCGAAAAAAACGACTTCATGGGAATAATTCTCAGGCCTTGTAGAATTGTCGGATTTTATAACTATTTTTTTTTTATCTGACAGAAGAATACTTGCCACGGTGGCAAGGCGAGTGAAAGTATAGACTAACCCCATACAACTGATTTCCGATGCCTTTTCTTTATCTTAAAATTGTTAACTATTTAACGCAGATAGTTTTTTTATAATAAAACTGTAGTGTCTTATATCTCTGTTATTAAATTAATTAATTCTTTAATTGCGTTGAGGTCGATATAAATGTTATTTGTATTAAATCATTTTATAACGTTTTTTATGTTTCTCCACAATGTTTACCTATTTATAACACCTAGTAAAATATTTAAGAAATGTAACTTATTTATAAGCAACCAAGATAAGATACATAAGCAAATTTTATTGAAAATACTTTTAACATATTGACTTGCCTAGTCCGCAGTCGTAATAATATTGATTCAAGTATTATAAAAAAAAAATAAGTATTAGTACTAGGTAAGTAGGATATTGAATTTATTAATTATTATACAGTCAGCTATAGGACCTAGTGGTTGATACCAAGATTCAATATTAAATACTAAACCTGGTACCTATTCCGATTTGATAAATTGTAATATTATAAGTTATAATTCACTAATGTATAATTTATTTTTGATAATACGTGATATGTAAAGGTAGGTACAATAACATTAGAATATACTTTCATACTTGGATTTCAGCAAAATTAATTATTTTTTAAATTTCCGCCGTATTATTAATTATTATTCTGAGGTATTTTATTTTAGTAACATCATTTTTTTTGTGCCTTGCCTCTTTCAATTTAGTTTTATAAAAATGAAGTTGTGAAAGTTTCATATAACGTATAAGATTCATACGTTTATGTGGTTTAGTTAGTATATTTTAATGAGTAACTTACTTAATGAAAAGGCCAAAAGTTACTATATTCGTTAAATTGGTTAAAAAGTTAATGAACTAAGGTTGGTTTCGCCGATAGAGTGTTTCACAATTTATTATCTATTTTACTTACCTATTATATTACCTATAATATAAGTTGTATGGCTGTATCGCTGTAGCTATGGCTAAGTATTCGAGATTAGTTTATTGGTCATAAAATCTTTATACGTTCTCACTAATATATTTAAATAACCATTTCTTTAATAATAATTAAAGACATTATGAGATATCATGCTTGAATAGTAAATAGGTGTATAACTATTTCTTACAGATTTTTGGTTTATTCTTTGGATACTTCTTTCATGACAGGTGAGACATTTTTATAAAATTAATAATTTTTGGTAGAGCACTATATAAGAGGATTGAGTATAATTTTTTATTAGGTATCCATAAAAATTTACCGTTTATAAATTTGGAGTCATTTCAAATGTACCTGTAGGTACTGCAAATTAACATATTTAAGGAGTTAAATATAGGCAATTTTCTAATTGCATGCATGTTAGTAAATGGGTGCGTAGCAAGCGATCATTACTGGGTGTTAATGTAGTCTAAAATAAATAACGAAGCGCTTCGGCACGCGCACGTAAAACTGTGCAAGTCACCACTCACCACTTGTTGCGCACGAGTATGCTCATTATTCATTAGACATTCGTACTTTATCAATATTCTACCAATGGACTTGATAAGGCAATGATATTTTTGAGAACTGATTTGAATTCGTTAATATGTCTAATTGAGATCGATCAGGCACATTTTAAGTTTTTTAATTTAAATTTTGAATAATCAACATTTAAAATGCTTTAGGTTCATTTTTAAATATTCAAAAAAAAAGTATAGAAGCTGAAGAACAAAATTCAAAAAAATAAAACATGATCAATCTTAAATAGACATATTATAATACTAAATTCAAATCACTTTTCAAAACTATAATAATCACATTAGTAGGTCCATCGGTATGATTAACAAAATATTGGTACGTTTTGGTTGAAATAACTTTAGCCGTTTGCAATACCCTTAAAGCAATATTTTTATAACTTCAGCGCCGCCGTAATGTTACTACTACCTAGTACTTAATTATTATATGGTTGTGCTATTCATTAGTATGATATGAGTATTTAGTATTTAGTACTTGAGTTGTATTGGGGGCTTGACTAATCACTTAACAAAAACAACATATTATAACGGTATTTATTAGTATTTAACAAAAAAAAAACCTTGTAATGAAACATATAATGATATGTTTCATTACAAGGGTATCTATATTTAATATTTTTAATATTTTCAATGTATTTCATATTACCATTAATTTAATATGTTTGATAAAATATAAAGTTTTCTCGGCAACCGAATTTTGAACCTCTGCGTCTGTGATTCCCTCATCTATAAACGTTCTGACATAATTCCTTGCTACGTATATATGAATTGCTCCAAAAACTGGTTTTCCGTCAACATCAAAAAGTCGTTCATAGGTGATACTAAAGTCTTCTTCGTTTGCAAGTTTTTTCAAAAATTGAAATGGAGTCATATTAATTTCTTCCCAGGAAATGCATCTCTTTAGTTTTTGCATACATTCTTTGTTAGATGATGATATTTGTTCATACCATAGTTTCATGGGGTAAACGCAATCACACTGTTCGACGTTTTTTAGTTTCATAACATTCGGCTTATATTTATCAATTTTATCACGTGTGTAATTGCTATGAAGTAACGAGGTGTTGTTCTGTTGATCCAAAATAATTTGGTCACACACAATTTGAGCGGCTTGATTTTTTGCAAGTTGCTTGGAATTACCTACACCCGTGGATTTGTAGGGTCCTGCGAGACATATCACGGAATAAAATAATTTATGGATTTCATTATTATTTTCTTGGTGGTATTCATATTTTGGCAGTTCCCAACCACGAGCCGCGCACTTCTCTTGGAGTGTACCAATGTAATTGGCAGACATTTTGGTTTTGTTTCTTCCGTGGTAGATCTGGTCCAAAGCTATGTTCACATCGTCGTTGTTGGCTTCATTTTTCGACAAACCTTGACCGAAATCTATCGGTTTCTTCTTTCTGGTATTCGATGTTGTATTTTGATTGATTGTAGGATTATTCAAAATTATTTGGTTGTACGTCAAACGAGCAGCATGATTTTTTGCGATTTGCTTGGATATCCCTACGCCCGTGAATTTGCATTGCCCAATGGAACATATAACGGAGTACATATACCTCTTGTTTTTAATGTCATTATCTTGACGGTATTCATATTTTGGTAAATCCAAACCACGAGCTTGACAATACTCTTGCAGTATACCAATGTGGTTGTTATGTTTCACATTAGGTTTACTATCTATCTTTAATGAATTCATTGAATTCAGTAAATGGTCATCAACTTGTACAGGAGCAAATTCAAACTTTTTCAAAAATTTGGCCGCCGCATCTTCTATCGCTTCTTCCTTCGACGGACCGCATCCGTAAGTTACCATACCCTCACATTTGACATTATAAGTGTAAATCCTGCTCGGCATTAGGCCCGCCGTGGAGATCATAGAGTACTGTACTAATTTACCACGTGCGACCATCATGTCGTCAAGCCGTTGGACCGCCGATGGGTGTTTGCGGACCAATTGATCTTCACCGCTTTTGTCCATCATGTGCGTTTGTTGCAGTGGTTCATGGATTATTTTTTTCAAATGGTTGCTGTGAACGGGTTTCATGTCGTATAGCGGTGATGCGCTTTTGTAAACGGTACAGTTGCTTCCGACGAGCGTGGGATTCAGCAAGCGGTTATTACGAAACTCTTTGACGCGTGGTAGACCGGGGTTTCGAAGTTCCGGAAACAACGAATTGTTACCCCAGACGGAATACTTGCCCAAGTCACTTACCTCAGCGGAATCGATTTGACGGCTGTTAGCACGGCTAACCATTGGCGATGATGACACAAAATTTTTCTATCCGAGATCGACGATAATAAATGTATAGAGTAGGATTATTAATTTTGTAGGATAAATTGCAATATGAAAAATTCTTCATAAAAGTTGAATCCATAATAATTAGTTTTCCAGGCGATACTAATGCACGGAATGTTACCGTGGAAACGCGAGAAATGAGTATATTAGCTAGTATATTAAAGGGCCTCGCTACCAAGTCTTTTGTTTTGTCAAAAACTACTGTTTCTAATTCCAACGATACGTGTCGACAATTATCACGATTTCCCTTCTGAAAAAATATTCGGATTGCCCGTAATATATAAAAGGGAACGATCGAGCAACATTTTTAATTTTTGTAATTTACAACTTAAATATTTAATTAACTAAAAACAATTTTAAAAATGTGCCTTGATTGATCCCTCGTACACGTTGTGGAAAAAAATAATATTTTGTCAGAATGCAAATCGAAGTAATCGTTGCGAAACATTGTTGGAATTAGAATCGTATGTTTGAGTGAAAAATAAACATTTTTTCATGATCGCAATATTTCATATGACATGTGCATGCGAGTGCGTGCGAGAGCCTTCCGTACCACTACAATTAACTCGCATGGACGCCATAACACTAATATTCATTTACGACTAACACATAGATCTCGGGTGGCGACGACGAGATTAGAAGGGGGGCCCCCCATTCGGTCAAAAATTACCCTTCCCTTTTCGGCCAGGTACCTGCAGTTTTCTTTATAATTTACAATTATAACAACTGAACTTAAGAATTGTTATAATTAATTAAATATGATTGTATCCAAAAATGTGATTTTGTTTATTAACATTATTATACCTATAGGACATAGGTTTATTATATATTGTATACAACTGTGTGAAAAAAATAATAAAATAAAACAATTGGCAATAAACTGTTATAATACATTACATTAATCGAATAAAAATGAATATAGCCTTATAATACATATATATAGATAATAATTATGATAGTAAAATATGCATTCATGAATATGTAATAACTAATAATATATAATAATAATTATGGTAATAAAATATGAATTCATGATTATGACAAAAATTAAGATTTCCTTATACATTAGTTCAATAAAAATGAATACAGTATTATAATACCTATATATAATAATAATTATGATGAAAAATTTACATTCACAAATATTGAATATGTCAAAAATTAAGATTAAGTTTTATTTTTTATAATTGTATGATATTTGTTTGACAAATGTATAACTACTATTTTAGAATTTTTGTAGTCTTCAATGTAAACTTCATTTAGTCTTAGCCGTTTCACATTTTTTGCATCACTAGGGTTTTTAAAATAATGATCCTTTTAATTTTTATGTATACAATATCTGTTTGAACTTCATTAATAAAGACGGTTGTTAAAGTTGTAAATTTTAAAGAAAACTATAGGTACTGGCCGAAAAGGGAACGGTAAGTTTTGGCCGAAAAGTGACACTGGTCGAAAAGGGAAGGGTACTTTTTGGCCAAAAAACGGTGACTCCCTGCATGCGAAAACATCACAATGGCTACTTTTTTGTGATTGATTAGTCGATTATTTGTATCACATACGATCAAAACAATTTAAAAAAAATTCTCAGCATAACAAAAATGGGCTGTTAAAAAATAATAATTATAGTGATAAATCAATAATACATGCATGAAGTTATCAAGTCGGCAAATCATTTGTTTTCATAATCGATTATTATCATAATAATCGAGACATCTCGATACAAGCCTACTAAAAAAATGATTTTGCTTACACATGGATTTTAGTCATTTTTTTATTGGTATTGCCTATAATAGTAATGAATTCCCTGATACAATAATTAAAATGTATTCTAAAACTTTATACTTAGATAATGAGTGTGAAGCTTTATATCCATATTATGATGAAAATGCCTTAAACGGATTTGTCTTATCTCTCTAACTCACGCATTGCATAGCAAATTTACGTTCAGCAGAACAAACCTCGTATATTATAATGAGTTGGCCCGTTATCAAACTTAAAGTTGATAACATTATCTGTGTTTGTACTTTGTGTTTTTACGATATTTCAATGGTATGCAAGTTAAGGGTAGGTATATGTAAATTAAACAATTTATATAGTAACACACAAATAATCTTATTAACTTAAAATTTTATAACTCAGGTCAGTTCAATCTAATATTAAAAATAACAACAAAAATTTGGTTCTGCTGAACTTAAATTTTGCAATGTTGCGCGTGGGTCAGAATGAGAGAAAACGAATAGTGTGCTGACATCCTCATAAGGAACTAAGAATATATCGCTGCTGTCCTATTTCAAAAGGTTTAGCAGAATGGTCTTTTTCAGTTCTCAAAAGAATTAAATCATATATTCATAATATGTAACATTCAAAATAACTAAAACACGTAACCAGCTGTTATTATGACAATCGAGTCATATTTAATCAATAAATTAAAGGTTTAAAGGTGGGAATAAATAATAAGTGAATATTTTTCATTGTATAATCTAAAAACAGATTTATTTTAAAAGCAGTAGGTAATAGAAAAAAGTTTATAAATTAATTTGTTTATAAATACCTACTTAAAAATAAATCGAAAATAAATCTTCAGCACGTAGCATATTACACGACGAATATTAATAATAGTAAAAAAGTATAACTACTAACTGTTACGGTTACAAATAAATAAATAATAAATTAATAAGAACGTCGTGGCGACTAATTATTGCTTTTGGCCCGAGTACGCCATGTTTTGAGCAGCGCCTTCGAGTTGCATACTCCGACCGTAATGATGAGACTGCGATTCGGTTTCGTGACCACCACCACCACCTCCCTGTTGGGGCTGCATGAGTTTCTTGAGCACCATAATACCGGACAGCACCAATGCGATTTTGCTTATCAACAGTGCCTTGACTGAGATTAAAGCGATGATTTTTAATGCCATCGGTCCCATTACAGCGGCAGCCGTCATACCGGCCATCATCATGGCTTGTTGCATACCCTTGTCCTTCTTCTTGCGACCTATATATACGACAGATTACAACCAATCAGTTATCAGTTATCTCGTCATTATCATGTGGTACGGAAAACATATATTTTGATCATGTAGGATGGCCCCACTGCAATTTCCTGTTTTCCCGCGAGTTATAAACGTATAATTATCATATATGACTATTTCGTATATACCTGATATTATGTCAATTCAAATAGGTATTTTTTACACGATTTGTGAATGATTGTAGATATGTGCCGGGCAAGAAAATTACGCGTCGTAAGTTCAATGAAAGTGGAAACCAAAAATGCGTACCAGCCCCATCAGTCGAATTCTGTGGCCTCGACCGAAGAACTGCATACACAGCAGTGAAACGTGTTGGTCAAGCAGAGTATAAATTATATGATTTATCTCACTATTTTTAAAATATAATTTTTTATCGATATTTTCGGTGGCAATCGAGTGTCGGGGTTTTGTATTCATTTTTTTTAAATTGTTCTTGACTAATAAACACCTAGTGGGAACAGAGGACTGTATATGTAAATTAAATGCAGATACATATTTTCAAAGTAGTTACAATTAAATATATGGTACATGATTAAAGCAACATCGTTAGTCGTTACTAAAGAACAAAATATTGTTATTTATTTACGTATAATATTATTAAGAATTGGCAAAACAAAAATTATTTATTTTAATTCTATAAATAGTAATTATTTTAAACAATATTTTATTTGGAAAAGAAAATTGAAACTCAGTTATACTTGTAAAATAATAAAACTACATTTAATATATTTTTTTTAAAACACAGATAAAATGCGTTATTTGAAAATTTTTACACGACGTAATGAAATAAGTTAATCAGTGTCGTTGTTGAATACACTACCTCTAATAGGCACTTACGAATCGCCATATAAAACTATACATTATTCTGTTACCTAATTATAATTATCTCTGTTCAATACCGTTTGGTTAAGTTGAGTTAGGTTTCTGGTTTATAGTCTCTACACCCCCTCTCACAATGAAATCAAAGGTCCTTGACTGTAGGCAATGGTTGGGATTTATTTTAGTATCTTATATGAGACCCTCGCAAAGGGTTATCACCTTTCTTCATGACACTCGATTATTGTGCCATGAAAGAACTTTGACCATCGTAGGTACTATTTAATATTCGTATCTAGAAAGATCGAATGGCTCATATACACCCGTGACGATGATAAACTATAATATTAATTAATAACAATATATGTATGTGAACATGAGCATTAGAAAGTGTACGCGCTCCGAAGGTGTAAAGGTCTAAATAGTTCGTCACAATCAAGGCACAGGGCAGTTTTCGGCAAGAGGACAGATAGGTATACCTATACACTTAGGACAACACAGTGCTTAGGTATAAGGTTAAGTCGCGGTCCACCGATCCGGGATTAGCGTTGTACTTGCGCGTTCATTAATCATATTATTATGGGTGAACGCGTCGAAACGTATGGAGGTAGATTAAATACCAAAATTTATGACTTCTGACGAAAAGGCGCGAAGTTTAAACTGTAATATAAAAATATAATCACGAAAACGACAGCGCAGACGAACAGACAAACAGCTGATAAAATCGCACCATTGTTTACCTCAAGCACGTACGTGCCATACGATCGAAATTTAATAACGTACGTCCATGTAAACAGTGTGCGCTAATATGGCAACAATAATAATATTATGTGCCTTTAATAACAATATTATTATGGTGCCTAAATTAGCATTTATACAACAACTTAGGGTGACACAGATGTATCTCTCACCCCTAACCCCCAACCGGAAAAAAAATCAACTGCGATTTTCATATTTTACGTTAATTTTATAAGGAATTTTGCACCGTATCATTCGATGGAACAAAAAAATACTCATCTGTTCTTTTTTTTCGTCAAAGTTTTGTCAATTTTCAGTTGAGTATCGTTCATTTTTTGATTTTAAATACAGATACATTGAGAAAGTATTTGAGTACTAAAAAAGTATTTAAATACGTTTACTCAAGTACTTTAAAAAACTGTACCGTGTTCCCCGTGGTCTGTGTTAATCACCGAATGGAGGCCCGCTGGCCACTTGTTGGCGAACACTTTATCGAGCCCGCAGACATGACTTTTTAAAATTATTTTTTGTTGATAGTGAATAAAATGAGGTTTTCATAAATTTAAATTAAATCATTTGTTTTTCCTTTACTTACTTTGGATAAACGCATAATCTAACCTAACCTAACCTATATACAATTTTGTTGGCCCTAAAACACTTCCCAAGTTCCCAAAGTGAACCTCCGAAAATCTTAATTGGTGACCCCTGCAATAGAGGAAACCCGACTCGAACGACTTAAATGTTATTGGGCGGTAATTTTAATATTTAATATTGTTATAATGGCATTCTCTCACCTTCTTGGTCGACACCGTCCAGCACGATGGTCCTGGTGGACATGAGCCTGTCCATGCGGCTGGCCAGCATGTCGTCCAGCATGGCGTTCTTGCTGTCGGCATCCGGGGCGGCGTCCAGGGCGGCGCGGTCGGCCCGGTCGGCTTGTGGGTCGACGGCCAGTGACTTGCCGGCTCGGGCGGCCAGGGTGACGCCTTCCGTAAGGGTCACAGCGGACTTGCCGAGGGCCCTGTCAAGGGCAGTAAGCGCTTTGGACTTGAGGCACACGGTGGCCGGTACAGTAGAAGTGACGTCGCCAAAACAATCGTCTAGCACCGACCACAGGACCGCGCCGAATCCGTCCTCTCTCTGTTGCTGCTGTTGTTGTGACTGTTGTGGAACGGAAGCGGTGGAACCGAAAACGGCCAGAGAGACGCAAACGAACGAAATCGCGATGGGAGAGAACATGTTTTTGGTTTTTTTTTTTTGCAAATAAAATATGCTAAGTATAATATGACGATAATGAAACAGTTTTGCCGTCTTTCGTCGGACGAAAACTGTGCGAATTTTCACGTCTACCGCGGTTGTGATATTATTGTAAGGTACCTACCACGTATGGATATTATCTGGCCGCGTGTGGACTCTTCAGTCGTCGGTGTGAATGTGATGGTTCCTAATTGGATACCGGGAGCTTATATACGCACTTGCGTATCTTCTGGTCAGAGGACCGTGACAACATAATGGACGAGTTTCATCCGATTCGGCGGCGGCCTAACGTATCCACCGTCCCTGTTCGCGGGAAAACTGAGCGCGTTTAACCGCGACCGTTTGATGCGTTTTCTGGTTTTCACGTAAGCACGACCGTGCCACGGATGTAGAAATGTGATTCGGATAAGGATTTAATTCCATATATTTTATTGTTATAAGTAGGTATGTGTTATAATATTATGTGGTACTCGACTACAACAGCTGCACAATATTGTGTTTTGTTCGTCGGCCGCATACGATTAAGAAGAATATATTATTATTCGATTCCCCGCCTCTTTGTCTTATAGCAGTTGTAATAAATATAAAAATATCTTACAATAGGAAACTAAAAATGTTTCACTGTTATTGTCTATATTTATGTATAGAGGTCGTCTTAATATTCTAAGTAGGTTTTTTTTCATATACATAGGTACAATTGCGGATTAAGTTGGAATACCTAGTGTGGTAGGTGTTGTAGTAAAATATTGCCTTAACCATCATCGAAGACGTTTGCATATTGTGTGTGTGTGTGACTACATTGTATAAAATATAATAATATACATACGTTAAAAGTTTCACGTTCCCACAAATAATATTTTTGACTTAAAACAAAATTATTTAAGTCATTATTTCTCGTTCAAAAATATCTAACTTCGTACAAATTTTTAATTCAAATCCATAAAAAAAGTGCTTATTTATTTTTAAATTTTTTTATTTAAGTATGAGCTACTTATGAGGAACTTTTATTACAATTTAAAGCCTTAGCTGTAAGAATAGAATATTTTATATATTTTTAATCACAAAATAATTTGCAAATTTTCGATGTTTTGATGAATATTGTCAAAATTTTAACTTGCTTATAAAAAAACATCATGCAAATGTCTCTTTAATATTTATTACAGGTATAATAACCTGAATCAACGAAGAACCTTTTATTCAATTTTCAAGCTTTTTGTCAAAATTATCCTTTACAAAGTGTATGGAAAATAAAAAAATTGAAAATTTGAAATGTTTATAAATGACTCAAAAAGAGTCAAAATATTTTTGAAATTATAAATTTATAATTTCTTTGTTTTTGTGCTGAAGACACGTCTTTGTGTCGTAGAATAAATGTTCTGACTATCAACTTCGATCGAAGTTTCTAGCAGCAAATTTGATTTAGTTTGTATTTTTGGAAGGTTAAATTGAAAATGCTCAGTATTTTTTAAAAATAATCGGGAAACAGAAAAAAATACGAACATGTGTTAAAGTTGTAATACTATTGTATAAATAACTGTTAGGTAATCTTAGGTACCACAGAGTGACTTAAGTTTGGTTACCACAAAGTTAAACTTTCTTAGCTCAGAATCTTTTTTCATAGTACCAATAGGTACAATGGTTTATCATCAATTATAATTTACCACATAGATAACTGCATTTCGCAGTACCTACTCGACGGCTTAGTACACTCGACTCATATAGTGTACAGCAGAGCAATTACCTACTTACCCACTTTTTTCAGTATATAATAATTTTGAAATAAAGTTTATTAAATATGTATAAATGTATAATACATTTTATTACAATCCGTGGATAATCTAAAATGAATAACCAACTTTTTACTTACAAAAGTTATGTAATCGCTACTGACAAAAGAGGCCTAGTCAATCATTATTGATCTACTTAAGGCCATAATACCTATTCATATGCATGTCGTGCGTGTCTGCTCACATTTTTTCTGTGCTAATCACTCGATAATCACACCTAACCTAACCATGTTTAGACGATTATTTATTGAATTAAACCAAGCAACATTTTAAATACCTATTTTTACAGTTCACTATTGTCTATTTGATGTGACTGACATGAGTTCGTATATGTTCAGGACTTCACGTTTTACTATACCGGACCATAGGTAAAGAAAGGTGTATTACATTAGGCATTTAGTTTTTGCATAGGCAAAATTATTCGAAATAATTACCTAATTATGTACCTATAACTGATAATTTATTGTTTTAACATCGTAATCCTTTTGTGCTTACTTAATCGACCACCGAGTAACCTCCTCACGTTTGGTTTAAATTTGTAGTCAGCAGTTATCGCACCTAACCCCATACCATATATGGTGCCTCGTACCTATGTACAGAGTATAACAGGAAGACCTAACAGATGAAAAAACTTTTTTTCTTATCAATATTTTAGATTCTGAGCGAAGCGATGAATGTATTGATTTTACAATGATGTATGTTTTTTTTTAATTTTTTTTTTGTGTCTGTCATCACCTTTTAGGACAGTAAAAGTGCTTGATTTTGTTTCAATAGTAACTTTTCTGGTAGGAAAGTGAATCTAGTTAGTACTTTCGGGGGTCAAAAGTAAAAATTTCCCAGTAGTTTACAAAAGCGCCGTGAAAAACAAAAGAAAAATTAGGGAAAAACGGGAATTTTTACGCAAAATCTGTTTTCGAGAAAATCGATTTTGGTTTTTGGTGTAACTCAAAAACAAATGACCGTAGATACTTGAAAATTTCACTGAATGTTATATTATTACCATTTTCTATACACGATAAAATTTTGAAAATAATTTGATTCTTTTTGAGCTGTTTACGGACATTGTAAGTTTTCAATTTTTTTAGTTTTTTTTTTCTGTAAATATCAATAAAATTATATTTGTTGGGTAAAAATTTAATATAAGGCTCCTGATATTTCGTTCTAATAGCAGTTAAAAAATATTTAAAATTCATAGGCACAATTTTTTTTATAAGCATTTAAAGTTCAAATTTTGACAAAATTTATCAAATTTATAATTTAATAATTATTTTGTAGTTAAAAATTTATAAAATGTTCAACTTTTATAGCTAAGGATTGAAAATTTAAAACAAGGTTCCGCGTTAATAGGTAGTATATAAATTACTTTATTCATAATAATATCATCAAATATACTTGGTAATATCATAGGCTGACTGACCGTTTTCGCTTAGAATCGTTTTTCTTATACAATATCATTGAATTCAAATTTAACACCATCCATTACAGTGACCCACTTGTAACCGACTATACAGCAGAGTGACATCCACTTACCCACCTTTTTTAATTTGTTTTTTGTAATTTATAGTTACTTGCGCTATACGTATAATATAAAAAAAAATAACAAATTTATAAATTTGATTATAAGAATAATTTTGATGGTAAAAACATTTATCTAAGTCAAGTAGTTTATTTTGTAGAATTTTTTTAAATATCAATATTTTTTTGAGTAACTTAATTTAAAACGTAATACATTTTTTCAAAATATTATTTTTGGAAATTTCCTTACATGAGTATATTTCTTAAATTATTCATTAACCATATAATTTTCACAATTTATATTTATATATGTCATACATTTTTTTTTGTCAGGTCTTCCAGTTACATCCTGTATACTATATTTTACAATTACGACCACGTAACATAATCTTCTAAAATGTTTACATATCAACTGCCATCAATAATATTTAGCTCCTTATTACTTATTAGTCTAGTGTAAACAATAGGAACATGTAAAAGTAAAAACAAGACTTTGTTAAACATGTTTTTCTCTAACCACTCGCATGCATATTTTATTTCATTAACCAAAAATAAATTAAATTATATAATAATATATATAAAATTATATGAAACTAGTAAGTAAACCTATAAAAAAAATTATACTATACATGCCAACAAAATTATATAATTTAGTGGCTTAGTCCTATAATACATTATGGCATGAATCGCTAAATAATATCCATCGCATAAAATGGCATGTTTTTAATTTTTTTTCTTCTGTAGATTACAACTTCCTAAAGTTTGGTTAGGTTATATAACAATTATCGTTTAAACATATTTCCAACCGTTTTAATAATAAAAAT
Organism: Sitobion miscanthi; assembly: GCA_008086715.1. NCBI lineage: Eukaryota > Metazoa > Arthropoda > Insecta > Hemiptera > Aphididae > Sitobion > Sitobion miscanthi. Next base: position 26,851,457 of record CM017804.1, read on the forward strand.
TTGAACGTATTGAATTTTATCTTGAAATTTATGTTCTTTTCTGATATTCTTTTTCTGATGATTCTTTTTAGTGCGATGATTTAACTTTTTTTTTAGTTTATTTCATAGATTAAAAACTGGACGTGGTTTGTTTTATACTAATATTGGATCAAAATGGCTGTATAATACTAAAATTACATTCGTGGTGTTATGTTTTTCAGAAAAACTGAAAAATTATAGGATTTTAAATTTTAAATTATTGTATTATAATATCAATATATTTTTTCTCGAATTCGGCATTCGAATGAAATAATTAATCTCTGATTTAAAATGTTTAATAAATAATTATGTATTTAACACACTTACACACTTGCTACCACTGATTGGTGACCGAAGCGAGACGAGTAGGTACAAAGCTGTGATAGGAATCATTGACCGGACAGCTGTACTTAGTTCGTTCTACTTTTTTTTCATAAGAACAGAATAAAATGAAAAATTATGTGTCGACCATGTTTATTAATAATATATAGTTGTAAACTAATGACCAATGTTGTTAATGCTCTAATTGAATACAAAAAAAGAAGATTATACATTAATTTAATTTTTTGGCAATGGTATAATACCATTGCCAAAAAATTATTCCAACAATTATTACAGTTTTAATTATTTACAAATGTATATAATTATAAAGGCACTTAGAATTGAACGTGTCGAATAATTACTATTTACTACTTAGATAGAAATCTGCGGACTTAACTTGCGTTTTAATATTTTACTACTTAAAATATATTACCTACTGAAAGCGAGAAAACTATAGTAGGCGAATAAATAATCGAATTATTTAATTGTAGATCAGGCCAATACATGAATAAGCCAGGTAGGTTACTAGTCTTGAATATTTTTGACAATTTCCGTTGTATTTTTTCAGAAACACTACATACTTTTAGATTTTTTCCAGAGGATTTAAAGTATTTATTTTTAATGTTACCTTGATAATGATAACATCTACTATTCTATTTAGATCATATTTAGGTATAATATGGTAAATGTTCTGTATAGGAAAATCCGAAAATGTCGAGTGATCTTATCTAGGTTGGATAATCAGTTATCACTATTAATTTGGTATGCATTAAAATGTCTTAAAACAAAAATCATACATAATTATCAACTAAACCAATTTAAAAAATATTATTTTGGAGGCTTGTAAAACATATTTTGAGGGGACTAAGTTTCTCCGACCGATCACCACATAAGAAGAGAACTATACATAGCTAGATTCAATATACACTGCACAAATGTCTAGATTGGTAGATCTGATAAATAGTTCCAGAGTTTAGCCTGTAGAGAGTTTTTCATTTCACATTTATATAGTTAGATAATAGCATTTCAAGAGTATAATAGGGATTCTCTATTAGATATTGTGATGTCGTATCAATCGTTACTTGTAACTGTAACTGGAAGTATTGCTAAGATATGTGCAGTGGCGTATTTAGAATTTTGCTGCCCTAGGTACACATTTTTTTTAAATAATAATGAGATATTCTTTAAATTACCGACTAGATTCACTTTGCCACTAGAAAAGATACTGAAGTTGAAAATCGAAGCATTATTTCAACTATTTATCGTGTATACCGACACGCACAAAAAAAAAAAGCATCACACACTATTGTAAAATCATTATCTTCATCGCTCCGCTCAGAATCTAATGATGTTATGTATGAAATACAATCAGTAATTATTTATTATTAAAAAAGCATGTTAATATTAATAGTTAGGTATAGTTAGGTTAAATTAACAATGTAATAAGTCCATAATTTATATATTTATTGTTTTTATAAAAAAATACTATTTCTGGTAAGTTTAAGTTCTTAAAAAGTACATAATCAAATTTACAAAAATTTTCGAATACAATTTGTTGTACTTATATATTATATGTAGTTAAAGATAACTTACAAAATTACTGCAGTCTGTAAGCCGCTATTAAATATTAAAAACGCTCTCCTGTACAATATTCCATTTTTGATATACGACCATACTTGTACTGACACTTCGATGTTACTAACATCATAGCCCACAATAAATGGCAAGTTTAGGCTCAGAACAATATAGTTTTAGGTATTCGACAAGTGACCACAAACCAATACGCGAGCGTATATTATCAGATATGGAGATTGATTCCACAGGTGACTTTGCTTATATTTAAATAATAATTGAACGTTTTGTTGATATTGATTTGCCTTACTACTTAAATCATTGTATATCTGTTTTCAAAAAAAAAGTTCCCACAAAAATTTACTGTCTGGGGCAATTGCTCTCATTGCCCCCCCCCCTAAATACGCCACTGGATCTGTGACAGTTTTTCAAATCAATTGGTAAGTGTTCTTATTTTGTATAAAATAAATAATTATTAAAAAAATATATAAAATTTATTCACAAATATATGTACACAAAATAAAACCTTCTCGGAAACTTGCACAAAAATATTAAGCAGGCAGTAGAATAAAATATTCATTACATAATACCTACCTGATACCTATTGAGTATATATGTATATATATAATAAAATGATAAACTACAGATAAATAGTAGTAGGTAAATAAACGTAAATTTTACTGTATTACCGTCGGTCGTTATTAAAACGTAAATTTATTATTTGTATAGTAACCACACATCTATAATTTGTTAAAATAATGTTAAATAATTTCCATCTGATATTAATTGATTTTTTTTATTAAATTGGTTCATGTCGTGATTAACCACCAAACTAGTAGAATTGCTAGAAAATGACGTACTACTAGCTGTCGTGGTATCGGGTTGGCTAATTGTCGATTTCAGCAAGGTCATTCTGGCAATGCTCTCCCTATTTCGTCGAGTCATCGCTGCAGCTGTAGATTCTATATTATTGACGTATGGTCGTTCCGTAAATAATCGCAAAAATATCTCTTTTTGGGAGCACGACGGAAGGATTTGCCCCAAGAACTGCAACCAAGCGACATTTTCCTGCACAGATTTACGATAGTCTTCCAGTGATATTCTATTATCACGATCCTTGTCCACCTCGGTCATGACGAAATCGACAAAACTCTGATCGTACTCCTCCATATTGACTAATTTACACATTTTCATGCTGTTTCTTCTGGACATCAGTAACACGTCTTCTTTTTTAATGTATTTCGGTGACCTCATCATCTCCGTGTAGACTTCGAAGCAAAAGTGAATCAAGTCGGGTAGGGTTCCTTTTAACAACATCGACAATACCTTGACGAACTCGGGCCCAGTCAAGTATTTCTTGTTCGTTCCGGCACAAAGTAGATATATTTTATCTACGGCTTCTACGTTTCTCACCCCTAAAAAAACGTCCATAAACTTTATGAAATTTAGCTTATCCATAGGTTTCGTGTTGTCTTTTGTTAGCATGTAATGCATTTGTAGCAATCGGAGCACTTCTATTTTATTGAAATGTGTTGTACGCGAAAGCTCCGTTCCGATGTCCGAAAATCTGTGTTGTAAACGTATGTCCAAAGTCGCTGTTAAACGCTTATTTATCGGACTATACGGTGGCATTTTGATTTAATTTAGAATCATGTAATAATTTGAATAACCTCTCTGTAATTAAAAAAGTATTTCAAAATTTAAATATGAACAAATGTATTATTTTGATTGTATTGACAACCAGTAAAACACGCACTTTTATAGGAATTAATATTTATTTCCATGGAACTAACGACAGGAAATGTAACTGCATTGTGGCCAGTGGCGGATTTAAGGGTTCAATAATAGTCATCAAGTCCATAAGAGGTGTCTCGTACAAAATGTACCAGTAACATATACTTACCTACGAAATTGTGTTTTTTATTAACCTAACCTAACAATGGTACATTATTATAATGCAATAAATATTATAATGATATTAACCAGCAATATAAAATGTATATTTTATTGTTTTAAGTTAAAAAAAAAAATTAACTATGTAATTTAAGTGGGCCCCAGTGTACGAGACCCGTCGGAATTTGCAAACTAAGCGACCATTAAATCCGTCACTGGTTGTGGCATGATATTCTTGATACTATTAAAATATATTTATTTAGATAATTTTAGGATTGTAGGAGTTAGTACGAGTATAAAACAAATTCTATATCAAAGGCGCGTCATTATGGGCGGGTACGGATTTATAAATTTAATCAATATTATTTAATTACTTTAAAAACAAGTTAGTTCGAAGCTCATTCTGCGAGCGTGCTAAATTCCCGGTTTCTAAACGAATTTTAATACAACGCAATAAATTATAATTTCATAATATACAATTTATGTTTAGTGACTATAAGAATAGTAAAATAAATAAAAATCAACAACCGTAACTATGTACTGGTAACTGACGGACAGACGGACGGACGGATACAAGGGGCGGGATATAAGGTGTTTAACAGCTGTACTTTACCATCTTAAACATTAGTCGTATTTCTTCTTAATAAACATTAACAATATTATGATATTGATATAGACCGAATGCAAGGAACCGAGAAATGTATTGGTTTCAGCGATTTTTTTTAATAACAATTTTAATGTTGAGTCCACATGAGGAGCCGGTCAACCGCCATAATCTTATACGGCCTTTGCAAATATCGACAACGTCGGCACGCGTAATGAGTAATATTATTACGTACAACCGCAGTCGTCTTCAAACTGACGTTTCAGTGCAGTTCTTACACTTTGCCGCCTTGCATCTAATAATCGTTCCAGTATACTGACTCCAGAACTACGATTTGGCTACGTCATCATTATAGGACACTCGCGAGTCGCAACTAGTTTTTTCGGGTAAAAAAAAAATGTCAGTGGAATTCACATCAGATTACCGTTATAAATCCAACCCCAAAATCAACTACCTATGAGTCGTCGGAATTAACAATCGCCGGTGCCTACCCACTGCCCATTACCAATATTATACAAAATATAATATAGCAATTAATAGTTAGTGCATTTTATATTGTACTTCCGGGGAAGATCCAGGAAGGAGGGGATAATGGGCTTTAGCTATGGCTCTCTTTGGAAATTTCATTTTATATTATTGTGTATTTGTTTATACAATAAATAGTTCATAAGTCTCAAAGCCCATAAATTTGAATTATAAACACAATTGTTAATATTGTTATCAAATCTATAATCTATATAAAATATCTATTATGTACTAATATTATAATTGTATTTTTTCTGAAAAAAATGTAGCCCTTTCCATTTTCTAGACGTTATATAGTTAATCTATTGTACCTGCTTCCCCCCCTCCCTAAAATCTATCCCTATCAAAATCATCACCGTCAACATCACATTCTATCTGTGCTCCATTCATCATATTCCACTGTCCTGTGAATCAGATTTAAACAGCAGGGTGATTCACCAAGCATAGGTACATTCTTATAAACTATAAATATTAATATAAATTACCTACTGAAATGTTCAGATTACCATGATAGCCTCCATGCCATCCAAACACATTATCGTGGACCTATTATTCTTGGAACACAATCTACGAAATTTAATAATTCAAAAATTAATGTCGTTTGAACTTTGATTTTGATATGTCAATATGTTCAGAAAAACCGTAATACGCAAAATAATTCACTGCAACTTTATTGTGCAAATCTATGATTTTTACCTAAAAGGCTGACTGCAGCTGAGACTTATAGGTATCTTATAGTGACTAACTAGATTGGGCACAGGAAGAAATGAAAATACTTTTAATGTATTACTATTTTACGTACACTATTATACAAATATTATAAGACAAGGGGGGATATGGAATATCATACAAATAAGTATTTTTCAGTTCCTAAAATTGTATGCAGTTCGAAATTTAAAAGCGTGTTATTCTAATTAAACCTTTGTAATAATATTATGTATAATTTTATATCTTCACATTTTTTTATATTTTAATAGTTTTTTGCCAAACCACATTTTAATTATTAACACAGACACACATAGTAAACAATATTTTGTGTTGTTACGCCTTATACTCTTATTATAATTATTGTTATTATTCATTGTTATTGAGAGTACCTATTTTTATTATTATCAGCTTAGTAGTGTACGGTGGTAGATAGTATACTAGTGTTTATCTAGAAATAATTTAAATTTGACCGATTTGGGACTATGTGTGTAGTACGAAAATTTGGATATTTTAAGGACTGGTATTTTTAATAGTTATAATGCTGAAAAATATATACTCGCGGCCGTAGTAGTTGGCGTTCGAAATGCTTGACCAATTTGATGTCGAATGTCAAAAAGTTAAACAAGAGATATTGTAACTATGATATTATATTATTATGTAAAATGATTATATGTTTAAGTACCTACTATAATTATTATTATAATAGCTGCAGCAGAACAGTGCAGAACGATCTCGCATGGGTAAGAATAGACTTAATGGGTTGGCCTTATTGGCATGTTATCGGGATCTCAAAATTACCCATGCGACTATACCAAATGAAGTCATTGATGAGTTAGTTTTAAAGAAGAGGAAAGTAGGTAACCACTCTGCTGTACAGTATGAACTTAAATTTCAATTGTACCTCATCATTGATACATCGAGTAAATCGCTCCCAGTCGCTGTAATGTATCTGTTAGATATGAATTCTAATAGATACATTGTTAGATGTGAATTAAAGTATAAAAGTCATTGCGAAGTCAGAACTGCCGAATAGACAGTCGTCTACAATAACCTACCTAAGTACCTATAGTTTTAAAGATATATCTATTATGCTATAGAGTAATTTATTTTACTATTAGTAACACGGTAGGTTAAATGAATTTTTTACAAAAACATTGCATTTTAAAATGCCATTGTGCAGTATATAAAATATAATAATATATGTTAAAACTTAAAATATGTTTCAAATCCTCACAAAGAATATACTTTTTAAATTTCAACAAAATAACTGCTTAGCATCGTTATTCTTCGTCTAAATATCTAATTTCGTACATATTTGAAGCACAAATGTCTATAAAAAAAGTTATTATATATATTTTTTTAGATTAAGTATGAAACTATTTATAAATAACTTTGTACCTATAGGTGTTACATTTTTAAGACTTAGTTATAAAAAATGAACATTTTATACATCGTACACAACACAATATTTTCAAATGTTCGTGATTTAGGCAAATATTGTTAAACATTTAACTTGAGACGGTCATAATAAATATTTTTGGAATTATTATGTTCAAATTTTATTTAATTCCACTAATAACAGTGTACCAATAATATTTACATATAAATTGTAAGATCATACCAAACCGGAACGTTTTTACGTTGTAATTTATTGTAACATGAATCGTGTTATACATTTTATGTAGGTACCAATACGTTTTCGTGGAATAAACGTCAAGAAGTATTTATTTTGTATCGCAATATTTCCGTACAAAAAAGTAACGACATTAGAACTCAGACATTATGAATTAGTTGAAATCAAATCTACTGCGGTGGCTATGTCTTACAATTTTTGAAATAACTAGTTATTGTGTGTTTCGAAAAATGATTAGAAAAAAACACTCACTCCCTATGCTATTAATTGTAGTGTTATTATATTATGTCATACACCGAATTGCAAAAAAATCCCGATAAAAAGATCCTTTAATATACGAAATACTTACTAGTATTTACAATCGATACACAGTTTGTAACAAAAAATTAAACCAAATTTTTTTGTGTTCATCATAATACACATATTGTTATAAATTATAATCTTATGCAAACCGTCAAATTTGAAGCTACATCACAGGATATGCCTCGACGGTGGGGCTTGCCACTGAAAGAGACGATTCGTGACCGACAAATACGAGTAAGTGCCTTTAGGTCATTGTTATGTAATATGTATTAATAGGATGCGTAGTAATGATATTAGCGAGTAAAATATTGTCATCAGCAGAAGAATCTTTTTTCAATCATAAAAAGGTGTCAATAAATGGCAAGGCGACAACATGCAGACAAAATAATTAAACATTTCGGATTCATAAACATTTTGATTTTTTTTTTCATTTATCACGTCATATATGTTTCTATAATAATACATAAACATCAGTAATAAATAACGATTATTTATATAATAATACAACGGTTAAAATAGTTTTCAAAAGACAAGTGCGAAACTTGAACGATTACAATTTTTCATTCACAGACCGGTTTTGACTCTGAACGCGGTCGGACTTATAAATTAAAAAAAAATAAATAATAAATTAATAGTAACACATTGATAAATACATTATAATATTAAAATGCGACGCGTCGAGGATGGTGATAACGCGCGTGCCGTGATAAGGTGCTGTCTACTGCGGCTTTTGGCCAGAGTACGCCACGTCGTGAGCTTCGAGTTTCTGCAAGCTCCGGCCGTAGTGATGGGACACCGACTCGGTTTCGTGTCCACCCTGTTGCGGTTGGAGCAGCTTCTTCAGCGCTATGATGCCGGACAGCACCAGTGCGATTTTGCTCAGCAACAGCGCCTTGCCGGCGATCAGCGCCAGGATTTTGAACGCCATCGGGCCCATGACCGCCGCGGCCATCATGCCGGCCATCATCATGGCCTGTTGCATGGCCTTGTCCTTCTTCTTGCGACCTGTGAAGGGCACGGCCAAACCGACTGATTAGGATAGGAGGTACAATACGACTTCCATCTGGGGCGAATTTTAAGAGGGGGAGAAGGCGGCTACGAGGGATATCTACCCCCAACCACTGTTGGGTATTTAGTGTGCGATATTATATCGAAATATGAAATTTATGATTTTTATCCGTTTACCGTAATAATAACGTAAATTGTAAAATATAAACAATTATTTTCGTTTCTATTATGGATTAAATATATAGGTAAATTCTGAAAAATCATTAAATCTGACTATGTTTGGGTGGTAGAGGAAAATCGAGTAACCTCACCGGGGGGAGGGGGGGCTTGAAAAATGTTTAAATGCACCCGGACAATTCGTGATTTTTAACTCACGTCAATATCAGGGAGTCTACAACCCCGAAAAAATCTTGGACACGGCCTCTAAGAGAACTCCATCACTACTGAGTGGTGTTTTATTTGCACCTGCTGTATCGCCATCATATCTTAAAGACTTAAACTTAATATTGCAGGAAGACGCGGGTTGTCGCAAAATCAATAATATAATATGTACCTACACCATATAAGTGGTGACGGGATAGTGTCGTGGAATTCGCGAACTGTTCTAGACGCTACACTGTTAACACACTATACTGTTACCGCGAAACGATAAACGGCCCAAAAAGGCCCAACATGATGACTGGATGTCGGGTTTCAAGCAAGTAAAAACATTAATTTTTAGGTATGATAGCATGGCGGTGAAATCACGTCGTGCAGTGTGAAAACGATATAGCCAAGATATTTTATGCTAATAATACGATTGTATTAAACAGAGATTTAAGGATTCGCCGAAAACGAAAATTTTGTCTAAACACGCGTCGTGGTTGTCCGTCTCCCAAAATTTACGAACGATCTCGATTGGAGTTCAACAAAAAATTTGCAATGTCGACGCGTACCTATATAGGTGACATTATTCTGATATATTTATTTGCATAATTTTATACGTGGCGGCACCGGTGCGACGATACCAACCAACACGGACGTGCCAAACAACGTTCGTTAAAAAACGTACCTACGTCCGTGTTACAGCATCGAGTTTTCTCGATTGAACTACTTCGTGAAAGCGTCGAGTTTGGTATGAATAATATTATAGTATAAAGGTTGTGACTCCGATAGACGATTTTAGACGGAAGTGATATATTGTATAAGTTAGGTATATTTATATACTACCTATATATTATATTGTGTAATTACACAAGGTGGTCGATTTGTATTTGCTCACGTTATTTGGAAAATGTTTAACTTTTTGAAACAACTAACATGTTTACCTGCATAGTTCTATGTCAAATCAAAATGATATTTTTGAAAAAAAATTATATTTTTATCGTTATTATTTGTAAATGTTTTAACTCTTTTAAAAGACAACATACGTTTTTAAGTAGTTAAATAATTATAAGTATTTAGAGTTTATACGAGAGGAATAGTGGACCAACATTTTGCTGAATACTACTGTGCTACTATAATATGTAGCTCATCATAACTTGTGACTTATTCACTTCTCATAGGAAATTCAATATTTATGTATCGAAATACTCCAAAAAATATTCTACTTCGAAATATGTGAAATAAAATATATATTGTATTGTCCTTAAAAAAACTATTGAAAAAACGGTAAAAATAATTGTAGTTTTTAATGACATTTCAAATTATGTAATTTATAATATTTTCAAAACAGTTTTAACTTTTCGAAAATATTAGTGTAAACACTTGAATGAACTATGCCTATTGTACATTATTTATATGTCTCGGATTTGATTTTTTAGTGAGGTGTTTTTGTACTATACATATTATTATGTTATATGATGATGTCGTGAAATGTTTGAAAATTATATTAACTATTAAATGGCGCATGTATGGGTACAAATATTAACGACCCCAAATGCCAACTTCTAAGTTCGAAGTGCAGGTTATAAGACGATAACAGTAACATAGATAACGCGCGTTTAATTCGCTCACCTTCTTGGCCAGCCCCATCCAACATGATGGTCCTGGTGGACATGAGCCTGTCCATGCGGTTGGCGAGCATGTCGTCCAGCAGGGCGTTCTTGCTGTCGGCGTCCGGGGCGGCGTCCAGGGCGGCGCGGTCGGCCCGGTCGGCTTGTGGGTCGACGGCCAGCGACTTACCGGCCCTGGCGGCCAGGATCACGCCGTCCGCGACGGTCACGGAGGGCTTTCCGAGGGCCCGGTCAAGGGCCGTCAGCGCTTTGGACTTGAGGCACACGGTGGCCGGTTCGGCCGTGTCGAAACAGTCGTCGAGCACCGACCACAGGACCGTACCGAATCCGGCAGAACCCGCGCCGTCCTCTTGCCGCTGTTGTGGTTGTTGTTGTTGTTCCACGGGCACGGAAGCGGCGAGACCGAAAACGGCCAGGGCTACGCAAACGGATGACATCGCGACGGACGGAGGAGACATGATGATTATAATGTTTTAGCGAGTGTTTCGGGAGCAACACGTGTTCGGTGCAGTCTTACAGCCGTATATCGTCTCGTTCGGACTCGACCGTCGCCGGTGTGGATGTGATGGTTCCGAACGGGTGGCCGGGACCTTATATAGGTACACGCGTGGCGTGACGACGCCGTCAACATAAACGGAGCGCTTGCGTAGGTCATGCCTCCCATCGTCCGCGCACGACCTGCGAGAACACCGTGAAAATAATAATATACGGTTTTCAGGTGCGCGGGTATGCGAGTGAGGGGAGGGGAGGGGGGGCGGGACAGTCGGGTGCCTCCGCGTGTCCCTTTCGCGGACGGATCCGCGCGGCGGCCATCTCGCGCGTTGACCAACTGACATAAAAAGTAAACGGCGGTGAAAACGTTTTCCAGCGGCTGACGACCGCCGCCGCTCCCTTCGACCGCTGCGAACCGCCCGCGCGCCCTCTAATTGCGTATTCCGAGTTATCAGACCGTGCATCGCCCGCGCGTCCGTAATGCGTCCGCAATGCGTGTATTATTATTATTATTATTATCATGCGTATATTATATTCCATACGTCGCTCGTTATAAACGCACCGGAAACACGTATGCGCGCGTGCTAATAATATTATCATAATGGTCTCTCGGCGCGATTCTCGATCATCGAACAACACCCATTGCCCGTGTTTCGAAAAAGCCAACTCTACTTGACGTTTTTCTAAAATAATAATTATTTTGTTGCTGCGAGACGACATTTTTTGTCGTCGTCGTCTCTCGAGTTTTTTCTTTTTACTCGTTTTTGAAATGATAACATACCTTTTTTATTTTACATTCCGAATCATGATTTACCGAGGTATTATTCGGGAAATAATTTTGATAAATAAAAATCAAATTTCAGACGAGTAATTAATTAATTACAACTTATTTAGATTTTTTATGAATGAAGTAGGGGACCAACAAGGTACACATTCCATTGCCACTCCATTCCGCTCAACTAAACTTTAAATATAGGTACTAATAATCAATAAACTTCTCATACAAAATCCGATTTTCATCTATCGAAAAACTCCAAAAAATATTCTGCTTTGGAATAAGAAATTTAAAACATATGAGTTGTCTCATTCAAAATAGTAAAATAATATAGAATCGGGGGTGTATTTATCAGAGCACTAGATTTTTAGAAATTCTCACCCCGCAAGTGCAAGAACATTCTAAGTACAGCGAATACAGTTTTTAAAATACCTATTTTTAGTTTAAGTGCCTTAGGTTATTATGCCATATTTTGTAGGTTATCCTAATCGATTTTGCGGTTACAGTTATACAGTTTATGGCTCTTAAATAAAAATTTTACCAAAAGAGAGGCATTTAGAAATAATTTTTTTTTTCGTTAATGAAAAATATTAAAAATCCAAAGATTTGCAACTTTTCTATAAAATACCAACTTGATACCTGTTGTAGTAACAGATCTAATTTACTACCAGTAACCACCTCTAAAGTTGAAAATCTAATCACGTTTACAGCTTCAAAATATTACGACAGACAGGAAAAAAATACATTATTGTAAAATCAATACATAATTCAGCTCAGCATCTAAAATTAGTTTAGACACTAAAGGGTTAATTTAAGTTTGTACATTTGGTAATTTTCATAGTGAATAGACACGGAAACACACATAGGTTTAATGTTATTATGATTTAATGATTGTGGACTATACTTGGCCACAGCAGACTTACAGGAACCACAAAGAACTACAGTGGTCTCGAATTCAAATTAGGTAGATAGGTACAATATTTTTTACTCGTCAAAAGTTCGCGGTCAAAAAATTAATATTGTGGACTTTTTTTTACTCATCTAACGATAAAGCAACTTAATCTTATTTTAACACAAATGATTATTGAATCGCTCTACGCCTTATCGCCTTCAGCTATCTATATATATAAAAATAAGTGTACATTTTGAATAAATTTTATAACTCAAGATCCACCTAACCGATTTTGATCAAAATTTCAAGGCATATCAAGATTGTTATGTAGATGGTTTATGTGAAGTTTTTACGCTGTGAAATAAGTGGTTCCGGAGTTATGGTCTTGTAAGTGCACTCCTGACGACATGACCAAAAACAACAACAACGTCTATACACTTATTTTTATCTATATTATAAACCCATAGAAACCATTAAAAAACAAAAATTTCTATTTTAAATCTCAAAATTCCTGTTTGAGCACCTACCAGGGGTGATCACTTCCCTTTTTAAATTAGCCTATGACATTCACAAAGAATTTGGCTTTGTATTGGTGAAAGAATTTTCGAAATCGGTTCAGTAGTTTCGGAGTTTATCCCGAACTTACAAACAAACGCTATCATTTTATAAATTAGTATAGATAAAAATGAATGTTTGTGTGTAGATTAAATCACTGGGAAGAAGATGGGCTAATTTAAAAGGTGTTAAATTTGTTTTTTTTTTATTCATCGGATTTTAGTACGGTTGCGTTAGGCTTTTGTATTAATTGATTATATTAATCTTCAGTAGGTGGAAATAAGTAAAAATGACAAACTTGGTCTTTAGATTGGATACTTTAGAGTTAAATCATACACTTTTGTACAAACAGCACGGGGTCAGCGGTCTAATATAACGTTGCGAATCAGAATTTTTATTCCGGGCAACAGAAAAGTTAAGATAAATTTTGAACACCATACACCATACACCATACATCGAATATTAAATAATGAATTGAGCAAAGTTTGAGTCATATAGAATTGGTACATTTAACGGGCAACGAAGTGCCAGCGGGATCAGCTAGTAATACATAAAATTTAAATCTTAAATTATTTTGGCAAGCACAATAAATGACGAAATAAAAAGGAGATCTTTGTACGAAATAATTTAGAACTGCGGGTCATATCGAAGGGTTTACTGATAGCTTGTTTGAGACCATTCGCGTAGAACCACTGCAGTCGCCGCCTGGTTGTGCGGCAATACCTAATGATTTCAACTCACGCCGTTTTGTCTGTAATCGTTTTTTCGTCATATTATTATTATTATATCGTCAATGGTCGTCATGTCTTATCGTTTTGGTTCATGTGAGCCAAGAATATGAATAGGCACCTGTTATATAGGTAATAAAATGATTTAAAATGTAGGTACGTATGATATAACTATAGATCCATTAAAAAAAATACAAAACAAAATATTAAAAATTATCCTAAAAAAAGATTCAAGACACCGCACAAAATATTTATACAACGATATGAATGTACTACCAATAAAAAAATTATTTTATAAAGCGTCGGTACTTTACATAATTAAAAATAACCTTACTTTTAAAACTGAACACGGACATAATACTAGACAATTATCTAATATCAAAGTACCAACTATGCACAAAAAATTAACACAATCCACATACTTATATATTGGTCCAAAAATTTACAATACACTACCATTAGAAATTAAACACAGCAACTCTTTTAAGATTCTTAAAAAAAAAATTACACTTTGGCTATTACAAGAACAAAGTACAGACCGACTCATAGCAAACGTATAGGATTACTACATTATTTATCATATAAGTTGTACGACTTTAGTAATTATTGTAGATTTTAGTTTTATATTACCATATTATATCGCATTATTTAACCACACAATTTTTTACATAATGCTATATTATAATATTATATTATATAAATAAATAAATAAATAAAATAAAATTTATATTACAAATTGTAATTATTTAATTTATAAGAACTATTTAATGTATTTATATTTCAAATTGTGAACTCATGAGCCCCCACACGAACATGTTCAGTGGGGCCCATTATTTTCTCGAAGAATAAAAAAAAATAAAATAAATTTCAAACTGAATTGATAAAGGAAATGTTTTAGTGTCAACAGAATGCAAGTACGCAACGATAATAATATTATGTTGATGTGCGCAGTTCATTAAGAAAGTTCATAGACAACCCGTCCAAGTAAATCAAACAATGTTTCATTTAAATTTAAACAAATGTTCTCGTGCCAGTCACACTTTATAGATCGTTTAACGCAATGATTTAAAAATCTTGTATTCATAGGTAGTAGGCACATAATATAGGAAATAGGTAGTTTGTGACTTAGTAATAGGTAATAATATATTATGATTATAATAATTTTATAAATCACAAAAAATAACAATGGGTCGGTATAGATATTATAACTACCATTAAACTATATAATAAAACCAAATATCTTAACAACGAAAGTTTATAATGTTTCGATTCTCATCCAGCGAGCGTGACTATATGTGTATTGTCAAATAAATGATTCGGTTATAATGTATTAAATATGTCATTATATCCAGTAAACATACCTACGTATATTATTTAGGTACATAATATGTTCAATATATAATAATAGACCCGTCGACTCATTAGAATGTTTCGTTTATACATCTAAACAGTATAGGTACACATAAAGTCTTGGTTAAAATCATCTAGCATCCTTTACAGTGGTTAGTAACGGATGTCTATATGCAGTGGCGTAGCCCAGGATTATGAAATGGGGGGTGTTTAAGTGTAGATTAAAACCAAGTTTTTACAGTTTTCTTATATAAATAAATTTAGGGTTCGGGATTTGGCTTGTTGCACTAAAAATTATCGAAATATGCAATCAAAACTGTCAAAATATGCTTAAATATATGCCACTACATTTTTATATTATTTTTGAAAAATGCATATAACATATTACAATTATGGCAATAAAAAACTAAAAATAAGTAGGTATATAAACATGATAAAAATAATTTACACACGGGTTTACTAATTTGAATATAGGTAGGTAAATACCTTTATTGATTAATATGATGGACAGATGACACTATTGCATGTTTTGGATATTTTTAAACTATTGTGAAATAAAACAACTTAATTTTTAAAAATACTGGCATAAAATACTAGGGTAATAAATAAGTAATAACGAATAATGCGATATGCGACCACAGTGATAAACGAACACGTATCTATTGATTTTCATTTCTTCGTACAATTTATAGAATCTAGATGTCAGCTATAGTTTTAAAAAAGTTTTGTCACAAAGAGACTTATAAAATCTTATGTACCATATGCGAAAATAGGGCCAACTGTAGTCAAGCCCCACCAACAACTTTAACAGCCCTCCTAAACATTTACTAATTTTTTTAAGCTTATTCAATTTTATAATAGTATGGTTTTAGGCTTTGGCCTCCCCAAATCTCAAAATTAGCACATATTTTACCTAACCAAACATAATATTAAACAAGATATTTTTCAATGTTATCCAAATATGATTTTTACCGACAATTGTATCCATACATTTAAGGTTAAAAAATGCAAAATATGCACAAATATGTTAAAATCGCTCAAATGTGCACTTTTCCTAAAATATGACAAAATATGCAAAAATATGCAATTTCAAACTTTGTATTTAATTTCACCATTTCATAAGATAAATTTATAACTTATCAAAAATAATCTAAGACCACTATAATAAAACATGCAAGCAGTCTTGAACCCTATAAACAATATGTTTATTAGGGGGAGAAATGTCAATGGGGAGGAGGGGTTTAAACACCCAAAACCGGCAAAACCCCCCGGCTACGCCACTGTCTATATGACTATAATATTGATATTTAACTAGTAAGTTATTACTACCATTATTTACTATATAACGAGTAATACACATAACATGATATTATGCTAACGGAGAAACATAGAAAATATATAAATAAAAGTAATTTAGCTTTTTCCTCAGACATATACTTTATAGACTTTGGATCCGTACAAAATATTTTGTTGACTCTGTACCTTCTGTACCTATACACTGTAATTAAAAATACAATGGCTCTTACATTTTTGTTCTTATACAGAATTTTATTTAAATTATTTCATACAACCTATTATCAAAATCATATTCAATAAATAGTTACAGTTTTAAGACATTAAAAATCTGTAGTTGTATTGATTAACATTTAAATTATTTTTGTAACTATATAGATTCTACAGTTGTCGATTATTATAATTTTGGGGGGGTTGAAGTGGCCGAGTGGACTAAGGCGTCGGTTCTGACACACACCAACGCTTGTTCAAACCTCGATTCACGGGCGGTATTTTTCTTCGGGAAAGTCACGGTGTCCGGAGAAAAGTGCCGCCATCCCCCAGCCACGATAGATACCCACGGGTGCCCACTAAAAAATCTGCCAAACCAAAACACACGTGTTTACTAACCCACAGTTCCTCCCCTACAAACAAACAAACAAATAAAAAAAAAGATATTTAAAACGTACCTATGCATTTTTTACACGTCTAAAAGTTGTATTATTTCAGAAAATTATTGTGAAATCGACCATATAACATGGTACAGAGTAAAGATTATGTTAACTAGACGATTAAAACAACTAATTTCGTTGGTAAATTATTCAGTCTTTTTACATTTTTACAACAAATAGGTACATGTTTTTATGAAAAAGTAGGCACCTCAATATTTTCGGATTCACACTGATATCGAAAATCTACTAATGAGCATGTCGGTTTATTTTATCGTCCAGTTATTTAAATGTAATATTTTAATTGGACTAATCTATGTTAATATATTATATACAAACGTCTAAAACTTATTCCGAATCATAACCATGCAACCGTGTAGGTACACATTTTGTTTTTATCTTGTTTACATACATTTGACCGTCGTATTACATATTTTATACAAATACATACTTAACAAATTTATTAATTATAAATAACATATTGTGTAGACCGTATAATATTATATTTAACCATTTGGAATATTATGTGAAATGTGAATTATGATTATAGAAAATGAAACATTTCAGGTCGGTACTATAATGAGTGAAAGTTTAAATGTAAAAGTATAAAATAAAATAATAGGAAAGTAGTTTTGATATAAAAATAATAATATGGCTAGTTTTCTGTAGAATCATTCTACTGAAAACTAGCCACATTAATGACAATACATTATTATAAAATAACGTATATGATTATATGGAGTCAGTATCATTCAGCGGAAAATTTTAAAGGAATACACGGTAGACGAACAAACGGTATAGGTAGTTCAAACATAATTTATAGGTATTATTATCACACCCAAAATTTCTCACACTCTATAGTCACATGAATGTCACGAAATATATTGTTGGACGTTAGTCATAAAATGTAAATTTAATATATTTTATAATTCTCATAGACTGATATTTACTGAGTAGAGTAGAGATACCTGTTATTAACAACTAAATATACTATACACGATATTTAAACCTCCAACAAACAATAACGTATGGACACATGAATATAGTGAAACTTCCACATAACTCATCGAAAGGATGGCCGCTATTTAGAGGTGGCCTTCCTTTAGAAGTTGCCGCGTTAACAGAACTGAAATACTTTCAGATAACCACTGTCCACTATATATAAAATGCATGTAAAATTAAATACTAATATATACATACTACATTTATATGATATGCACAATGCACAACTCTGGAAAAAAGTAATTTTCTATGATTAAAAATAAAAAAAGGTGTACGAATGGGTACCGCTCTGCTTTTCAGTAGTATTTTATCAAGCCAGTCGTTGTAGTGGATATAATATTATATTTGAATTTAATGATAAATCATTTTATACGAAAAATGATTCTGAGCGGAGACGTCGTGTCTGGCTAGCATACATGAATGAATAAAATAAATTTTAATAGTTAAAAAAAAAAAATAATAAAAATCGAAAATATCTCTTTGGCTATAAATAGCGTAACTTTCCGTTGAACTTTTTTCTAATAATAGCTATGAAATAATGAACTTTTATGAATTTCTAAGTTTCAACTGAACAATTTTCTCATGGTTATAAATAGCTCATAAAGAGTCTTGTTTGAACAAGACAAAGAACAAATTGTTAGAAAATTTTACCATGTAATATGCAATTTGCTGAACATTTCAGGGGTCTGCTACAATTCAATTAAATCGATTTTTTCAAAAATTGGTATTGCATAAAAATTACCACTTTTTTTTGTTTTTCTTGATGCTTTCTAAAACTGCTTCGAATATTCAATTTTGACCTCCTAAAAGTATGGACCAGATTCACTGTTCTATAAGAAAAGAAACTGATCTCGAAAATTGGAGCATTTTTGTTACCCAAAATGTTGTTGACAGACAATAAAAAAACACACAATACATTAAATACATTAAACATCAATACATTCTTTAACCCGGTCAGAACCTAAAATTTGTTGCATATTAAAATTTAAAAAAATGCGTAATATTAGTTTTGTTTTAAATTCGTTTTATTATTTGAGCACATTTATATAGCCTACACTAGTATACTCTATATGTTTGGACTGTAGGGCATTTCCGTACGATACTGTAGGTTTCCAAGAGCCAACACTGTTAGAACGAGATAGTCAATACCTCTGAATACGATGGGACCTAACGGCTATAGTGTGCCTATATGTTATCTTTATCTAAGAATTTTGTTATTTTTGTTGTGTAACTTCTCTACCATTGGGTTAGGACTTCTCTTTCTGTTATCAGTAAATTTCTATATATTTCTATGGTTTAGCCACTTTAATTGTTACAAATATAATTTGTATGATTTTATAAATATTGTATTATAATTTTATAAATATTGAAATAAATTTTTGAATTGTTGAGGACCAAAATAAGATTATAATACTAGTAATAATTTATATCTACTAATTACCTACTATATAACTGTGTTAATATTAAAAATTAGAAAATAATATACAGTCTAGTAATTTATAAAACTTAGTGATGTAGATATTGCTAACAATATTCGTGGGTAGGCATACGCCTTTCTTATACAGATAGTCGACAATGTTAAAATCATTAAATTATCATTAATTTAAAAAAAATGTATATACAAGTAGTTGATACTTTTGAAGATTGTTTTTCATGGATGTTTATTGTAGTACCTAAGTACATTTCCCCAATGTTTGTCAACTATGCCGATTGTTCTAGACTACCTAAAATATTATATAAATCGTTTGTGCTGGTGGACAATATTAATAATTAAATTTACTATAACGAAAATATTCACTACAATATTTTTAGATATTTTATTTGAATCAAATATACAAAATAATTTAGTGTTAAAAGTTAGTCCAACTAAAATTTAAAAACAAATATGAATTCATAAAATACGTTTGAAATTTGTTCAATACAATATCATGTTCAAGTGTAAAAGTTCAAAATTATCTTAAGTCAGTGGTGGATCTGAAGCTTGTTTAAGGGGGTGGCGAGTATGAATATTTTTGAGTGATGTATAATGCACAATGAAAATTTAATTTCTATATTAATTAATAATTAAATTATATGAGTTCATATGAGAATCCAAGTTTAGTTTAAATACTCTGCACAAACATTGATTAACAATATTATTGTTATTAATATGATTAATTAAATAATCTTAGTTACAATTTATATATCTGACTTTTCTGAGTAGGTATACAAAAATATCGAAAATCCAAAAGTATAAAACTTTAAGTTTGACAAAAATGCAGTTCAGCTCCCAAACGTTTTTTGGATTTTGTTCCTTCAAAATGCGAGTTTTGCATGCTTAATTTTATGGTACTTTTAAATAAAAACGCTTAAACTTAATTTGTAAGTTATGGCCAAAAAAATTTTTTTTTAATTTTTTAAATTGGTTAATTTTACGATTAAATAATACGATGTGGTCACTTCCGATCTTTGATTAAGAAATTGTTGAGTCTTAATTTTACGACATTTAATAAGGGCATTGGCCGCCAGGAGCAGCGCTAAGAAGGCCGATTAAAATAATTCTGTGTATCGTTATACGCATAAAACTTAGGAACGAATGTAGCTTACTCCTCAAGCGATTTTTGGAATTTTTATGTTGGAAATGTTAGTATTATTATGCTAAATGTGTTGGTGAAATCAGAACTTCTACAATATATTATCTACATCGTGAAATTAACTAATTGAAACAATTTTTAAAAAAAATCCCAAGGGGGAGTAATTGCCACGCCGCCCCCCATAAATCCACCCCTGTATTAAGTAACTAGATTAAATAAATTATTGAGAATTAGTGTTGAAAAAATAAATTAACAAACGATGCATATGCCATCACATATTATGTATCCCAATATCATTAATTTTTAAATTATTAAGCTATTAATTATATTTTAAAATTTTCATATAATGTCATCCAACATAATTCATGACATATAGATATACTACATTATGTATAATCTTTTAAATTTTTAAATTCCATAGTTATTTTTCACTTGTGATTTCTGGTGCAATTGATAACACATTTCCAAACAAAAATCAAAAATACCCAATGAAAAACGTGAACGGAAACTTAAATTCAGTAAAATTACACAACATTACCCATAAACAAGCCACCCATTTATGACATTTAGTATTTTTGGAAACTTATATTCAGAAAAATCACATAGCTAAGATTAATATACCTGTATAAACCGTATAATATACATTGGTGCTCAAAAAATAGTTTGATAATCATCGGATATCTAATAAATACCATTTGAGAATTATTGAATATTTTGTTTTTGTAGTTTAAGATACCCGCAATATCGTACATATTTTAGAGAGTATATACGCTAAAAAAAACTAGAGAAGTGATTACCTTTCTGTATATATACCCCAATACACCACTGAAATTATTGTAAATAAAACTAAGTATTTATATAATACGCAACTTTGTGTGCATATTGTATACTAATTATATTTTGTATTTAATTGTAATAATATATAATATATCTACCTGTATTTTTTTTGCAACCTGTTTTTAGGAAATGGAATCTATTGAGATTTAAATTTAAATCATTTGATTTACATAAAGAATAAAAATATTTTTCAATACGATTTTATGTATTATTGTGAATATTTGTATTAGCAATCGGGTAAAATTTTATTGAAGGATGAACGAAAAATATGATTTTTCCGTCGTAGGCGTTAAATTTTTCTCGCGCTTTTCATTGTGCTTTGGCATATATTCAATAAATGGAATTAATGGCGCTTGCGGCACGATGCAATCGACTGCACGGATGCACATGCAGGCCTACGCAAACTGCGCCCAAATGGCAATTTTTTATGTAAACCGCACCTGGCCTATTAACTGGGTTAAAAAGGTATAATGTAAACTGCATCCCGTTATTTATCGTTGGTAAAAAATGTGATTGTAAACTGCACCTGAAACCAATAATATTTTAAAATTCAAAGTGTACGTTTAACATGTTAATCCTCGACGGTTTTTATCAATCATTCCATGTGAGATTTTGTTTCCACCTATATTTTTGCGCAGTTTACAATCCTTAGACTGCACACACCACCAAAGTTGATCTAGTTGAAGTTCAAAAACTAAAAAAATATTTTTAACAAAATGAATAGATAAGACATTTTTTTAAATATTTCTGATTTTTTTAATCGAAAACGTCATTTGAGAACCAATAGCTACCAAAAGATTACACATCAAGCTAAATGATAATTACCGTATTGCAAGTACGCATGAATTATACGTTAGCTGTAGATATAGAAAAAGCAGAATTAAAATGTTTGTTCTTCGTTTAAATACCTAATTTCGTCCAAAATTGAACTTAAAATAGCAAAAAAAAAAAAACTGTGTTTATATCATTTTTTAGATTTTTGGGTGACAATATGAAATAATTATGAGACACCTTGTTATTCAATATTTAGCTATACAAACTGAACATTTTATAAATTTGTAATTACAAAATAATTTGTTCATAATAAAATAGTATAAGTATTAACAGAACGTATTGAACAATTTATTTTTATATCTTACAGTTATATTATCTAAATCTATGAGTATACCAATAATAATCTTATATATTATATATCTATTACAGGGATGGCCAGCGATAAGACTATAATAGAGTCACAAGCCGCACAATATAATGAAAAATAATAATATAAAGATCAGGGTAAGGAATAATATACCGCATTACAATAGTAAAAATGTTAAGACGCGAACCGCGGTTAATAATAATATATTACAATCAGTGTAGCTTATATAAAGAAGGTACTTTTTTTCTGCTTTTTTTTGGATATCCCCCCCCCCCCCCCGGAGTGTTGTGCTCAGGGTCGCTTATCGGTCGGGATTTTAGTCGGACTCATCGGCCGCCGTCGTCTGCGATCGGAACAATTCGGCGGCGGGTCGACGGGACCGGCAAGGGACGTCTTTCGCGCCCGCGTCTACAGCAATCGTCGTCTAGCCACCGGCCGGGAACGAGCGATGAAGGAAACGACAGTGGAAGATGTGGCCGCGGCGGTCGGATCGAAGTCGTGTAAACGAGACGCCGAAGTGGCGGCGGACGGGATGTCGGACACCGCGGACAGGAGGAAGCCAACCACGGGTTTTCGTCGGCGGACCACGGCGGGAACGGGTGCGTCGTCACCCGGTGGACGATCGTGTACCACGGTGGCCGTCCTGTCCGTGGTGGCCATTGCATGTTCCGTGGCGGCGGTCGACTTGCAACACGCGGCCGCCGTTGGTCAACGCTGGTTGTCGACGCTGTTTCAGTCGGCCGGCGATCAACAGGTAGATAACACCGATGAGTGTATAATAAAAAATATTTAGGTAGGTATAAATATTAGATACAGAAGTTTCCCGAGGAGAGTCGAAAAAAAAATTACCCCAAAAATGTCGGTAGGTATCGGAATAAAATCACAGAAAAACCGCCGATATACATAAAATATATACCCACATAATGTATGCTAGGTTTGTTCATCAAATAATTTTTACAATTCTTAGACTGTGACATAATAGATTTTTATTTTTTAATTACTATTTAAAAAAAAAAATTTAAAAAATTAAAAACAATGAAACAAACTTGAAAAGTATACATATTATAATATAGATTTTACTTTAAATTATGCCATACCAACTAAAAAAATTATAGTTATTGATCTAATTGTTATATTGAATTTGAAACATAATTGTATAGGTATAAGTATAACCATCTAAACTCTAAACTAAGTATTTAATTATTTAACGCGTTTAGGCGAGAATTATTGTTTTCTAAAACAACGGAAACCGCCGCGAAATATATCGATATACAATACGTCTTTTTTATTTCATAATTGAAAAAAGCTCGCACAACCGATAATAATACTATTATGTTAATAATTAGAATATATACAAACCACATTGGGTTAGGCAGGAATATGTTTTGAAGGGCTAAAAAACGAGTTGTAAGTTACAACGCTCCACATTATATATAGGCATTATATTATTATTGTATATTATGTACACGGGTGTGCGTGTAGGTACTCTTTAGATTTCATCATGCATTATTCAAAACAGTTGTAAGTACCTATATAATATTATAATATGTAGATACCTTACATTTATAAACATTTATGTCGTGTACCACATCGTTTTTTTTTCTTTCATTGTAGAAATTATGTTTTACCTAGGTATCTACCATTATATTATATTATGATATTCATAGGTCATGCAAGTATGAGGACCGGCGGACCGTGCACGAAAACCGTGTTGTTGCGGATACCTCGGAGTAATATCTCCTCTTTTATTTTCATTTTTTATTATTTTTTTTTATTACAACCTATTCTGGGAGAAATCAGCAATAGGAACTATGCCCACCACCCATAAAAATACCAAACAGATCCGTCACCTATGACGCCTCTGCCTCTGTCTATTATATATAGCCATAATATATGCCTATGGTATAGGTACCTACATTGCTGCAGTACCTATGCAGTAGGTACCTATACAATATGTATTATATTGGAGTGCATTACAATTTTATACCAGCCATGTCATTTAATTTTGTTCTAAATATTTCTGCTGTGTTGATTTCTGTGTATAATATAGTACTATTATACGTCCATACCTATCAACCGAAATATAATTTACACTCAATAGGTACACAATTAGCTATATCATATTATTATACAAAATCGCCAAAGAACATTTACCGCGGTATATCAACTCGCGTGTTATGAATTGTAGACATTCTATTTAATATATATTGTATGATAATATGGTATAGGTACTTCCCGTCCTTTGGTCAAAATTTAAAATATAAGTACAACAGAGTACCTATCAATTATATTATTATATAGAAAACAGTTTTTTTTTTTTTATAATTATTGCTCACGCTTCAATGACATTCATTATTAGTTTATAGTTTTAATGAAGTACACTATTAGTTTATAGAGTTAAATGAACACATTGTTATTGATTAAATAAAAAAATGTTTTTATCAAGTTCTATGATGACAGTTTATGTTTAAAAAAGTTAAATATATCTTCAGTGTTCTATAAGTTGAAAGTTGTTGAATATTTTGGGCAGTGAAATAATAGATAACTATTGTTATGTATTCAATCTTCATTTGTGAAAAGTATTTGCATGTGTCACGCGATAGACCATCGGTTCCTTGCTAATCAAGTATCAGTGATGTGTAAGATGAAAATATACTATTCTGGATCTATTTATGATTGTTTGCCATTTTTGATCTTTCCTAGTCGAGTAATCTGGATAAGTTAATTTGACATTTGTTTTTTTTAATGCACCTATTAGCTTGATGGTGTCATACTCGTATATTGAACTACAGTTAATTTACTATGGTTTTATTATTTAAAATCAATTTTGTAAAGCATTATTTTAGATTCTGAGTGGAACGATGAATTTATTAATTTTGCAATAATGTGTGTTTTTTTTTTTAAGTGTTTGTGTACACGATAAGTAGTCGAAATAATGCTTCAAATTTCAACTTCAGTATCTTGTTCGATGGGAAAGTGAATTTAGTTGGTACTTTTGTGAGGAAAAAAATTCCCAATAGTTTTCAAAAGCACCCGGAAAAACAACATTAAAATTAAGAAAAAATGGGAAATTTTACGCAAAATCGGTTTTCGAGAAAATCGATTTTGGTTTTTGATGTAACTCTAAAATAAATGAACGTATATACATGAAATTTAAACTGGTCATTTATATTTGCATTTTCTATACACGATAACATTTTCAAAATATATTGATTTGTTTTGAACTGTTTAGAAACATTTTCTGTTTCTAATTTTTTTTAGTTTTTTTTTCAATAAATATCAATTAAATTGTATTTGTTAGGTAAAAAGCGTGAAAATTGAATTCAAGGTTTCTGATATATTGTTACAATATCAGTTAAAAAGTATTAAAAATACATAAGCACAATTTTTTTTATAAGCATTTAATTTCGAATTTTGACAAAATTTATCAAATTTAAAATTTAATAATTATTTTGTAGTTAAAAATGTATAAAATGTTCAACTTTTACAGCTAAGGATTGAAAATTTAAAACAAGGTTCCACGTAAATAGGTAAATATATAAATTACTTTATTCACAAAAATATCATCAAATTTCTAAAACGATATAGGGTTCAGCACAAACGTTTGCTTTAATAGGATCCTACACTCGTGGATAGCGTGATTATTTTTACAAGTACAGTCGACTATAATATGTATTCATAATCAACTATTTCCATAAACAAAAATTTCCATAACGCATTCACTTAACCTTCGTGGATGTTTCTCTAGGGTGCATTTGGATAACACTTTTCCCCACACTACACTTCAAAAACAAAAAAAAAAAAATAAAAACAAAAAAAAATTCAGCTTATATAAATGTACTAAATAAAAAAAAATGAAATATTTAGAATTTCCTACTGGCTGAAAATAACGTTCTTAACACAA
This sequence comes from Sitobion miscanthi, assembly GCA_008086715.1. Taxonomy (NCBI): domain Eukaryota; kingdom Metazoa; phylum Arthropoda; class Insecta; order Hemiptera; family Aphididae; genus Sitobion; species Sitobion miscanthi. Next base: position 26,878,225 of record CM017804.1, read on the forward strand.
TAAAACTGTAAAGATATATATTTATTAGGTACTTACTTACACTTTTAGAAAAGTTTCTCTATTAGAATAGGCGTATTTCGAGGCTAAAATCTGACAGTGACTACATCATCACGATGACCCTCAAAACAATACCTTACATCTTTTCAAATTCCAATCAAATATAGTCGTGTTATATTAATGGATGATAATGTTATAATTATTTATACAATTATGCAGTTAACGTCGTCCGCAAGTGTGAACCTTGCCCCGATCTCAAACTTTTTCAGCTTAGCCTGCAGCCAACCGCCATATTTCGGCAGACGATTCTATTAAACAGTATATCCCAATACAGGCTATGCCCAATACCAGCAGTTGTATCAAATTAAAAAGTCTCGAAAGTCGTAGAAAGTTGAATAAAATAATACAATTGAAGTAATCTGGGTAAACGACTGACGGAGTATAATATGATATACGACTTAGTTTAGAAACATACATTTTAATTTATTCTTTATACCGACCGATTAAAATATTCTTAAACTTAGTTGTAAAAAATAAAACGTATGCATACCTATATCGTATTATACGCGTGCGTTATATAGTTAACACCAATGCGGCACTAATAATAATATATTAAAATTAAATATTTTCACTGCCCCGCCATCGACGAATTTCTTCGGATGCCCTTGATTATTGTACCTACATAGTTTAGGTATTTTTGTAACAGTCATAAAATAAATAGGTAGGAAACAATAAAACGCATAATACCCTAAGTGCAAAAACGATTCTTCGGGTCATCGTAATCGATTGATTATTGTATTTTTATGTGCTGTACTGTGCGAACCGACCAAAATAATAATGGCCCCTACATGTATATTATTTTTAATGTAAAATATATGTCATCCGCAGCGTTTTTGTTGCTGCGTCTGTATAGGTAATCCGTTTCAGTTTTTTTCCCACCGTTTATCATAGTCACACAAAGCGCTACATCCTAATGTCGTCGTGTTATTCGTGTTAATAGAAATGTCCTGACTTTCGTACTCCACACACACACGACGTATCGTTACATTATTTTTTCTCCTCCTTTACCGTGGCCTTGTTTTGCACTGTTCTGTTCAGACTTGAGGTACCCGGATCACGGATTTACGCGGCTGCAAATATTTTCGGCTTACAACTAAAATACAGTAAATTGTTGATTTTCAACTTTTCAATTTTTCTGGTGGGAAACTGAATCTAGTTTGTGTATTTAAGAGGTAAACATTTCCAACCGTTTTCAAACGCGTCGAAAAAGACTGTAATTTTTAAGTAAAATCAGTTTTTGACAAAATCAATTTTGATTTTTGATATTGCTTGAAAACGAATAATCTTAAATAAGTACTTGAAAGTTGAAATGTTCACCGAATCTTTATACTAATATTTTCTGTGCACCATAAGATTTTTATTTATTTTGACTCTTTTTGATCTATATATACACATAAAAAATGTTTAGCTTTTATTGGTCTTTATTTAGTTATTAACGATACCAAATTTTTCTCTCGATCAAAAGTTAGGAAATTTAATTTTAAAGTTCTTCATAAGTTTGTTTAGTTTTATTTAAAAAGGTTGAACTTACAAACAATTTTTATCAAAGTCTGAAGTTATAATTATGACAAAATTAGTCAAAATCACGTGAGTTATTTTAAGTTAGAATATCTAAGATATGAAAATTGAGTACAAGATTCCACATAAGTTTGTCTACATTTCACAAAAAAAAAGTAACTGGAAATTCAAATTCCATTATCGGATAATTCCTTTATCGGTGTTTGAAGTTAAAAGTATTTCGATATTCACCCATAAACTAACGATTTCTCATTAAACGATTTTCTTATGTTATTGTTATGTTCAAAAACGAATAACCGTTAGATATGTGCAATTTTCACCGAATGTTTATACTTTAATTTCCTATACACATTATAATTTTCAAAATATTTTGACTCTATTTGAACTATTGTATATTTTCAATTTTCTTTTTTTTTTTTTCTATAAATATCAATAATCAAATTTTTGCTGGATCAAAGACCTTCAAAATGTAATACATAATAAAATTACATGAATAATTATTGTAGCTGTGCACGGTTTGTTCATGTCATAAATAACAAATTTAATAGTATATAAATTGAAATAATTGGATAGCTTATCATACCTACTGCCTAGTATATTTTATTACCAATGGCACATGATAATAGTATAATACATTAAAAACAAATAAACACTCTTTTTATTATTTTTTTTATTAAATTGTTGAATTAAAAACATGTTATTTTATTTTTTAAACTGTTTGTTGACCTATTGTTAAGTTATTATGAATAATGATAATTGTTATAAGCTATTGAAATACCTCTTTCTGCAATGATGTAAAATATATGAATGTTTATGTAATAGTATAATGGTTAAATATATTTATTTGTTTCGTGTGGTTATAATAGCTGAATAATTCCTCTGATTATCAGTTTAATAGTGATAACTTATATACTAACTACTAGTAACTACTTATAATTACTATACACTATAGTATATATCGATGCTGTTAAAATGGTTTAAAATCAATATTCCACAGATTCATTTATTTTCGTATGTGGAAAGCACATTGGACAAATAAAAAATAACACATTATGTACTTACGTCATCACGTAAACGTAGTTATTCAATACTATAGTTCTGTTATAGGCATTTATTGTTTAGATGATACATTTATTAACTATTAGGTACTTATAGTAACATGATCATTCATCGACGAGTTCAAAATATTAAATTTTGAAAAAATATCTAGCACGGCTAAATTAATTGTTGTATCATAGTGTTTGCTAATGTGTAGTATGATATTAATAGTGCCAAAGGAATATATCTAATCATCTAACATTTCAAATGGTAAATAATACATTTTAGGGGGCGGCGGTTCCCTCGAAATTCCATAGGTACAGTGAATATAATTGGTTGCTATAACCCCCTTTCCCGTACTACATACAAAATTTGAACACGCTAGGAAAACAAAATAACATTTAAGCCTTGTAGCTTACGTAAATACACAAGAAAGGTTAGGGAATCTGATAATAATAAGAAATCGTGTTAGACCTTTAGTTTGTTATGCAAAAATATATGTATGAAATTTAGTTAAAATAAATAAAGTTTTAATGTGCTCTAGAAAATACTAAACCATGAAATAATCAACAACTAAGTATTCTTCGCAATTTTAGCTACATAGAGAAACATTAAAAAGCGGATCCGTACCTAACAGAGCATTAAATCTCAACATCTGAGAAACACATGCATTAAAGTCATAATCTTTAGAATCTAAGATTAGGTACCTAACTATCGTTAACTTAAAAGAAGAGATTTATTGAAGTGGAGAAACGAATGTTTCATATCATGAGACTAGAATGATTCGTATAACAATATGTAGGTACTAACTATATGTTATAACATACAATAACAATAACTATAAATCAGTGGCGTATTTACGGGGGGACCGGACTCCACCATTTATCTCACATACCTCATTGACCCCATAAATACTTATCTACTCATCTTGGAAACCTAAAATCGTTTACTGTGATTTTAAACCTATTTTTATTCCCAGTTATCGGTTACCGGTTACCGTGAAGATTTTTCAGTTAATATAAAACGTTATAATAACATGTTTTAACCATAGGCGTACGTAAACCTGAATTTTTAGGGGTGCCAAAAATATTAATGGGCCCTCTCTAAACAATAAATGTACATTGTATTCGGTGTTACCTACATAATTAGGTACTAGTGCCAACGGGCATGTACCAGTTGCCCCCAAAAGTACCTTTTTTATACCAATCCCCCCCAAACTACCTAGAGCAAAATGTACCGGTTGCCCTCGTATGTTAATATATGTATACGATTATAATATATAGCTGGTAAAATAGGGGAGGTAATTAAACAAATAATAAATAAAATTATAACGTGAAATAGTATAAAATGATATAATCAAATGTTGATATTTGCAATTATATATGATATTGTATTTTGTAATAAATAATAAATATAATATAGTATACAAATAATATGGATAAAATGAAAATTGTATTAATAATAATAGCCTACTACTTGGTGCAAAGCGAGGATTTTACCAAATTTAGTCGCGTGTGAGTGGATAGCTGATTTATCACGTGGGTAACGAGTAACGACAGTTATATTAGGCTTTATCGGAATACGCTAGTTATTATAATTTATTAAACCTATCTTAATAGTATTTTTATGGTTTTTAGAAATTATTATATGATACGTCTTTGATAGGTACATTTTAATAGACAAAAAGCATTGACGTTGTTAACACGATGGAAAATATTACGCGAGTGCATAGTGAAAAGGGAAGGTTTTGTTAGTTTTAAATAACTATACTTTTTATAAAGGTCACATTACACAAGCGGGTGTGAAATGGCGATGTACATTAAAGTCATGTACGTCAAAGCTGTTTGTGAGTGAAGATGAAAACGGTGCTTTTAAAATCGGTTATCGAAAACAAACACAATTTTTTTTTGTCAAATTATAACATTGAATGCCACATAATTATAATATTTATTATTTTATTGACTATTGTATTCATATTATTTTGTTAGTAACTATTACAAAATACAATATTAAGTAGTTACCTATATATGTATAATTCCAAGCATATGAATTTTTTCTTTCATTTTATACTATTTTACTATATTTTTTATAAATGATTTTATTTATTATTTCTATATTTACCTCTCCTATTTTACAGGTTATATATTGTAATCGTGTATATATTAACATGTGAGGGCAACTGGTAATTTGGTGGAGGGCAACTGGTATATTTTTAAAAACCCGATAACGGCCGTGGGGGGCAACTGGTCAACACCCGTACCAAATACTAACTACCATAAACTACCATAGTTATATATTTCCTTAGATCAATATCTATTTCTAAGATAATTGCGGAGTGTATTGATTATTAATTGTACTTTTGTGGTTAATTAAATCTAGCTGTTAAAAATCATAATAAGTAGTTATTCCACGCAAATTTAAAATATTGCACGTTTTATTATTTTTCTACCACATAAATATTTTAGAAAAAATTACATTTAATTCTAGTACCTGAAATCGATTACAATACGGGTTCTATGCTCTGAGACTTAAATTTTAGGTCACCAATTACAAAATTTGAATGAACGATCGGGACTGAAAAAAATATTTGATCTACAGTAACTTCTAAATAGGTATTGGAGTTGGAGATATCGATGTTTCATACTGTATCCATAAATATCGAGTACCGACTACCATTACTCGTTCGGTACCTATGTATATCACTATATATATTACCTACCTACCTACTATGAACTATATAATTTTTAATTTATTTTAGTTACCTATATAACTGCTATAATAGTTTAATAATATTAATAACTTCTTAAAAATATTTTTAAATCATACTGCAAATCGGTAGGTAATAGGTGTAATACAATTTTTTTTTGAAAACTGGCATCTAATTTGGTTACCACCTTACTGGTAACCGAAAATGTTTTGAAGCGATTATCGATTATCAGTAACCTGCAATTTTAAATATAGTACTGGTAATTGGTTACCAGGACCAGGACCAGTAAAAGGTATTACAATTTTTTTTCGGTTACCCAACGCGGACAATATTTTGATAGGGGTTTCAAGACCTGGACCTTGTTATAAATTTATAACTATAGCATAATATTCTTAATCGTGTTATGTTAAACTATATGCATAGGAATATTAATTTAATTGACTTATTGTCATTCAAAAAAATAATAACGAGAACAAACTATTGTAAAAAAATAACTTTTTTCAAAAATGTAAAACAAATATTTATAACAAAGTGAAACTTTTCGAAAATAATTAGTGTAGAAAATTAATTTTACATTGTGTGTGTTTGTGTTTAGTAGGTTTGCCTATAGCTAAAATATTATTATGTAGGTATAGCTGACATAATTAAAAGTTGTACGTATTTGTAAAGAATTGCACTTCAAACAAGCAATAGTTGCCGCAGCCTCAAATCGTGTAGACCACCTATTTAGATAAAAAACGTTTCTTTAAGTTTGGACACAAAACATGTCATAATCTCGCATGCACTTTATAAAAATATTAGATATACATTCAAACATGCGGCTCGTCAGCTATTGATTGATCGCAAAAAACACAGTTTTTTATTATAATGTTTAGATAATACATATTATACTGCACGCATGTCGATTGTTTGTTGTTGTTGTTTGTTGTTTGTCATGTTAAACATTTTCTTTTATATCATTGTAGTTTAGTGCATTCTATTTGAAGTGCATACTGCGTAGCCGCGTAGGCACCTATAATATTATAAAAAATAAAAACAGACATTATAATGCGCAAGTCTGACCACCCGCCCATGAATTCTATTTTCTAATATTATTATACCATTATTTCATTTCTTCCATCGACAAAATAATATGCGTACCTTCAAAAGTTCACGGCTCGGTATTACCATTAATACTATAATAATTGAACTACAGCTGGCCACACTCGTAATTACAATTAAACAGATTAAACTGTATGACCAGCAGACGGTCATTTCACACGTTTCTGACCTAATTTTTACTATAATGATCACTGCACGTTCTCCGTAAATAATAATAATAGTTAAATTAAGTTTTCTAATTAGTCGAAAAACTCTTAACCCTACGATGAGTGTCTACCGCAACAGTTTTACGTACGATTGTGTGTACGTTTGTCTAGCCAATCTTTATACAATGATTGCTACTTGGGCGATATTTCAGCTTTAAAACGGGAATTCCAAACTTTTAGGTAGACCAGATTTTGTCATAACCAAACAGATCATACAGAGTAATTTACTAAAAAATATAATTTTTGTTATTAATTGGTTGGTTCGAAAATTCAATCACAATACACGGTAGGTACATTAAAGTATTTAACACACATTGGTGAGTGGAGAGTGAATTAGACAGATTTTGGCAAGAGCCTCTTGATTATCAAAAATAACGTTCAATAATTTTGAGATTAGAAATCTAATTTATGTATATTTTATATATGACCTAAATCGGAGGCTTGTAGGAAGCTTAGCCCTCTTAGTAGGATCTTTCGTGCCCCCCTTGTAAAATAAAAGAATCAACAAATAAATTGTAATGGTTAAATGACAAAAAAGATTCTCATTTTTCACAAAATGACATTTTCCGCCCATTATTTTAATAATTAGTTATAAAAAAAACCCGAGAGATCACTTTTGCTGTATAGAAGGTATTGAATTCAATAACTCAATTATATATTATACCTACCTATATCATTAAACTATAATATGGAGAAATCATACTTAGCAGGGGTGTCCTAGCAAAGGAATTTTTTTAGGGGAGGGCAAAATAATTTCCGTTTTACATTTTTTGTCTCGCTATCCTATTAGTTATAAAGTATTTTTGTGTCATATTTTCTTTCATATAGACAAGGAAAGTAAAAATATTTATGAATTATACGTACATAATTAGTTAAAACTTAATCTTACAGCATTAATTTTAATTAATTGTTATGTAATTTTAAATTATTAAAAAATAAAATGTTACTGTTGGTTTTATAATTTTAGGTAATTTACAAAATTAAATATTTCTAGCTTATTCAGTCATTGATACCATAAACTTAAAACGTTGTAGCTATTGTAGGTATGCAATCTATGAACATTTAATTTTTTTATCAAAAAAGTAAAAACTTGGTTGACACTGCAGTATGGCACTTGGTGCCACCACTACATCTCATAATCTATAAAAGCAATGTTCTTAGTTCCGACTCTCAATCGAGTGTAATAAAAATCACTCTGTAAAAAAAAAAAAAAATGTTTTTACTTTTAATTTAAAAAATGTTTATTTTGCAATATTTTATATAACAACGGTATAATGATTGAGGTTGGGATTATAATACACTTTGCATTGTTTTCTAAATCTACGCGATACTGGTTTTATAACATACCTACCTACATTGAACTTTTTGACGATTTTAAATTTAAGGTCATTTTTTGCATTTACCTAAAGATTTTTAGAGCATTTTGAGGTTTTTTCTACATTTAAATTAAACATTTTAAATTTGCACATGTTTTTATATGATTTTTATAATAAATATATGATCTAAAGCCTAAACCTATAGGTAAAGAAAAAAAGTTAATTTTCAGATTAAATAAGTAGTCTAAATGCTAAGTTCTGTCAGTAAAACTTTTCTACAATCATTTAAAAGCTTAAAATGTATATTAGAATTTATACAATTAATATTTAAAATGAAAATAATTTAGTGCACTATTTAGAATTGTTAGGGAATTTTTTAGTTTTTTTAGAACATTAAAACCATCAGCAATAATATATGATAGTCAACCTAGAAAAATCCAAGGGAGGGGCAACTGCCCCTACTTGCCCCCCCCCCTTGTGGACGCTCTTTATACTTAGTGAAGGAGACAAATAATTTTAACTCTGAGCGCATAAAACTGTGTGCACATATCTTTTCGACATTTTTAAATGGTTGTTAGAAAATCTTATAAGACATAATATTAAACCACATGTCCACATACCTATATGCACATTTGCACACCAGGAAAAAACTTAAGTAAATTTGAAAATTAAATGTACCTGTAAATGGCTTAAAATAGATCTACATTTATTTTAGAAATTTAATAGAAAATTTTAGTATCATAAACGATGATAAGTTTCAAGTCTCAATGATTATAATATGTTTAATAATTAAACAGTAATTATCACAATAAAATATGAACTCGTGTCATATTTTGAAAACATATTGTTACTTTTCGTTTAAATATCTAATTTTAGTCAAAATTCGAATTTCAATCGCTCATAAATATTGAATGTCGTCGCTTTACGCTCAAGTTTTAAACTCCGATATCGATGACTTAAGAAGATCCTATATATTTGAAGTGAACAATAATTTATACATTTTCCTGATTTTTAATACATATATCAAATAACAAAAATAAACTAAAGATTTTTGTAGTATAATCTGTTATGAAATCGTAACCAAGTTTTTACTTTAACTACAAAAAGTTTTTATCCTGTTTATAGGATTTTAAGTTGTCAGTGCTAATAATCGTACCTATTTGATTTACGTCTATGATTTTAATATACTATAATAGGCATACATACTCAAATTTGAATTATAAACTATTATTTGTATTTCTTATCTGTCACGGTTTAATACGTGCAGTTATCTCGAAAATATGAAATAACTATGTACACTTTACACTGAATAGAAAACTGTTTAATTAACAACTCTCGCGGGAGCAGTGGGCTTTGTAATATTTTATTTAATAAAGTTGTTTACACTAAGATAAAACAATTCATAATAATATGAGCATTTGTAATGGCGGTATTACGCTACACCTACCTAAATGTTTTATATCTGACTTCACTCTCGAGTGTGATAAACTTTAAAAGTGTATAATTTTTTAAAACATATTTTGAAATTAGTTTCATATGTTGTGTATCATGTGCACACCTACTATGTATATATAGGTACTCCATTAAGTAACGTTTTGTAACACAACTAAAATATAGTTTGTATACATCACAGTACACTTCTGTCATGGCCATTAACCGTCCATAGTCTTGTTTATATAGTTTGCTCAGTCAGGCAGTTCACGTGATAAAACTCACTTCAGCTGTGATTGGTATTGTTATCGGTATTATAGCAGTAAAAAATGTTTTTAGGGTCTCATTAAAATCACTGTAGCAGAAGAAAGTGTCATAAACCACAAGCAAGGCCATCAGATTGTTATTATATTATGTCAACCTGGAAACTACTCAAGTTGTCGTAATAATTTATAAATATTATCATACCTGTTAAATATTTTATCCAGTTTTATGTCCCCATATATTATTAGTATTATGTGAGTGTATATTCCATATTCTGCCACTCTAGTTATGTTATACATACATTGTACGTATGGCCAGAAAGTAGGTAGGTATTAAATTAAAAAACCCAAATTGTACTTGATAATATTTTACTTTAATTTACGTTTTTTTTTTTTTCATATAAAATTTCAAAATAAAAAAATACAGTCTGCACTAGTTCAGTATATACACATTTGTACCTATAACCAGTGTTGGGAATGATCTAGACAATTTTAATTATTTCTTTAATTATCTTATCTAGATAAAAATAATTAAATCATCTAATTATCTCATCTAGATAAATGTAATGGTTATCTGTGGTAATTGATCTAGATTAATAATATAATGATAAGAATATTTTTAAATACTGAAATAGCTTATAATTTACGAGAACCGAGTAGTGATTCCAAATTCCAATATCATTATAGTTAAAAAAAGAAATGTTGACTGAAATATTGTCAGTTTTATTTTGTTATTTTATTTTTATTCAAGTTGTATTAAAAATTTAAATTGTATATTATTTTAGTTGAGAAATGACATTAAGGATTTATTGATTAATAAATATTATCTAATTAGTAATTACTAATTACTAATAAATTACATTATTTATAATATAATTTTTAAAAAAATAATCTATTTTTTTATCTAGATAAATGTATGTGTATTTTTATCTTTATCCAGATAAAAAAAAATGATGTTATATTTTATATTAACTAGATAAATTTTGAATTTAATTATCTGTTATCTTATCCAGATGATTTTTTGGTTATCTTTTCCCACCACTGCCTACAACTAGCCTTAAATCCAAGAACTATAGTTCTATAACAACAACTAAACAAATATAAAACAACTTTTCTGCGCTGGTATTATAATAGTCGTAGATTAAGAAAAAAATATTAAACCGAATATATAGATAAATCTATCAAAATCACTTAAAATAGGTATATTGTAATTTACAATTATCTATAGCTAATTATTTTTTTACATTGCAATAATATTTGAAAAACAACTATAGAATAGAACAATAAGATTAGACATAGATTATACGTATAGATTTTACATTGGTTATTAAATTACTTTCTAAAAATGAACTACAGTAAAAAATATCATAGGAGCTTCAGGATTATCAATTATTTATAGGATAATAAGTATATTGTGCATACAATCAGATAATTTTTGACTGATTACGATTTGCAACAATTGCAATTAGAATAATGTCGTCCCATAAACTTATACAAATGTATAAATAAAATTAATTCACTTCTTAAAATTCTAATAGGTAAGGCATTTGAGTAAAGACATGCAATCAGAAATACCGAGTAATTACTAATTTTTCTTTCACGAGTGGAAGTGTAAGTAGTGTTTTAATTGTTTCCTCCGAGACCGGGTAATTTGCAGGTATTTGAAACGAAATCTATTTTCCATTTTCTGTTTAAAAATAATACATTAATACATACATATTTATAAATTATAATGTTAATCAATTAGTCATTGCTAGGAAATATGTTACTTTCACGTGTATATTAATAATAATATGTGGCTCACTAAAAATAAAGTTAAATTACTCACCTAATCTTTATACCTACTCATTACGAAGTTCCTCCAACGAGAGCATCCTTCACTCCGCGATTCGTCTTTTTTTTTCTTCACATACGCTTATTATTATTTACGTGAAAAGATTGTAAAGTAAAAAAAAATTTTAAATACATAAATGTTATAGATATAGGTAATTTTACAATAATAACAAAAAAAATTTAAATGTTTTTCACGACAATAATAATTGTATAATAATTATTTAATAATTTAGAGATTTCCAAAATGATAAATATAAAATCAAATATAATTTTACTTGTTTTGTTAATTGCACTAACTTCAAAAATATTGTTAACGTTTGATGTTCTATCATGTGTTGAGTTGATAATGGTCACAATATTTATTTATTTCCGCAAAGAAGATATTTATTTTAAATAATTATTTTTTATTATTATACTTACCAACAATATATAATTGTAGTGGTACTTGTATACGATGATAAATTAGTATCTAACAGGTATTTATTAATAATAAATAAATAAATATAAATATGAATACACCTAAATAAATAGCCATTAGTGTACGTCTTAATAACGATTCAATTATGTGGATACCTATGCACTAAAAATCAGGTTAGTTATCAAAAAATTGTTTATGATCCGATATTTTGACCATAGTGTGCATTGACGTTACCGGACTTTTTTGAGGATATTCTACGGCCGCCAATTGATTGTTCCTACTGCCAAGGATTAGACACCATTGAGAAGGTATTCAATTTATCAGCCGAACATTTTGAAAAGCAGTGAGTTAAATTATTCAATATCGTTTGATGATATATCGTAGTATAATACTAGTACTAGCATGTGTGTTAAAAACTATTTTCTATATCTGCATATCAATTCAAAACTGGTTTATTGTTATGAATGAATATCGATTTTTCCATCAAGGTAGTTGAAAAAACAATATCAACCATACATGCCGATGATACAAATCTTTAAAATCGTATATTTGAGAAATGAGAAATTTCGGACCCTAGGTGGATCGTTAATTTTACTCGGTTGACTGCAGATATGCCGAGATGATGCCTACTTACACGTACCTATTTTTAAGTAATTTTTGATTTTAAATGTTATCTATTTTTTTTCAAAGCTACGCGTACACAGGAAGACCAGTAGTGGTTGTCGACGATTCCAAAGCCGAGCGGTCAGCCGATTTTGGGTTTCGACTTTTCAAAAACTTGTCCGATTCCAAACTTTTGACGCCATGCCAGTTTTTCCCGTACAAAACCGAATTCAACACTCTCGAGGAAGCTCTGGACATGGATGACCAACGGGCAGCGATGGCGCCCGGATATGCACCATGGTACATCGGATGGTACGTCGGATAGTATTATAGGCTATAGCCCATAGGTAGTAGATAAGATAGGTAGGTAACTATACTAAAATAAGTTAAAATAAATACATTTTTTTTTATTAAATTGAAGATTGTACCTACTTGACGTGATTACCAAAATAAAGACAGTTCCGATTTCAAATCATATTACTATTGATTCTGAAATTTTATAATTTTATTTCTTCATTTTCACCGTCTTTTTGTTTGTTGTCTTTCCATCTATAATAGGTGCGTATTGCCATTGATAAATACATACTATATCATAACTCATAGGTAAGTATTTGTAATCAATGGTACAACAAATTTGAATTGATTCTCGAATAATTCATTATTATTTTTTAGGTTGGTACTTACTATACTGTTTTAAATATTGTAATTGTTCATTATGCTTATAAAGTATAACTATAAACTACTTATAATATTATAGGGGTTCAATGTTTTAATAACGATTGACGGTAAATTGTGTTATATGATTATACCGTGTTCGATGAGATTACTTCAATTGGATATAAGTACCTAACTAGAATAAGTTAAAATGTATGTACCTAGATTATAGCTTGTAGGTATAGCGCTCAGGTTGTTGAGGCAATACGAACGCCCTACACGACTGTCGGTTACATACTAATCCTATACATCTTATCTAAGTTCTAAGCTTTACCTAATCTCTTACAAATCATTTTATTATGTAGCATTAGCCAACCTATTAATAGGAACATTAATTAAACAACTAGTTCTATTATGTAGTTGTGTATAAAAAGTGTTTGTAGATCTAGTTTAACATTGTGGGACATAGAAATTTAAACGATTAAATAGTCCACTAGAATTAAAGAAACCATTAATATAGGAACTTTAAATCAATTATATTTCTCCTGATTGCGAAACTATTCATATTTAAAGTGTCTAATTAATGGCGCTTATATGGTGTATGACGTTGACGCGGGATATTGCAATATTGTGCGATATAAAGCGAATAGGAAGCGATTAGGTGGAAGCTTCGAGGCATTGGATGTGACCATATGGGTATAAATAACAGAGGGCGACCAGATAATTGTATAATATTATAGAATAGAACATACCAGTGCAAAATATAATGCCTTTAAGGTAAAAGGGTTAGTAAAATCTTTACATGTCTTTACATGTCAACTAATGAATCCTAGTATAGATGACGATTTTTTAGACACAGTCAGATAATGTCTATTGAAAGTAAGATTCACTAGTACAATATAGGTACTTACTACTTAGGTATTATATAAGCGTATTAAATTCGGATTCAGCAAAAATTATAGCGTCCATTGAGCAATATTTGTTTTAAATTTGAAGTTGGGTACTTAGTATATTTTATAGCAATATAGTTTTATATTATGCAAGGATAGGCATTAACGAGTTAAAAGTTTAAATCAAGTTAAAACAGTAAGTTAATTTTAATTAAGTTAGTTAACTCGTTACTTTTTTTTCAAATTAACTTTTAACTTATTGAGTTACTTTTTTTCAAGATTAACGTGTTAACTTCAAGTTAATTTTATTTCAGAAAATGTCTATAGACTGGGGCCCTTACCTGATAATAAAAATGAAAAACAGCTATGCCTTATAATAACTCTAAAAAACATTGTTTTCTCACATTTCATAGTCAATAAGTATTAGTTATATTATATGTATACCTAGTTTTAGACAGGTTTCTCGCAGGTACTCGTAATTTGAGTTCTCTAAACTCAAAAGAGTATAAAGACATTATTATTTATTGACTATCGCTATTATATTAAAACAAATAATGTACGTATATATTACAGATTATAGTAGTAATATCTTAAATGTGATCTCGGGGCCCCCAAAACCAGGGCCCTCTGCAGTGCCGCAACTAGGATTCTTGGGGCTCCGGACAAAGTCAATATAATATGGGGCTCCCGAGGTCTATGTGTATAATATTTTTTATAGATTACTTATAAAAATATAAATAATAATGGTGATTTTTTTTAAATAAGCCTAAAAATATAATGTGAAGGTCCACTACCCAGTGACCAGTGTATTGTTATTAAAATATAACTATACACACTTTTAGAGTTTTTTTTTATTATAAATATTAATTAAAGTTTTTGTAATAATATATGGTTCTAAAAAAGTATTGCAAAGCAAAAAGATTGTTTGCACCTATATTGTATTTAACCATTCAATTATTTAAAAAAAATCTTTACCAAATTTAAAATGATAAAAAATGTATCACAAACAAATAATAATAATTAATAAGATATCAATTTATTATACTTATTACTTGATATTAGACATTAATTCAACAAATTTCATAATATATGGTAGGTACCAACTACCTATTTATATAGAAAAAAAAATAATCACAAACAAATAACAATATGGAATACAATTGTATAACTTAGTTCAAGTCATTGTAAATGTGTCATAAATCATAATACTTATAATAATATGTACTATAGAAATAGAACCATTTAAATTAAGAACAGAAATTCATTTTTCTTGCTTTTAAATTAGCAAAGTCATTTATAACCTTTTCTAAATTTAATTCTGATGTACGAATTTGTTCAACATTAAGTATAGCTATATTAGTCAAACGATCTTGTGCTATAGAATTTCTCAGAAAGTGCTTAATACGTTTTAATTTAGAAAATGATCTTTCTGCAGAGGCAATTTTAACTGGCAATACTAAGAATAGCATGCAGGCTCTTAGTACTTCAGAGTAACTTATAGAAAAATCATTTTTTAGGATAAATGTTGCAAGTTCACAAATTGTTTTTAAATTTTTGTCCATGATCATTTCCTTAAGAGAGATAAGTTAACTGGTAAATTCAGGACTTATATCTGATTGACGGGCTACGGTCGGCGATTAGTGATTACAAAGATTATTTCGAGAAATTCCAATTCCACACATAAAAGTAACTCAACGACAATAAACAATAAAACGCTATAATAATATAATTTTATAGATAAATATAGATATTATTATGGATAAATATATTTATCTTCGATAACAAATTATATATCAATATATCATAATATATTATAAAAATGAACATTTTTATTTAATTTATTTTATTTGATTGCAATAATTAAAAATTTAAAATAAATGCGGGGCCCCCTGAGCCGACGATTAGCGGCCCTCTACAGGGGCATTGCCCCGGATGCCCCTGCGGTTGTTGCGGCACTGGCCCTCTGTGAATTGCACACCCAACACTACCAATAATTGCGCCACCGTTTATATAGTACAAAGATAGAATCTATTCACGACAAAGGGAACAAAAATATTAAGACTATTCATAGGGGTCTGAATGTGTAAATTTATTTGCCTTTCCAAGTGAAAGTTTTATAAATAAAATTTACAACACTCTCTCCACTAAAATTTAACTGAAATTGTATGGCTAAGAACCTTTTCAAACAGCAGTTATAGCTGATATGGGTACCTACATCGGCTACATCATATTATTAATGTTATATTAGGTATAATACAACCAGAAATTTATTTAGATACCATTTCAGGAGCAACTGTGAACGTAAATCGATAAACCGTCTGAAGGAACACATAAATCTACCGAGTTTCTTACCAAAGCTATCAGACAGGAAGCAAACCCTTTGGATTTTTATGGGCACACCGGGACACGGAGCACCGATGCACGTAAGTTATATGGTAACATTGTAATAATTGTATATACAATAATATATTTATAAAGCTAATTATGTAAGATAATAATTAAAAACTTATATTATTATTAGTTACTAACTTACCATTTATATTATACATTGGTAATCGTATCCTAAATAGGATATACTCGGCCACCGAGGTGTTCCAACTTTACATGATAATGTATTTACATTGGTTGACTAAAATAACTAAAATTGTTTGGTGGGAAATCGTTATTGTATGCGTGAACTTCAAAGTTCTTCATAATTTAAGCTTCGGACGTCTGTAAAAAAATATTTGAGAATTACATTTACGTACCCTACTTAATTTTTACTTATAATTTTTTGTGAGCAAAACGTATACCTATTTAATGGGTTCTTGACTCTTGTATTACATTTTCAAACCTTAGGTGATATGATTGTACGGACATTAAAAATGACGTTATCGTTATGAATTTTCAATAGCTACAAAATACTATGCACATTTTTGTAATTTTGACAAATTTTGTAAAAATTCAAACTCCAAACGATCATAAAATATCGTTGTAGATTTACACGCAACTTTTTTTTTAATTCCAGTATAAAAAACTTAAATGGAATATTGTATTATATTATACAAGATATTGTATTCAGTTTCTAAACTTTTTTCCAAGAATAAATATTTTTTTATCGACATTTATAGAAAAAAAACGCGTTTAAAATTTCTACAAATAAACTTGTAAATACCTACCTATTAAAAGTTAGTAAAATTATATAAGCATCTGTTGAACCTGTAGTTTGAGTACTTCAGTTAGGTGCAATTTTACTCCTCCCTCTCCCAAAGTACCGATTACCAAAATAAGTACTATTGTACCAACTAGCTTCCTATCAGAAAAGATATTGAAGTTGAAAATTAAAGCATTTTACTGCTATAAAACTTCAAATATAATGATTAATGTCAACAAAATCAATCCACCTATCCGCTAAAATACTGAAAATTTAAAAAATGTTTAATCTTTTCATAAATCAAAAAACACATTTGCGTCGGAAATGGACTACACGTTACGCCAACACACAGATTGACAAGGTGGCATTTCCGTCGTGGCAGACTCAAATTAGTGGATACAAAAAATGGACGTTGCGCACGCCGGCCGAATGTTTTTTCAAATGCAAACGAATATTCGAAGTTTTCATGGAACCTGGTTCGACGAGTGAGTGCCTATATATTGTATAAGTACCTATCTACTCGGTTGCCAATAGTGGGTTGTCTGGTGGAGGGAGGGGGTAAGCCCCTCTAACCCTTGCATAGCCCCCACCCCACAAAGTACCTGAAGATATTACACCACATATATTATGTAAAATTTTTATTTCCACATCAAAATCTCCAACACTGCCCTCCAAATATCAAACTCTATTTGCGCCTATCCACTTGGGTATACTCAATTAAAATATGCATTAGTGATTGGTCTTGTTAATTATTATTGCTGGTGAACAAGTACAATACTGATGATAAGTGTAGCTATTTGTTAACAATCCTAGGGTAAGAGAGCAGGAGGCTCATTATAAAGCACCTACAAACAGAGAAATCAATGCACATAACATATGCTATGCCACAACAACTATGGGGGCTATCACACCAATAACCTTTAAAACTAAAAAAAAAATTGTATTGAATAAATTTATATTAGGGAGCCACCCCTAAAATGTCTATAGTCCCCCAAAAACTCATGATTTAACTACTATAATTTGAAAGCATCATAAGATTATCAAGTACAAAGCTGAGCTACAGTCTCCTCAAATTTTAAACACTATTTACACTGGTAGATGGTAATAGCTAATAACTATTGTATTTATTCAAGAAATATGAACAACATAAATTTATTATTTGAATAGATTTTCCCACAACCAATAAGGACCGGCTCAAGCAAAAATAGTGAACTAGGCAAAATCAAATTTTGCCACCCTTAACAATAGAATATTATCAGTATTTTGAAAATGCCGCCCTAGATGTGGGCCTGTCGCCTACTCCTTGAGCCGGGCCTGGAACCAATGGTAGGTAAAAGCCATAATTACAACCACAAAAAGTTTGAAAGAAAATATTTTATGGTCAAATATTATATGCTAATTATTTTTTGTTGTTGAAAGGGTACGTGGCTTTCACCATTTGTAACTCAAGGTATTGAACTCTAAAGAGTACTACCATTACACTGTCACCATATTTACTGTAAACCGTGTGTTTAACACTTTACTATAATGTACCAAATAGTTATAAAATAGTTACCAAATAGTACCTAATAGTAAATAATCAGATACTGCCTACTTCACGTGTCAAGAGAAATTATTATACCCAAACAATATAATTAAATTTTGATGAGTATTGAGTAATAAAAACATTTTTAAAACGACCACATGTAACATAGAAGGTATAATTATATGCAGCTGGACTCTTAAATAAATATATTGCTATCCTACATTAAAATATATTTTGGGTTATTATCACTATTTTGAAGGAATAGATATAAAATTGAGTAACTAATTAAGCTGATAAGTTTATAGTTATTATCTGTCATGAGTTGGTTAGCCTTAGCTGCATGAACCTATATAGTTTATGCCGTTTATGGTTAGCTGCAAGTACAAGTAACACTTGTTTTATTTTTCTAATTGTTATGCATGTTCTTAGATAAAATTTAAATAAATACGCTATACACGTTATAGTTTATCATAATTTCTAAATTAAATGAATTAACAATTTGAAAAGAAAACGTAACTATTTAATACTGTTTATTACTAACATTTGATAACACATTAAAGACTTGAGATATTTTAAATCTAGATAAGAGAATATTATATAGAATATTTATGGTAAGGTTGATAAATTGCTTTGTAAATATTTTATGAGAAGTTATATGATTATTATAATTGTTCAATATTCTTTTAGTTGTACTAGATACAAATATTTGGTACCATGAAACACAAACCATCGGTCAAGATATCAGCATAACTGTGGGCGGCGAATATGATTGAGATGCAAGACATACACAGAGAATATTGTAGGTACTTAAATATTAGAAATCATTAACACTAGAATTGCAATGGCTTTTTTTATTATTTTAAATTAACATACACCAGCCATTTAAAAGAAATTGAAGACAACTTCATAATTTAAATTTTAAATATAGATATTATTCTACTGTAAACATTTTATTTGTCAAAATTAAATTGTTGTATCTAATCAAAAGTATATTAATTTAATAATGGATATATACCCTGTAATCGTAATACATCTAGAAAACATAATATCATAACGATTGAAACATTGAGTGTTCATTTAGAAAGGCAGATTGAAAATACAATACAACCGTATTGTAACATAAAATAAAAAACCCTGTAGTGTATTATATTTGTATTTATGAGCACAAATAATACTGAGTAGATATTATTTGACTTTCTAGACAATATATTGTTGAACAATACTCCTGAGGTCAGTAATGTAACATGAGCACTTCTGTTATTTATATCATGTTATTGCTAAAATTTATAAATATAACATAAAAACAACTAAGTTTACTAAACTATGGTTGATTAAAATAACCAAACAGAATTTAGATTAAATTAAGTTAAAAAATTTTTTTTTGGATTAACAAACAAAAACAAAACAAATTTATAACACAAGAAAAACCATACAAAATGATAAAAAAAATAAAAAAAAAATGGAAATTCAAATGATAATTTATAATGGGTTAAGTGAGTAACCGGAATGTTTTAAAATAATTTATATGGCAGATCTTTAAATAAATTATTTTTATAGACAATTACATAAGTACATATTATGTTCGGTAAACAATTAATATATATATATATATATATATATATATATTGTTCTAAATGATAAACAATATTTTTAGATGAACTAAGAATGAGGTTTCACCCATTTGTAAGATCCATAATACTTGAAGTTATTTGCAAGAGAAAGATCATCAGCTTTAGTAGGTCCACGAGTACCATACCTATAAAAAATAAAATCACAAATTAAACAAATCACTATAGATTACAGTTGATATGAATATTCAACATACTTGTATGGTGTTGGTTCGGGTTGATTCGATTCAATTTCATGGAGAAGAGGAGTAAATATACGCCAAGCCTCAGAGAGCTCATCAGCACGCACAAAGTGCATTTGAGAACCACAAAAAACATCCAATATCAATCGTTCATAGGCGTCTGGCAACTTGACATTCTAATTAAAAAAATTAGTGTTATTCAACATCAGTCTTGTTAAGTATTCGAATACTTGTATTTAAATACTTTTTTTGTATTTCAAATACTTTTCAAATACTTTTTATTTGTATTTTTATTCTAGAATACTAAATACTTTTTTTCATTCTCGTGGTATACTCCAAATTCCAATTACTAATAATTCGGAATGTACTATTTTAAATGTTAATTCTAAAATATTATTTTAAAATGGTTCTAACCTTTGATCATTTATAAATAAGGTTTTTCCAAAATACAAACAGATAATAGAATGACTGAACACTGAAACCCATGTTGGCTCCTCACTCCCATATTATATCATGGCATACAAGACACTGACCACTACTGGTTGGATTGGCATTTATCTTGAATCTTTAAATAGTCTTTCTTTTTATTTAATGGGTGGTACTGGGGTAGTAGCTTATAATTTGTATATAAGATATTGGTATTAATGTTATTGAACTTTGTTTTTTCATATTTATTTTAATTTTTACAATCTGTATTAAATTGTTTACAATAAGCACAATAGATGGAGGGATACATGAAAGGGCTTGGTTTGGTTGATTAAAGAAACTACTTATTCAATAATAGTACTTCATGGCGTGGGTAGTAGTGGTTTTAGTCGACTAGTCATTGAACTGATTGAATTATTGATTATTAATTATTCATTTATTGATTTTAAAATAAAGTATTTTTGTAAGTATTTTGAATACTTTTAAAAGGTATTTGTATTTATATTTAAATACTTTTAAAAGAAAATATTTGAATAAGTATTTTAAATACAAATTACACCAAGTATTTAAATACGTATTCTGAATACATTAATTGAAAAGTAATCTTAACAAGACTGTTCAACATAACAACAATTTAATGTTATTAGAAGAACAATATTCAACTTGCCTTATAACGACTATTATAGGTTAAGTCCAATTCGGTTTCTTCCATTTCAAATCCGATACCGGGTCGTTTAGTCATCATCTTAATGTATACGGCTTCATCCGGTTGGACACGAATGACAAGTTCGTTTCTCTTTAAGACTCCCCCAAATATGTCACCAGGCACATCATGATATTGAATTCGGATTTCAGCCTTTCGTTCATTCAACGCTTAAAAAATTTAAATAATAATAAAATTAAAAATAATATTTTGTAGGAATCCAGGTGGTAAACAATCAAGATCATATCAGAGATTCAGTTAACTCTTGGAAGATGAACCAAATGTAATGACATGTCTGAATTACATCAGGTTTTCCTGAAAACTATTAAATAGCTTATGGAAAAATTCGACAATAATAAGCCAATCTGAGAAACATTCATTATCTTTATATAATAATTGAATAATAGGTAATCAAATAACAAATTAGACATATACGCATACCTTTTCCACATTTCAGTATAAAAGGTACACCATCCCAACGTTCGTTATTGATTTTCAACACAGCTGACGCAAATGTGGCAGTTTTTGATCCACTTGGTACAGTCTTATCATCAGAGTACCCAAATTTCTTGTGCTCTTCTGCAGCTTCCTTATTACCAACATACTGTCCCAAAACCACATCAGACATTTGTACTTTAGGTATACATTTGAGTACCTTGACCTAAAATATATTACACAATAACATTAGATTACAAAAATGCACAACCATAACTGCTTCCAGATATCTAACTTTTTCATTTCGAACATCATCAGGATGTATAGTGGCTGGCTTCTCCATGGCCACCAAACTGAGGATCTGTAGTAAATGATTTTGCATTACGTCACGGATTATGCCGAAACTGTCAAAATATCCACCACGTCCTTCAGTACCAAATGGTTCTTTGAAAGTGATTTGCACCTGTGCAATGTTGTCTCTGTTCCATCCAGTGTTCAATATTCTGTTTCCAAACCTGAATAAATCCATTCTATTACCTACCTATACATATGCATCGGGACAAATATTTATTTACGTTTCCTTGACATTTACTTTACCTGAGTGTCATGAGATTTTGAACCATCTCTTTGCCCAGGTAATGATCAATACGGTACACTTGATCTTCACTGAACAATTTGGCTAAGTGGTCACTAAGTTCCAATGAACTAGCAGCATCCCGACCAAAAGGCTTTTCAATGATAACACGAGTCCACCCTCTGAAAATAAATTATATTAGAGTTATCAATCAGAAGTAAATCGAAGTTTTATATAAAGTTGTTGATCCACTTACTTATGATCCATGCATGTTTCATGGATGTGAGAGGTGGTTACCTCAAACAAAGAGGGGGGTATAGCCAGATAGAACAACCTGTTAGAGATGCCAGAAATTTCGTGTTTGGAAAGTTTTACGTTCAGAGTGCGGTAGTCAGCAGAACTATCATAAGATCCAGCAATGTAAAAGTTGTAAGACCAGAATTCGGCAAGCCGTTCTTTTTCATTTTCATTGCACTACAAAATAAAATTAAAATTAATCAATCAAATCCTAAATAATAGTTATTTTTCAATATTTTCCTAACCTAACAGTAATAAATAAGGAATGTTACTTTATCTTACTTTTAAATATGGTGAGACGTTGCTTTTTAGTTGTTCCATGGTTAATTTTGACCTGGAGTATCCATAAATGAATGTCTTGTCTGGAATCAACTTATCGCGGAAC
This sequence comes from Sitobion miscanthi, assembly GCA_008086715.1. Taxonomy (NCBI): domain Eukaryota; kingdom Metazoa; phylum Arthropoda; class Insecta; order Hemiptera; family Aphididae; genus Sitobion; species Sitobion miscanthi. Next base: position 26,901,548 of record CM017804.1, read on the forward strand.
AACATCCAAAGAGTTGGGTAGATCTTCTTTTTTGCTAAATCTCCCTGCAAAATTTAATATTTAAAGTTAATTATTATAATAGTCAGCAGATCCATACAAATCTGTATAAATAATTTACCGAAGCACCCATCACTACAATCAGGTGAGTGATGTTTTGATCATAATGAGCCCCCTCGACGTCCATTTGAGGGGAGTTTAAGGACGTCCTTATCAGTTGAAGAGCTTCTTCTAAAGTATCTAATCAATGAAAAAATAAGAAATTAGTAACAAAAAAAACATAATTTCATAAAAAAAAAAATTTTATTAAATGGCATGTTTCTTATAAAAAAAAAACAAAAATCAAAACATTTACTTTTAAATTCTAAGATTAATAATTAGTGTTTAAAAAAAATTATTTCATCTAATGTAATGTATTATTAGTTTTGTTACTGTAAAAGGTGTGTATATAAATAAATTATCTATTAATAAAGTAATTGAACAACTAAGCAAAAGCTAAAAAATGTATTTTTATTAATATGGTTAAATGTAGATAATATTTTGTAGCAGTATTATTACTATTTCAATTTTTATTATTAATAAGTTTTTAATACATTATTACAGATGTGTATTTTGTTACTTGCCTAACCACAAATGCACTATTAATCCACAATTTTTAATGTTTTTGAAACATTGACATTTAACACATAAATAATAAGCAATTTAACAACCATCAACCATTATAATAGTATCCATTATTTTATGTTGGTTTAAGTAACAATATTTATTAGCAAAAATTGGGATTCCTGTTAAAAGAGTACACACATTGCGTTGTTAAATATGCTCCACTGAACTATAAGATATAGTAGGATATTATAATAAAAGACTTGTAAATTGTATTTTTAATAATATCAAAAATGTAGATGGCTTCAACAAAAGTAATATGCCTAATGTAAATGTCTACACAGTATATTTAATAAACTGCATTAAATATTTCATTGAGTTACAAAAATTTTAAAACAAATAAATGTTATACAAAAACGCTAGATCATTTATTTAATGTTAATATAATCATAAGTTCTGAATAATAAGTAATGATAAGTAAAGAATTGCAAATAATTTTTTTGATCTCTAATTATTTTAAATTTGTCAATATTACTCATTAAATAAATATTGATTTGATTGTGCCAATAAGTTATCATTATAATTTATAAATAGCTTAAGTATAATATATTAGATTATATACGGGTATGTATAAAAATGTTAAAAATATAGGTAATTACTAATAGAGTTAAATTTTACTTTAATAATTAGAGAGAAATAAAATAAATTATAAAGATAACACAATAATGACTAATGAGCAATTTAATATTACAGATAAAATATGAAGAAAAAAATGTAATTGTACCTATAATATTACTGATTGTTATCAAAAAAGAAAAATGTTATATTATGCAGGTATCTATTACAAATTGGAAATTAAAATTAACTATAGGGACCTTAAGAGGATGTCCCACATATGTAAATTGTTAATGAAAACAGTTTTGAGAAGGAAGGAACTGAGAATGGTTCTAGGTAAAAACAAAAATTCCAATCATAATAAAACTTATGCTCTGAAATATTGTTTTAATTTTTTTATATGGCTTATAAAAAAAAAGTATGTGATTATTGTTTTAACTTTTAAAATCAGTTATTTTTATATTTTTTAAACATTAAAATACTTAATTTTTTTTTTGTTCAAGGGATGTTGAAAATACAAAAAATGTAATATAAATTGCATATATAAAACCCCTTAAAAAGCGAGTGAGTAAAGTCAATAAGTGAAGACATGAATATTAAAATAATTGATATCTATTGTTTAAGGCAGTGGCTTTAATGCAGATTCCTATACAAGTCGCAGAGAAAAAGTTTAATTAAGATATACTGTTTGATTTATAGGACTCAGAAGATTTTTTTATAGTAGCTGAGGCACTCTGTAATAAAAACAAAGATATATATATAAATAATACTCATACCTCATATACTTATTATTAATAAAAAAAATCAATCTTATTTTATTTTCGACTATCTACAAAATTACTTTTAAATTCTAAAAAAATGTGTTGATATTATATTGTATATCAAAATAATCAAAAATAAAATAATGAATAGTTATGTGAAATGTACTAAATGAAAACTACTAAGCAGTAAAACCTAATATAATAAAAAATAAGGATATTGGTGAATATTATTACCTATTATAGATGTTTAAAAAATGTCAAATAAAAAATAAGCAATATCATATAACCAAAAATATTAACTTTTATAATGTAAATGAAAATTGTCGTTTTAAAATCAAATAATAATGTATCAATATTATTGTGCATTTTGAAGGTCATCTGTTTTTATTATGTCAATAACTTGTGTTCATATGAGTTGAAACAATTTGTATTGAGTACTTTAAGCTTAATTTTTAGTAAATACTAGGTACATTAATACATTATACTCAAATTTAAAAAAATAAAATTGATAAAAAATATACAATCACACTTTGTGGATTCAGAAATGTATATAATTCAACACATTAAATAAAAATGCACACAAAAAGTGGGTATTTTTAAAAAATAGTATTCATATAAAAAGAAATTATAACAATTAAATAAAAATAAAATACTTGGTAGGTACTTACATACCTATTTTTATTAAATATTCTTTATAAAATGAATATAGCTAATACAAAATTTTATATTTTTCAACTACAAAAAATAGTAAATTTTATTTTTCTATACCTGGGTACCTACTAAAAAAATTTATTTACTTATGTCTCTTCCCGTCAGTAATTAATTGAATTTGTATAGTTTATTATTTATTGGCATTAATAAATAATACATATGTAATAATATTTTTTTTAATATTTAGGTTATTTAATTTAAATAGGTATGAATTGAAATAATAATATTATTAATTAAAAGCTTTCAATTACATACTGACACTTGATCATACAATTGTTACTACAAATGAATGGATAACATTACCTTTATAAGCCGAGACACTTAATTTTCCATTTAATGTAATTCAAACAATCTATTTATTTGTTATCACTAGGTACCTGATGACAAAATTATAAATTGACAAATATGAACAAAAATTAAACTAGATATTTATAATTTCTTTTAACATATTATATAATTAAAAATATTCAATCCGCATACTAATTTTTAAAGTATTATTAATAATTGAAATATTTAAATGAAAAAAAAAATACAACAATTTCACAATGATTAAATAACATTTGTATTAATTTGCTGTTTTAAATATCATAATTACCAGATGATGTCAAACAAAATATTCAGAGCTTATTGATTTATATAAGTACTTAATAGAACACTTTAACCGTGTCACAGCAAATTATGAACTCTTAAGATAACATTTAAACCAATTAAACTTCTAGTTTATAATTGGAAATAAAAAAAAAAATAATAACAATAATTTAATAAGAAAACAATTACAATTAAAATTACTAGATATTTTATAATATATTTACTTTTTTTTTGTTTTAACTAGCTACCTAACCTATGTATGGATAAATATGCAGATAAATATGTTCCTACCCGATGTACCTACCATAACAATTTTTCCTTGTAATTTACTTAGTACTTTCCATTTAAAATTTTAAAATGGTGTTCCCTCAAATTTTCAATGCAAATAAGTAATAGGTATTCTATTTAATTGGTTAAGAAAAAAAATAGAAAAAAAATATTAAAAAGTAGGTATAATTAAGAAGGTATTTAGGAACCTCTAATAATTATAGATAAGGTACCTAACAGGAAAATGTTGGATTTTCAAAATTTAAGATATAATATTGTTTAAGAGCTTATAAATAAGTACAAAACAAAACCAATTACTTATTAGTTTATTATTTTTATTTAATTAAATTAAAATAAATCATAAAAATATAAAAAATAAAGCAAATATTGTAAAGTAAATTAGTGTCATAAAATATGTCCACATGTTTGAAATATTTGAACTACCTACATACTTACTTCAATTAATAATTATTAAATAATTTAATTATAAATTAAAATAAGTGTCATTAGGTATAACAATAAATATATTTTTGGGGGGCGGAGTGGTCGAGTGGACTAAGGTGTCGGTTGTGACGCACACCGGCGCTGGTTCAAACCTCGGTCCACGGGCGTCATTTTTCTTTGGGCAAGTCACGGTATCCGGAGAACAAGTGCCACTATCCCCCACCCGGGCATGGCAGATACCTACTGTTCCCTCCCCAACAGTTTAAAAACCACCCAATGGCCTAAGTTGCCGTGGGTTAACTAATAAAAAGTATATTTTAAAATGTTAAAATATTATTGCTAGAATTTTAATAAAAGCTCCAACAGTGCATTATGAAAGCATGAAATTATTATAAATATTATATTATTTTACAATAATAAAATTGTACAGTACCTGTGGAAATTGATAGTTATTGTGAACAGTATAATATTATTGGGCAGGTAGAGTTAGAGGTAGGTTATCATGGTAAATTGGAAAAAACTTTTAAATTGATATTAGGAGAGTTAGGGGCTAGAAAATAAAATTAAAACCACCACAGAGTGTAAAAGCGGACGTATGGCGGAGTATCAAGACGGATAATGTGCATGTCGATAGACAATATTACGGTGTACACTCACTCATTTTGGACCGTTCAACGAGATCGTAGTGTCCACTGCTCTTGGAAAACATCAGCCGACGACCGCTGGACCGACAAGCCACTGGCAGGAGGTGTGTGCTCTACACACAACTGGACAGCGACTAGTACAACAGGTGGTTGTCGGTTGGTGTCGGCGTCCGTTCTGGCCGTGTGCGTGTGCGCGACTGAGGTGGACTGCGAAGACAGACGGCTGTGGGTCGACTGCCGGAGAAACGAACGTAATAACAATGGGCAGGCAGGCACAACAACAATCGAGTGCGGAGAAGGCGAAAACCAGTACACGACTATAATAATAATAATGATAATGTTACAATATAATGTATAGGGACACACACGATATTATTATTATTATTATTATTATGGTTTTCGTTACGCGGGACGGCCGGTAGGTGAGAGGGCTGAAGAAAAAGTGGAAACAAACGGACGAAATCGAACGATAGCGCGCAATCAACGAATATCGTCAACCGGACGGCGGACGGCGAGTGATTGCTACCACCGGCTAGCGCGGAACTCGTATTATAGTCTGACCTACTTTTACCACCGCCGCCGCCGCCGCCACCGTCGTTCACCGAAAACGTTCACTTTTCCCGTCCGCGGCCACCGGTCAAGTTCAGCCGTCGTCGTACTCGTCGTCGCCGCCGCCGCCGGTTACAAGACTCGATGGGGGTCGCAGTTGTTCCGATTATATTATTATAAATTGTACGACTGTTTGCGACGTTAAAATGTCACCGTTGTCGTCCCTTGGAATGTCGCAAAGATATTATTTTCCTTTGCGTCCGGTGGTCGTCGAGATTAAATTATTTATACAACGTCTCGACGGCGGCGGCAATTATTAGATAATATGACGTCGGCGTCGTGTCCTCTGTGTTATCGGTCGGCGGCGGCGGAAAGGCAAACATTGAGAGTTAGTAGTTAGCCGTTATCGACATCGCGATTATTAAGAAGCTGTGAAAATAATAGTAATAATAATAAATACAGGCCAAGACGGAGTACGTCTGTTGGTTATCGGCGGGATAGACGACGCGCGCGGTCGACGGTGGACGGACATAACCTCTTTTCGAGCCAAACGGCCCGGCGGCGGCGGCGTTATCTCGGCACGATGTCGGTGATATTGCCGCGGGCGAGTGATGATTATGATTTTCAGCGCCAAAAGCCGCACGTGCGTGTTCGTTGGCCGCGCCATCTGTCCGCCGGGTGGGTGAAACTTTTCTTGAAAATGTTTTCGGTTTATTAATGTTTAGGTATCGTAATAAATAAATCGTCTACAGACTAATTTATTTAGGAACGTCGGGTCGGGCTATTTTTGGCGGGGAGCGGAGAACAGGACGAATTATTATATTATAGAGAACAAATAATAATAATACCTAACACAATTATAAAAGGATTATATTTACGTAACACGCAATGTTGTCGTTTGTATAGACAATTATAATTAGGTACAACCACGACAGGACACGAATTCAAAGTCCTATTCGTTAAACCGTTTTAATAAGATATCATAAAAATTGATTTTCCCATCAAAATGTCAAAAAGTAAATGTAGGTTTAAATTTCGTTCGTATAATAAATTGTGTATACCTTAAAATTGAAATCTCCTTGAATATAATATAATATATAGGTAGGTCGTATAGATGCCTGTATAGGTAGGTATTCTAAGTAAATTATGGTATTATTACCTAATAGGTACCTATATCTATTTGGTTATATCTAGTCCTACCATTCCTGGTGCTCCTGGTAATGATTTAAAAACGATATACCTACCAACTCTTTAGCACCAACAACTGAAAAATTTAAATAACGCGCCTGGCAATGGGAAGTTAATGATCAAAGGTATAGAGCAAATAACAACGATCACCGGGCACTATTAGTTCCCAATATTGCAGGACACAGGCAGTCAGGCACTCAGGCTAGTATAGGCTCATCAAAATTGTAAATGCTTTATCGATTGAAAAGTGAAAATTAAAAGTTTTAGCCTATTAGCCAATATAGAGGTGATCGATTCAATATATGCTACCCCTATTTATTTTTGAGCGCCACTCCTTAGGTAGTCTGTCTACCTACCAAATATTAAGATGAAAAATTGGGGCAATATCGATTAATACAATTACACGTTAACTACCTATGTTCAATTTTGTAAATTGTAATTACAAAACCTATATTATAGTCACTAGAACACTGTGTTCTCGCTGTACTTGTTTGTTATCGCCCAGCCACCCAACCGTATAAAAGTTATCATCCCGCCACCAGCCGACCTTACGTCAGCAGTCTTTAATCTAAAATCTATAATTTCAATATTTATAATCGATATTTCTCTGTGTCTATATGCTATAAATATAAAATATGATTTATAATATAATGTGTGGGTATAGTATGTTGTATGTGATTTATTTATGGAAAGATGGTAAACTGGTTAGCTTAACCTAACCTAACCTTTCTACTTCTTATACCCAATATTTGCAATTGTATTTTATCATATTTTAATCATGTTAATATGTTGTTAAAAATTAATTTTTATGAGTTATTTCCCACAGTACTTAATATTGGCATTGCATTTATAAAATGTATAGGTACAAACAATTGACTACATTAAAATGCTCATAACTTGCTATAAAACTAAAATATAAAAAAAAAACCATTATTTGATAGCTTTTAACGGTACCTACATAAAAAATATCATAGTACAACGGCATGGAGGAAAATTGTATACGACGCAGTGGCGGAACGCTAACAAACAAGTAACCTACCTACCGTTCTAAAATTATTGTTTCAGTACAATAATATTATAAATATTTGTTGACGTTCTATGAAAGTATTCAAAAACAAATATTATTCAAGACAATACCATAATATTATGATGGGTGTACAATGTACGTATTATGGCATTCTTTGTAGCTCTATAATGCCTCCATTCAATTCAAGATGCTAAAATTACCTATGCTCCCTCGGTGCCCCACGATTTTCGTCTATAAGTATATGTTTCAAACAGATAGTATATCATAATAATATGATATTGTTACGGATTTGCTCAAGGACGAATTTCGCGTTCGCTTTTATAAATTCGCTGATTTTCTTAATCAATTTTCAAATCATTTATCTCCCTCTCATTCTCTCCGTCGGTGCACGACACGGCCGCCGGCCGTACAGATCCGTACTCGGGTACCTATAGTGCTGTGTGCTTAAACATTAGCCATTAGTCATACCTACATAAAATATGATATATTGTATACTGCTATTTGCTGGTACACGTAATTCATGAATATTATATTATTTGTTACCTATAATATGATAAGTCGATAACACATATAATATATGATTATACGCGTTCAATAAGTACCTAAAGGTACGCGTCCTACTTATACTAGGTAGGTACTACCAAGGTATGTTCTATATATTATATAATACTCCTATTGTACGATTTTTTTTTTATGGACTTCGTTTACTTTATTTTTAGAACCATCCGGACTTCAATAGTAATTACTTTCCGACCGACCCCTGTATACTTGCATGTTAAATATATTTAATTACTATTTTTAAATATTTAATTTTGAAGTACTGGTGACGTAATATATGTTAGCTATTCAAACTATATAGTAGCTAGGCACATATAAATACAAAAACAAAAACGGACAAGTGGGTGTCGTTTTGCTGTACATGAGGGTACAAGTGGGTCATTGAAATGGATGGTGTTAAATATGAATTCAATGATATTATTTATTTTAAAATTAGGCATTAGTACAACAGTAGGTTAAATTCATTTTTTCCAAAATAATTACATTTCAAGATGTAATTTTGTCTATAAAATATAATAATAGACTCTAAAAGTTTCATATACCTATAATAATATTTTAAAATTACAACAAAATAAGTAAATAAAATCTTTACTTTTGGTTTTATTAAGTAACTTCGGCCAAACTAACTTAAAATGTCTGTAAAATATAACTGTGTTAATATATTTCTTAGATTTTTTAGTCATAGTATTTTATGAGAATCCTTGTTTTAGATTTTCAATTTTTAGCTATAAAAATTATTAACTTTTTAATTTTTTAACTTCAATAAATTTGAAAATGTTCGATAATTTGATAAATGTTCTCAACATTTGAACTTTAAATACTTATAAAAAAAATTGTACTATGGATCTTTAATATTTGTCAACTGCTATTTTAACTACTTACGAGGAACCGTATGTTACATTTTCAAGCAATTTTACCAAACGAATAAAATGTTATTGGATTCAAGATTGTATAGATTAAAAAACTAAAAAATAGAAAATTTCAAATGTCTATAAATGACTTAAAACGTGTCTAAATATTTTGAAAATTGTATCATGATTAGAAAGTAATAAAATAAACATTTGATGAAAATATCAAGTACCTACGTAGGTACTACGGTGATTAGTTTTTAAATAATGAAAAAATAAGAAAATTATTGTAAAAGAATTATGCATGAGAATTTACACTAAAAAACAAAATTGATTTTTTAAAAACTGGTTATGCGTAAAAATCTCATTTTTTCCCTAATTTTTTTTGTGTTTTTCCTGACGTTTTTGAAAACTATTGGGAATTTTTTACTTTTGTCTCCCTAAAGCACCAACTTTCTCACCAGAAAAGATGCTGTTGAAGAAAATTGAAACATTTTTATTGTCCCGAAAGGTAATGATAAACACAAATAAAAAAAACAAAACATGCATTATTGTAAAATTAAGACATCATCGCTTCGCTCAAAATCTAAAATTAAAATATAAGATGATATTATGATAATATTTTGACTGTACATATGAAATTCAGTCATAATAATATTTAGAAAATAAGTTAATCTTGTGTAGACAGTAAAAATACCTTTGCTTCCTGCTAGTTCCTTGGATGAGGGAGGTTATAATATGATGACTGTTAGGACTTTATGAGAATATGAGATAGATTTATGTGATAGTCGTGACTTTATTTAGTGAGTTCCAGTTGAGGAGGAACAAAGTGTATAAAGATAGGAATGATTATGACTTATGAAAGTATGAATGTAATATGATAATAATAATATTTAATATTTCCTTAGCTGTCATGACGCATTTCAGGGGAATGTATAAAAATATAATAGGTACTATATTATATGATAGAGGTAGGTACCTCGTACCTACCTAGTTAAAATTCTCTCCAGGGCTTAAACATATATGCAGTACGAGTGTATAATAAGACACATAATAGATTATAATATACAGATTGCAAACTACCTAAACATTTATTTTACAATTTAATTATACAGTATTTAAATATGCATTGGTATATTTTGTTTTAATAATGTACGTTGGTATATGTATTATACATATTTATATATCTATAGTTTTTATTTTTTATTTTAAGAATAATGCGTCACAATTATACATTTTGAGAAATTTTAGTCACAGTAGTTCCACTTATAGTTTTTTTTTATGAATTATACTAGTCCTTGTAGAATAGTCTATAACAATACAATATTATATAGGTAAGTACTTGGTTTATTTTTGGCTCTTTCATGAAATCATTATAACTAATATTTGTATACATTAAAAAAAATCATTATCCAGTGTGTACACCTATATTACTAGTTAATTATTATTGATATTATTTATATTGATAATAATATAAATGCATTAATTTTTAATAATGTTATACATAAAAAAATAAAAAAAATTGTTTTTATATTAACAAAATGTCTCCGAAACAGTACATTTAAATTAAAAATATAAAATAACTACAGATTAGATTAATTTAATAAACATAATTTGTGCAACTATTAATTTGAAGAAAAAAAACAATTAAAAATAACTGAATATACGAGTCATAGTCCTTAGCTTTTGCCGAGTATAATTAAATAGACTTAATTTTCTAGTATTTCTACTTTAGCTATAGCTATCGATTATTTTTACAAAAAGTTACCCAAGGCCTAATTTGTTATATAGGTATGCGGAGAGAGTTTAATGCCAAGTAAATAAGTTATATGTTACCTTGAATAGGCAACTTAATTTTTTGAAAAAAAACTAGTTTTCATGATAATTGTAAAATTAAATTAATAAATTTCTTAAAAATAATAAGTAAAACATAATAATACCTATATGTGGATATGCTTTTTATGTTATTTAAATTGCCCACTAAATAATATATCTTATATGTATAAATGGTTTCGAGGTGCATTTTGATTGAATCATTCCAGTAATCCAATCAAATAATAAGTTAAATTGGAAAAATATTATTGCAATTTCAATGACTTAAATTATCCATTTCATTTTACATACATGATGATATAATATTTCCATCAGTTCAAGCAATCTGTATTTGAGAACTAAATACCTAGGTATGTCGAACACCATATAATAGAGAAATCTCTCTAAAATTGAAATATATGCAATAATACGTAGAAAAACATGACCTATTATTATTAAAAACATAAATAATTTTCAACTAATTAAATGTTTAATAGGTTTATTTGAGGTTAATACGTTTTCACACATTAAACACACATTTCAAATATCATAGGTAAAATAGATATATAATAGAATGATCCGTTCGATTTAGGGTCATTGTCATTGACACCCTGCAAGGTCATCGCATAAATAATATACCTATATATTATATACGATATACCTATAACGGAATACACCAATACATTTTCAAATCCGTTTCCTAATTATAAAATCTAAAAATTTTTTAGATAAAACACGTCTACAGAACACACACACACACAATGTGATGTAGAAATTCTGAAGAGGGGAAACATGTGATACGTCCACGTTATCTGTGCTAAGCTAATTTAAACAATTTATGTACCTACTACTATTATTTATTATATTAGACTATATAGTATATAGGTACTACAAAATGTTTCATTCCCTATCCGAGCATTTGGGTATAAAGGTTTATTTATTATAATTTACTAAATACTATACTACAATAACAATATCGTGTTGTGTTGGGGAGGGGAGCAATTGGAAAATAGCCTAACATTTCCACGATCTTATATAATCAATAAAGAGCAAAGGGGTTGGACTAAGTGTACGCCACTGTAGGTACAATAAAATAATACTATTAATGCTGTATATTTACATTATATTACATAGGTAGGTACCTACTTACTTTATAATTGAAAAAAATAACGTTTTGACTAGACAAATTTAAATATTTAATAGACACATTATTATAAATTACAAGTTATAATACTATATCAGTAGAATCAATACAGCATATACAGAGTGATCATGATCACCCCCATTTTTTTCTTTAATAATAAGTACATTTATTCAAATTTTTGTTTTTAGAATTTTTAAGTATACTTACATATAAAGACCATATTTTCAAATTCCTGACATTTGTTGTGCTGCCTAAATAGTGTAGGTATTTAAAAGTTCCAAAAATCAGAATTTGAATATGTTTAATTTTAGCATAAAAATAGGATGTGCATGCTTTAAGAAATCACCCTGGATAATTACAAATTAGTAATATCTTGTACTAAATTGAACTATGTATTATTATTTATTCACAACTCCCATTTTCACTAATTTACCAACTTTATCATATTGTTATTAAATATCAATGTAGGTACCTATTAGGAATTAATCATTTATTAATTTTTCGTGATATGAACATTTCTGTGCAATGTGAATATGACGAGACAAACTATTTAATACAAAACATAAAATTATGAGCTAGTAACCATGTGTTTTTTTTATTTATAAATTTGTATGCCTAAAGAGTAAAGACACTTTTCTAGTTGACCAAATGTTCAGATCATATATTTCAGGGGAGGTTTAACCTCACCATGGTACCAACAAGTTAGACCATATTCGCTCAGAATCGTTTTTTCTTCGTATGCAATGATTTAAACTACAAAAATGTCCGAGGAAAAAATATCCATATCAAGAACCTAGGCTGGGAAAGTTAATGATTTTTTTTTAACTCAGTTAAGTTAAGTTAATATGCACCAATAACAAAAGGTTAAAAGTTAAAAGTTAATTAACAATAGGTTAACTCAGTTAAGTTAAAAGTTAATACACACTTTTTGTTAACTTTTTATTAAGTTAAAAAAAAGTTAATTTGTTTATACTCAATTTTTTTCCAACCCAAAACTTATAGGATATAGTGTTTATACTTCATACAGTATTTCCATATAATTAAGATTCGAATGATATATATTTTTCACTTAAAACAATTCACGGTAAATATTTTTGACATGTAAACGAAATAGACTGAAATAGTGAAATATAATAAAACTAAAAACAAAATAAATTAACTTAACTTATTTCTTAAAATGGAAAATTAACTCGTTAATTTCACGTTAATTTAGAAATAAATGTAGTAAGTTAATAGTTAAGTTAAAGAAAAGCCAAAAGTAATTAGTTAAGTTAAAAAGTTAATTTAATTTTAACTTTTTAACTCGTTAATTCCCAGCCTTGTCAAAAACTAAAAAAGGAGGGTTAGTGGGTGTCGCTCTGCTGTATAGTAGAATACAATAGTAGGTTGCTGTAATGGATGGTGTTAAATTTGAATTCAATGATATAATATAATTGTATAAGAAAAACGATTCTGAGCGAAGACAGCCTATGATATTACTAAGTAATTTATATATAACCTATTTACGTGAGCCTTGTTTTGAATTTTCAATCCTTAGCCATAAAAATTTAAAATTTGATAAATGTTTAACTACAAAATAATTTTTAAATGTTGTCAAAATTCAAACTTAAAATGCTTACAAATAAAAATTGTGCCTAAGTATTTTTAATATTTTTCCACTGTTATTGTAACAATATATTAGGAGCCTTCCAATAAATTTTCAAGCTTTTTGACCAAACAAATAAAATTTTATTGATATTTATAGAATAAAAAACTAAAAAAACTGAAAATGTCCCTAAACAGCTCAAAATAAGTCAAAATTTTGAAAATGGCATGGTGTATAGAAAATGCTTACATAATTCAGTCAAAATTTCATGTATTCACGGTAATTTGTTTTAGAGTTACATCAAAAACCAAAACCAATTTTTTGGAAAACCGATTTTGCGTAAAAATTTCCGTTTTTTCTTTTGTTTTACACGGCGCTTTTGAAAACTACTGGACAATTTTTACTTTTGATCCCCCAAAGTACCAACTAGATTCACTTTCCTATCAGAAAAGATACTGTTGAAGATAATTTAAGCACTTTTACTGTCCTAAAAGGTCACGGTAGACACACAAAAACAATAAAAAAAAACACACATCATTGTATAATCAATATACATTCATTGCTCATTCGGTCCGCTCAGAATCTAAAATGTCCGTGGTAATAATAGTGAAAATCAAAAATTCCAAAATCAATAAAATGTTTAAAGGGTTTCGAAATGGAATAAAAGAGAGTCATCCTATATCATTTGTAAACTTTGTCACAGTAAAATTTCTTAGGTATATATATAATATTGTGAATACCTGGACAACCACACACAAAAATAATAAAGCATGTTAACTAGTGATAAAAATGTAAAAAAAAATTATATGTGAAGTATAAAAATAATGAGAGGAGTATTGCATATTTTTAAAAATATTTATTATTGAACTTTATGCATTTAAACATTCTCATATTAATTATCTGATTAGGTTTTTTTTTAAACAAAACAGATATCTTACTTTAATTTTTTTAATTTTTAATGTATATGTAATGAATTAATGAAGTTGTAACTAGTAAATACAATTTTTAATAGTAATAAATATATGATTTTTTTAAAAATCTAAATCGATCATGCAAATACATTTTTTGTTATAAGTACCCATGTGTATATAAGTATCTATTTCAATTGTATATATTTATCCTATTTTTAATTTTAAACAACTTTGTCAAGGATAGTATATCTTGGACAATTTTATCACGGACGTGTTTGATTTTGGAGTTTTGGATCATTTTCCTTCAAACATTTTTACCTAGGTTTGATTTATCTTTGAATTTAAATTCAAGTCCGTGTGCTTATACTTATTATGCTCAATAACGAGGTACACGTCTTAATACCTACAATACACCAAAGCGATCAGTTTTTGCAATTTCTTTTGAATTATATGTACATGAAAATTTTTTTTTATACAAATACGTATAAGGCCCACGAAATTCTGACCCCCCCCCCCCTTCTTAATCTGAATTTGTGGACTCTCGCAGATAAATAGGTAATCATAGATTCATAGGTATAGGTAATAGGTAGATACCTACCTAGTTGCGGCACTGCATAGTGCATAGGTATATGAGTTATATTATAACATAGTATAATATATACTCAACGACCGTGTTATCTATACCGATTACCGGCTACAACAGTTGTAAAAAGGTTTAAAATTCAAATACATATCTAGGTATTAACCAAAAAACGAAAATCATTATAACGTGTAACGCGATTAAAACTAGAAACATTGTTATAACCACACCACTACACCAGTTTTCAAGTATAATTCCTGCAGGTTGCAGCAGTGCTATATATAGAATATATCCCATAACTTATAAGTCTCGTATCACTCTATGTAGAGTATTTTGATATATTTTGTGAGAGTAATTTGAGTAGGTAGGTGAAATATGTTGGGAAATTAATATTTTATTACCTAGGTATAGTAAAATAAAATTGTGTAGATAAATTAATAGTATATTTCGATAGGTACTACGAATGATACACCATTGGAGTAAGAAAAAATAGGACTAAAGAAATGGCTATTTTGAAAATTATGAGGACGCACAGAAAAGGCATACGCTGATTGTCTGTCAGTCCTAAGCCAGCAAGCATAGAAAATTAAGTTTTACTATAGAACCTGATTAGTATTTATTAGTAATATTATATTGAAAAGTAGGTTGGTACTTATCAAACAAAAATATTACATGCAACTCGGACGGTAAAACTGTTTAATATAATATAGCATGCAATTCAAAGTATATATATATATATACATATTATATTGCATATTATAATCATAATTAAAAGCTGTTAAACAAGTTACAAGACACGCTATTCGGATGTACCGCAATCATTTGCCATTAAGTGAAAAAATTAAATGTTTTTCTTTCGAATTATTCAGCTATCGATGACGTAGAAACGTCATAATAATACCAAGAAAAGTATTTATAAAACTAATTGAAAAAAACAAAATAATATTAAAAAATGTATGATGTTCTTAGATGAGTATAATACATCAATAATAATTGTATACCGGGTGATCAGTTTAACGTAAAACACTCATTATTCCAAAATCTATTAACATATTTTTAAAAAGATTTTAAGTCAATAAAAACAATATTTTCCTAAAAAAAAATATAACTTAAAAGAATAGAAGAAATTATATATTTTTTCAATACTGTTTTTTTATAATGACTGAAATGTAAAAAAAAATGTTTTAAAAATAATGAGTGGCTTACGTCAAATGTATCACTCCGTAGATTATCAATATATAATTTTAAACAAGTACATTTTGATGTAATGAAATTGCTATTTTACTGTAATACAATAATTTTACTTTGTAATTACAATACGTTTAAGTATCTACCTACCTAATATTATGGTGTATTTTAATTATGTACATTGTGCATATAATTAAATTAAATTTTTTCAATCAATTAAAAAATAATATAGTTACAAACCTACGTAATATTTTAAGATTGGTTGACAATTATCCAAGTTAGAGAGCGAGTCAAATTTTTGATATATTTTGTGAGAGTAATTTGAGTAGGTAGGTGAAATATGTTGGGAAATTAATATTTTATTACCTAGGTATAGTAAAATAAAATTGTGTAGATAAATTAATAGTATATTTCGATAGGTACTACGAATGATACTCGATTGGAGTAAGAAAAAATAGGACTAAAGAAATGGCTATTTTGAAAATTATAAGGACGCACAGAAAAGGCATACGCTGATTGTCTGTCAGTCCTAAGCCAGCAAGCATAGAAAATTAAGTTTTACTATAGAACCTAATTAGTATTTATTAGTAATATTTTATTGAAAAGTAGGTTGGTACTTATCAAACAAAAATATTGCATGCAACTCGGACGGTAAAACTGTTTAATATAATATAGCATGCAATTCAAAGTATATATATATATATACATATTATATTGCATATTATAATCATAATTAAAAGCTGTTAAACAAGTTACAAGACACGCTATTCGGATGTACCGCAATCATTTGCCATTAAGTGAAAAAATTAAATGTTTTTCTTTCGAATTATTCAGCTATCGATGACGTAGAAACGTCATAATAATACCAAGAAAAGTATTTATAAAACTAATTGAAAAAAACAAAATAATATTAAAAAATGTATGATGTTCTTAGATGAGTATAATACATCAATAATAATTGTATACCGGGTGATCAGTTTAACGTAAGACACTCATTATTCCAAAATCTATTAACATATTTTTAAAAAGATTTTAAGTCAATAAAAACAATATTTTCCTAAAAAAAATTATAACTTAAAAGAATAGAAGAAATTATATATTTTTTCAATACTGTTTTTTTATAATGACTGAAATGTAAAAAAAAATGTTTTAAAAATAATGAGTGGCTTACGTCAAATGTATCACTCCGTAGATTATCAATGTATAATTTTAAACAAGTACATTTTGATGTAATGAAATTGCTATTTTACTGTAATACAATAATTTTACTTTGTAATTACAATACGTTTAAGTATCTACCTACATAATATTATGGTGTATTTTAATTATGTACATTGTGCATATAATTAAATTAAATTTTAATAAAATCAATTCTAACAGAACATAACTACCTACCTACCTAACTTTAAATTACATTCAGATACAGAGTGACTTCATTGTATTGGCACGCTCCCGCTTTTACCTTTTAATAATGGCATAATGTAGTTATTTTAATTCTGAATTTTGAAATTTTCTATATCACTAAGTCTTAAAGATTAGATGTTTCGTACTTAGATTTTATCATCCTATCATTTAAGAAGTGTGGCGATACAAACTTCATTCTTCCAGATGAAAATTAACCTTTATTACTTTAAACCTATTGTTGAGCAGACAATTTTTTCAAAAATTTTGCGTCTAAAACGAGTAGTTTCTGAGTTATTAAGTTTTATGTATTAAATATGATAATACTGAATTATAGTTTTACATCAAATATAATATGGATGTAATATTTGGTCTTGTACTTATTATGCTCCAACAATTTTTAGAAATTATAAAATGTTAATATATTGTATTATTAATTAGGTACCTACTATAATTTTCAAATAATTGTAATCTCTATTACTTTAAACCTATTATCACGGACATTAATCTTTTGTAGTCATACATAAATACATCATATCATAAATGATTCGAAAAACACTTGTTGGAATTTCAATTTATGAACATCGACGTTTTTTAAAAATCCTCTGCGTGTCTACATAAAGAAAGGCAGTTCTTGTGAGAAAAATAATTATGTATGGTCACAGAACCCAAATACTTAAAAAAAAATCTTAGTTTATAAAATATGGTCTCAACTTAACAATTTATTCAAAAAAATCAAAATTTTAATATAATATTCATTACCTATTAAATAATAAAATTGGGATGAACATGATTGGTGAATAGCCCTGTCCCTACCTATACAGTTGGTAGGTAACTAGCAGTACTTAACTCTTATTTGGTATACTCACACTGAGGGAGTTAAAAAAACATTTCTCTCTGTAACAGTATAACGTAAATCAGATTGGTGATCATTTTCTAAGAAAGACGTAAAATATACCAATATAAATTTATCGTAATGCTAAAGGTCGTTTCACCGTGCTACACTACCACTCCACCCGCCCATCTACACTTTAAATACTTATAACTTATAACAGTTAGACATAATAACTAATTAACTATTCGTCCGAAATGCGATTGTTTTATACACAATTTGTCAGAAAAATCATGTTATACTTAGAAATATGGAATTTAAAAATGTAAGTTGCCGGTCTGCTTTCAAAAAATATATAGTAAGAAATCTAAATTGTATGGTAAGTATTTATGGACCAATCATATTATTGAATAAATAAAAAAAAACATTAATTAGGTCGTAGGTATGTATTTTTAGATTGGTATACATATAGTTGGTAAGTACCTACGTGAAATAAAACGAAATATACAGTAGGTATATTCTTTATTCATCTAAATATTACAATATGACGTAGGTATTAAACTTCTATTTTTTTCAGATATGATATGAATTATATATGTAAAGTAATTGCTGCGATAATATTTTTTATGGTTGTGATTTGTGAAAGACGAATTCAGAGTTTGCTTTCCACTGTTTATAACTTCCATTTTATTTTATAGTGAACATTTTTTTTTACATTTAAACAGTTCAAACATTTGACGATACTACTCGCTATAGTTTAAGTGTTCGTTACTGCGGATACGAAATACGTTGTAGAAATATAAAAGTATATAATATTATATTAATATATACGTTCATAAATCATAAATCACTTCACTTTTTTTTATTGACTGATATAATAATATTAATGTATGATCGGTATTACTTTTTCTACAAATCCACTGCTTCGGGCTCTTCTCAACATTTCATCACTCAACTATAAGGCGGACTACAACAATTAATTATGCACAACGAATTATCAAAAATTAAGCGAATGTAAATGTATGCGTACCTATATATATTGCGTACCTATATATTGTATGCCTATTATATGTATAATAAATTACGAATATATTATTACAGACATAACATTACATTAGGTACACACGTACCTATACATGATAAATGTGTGTAGGTTACAAAAATGAAATGGGCAATGACTGTAAAATATTAAAATGTTTAATACTCTATATAATAGATTTGTGTCGATAACCTATCCGCGGGCAGCAGTACGAGGTTTGGGGAAGGTTTAAGTTTTACATATCATTATATATGTTTTTGATTATACAAATATGGATTACATAAAACTGGACGATAATATTGTACATTTACACAAACGAATCAGACTTTAAGAGACATTTACGTTTGTCGAGTCAATCGGCAGACTTAATTAATTTATATATGGTCGAGATATTAATGGAAATATGGGATTGAGTTATTTTACCAGTGGTCCTATGATTGTTTAGTGTTTATAGCCAGTCGTACCTACCAATTAAATGTACTAAAACGCATAGCATTAAGGATTGAAAAATTACAATTATTATTATTATAATTAATTACTATTATTATTGGTGATAGGTAAATGCATACAAATGGATGATTTCTTATAAAGCCGTTTTATAATTTTATTATACCTAACTGACCGAAATCAGAAAACTACATAAATAAAATATTGAAATTCATTATAATATGTGAGGAACCTACCTGCATATTTTGTCGTACAAAATTAATAACGTCAATAACGCGTCATAAAATTCAAAAGAAATTCGTATCACATTATTTATATTTCAACATAATATTTAGTTTGACGGACAGTTATCTTATACAGGTAGGTAGGTACAACTGATTTAAATTATAAAATATATTTTAGAACATACCAAATCGCCGCATTGCAACCACATTCTGTGTTTAATATCCTATCGAGTGTAATATATTTTGTATATAGACACCTACTGCTGTTGTAAAGGTGCAAGGTGATCTACATTATATAGGCGCACATCACAATCCATTACGATTGTGAAATTGTTTGACCTTCATAACTATCGAATTACCGAAACCAACATTAAAAAGGCTCACTTAAAAGCAAAATATATATATATACAATAACATAAAATTGCAATGCAAATAATATGCGATATTTAATAGATGAAAGTGTTAAATAGTATACATATTATATATAGTGTTAAGCATTTTATTGCGATCAGTAGGTAGTTAAAATTAGTAGTTACCACGAAATTCTGGTTTTTTAACTATTCAATTGTACATAGCCCAATATAATATTATGTAAGTTCCTACCTATATTATAGAAACAGAACTCATCGAAACATTATATAAGTACCGGGTAAACACCAGCCTGGCTGGTTATAATAATAATGAGTTGTTTACTCAATTTATATAAAATAAATTATGCACGTGTTAAAAAAAATGGTCGAATTACAATTGTGTTTGTTTAACAAATGTTGTGTTTGTTATTTATTGTAGGTCTAATATTTATTGTTTACGATTACAAATATTATAATTTAACAATTACTGTAAACATTATGTATATATACCTACTTATCTGAAATTTTTAAGTGGTATAGCTAGGAATTGTATTGTACAAATAATATAAATTGTTCGTAAACTTGATTATTTGTAGTTACACATTTTAGATCACGTCTGCTCTACATACATTTCGAATATATCGGTTACTCATCCTGTACGGCTGTATAATATTTATTTACAAGGCCGGTAATGCAATGCCCTAGAAATTCAAAATATTGCACTTATAATATGCACTTAACTTTTTTTTTTTTAACGAGTTATAATCTAAAAAATAATTATTCTCATTTCAGTTTTCGTCGCCACTAGTAATTTTGATTTTTACAACGCGTCGTAGGAATTCGTTCAGAAAATGACGATGAAGTTTACTATTGTTAGCAAGTCAAGTTACTTTTTTGAGTAAAAAACTTAGAATAAAATTTAAAAACCAAATTTTAGTGCTAAAACATAATAGTTTTATGTTACTAACATAGTAATAATTATTGAGACGTCATCTGTATAAATAAAATACAAACACTTGAATAGAACGTGCAGTACAACAGTGGTATCAATGATTCTCAAGCATATTATAGTCATTATAAACTATAACGATCACTTCCTTTCTCCCAGCTAAAAATGTAAAAAGCTTATCGCGTCGGCAGTTTAAAATTTTATATCTAACATTATTATTATTTTTGTTTTTTACCAATATAAAAAGTAATTTGGTTTTTGAATATGTAATTGTGTATGAGTATGATAATATTATACGACTTACCTATATTTTAAATTCTCAGCGGAGCGATGAATGCAAAGTATTGATTTTACAATGGTGTGTGTTTTTTTCGTGTGTCTGTCTGTCTCTGTCATCACTTTTCGGAACAGGAAAAATGCTCCGTTTTTACTACAGCATCTTTTCTTGTAGCCAATAAAACCTAGTTGGTACTTTGGAGGGTGAAAAGTAAAAAACTTTCAAGTATAGTTTTATATAGCATCAGGGAAAACAAAAAAAGTGAGATTTTATGCAAACCCAGTTTTTAAAATATCAAATTTGTGAACCCCTAAAAAAAATAACCGTAGGTACGTGACATTTTTACAGAATGTCTATATTGGTATTTTCTAAGCACCATACACTTTTAAAAATATTTTGATTCTTTTGGAGCTCTTTATAGCCATTGGAAAGTTTTGATTTTTATTAGTTTTTTTGAAATTATTGTCTATAAAATTTTTTTCATATGGTCAATTTTTTTTTAAAATTGAATACAAGTGTCCTCATAAGATTTTGTTAGTGGAAATTTAAAAAAAAGTAGAGCATAAATCCATAATATTTTTTTTATGAATTTCTGAAGTTCGAATTTCGACAAAATTCACCAAAATTTCAACGTCAAATTTGCAAATTATTTTGAGTTAGAACTTCATAAAAATGTTTTTATTTATATCTAAGATTTAAAAAATTAATAGGTACAAGATTCCCTCATAGGTAATCCTACATTTATCAAAAAAGTTTACTGGAAAGTCAAATGCATTTTTTATGAGCGTTCGAAGTTAGATACTGAATATCTACCATATTAATAAATTCTTCATTCGTAAATTAAAAAATTCTCATCGAATGATTTTTTTTATTCTGTTGTAATTTAAACAATGTTAATCGTAGGTAAACTTGGAATTTTCACAAATTGTTTATTTTTAATCATTCTCCATACATCATATCCCCATTTTGACTTGTTTTGAGCCATATAAATATATTTTCCATTTTCATTTTTTTAGTTATTAACCTGTTAATAAAAAAAATGTTGTTAGGATTGAAATGCTTGAAAATGTAATACAAGGTTTTTCATAAGTTATTATAATGGCAGTTGAGAAATATTAAAGATCCAAGAGCCACGATTTTTTTTTAATAAGTACCTATTTAAAGTTTAAATTTTGACAAAATGCATCAAAATCTTAAAAATGTACAAATCATTTTATAGTTAAAAATTTATAAAATTTTCAATTTGTATAGCTAATAGGATTGAAAATGTAAAACAAGGATTATCATAAATATGAGTTAATACTGTAACCAAAAAATCTAAAAAAATATAAAAACGCAGTTTATTTGATACCTACCAGCATAAGTTTAAATTTGGACGAATAACAAAAAAAATCACACAACATTGTAAAATCAATATATTCATCACTCCACTCGTAATCTAAAATGTAATGCATGCCGTTTCGTTCAAGCAAAAGGGCTATGAATATAACTTATTATTTTCAAAAAAAACAAAAAATTTTCAATTATTATTATTTTGAAAAAATTAAAAACTGTTTATTTTATAAAATACTGTGGAGATAGTGGAGATTAGTAAAAAATATTTGTTAGGCTAACGGGTTGTCTAGAAAACGTAATCTGAAATCAAAATTTCCAAAATATCTTACGAGTTGTTTTACGCGAAAACAGTAAGGTATAAAGTTACAGACATCGGACATTAAATTGTTTATCAATTATCATAATAAGTTACACCCATCGTATATTTTGAATTTTAAAAAAAAAAACAAAATTCAATATTCTCGAAACATAGTTTTTGGTTTAACTATTTTCGAATTCCATAAATCTTCAATTTTTACATTTTGGAAAAATTAACCGCAATGTTGTTATTTAGGAGTTGAAGAATAGATAGAATTGGTAAACCACAATTATTATTTTAATGTATGGTAATAACTAATAAAGGTCAAAATAATATATATATCCATAACAACTTCTATGGAGAACCTAAATTTAAAAAATATAAATATATTTCAACATTAATGTATGATAACATACTTATTCGTCGAATAACTTGTTATTTGGTCAAAAAAGTACCTAATAAGTTATTCGTGGTTTCTTCATCGCTTAAGACTTATTCTGACATTAAAAAAATGGTAATTATCTATTTTTTCTTATGAATAAATATGATTGAAAAACCGGGCCTTATAAGTTATAATAGTTATTTTGTGTTTATGATTATTGGACCAATGAAAGTTTTACACTTGTCCTGCTGACATTTAATGAAAATACTCAAATGCATAGGTACCTACGTAAATATATAGTAGGTACACTACTAGCTCTACAAGTGAAAATAGTATGGTGTGTAGTAGTTAATATTGGGTTAGGTACTTACTAAAATAAGTTTAAGTGTTAATAAAATAGTATTAATAATAATTTTATATTTTATATCAAATTGAAAATAAATTATAAACAACGAAAATAATTGTATTGTAGGTACTATTGTGGAAATGTGTAATATACTTGATAGTTATATAATTTATTAACTGTTTGCTTTGCCCACGTTATAGTTCGAGCTGACCAATAAAATCCGTATGCAACAATTAATTAGGCATGTGTGCTGTTGGCTTGTATAATAATATATGTGGTATGCTGGTGCCTACCTAGCTAATAAACGTATTCACTATTTTGACAACTGTTGACTGTTTCAAAAATGAAATTATGTGTACGTCAATGTTTTATTAACCCTAAATTTACAAGGCCAAGGTCCCGGAAACAAAACAATGTAATTATATCCACTCAAATACTGTAGTAGTCATTCACTCGTACAGTCTTTTTTTAGCTAATATATACTTACCACTGCTGCAGGTACTGAAATATATTTTTATTTCGGAACTATTAGCTAATCTGTATAGCTATATAACAGCTGCACAGTTAATGTTTATATAATGATACTTATAAAGGTATGTGTAGGTATAGGTACTTACCATCGAAGAGTACATTAGTGTTGATAAGTGTATAGGTAACGTATATTGATATTATATGTACAGGGCGATTCAGATTTTCCATATATGATCACTGCTCAGTGCTCATTCACCAATGTTTTCCTTTAACAACGAATTTATTCAAATTTTGTTTTTTCAAATACTTACCGACTTGTCGACTTGTATATACCTACCTATTATAAATTTTATTATTTTGATAGTTCCAAGTAAATAATATCCAGCAATATTTGATCCGGTTCAATAAGAACCTGTACCAAAAATATGCGATCCAGTAAAAAAATAAATAAAAAAAGTGGGTAAGTGGATGTCGCTATGCTGTACAGTAGGTTATACTACGTGGGTCACTGTAATAGATAATATTACAATTGAATTTATTCAATAATCATTGTAAACGAAAAACGATTTTGAGGGGAGACGGTTTGTCAGTCTAGGAAATTTTATATTAAATTTATATTGTTATGACTTATTGTTAATATACGGTAACCGGTAAATTGAATTAATATTATAGAACTACAAAAAATAACTAAAATCGTCTAACAGACGGCATGTCAGGCCATAATATTACTAAGTAGGTATATTTTATAATATCATTGTGATCAAAGTAATTAATTTTAGTATTATGGCATTATGCATTTGTATCTACCGACTACTACAGTAGGTTAAATTGATTTTTGTCAAAAAAATTACATTTGAAAACATCATTGTGTATATAAAATATAATAATGTACTCTAAAAGTTTCATATATCCACGAATAATATTTTTAAATTACAACAAAATAATTAAAATCGCCGCTCTTGGTTTTAATGTATAATTTTGTCCAAATTTGAATTTAAAATGTCTGTAAAAATAACTGTTTTCATAATATACTTCCTGGATTTTTTGGTTACAGTATGAACTATTTATGAAAATCTTTTTCAAATGAATTTTCTAACATCATTTTTAAAAATTGAACATTTTACGAATATATAACTCATAATAATTTTTACGCATTTTATCAAAATTCAAACTTTAAACGCTTATAAAAATGAATTGTGACAATGTATTTATAATATTTTTCAACTTCCTTTGGAACAATATATTAGGAAATTTGTATGGAATTTTCGAGATTTTGATTCGACGAATACAATTTTATTGGCATTTATAGAAAAAAAAAACGAAAAAAATTGGAAAACGAAAATGTCCATAATCAGCTCACAACAATTCAAAATATTCTGAAAATTGTATGTTGTATAGACATTAGTATAATATGATAAAAATTCAGTGGAAATACGATCATTTGTTATAGAGTTAAAGCTTTTGAAAACTACTGGAAATTTTAAATTTTGACCAATGTACCAACTAGATTCACTTTCCCGTTGAACAATACACTGAAGTTGAAAATCGTACACCTAGTCGTATGCGAACGCGTGAATTTTTATTTTTATTACTCAATCCAATTTAAATGTTTTAATAAACGGATGACTGGGTTCGTGACGGAACTTTTAAATATGTTCTCTCGATATTTTACCAGTTATTAAAAATACATTGTTGTACCTTAGTAATTCTATCTGTGTATATATTGATAACTAGTCGTACTACGCTGCATTTTAGGACAGTTACTAATATTAAAACCAGATCTGAACCCAAAATCTATTAAAATAGATTTTAAGCAATCATTTATTTCGGCATTAAAACAAATTTTTCCTAATACTCATATAAGCGGATGTTTTTTTTCATTTTGGCTAGAGTGTATCAATCTGCTGGACTACAAAAGAAATATGCAGAAGACCCAACATTTACGCTCCAAGTTAAACAATTATTTGCTTTGGCATTTCTACCTGTCCACATGATGTAATAATTAGTAAAATCTTTTAATACTATTCTAGAGCCCCAATACTTTATTGATAATGAACAACTATTTAAACCATTAGTAAATTACTTTGATGAAACATAGATAGGTCGAACAGTTCGAAATAGAAAAAAAACCATTATTTTCAATAGAAATGTTAGGTCAAATTGTTATAATAATAATAATTAAACAATAATTCATACATTAACTGATTATTATTTTTTTACCTTACATTTTTATAAATAAATTATGAAAGTAAAATTATAATCATAATTTCTATATATTTGTATTTTATATTTTTATATTTTTTTTTACAGGACGTTTTGTAGCCGGATACTTTTGGTACAGGTTCTTTTTGAACCGGATCAATTGTCACCACTCACCACTAACCATTAGTAATACCAATAACCAATTATAATTATTATAATTTTATAAAATTATCATAGCCCTTATATAACTTTCAAACATATTACCATGTACCTATTGAACCTATTTATCCTTAATACGCAATGTTAAATAATTAAAACTAATTTAATTTTAAATACCTACATGGGTAAACATTTTCAAAAAGTATTCTGCTTAACAATTAATGATTCACATTTGGAAATAGGGGTTTAACTAGTTCTTATGTAAGTTATGTTTAAATAAAAGTTCGAAAACTCAGAATTTATATAAATGGAGGTGAGCGTGTTTGGTGAGTCACCCAGTTGATAACACATAAAAAATTGTAGTGTGTTATATTTAAAAATTAAAAAATATATATTGGGTTTCTATTTTTCTAACCCATCAAATTATTTCTGTTCCTAGGTACACTATATTATTATGTCTTATAATATTTAGTTCGGCCAAAACGCCTATAAATCCATTATCATTAACATTTACCTAGCGCCCGAACTATAAGCCTACATACATAACCTGCGTGACCGTCATTACTCATTACTCATTGAGACCGAACTGTAGGAAGTTGAAATCCGCAGGACCTCGTTAGTCATGGCCAATTATATTTTTCGACCTTCCGTTCTGTTGTAAGACCGCATAAACGTATTTTATAAAGAAAAAGTGAAAGGGCATTGTAATAGATTATAATGTACATGCATTGTAGAAAAATTAACTTTCATAATGTAATGTTTATTATTAGAATATTATATTGTTGTACGAATTATTATTGTTTCGTTTGAAAAAGTGCGGTTATAAAATATAAGTCACCTGTGCCGCCATTATAAAACGTTCAGAAATCTACCAGCGCCAAGGACAATTATTGTGTTAATGTACAGGTAACCGGTAGGTACCTACCTGTACCGAAGGTAGGCCATGGTCTAGTAATAATTATTCTGTCAAATAAATAATTAGGAAAAACGAATAATAATTAAAATTTTTAATCGAAATATAATCATAATAATATATCTGCTAATAATGATTAAGTACCTATATAGTTATCAACAATCTACATAATATTATATACAAAGATGATTTGCAATTATGTTAGAGTCTAATTTAATGGTCTTGCATTAGAGCACGCGTTTTTTAAATAAATTATTTGAACGTATACCTAACGTTACATCATTGTTGAATTAAAAAAATAATTCTGATGGTTAATATGTAAACCAAAAAATGGTTTAGATTTGTCTGAAAATTATCGTTTAACGTTTTTTTAGTTAGATATCTCGAAAACTAAAGTGAATACCGATGATTTGACAAAAATACAACCTCTCTATATGACTATGTGCAGCTGTATCTCTATAGTTCGAAATCCAATCTACAGAAGAACTATACTGTCTATACTTAATAATTTTACAAAAGACACATTTTTAACTTTATTTCATCCTAAATTACTAAAAAACTAATTGTTTTCAAAAACACTGCATATTCTTGTATTATAATATTATATAATTTATTATTGTTATTAGGAAATATATTCGTCATAAATAAGTCTAGTTGTTTTAAAAATGTTATTGTGAATAGAAAATAATAACAAACATAATGGTGAAAAGATTCAAGTCTCCTTGCAATTAATATTTTTTTAATTGCAACAAAATACCCATTATCGTTACTTGAAAAATCGTTATTTTTTATATAAGTATAGTAATATTATTAAGTACATAACAATTTGATTTTAAACTATCTTAAAAAATTAATATGCTTACGCTAATTTTTGTTTAACAACAGTAAGGAAAACATATCAGGAACCTTGCAGTACCTATAGGTATTAAAATTTTAAATTTTAAACATTTTAATTTTCGACATTTCGTAAATTTGAAAAATTGCATTAGTCCAATGACGGTTATATTTACCACTAAATTTTATACAATTTTAGACCATTTTTAATATTTTATATTATACTTTATATATATTTATTAATTTTAATTTTATATTTAATTGAATTAATAATTTCTATTATAGATTCTAAATGGAACAACGAATGTATTGATTTTACAAAGATGTGTGGTTTTTTTTTTTAGTTTTGTGTATTCCATCACCTTTTGGTAAGGCTGGGTTAATGATTTTTTTTTAACTCAGTTAAGTTAATTTAATATGCACCAATAACAAAAAGTAATGCATAGTAATGTCATAGTAATGCAATTTTCATAATATTTTTTTCGAACGTTAGGTCCAGTAACTGAGTCCTGCTCACCTCCTTAAGGACGACCCAGGTGAAATATATTGTAAATGGACTGTTTTTCGTGTTAAATGCTAATAAGACTTGCTTTCATTCCAACGAACTAATCGATCTAATTACGCGTTATGGATTTTTAAAAAAAGGTTACCTTCCTTTGACGCTACGAACGTTTTTTAAACAAATATGGACATTGGGCATAAACTATTATAAAAATTTGACTTTTATAATGCAAACATTTTTCATATACACTTTTGCATATGTTTAGTAAATTACGGACAAATCCGTTTTGAATACAAAATGTATATCATAGCAGTGTCGTAGCCAGGAATTTTGTACGGGGGAGGGGGTTAAACTCGCTAAAAAAATACGTCACTCTATCATAGTAGTACGAAATGGAATGAAAATTCATCAGTTTAGCAGTGAAATTCATGCGGCTTATTGTATAAATATAATAATATTCATTATTATTATAGATTTACACGCGACATATCAAATTTTGAACACGTGCGTGCGCGTGCGGAAACAATAGTAACCAAATCATTACAAAAGCACTAATGATCATTTACAACGCACACACGATCAGCACGTAAGATATCATAGATTGAACTTTATACCTACGATTATATTGACCTCTATACAGTATACCTATTACGACAGTAAAAACAGTGCGTTTCAAATTCACATAACCAGGGAGCAGCAGGCTCAATTCGAGGGAGTTTAGGTGGCATATTTATAGGCGCGGTTTTCTTGACACAGCTACTTATGTTTATAATTTTTTGATCGGACGATCGTGTTGTAGGTAAATTATTATTGTAACGGCACCGTATTTCAATTTGTTTAAAATGAGCGATTATGTCGAGGGGGTGTAAAAATAGCCAATTTATTGCTCTTTGCTTCATATAAATTATCCGGAATGATAAATTAATTTCTGGCTTCATTGACGATTATAATGTCATTGATGGAGATGTTTGTTTTGTGAAAGAGTGGATCTGTCTTTGCCATAAGGTGTCCATGTGTAAATTTAGTGTGGCCAATTCTTAGTTGATTGAGAATTACCACTAGCACCGTTTTTGTACCGTCAATAATTGATATTTATATTATATTTAAGAATGAGTTTTTCAATTAGAAAAATAAACGTTAGCAGAGTCACAACAAAAATGTTTTAACAGAATATAAGTAACCTGCGTGTCACGTGCAACTATGATAATATGTCGTTATTAAGGTCTACTATATACAGTAAGTCGAAAGTTGCCTTTAAAATTCTTAAAAAAAATTGTGGAGGAAAACAAATAATAGATCCAACATGAAAGACGACCATTAATGGTTTTCTTCATAAAGGCAATTTTTACTTATATGATGTAAATCCATACAACAATAAACTTATTCCGCTGCTTATGAAAGAGACCTAAAGTCGTGTTTAAATTTTAATCTACAGAGATTTTTACAATATTGAAGCGAGTTAGGTAATTGTCGGTTTCTTTTTTAATTTATGTTAAAAACATTTTAAAGGGATACAAACCTTTTTTTCGTCATAAACAATAATTAATTGTTAACCATAATATTGTAAAGTATTTTTTTCAGGAATAGAAAATACAACAAAAAAAACATAAATAGGTATAACTTATATACAGATTACGCGATTTGCATTACTTCAACTCTAATATTTCTAAAATCGTATAGTCAAATATAATAAACCAAGTTTTGGTACAGAGAACCGAAATACTTTTATTCGAATATTTTGCTGAATTTTATTTAATAGCCCGCGCACATAACCTGACGCAGCACAATAATAGTACAGTTATAATAATATATTACATAAACCGCCGTCGAACTGTCGTCACAAATCACAATACGCGTGTTTTTTTATTATTATTATAGGCACCTACAAAAAAAAAATATATATAAATATTGAAGCGCGGATCGACGTTTTTGCGTTGTACAGGGATGTAGGCTTATAGGTACACCAAGCAAGGTCAGTCAAATTTGTATCCGTTACCTAGGTGTTAATAATGCATATTCTAATCAAATGATGATTTTTTAAAGTTTTAATCATGTAGGTAGGTATACATAAAATACTTTATCCATATTCGTCCATAACTCAAATTTCCGGATAGGTAGATACTTGAAATTTTTATAATATTTTATATTTAGTGCCCTGCGGTGATGCAAACTTCATCTATTCAAATGAGAACCACCCTTTTTTACTGCAAACGGTTAAGTATAATTAGGTACACGATTTTTGTTGAAAATATTGATGCGTCCAAAGCAAAATTTGAACTATAGTAATTTCAGGCTTATTAAACTTTATATACCTAATAAGGACAATATTCCTTAGTAATGGTTTCTGCACATATGAAGTATAAATTAGATGTAAATGTATAAATATTTAGTATTCAGTCAAGTATACCTACTTTTTATACTCGGAGAATTTTGGATTTTGACAGTCATAAATCAGCACCAGCTAATACTACTACATACAATATTAAAATTATCATAGACTACCCAATTATTTTTTAAGTTTAGTATCTCCGAAGCTGCGTTAAAACTTAAAAAAAGTAATATTAATATGCTTTAAAATGTTCAGAAAAAAAGAGTAGTTTTTTTTTGAATGAATAAGAAGTTGGTTTCGGCACAGCACGTTATAGTCTTGTTACTTATGTAGATAAATCGCACGGCAATCCTTAAATGATATAAAAAATACCCGACTGATTTATGGTCTTTTGAAATTTAAAATATTATAATTTTAATAAACGCATTATTAAAGTTAAAGAATATTGCTCTGTATTAAAGTCAAAAAATATTGCTCTGTATTAGAGTTATAGAATCACTCTGTATATACGCCGATAATAATATGCCTATAAACATCAAAGGTAAATTGGTGTATGGGTTACCTGCGCGGGTACATAATATTATCATCATACACACAAACGGCCTAACGGGCAAAATACATACAATTTATTGTAATAGGTATAATAAAATATATAGTGTCACCTTGGCAACAAACCACCGTCAAATGCATTCGCCCATTCCTTTGGGGAACCACAAAAGCCGCGACTTGCGACATTATAATAATATCGTTGTCGTCGTCGTCGTAGTCATCGCTGTTCGTATATAGGTCGGTAGTCTACTATAATAGGTACTATATATATGTGTGTTACTGGGTAGGTATTGTCATCGCGATTATACGCACGTGCGCACGTCTCCGACAAATAATATTAAAAAAAAAAAAAAACACTTAATAAATAAGCGTCGCACAGCTTATAAACTGTACACAATATTTTATTAAGTAAATACATATAATAATATGATCGTGTATAATTAGATATATTTTCCGTTTGAGCGATGGACGAGGAGCAGATGCAGCCGGTACGTGCGATTCGCTTGAGTAAAATATTATTATTAATGTATTTACGATTTATAGGTGAAGCTAAAAATGTCGTTGGCATAAGCCCCTTCTCGTAGGTTAAGTGACGATAATAAACACAAAAAGAATCAAATAGAAAATAAAAATTGTATGACTCGAAATAATGATTTTCTTCATGCCCATAGTACCTAGGTACAATAGTAGTTTGTTAGATTGTATAGGTACTATAAGAAAGTCGTTTATTAGATATTTCGAGTAGGCACCTCGTACCTAGTATTATTCTAGAAAAAAATGCATGAAAACTGTAGATAGGTAAAATTAAATGTACTTTGAAATTTTCTAACATTATTAGGTATTAATTGTATAATCGTAAATATATATTAAGCTACACCTATGCGGCAATGCATAATATATTATTCTTTACCTATATTCATATCGTATCCTATTAAAGTTTGTTTGAGCTCTTTGTAACAAATCATTGTGCGTAAATACCTAATATTATGTTCAAAATCTTATTTCGCCAATTTTAGTTGTATTGCTTTCAATTGATTTCACCATTGTCATGATTTTTCCTTCGACATCGAAAATCAAATTTATTACTACTTACAAGCGTTCTATAAAATTACCAGCGTTAATAGTTTTATGGATAACTCTGTATACAACTATATGAAAAATTACTATTGGCAATGTAGTTTGAAAAATCGTTCGCATGCGTTTGAATTTTAGATTACCTATTACAATTTCTTAAATCCATCGATGAACATTCGCAATAGTGTAACATGGATTTTTACTTCCTATACAGTATACCTACTCAGTTATCGTAACAAGTTAATATTGTTAATTTCTTGTTAACGGTAATAAAATGTTTATTATAATTTAAATAACATACCTGCATAGATAAATGAGTACCTATATATTACTATAGATCGTTTAAAATGTTCTGTTAATTATAAACAGTTCAAAATTGATCGTAGGTACATCCTTTTTGATAATAAAATTGTGCTTATATTTGCACTCTAGCAATACGTATCTAACCATGAATTAACAAATATTAAAATAAGTGAAAATAGTAAAAAACATTGGTTTATTAAATAAATTTAGACTTAAAATTATTATTTGGCAGAAAGATAATATTGCACAAGACTTACCCACTTTGAGGATAATTTGACGATTTTTAGCATTACTTTTTTTGTGCAAACACCTTATGTCGGTATTTGTTTAGTATGTGACCTACCGGACCGCGTGATCACCTACCATAATGACATTTTTAGTCAAAGTAGAAATCATAAAATTATGTTATTTTATTATTATTAATTAATTAGTAATACAAATATAAAATAATACAGGATTAGGTTCAAAATCAGTTAGACGAAATATCAGTAAAAAATAAAAATGTATCCATATTGAATACCTACCTACCTATTACAGTAATATCAAAACTATAAAAAATGTTTTTGCAATATCACTTTAAAAATTTTATACTTCCGATTAATAGATTGGTACCCGTGCATAATATAGATAATCGTTTCGCTAGGTCAGAATGTCACATAGGTACTAAACGAATACCCTTTCGGTCTAGTCCTCAGTAAATTTCTCATGTAACTGGATATTTTTAGGTCAGAAATCGATGCTTGTCACTGGAGTATGTACTTCGAAGATCAATATTTTATGCTCACCTGTTTTACCGCAATTAATAATTAAGAGAAACGTTATTGTTGATTTCTGGCATTGAATTATTCATAGGTTTAACAATTATTAAAAATCCCTTTTCGTATATCTATGCCATCTACCGGGAGTAAATATTTCGTGACACCGAAAAACTGGCCAGTGAGCAATCTATAGTATATTTTATAATCCATGGTAGGTACTAGTCATAGATTTGAACAAATTTTGTTTGGTCCGCGCATTGGTGTAAATGTGCAATTTATTATTTTTTTTAAGGAAGGGTCTGAACAAATGTTTGCCAAACAGAACGGTATGGGCATAGGCGTAAATAGGGGGGGGGGCTTTAGTCCCCCTTACTGTTTCTATAGCCCCCCAAATTTCAAACACTATTTACGTTACTGGGTATGGGGAAGTTAGTGGTGGACCCCTGTTGGGGGGGGGGGCACGATAGCTTATCTTTAAATGGATTTAACAATTTTTTACATTTTTACGTCACATTTGATTAATACCTACACCATTTTAATATTACTCAGATAAGGTTAAGTGAACAGCTTGTGTGAACAACCACTCAGTATAGTATACCTAAACTTAAAAAATTAATTTAAGTACGAAAGAAATCCTACCTCTAACTAGTAAATGTGATGATGAATGTGATTGGGCTACTGGAATTGTATTGTATTTATGGATTTTAAGTTGTTAGCTCCTTTAATAATATTATCCGATTTCCACAGATATATTAGTGTCACTAATATTGCCTATATCAAATCTCTTAAAATTCAAACTTTCCCAAACATTCTAGTTTAAATTGTATTATTCAATAGGTTTGTAAAAAAGTACCGATAATGATTAGCTGTATTTAAATGCTGTGGAGATTTGTCAAAAATTCGTTAGAAACGTGTACTTATGTGCAATATTTTAAAACATACAAAAATACAAAATCGATGTATTGGGTCTTTTAATATTTGTAAATCACAATATTGGAAAAAGGTATATTTCAATTATTTTTAATTTTACAAATAATTGACTAGTCTATTGTCTTATAGTATACTTCTTTTGCAATTTATATATATTTTGCAAGCTTAACTTATGACTAAAATTTATGAATTATTTTCCTAGACCCTATAAAATGATGATTGTTCATTTTCAGATTATTACTATCTTTAAAGGCAATAGCTGTTTTGGAATATTTCTTCTTTTATCTATGATACATTTCAAAACCTAAAGAATTCTACCTACCTTTGTTTTTCCTATAACCCATATTAGGATGGCACATTAGGAACATAATTATATTTGATTGACTGGAAAAAAAATTAGACATTCATCAATTGTAAAAATAAACTCAATTTCTGCCCATAGATTGCGAGCATCAGATATCACTGATATGTCAATGTGTACCTCCTTATCTTATAAATATATGCATATTTGAATTATAAACATAATATTGCAGCCGAAAAGGCACCACACAGAATTGCACAAGAAACACACAGTGGCCAGTGAACACCGATGTGTGCAATGGGTTCCCCAGGTGGACGTGGTCAACGACAGTCTGGACACAGCCTTACTGTCTGTTTATAGTCATTCAGGGCTGACGTTCCCTAGGACCAATGAAGTGTGCATGCAAAAAGAAACTTTTATACTGTGTTTGAAGTAAGAAAATTATCATAAAATACCTATTATATTATGTAAATATGTAACAATAATCCAGAGATCGCATTTTAACTTTAGGCACACAAAGTAAGAAAAATGATACAGAAAAAATTATTTTTTAATGCAAATATTTTAAAAATTACTAAATTAATAGTTTTATTTTTATTTACCTGCTATTTTTTTTATGTATGAATGCTATAATTAGAAGGCAATATTTAAAACATCCCGCATCCTTCCACGCAAAAAAAAATATTCATCTTATCTTGGTTATAAAAATGTTTTGTGATGCAAGTACGTGCGGAAAAAGTGAAACTACTTAAAAAAAAAGAAAGATTATCGCCCATCATGGTCAAATATTAGGTTTGCATTAGAATAATTAAAAAAATTACATTTTCATTTGAAATTAATTTAATATTATTATTATGTACAAAGATAAGACAAAGATTATTATTTAATATCATAGAAACCAGTGTCGTGACAGGCAATTATCTTTTATTTTTCTTACCCTCAGTTAAAAAATGTTACTTCAATAATAATAGGTGGGTTAGTATAATATATTATTATGCTGCAGTAGGTATTTACCAAAATCATAACACAATTCAATACCTATATTAAATTACATAACATGCTGCTAAAATTATACGGTTTCAAGAATGGTTTATTATACAATATGGTATGTTTAAGATAAATATATAAACAATTCAGAAATTTACTATATCCTAGTACATATTTTACAAACTACAGACGAGCAAAATGTTAACGGGTGTAGATAGAATAACTTTTTTATTTACCTATTCATTATTCAACTAATACATTCAATTATAATTTTATATGTACCTACTAATATGTTTAAAATTCTGATTTAAGTTTAATTACATTTAAGTGTAGTATCTTTTCTGTCAATAATAAATATGGAAACAAGTAAAACCCTAACATTACACATTAAACAAATTATAGAGATAAAGAAAACAATGTACCTACTTCGTGCATGACTAAAAGTGATCTGTCAAGTCAGTTTTGTGAATGTTGAAAGTTTCCAAAATGAATGATAATACTATACAACTAATAAATACATTTTGGGTTGAAGGAAACAATTAAATAATATTCGATCAGATCATAAAGTGGAAAAGCTATTCAGAAATCATCCACTGAAAATGGGTGGATTGATTGGTGAACGAAAAGACATCAATAGTATTAAACTTGGATTAGTTGGCAGTCATATTTCACAAACTAACCATGGATATTCAAGAAAAGAAGATGGTACTTTTTACAATTATTAAAATACAATAAGGTTAGTATAATACTAAAAACGATGATATTACACAATAACCAAAATACATTGACATTTTCAGATAAGCATTAAAAAGGATCTTTTCAACTTATTTATTGTTGACCAAAATTATACTAAGAAATAACTAACACTGTTAATATATATATATATATATAATTCTATATCTGAAATTTAGTATCAATTACATAATAATATGACAATTATAGTTTAAAATAAATAGTAATATATTAAATTTGGAGATTACAAACATATATTTAAGTATACTCCAATACATATAATCATTTTTTTTTAAATAAATACAATATACAATTTGTTACTGAAAACAATTGTATAGGTATATTGTTAATATTATTATATAATTCAATTTTTCATTGGTTTTATCTATGGCGTTAAAATATAATCATAATATTATAAATATTCATATATGTAATTTCAAAATAAAATAGATAAAAATAAATATTAAAAACAAAGTCTGTATTTATATAAAATAGATATTGAATTATTAATTTAGTAGCTATAGTGGCAGAGCTTAGTAAATACAATATTAACTCTGTAATAAAAATAAACTTACACATTGTAAAATATCAATCATCCAGTCATAAGGACGGCAAGAGAAGTATAGGATGATAAAATATTCAATAAATAATTTGATTTTGGCTAAACTGTTTTTAAATATATTATCTGATGTAACATAAAAAAATAATAATAATTAAAACAGATGAGGAAGGTAATATTATAAACATATTGGATGATTGATATTATATATTTTTAAGTATGAAAGAGGAAAAATATTTTTTATTATACAATAAAATTTGATTAAATTGTTAATGAATCTAGTATTTAAAATTTCATCTGGTCATTATACTGAAGATTACCCATTTTTAGTACAGCAAAAACTTGTACATACATGCTATGATTGAATTTTCAGTATTTTTATAATGGATATTTTTATTAAGTATAACATAAAACAATAATAAATTTCCAACAATTGAATCAATGTATGCACAGTGAATCATTAACTATAACTGGAGAGTAGAAAAAAGGAACATGTAGCAGGTACTAAGCATTTAGTGTTTGTTTTATAAAACTAGATAGGTATTATCTAGGTATTATCTCATATTAAATTAATTTTTAAAATATTATGATGGAATAAAATTATTTCATGAAACATATGCATAAAATTTAAGTTAAACAACAACACTTTTAATAATAAATACAGTTTAAATCTATTATAATTACATCAGTTAGCTCAATTGAAATCAATTTGTACATATTATATCCATACATGATATTGGTTGGTACAACTTGACAATTAAGCTACCACTTATAACATTAATATTATCAATTCATTATACATGGCTTTTACTGTAGATGATTAATACTAAACTATATAATTGGCCTGACTTTAATTACTCAACCGGGATTGTCAGTGAATACAATGATAAAAATAAACAGCATTTTAAAACTTAAATGAGTAACACTTATTATAATCACCTAAAATAATTGATTTTAAAATTTATAAATATATATTATTATATACATGTATTTTATAAATTTAAAACACTAATTTTAACATTTATACGCTAGACAGGACAATAATAAAGTTGTCATCACGAATTAAAATTAATTATTTAATTTTACTTTTTTTGAGATTTTAAATATTAAATGCAGTCAAAACTAAAAGAGTATAAAATTTAAATTAAATTTGTGTGTACATAGTCTATTCCATGAGAGAATAATCAGTCCACTGACCGATTCTCGTCAGGGTCGCGCATCCCTCACCAACTTCCCTGTGTTAATGTGATCACCTAGTTCTCGACACATTAATCAAATCATTAATGATGCGCGAAAAGTGATTATTCTCTCGTGGAATAAACTATAGTTTTAACCTACATATTCTTCAAAAACTGGCTTTATTGTTGAATTTATGAAATTTTACATGGTTACATATAACTTTAACAATAATAAATTGATATTGCTATATAGTTTAAAGTATTTAAGATTTCTTAGCAAATTCAAATTACGAACAGATAAATTTTGATCATTAAAACATATGAATTATTGTTAAAAATACCATTTAGAATTATTTAGTTAAATATTTTTACTTGTGCCTATAAAAATATTTAATTATACAAAGTATTGAATATTACTCATCAGGTAATGATTACACGAAACATGAAATAAAAATGTGGTATTCAATTATTCTTAATTCGTGAGACGTATAAATATTAAATAAATAATGTTTTAAATGGTAAAAAAAATATTTATCAAGTCTATTTGAATACAATTTATGACTAAAAATACTAAAAATATTTTCATAAAGGCAAACAATTTAAACCGTATATAGTATAATTTCTAAAACCTTTAAACTAAATTATATTTTTTATATATATCTGTATAAATAGTAACCTCATATACAACTGTAATTATGTAATAATATTTGATACAAATATCTATAGATTAGAATTACTTGTAAAAATGATATTAACTAATATACAGATAAAGCAATTTGTAACATAACACCAATAATTTAGTAACTATAAAATAATTATACTGTCATCAAAACAATTAAATGACAAGTAAATCCTAGAATTTTAAATACTATAATGATAAAATGTTTATTTTACTTGGCATGATAAATATAATTTCAGTAATATTCATTTATATTTCTATCAAAAATTGAGAATGAAAGTCATATTTATGAATATTTTAAGTGAGCGTACTATAGTGTACTATAGGAGAAAAAAATAAAGCTTAAGATCATTATTTTAAAATAGGTTTTTAAATATTTGTGGTTTTAATATCCATATCATTTAGACCCATTTTTTTCTAACTATTTAATCAGTATATTTATAAATTAATTAAAGATTTAATGGCATTTTTAAAAATAGTAAAATTAAATTGCTTAGTTGAGACTTAATAGTTTTTAAAATAATTGAGAATTGCAGCATGAAAAGCAATTTAAGTATTTTAAATGTAAAACGTTATGCCTATTGTTTTATAAAATCTAAAACATTTATTTTGGGTTATGGCATATGAAATATATATATATATATATATATATATAAGCATTATAATTGTTACCTACAAAAATTGTATTATATAAATTTATATATATAATTTTTTTTTTTTAATGACTAAGATTTACACTCAAAATAAAGTTAAGTATATTAATTTCATAGATATCTTGAACAATTTTTTTTTTATGAATGTTATTTAATTTATAGAGGAGGTTATACAGAAATTTTAAAGGACAATATTTTCAAAATAGTTTTATTCAGATCAAATTCAGAGCTAAGCATATTAATTTAAGATAGGTATATAATCTATATGCCATAGCTCTTATTAAATTAAGTTGGTTACTGTGACTATTTGTAAATATGATTACTTAATATAAATACTATGTACTTATAAATATTACATTTTAAGTAATATTTTGCACATAAAAAGAAATAAATGTCACTATACACTAATTAATAAGTACATAGTATTAATTAAGTTATAAAAAAGGAATGTCTAAACCAATAATATTAACAAAAATTAAATTAAATAGGAATATTAAATATTTGTTTAATTTATAAGTCTATTATTTAAAATATTGTTATATTTAATTAAATCATAATATAGAAAAAACATTTATGTAAGACTCATTTCAAAATATGATTATACCATTCGTACTTTTCTAGTAGAAATTGTAAAGATGGGTTATAGAAATTAATAATATATTTGAATTGAAGATCAGATCTTTAAATTAAAAATAAACATTAATTATTGAGAGTACTTTTCAACAATTTTTCCAATAAATTAATTTTAAAATTTTAAATACAAAGAAAGTAAATGATTTAAAATATACTTAATCTACATTGTATGTATAGATTAAGTACCTCGGTTCTCAACCGGTGTGTGGTATAAATGTATAGTATT
Source organism: Sitobion miscanthi (assembly GCA_008086715.1). Taxonomy (NCBI): domain Eukaryota; kingdom Metazoa; phylum Arthropoda; class Insecta; order Hemiptera; family Aphididae; genus Sitobion; species Sitobion miscanthi. The sequence continues at coordinate 26,942,420 of CM017804.1, forward strand.
ATTTGAGTGTTATTAGTGAAAAAAGGTTGAGAACTTATTTATGATATTAAGATATCAAATATTTGATTTTATTGTAATTAAAACAAATATATATTTATTAATTTTTGTTATAAAGACTTTCAAGGAACTCATATACTAATCAACTTATTATAAATTATGTAATAATAGCTTAGACAAAAAAATATATGTAATTTAAGAAATTTCAATTATATTATGTATAGCTGTTCGGAATATTTTTAATACTTGAATAACATTTTGGAAATACGCTATTTAAAATTCAGTCTTTTCTTTGTCCGAAATATTATAAATATATATGAATGCATATAGTTTAATTTAGGTCATCATATGGGTTAAAACAAATTTTTAAATACCACTTATAATAACTATTATTACTTCTTATCTTAAATTATTTTATTTTTAAATTAAAACTCTAACTTATACTTTTAATATTAATTTAATATTTAAGATACTATATATATATATATATATATATATATGTATGTATCTATGTTAGTTATATAATGCTGTAAGATCTAAGATCAACTTTGTATTTTATGCAAACCTGTATCACCATAGCTGAAACTAAAATATCATTGTGATGAAAACTTAAGTTAATCTGATATTTGAGAATAACTATTATTGAAGTATCTATTTCCAAATGTAACTTGAACGGGTAATTATGCATTATCTGTGGATTTCTCAAACTGTTTCCGAGTGTCAGGCATTATGTAATCATGAAGAACTATTACATTGTATTAAATTTGACGATATAACACAATTTTTGGATGAATTATTAATTCTCAATCTGGAAAAGGGAAGCAAAATAGTCGCTATAGTTGAATATTTCATGGCTTATAAGTGTACCTGAAGGGGTGCACTGAATGTTAGTTAGTGTTAGTACTAGTATTAGTATTACTACAAGTATTATTTGTAGCTTTTTTTCGTACTTGTCTTTTGCGATCAGCATAAATTAAACACTTCATTTGAGCCTTATTTTCAGCAGCATTCACGCTATCCTCACTATCATCGTGACTATTATCTGGAAACATACTTGTATCAAAATCACTATCTTGATCTTCTTCAGACTCCCAATGTTGCCACTGCCTGTAATTTAAATAATAATAATATTTGATGTTAATCAAAAATCAAATTATAAATTAAATTATTGACATATAGGTTAGATTTTAAATATTCGTTAGTAGTTTAAATTTAATGCAACAAAAATATTCACGCATATTCTGAAATTTTTTAATTTAATGTTTGAATTAAATATCATGGTGAGCTGTAATTGGTTAACTCATAATGAATAATTAATAACCTATAATTGTAAAATAAAAGCACATGATGATTTAAAAATAATATTTAAGAACTATACTCTGAAAAAATAACCTATACTTTAAAGTTTAAATTAATTATTTCTTATAACTAAATAAAATGTATAAACTAGTGGAAATAATTTATATTATCTTACTTCATTTCTGGGCGCATTGAAACTTGCTTTCTTTCAAATTGATCATGCCTATCACTTTTTTTCCAGAAATAATAAAAATGAACCAGCTCTGCTACTGATCTAGTTTTAACCTTAAAGTAAATAAAATAATTTATTTTTAATGTACATATATTGTATGCTATTATTTAATATTATAAAATATCTTTAAGTATTATACACATACTTATCATATTATAAAATATGCTTACTATGCAAATACATTTTGAATAATAATCATTCAAAATGAGTAAATACCTGTTTGATGGTCTTAGTTTGGAGGCAACTATACTTAATTCAACTTAAGAGTACACGAGGCGGCAGACAAACAAAATATGATGTGTCCAGCATGACTTCTCCATTATCGGTTATCGGTACCATACCCTCCACTCATCCTCAACCAGTTGTCTAACACCGGCATACAACGACAGCAAACGATTAGTAACCATTATAGGGTCATATCATAGGGTCCAAAAACATACAGAAATCAGTCAAGTATGCCTAAACCGGTGTACTCTTAAGCGGGAATATCTGATTGAGTTTTGAAGAATTCTGTAGGAGTATGTTACTAATAATCAAACTAAGAGGTAAATTTGAACCTTTTAACTATAAAAAAAAAAATGATTTGTCAAAAATTGGTCAACGACAGTATACCTAACAACATGTTTAGATTATATTCAAAGTTACAGAATCCTAACTATAAAACATAGACCAGTAGAAAAGAATTTATAATGTAACATTTCCATTTTTAAACTATAAACTGACAAAAAAATTCACAAAAATTAAAAAAAATATTTTTTTGTTTCACCTTAAACCTAGATTCAATTATTCTTAATTTATAACTAAATCAAAAAAAAAAAAATAACGGATATTCCTCTTAAGTTGAATGAAGTATAGTACCTATGTTAAAATATTTTTTTATTAAATTTTAATTCTCGGTTTAACATTAAACCTTTATATTTAGACATAACCATTATTAAAATAAATACAATTTTTAAATTCCAAAATACCTCTTTTTGTATGGCATGGAAATTCTTTCCACTTATCAGTAATCCCATCTCAAACTTCAATGTTTCATCTTCTGACCAGACACTTAATGATTTCTCTAAAGGTACTACATTTAATGACATTCTTCTAAGAGCTTCGGCTACATCATGACCACATTGAACTAATAAGTAAAGTGCCTGCCAATAAAAACATCAATTAATTTATATTGAAAATATAAATACTATGGGTTATTTAGTAATTACTTAAGTCTGGATTTGTATGGACTAAATATTAAAAGCTTAAAATAATATGTACTTATGACAATTGTATTGGACGCCTTAAAATATGTGCACAAAAATATAATAGCTGTTATGCCCTTTTAAAAATATTGTATCCTGTGTTTAATTTATATTGAACACTAAACATTAACTTTTGGTTAAAATTTGAACAGATAAATTTAAAACAATGTTTGAGAGAGAATGGACGATTCAAGTACAATTTAAAAAAAGAAAGTGCTTATGAAGGTTATACTGTCATAACAGTATTTTTTTAAATATTACTTAATAAAACTAACTGACATGTATAACAAACCATTTCATTATTCAATATTACTTAAGTTTTTGATATATATGGATAGAATTCAATTAAGTTTATCCTAATTATATTAACATAAATGAAACAATATTAAATTACCATATTTTCGTTTGTAGCAGGCTTTTTTAGTAAAAATATTTTTAAAAAAAACCCCGTTTGTTACTAACAAAAACAAAAATTAAAATATTGAGTTATTACAATTTTTAGTTCAGGAAAAAATATAATTATAATAAAGAAACAATAAAATAAAAGAATTAATGTAAAAACTATATTATTAATATAAATGTTACAAAAAAAAAAGTCCATCAATATACAGGTTTATAAATGATGAATTTGCATATTAATCATTTGTTTTAAAATATCTAATTTAACAAATACAAACACAATGCATGAAGATAAAAAATTACTTTTCTACAAATATAAGAAATTATTTATGTATTTTATCACTATAATTGTTGGGTTTTGGAAGTTTAAGGAGCCAAAATAGAAAAAATGTGCACAATAAATTTAAAATATACACACAACAATGCTATATAATATATATTTTTAACATTTTTTTTTTATTAAATAAGCAATTCATTTTTAAATTCTGAAAATGTATAAATATTTTATTTAATATTATAGTTTATTAAACTTGTTGTATTGTTAGTATATTATTGCTTAAAAATTAAAAAGAAAGATCAGATAAGTGTGAAAATTGGTTGCCTTTGGTGATGTTAATAATTTAAATGAAAAAATATTGAAAACACTAGTCTAAAATGTTCTTAACGAGTGGTTTTGTTTCAAATATTTTTTTTTTATGATTGAATTGTTTGTTTTGTTAGCATTTTTTATTTTTAATTCTCAGAATGAATGAACATTAAATTGTTTTATATTTTTTTTTAGCGGTCTGTGGAAATCACAGATACATACAAATAAAAATACATATATATAATATATATCAATTGTAGTATATCTGTGGTACTGTGATCGTAATGGAGTTTGTTTATGTCTACAACAATGGTATCTAATATCTATTTAATTTTATCATATTGCATTTTTTACTACTACTGAATTGTATACTTTTAAAAAATGTGTGTGCCATGCAAACGTGTGTGGGAAGTGAAACTTTTTGCGCAGTTCTATCAAGAGAAAAAGAAAAATTTCAGTTTTTAGAAAAACATAAATATTTGGTATTATTAATATTGTATGTGTATGTTTCATATGACCATTACATTATTATTTTGTTCATAGGTACCTGCAGCAAGAAGTTTCACTTCGAAAATATGAAAATGCATACAAAAGTAAAGTTGGTAATTACATTTTCATACGCAAATGTATTATAAGGTTTTATTTATTTTTTTGTTTTATTAATAAATGCATAAACTTGATTGAGCCTAAAGAAAGTTAAAGAACATTAATGAAACATGTAAATTTGCTGAATATTTAAGTCAAATTATTTCAAATTATAGGTAGTTTAAATATTTAGAATAGAAACAATTAAACTTGATATTTTAAATTAATTATTAAGTCCATAACCTCATTAACTCTGTGCCAACCAAAGGATATTTTTAAATGAAATCGGTTATGCCACAATAATAAACAGTGTGAACAATATGATGTCTTGCCAATTATCCCCAATATCACATTTAGAAATTAAATTTGAAGCTTACAGTGTATGCTTATTGCAGTATTATTTATTTTTTGGCAAAGTGGAACAAATGCATAAGTGGCATAAAATATATTTTAAAAATTAAAAAATGTGTCGCCAATCTCAAAAATGTAATTGCAGAACTGTAGATCAATGATATCATGTTGTATGATAATAATGATGAATTATTGATACAAAATAAAACTAATAATAAGCCATCAAATAATGGAATATTTTCTATCATTTTTTATAACTTAAAATAATTACTTTTTCATTATCCCGAATACCAACAACTTTAGATTTTGGCTTTAATGCCTTTGTAATTTGCTGGATTTTTGTCAAATAATCTTCAATTAAATCTTCACCCAATACATTTGGATCCCATAACAGTTCATCATTATTTTCATAAGGCATTACATCACCATATGTCGATAACCCATCTGTTACTAGAGCTTGAAAATTTACTCCAACATTAACGCTCTAAAAACACAACATACATTATAAAATACATAAAATTATTAAAAAAAAAACATTTTCATCTTTATCTTACCTTCCAGTGAAGTTCCCAATGAGGCCTATAGTCTTCATCTTCATCTTCACTTTGTACTTGATCTGAAAAAAAATTAGTTAAATTATAACCATCTTAAACAAGTGTGACTAATATTTACAAGACAAATACAGTGCATTGGTACTTAAATGTAATTCAATCATTATTCAGTTTTAAAAATGATTAGCTTCTACAGCAGTAAAACAGTTATAACATAGTGTACATTTAAGTATTTCATTATTTTTAACTACAATCTCTATACATACATAGTACATTTATGATATTTAATACGTTTTGTAAAATTAACTATAAATAATTAAATTCAATAATTTATAATTAGATAGCAGTTTAATAAATACACTTTTTTGCCTAGGTAATAAGTAACTAAGAATCTAAACTAATCATAATTTAACTCACCAAGTTCTGCCATATATAAGTCTAATAATTTAGATGCTTCATCACATTCTTTACCATCCTTGACACTTTCATTTTCCTAAAACAAACAAAACAATCTGATAACACAAGGTTTTGGTTTTCAAACTGCCAAGAAAATATCATATGTTTTCCTCAATTTTTCAAACATGAAGTATAGATTATAGTATATAGATTTTATTTCTCTGCAATGCAAAATTACATTTATTTATTAAAAAACAAAAATTGAATTTTATAAAATAATATACTTTAAATCATTATTATTAAGATTGTCCCCAAAATATAATTTTTTTCTGAATAATTATGATGTGAATAACTCAGCTATATTTGTATACCAAGAGAATATTACTTTATACATAATATGACTGAGGATTTACTTTTTGCCCACTTATATTCTCTCGGTAAACAAAGGATAAAGAGCACAGATAAAAATGGATACAATTTTATTAAGACTATAATAAATTAATACAATATAAAAATAGCTTCTGTCATATAATATGGTTTTATTAACATTTAATACTTAAAAATTAATTACCTTTGATGTTTCTTCTGACATTTTATTTGATGAATCGCCAGTGTTTTCTTCTACTAATCTTCGCCTATCAGTTGATTTAGATTTTTTTTCTAAAAATAAAATTGTTTAATGGTAAATAATATTTATAAATTATTAAAATGTATTTAAAGAAACACATTTTTATTATTATTGGTGCCCAGAATTATAAGAATCTTTAAATTTTTATTTATTAGTTTAAAAAGTAGCTCAGTATGACATACATTTTAATTATAGCCTAACGAGTTGGTGTGAAAATTTTGATTTAGCATATTTGTGACATTTTTAATTCTTATACATATTTAAATATTTTAGCATTTTGAAAAAATTCAATGTATATGTGTTGAAGAAAAAAATAGTAATGCATTTGTACTATTACCTAACTTAGGATATAGTCACATTCCAACTAAAGTTTTTAATTAATTTTTATTCATATATTGACTGTTCATCGTTGACCTTTTGGGAAATTGATTAACTCAATTGATAACTATTTTTCAATATAACTTGCTATAATAAGATAAAGTTTTCTGTAGGGTATATTTATCACAGTAGACAAATTACATATTTCATACATTTTTAAAACATAGAATTCCAGGTCTTAATTATAGTATATGAATAAAGGTAAAATTATATTTTATCAGTACTTAAGAGTATTTATCAGATTTTGGTTCATTCTAATACTTTCCTCAAAATACAATATAAAAAAATCTATGTTATTGAAAAGTATACCAGACAAATTATTGGTAGGTATGGATTATCAAACTACACTATTTAATATTTTGGGTCTTACCTGCAACGCCATCAGATGAAGTTGAAAGCTTTTTCTAACATAAAATAATTATTATTATACAAAAAAAAAATTATAAATTTTATCAAAAATTACAATTTTACCTTTCTTTTTTTATCTTTACTTTTCTTTGATGAGCTCTTCTTCTTCTTTTTCTTTTTCTTTTTTGTACTGGTTTGTACTGGTCCCGGGGGAGTAGTTTTTGAATATCCATACATAACCATAAGTTCATGAATTGGCATGTTACTTTCCTATAAAAAATGATAAATAATAATTATGTAACAAATATTATAATATAATACAATTATATTATGTTATGGAATTATACTATAAGTTTTTTACTTCTTCTAAAAATCTTATTTCTCTTAAAGGATCCTCCAATTCTGGAAGTGCTTCTTCTTCTTCCATCGTTGTTTCATCATCAGCTTCATCTACTTGTTCATAATCTTTATCTTTACTTAAATCATCAACAGGTAGTGGCTCATCATCTTCTATTATGTCAATATTACTATCTACAAAAAAAAATAAAGGTTTGAACATGCAGTGTTTAAAATTTCATTAATTATTTATAACTAAATGAATTACTTATTGGTTGAGATTCTTCAAGTTTAGCGACAACCTATAAAATAGAACATTTATTAATATAGATATTAAGTTATTGTCGAGGTTATTGTGTACAATCTACAATAATTAAATAATTAAACTAAATGCTTGTTGATGATTCACATTTCCTAACTAAAGTAATATACTAGAGTAATAAATGTTTTACTACAATGATATTTATAAGGCTCTTATTCTTATATAGATAATTAGAGCTTGTTAAATAATTAAAAAAATCTTTTAGTTCATGTCAATTGTCAATTTATAACTTTTTTAAAATATTGAATAATTCTATGCTAAATGTTATTAAGGTTTAAAAAACAAGTACTCTTTTTGTCATATTAAAAAACAATGCAAGAACATATTACGAATATAATATCAATAAAATTATCATAATTATAGGAAACCTATACATACTACATGCATTTAATACATTTATGGAAAATATCTAATATAAGTTGCATACTTGATGCAATGTGTGACGTAAGCATGGGTAGTAAAAAAAATTGATATTGGAGTGAAAAAATAAACACTAATATTATTATACGGTATAAGCAGAAAAAATATTATCAGAACAGACATGACAAGGCTACATTGGATCGAGTGAGCAGTCTTTAGAAGACAGCAACCTGTCAGAGTATGTGAAGGACCACATCTAGCACCGGAGTTAGATTCACTCGTATCGCTGTGACCATCAGGCACCAACCCAAACAATCACACAGAGACCTGTTGAAAATCACAACTCACACCAGCATTGGTGGGTGAGGTAGAGTGTAGTACCTAATCCTACAAAAAACATTTCGACCGGTGAACCAGATACGATTCGGCGCGCACAGATAGGTACCTCATGTTTCTGTATTTTCTTCTACTTAACATTGTAACCTCGTCCTAGCTACCGTACACACTCTTACCTACCGGGGTGATGGTAATTGGCGCGAGTGCACCATTCCATCAGCTCCGAGATTGGAGACGGTATATGGATAAACAATCGTAACGGAATAACGATACTTAACAACTGCGGAATGCGACCCACCCAACCCCATCATCACAGCCCTGGTTGTGGTATATTATTAATTGTTTACAATAATATTTATTTGTTTACCTCGTCGTCGGCCATGGCGGTTCTGGCAGACGTGCAAGCCGTTGGATCAGGGCTGCGTCAGCCGCGGCTGTGTGCCCGTTCGAGGGCGTAAACAAACAAACGGCGGCCAACTAACAACAGTGGTCGTGGGACATCATCGCGGCGGCGGCTTCTGCTTGGCGCTTGTGCACTGCGTAATGGTTACCAATATAATGAGTGGCGTCGGACGCCAAGTGTCTGACACTGTCGACTGGCGAGTGGCGGTTGGCGCGCTGTCGTCCGGGCGAGCGAATATCGTACTGCGGAGTAGTTAGTTAGCTTGTTTGTCGTCGTCGTCGAATGGCGGTCAAAACGCTAGGGTGATAACGCGGCGGCGGCGGCGGTGGTAGACGAGTGGGTGATAACGTCATCCGGTCGTCAGCGTCCTTGTTGTTGATGTTGTTGTTGTTGTTGTTGTCGCCATCGTCGTTGTCGTACGCGTTCTCCCCTCCGCCGCGGAGAAATTATTGTTATCGAACACCCGCCGTATTGATGGCTGGGTGTGACGGGAACGACCGATCCGTCGCCGCCGGTGGTTCCCAAAATCTCGGCAAACGACCGTGAACAGTAATATTGTATCATGATAATAATAGTAATAATATAAACAAAATATTACATAAAACTATTATGTTCAGCTGCTAGTAGTGCACTCGTGCAGTTCATCTCTTGAAGTATATATTATAATTTATAATATTATTCTAACCTTCGGCCATATAGACTAATTATTACTTTAATAGTTTATATTACGATGGTCGAAGATTCTAACAATCCTCGCCGCTGATAAAAATTCCCACTAACTTGTCATTCTAAATGTCTACTAAATGTTAACTATGTACTAGAAAGTTTTGTTGGGAATAAAAATATATTCTTTTTAGAACGACTCCAGTGCGCTTATTTTGGAGAAAATTAACTCGTATAAAGTTAAAAATATAAAAGATGAATCGCGGAATAAAATTCACTGGGTAAAAAATCTGCTGAAACGAAATCCCTGACGCTAGCAAAAATATTACCGTACTACAATATTTATAATATTATACCCCCACAGTAGATAGTTTCTCAATGAAAATGATTGAATAGATATTTTGAGAACGTTGCGAATAACTATTACAACATTATTAATATTAAATTACAAATATTATAGAGATTAGAGGAACCTATTTAATTAATATTGTAGAAGTTCGAAAATTATTGAAAATCAAGTTATAAATGCCTAATCATTATTTAATGGAAATTAAAAATCATACTCAAATTAATGTTGAAAATAAATACATAATCATCAATTATCAATAATAGATCGTTTTGTATTATTCGTATAGTGTAAATCGTAAATGTATGATAATGTAAAAAACGAAAACGAGTTTTGTTATATTTTATAAACTAATAAATATAATTGGGTATTAGGAGATATTTTTAAAAGTTTTACCAGTAAGTAATAACATTATATAAAAAATAATGAATTAAAATATTTACCTATAAGTACTTTAAGTACTTAATTACTTACACTCCATGTCTCTATCGTAAAAAAACTATTATGCATACTATTATGTAAAATATTTCAAATTTTCGATAAGATAAACAAAAAATTGAATTATTAAATAATGGTTAATGAATATACAGCCATACAGACAATGCAGCTAATTATTACACCACTTTCTCATATTGAGTTAAAAAAACAGGAAATATTTATTTTGCCACTTGATTGAGTACTTAATACTTTAAGTCTATTTATATATTGTACTACTCTGGCAGGTATAGGTACAAAGTTCTTTAAATCTTATTTTCCACCATCCTTTTTTGTCTGAGTTATAAAATAACTTGATAATATTTAATATAATAAAGGTATATCAAATGGCTTTGTACCTACATAATACCTAAATATTAATACACCTACGTAATAGCAAAAAGTTTCAAGTCTACGATTAATACGTACCTAATTTTAGATTCTGACCGGAGCGATGAATTTATTGATTTTACAATGAAATGTGTGTGTTTTTTTTGTGTGTCTGTGTAGTATACACGATTAGTACCCGAAATAATGCTTCGATTTTCAACTTAAGTATTTTGTTCGATGGGAAAGTGAGTCTAGTTGGTACTTTTGCCAGTACAAAAATTCCCAATAATTTTCAAAAGCGCCCGGGAAAACAAAATAAAAATTAAGAAAAAACTAGAATTTTTATGCAAAATCGGTTTTTGACAAAATCGATTTTGACTTTTATTTAAAGTATAAATTTCGTTTTATATATTATTATAAAATATAATCTGATTATAATATAAATTTTAATATAAATTATAATGAATATTATTGTTTGTATTTTTACAATAGCAGTTGAAAAATATTAAAAATACATAGGCACAATTTTTTTTTATAAGCATTTAAAGTTCGAATTTTGACAAAATGTATCAAATTTAAAATTAAATAATTTTTTTGTAGTTTAAAATTTATAAAATGTTCAACTTATATAGCTAAGGATTGAAATTAAAAAATAAGATTCTACGTAAATAGGTTATATATAAATTACTTTATTCACAATAATATCATCAAATATGCAGACGTAATGACAGACGGTCCGTTTTTGCTCAGAAACATTATTCTTTTAATAGATATTATATCATTGAATTCAAATTTAATACCATCCATAATGAGTAATGACTATCGCAATAATGATCAGGGGAAGTACCATACACTTATGATCGCAATTTACTAAAATATGCACACACCAACACTACAACAATCCCGCATCAATAAAATATAAATATTGCCTATCAACTTCTTAAAAAATACCCACTTTCGTTATTTTTATTTGCCATGTGTAGCCGTGTAGGTAATATTGATCAACAAGACAATGAAACATGAGATTTAAATGTTATGCTGAAAATAATATGATAATATATATTATAATAATCAGAAATTTTGTTGGATTAATAGATACTTGAATACGTAAGTAGGTAAATATTCCGAATAATAAATATAGTGATAACTTATCACTGAAAAATAGTTCGAGATATGCAAATATATGCAACATAAAAATATTACCTTTGTGTTCTTAAGGTTACAAAGGACATTTCTATCCTACTCTGCAACTTTTATTGTTTAAGGAAAAAATATGCAAATGTATATAAACATCCGTCCTTTAGTGATAAAGATTGAGGATAATATTATATTATATAATTAATATAATGTACAAATAATGTGTATGTTAATGTATAATATATTGTACCTAATAAACTAATAAATAATTAGAATGCTTATAATACAGTATATTCATTCTGATAATTTCATTTGTTAGCTTTTTTATTTAGCTTTGTTATACACGTGCACCTACTGGCAAATCAATAGTCATTGATATTATGTAGAATACGCATAACTCGTTGCTGAATGGCCCTCATACAGTTGTATATTTGTATTAATTTACCATAATTCTATATTATATTATACATTTATACCTAACTATACAACTGTTGTTTTATTATTTCCATAAAAAAAATGTGACAGTCTCATGACAAAAAAAATTGGGTACATATAGATGTTATAACTGCATATATATCAGTCAAATGCGATGCAAAGCATATACTGTCAAACACTATCGTTCTATTATACTAACTGTATAATAATAATAATACAATACAGGCGGCTGAAAATCAAAAGCATGCCGCCAAACAATAATATTCATTATAATTTATATTACAATTTACATTATAATCAGATTATATTTTATAATAATATATAAAACGAAATTTATACTTTAACAAAAATAAAGAGCAATATATTATGTAATGAATATTTTGTTCTTTTGTTGTAATATAAAAATAAATATTCGTAGAGACTTACATTTTACCAAATATTTATATTAACATATTCCAGACGTGATGTAACCTAAAATTCGAGAAAAATGCATACATTGTACAAAAATTACAAAAAATTACCCATACCTATAATGGCTAATAAGAAAAGGTGACTTAAAATTATAAAAAAATTACGTTAAAAAACCAAAAAATGCATTTATAGGTAAAAATGCCTAAAAATATACAAAATAAAATATTAGCTTATTCTGAATCAAGGGGCGTATGTAACGATTTTTTAGCTAAATAAGCATTTTATAAGATCAAAGGAAAACATAATGCACAAGACATCCTTTCTCTAATTATTATAGTAGGTAGCAGGGGCGGAGCCAGGGCGGGGAGGTCAGCTGACCCACAGTTTTTTGCCCCTCTTAAATGTGGCCCCTCCAAATGACAAACTACATAAACGTTTTTTATAATCACTACGCTAGGATGTAAAAGAACAACTAAGAAAATTCATGGTGAAAGTAATTTGGAAAATATTATTGAGTCTGCTGATGAAAATTTTAAATGTAATACATATTTTATTATTTTGGATTCATTTATAAATACACTGAAACACCGTTTTGAAGATTTCTTTAACATCGTCAAACAATTTGAATTACTTAATCCAGATAAAATGTCCAAATAAAACAAATCTTGTTTCTATTAAACATTTATCAAGATTTTATTAAGTTGACATAGATAAAATTGATATAGAAGTGGAATACCGTTAATTTTGTCTAGTTTAACAACAAGTGCATGACGAAACTATTAAAACTGGAGTAACTGGACCTTTAAAATTAAATGAAGTATTGAAGTTCATTATATCACGAGACATGGTTTCTTCGTATCCAAATTTATATACTTTGTATAAAATATTTTATACACTTCCAGTCAGCAGGCCACTGCAGAAAGAAGTTTAGCCATCTAAAACTTCTTAAAACATACCTCCGCTCAACTATGACTGAAGACCAGTATTCAAATTTGGCCAAACTGAGCATAGAAAGCAACATAGCTCAAACCATTGATTTTGATAACGTAATAAGTACATTTGCTCGAATGAAAAAGCGCAGAAAATTATTGTTATGTTCTAGTTCTTTACTATTATTTTCTTGTATTATAAAATATAAATTTTATAAATGTATTATTTTTGACTTTTGTATTGAATTAGAATTTAGAACCACCTTCTATATCTCTTGTAAAAATGAAATCAGTCATTGAAAATAAAATAAAATAAATACACTGTAAATATGCGTATAAAAATAAAATAATAAAAACGTATGATCCCTTCTTAAAATGATTTAAATATTTCAAGTAAATTTGTTAATTTAACATAAACTTTAATGCAACAAATAAAAATAACAATTAATTAATAATACCTATAAAGGCTAAAACTTGTAGATAAATTTTACATTTTACTTAAAACTTTGTTATGACTCGTGTAATATTGTTATATTGAATTATGTATCAAAATCTGAAGTGAATAACTAATAAGGTAAATCGCGAGCGCATATGTGTGACTTTAAATAGGTACCTAGTTGGTTGAAGTTTCTACACAGAGGCCTCCTGGGTACGCCACTAGTAGGTTTAAGTAGTACTAGGTATATTATTGGATTACACTGTTACCTAATATTTAATCATTTACAACTATAGTAGCCAGTAGATAACTATAATTGTAACATTATTATATAGGAGGACCCGAAATTGTTCTTATAGCATTTTATGGCCGTTTTTTAAATGTATTTTTATTGTAACAAGTAGTAGTGAAGTATGTAACATAGTACCTACGTCTATACCCACAAAATCAAAACACGATTTCATACTTGACAATTTTCAATTATGCTGAAGTACTTAATAATTTGGGGCTACCATTCGTTGTTCAGGCCTTAACTCTATTTAACTCCACCAGGGTTCTGTTATTAGTCATATACCTAATTTTAATCGGGATAACATCCATAAAGTCAAGGATATTCCGGGCGTGTGTAGCTGTGTGGGTATCTACTCCAACCACCCAAATCGGAATAATAGTTATTATATAACATTTTTATAGTTGGAAATTGCATTACTTGTTTTACCTTTCTATTTGACGAGTATAAATATAATAATAAATAATAATATGGCTTAATACCTAGTATTCGGACTTATCTATATAAATTTATCTCGAATCTAGAAGATTATCTAGATAATTATTTGTTCATCTTTATCTTATTTATATAAATAGTTACAAGATATCTAAACGTTCATCTTAGATATTTTTTTTACTAATCTAAATAAATTCATCTAGATACATTTTTTATTGATGAAAATCGCGAAATTGTACAAATACATTTTAAATATTTATACTGACTCTCAAACCAAGTTTATGGTTTATAAATAATGTAATTATTTTTATTTATATCATTATTATTATTATGTTCTTAGTGTCCAACTAAAATTACCTAAATTTAAAACACATTAAAAAAAAAAATTGTGTCTTTTTTTTATCTAGATAAATATGAGTTAAGTTATCTTTTATATCTATCTAGATACATTTGAGTTGCATTATCTTTATCTTTATCTAAATAAAAAAATACTTATCTAATCCGAACACTGCGGCTATACCTATAATAAAATGACAGAAATTTAATTAATTTAATTCAAAATAAAATTGTTATTAACAATGCAAATGTTCAGCGCTTATTATAGGTATACCAGCTAACTCTATACATCACATATTAGACTGACATCAAAGCTAAGTTCCAAGAATATAATATGTTATAATATGTTTAAAATAACATAAACACATATATCATTTATATACGATATATATAGCTTTATACCTACTTGTTATGAAAGAGCTTGTAATAAAATACTAAATTTATTGAAATTAAAATTACAAATTTTAACTTTTGAACCAGTGACGAAAACAAATTTTTAAATATAGGTTATGCAGTGTAAAACAATATTCAATAATTATAAGTGTCGTATACTTACATGAAATTAGTAATTTTTGTGGGACACAAATATAATTATACAAAACTATAAAACGTATTAGCTAATCATCGTGTGCCTATAGTTAATTGTGTAGCATAATCATATTATACAAGTAAAAAAAGTCCACGTTAAACTCCTATTTAAACTTTAAATACGTATTTGTTGGGCAACCTTGCACAAAACCAGCTGTTGATTGTATTGTAGTTATCTATTGCGTATCAGCGCAGGTGTTTGATCTAGGTACCTATATATTATATATTATATCTAATATCTATATACATATAATTGTAAAAAACATATATATATATATATATAATATCCATAAATATTTATGTGTAAAACATATATATATGAGAATCCACGTGACCACCATGCGTGAAATCGATAAAGTCTCGTTTTTTGTACTGGAAATCAGCTTGCAAGTTTGGAATGATCAATCATTCTGAATATTTGTCCTCGAAAGTATGATTAATTTTATAAATATTGCTTAATATACATCGTATAAAAATGTATAATATATAACATTATTACAATAGTGTCATATCTCAGTATCTCACCCATCCAACGTTCAATTATATTTATAACATAATAGGTAATAAATTATTACCTACCCACTATAATATACATATAGCTGGTACCAGCGCCTGTCACCATTTTTTTTTTATTCCGTGGACACCTAAAATCTTAGTATTTTATATATTTTACACAATTTAATAAACGCGGATTTGTGTAAGCTATAGTCTATCAAATGTACAAGAAAATGTGGTTACTTATAAAAATAACAAATATTATTTTGTGTCACTCGTGTCATTTTATTATTATCTAAGCATTTTTACTGTCCTAAAAGGCCTTTTTTTGATAAAGGTAGACAAGCTCTTGGATAATTTTGTATTACATTTTCAAATCTTAGATTTAAAAAGAAAAATTTTTATGAATTCTCAACTGAAAATAATTTGCTAATTTTCGTGATTTTTCCGTATTTTGTCAAGATTTGAACTTTAAATGCTTATAAATAAAAACTGTGACTAAGGATTTTTAATTTTTTTCATCTGCCTTTGAAACAATAACTTAGAAGCCTTCTATTAAATTTTCAAGCTTTTTTACTTAACAGATAAAATTTTATTGATATTTATAGAAAAAAAACTAAAAAAAATGGAAACTGACAATGTCCATAAACAGCTCAAAATAAGTCAAAATATTTGGAAAATGTTATGGTGTATAAGAAATACAATTATAAACAGCCAGTGAAAATATCATGTACCTTCGGTAATTTTTTTAGAGTTACACCAAAAACCAAAATCGATTTCCTCGAAAACAGATTTTGCGTAAAAATTCCCGTTTTTCCTTAATTTTTCTTTTGTTTTTCACGTCGCTTTTGAAAACTACTGGGAAATTTTTACTTTTGACCTCCCAAAGTACCAACTAGATTCACTTTCCTATCAGAAAATTTACTGTTGAAGAAAATTCAAGCACTTTTACTGTCCTAAAAGGTGATGACAGACACAAAAATAAAAAATAAAATTAGAAAAAAAACACACATCATTGTAAAATCAATACATTCATCGTTCCACTCAAAATCTAAAACCTCATCAATCATTAGTCAAATATTATAATACAATAAAGGTGGTTTACATGTATAATATTTATACCTACTTATTTACATGTATATACATACGTATTATTTTAAATCAATAACTTAATAACAATAATTTTCCTCACGAATGGGTATACCTACTTTTCAATTTTTATAGAATAACTTAATTTTATAAAAAGTTAATATTATGTTGGATACTGCGAATTGTTTATATTAGCTAATACAATATTATAATATTACCTACATAAAATATTATATTACGGGTGGAAAATGTCCGCAAAATACAGGTGGCAATTGCAGTCCACGCGCTATCGCTAAAAACTAACGGGTGGCAATTATTAATCTAGATTCATTATAATAATAATTATATTATGCTCTTTATCATAAATTTATTGAAGCTATTTTATATTTTTAATTTAATTTGTAATTTATGTATACCTTACACTATATATTCGTAGGTATCTACTTATGATTAATTATTATTATTATTGCGCTCAACTGCTTAAGTTATGATACATTTAGGTATTTATTAATAATAATTAATAATAATATGTGATTTATCATAAATGTATATTTTGGTACCTGTTTATTATAATATTTTATATTTTTAATTTAATTTATAATTTATGCACACTATGCTTATTATTATTATTAGGCATTATTGTTATTGCGCCTAATGGTCGTGCACTTAATTTCCTTTACAGTAAATTTTTTTGAGCTCAACTGTCTGCGTTGTAGATTCCAAAATAGTATGATATGATAAAATATAGAAAGTCCGAAGTCGCCTGCACTACTGCAGGTACAATACATATTTGTATTATTGATTTGTAAAATAATGATAACGAACACTCGGCTGCTTTGAAATTATGGCACTTTATACAACAACGAAATTGTATTAATTTGTTATAATATAAGTCTACACTCTACGCATTACAAATAAATATAAATTTATAAGTAATGGGTAGGTAAAGACGGTTACTGTATTATATGTTATATGTAGCTATTGTGTTATTGATATTATATCTATATACCTACCATTTATTTATAATAAATAATAAGTAACTATATTTTAGTATTTATACAGTTCAATATATTTAGTATGTTAAAACACGATTAATGAGTATCTATACTAATATACTATAATACGCGTCTATATTATATACCTTTATTATAAATTATAATTTATTTTATTATTTTACTGGAAATAGTAAACTAGATTATTGTCCACTGACAAATGAGTATTGAATGTAGGACGTGAGACGTATAATTTAATTTAGTTATTGGATTGTGTTGATTTGGAGGTAAATTGATGATCAAAAGTAACGCACATTACAATATTCACTACGTACTTTTAAAATCTAAAAACGATGTATGCAACATCAAAAAAATGAATTTCAACAAGTGATCATAATAATATAGTAACGTTATTATAGGTACCTATATAGTAATTTAAAATGTGTCTGTACAACATAATATACTTTATAAACGACTCGTGCATTACCTATACTCAGCAAAGATATAATTTCCCCGACATTTAATTTATTTAACCACAGCCCATCGTAGCAGGTCATAATAATATAGTGTGACGCGTTGTCGCGACGACTATATATAGTTTAGAATTGGTTAATAAAATATCATATTAATATTTGATATGTTCGGGTCGTCGGAACAAAAATAAAAAACAAAGTCCTCGTCACGTTTACATTGCAATAATATATTTTATAATGTGCGTCTTAGCACTATATATAGGACGTTCAGCTCACTGTAAAATTCCGAGTGCGTATTGATTTTAAGTCCCGCGCGAGTTTCTGAGAATCCGTTTGCATATATGTACACATTTTTATACGTTTTGTTATTTGTATACCAATTTTTTTCGCATACGCAAATATTAAATTATATATTTAATACCTTCGTTTTTTTTTTTTTGGACGAGCGGGGCGCTTTGTTTGTACTTTAGCCACTTGTGTATAGATTATAATGAATATGTCATGTATGTATTTTATAGTTCAAACTGTACACTTCAACTGCATATGTGTTCTCGGAGTAAAGGTTCCTAAACGAAATTTAAGTATCATCTAAATCGAGTGTTACAGTTGATGACGTCTTAACTGAAATAAAAAACGAATTTAAAACATAATCGAAACGTTTCATTAGACTTTTAGATTTTTTATACATGTTCACGCTATTTTTGATATATAGCTAGAGAGTTTATATGCGATTTCTGTAATGTTTGAGTACCTTTATGATCAGAACGTATTTAATATCATTCTACTAGTATTTATAAGCAGTAGGTAGGTGTATTTTTTGATAGAAGTCAAACAGTTTTAATAACGAGATGACCTGCACATTAATGTAGACGATAGGTATACTTATACTGATTACAGTTGTTGTTTTTTTTATTATTTGAGTTAGAGTTTTAACAGCAAAGGTTATAGATGGTTATACTATTATTATAATATATTATGTACAAAAATGTACAATATGTACCTATTTAAGTATTTTAATTATTTACATTAGTTTTATTTACACATTTTTTCTCTAGATAACTAGATTTTTAACCATAATTGGTATAGTTATTGATTATACTTACTACGCATTATTAAAAAAAAACCCGTATATGATTTTGTTGGTCGTGATCATAGTTCAAAAATAACTACTTCCAAACTGCTATATTTTTTTCAATTATTTTATTCTAAAATGTTCACATAAGTTGTAGACCACAATTTTTTTTTCATAATATTAAACATTAATACTTTTTACTTTTCTTAAGATGTTTTGATTTATTATTTATAAATAGAAGTCATATAACTATATAAGGCTTACATCGAAACGTAATATTATTTTACCGGTTTGTTGGTCTATGTACCAATATAATATTGCGATTACTCACAGGTTTATTATAAATTTATAAGACATATTATTATACTATGGATATTATACCGAGTGATCCATTTAACGTATTTATTGTTCCAAAAAATATTAACGTTTTCGAAAATATTTTTTTAACTATTTTTTATCGTCATATTTTTGAATGACAACATGCATTTTTAATTCTTTATTCTAAGTAGAAAAGTTAGTAGAATATATTTTAGAATTTTAGAGTACTCCGATACATAACAATTGAATTTTTGATGAGTAGTTTTTGCAATTTCTGTATTTTATAGTTCAGATGAGCATGCAGGTATACTCCACAAAATGTAGGTCCGCAAAATTAATACGTAACATTTTATTCAAGCTATAAACTCTGCTTGGAATTCATGCATTTTTCAGGCAAATCAATTTAAGAAGTGTGTTAAATCACAATAATATTGGATTTTAAATACCTACGCAATTATGCAGTATATCTTGCGCGGTACAAATGACGTCACAGTAGGAAATATTTACTATTATTAACTTATTCATACATTCAAAAAAAAGTAAGTGTTTGTAGGTAATAATTTTCATTAAGTTAAAATTAAGATGAATAAATAATAAATTAAGCTTTATTTACCAAAACACTTTTTGTACATTTTAATTGAATTTTATTCAATTATTTTACTGAACTATTTTATTAGTTATTACCTGCTTATATATTTATAATTTCATATGTTATGATCTATTAGTTACATCTATAAATATATAAAAAATAAGTTTTTTTATAGGTACTGAAAAACTTCATTAATAATAATAAATAAGTAAATAGTATCGGATTCAATTTACTGAAAATATATTATTATTTTATTTTAATAAAATACTAATCATACTATAAATATTTTTCTTAAATAAAACAATTATGAAGTTCTTACAATACTTAAAAAAAATTATAAGGTTCTTGAAAATTTGAAATTATTCGACGTAAACTGGTGATCTAGAATTATGAATTCAATATAATTTATCGTATAGTAAGAAGAGTAATTTCAAATATATAAAAATGGTGTTTTTTTTAATCCTTCATTTGCCTTATCTTTTGAAATCATGTTTTAGGGACCATTAGCTCACTATTGATTCATTTAATGTTTAATTATTGTTCATGCAGCTCAGTTCCGGCATAACAATTTTATAAAATACAATAAATTAGTATTCTTTGTGTCTGTTAAACATACGCCTATACTTACTTAAAAGTTCGATTTGAGCACGTTTCGCGGGGAGTAGAATCCTGAATTACAAGACTATTTAAAAAAATACAATTCATTTCAATACAACCATCGGCAGCAATGAACATCGTGAGAGATTTACAGATATTTATTTAAATAATTATTTCTGAGTTACATAAAATTGCATAAAAATTAATGGTTACCATGGGCGCAAATAGCGTTTGGGATTTGAGGGGGCTAAAGCCTTTGATAATATTGAATAAGCTTAAAACAAAATGTAGAAAATGTTTGGGGGGCTATGGACATTTTTGGGGGCTTAGCCTCTAAATCCTCCTCCCCCTATTTTCTCCTATGATGGTTACCTACATAGTTAACAGATATATATATATATCGCATACAACAAGATATAAGTGACTTAATGAATAGATAGTATAAATATATACTAAAGGTTTTTAGTAAATTGATAGTAACGACCAGGGGTGGATACGCCAATCGAGAAATCAGGAATTTTCCTGATGAGCCGGTCCTTGTGTGGGCCGCATCATAATTATATAATAACAAAAAACACATTTTTTTTTATAAAATTCACAGATAAATATTAGTACTATGTTTTGAGATCATAAGTGAATAAATATTAATGCAATCGTAGGCATTACAAATGTGTTGGTAAAAAAAAAAAAATCATATTAAAATGATAATAATATAAAATCATAGCCTATATTGTGATTATAGCCAATTGGTAATTAATTATTGTGATTTGTAGATGGAAATGTGTTATTAAACAATAAATACAATATATATATATTATTAAGACAAGAAATATAATAAAATGTATTTTATCAAAGGTTTAGAAAATGTACTTAACTTTTAACTACTATACAAAATGTTAATATTTATATTTATACTGGTTACAAAATATTTAAGAATATTGAAAAATGTATTATGTTCAGACTTAAAGAGTTCAAGTTTGGAATAGCTTAACCTTATCTGACTAACCCAAGACTATTATAGTTATTAAATATTTTTCTAATTTAGAGGAGAGACCAAACAACTTTTGAAATTGAATATTATGGAACACCTTATTGTAATTGTTATAAAACGAAAAAATGCCGATTTTTGGGTGTAAAAAAAGTTATATTTACGATCCAAGGACAGGTTTGATTCCGATAAAAAACGCCAATCCGCCCCCCGGGCCAACGACTAATTCGATAGTGGTTGAGAATGGAGATAGAGCCGGGGCCTGAATTTTGATTGAGCGTTAAACATTAAACTTTCGGCATTAAACTTAAACGATCAATAATCTATTCGCGGTTTACAAAATTCCGGAAGATTTAAATTTTCCTTGTCCTGAGTATATATAGGGCAGTCGGTGAAAAATAAGTTTGATGTTGATATGAACATCAGCAAGAGACGCATTTTGGGGCATTCTCTTTGGCAATATTATTTTATAATTTTCTCATAAAAAACATTTTTTTTTTCAAGCACAAATATGCAATACAAGGTGATAATGTTATCATGAAACACTCATTATTTCAAAAAGTACTAATGTTTTTAAAAATATTTTTTTACATAGTTTCAAGTCGTTAAAAAACAACGTTTTTATTAAAAAATTATATTTTTAAATATTTTTTTCCTTAAATTTTTTTTAAGTTCTTTACTTTTTTGAATGACAATATAGAGTTTTAATTTCATATTCCAAAGCAGAATATTTTTCTAAGTATTTTAATACATAAAAATCGAAATTAGGACGAGTAGTTTATGAGTTATAGGTATTTAAAGTTTAGGCAATCGGAGTAGTGGACAAACATTTTGCGGGGTAACCCTGTACCACTCCTCTCTGCTCATCTAAACTGTAAATACTTATAACTCATAAACTACTCGTGTTAAATTCAATTTTTATGAATCAAAATACTTAGAAAAATATTCTACTTTGGAATATGAAATTAAAACTCTATGTTGTCCTTCAAAAAAGTAAAAACTTAAAAAATGATAAGGAATAAAAATATTTGAAAATATAATTTTTTTGTAAAAACGTTGTTTTTTGAACAACTTGAAACTATGTGAAAAAATATTTTCAAAAACATTAATATTTTTTGAAATAATGAGTGTTTCATAATAAAAAGAATCACCCCGTATAATATAATGTTCATATCACTGTACACCAAGGATCGGCAACCATTTTGATGTTAAGGGCCAACAAATAAAATATATACATTTTTCACGGCCTACAATTTGAATATGACTTGTTTTTATTTTTAACAGCATTTTCAGTCATATAAGATTTAATTTATTTAAGTTTACAACTGTTAGGTACCTACTTATTACTTTATTAATTTAACAAGGTAAACAAACAACGTTTTAATCCGCAGTTTTCTGCCCATACTATCTTAGTTCGTGATTTGTATACAATATATTGTAGGTACAATGCACGTTTTACTCGCGGGCCACACGCTGATAGACACAAACCGCGCACTTTATCGGTCATGGTATAATTAAACTTATAGTGGGTTTAAATCGCACACTATTTTGTGTGCTAAATAATGGTTAAGATAATAAGATAATAAGATATTATACAATAATCATGCTAACACATTTTAAAACAAAAACAAGTTAGTAAATACATAGCAATAATATTTTTGATTTTTAATTAAATTATATTTATTTTTAGGAGCACTTGTTTAAATCTTGTTTGTATAATATTGTACATATACATTATAAAGTACTATTGTAAAGACCTTTTTGGAGTCAAAATCATAAGTGTGCGGTTTTTGAATACAACAATTTTAAAAATTGTGCGGGTTTAACCTACTAAGAGTCTGCGGTTTTGTCCTGTATTTTATCGCAAGTGTGCGGTTTTAGGAGTCAACCGTGGTTTATTCACATAAAATCACTTGTTCGATATCTATAACTATCATTTAAGTTTTAACAATTGTTAATTATTTGTATTTAATTTTCTTTTTAAATTATAATCTACATTTGCAACGGGGATGTTTTTTTGCACTCACCATGCTTCAAATATCACCTCCTACTAATGTGTAGAATTTATATTGAGACAATGACATAAATATAATGTGTATCCATACAATATAATATAATAGGTATGCTAGTCAAGCAAACAATTAAGTTTTTGATAAAACCTATGGAGTGAAAAACTGATCACCAATTCTCAAAAAAGAGAGGCGCGTCTACAAATTAACATAATATTTTTAATGTTACTATAATTAACAGAGCTATAGATTTAAGGGTCCCGGTGCCAGTTTTTCAAATTTTCCACAATTATATAAAATTTTATATTTTAGTTGCCACCTCAATTATAAGACACTACTATCTACTATCCGATACCTATTTAGGGGGGTTGATAGGGTGTATTATATCGAAAAAAATGACTTTACGGAAATAACTCTCAAGCTTTGTCGAATTGTCGGATTTTGATGACTATTTTTTTATCTGAAAGAAGAAGACTTCTTACAGCCCGCATCGATCTCTGATTTTGTATTTTATTTTAAATAATTGTATTAAAAAATTTGTAAAAAAATGCTTTTTATCTTGTATTTTTTTAGACATATTATATTATAGTTTAAGAATAAAATATTAAAAAACAGAGATCGACGGGGGCAGTAAAATATTTTTATCTAGCAATAAAAAAAAAATGTATGAAATTTGATTGATTCTACAAGGCGGTATCGTTATTCCCGCAGAGTGTATTTTTGAGGACAAAAACTTTAATATTTTCAATTTTGCACAATATACCTACAACCTACTATTTATTGCAACCTTTTAAGCCATATACCTGATATACCTATTGGCTACCTACTGACGTACATAATATGGTAGATACGTAAGTAATCATGAATTATTTTTATTAAGTTTGTTTTACATTATTTCGCATACGTGTTTAGTGCATTTTTAATTCCACGGTTATCAGTAATTAATATTTACCTACTTAATTCAGCGTGGCATCGTGATAAATTGCCCAGGACCGTGACGGTCTGCATACATTTATTGGGTTAACTATTATTTATTATTTATATAGTGTTGTACATAAATAATTAATAATAGTATAATATATTCAAAATTTGCGCTTTTTCTATTTTCTAAAGTCTATTCAAATTATTCTGTTTTAAATGCGTGGTATTTAAAGAATACATCATATCTGTAATTTTTTTTATCGTTAATCGTTAAAGGCATTTTGAAACTTTATTACGCACTAAGTGTGCTATAGTAAATTATTAATAACTAAAACAGTATAACTTCTGCTCCAGATCGGGCTATTAAAAAATTACATTATAACTATTGGAAAAAAA
Organism: Sitobion miscanthi; assembly: GCA_008086715.1. Taxonomy (NCBI): domain Eukaryota; kingdom Metazoa; phylum Arthropoda; class Insecta; order Hemiptera; family Aphididae; genus Sitobion; species Sitobion miscanthi. The sequence continues at coordinate 26,967,919 of CM017804.1, forward strand.
ATTCAGATAAAGATCTGGTTAATAAAGCAGGTAAATAGTAGATTAAGTAGTCTTATTGACTTTACAGTAATAATTCTAGAGAGAGGATTCTTAGGTTTTCAGTGTTATCACATATATATATTGACTTTATGCAACTTTACATTTCATAAAATTTGGACAACTTGTCCATAACATAATTTGTAAAATTAATTTATTTTGCATATTAAATCATATTTCAGAGATTAGAGAATATTCAGTTTATATTTCATACTTAAGAACATAATAGTATTAATAATATAATAATAGTGTTATTGTTTAAAAAAAAATCATATCTATTCATTTTTTTGAGTTGTAATTATTTCGTTACAGGAAAATTATTGTTTATAATTTAAAAATGAAAAATTATAGAAATAGTTTGATAACTTGTTTGTAATTGAATTAGAAAATTGTTCAATTGTTTCAAATGTGACTGAATTTAAATAATTTACCGAAAAAAAATCTGCAATAATTATTTTCAAGTTTAAGCATATATTATTAAAATATGACGTGCAATAATTAATGGATGGTCATTGTAAATATTATACGAGTATTAAGTTTAAAGTAAACTACTAGTAATTATACCTATACTATTATAAATTTGTTTCTTATTGTAACTTATGCAGAGAGTTTTAGTTTATTTGAAGTAAGGTTTTTTTTAACTAATAAGTTATAACTATACTTATAAGCAGTGTTGGAATAGATAACTAAAATATTGTTGACTCCAACACAACTGTACACTTTTGATAAAATACAGGACAAAGCCCCACACTTTTAGTAGGTTAAAACCGCACAATTTTAAAAATTGTCGTATCCAAAAGCCGCACAGTTATGATTTTGACCCCAAAAAGGTCGATAAACAAAAAACGCATATGTATATGTATAATTAATTTTTGTTCTCATTATTCTCATAGTTCATAAAAAAAAAAATGTATACATTTAAAAAATTTAAATATCAATTTTAAAAAAAATGTCAACTTAAAATGTATACATTCAATAATTCAAAATATTAATTTAAAAAAAATTTAAAACTTTCAAAGTTTGATTGGCTGAAACCGACTGCCGACGTTTTTTAAAAACTTTATACGATCTCTGTCACGTAAAAATTCTTCCTAAAATTGAAACAATAGTACATAATATAGTACATATCTTGAATATAATCTTATCTTTTGACTATTTTCACTAAAAATAGTGTGCGGTTTTAACCCACTATAAATGTACGGTAATTTGTTATACAATGACCGATAAGCTGTGCGGTTTTTGGCTATCGACCTTTTTAGGGCTAAAATCAAAAGTGTGCGGTTTTTGGATGCAACCTAAAATATTATCTACGGTGTGATGATATACACATAGAAGAAGACTCGCAGTCCGAATAGAAACAGGTTTTTTGCCATTTTACCTATCGACTAAAAAAAATATAAAAATCATAAAATTAATGAAAATAACATTTTCATAAAAATAAACTTTATAAAATGGTTATCTTTATTGTTTCAAAAATATTTTTTTAAACTTTTTTACCAAACAATTTAACTTAATTCAAAAATAAAATAAAATATGTGAAGTCCTTGTCCCTGGATATCTTAAAATATCTTAAAATATTGTCCAGTAATTAAAGTATATTATGAATTATAATAAACAAATTAGGTAGGTTACAAGAACACAAGAAAATGATAATGAGTAATGATAGTTAGGTACTGCCCTCGTTGACGCGTTGTATTGTGTTTTGATAATCTGATTCCAAAATATAAACTCTGGAGTACCAATTTAGATATTATTTATATTAATTATGTATGCTGTCTGTATAGTAGTAATAAAATTTACATTGATAATGGTGCCTAATATATTGTATTATAATTTATAATAATAATATAATATAATTAAATATAATATACACCTAATATTAATATAATATATTTATTTTTCATTTTTTTATAAGCCATAACATATTATAGTATATACCTGTTGTTTATGCACAAAAGGGCTCAGCCCGTATATTCTAAAATAAAGTAAAATTATGTGTATTGCTGCAGTATTGTGGTCGTCATCTGCGGGCCGTGTATGAAACACACCCGTATGTTTACATGGGTAATTTCACGAAATATACAAAATATTATACGTTCTTAGTATTAAATGCATATATATATATATATATACAATGTAATTATTATAGGTATATACTATGTATATAAAATTAATTCGTATAAAACAGTATAAGTAGAAATACGCTATAATAAAATGTTTATAAAAATAATAGGTACTTACTTGGAATTATTATAAAAATCGTCGTGTTTTCTGCCGCCAAAGCCGATAAAAAAAAACCATGGAAGTACCTATAAAGTAACTCGACAGCCAACAATAAATTATGGAACATTTACTATGAATATATTAAATTACATTGTTATGGTTTTCGATCACTAAATGTAGAAACGCATTTTATTATAATTTTAAACAAAATGTCCATAAATAAAAAATTATCTAGAAGTTTTCATCTGAGACAAATAAAAAGTTGATCAGCAGATTTTCGTCTAGATAATTATCTAGATACATTTATCAAGGTAAGTCCCAACACTGTTTATAAGTAATAAATATTAATGTTTTTAGGTAAAAACATAATTGAAAGGGGATGTTTTTTTTAACTTTGCAATACTGTAATGATGAATTATTATATATTTTTAACCATTTTTTTCTAGCCAAGATGTGCGCATATTTTTACATGCATAGAGGATTATTTTTTAGATATATTATGCCTAAATTATAATTTTTTGAAATTCTGAAAATAATGATTTATACACATTATCTTTAAGTCAGTGGCTAGATGGAGGTTTTTATAGGAAATTATCAAATTATTTCTATACTCATGCAAACATTTTAGGCGTATCTAGGTACACATTAAAAACATGTTGTAAAACTAATAAATTCATCACTCCGCTTAGAATCTAAAATAATAAGATAAAAATGAAAACAAATATTTACATTTTACGGGTGGTAAGAATTAGATTTTCTCATATTCAGTCATCGGGTATCTAGATTTTAATTGAATACTATTAATTGAGCTTAACATTATAGTAATATAATATTACCGATTAGTTAGCGGTAGACTGTATTGTAACGGATCACGGCGGATGTGTGACACCGTTACAAACTATAAACATAATTAGGTAGGTTGTAGGTACCTAATAAGGAATAATGCTTACTAGACATATTATAGTCATCCGTGGACACACATAAAATGTGTACTACACTCGTGACTCGTGTTAACATATTATAAAAGTAAGTACCATGCCAAGTCCAATAGTTCTGGGATAACAGCAACCCGCACACTAAGGGGTTCTGGACGACTATAATACTACGTCTAGTAGCCCCATAGTTATGATAAAATATATTCTAATGTTTAACTAAAATTGTGTAATATTATTTGATTAAGATTATGTAATTATAAATTATAGCAGCTGGAACTTATTATTTGGACTATTTTTCCCGAAGCTCCTTAGCTATATGGTTAAAATTGTAATTCAAAAGTCCCGGAAAACCCTCACCGAATTAATTATACATAAAACACGTTCCCCAATCCCGTTACATTTTGGCGGAGGCACCGTATCTATATTAAAACATCTGCAATTAGTTCAAATATTAGGTTTTAATATTGCGCACATTAAACATACAACATAAAGTAATTTAAGGTAGAATATATAGTATACAAGTACTTACATAATATTATTATGAAGTTTAGTTGATAACAATTAGGTAAACTCGTAGGATTTATGTAATAATTCTTCGCTAAATAGTGACCAAAGCTATAGGTTAGGTTAGATGGATGTACGTCCTATAGTTACATTACTTGGTACTTTATTTTAAAGATTTTGGGTAGAGTAATTGCTAAGCACAGGCCACAGAGTAGAGGACGGAGAAGTTAAATATTTTTATCTCTCACAGGTATTAGTTTTATATTAAAATCGGGAAATATTGGTAAGGAAAGTTTAAACAAAAAGTATAATTATATTAAGTTTTTTTTTTTTTTTAAAGAATTTTGCCGTGTAACTACTACCTATAACTTGTGTTCGTCTGTCATCATAGTATTTATGAATTCATTGCATGTTATAAATCGGTTATAATTGTTGCATGTTACATATACCTAACCACCCAGTTACTTACCTAAGATGCCAGTAATAATTTTCTATTTTAATTCTTTGTCGGTAGTTAGAGTGTTACGTGTTGTATATAACAAAAAATGTTGATTATCGGTGAATCGAAAGGTAAGTAGTTGACACAATTTTTTAACAGTTCAATCATAAATATTGTTCTGTAGACCATATGTAAAATATTTCTGATTTAGGGGTTGGTACAGTCATAATAATTAATAAGCACATAATATTATTGTCATATCCTACCCTAAAAAAGTCTGCATCGAGAATTGATGATTTTTTGGTAAGACTATCTATAAATATAAAAGACAAAACATGTTTCTACCTAAGTACCTATGTTTTTTATGCATTCCTAAAACATTCTCCGATTGCGATGAAATTTGGTACAGAGATAGTCACGAAAAAAGGTAAATAAGAGGTTCAATCTGAACCCAGGGAGGTTCTCAAACAGGGATTTTGGGATTTGTATTACTATTATTTTTGTTTATACATAAATACGACATGGTTGCTATTGATTTAAATAATAATAATAATAATAACTATTAATGCGATAAGTCTGTGCATTTTAGTATAGAATGTATCGAGTTCCAACCATGGTTTCGGTGGATCAATTGTTTGCATTTTTTGATACTTAAGAGTTAAATTCTACACTTAATTACGTACGCACCACACGGGCTCGCATAATCATAAGTGAATCTCACGGTCAACGCCGGTCGGGATGGCTTTAAATTAAAATATAATATAATTTACATTTTGCACTTAAAAAGATATTGTTTCCACAGCGTGTTATGCCTAAAAGATGTTGAACAATCGCAAAAACCTAGCAATGTCAAAGTATTGTCGTGTCAGTTAGTATTATATAAGTATCGTATAGAATTAAGTATCCGAGTGATTTATAGAGTTGATTTGGTAGTTGATATAGTTGCTAGTATATAATATTTTGCTGCAGTCACTACTGAAAATAATACTTTGATATTGATAAGTTTGAGTTCGGTCGTCGGTTATGGTATTACATATTTACCGTGATTTGAATAAAATGTATTCATCCGGAAGTCTGGACAATAATATAATATAATCATATACCGATCAAAATTCACAGCTCAGGTGGAAATGTCTTTAAAGTTTTAGAATTGTCAGCAACAGGAAATGCTGAGAGTGATCACTGGAAAGACCCAAAATCGTTGTATAGTTCGTATTAGGTATTATAGGTATCATATTGTTATGTGCATACTTCGTAGTTCGCACTAAAAAGGGGTCCATTATCAAATCTTGATATTGGATCTTAAAGTTTTGGAATCCCATTGTTCATTATGTGGGTAGGTAAAGGTTGTTTGTTTATGCTAACCGAGATTGATCAGAGAATTGAGTATGAACGTACAGTAAATTTAATTTCTAACGTCTAATTTATCGGCGTTGTTGTTTATCAGCTATAGTATATACAAAATACATGTTACTACAAACAATACATTTTTAAGAATATTTTGAATTTAGTTAGAACTTATAATTATATTTTTTTTTTTTATTTTTTATTAAGAATAAAGGCTTCAACAGCAGAGGTCATTAGCCTGAAAAAGTTTACATTGGTAGGTTTAAAGAAATTTGGTAGCTTAGAAATATTAATACATTCTTATATACATAGTAAACATGAAGTTTTGTTGAAATTTGATAATTGAGTGTGAACTTGAGTGGAATATAGCCAGAATGGAGTTGTTAGAAACGGAGATGATGCTTCGATGTTGAGATGGAAGTTGGATTCCTTGCATATGCGTGTATATTTTTCCACAATTGTAGCTGGTTCTTTGAGCTTGCTAATTTCGGTAGGTGACTTAAATAATTTGTATTGTTTGGTTGGGGAAACTAAGTTTTTTAGTAAAAAATTTTAGTATATTTTTATTTCTTCTGATTTGTAGTTCACCTGAAATGCATAGAATGCTGTCAATAGGGCTGGTACGAAAAGCACATATTGCTAGTCTGATTGCTTGGTTGTGAATTGGGTTGATGATTTGTTTAATGTTTGGTTTGGCCGAATTGTAGATAATGGAGCCATAATCTATTCTTGATAGAATCAGTGCTTTGTAAATTAATATTAGACTGTTTTTATCAGCTCCCCATATGTGGGTAAAGAATTTTAATGATCGTAATTTTGGTGTTGCAGCTTATTTTTAGTTTTTCGAGATGGGAGGGGGGCATGACAATTTAATAATGAATATTATTCCAAGTAGGCGGATGTTGTCCGTGTAAACTGTAGGAATATTATTAATATAGATATGGTGAAGTGTGTTATTTTTTTTTTGTTGAAGAATATGCATTGTGTTTTGCGTGGTGAGAATTTTAAGCCAGAATATGAGGACCATTGTATAAGTGAGTTGATAGCGTTTTGTAGGAGGGCTACAGTGGACCTAGTGTTAGAGCCACTACAATAAATATTACAATCATCAGCGAATAATATGTACTTGACAGGTTTTCGAATGTTGTTGAAAATATCGTTTATAGAGATTAGAAATAATGTAACACTAATAACCGATCCTTGTGGTAATCCATTATCTATTGTTGTGTGATCAGATAGAATTTTTTCAACTTCAACTTGAATTGTTCGGTCGGATAGAAAATTGTGTAAAAATGTTAACATGTTGTCGTCTATGGACCAATTACACAAAATATCAATGACTCTGTTTTTCCATACGCTTTTTCTAAGTCAAGGGCGACAAGGATTGTGTGTTAATTTTTTTTGAAAGATTCGCTTATGTTGGTATGGAGGGTGGCTAAGACATCTTGCGTTGAATGGTTGCGGCGGAAACCGTATTGCTGGGGAATAAATTTATGTGACGTTTCTAGATACCAAACTAGGCGTCTATTTATAATTTTTTCTAGTAGTTTGCAAAATGTACAGGTAAGGGATATTGGACGGTAGCTGGTGATGTCAAACTTGTTATTCTCAGGTTTTAGGATTGATATAACATTTGCTTGACGCCATTTGTTGGGAAAAATACCTTGGGTCCAAATGAGGTTAGGTAGGCCAATAGTTTATTAAGTGCATATTCGGAGAGGTTTTTGATGAAGACATTTAGTTAATTATTGTATAACTTATTAGTTATTAACTATAATAAATAGCATACCAGTATAACTACTGCAGAGCATTATATAATATTGCGTTTTTCAATTAATATAGTCTTGTTTGAAAAAAAAAATTCAAAGCAATTCAAATGAAAACTAAAATGCAAATATAGATGTTAATTTGTATTTTATTATGTTGCATTAATTTGTGAAGCTTCAATTCATCAAACTAATGCACTAAATAATAATATAATATTGTATACACGCAATTTTATTGTACATTTATTATATTTTTTGGTATATTCGAACAGGATTTAGTGACAATACTGCTGACCATCTGGTGGATTTGATTGTCGACGACACACAGGTTAGCGAAAACCGTTATGTGATCCAACACGTAGGGATTCTGTAACCAATAACCATACAAAATTAATGTTACTCGTAATTTTATAGTTACACTATTGTTCAAACGCATGTGCAAAAAAGTTAGTGTACATTTCGCAGTTAATTATATTATTATATTCGATATTTCGATAAAATCAAGACTGGCTCCAATAACGCGATTTACTGTTTACGTTAAGCAAGTTTTTCCCGTTTAAGTCTTAGCAGAAATGTGTAAGTAATATTGTACATAGTGGAAATCACTAATAAGACATAATAGATTAGACGATAGATAATATTATGACATCAATATTTTGTATACACACTCACCCGTGGCAAAGAAAAGCAGCTCTCGGTGATTTGATTTAAAATGCTTCTGTAACACGGGAACATGGCTAAATTCAGTTTGAGATAGTTGGGTTCGTCGTAGTTACCGACTTCGCTCTTGACGTCCGGTCTCGCCTTTACGATCTCCGAGTAAATGTTCCGGAGTACAGAGTCTATGACAGATCTCATCTAGGACACAATTAAAAAATGTGTTGGTAGGTACAAATTAATGTTTTAAAACATGAGTCAATGATGAATGAACGCTTTGCGATTGTCACGAATCAGAATATTTTGAAACTTGGCAGAAAGTCTCTTTAAGAGTAGTCCTGACTAACCTTTGTATTTTTTAACAAGCTAATGCTCATCGACCCGTGTAATACAAATTAAGATGATCTGAAAACGATAATAATATGTTCACGATTCAAAATGTATCGTTATTGAAATTACCTTGTTATTTTGACGTAATTCCGCTGACAATTTGAGCGCTTCTGGAAGTGACAGCTTATCATGCGCCAATTCATATTGTATGTTGCTTTCGTGCACATCTCGACTGGATGCTGTGCTCTACAATAGAATAAAATCATATCGTGTAAGAATCGTGTGCGTGGTAATTTTTACAAAGCTCAATGATAACTGTAGAACGAATAATAATAATAATAATATGGTATTTTACCTTTATATTGAAATCGTTAGATTGTTGCACATTCGGCGAGTCAGCGCCATTTCCAGAATAACCGATAAACGAGGATAGTTTCTCGCTTCCTATCTCCAAATCTCCGTAAATCATGACATTACTTTGGCTGACGTTCATTCTGGCTACACTGAAATCGTTGAAAATGGTTCGTTTTCTTGCAGACTGTCTGGACCTTGGCTGAATATAAATGAGAAATTTAAATCAATTTATTAAACCTTTGCGTTGACAATTCTATATTACACATCACACATACAAGTATACAGAGTTGGTTAAAAATTGAACACTCTAAAATAATTAGTTAGTGATATTTATATTAATCACTAAAAATCAATAATTTCATATTTTCATGTATCTTATATATCATTGAAATACATGAAAATTGATTTTGATTAACAACTGTTGTAAATCACTTATATTTTGGAGTTGTGGACGCTGTTGTTATCGATATTAAATCGTATAGAAAATTGTTAGATAGTTCAAAAAATACCAAATAATATTGAAGTGTCATTGGCAAATTGATCGAATGTGTATTAATTTCATAAGTCATAAATCATAACATTCTTTGAGCATTTATCACTACCCGAAAGGTTGACACATCTGTAGTTATAGCCTATAACGTATAGGTAAGTATGTATTGAATAAGGAGTATTAAGTATTAGCTTGGATTGGCGTGTAAAGTATATTAAAGTTTTAAACTATTGTCTATGTACGATAATGACGAACCGTGTCTAAATCTTCCATCCACTTGACACTGAACAGATCTCCAAGACAGGTCTTGTACGGCCCAGATTCAGATCTGCAGTAGCAACCGTATGAACTTTCTCTAGGTCCAGACGCGGTTACTGCAAAAACTAGTTTCAAAACATTTAAATAAGTTAAATGTATTGTAATTATTATTTTAGTTGAATTTATAATATTTTAATCGCAAGTTGAATAGTTGTATAAAAAAATTAGAGTTTAATGTGATTAATTAGGTTAGTAAAAGGTATTACATAAACGTATTAATAATTTACTATGCAATGTGGACAATTTTGATAGTCAATATTGATATTGGTCTTCAATATTTCAGGAGATAATATATATACGTATAATGGGGAGGCATTGTATACATAGATAATAATTACATTATTATTTAAAGTGCTTTAGTTAGAAAAAAATAGACGGGGGATGCAAAAGTATAAACAAAATTAAAAAGAATATTTAAATGTCTTATTGATTAGAATATAATTAAAATAAGTACGCATAAATATTTTTTTTTTTAAAAGAGCAACTCCGTTTCCGTGATTCCTTTAATTCAAGCACTTGTTATTTATTATTATAGTACCCAAGTATATCGATATACGAGAACAAAAAACCCTCGATCAGTATGAACATTAAATAATGTGTTTACTTTATATACCTAGTTTGTATTTTCAGTTTTAGATTTATGTGAAAAAAAATTGTTGATAAACTTATGGTGAACACAAAGTTTTTGGAGTCACAAAAAGGATTTGATCAAAATTAAAATATTGTAATGTTTTATAATTTAAAACTTACTGTTTGTGTCTTCACTAAGTATTCCTTCAAACATAGATCCAGCTTTACACGCTTCAATGTACAATAACATCTGTTCATGGACATTTTTTAAGTGAGAAATATTTTAATAAAACATTATATTACAGTGGATAATATTGAATACGTTAGTTAAGAGGACGCCATACATTCGTCTTTTAAGGCGTTTAAAAAAGGGAATTTTAACAAAATCCAAAGTTTTCAGTTATAATAGTACTAAGTTATATTACTACTTATATTAGTTCTAAGTTCAAAGTACTCCAGAGTAGCTATTAAATATTATCTAATAGTGGTTCTACTTTAGTACCTATAACCATTGTTAGTTGTTACGTAATAATTACGAAATCATATAGAAAATTAAATTATGAAGTGATCGATAAGAAAACATATTTAACCATAAAAAGATATTTTTGATATATTTTCATACATATGAGAAAAAATTGTTCAAGTCTAATTAACAAAATAAAATAATTGATTTTAATAGATAAATAATTGTTTTCGTGTTATTGATATCGAAAAAATAAAATGATCATGCTCGGTCAAAGCTTTCAAACTTAAGGTAAATATTTGATTTTTTTTAAATTTTTTAAGGTTTTTAACAAATATTTTATACATCTGCTGCGTCCTCTTGACGAAAATATGTTACCTTTTTATAGGATCCATTTGCATTCATAGTATTAAACGCATCGTTTAGTTCATCGGCATACAAATATTCATCCGGAAAACCTAATATTCCAGTCGTACCGTGATCGACAAAATTAATGAAAATCCTATCGAGTGGTCCTCTTTATACATACAATTAAATAAAAAAATATGATTAATATTAAATATGTGTTCATAAAGATTGTATACTTATTTATTATATATTTATATATTTGACTCTAGCACGAGATACTTAACCTAAACGAGTATTATAATATAATATTTAATATTATTAAATCATATTGAATATTTTAATGGAAAAAGTTGCATATCTATTTTCTTATTTTTATTTTACGTTGAGGTTTGTGCAACGAATTAAATGTTTTTAATAAAACGCATTTTAGTATGGATTTCCCTAAATAAATAACAACTAATATATTTTACTGTAGGCATTATTATAATATTATAACTAAAATGTCTCTTTTATTTAGTTCAATTTCGAATATGACAGCATTGAAAAATTAAAAAGGTGGGTAAGTGGATGTCGCTCTGCTGTACAGTAGGTTACAAGTGGGTCACTGTAATTGATAGTGTTACATTTGAATTCAATGATATAATATCATTGTATAAGAAAAACGATTCTGAGCGAAAACGGTCAGTCAGACTATAATGTTACTAAATATATTTGATGATATTATTGTGCATAAAGTAATTTATATGTAACCTATTTACGTGGAGCCTTGTTTTTAATTTTGAATCCTTAGCTATAAAAGTTGAACATTTTATAAATTTTTAACTACAAAATAATTATTAAATTATAAATTTGATAAATTTTGTCAAAATTTGAACTTTAAATGCTTATAAAAAAAAATTGTGCCAATGTATTTTTAATATTTTTTAACTGCTATTGTAAAAATATATCAGGAGCCTTGTATTAAATTTTCACGCTTTATTTCCCAACAAATAAAATTGTATTGATATTTATAGAAAAAAAAACTAAAAAAATTGAAAACTGGCAATGTCCGTAAATAGCTCAAAAAGAGTCAAAATATTTTCAAAATTTTATGATGTATAGAAAAATGAATATTTAAACATTCAGTCAAATTTTCATTCATCTACAGTGGTCTGTTTTTGATTTACAGCAAAATAAGAAAATCGTTACATGAGAAATCGAGTGAATATCAAATGTTGTAAAAATATGAATTTCAAACGCTCATAAAAATTTAATTTGATTTGCTTGTAGACATTTTTTTTTTGATAAAGGTAGACAAACTTATAGGTAATCTTGTATTACATTTTAAAATCTTAGATTTAAAAAGAAAAATTTTTATGAATTCTCAACTCAAAATAATTTGCTAATTTTCGTGATTTTTCCGTATTTTGTCAAGATTTGAACTTTAAATGCTTATAAATAAAAACTGTGACTTAGGATTTTTAATTTTTTTCATCTGCCTTTAAAACAATAACCTATGAGCCTTATATTAAATTTTCAAACTTTTTTACTCAACAGATTAAATTTTATTGATATTTATAGAAAAAAAAACTAAAAAAATGGAAACTGACAATGTCCATAAACAGCTCAAAATAAGTCAAAATATTTGAAAAATGTTATGGTGTATAGAAAATGAAAATATAAATAACCAGTGAAAATTTCATGTATCTATGGTCATTTGTTTTAAAGATACAACAAAAACCAAATTCAATTTTGTGAAAAATCGATTTTGCGTAAAAATTCTCGTTTTTCCTTCATTTTTCTTTTGTTTTTTTGGCGCTTTTGAAAATTACTTGGAATTTTAAATTTTGACCTCTCCAATGCACCAACTATATTCACTTTCCAATCGAAAAAGATACTGAAGTTGAAAATCGAAGCATTATTTCGACTACTTATCGTGTACACAGACACAAAAAAAAAATTAAAAAAAAATATAAAAACACACATCATTGTAAAATCAATACATTCATCGTTCCACTCAGAATCTAAAATGATTTAATCCTTAAAGTTAAAAAATTGCTTGTTGGATGATAATTGTGATTTTAAACATACCCTTGAACGACTCTGCTAGTCCCAATGGATCGCATGCCTGCTTGGTCACCAGTGATAATTTTCAGGAAATTTGATTTGGTCACATCCTTGTAATATGAAAGGGAACATCACATTAAAAATTAATAGTATCTAGTTCAAATCAAGTTTAAACTTAAACAAATATTGTTAAGTTATAATTTACTGATTTGTCCTTAGTAGATATAGTCGCATAGGTATAGGTAGATAGGTACCTAAACCTAAATCTACTTGAAAAGTTTTTTATGGTACACAAATAATTTAATACTATATAATATTAATTTATGTGGGTAAAAAAATAACGTAGGTACCTATACCTATAAAATAGAACAATTTGACCATCTCATGATTAGAATAAGATGTTATTACTTATTATGATAAATAGATGCCCCACGAATCAATAAGACAATTAAGGCGTATACGCGATATCCTTAATATTGTGATAATTAGAGGGCGGATTTATATGCATTAAAAACCAACCAAATATGCGCTAAAAAATCCTAAATATACATAAATATATGCACTAAAATGTTAAGATATGCACAAAAAATAAAAAATATGCATAGTAAAATTAACAAAAAAATTTATATTTAAAAAATTTAATTGATACAATATATTTAAAAAAAATATATCGAACCCTACTATAAATAATACTCTTCTACATTTCTTTTTTTTCTTTTTTTGGTAGTTTTAATCTATAAGAAAAAAATAGGAATCAATTTATATCAACAATGTATCCTAAAACAAATTTTAGTCTTTATCTTATCTTATCTAAATCTTTATCTTATTGTTTTATTTCTTCGATTATTGATCTAAGGTCATATTTGGGAAAACTGTTTATACCTACAAGTATATCTATTAATTTATTTTGATATTAATTGAAACTATAAAATATGATATTTTTTTTTTATATTATAATAGGTACTATATATTTTAAAAATGTCTAAAAAAAACAAAAAAAACATCGAAATATGCACTAAAGATGAAATATATGCTATTAAATTGTAAAATAAGCCCTTAAAATAGAAAAATGTCAAAATATGCAAAAATATGCACTACAAAAGTTTCATTTTTTAAATCGTTATGCCATGAAACAAATGTTGTGCTCACTTAGCATATCATACGATCAACCAGAATAAATATGCAGATGCATACAAATCCGCGCTCTAGTGATAATGTAAAACCATTCAATATAGATCTAAAATAGTAGTAGCCAGTAGGTATATTATATTAGATACTAGATAATATACTCTTGGGAGCAACAAGAGTTAAAGATTTGGGGGGTGGGAGGGAGGCTGAAGATTATAATGTAGAGATGATAACTTTTTCATAAATCCCATGTGGTGTAAAATCTTCAGGTATTTTGAGGGGCCCAACTATTGGCGGCTATGGATATTATACTATCTATACTTAATGGTAAAACCCTATTTATGGAAAAGCCATATTATCTTTACGGAAGCTATCATGTATCTAATATGTATTTCCGTGAATCGTATGTTATATATTCATATACATTAGGTAATAATAATGTTTATGATTTAGTATTTATACCGATACTAAATAATTAAAAATTTTCTGATTATATGGTATATTTATCAGTATATTGAGATCCTTTTATAGTTGTATGTGTATGATTATTATCAGAATGAGTTCAAGTATTTACATTGTATTTTCATAATTAATTAGCAGTGTATTGGTTTGGTGTACAAAGTCAAAATCCCTTACTTCTCCTTTGTAGTCGATTTGAACTCCATGGTAAACGTCAGTGCCGTTGGGCTTGTTAATGATTTTTCCTGGAGTTGGATTCCTTTCATACAAACATATTGTAAATAGATAAACAATTAGGTATCTGGTATATATGGTATTGGGAAAAGAACATTACAAGTTACCTTTGAAAATTGTAATTAAATTATTCTTAAATTATTTTTTTTTAATTATTCAACTTTCGTAGGTTGTTAAAAAAAGTAGTCTCATTATAATTAAAGTAAGATTTCAATATTATTTTCAAAAATATCACTGGAGCTTTATAATTAATAATTATGCTGTCAATACATTAACTAAGTAATGAAAATAAAAATTAGAATTATTATTTTTTGTTTAAACATCTAATTTTGTATATATTTAAAAAAAGACAGTGTTTATATAATATGATTTTTAGATTTTTATATAAGAAAATTAGATACGAAAACTTTTTTTCGTAAAAATTCCCTTTTTTACTTAATTTTTTCGATTGTGTATTTTGAAAAATACTGACAATTTATTAGTTATTACTTTTGACAAATTTGGTATCAACTATATCCAATTCGCTACAATAAACCACCCCCAACGTTGAAAAAAAAAACAATATAATGTACGCAATCAGTATAGGTGGTACATTCATTGTCCCTCTCTGAATGATATATTAATAAAATATGTTTGCATTATTCGTCGTCACTCGCCGTTAATTTATGTAAGTAAATCTGTATATAGATGTTACGATGTGGAAAACCCGGTCATTCAATACATTGTCCGGGCATAATGTAACGATCATGATATTTTCAGGTAATATGAATAATAAAACATTATTTACATTGTATATTATATTGTTTGGGAAGTGTAGGTAATAGAATCCCTGGGAAATTTATAGAATGCTTGATTTATCACGGGCAATGTTAACTTTAAAAAAAAATATTTATATAATATGCCATTCGTGTAATTATATTGTTGAGCTGTTAAATCTACCAACCTATCGAAACTAAAATATCCATGTTTCATTTCATTTTTTATTATTATTTCCTTGATATGCGTGGTAGGGGTCAACTGTTTTTCATTCAACTTCAACTACTATCAAGGTAGATAATTAAAATTGCACTCAATAATAATATTCATAAATATTTTTTTTGATGACCTTGACATTTCCAAAATTTCAAAATATCAATTGTTTTATTCTGTTACTTTCGTTTTAGTCACCTGCATAGGTAAGTAGGTATGTAAGTATCTATTACCCGTGACTTAATCGTGTACAACTTAACTTCTAACAGAGTAGTCAAATGCTAAAATATTGCCTACCTTATTTGTAATAACTATATCGTCACACACACACGCTTATGGCGCTTATGTCAATTATAAATTAGGCCCAAGTTTCTGACGACTTATATATTCGGTGTTGGAATAATAATTCCTTTTAAATTTTTAGTTGAATATCAGTCAACTTCTTGTAAAATGATTGTTTTTCTTTAGTTTTTAACTATCTTCAAATAAAACTAGAAATATATTATATAACTTTATATTTTACATTAACCGCTAGATCTTGGTCATTGTATAAAATTCCCAATTTTCTACTTTGCTCGTAACATAGACACTATTATTATTGTGATATTAATTAAGCATAATTAATTATTATTTATGATGTCACAATGCTGTCATTACTGGTGAATGAATTCGAGTTTTGTGAATAAATTCGAATTTTGAAAAATTACCTTTCTATATCCAGATGGGTGTTGAATTTCTGATATATTTAGGTAATCGTGTATAAGGGTAGTTATTTCATGTAATTATAATACAGGTGATAATTTGTTTAGTGTTACTAATTATGTTTATTATTACTATTATGATTAGCGATTGGCAATTATTTCATTATTTCATTTTATTTTTAATTTTTAATTTTATATTATCGATTATCAGTGTGAAGTTTAAAGTTTTTAGGTACCTGGTACCCATACACATTTGGATGACCGATGGCCGATGAGCCAGATGTATGTTAAATAAGATTTGCATGTTAAACCTATATTTACGTATATTAACGACTAGTTTTGTTTTATTAATAATTTATAAATGTTAATAATTGAGTTTGCATATTTTTATCGTTATTTAAATAGGTGCCAATTGTGAGTTTAAATCAAATATTGAAGGTACGTTTGAACTATAAGCCATATTATTAATCGGTTACAATAATTAATTATCATAGATCGTGTACAAAAATGATACAATTTTATACAATTTTTATAAAACAATCATACAATTCTTATGAACGTCGAGTAGGTAGTCTAAAATCACAACTTAGGTACATTTAATTAGTTCATCGCTGTTTCAATGTTTTAAAATTAGATTTTACTATAAAATATACAAAAATATTTACCTGGAATTGTACGCAATGTCATCCACCATCAATGTTATGATGTTTTCTAATGGTATTCCGTTTTCTTTAACTATTTGGTATGCATGACATATGTCCGCCTATAGAATAATATTTATTATAATAATTAACTCAAACGTACAAAATTAATGTATTTAAACACTAAGCACATTAACACATATTACACTACCTAACCATTTAACTTTTTAATATCAATTTTCAATTATTGATTATTATTACTCTTTTGTTACCTACTATAGTTATACTACGTCACGATTAAATTTAGATTTGAATACAGTGGTACTGATTTCAGATTTGTTGTTATGTAAACTGAGTGTAACGGTAACAAATAACAACTGACAAAAATATGTAATAACTTTAATTCTACAAATTGTTTTAGTTTAATAAATTGTGATTATTGTAAAATATGTTGAAAATACATGTTTCAATATTAATAAGAATACAATTTATTTCGTAGTTGATTCCATTTTTCAGTTGTTTTTGTTACAACCTGTATACCGAAATTCACATTTGTCTAACTGTGCATTATATATCTATGTACCAACATTTTGATATTCTAAGGCAGCTATTTAATAAGATAAGCTTAAGCAAGATGAAATTGAAGATTTGTTTACTCAATAACTGGTATAACACGTATATTATGCATAACACCAAAATGGACAAAATGGGATTGAAGATTGATTTACCCTATAAGTTATAATTAGCATTAAATACGTCGTATAATAGAATTATATATTTATATAATATATCCCGTTGAATTAAAAAAATTCACACTTCAGATAAAATACAGGACAAATCCACACACTTTAGTAGGTTCTTGTATTGAAAAAATAAAAACTGTATAGTAACTTAACAATATATTATGATTATATAGGTAATATATTAAAATAATAAAAAGTATATTATTTTAAATATATTATTCATTTTTTTACATATCTATTCAAATAATAAAATATAAACGAAATTATCGTCAGCCAAGTATTACTCATCACAATATTATATACATTAGAATTCAATATATTTTTTTTACATGTTACAATAACGATTTCATCTTATTTGTTAACATAAACCACTTTTTTATTTTGGATAAAAAGAATATTATAGCTTAAAAAAAACAAAAAATTAGCGCTTTTACCAAACATTTTGATTAACTCGGTAACGCGTTTCGACGTTTGGAATACATCTGGAATACATCTGGTCTTTAGATTAAAAATAATATCCAGTATTTCACTATAGCTAGCTACATAAGCCAATTGAGTGTATGGTTTTTGTTTATCGACCTTTTTTCTCGAAATCACATGTTTGCTGGTTTTGGATGTTATCGAATACCATATGGGAGTTAACAAGCCGAGTCTTTCTCCCCATTTTTTTGTATTATTATTATTATTTTTTGTTTTATATTTATCAAGTTTCAACTGTAGCAAACTAACAAGCAACGATGTTTATTCGTCCACACATTGAAAAATCCGGCTTACGCCACTGTGTCACCTAATCCCATAAATTTAGTACTACTACAATTGATCGGTATAATTTATTATTAAGCTTCCTCATCCTTCCCTGATACCGGACTTGCGGAACACCTGAACACCCATTATTACGCTTTAGCTCAAGCTTTAGTAATATTCTTACTTCTAAATTTGATAATAGATCAATTCACTCTAATTTTTAAACTAACGGAGCTACACGTGTTCTGATAAGCGTAACATTTTATGGAGACAACACATGTGGGTGTGCTGCAGGTGTCTTCTTAAGCAAAAAAACAATGTATTATATTAAGCGACTTGAATATTTTTTTAGACCTGATGTCTGTAATTGCTCCATCCATCTGAACCAGCTACCAAAACTACCCATTTCTTTCCTCCAACACTAATTTCCTTATTTGTTGACTTCGGTTCATGTACAGCAAAAGATCCGATAGCGAATAACGCTAATGATACCAAATTGAAAACTCCTGTAATGTCAAAGCGGTCCACGTATTATAGTATCTACTTAAATTTATATCTAAATCAAAATGTACATAACATGTAGGTTTACCAACCCGTGATATTTATTATAATTTATAACACATTATACTAGGTACCTATTATTATTAATAACGAACAAAATGTAGTTAAGATACTACATTTTGTTTTAGAACAATATGTCATTGAAAACCGTTTATGGTGGATAAGATTTGTATATTTGTATGAGTACCTACAAACTTCCTAACACAGTGCAATAGTGCATTTATACTGAGTTGTAAAGTGTTTGCAAACGAATAATATCTAAAATATAAAAAATACTTACACATACGTTTGATAATAAAATAAAATAAATCATTCTCTGAAATACGGATAAAACCTGAGTTTGCATCTGGTATATTTATACCTAAAGGTTACGTTTTAAAAATAATAATAATAGTAAAGTGCTGCGTGTACCAATACCGGGTGTCGTATGACGGATACCTAACAAATTCCAAGAGAGAAACTACATATTTTGAATTTTCAAATGAGTTAGGTAATGGGATAACACTGCATTACTGCCCTAATCAGTGGCGTATATAAGGCCATATTATGACATAACATTATCCTTTGTTCTTTTACTAAGACTGGATAGGTACTATATACTACTATGCTAAGTCTTATTAATTTATTACACTACCAAAATCATGTTATTTAATGATATTGAAGGATTAAAATATTTTAAACATATATAATATGTTAATCTAAAATGTTGTTAAATATTTTTCAGAATATAATTTTAAAATGTACCTATTGATAATTATAATTTTATTTCATTAAGTCATTACAAACAAATATTTATATAATTAATTTAACATGTGGGTATAGGTTTTTATTTACATGTATTATATTATATTTCTTAAATTTTGTAACAGTATTAAAAATATCACGAAACGATATTTGTAAGATTATTGCGCTCCATTTTTTTAAGCAAATTTTAAAATAATGTCTTTAATATCAATACTTTTTGACAACTCGTGTTCAATATTGTGTATAGACAAAAGGTTTAACCGATTTCGAACCATTGAAATTCTCATACATATTTTGGTACATCTCATGGCTTGTATAACTATATAGACTATCAATAGCTGATCGATAATCATTAGTCATTAGCCACATACCTATTTTATATAGAAATAACGTTTCGTAGTGCATTGAGGTTTTCAACACTTCAAACTTAATGTGTTATTACTTTGAAGTTCAATTAAAATGATAAATCCTAAATATAACTTACCCATTTTGTATAGAGTTATGCTTGGTTATTATGATTTCCAACCAGCAATTATAGTACACCTCTTTAATAATAATATTATACGCACTTATATCTATAATACCGTACACACTATTAAGTTAAACTTAACAGCGTTGGACCATATATAGTAAAATAGTTTAAAATTAAAAAAAAAAATTACCGAAAATTTATTTGCTTATTAAATGTGAGATAAAAGTGCAAGTGATACTTGTAGTATCAAAATGTTTAATTACTATAAGTATTTCTAGGAAAACAATGACCTCATTATACTTTGTTGACATGTGATACTTCACAAAACCCTTTTGAGAGGTCGCTTAACAATAATAATATATTTATTTTATTGTTGAGACTGGTGCTCCGTCTTGAAGTACATAGGAAATTCAATACTATAATTATAATTTATCTACATTGATAATTTTCTTTCAAGTCACGTAATACATAAAATAAATATATTATAATATAAAAATACTAAACTTAGGTACCTAAGTTATATGATACATTATTATAGTTTTGTTAAATACGGAAATAACATATACAATATACATAAACATATTACAAATGACACAAAATTAGACTAATTTTAATGAAACTTATTTTTAAAAAGGTGGGTTAGTGGATGTCACTCAGCTGTACAGTAGGTTACAAAAGTGGGTCACTGTAATGGATAGTGTTAAATTTGAATTCGATGATATAATATCATTCTATAAGAAAAACGATTCTGGGCGAAAGTCAGCCTATTATACTACTAAGTTAAGGTGAATAAAGTAATTTATATATAACCTATTTACGTGGAATCTTGTTTTAAATTTTCAATCCTTAGCTATAAAAGTTGAACATTTTATAAATTTTTAACTACAAAATAATTATTAAATTTTAAATTTGATAAATTTTGTCGAAATTCAAACTTAAAAGCTTATAAAAAAAATTGTGTCTATGTATTTTTAATGTTTTTTAACTGCTATTGTAACGATATATCAGGAGCCTTGCATTAAATTTTCACGCTTTTTTACCCAACAAATAATATTTTATTGATATTCCTAGAAAAAAAACTAAAAAAAATTAAAATTTGAAACGGTCCGTAAAAAGTTTAAAAAGAATCAAATTATTTTCAAAATTATAAGATGTATAGAAATTGCTTATATAAACATTCAATGAATTTTTCAAATGTCTACATTCATTTTTTTTAGAATTACAACATAATAAAATCGGTACATGCGAAATCGAAGGAGTATCCTGCAATGTTGTAAAAATTTGAACTTCAAACGCTCATAAAAATTAAATTTGACGTTCTTGTAGGTATTTTTTTTGATAAAGCCATAAAATAAACAAACTTATGAGGAATCTTAAATTATGTTTTAAAAAGAAAATTTTTTATAAATTTCTAATTCAAAATAATTTGATAATTTTCTTGTTTTTTCCGTATTTTGCCAAGATTTGAACTTTAAATACTTATAAAAAAACTGTGCCTAAGGATTTTTAATATTTTTCAAATGTCATTGTAACAATTCATTAGGAGCCTTGTATTAAATTGTCAAGTTTATTTTCCCAACAAATAAAGTTAATTGACATTCATAGAAAAAACCTAAAAAAGTTGGAAACTGAGTATATCTGTAAACAGCTTAGTCAAAATATTTGGAAAATGCTATGGTGTACATAAAAGGTTCTAATATAAATATTAGGTGAAAATTTCATGTATTAGCGATCATTTGTTTTACAGTTACACCAAAAGCCAAAATTGATTTTACGTAAAAATTCCCGTTTTCTTTAATTTTTATGTTGTTTTTCCGGGCGCTTTAGAAAACAATTGGGAATTTAAAATGATGACCTCCCAAAAGTACCAACTAGATTCACTTTCCCATTGAACAATATACTGAAGTTGAAAATCGAAGCATTATTTTGGCTACTAATCACACAGACACAAAAATAAAAAAATAAAAAAACACACATCATTGTAAAATCATTACATTCATCGTTCCACTCAGAATCTAAAATAAATTATATTTAAGTTTAGTTAACTTATCATCTTGGTACAATTTCTACATTTCTGAGGCAACAGGTAAACATGATATTGCGTAAATGTAAAAAAAAATTTGATTTTTATTTGTTCAACTATGAAATAAATTGTCTGTTGACAATATTCAGAAAATTGAATGAAATCCAAACCACTTCTTTAATTCAATTTTCTCGGTACAACAACCACATGCCTTATAATGTTAACTAGCTAAATATAATAATAACATAGGGATTATGTATTTGAGAAAATGTATTGGTTATAACTTATAATAAGTGGTATCTAATAAATAAAATTATTAAAATAAAACTACAATGGTTTTCAAATAGGTACTCAATTTAATCTACAGTAATTTACATCATACAATCTGTTATTTTTGAGTTTTTTTTATAATATTGTATTGATCTTGTTTATCTATTATTTCAAACTGTAATATAAGTATTCTGTTCCTCCAGTTTACTATCTTCAAGTACCTGTATAGCCGTATAGGTACTTACACACCTTAGTAGGTACCTAAAAACAATTCAGGGAGCATCAACAATAAAATAAAATAATCATAGTATCAACAATTTTCAAACGTCATATTATGAAAATGAAACGATTTACTTATTAAATTTAAGTATAAAAAATGTATAAGTATCTATTATTACTTCTATAACCATTAACCACCCACCAGTCAAACCTCATAGTTTATCAAAATACATTTAAAAAATATTACTTCAAGATAATATATGTACAAAATAAACAATTTGAATAAATAAGTAAAAAATAATAGATTCCTATATAAATAAAAAATAGAATTTTGAGAAACTGCTTAATATTCAGGTAACAATATTACATATAATATATTTTTTAATATATAAAGTTAATTGTAATTTTACACTTAAAAATTGGATTGCGATTCACTCTGTTAATAAATTGGCACCTAGGTACTATTAAAATTGAATGCTGTAGATGTACTAACTAAGTTTTGATTCATTTGAATCAATTCCTGCCTATGTACTTAAATCTTTTATTCTCTTCCAAATAGTACTTCCATTTTTGTTGAAGTTTTAAATCTTACAGAGCGAAACAACATTTTCTAACTATTTAAACTAATATTGGGAACCAAACTCGTTGAACAAATATAGCACAATAATATAAAAATATGCGATAAAAAAATGTGGGCAAGTGGGTGTCACTCATCTGTACAGTAGGTTACAAGTGAGTCACTGTAATGGATGGTGTTAAATTTGAATTCAATCTACAGTCATACGTTTTTTAATTACAAAAAAATAAGAAAATCGTTACATAAGAAATAGAATGAATATCAAATGTTATAAAAATATGAATTTCAAACGCTCATAAAAATTTAATTTGACTTTCTTGTAGATTTTTTTTTTTGATAAAGGTTGACAAATTTATGGATGGTCTTCTATAACATTTTCAAATCTTAGATTTAAAAAGAAAAAATTTTATGAATTCTCAACTCAAAATAGTTTTCTAATTTTCGTGATTTTCCATATTTTGTCAAGATTTGAACTTTAAATGCTTATAAAAAAAAATTGTGCTGTGGATTTTTAATTTTTTTCATCGGCCTTTGAAATAATAACCTAGGAGCCTTGTATTACATTTTCAAGCTGTTTAACTCAACAAATAAAGTTTTATTGAAATTTATAGAAAAAAAGACTAATCAAATTGGAAACAGAAAATGTTCCTAAACAGTTCAAAACAAATCAAAATATTTTGAAAATATTATCGTGTATAGAATATGCAAATATAAACGACCAGTGAAAATTCCATGTATATACGGTCATTTGTTGTAGAGTTACATCAAAAACCAAAATCGATTTTGTGGAAAACCAATTTGGCGTAAAAATTCCTGTTTTTCCTTGATTTTATATTGTTTTTCCCGGCGCTTTTGAAAACTATTGGGAATTTAAAGGTTTGACCTCCTAAATGCACCCACTAGATTCACTTTCCCATCGAACAAAATACTGTTGAAGAAAATCGAAGCAGTTTTTCTGCCCCAAACCGTGATGACAGACATGCAAATAAAAAAATAAAAAAGGTGAGTAAGTGGATGTCGCTCTGTTGTACAGTAGGTTACAAGTGGGTCACTGTAATGTATGGTATTAAATTTGAATTCAATGATATAATATCATTATTTAAGAAAAACGATTCTGAGCGAAAACGGTCAATCAGACTATGATGTTACTAAATATATTTGATGATATTATTGTGCATAAAGTAATTTATATATAACCTATTTACGTGGAGCTTTGTTTTTAATTTTGAATCCTTAGCTATAAAAGTTGAACATTTTATAAATTTTAAACTACAAAAAAATTATTGAATTTTAAATTAATAAATTAAAAAATAGGATAGCACAGGATAGCATAATATGTTTGAGTAAAATTATCTTAAAAATGTAAGTAGATACATTCTCAAGTTTAATAACACAATAAGAAGTTCAGTAAAGAAATTTAATGGTACCTATGTATATAATTCAGAAAACAATCTAATTTAATCGTAAAAGTTTGGTTTCCTTTTAGTCCCTAAAAATTAATCTCATAAGATTTAACCAAAATAAGATAAAAATAATATCACTGTCAACATTAGAAACACATTATTAATGATAAAACCGAGGTGAAAATGTTTAGATTATCATTTTTAACTAAAAAGACTCCCAGCTCTTTCATATTTAAAACTAAAAAAATTCAATCTTCCCAGACTCAACATCGTCCAAACACTTAATTTACAAAACCTTCCTAAAATATGTACTTAAATCCTTTATTCCCTTCTAAATAGATTTTGCTACTTTCATGTTTTCATCTGTGAAAGCAGAGGTGTTAATTGGGAATCTCCAACTACCTTGCTGAAGTTTTAGATCTTAGGTACAGAGCCAAACAACATAGTCTAACTATTTAAATTCATATTGGGAACCAAACTCGTTGATCAAATATAGCACATCAATATAATAATATGCAATACAAAAACTTTGTATTATTTTATTTTATATCATTTATTTAGACTCGAGTCAATAAAGATATAATGATATTATAAAGATATAAATATGTTTATATTATTATTACATTTTATAATTTATATACTTACATTTTTTTCTCTCCTTTGTAAACAATATGTTTCGTCGGTTTTGTGATGACTGAGGTGGACAAGGATCGTGATAATAGAATATCACTGAAAGACTATTATAAATCAATGCACGAAAATGTAGATTAGTTACAGTTCTTGTGAAAAATCCTTCCAGCGTGCTCCAAAAAAGTTTAATTGTTGGAAAAAGATGTACTATTAGTG